>BQKY01000007.1:0-1417095 GCA_036244875.1 Rhodotorula paludigena
CCCTAACCCTAAGGAAGATGCGCGCACGGTCGGGAGACGGAATCTGTGAACACAGGCGGAATGAGTGTCAGAGCACGACATCATCCGGGAAGAAAGGACGTACGCGCGCGACCAACTCCGGCGGTTTCTGCGTCGTCTCGAACAAGAACCAGGTGAGGTCGAGTTCTTTGATCGCCTTGTAGACATGCTCCTGAGCAAGCGAGCCGGCGAGCAGGTTTCCGCACACGATGATGGAGCACAACCACGGGCCGCGCACCTCGTCATCTTCGTTGTCTTCCTCCGCTCCAGAGCTGAGTGCGTCGTCGACCACGATCGCACCGGCTGTCCCTGCAGCGTCGCTCATCGCGCCTGCACCTGCCGTCTCGCTCGTCGCAAGTGCGCCCGCGGTCTCGCTTGCTGCGCGTGCGCCCGCGCCCGCGGTGTCGGTCGTCGCGCCCGCGCCCGCGGTGTTGGTCGTCGCGCCCGCGCTCTTTGGCTTGCCCGTCGCAGTCGGGCGGATCGGGGGCTTGCCCGTCGCAGTCGGGCGGATCGCTTCGAGGTCGTCCTGGTGCACGAAGGTTCAGTGGCCATGTCTGATCGCTGAAGTGCAAGAGACGTACCTCGCTGCTTTCGACCGTTTCGGCTGAGAGGACAGGTGCCTGTGTGTCAATCCTCGTTAGAGCAGCCGGCAGAAGCGGAAGGAGATAAGAGAACGCACCTTTGACGGAGATATGATCTTCTTGCCTTTTCCTCGGCCCGAGCGCCGCACAACGGCCGGCGCGGTCGCTGCGGTTGTCTGATTCTCGAACACGGCGTCGATCCACGGCGCTCGCGCAGTGGGTTGAATGAGCGCGAGGACGTTCTTGAAGTAGTTAGACGGCGCAGACAAGGTCGACCAGATCTGAGGAAGATCACGGTGAGATGCAAGCGCAGACTCGATGAGAGAAATTTACGCACGTGTGGGATCTTCTTTACGCCGCTGTGCATCTCCTTGGCGCCCTCGGGGAATGAGCTCCCCGCCTCCCACCCTTTGCGCGTCGCGCCGGTCGAGACGACGTCAAGGAGGACATTGTAGACGTTGGGCGGGAGCGGGAACGCCGCATGGAGCATGTCCGGACCCTGCATGCCGGCCGTGATTGTCAGAAGCGAGAAGTCGAAGGAAAGAAGACGGGAGCTCACGTTACTGTTGCCGAGCCAGTGCGCACCGACATTGTTGTTCAACATGTTGGCTATGTTGCGCTCCGCGCGGTTCGACCCGCCAACGGTCTGTTTCGTCCACCCGGATTTCGAGTTGATGGCCGTTACGCCCTGCGCCTCAACCATCGATCAGTATTGCCACAGCCTGTAAAGCGAGCAAAGACGTACGGGCTTGATGAAGACGCTCATGACGGGCGCGACGTGTCTGCGAGTAAGGAAGATGCGCGCACGGTCGGGAGACGGAATCTGTGAACACAGGCGGAATGAGTGTCAGAGCACGACATCATCCGGGAAGAAAGGACGTACGCGCGCGACCAACTCCGGCGGTTTCTGCGTCGTCTCGAACAAGAACCAGGTGAGGTCGAGTTCTTTGATCGCCTTGTAGACATGCTCCTGAGCAAGCGAGCCGGCGAGGAGTCCGTAGGTTGCGGCCCTTGACGAGTTTTTGCCCAGATCCTTCGAGGTCTTCTCGAGCAGCGTGGCCCAAGCAGCCCCGTCACCCGCAAAGTGCGCCTTGCCGTTCACTCGGAGGTCGATCGGGAGCTGCAGTGCCGAAACGAAGGTGAAGATGCTGCCGAAAAGCGAGATGTTAGTGCGAAAGTGAGTACAAGACGGACAGAGTGACGCACCACGAGACGAAATGTTCGTTCGTCGTCTTTGAGAGGTCGAGGATACCGGCTTCGAGCGCGAGAAGGACGGGCTTGTAGGCTTGAAGAAAAGAAATGGACAACTGCTCAGCGACGTTCTGCTCGTCAGCTCGAGGTCCACGAGCAGACGGGATGAAGAGAAGGACGCACCGGGGTGTCTCCATTTGCGGCCCAGCGCGTGAAGGACGAGTACGACGCATTAAACGCTCGTTGGGCCAGGTTGCTCGACTTGAGTAGCTGCAGGTTGAGCCGTCAGCTCACCGTACAAAGCGTGAGGAAACTCAAAGCTACCCACATCGTACACCTCGCTTCGCAGTGAGCGATCCGCCCACCCCTGCACCATTGCGATCGAAGCTTTGGCCTGCGGTGTTCCTGCACCGAGTGCCTCCTTCTGCGCGATGACCATGTCGGGGGTCGGGAGATCACCGGTGGGGAAGAGCTGCACGAGAAGTTCTATGTTCGAAAAGGGCCTGTGCACGTCGGTGTAAGCGAGGGACCAAGTCGAAGAGGGAAGTTCCCGGAAGAGGAACGGACGTGATGGCGTTCGGTTTATTAGCCTGCTTAGCAATCATGCCAAAGACGGCCTCATTCTCCTTCAGTAGAATGTCTGCATGGAAAGAGTTCAGCTGGATGTGAATGGCGAGGTGGCGGAACGTTGAGCGTACTTCGGGAGAAAATGCGGCAGTAGAGGTACGGCGGGTAATCAGGGAACCGCTCGAAGATCTTCTTGGCGGCTCCGTATCTGCCCAGACCGCTCAGGATCTCGAATACGAATCCTGCACATCCGTGCACAAGGGGAGTCAGCGCAACGGACGTGCATCGGAGGAGCAGAAGGACAAGGGCGAACCCGACTCCTTCTCGAGCGTGACCGCGTGCTCGATCTGTCCGTTGTGCGACGCGAAGCTTGCGGCGGCCATGTCAGAGAGGGTCTTCTCCTGGCTGTCGATGGCGGAATTGTCGGTGAGCAGGACGTCCAGCCAGTTAGTCTCGTCCTCGGGATGATACGGCGCGCAAGATTTGCCTCCGTCGCTGCGTAGGAGGCGGCATGCGTCAGCGGATGACTGGGAAGAAAGAGCGGGAGAAAGAACGCACGTGAAGTCGTCGAAGAGGCGCTGCACTCGGACGGGATAGTCGTGTGCTGCGGTGCTAAACCCGTCGGTGCTGGACGCGGCGCGCGGGTTGGTCGTGCCCTCGACCAGGCACGAAATGTTGATCTGCAGAATGTGGTCACTCGTTGTCAGACGAGTGGGAACGAGGGATTGGAACCCTAAGTTGGACCACGCGCGAGGGCTCACCTTGAATGCGTGCTTTGATAAGCAGCAGTCCGTCTTGCTCTTCTGTGCCCGCATGTTCGCTTCGATGACGGTGTGCACGTTCTCGGCGACGGGCGGCTCGACGTCAGCGTCGGATGCCGCATCGGCGGCACTGGTAGAACCGAGGTTAGCGACATCCTCGTCTAGGCGAATGTGGTGTTGCGGACGCACTCGTCGGGTGGTGGCGACGTCAGGATGCGCATGAGGTGCTGCAGCGGGGCAACAGGCAAGTAGCATGAAGGGACGAGATCAGCGAGAAAGGGGTGGGGGAGGCAAGAGAGTCAGCGCGACGCGCACGAGCGTAAAGATGGTGAGGGTCAGGGGTGCAAGCGTACCGTTAGCAGTTCCGGCGTAGCCTGCAAGTTCGGGCGACCTTGGTCGACGCTGAGCAGGCGAGCGAAGAGGGTGAGGGTCGTCGCGAGCGCGAGGGTGGGCGAGGTGGATGGGGGCGCGGCGCGCCGGGAAGTTGCCGAGGTGCCTGGAATGCAGGGGGTTGACATGTCGGGAGCGCTGCACGCGTTCGTCCTGCGGTGTGAGCGAGTGGTTTGAGCGCAAGCGCAACTTGGGCGATCGAGGCGGACGAGACGGGTCTCCCGCTTCCCGCATCTGCTCTTTGCTCAGGAGGAGGCGCAGGGCGCCTGCTAGGCATGCTGGACTGTCGGTGTATGCTGCTGTCGAGATCCCGCTTGCTCCCACGTGGATTCGAGGGTGCGCCTCGAACGGGCAATTTCGCTCATTCCGATCAAGCCCCTTGCGATCCGCGAGGCCGCTAGATGAGACCTGGGGGGCTAGACGACCTCGTTTCCAAGGGTGCTCTGCGCGCCCGCAGTCCGCTAGACCCTCGTTTGCTCGCCCCCTCTTCTCCTGCTGACCTTGCTCCCAGCGACTGATTGGATTTGCGGCGCGGAGGTGCGTGTATTCCGCGGTTCAGTGTCTTTGGCAAGTGATGCTGACCGCTTTGCTTTGCCCTCCGCTCCTTACCGCCTCCCGCGTCCGCGTCCGCCGCTCGCCGCTGCCAAATCGCGCCTCGACCGCTGATCAATCGGCTCGTCTCGCCAGCTACCACTTGCCTGCTTCTTCCCGTGCGTCTCCTCTCGCTTTGCTACGCCCCGCATCCGACGCTGACGCGATTCCTCGAGCAGTTCTAGCTCGGCGTCTTCGCCGACCCGCTCATCAAGCCGCTCGACCTCGTCGAGTACCAGGACGTGCGCATTCCTCCCTCTTCTCTCTCTCGGGGCGTACAGCGAACTGACCGTATCACTCCCGCATCGTCCCCGCCCTCGCCACCGCCCTTCGCCGTCGCGCACCTCACTCGCCTCGACTCGCCCAAAACGCTTTGCCAACTTGTTCTGTCCCTCCTCGTTCGACCTCGCTGCTTTGTCTGGTACGTCACTCGATCCTTCTCTATCCATCGTGAACAACGCTGACGCGATTCCTCGAGCAGATCAAGCTCGACGGCCTCGTCGACCCGCTCCTCAACCCGCACGACCCGATCCCCTTCTTCAAGGTACGTTTTCCGCCCTATCTCTTCTCTCCCCGCGTACGACGAGCTGACCGCATCACACCCGCATCATCCCCGCCCTCGCCACCGCCCTTCGCCGTCGCGCACCTCACCCGCCTCGACTCGCCCGAAACGCTTTGCCAACTTGTGCTCTCCCTCCTTGTTCGACCTCGCTGCTTCGTCTGGTACGTCACTCGATTCTTCTCTATCCATCGTGAACAACGCTGACGCGATTCCTCGAGCAGATCAAGCTCGACGGCCTCGTCGACCCGCTCCTCAACCCGCACGACCCGATCCCCTTCTTCAAGGTACGTATTCCGCCCTATCTCTTCTCTCCCCGCGTACGACGAGCTGACCGCATCACACCCGCATCATCCCCGCCCTCGCCACCGCCCTTCGCCGTCGCGCACCTCACCCGCATCGACTCGCCCGAAACGCTTTGCCAACTTGTGCTCTCCCTCCTCGTTCGACCTCGCTGCTTCGTCTGGTACGTCACTCGATTCTTCTCTATCCATCGTGAACAACGCTGACGCGATGCCTCGAGCAGATCAAGCTCGACGGCCTCGTCGACCCGCTCCTCAACCCGCACGACCCGATCCCCTTCTTCAAGGTACGTATTCCGCCCTATCTCTTCTCTTCCCGCGTACGACGAGCTGACCGCATCACACCCGCATCATCCCCGCCCTCGCCACCTCCCTTCGCCGTCGCGCACCTCACCCGCCTCAACTCGCCCGAAACGCTTTGCCAACTTGTGCTCTCCCTCCTCGTTCGACCTCGCTGCTTCGTCTGGTACGTCACTCGATTCTTCTCTATCCATCGTGAACAACGCTGACGCGATTCCTCGAGCAGATCAAGCTCGACGGCCTCGTCGACCCGCTCCTCAACCCGCACGACCCGATCCCCTTCTTCAAGGTACGTATTCCGCCCTATCTCTTCTCTCCCCGCGTACGACGAGCTGACCGCATCACACCCGCATCATCCCCGCCCTCGCCACCTCCCTTCGCCGTCGCGCACCTCACCCGCCTCAACTCGCCCGAATCCATCTGTCGACTTTCGCTCTTCGTGTTCGTGCCACCTCGCTGCTTCACGCCGTACGTCACTCGATTCTTCTCTATCCATCGTGAACAACGCTGACGCGATTCCTCGAGCAGATCAAGCTCGACGGCCTCGTCGACCCGCTCCTCAACCCGCACGACCCGATCCCCTTCTTCAAGGTACGTATTCCGCCCTATCCCTTCTCTCCCCGCGTCCGACGAGCTGACCGCATCACACCCGCATCATCCCCGCCCTCGCCACCGCCCTTCGCCGTCGCGCACCTCGCCCGCCTCAACTCGCCCGAAACGCTTTACCGACTTGTGCTTTCCCTCCTCGTTCAACCTCGCTGCTTCGTCTGGTACGTCACTCGATCCTTCTCTATCCATCGTGAACAACGCTGACGCGATTCCTGGAGCAGAGGCAGCTCCACCGCATCCTCGTCGTCGTCGTCAAGTCGCCCGACCTGCCCGAGTACTACCCGGTGCGTCCTCCTCTCTTTCTCTAATCTGCCCCAGCGTAGCATGAGCTGACTGCATCTTGCCTGCCTCGACCCGCTCTCGCCGCGCTCCTTTGCCGTCGTGCATCTCGCCCACGTCCACTCCCTCCACGTCTCGCTCGTCTCGCCTCCTTCAACCTTCTTGCGCCTCTTGGTACGTCTTCTTTCCCTCTGTTATCCACCACAACCGTTGCTGACGCGAACGCGTCCGCAGAAGTAGCTCAAACTCTTGCGCGTCATCCTCCCCGAGCCCTTTCTCCTCCTCGACATCTTCCAGGTGCGTTTCGTTCCGCTTTCCTTCTCTTTTCCTTGAACACAAGCTGATCCAAGCACGCCTGCCCCCGTCTCGCCGTCCCCGTTCACCCCATCGCCTTCACTCAACCTCACGCACCTCGCCTGTTTCGCCTGCTGTTGCTTGCCTGCACCCGCCGCTTTTCAAAATGTGCGTCCACCTTCCTCAGCAGCAGATTGTGTAAAGCAGATTCTGACCCAACAGCTGTAGCAGAAACAGCAACAATGGAACAGCCGGCGCAAGTCGATGCACCGCTTGGTGCAACTTTCATGGAGCTCCTTGCCGAGGGTTCGTCCTTTTCTCTGTCTTCTGTCTCTCACTGAAAGCGGAAGAGAAAATCTGCCGAAGAGAGACTCTGCAAAAAAAAACGGAAGCTTTGGTTGCAAGCGAGACGAGGGACTCATTTTGCGGCAAACGAGCAGATCGTTTTGTCGCGAACGGGCGACTTGAGCCTCCATGAGTGGCCGCCTCGTTTTGCTGCAAACGGGCACGACGTGCCTCGTTTGCTGGCAAACGGGCACCTGATCTTGCGGCAAACCGGGCAGACCGGTGATTGAGTGGCCAGTGACTGCTGAGCAGCCCGGTTCAGAGAAAGAAGACTGCATCGACCGGGTCTTCTGGCTTGCAATGGGATAGCTGCGAGAGGCTCTTCATGAAAAGAGAGAAGCAGCGCAACCATAAACAGTGATGCAGAACAAAATGATTCTGACCTCTGCCTCCGCTCACACAGGCTCTGAATACATCGATGGCAACGCAACAAATAACACCGGACACTACGACGTATTTGCTCAACAAGCTTCGAGTGGTGATGTCGATGGCGACGACGCCGACGAGGACGAGTCCGACGATGTCGACAACCCGTTCCGCCCGAAACGCAAGCTCACGCTGAACGACCTTGAGCTTGCGGCGCTCCGCGATGCGTCCGCAGCGGCTGAGCTCTTTGCGGCACCGGGAACCTATCTTTCGGTTGATGCCGTGACTTTCGCCGAAGGCGACGGGCTAACCCTCAACATCACGCGCCACCTCGATTATGTCCTCCTTGAAGGTCTGTCTTGTTCACAATCAGATGTCGGTTGCTGTGAGCTGACGTTGACGGGTCACAGGTCTCGACCGCCATCCGCTGCTCAACATGGGCGGCATTCCGCCTACGCCTCCCCACGCCAAGCCGGAGTCGTCCTCGCCCATCAACCTCCCACCGTCCGGCCCTGCATCATCAGAAGATTGCGCCGACGAACTCTTCCAGCTCATGGCGGAGGAGACGCAGGCAGAAACGGACAAGGGCAAGAAACGCGCAGACAAGTCGGTCAAGATGTCGGACGACAGTATGGCCTTGGACACAAGCTCCGATTCCGACTCGGATGAGTCCGTTGCGTCAAGCCTCGGCGTTGGGCGTCTTCAAGGCCTCCGCTCCAACCCTCGGGGAGCCGGGCTGAAGCGACGGCTTGCCGAGCAGTGGCAGAAGGACCAGCAGACGCAGAGCACGGCGCCAACCACACCGAGCAATCGCTCACGCAAACGGAGGAGGCAACTGTCCAGCTCGCCGCCAGCTGAGGTCGACCTCGGCGCCGTCCCGATTCTCGGATCAACCTTCACCATTGAAGTCAAGAAGTGGGCGACGCCGCTTGCCTGCAAGGCCAACACGTTCAAGTTCTCCATCAAGAATGCGTGCTACCAGCTTGGGTCCAACGAGCTCGGGCGGCTCTACCTCATCATGCGGCCGACCGAGGCAGCCAAGGTGGAAGAAACGGCGCTTGCCCCGAGGACGGCACTCCCGCTGGCACAAGCCGAAATCGTCACGGACTTCATCTCGCAGATCCTCCTGGACGACCCTGCGTGCGCATCAGAACTCACTCTGCCCGCAATCACGGGACAAACTGACCAGGGAACGTGCATTGCAGCTTCACCAATGTCTACGACCTGCGCGTCAGCAAGGGCAAGGTGCAGCTCGACTGGATGCGCATGGCCCGCTTTCAAAAAGTCTTCATGGACAAGTGGCCGACTCTCCAACGCAACCTCGGCCTCTACGGCCTGACGCACGTCCCGCGCTTTGCTCTCTTGAGTTACGGCAAGGACATTCAAGTTTCGCAGTGCGTTGCCTCTCGTCTGCTTGTCAAGGAATCCTCTGACTCCGGTTGTGCGGCAGACTCGGCAACACCAGCGTGCAGGCAGCCGCAGTTCAGCGCCTCTTCGATCCGCTCATCATTGCAAACAATGTCGAGCGGTTCCACTTCGCGATTGCCAACAACATCACGGCGCGGCGCGTCAATCGCGACGGGAGCACCACCGACCTCGCCATCTTGTGCAACATCGACAAGTTCAGGGCGATGTGCCCGCACCCAAAGCTGCTCACGGGCTATCCCATCGGGATGATCAAGGGTTTCGGCAACGTCTACGTGGGTGACCCTGGTTCTTCTCGAAAGCACAGAGCTGACCTTGTCTTTTGCAGGGCGCAACGGCGGCACAGCCAGTCATCGACGCGGTCGGCGTCATCAACCACGAGCTGGCTACCAAGCACGCCGAACGCTCTCGCCCGGTCCGCGTCATTCACTCCAACATCTACTGGATGGGGTGCAAGCAGTACCGCCCCAACCTCTACTCGTATGTTGCCGTCAAGGGCGAGATGACTGCGGCTTACTGCGCCACGAAGGACAACATTGGCCAGCCGTTAATCAAGCGCTGCAAGTCCCGTCCGGCACTCATCCACCGTGCCTCAACTCGCGCGCCTCGTGACGACACTCTCGACGCCCTCAACATCACCGTCAACCAGGAGGGCAAGGCCGGATTGCGCGCCGAGCACGTCTTTGTCATTGAGGTCAACCAGCTGCGCGAGGAGCACCGCAACTGGAGGTGAGTTGAATTCCTCCTGACACTCAGGCACTCCTGCTGACTGTTGCGTGCAGCTGGATCATCAACCAGATCTTTGTCCCGGTCGAAGGCGTCGTCGTCGACGGGATTGACGCGCTCCAAGACGGTTTCGAGTTCTACGAGCGCCTACAGTTTCCGCGCGTCATGGTCATGCTTGTCCGCGTCTTGTGGATCATTCTCGCCAATGCCGTCTCCGAGCTCCAGAAGCCCAACTCGAGCAGCAACGTCGGCTCGATGGAGACTCTCTCGGTCTTTGAGCGCCTTGTCCACTTTGCGCTGAGTGGCTCGGTCCAGTCCCTCCCAACCACCACGCTCAAGACCGTCGGCTGCCTCCAGAATCTCAAGGCCAACCACTGGCCGTACTTCGACCCGAGCGTACTTGACATTGTGACGGGCAAGCTCAAGGCGCACAAGTGGGCGAGTCCTCTCGACACGGCCCAGTTCTCTTTCACAGCCGCCATCGCCTTTCACTACGGCCCAGAGGCCGCTGCACTTGCCCTTCAGCACGCTCGCCAGAACCTCGTCCTCATGCGCACGACCACCCTCGGCAACACGCTCACCCTTCCTCGTGTGACGGTGCGCCAGTCTTGCAGGCTCCTGCCTCCTGAGGCCAGTGACTGACTGCTCTTTCACAGCCGTTCATCCGTGCCGTTGTTGATGGCTGCGTGACCGAGACGCAGCGCTACTGCGCCGCCAAGCTCCTCGACATCGTCAACACAAACGCAAAGCGTGGGCGCCAGGACGCTGCCGAGCTCGAGTTCCTCACCTACAACGAGGACGCCCAAATGCTCTCAGAAGCAGTGAGCCTCAAGCACGACGAGGACGTCAAGGTCGTCGAGGAGTGGGCGAATTCGTTGCAGCCGTTCCTGGCCAAATCCCTCGAGCCGGTCTTCGCCGCTTTGACCAACCAGCAGGAGCTTGACTTTGCCCAACAAAAGCTCACCAACCTCGTCACACTCACGCCCGGCTTTTCGCACCACGAGCTCGCGCGCTTCATGATGGCCCTCGCCTTCGACGACGACTCGCAGATCCTCAAGAGCGACCGCCTCATTGGCTCCCTCCCGCACGCAACATGGACCAATGTCCTCAAGTCGCTTGGACCGTTCTTTGGAATTGGGAACCTGCCGGGCAACGCGTGCGCCTGGTCCGCTTTCCAACGAGCAAGAACCCGTCACTGATTCCTGCCTCTTGCAGCCTGGCCCCGTTCAATCTCGCGCAGCTCGAGACGCTCTTGATCGACCAGCTTCACCTCCAGATCGACATGTGGCCTGTCGGAGTCAAGAATGGCACTTCCACGGTTCCGTCGATTTCCGTGGTCCGCTGGCGCAAGATGGACAAGACGATCGTCATCCCAGACGACAAGGAGTCAGACAGCGAGGACGAGGTCGAGATTCTCAACCCGCAAGCCGTAGCCGACACCATGGACCGCCGCAGTCGTCAGCTCGCTCGCGAGACCGACAACTTCCTGGCCCACATCGGCATTGTCTACAGCGACACTCTCTTCAAAGCCGACCAGCCTGGCAACTCTCTCTGCGTGGCTCAGCGGTGGCAGCAGGCTGTCAACGAGTTTGTGCGCAAGCTCCCGTCAGTCGGGGCAACGGTTCACGCCAAGATGACTGCCGACGGCCACCGGTTCGCTGCCAACGGCCAGCTGTTCAGCAACGTCTGGACCGAGGTCTTGCGTGCAATCAAGCCTGCCAAGCCGCTGCACAAGGTGTGTCCTGCTCCTGGAATTGCCTCCTCAACTGAACCCTAAGCTGACAATTTCTGCTTTATCGAAGTATGTCATCATCACCGCCTTCATCTTCACGGCTGCAAGCGACGAAGCCTTCCCAATCATTTCGCAGAAGGCGAAGAAGGTCCAGGTCAGGCAGGTTTCTTTGCAGGGGCACCCGTTCTGGAGCACTGACTGCTTCTCTGCAGCTCGGCGTCTACACTGTTGCTGACCTCGAGTACCGCAAGAAGGACAACAAGCGCTCCCGCAACCTCATCGTCCTTCTCTGGACGACCTTTGCCCTCTGCTATCTCGACAACTCGGTCCGCAAGCACGTCGTCCAGTCCGACCTCAGCTGGGAGTACTTTGTTTCGCCCTTCACGGACCGCAACCTCAGCTGCCACGACTTTGTCCTTGCCGGGTTCGGCAAGCCGAAGGGCATCCGCCCCAACTGGCCTCACCCGAGCACGGGCGACTTTGACGTCATGTCTATCACTCCCTACGTGAAGGAGCTGCACCAGGCGCTGTGAGTTGCCTGATGTGTCCTTTGACTCATGCTGACCAGCACTGATTTCCCTTGCCACCAGCGTGACAACCGTTGAGACGGCAATTCGCAAGAAGAACTACATCTCGCTCTTTTGCTGGTGCTACCCCTTCGACGAGGCCCTCGGCATCATCCGCAGCTACATCAAGACGTATGAGCCCAACAGCAAGACTTATCAGCAGCGCGGCGCCCCCATCGGGATGCATGTCAAACTTCCGCACCGCATCCTCCCTGCTGCCTGGCTTCTTGCCACGTCCCCGCACAAACGTTAGTCTCTTTGTAGACTCCTTGCTCCAGTTTTGTCTGTACTCTACAATGTGAACTGTGGAGAGAGTGTGAGAGGACCACCATGCGCTGGGGAAACCTGCAAGCCGCGCAGTCTCAGACGGCCAGTTGTCCTTGCCTCTCTGCACATCAAGGCCGACAGCCAGAACCTGGCGGTTCTAGATAGCAATAACCAGAACTTGCCTGGCCTCTCAGGGTATATAATGAAGATGACGTTCAGGACGACGGCGAGGACGACAAGGACGACGGCCGCGACTCGCCCCCGCGCAGAATCCCAAACAAGGGCAAGGGCAAGGCTAAGTCGTCGGCCGCGGCCCACGGCAAGAGCAACAGAGAGACGCCGTCCAGCGACGGCGAGGACGAGCCCACCTCGACCGAGCCTTCCTGGACCGTGGACGAGAAGACTGCGGTGGGCCGGTTTGAGGGGTCCGCTTGGAAGGCGACCTTTCAAGTTGGCGGGGGAACGATCTTTCAGGTGCGTGATGTTGTGTCCTCTTTTGGCTCAATGTGACTCACTACTCCTCTCGTTGGCAGATGCAACCGTACCAGGCCCGCCCGTCCAAGTGGAACCTCCGTGCGCCGAACCCGAACGAGGCCGGCATGCAGACACGCCGCGATGCCGAGATCAAGACCTTGGTTGACAAGTGGAGGTGCGTCTTTCGCGTGCCTGTTGTAAATCAGTCCAGCAGGACTGATTTTTCTCTGCCACCCAAGCGGTCGCGGAACGTACAATCCTCACGAGCCCGACCACGCGTGCGAGCTCGACTTTACGGTCTCGCCCGCTCAGTGGCGTGACTGGTTCCACTCTGAGGCGACGCAGCGCGCGCTTCAAGCCCTCGACGGGGACGACGAGGGGGCCAATTGGGGAGACCAAGGCGAGGAGCTTAACCAACTTGGCGACGGCGAGCTCAAGGCAGCTCTCGACGAGCGTTTTGCCAAGACGTCTGCCCAGCCGCCGGCGCCTCTCGACAAGATCGCCTCTCGCCCCGTCCTCGACCCCTTGCTCCCTTTCGACGTCGTCGCCGGCGAGCACCGCGTCGCCGCTGCGCCGGTCCTGTGGGCGATTCACAACTTTGACGACAACCTTCGGTTCATTTCGGGTCGGGTGTACAAGGTCGGTCTCGTGGAAAGTCTCGAGCCGGAGAAGCGAGAACTTCTCGTGCATGCTACCAACACCGAGAAGACCCTCACGTGAGGACTTTCAGACGCTTTACAATCGATCCTGCTGGACTGATTCTTTCCGCTCCTTCAGGACCTACGACACTGTCGAGTTCTTCAGCGGCATCTATCGCAACTACGACAGTGAGTTCGCTGTGTCTGACCGCTCTGCTGGCCTCGAGGCTGACTTGTGGCCTCGTTCAGTCTCGAACGCGTACTTCGAGGCGACGATTCGCAACAACGAGTCGGCTATCCCGCCCGCAATTCGGAACTGCCTCGACAAGCTCATCCGCGCTGCCGGGTGCAGGCCCCTCCGCGAAGTCCTCGTCGATGTGCGTCATTGACCTTTACCCGAGTCCCACCCCCGCCCAAGCTGACAGACGTTGACTGTTCAGGGCGTCCGCAAGTCAACCTTCCTGCACGGGTTGTTCAACAAGAAGAGTGGCATTGAGGTGTTGATCGCCGGTGGCGGCCAGCGAGTACGCTCTCCTGGACCTGCTTTGCCAATCGGTCCAGCTGGACTGATTTCTGTTCATCTCTGCAGCTTGCTGCGGTGCCCCTGCGCGCTTACGTCGACTTTCACACCCTACTCATTGAGATGGCCAAGTCCCGCGTCGACAACACCCTCTTGTCACACACCGAGCGCGAGCTTACAGTAGAAAACGCCTATAAGGAACCACTCGGGAAGTCAATTTTAGTTCCTTATGACCGTCCTTTCCTTGCAAGATTTGCTATAGCTCAGATTGTAGCCCTCGTTCTGATTCCTCGAGAACTGCTGTCGGATCTGCAGCAGCTTGCTTAGGGAGGCCACCGCAAGCTCTGGAAGTTGCTAGCACGCCTCATTTATATTCAATTTAGACTGGCGTCGAGGGTTCGAGTCCTGCCTGAATCCGATTTTTAATCTGCTCATTTCTGCTCCTGGAAGGTCAGGAGGAGTCCAGAGCAGCTGTAGAGCACTCTACACAAGAGGAAAATTGGTCTAGCCTGATCAGGCCCCCATTCTCGAGCAGGTTGCACCATAGAGTAAGACAAAAAATGCGCAAATGGTCGGAATCGAACCCTTGCAGCTTGTCATGAAGCGCAAAAAGACAAGATACCGGTCACCAACTGAACTAGTCCGTCTTGTCACAAGGAAATGCCAGCTGCATTACAAACATATTCCTTATGAACGGTCTCTGTTCCTGTGGTTCATAAGGAAATCCCGCTCCTCAGCGGAGTTCCTTCCTTGTAATGAGGACTTTCTTATGCCCCCTGCTAACGGGGTGCGTAAGTGACCACCTTGCTCCTTATGACCGTCTTTTCCTTGTAGGTGAGTCCCTTATAGGCGTTTTCTACTGTATCACCCGACGCCAGCTGGCCGCCCTCACGCGCCTTCTCCCACTGGTCTCGCTTTCCGTTGTGCCGGCAATCAAGGACGACGGCTTGGGCAACTACCGCGACTTCTTCCAGAGTCTTGCAAAGGCTTTAGGCGATCTCCGCACCTCCCAGCGCAAACTTGCCCCGTTCGTCGAAGACGCCCAGGTAATCGTCTATGCCATCAGCACCGTCGCTGCCGGGCAGAAGCTCGAGGCGGGAACCGAGTTGGGTCGCCGTTTGTTCAGCCTCATCTCTGGCGGAGCTTTCACCAAGGCCGTGAGTTTCGCTTCTCTCTCTTGATCGAGCCGCCCTGACCAGACATTGCCTCTCGCAGACGGAACTGGTCAGCGAGAACAAGCCGGTATTCCCGTCCGGCAAAGTACTGAGCCAACGAATGCCGGTCAAGGTGCGCTACGAACAATCGATCCTCGTGGACTGATTGTTTCACTGACGCACTTCTCTCAGTGGTACGTTCCCACCGCCGAAGCCTTTGTCGAGCACTGGAAACTCGTCTGGCCTGCATGGAAAAAGCTCGTGCTCGCGCCGGTACGGATCCCAATCTCCCTTCCCGTGTGCCTCTCGAGGACTAATGGCTTTTCCTCATTATTCAGGTCCTGCGATTCATTGCCGCCACTGTGATCGACAAAGACGCGGACCGCAAGCCAGCGCTCGAGCACTTCTGGACCACGCTCGGCGCTTCCAAGGCTGGCGGCCGCAGACGCAAGGACGCGCCGGCCGAGCCGGACGCCCCGTCGTCCAGCCAGGTCCCTGCGTCGCAGACGACTGACAAGACGGTTGCTTTGCTCCCCGCCCCCGATCAATCGGTTGCAACGTACAACACGAATGGGTGGGAGGCCGCCATGTCCCGCTTCAATCTGCCCGAAGAAACGGTCCAGGTAGACTGATTCTTTTGCCTCTGTGGTCTCGTCCACGCTGACTCGTCTTTCTGGCATGCAGGGCCTTGCCGACATCCTGGCTCCGGTGTACCCACGCTTGTCCGCTCAGGTTACTGCCATCAACACGCGGAGCAAGTCTGGCAAGTCTGACGCGGCGGCGATGGCATCGGCCAAGTTTCACAAGGTGCTTCTCGTGGCATCATCCTGTGCTCGTGGCCAAATGCTGAGGTTCCGTGACGCAGGAACTTTGGGCGTCGCCCCTCATCGTCCACCTCAAGGACAATCTTCTCGAGGTGCTGCCCGGCGCGAGTTCCCTCGCCTTCGACAACTTTCTCAAGGACAATGGGGCGGAGGGCCCTGTGGCTGTCAAGGCCGGCGCAGTCGACATCAGCGCGCTTGCCGCCGGCGTCGCGAAAGAAGAGGTCGCCCAAAACCTCGTCTCTGACCTGATGCGGTACATCACCGGTCGAGCTTACAAACAGGACGTCGAGCTCCTCACAGACGCAGTCGTCCGTGCGCTGTACAAGGCCAAGTCGGACGCCGCGCCTCGCCAGCTTGCAGAGCTCGAGGAACGGGCCAAGGCGTACAAGAAGGCCAAGGATACCAACATGACGGCAATCGTCGATGAGCGCGTCAAGGGTGCAAAGGACCTAATGGCAAAAAACTTTTGGTTCACCAATATCAACGACGTCCGCGAGCGCGCCAAGCACGACAAGTACTGGCAGGGGCAGGAGCAGGTGCGTACATTCAAATCCTCTACATATCCCTCGAGCTGACTTTCCTTGACCTCTCGCAGAAAGCGGACGCGGCGAAGAAGAGCCGCGGATCGGTGAGCCCGCCTTCACAATCAATCCTGCTGGACTGATTTTCGGGTCTCTGCTCTCGCTCTGACTCAACATCGCTTGCATGGCACAGCAATCGGAGGATTTGCAAGCGCCTGTTGCCGGTCCGAGTGGCTCAAAGCGCAAGACGACGGCAACCCCCGACAAGTCGAAGGCGAAGGGCGGTCGCGCGGGCAAGAGCAAGGCCTCGGCTCGCAAAAAGAAGGCCGACGAGGAAGACGACGAGGAGGACGATGATGAGGACGAGGACGAGGACGACGAAGAGGAGGAGGAGGAGGACCTCGAGCCTCCCGCAAAGAAGCAGAGGGGCAAGGGCTCCAAGGTGCGTGCTTGATCCATTGTTTGCTGTGTTGACCCATGTGTTCTGACTTGTCACGCACATCAGGCGCAAGTTGCTGTTGCGACTGTGAAGAGCCCCGGAACCAGATCGTCGGCGCGCAACGCAAAAGTACAGAAGGTGTGAACAAGTTGTATTTTGATTTGGATTTGCAGTACAAACGGCCGTGTCCTAGACGTGCTGTGCTGCCAAGTGCCAAAGCGCTGACATGCTGTCCGTCACTACTTCAGGACGGCCTCAACCCCGAGGACCTCGTCAGTTTCGTCGACCGCATGCTCGACGCAACCAGCCCTCGCACGCTTGCCACACTCAAGAAACGGCGCCAAGAGCAGGAGGAGCAGAAGAGACTCGACGATCTCGCTCGGCGCCGCTCAAGCAGCAGTCAACCCCCGCGTGCCGCGCCACTGCCCTTTGCTACTGGCCCGCCGGCCGGAGATCTTTTTGGCGGTCGTCGTGCCCAGGCTTTCAAGTAGTTGGGGAGTGTGAGCGGGTGTGACACAGCTTGACGTAGACACGATTTTGTGGTTGACCAAGGTGCATTGCTTATGCTTTCGACTTTGAATTAGTCCTTTCAAATCAGTCCTCGTGGATCAATTTTTGCGACTGTTCGTGAGTTCTTCCGTCAAGCCTGTTTGCTGCCCACAAGCAAGTACAAGCCCTATCAGCAATCCTGGTTGCACTCGACAGCCAGATCCTTCAAGCATTCTCGCGCATGAGTCTTTTTCGTGCCCTCGAGTACCTAGAACGCACATACCTGCACGCTGCCTGGGGCAAATTACGGCAGTTCACCTGTCTTTGCGAAGGGGCTGCTGAGAGCAGAATCGTGTCATTCGGCCAGTTGCACAGGCGCAGCAGGAGACTTTACCCTTCAGACCAGCTTGTTTAATGCTCTGCTCGACATTGTCCAGTTTCGGCCCTGCTGGTCTCATTGTGCTTCTCAAAGGCACTCTGTTTAACGGTTGACAAACCATCGCAGACACTTGCACATAGCTGCGCACAATCAGTCCTGAAGGACTGATTGTTACCCTCGGCTGTTTCACGAGTCTCGACGTGGAGAATCCCGCACCATGGGAGCCTGGTTCTGGCTGTCTTGCCTGTTTGTGTTTGAGGCCAATACTGCAGGCAACAACCAGTGCACAGGTGCTTGTCTGCACACCAAACGGGAGACTTTGACTGCGATTGTGAGGTGAGTGAACCATGGCAAATTTGGCCTCAAGCGTTATCCGCATTCCTTTTTTTCGCTGTTCTGCACTGACAGGTCCCGCCTTCCGGACAAGCCTTGAAAGAGTCCAACCGTCTCATCTCACGGGCGGATTGTCTTCAGGAGATGCTTCCAGAGAGACTGACCGAACAGCTGCTAAAACATTCAAAGGATGTCAGACTAAGACACGTTAGGCCTATCTAGGCTGGCTTGGATGAACTTTTTGTTGCTTCTGCATTTTGCGGCTTGAGCGCCCATATGACACCGTGAATTGAAAGAGTCCGCGGTCTGCAGCGGCCTATCCGGTCCGGCACACGCCTATAGGACACCCTGAAAAGATGGACGTGGACTGCCTTTCAGCAGCTGTCAAACAGCGGCCATGGCAGACAGGAAACTGAAGCAAAACAGGACTTTTCTGACGTCAACGCAGCGGCAAGTCTGGGTTGACACTCACCTATTTACTGGCGCTCAGGAGCTTTCTCTGAGGGTCACCTCCACTTTTTGACCCTGTCTCGGTCTTCCTTATTTCTGGCAACTTTCACGACAGTAAAGCGTTCTTGGGCTCTAGTCTGAGCTTGTCATCTTGACAAACGGGTCGTGCCGGTAAACAATCAGTCTCACAGGACCGATTTCACCTGACGTCACGCTGCCAGCTCGCCTCAATCTGGTGTGCGTCATTCAATCAGTCCAGCAGGATTGATTTCTTGGACAGCAGGCGACGACGTTACGTCTGGAAGTGCCTAGCACTGAGAGAATCAGTCCTCGAAGACTGATTTCTTGCCCCGCTGGGTCATGTTCTTGCCGCTTTAGTGTGCCGAGACGCTGCAGACACCCGCTTTTTGGCTGTTTGGGCGCAAAAGTGGTGCATTTGCGTGTTTCTCGTCGAAAATTGACCCCAGCTGCGTCCCATGGCTTGAGAGATGGGCTCTTTGAGCGCTTTCTGTCTTGTTTCTGGGTCGTGCTGGCCCATCTGCAAGAACCCGTGAAAGACGGGCCGTGCGTCCCAGAATGTCCCATCCGGACCCTGTTTTCGCGCAGAATTTGCCTTGTCAACCCGTTGGAATTCATCAAAAAGGCAATATTCTGCACAGTTTGAAGGGCCAAACAGAAAAAGGCCGCCCTAACCCCATGGTCAGTGTCAGGAGAGACGTATAATTGGGATGCGGTAAGGAAGCGGGACAGTTGGCGACTCGAGCTGCGAGCGGTGGTGGAGGTCCCCATCAGCAAACAGGTGGATGGCTGGAGACGGGAACTGTGGACAGACTGGCATCTCAGGGTCTTTCTGGCAGCGCTTGAGCCAGACTTTGGCGGTCTTGTAGTTGACATCCTGCTGCAGGCGGAAGCGGAAGGTCGAGCGCCTGGGCAGCATCGAGTCAAAGTCGGGCATGCCGACAGGCGTCTCGTACTCGACGGTCCATGGTCCACGCTTGGCCATGGCCTTCCAGACCGCGGTGTCGGCCGTCGACGTGTTCTCCTTGCGGATTCGCGGATCTCCTTGCACAAGAGCTTCTCGGCGAGGCGGTTCTAAGAAAGGGGGGGGGCGTGAGCACGTTTGGCGGGTCACGGGGAAAGAGGGCGTGCTCAACTCAATTGAGGGCAGAGCTGTGGTGTCGTCATCAACATTCAGCTTGTTGTCGGCAAAGTGGAGCTTGAAATAGGCCGGTTTGGCGCGCCGGCGAGCGTCCCACTTGGCGAGCTCGTCAACGAGCTCCCACTGCTTCACACCCGTGATGTTCTTGCTGGTGATGACAAGTTCATTGAGCGTGAGCAGGCTGGGCGGCGGCAAGTGGTTGGCGCCGAGGGTGCGGATGAGGTGCAAGCGGTACTTGGTGAAGTTGGTGGGGAGCGGGAGAAGGAGGCGGGCATAGTGATCGCGAGGTGGAGGCTTGTGAACACCGTCACCCAGTGCTTTTTGCCGCGCCTGGGCTTGACCATTGCGCTGTGGGGGGAGGAGTGGCAGGTCAGCGCAGTGTCGTCTCCGGCCTCGTGCGCGGTCCATGCGGCACACGCGCCCCCGAGAGCGCGTCTGCTGAGATAAATGTACGCACCAAGCTCTCAAGGAGTCAGACTCACGCAGATCAATGGATTGTCAAGGGGAAGGAGCAAGGACCGGCGGCCTGCTGGAGCAGCCGGCGAGAAAGCTGCAAGTCCAAAGTTTGACCTTGCCCTGATGGCTACTTCCGGCTGTGCTGAGCCCATCCCTGCAGTCACAGACATTGTGGGAATACCAGCTAGGAGGGAAGAGCAAGAGCAAGGTATGAGTGAGTTGCACGTGCGAGGATGAAGCGTCCGCAACAAAGAGACACGGTGAACGCAGCCCCGCTGACAATGCTGAGCTCAGTGCACGCACCGCTTGCTGTGCCAGCGCACCACAACCAAAGATGTGGCAGAGGCAAAGGCACAAGAGCGGATGGTCCACCTCCATTTGGGACGGCTGCTGCTGCTTGACTCTGCATGCACTTGGCCTTCAACCGGCAGTTGGCGGCACCAACCTGACACTTTGAGTGCTTTGTGCACCACCCTTGAGCCAGAAGTGCTGAGCCGGAGGCAACCCCTCGGAGCAGAAAGCATAACCGCAGCGCAAGAGGCGAGCCAAAGCGAACAAAGCGAACGCCAGACTCGTCGAAAGCACTCAAGAGCGACAACAAGCCCGTAGAGCAGCAGCAGCCCCCTCACACGCGCGCACAACGTGTGTATCATGTACAAATGCATCCACGCACACCCCGCCGCTGCCGAACGAGCCTAATCCGTCTGCATCGACGCGTCGCCACCGGCCGCCGGTGCCGGTGCGTCGTCATCCGCCGTCGGTGCGCCGCTCGCAGAAGCCGCCGCCGCCTCCTCGCCCGCCACTTCACCCGCTGCTGCCGCCCGCGGTGCCGCGGCATCGTCGTCTTTGGGCGGGAGCTGGGTGAGGTACGGCTCGAGGGCGTCGCCCTCGAGGATGCGGAAGGCGTCTACGGCGGCGGGCTCCTTCCCGTACGCGCCCACGTCACCCACCGCACCGTCGGCGGGTTGCGGGGGGGCGCCAACAATGCCGATGCTCGTGTTGAGGACCGAGAGGTCCTTGTCCTGCTGGAGGGTCTCGCGGAGGGCCTTGAGGCCGTGCATGACGAGCTCGTCGAGCGAGCAGTCGGCAAAGGCGTCAAAGTGGGCCTCGAGGTACGTCTTGGCCGACTGGGAGCGCGCGCCGATCGACATGGCGTAGTACTCGAGCGTGTTGCCCGACGGCGAGAACTCGTACAGGTGCGGGCCCTTGTCCTGCGCGGGCGGGCGGCGAGCGTAGTCAGCTCGATGCGGCGGTACGACGGGTGCGGGGAGCGCGAGTAACGAGAGAGCCGCGCAACGCACATCGTAGCCGGCGACGAGCAAGCCGACACCGTACGGCCTCCGCCCGTAGTGCTGCGTGTTGATCTGCGCCTCTGCGGGCGCGCAAGGAGACGCAAACGAAACGGCGGTCAGCAGCGTGTACACGTCGAGCGGGGGCGCGGCTCGGGACGCACTGTCGGCGATGGCGGCGACTGCGCGCGAGACGGGGAGCGGGCGGCTGTAGAGCATGCGCGAGCTCATGGCCTGGGTGCGCATAAAGTTGCTGCGGGGGGTGCGTGCGTGGGCGCGTCGAGCGGGTCAGCTCGACAGCGCATGGGCAAGTGCAAGCGCGGGATGGACGCACGAGAGGACGCGGGCATCCGAGGTGAGACCGGCGATGGCGACGCCGAGGTGGTCGTCGATGCGGATGAGCTTCTTCTGGTAGCTCGCGAGCTCGCCCGTCGAGCGCTGCGTGCAGGCGCGTCAGTGAGAGCGATTGCGCGGTGGGGTGTGCAAGAGGGAGGAACGCACCTTGAGGCCGAGGAGGATGGCGTGGGTGTTGGAGCGGAGTCCGACGCAGGCCGAGCCCTGCTTTACGGCCTCGAGGGCGTACTCGACCTGCGCGCGGGGTGATCAGCGCGGGTTGAGGGTGAGATGACGCGGCGAGGGAAGAGGAGGGCGGAGAGCGGGGACACGGACCTGGTGGAGGCGGCCTTGCGGGCTGAAGGTCGAGTTGTCGTTGTCGTACGAGTTGCGGTGCATCGCGGGCGAGTGCGTGCGCGTGTGTGGGGGAGAGAGCGGGAGAGGGGGAGCGCGAGGACGAGGGAGGGGGACGAGGAGGGGTGGTCGCGGTGGGCGGCGGACAGGGAGAGAGCGCGCGAGTGCTGCACAGTCTGGACAGAAGCTAGTCTCGGCTGCGCCAACCTCGCCTGAGTCCGAGTCGGACGCTGGCCGCCATCGCCGTCGCCTTGCCGCTGGAGCACCGCCTCGCCGCTCTCTCTGCCTCGCCTCGCCCCGCCCACCGCACAGCGCAGCACAGAGTGAGCGCCACGAGTAGCCAGACCCACACAGACAGACACTCACCACCCGCCCCGCAACAGTGCGGCCCCTGACAGAGTCCGAGACCAAGACGCTCTTCGCAAAGCTCGCAAACTACCTCGGCCCCAACCTCGTCCACCTCGTAGACACCCCAGACGACGTCAGTCCATTGCCTCTCCCTCCAGAGACGCGCGGCAGGCCTGGCGAGGCGACGACGGCGACGAGCACCGGAGCAGCTTGGACGGGTTCACCGGGCAGCCATCCCGCATCAACGGCAGGGCAGGGTGGGCAGAGGCGAGCACAGGAGGGACCAACAGGCGCGTATTTGCACTAGAGAACCCGCAGCGCTGACCTCGTTGCACCCGCCGCGCACCACCACCTCGACGCTCGCCTGCACCGCCTCTCGCCGCGACTCTCGATCCCACACCCGCACCCACCTGCGCACCCTGCCCACGCTCCATCGCACTCGACGGCCCACGCGACGCCCGCCCCCACAGCCCCATGTCTTCCGCCTGCACCGCTCGCGCGTCTACTACGTCCGCGAGGCCATGATCCGCACCGCCATCTCGGTCCCGCGCGCCAACCTCATCTCGCTCGGCGTCTGCCTCGGCAAGTTTTCCAAGACGGAAAAGTTCCGCCTCCACGTCACCGCCCTCGACTTGCTCGGCCGCTACGCCAAGCACAAGGTCTGGATCAAGGGCAACGGCGAGATGCCGTTCCTCTACGGCAACCACGTCGTGAAAGCCCACGTCGGCAAGACGAGCGAGGACATCACCGAGCACCAGGGCGTCGTCGTCTACTCCATGTCCGACGTTCCCTTGGTGAGTGCCACGAGGGCCAAGGAGGGTCCGAGGGAGGGTCCGAGGGAGGGTCCGAGGGAGGGCCTGCGGGCCCGACCCGGTCTACTCCCGCACCAGAGTGCACCCACTCACGCACATACACGCACACGCGCAGGGCTTTGGCGTGACGGCGCGCAGCACGGTCGACACGCGCAAGCTCGACCCGACCGCCATCGTCGTCTTCAACCAGGCGTGCGTTCGCATCCCGCTCTCTCCGTGCCCCTCTGAGTGATCGTGCTCATTTGCGCCCGCCGTGCCTCCACAGTGACGTCGGCGAGTATCTCCGCGACGAGGTGCGCTTCCCTCCGTGTCTGTTCCCCTCAACTCCGTCGACTCACCTCGCACTCGCACCCGCAGGACACCCTCTTCTAGAAACGTCTCTCTCCCCACCCTCGGTTCTGTCTCTCTCTCTGTGTCGGGCCTGTACGCATACCCTTCTTTCTTCGCCGCCGCTCCGCCGCGACACTGCCGCCGCATCCCACCCCGTGTTGTTCTCGTACCTCCGCCTCCTCTTCCGCCTCGCATCGCATCGCAGGCCATGCATCGCGTTTCGCTGCATCTCGCGACTCGGAATCCCGAGAGGCAGACGAGGGGCGTCGGCAGGTGAGGAGCAGAGAAGGGAGCGTAGAGACGAGGCGGGAAGGAAGCGGGGCGACACGAGCCCCGTTCAGGTGCGGGGGACGCGGCTGTCGGAAGGTCGGTAGCTAACTCTCCCCGCGCGTGTGTGGGCTGAGACATCAGCGCGCGACAAGGGTGAGCGCTCGCGCAGCGAACGAGGAAGCAGGAGAGCAGGAGAGCCGGCGAGTCTCAGGGGCTGAATGCGAGGACACAGCACAGCTGCGGTCTTCGGCTGCTCAGGAGCGCAGATTCAAGCTAGTGCAGCTCACAGTGCAGCGTGAAAGAGCTCGGACAGAGAGACGGAGCATGGAGGCGCGCTGTCCCAAGGCTTGAAGATGACGAAGCGGGAGAAGCGGGTAGCACGCTGGGCCGAGCACGGATCCGTGGGCCGGCTCGAGACTCGCCCACAAAGTACAGTGAGCAACAGAGCCGTGCAAACCGCGAAGCAGAGCCAAAGTCGTCGACAGAGTCGAAGCGAAAGCGACGAACGCGGAGCGGAACGACGACGATCTCGCCGCTCCACGCCTCGAAGCTTTTGCGCCCGGGATGGCTCTGAGCGACTACGACGACCTCGACTTTGACGACCCGCGGTTCCTCGTCGACGCAGCGGCCGCCGCGCCGCCGCAGGCCGAGCTGTCGTACGCCGAGCGGAGGAAGCGCAAGCTGATCGCGAGCGAGGACAAGGGGCGCGCAAAGTCGCGCCGGAGCACCGAGGACGACAAGCGCGACGAGGGCCTCTCGACCAACCTCATCCAGCGTGCAGAGGACGACGGCGCAGACACCCCGGCCCTCCGCATCATGAAGTGCGCCGCGTCGCTTCCCCTCCGCCGGCGGGACGGCTGAACGGACGCGCGTTGCCTCCGCAGGTCCATGGGCTACAAGCCAGGCGAGGCGCTCGGCCGCAGACCCGAGTCGAGCGAACCCTCGTCCTCGTCCGGACCGGGAGCAGCACGAGGAGCGGCGGGCGGCATCGGCTTTGCCCGCGCGTCCTTTGCGCCCGTGGGAGCTTCTTTGGGCTCTGCGAGCGCAGAGGGGTCGCCCGCACCCGCGCCGGGACTCGGGTCGACCGCTCGCACCGAGCCCATCCGCTTCGAGATGCGCACAGGTGCGTATCCTCGCCACTGCAGCTTGCTTGAGGGTCTAGGGAAGCTTTGCTGGGCGCTGACCTCTCTCGACTGCACGCAGGCCGCTCGGGACTCGGCGTGCCGCAACCGAAACGCCTCCGACCCTACCTCACGACTCCCTCTTCCGCTTCTGCTTCCTCCTCCTCGACCGCCCACGCGCAGGACGCGACCCCGCTCCCGGACCTCGATGCGTACCTCGCGCACCTGCGCTCGACGATGGACGAGCGGCGCGCGCACGGCCTCCTGCGCGCTTTGCGGCGCACGTGCGAGGAGCTCGACCGGCGCGCGGGCATGGGCGACGGCGACGCGGGGAGCTTCATGTGGCGCGACCGCGGCGAGGACGAGCGCGAGCAGGAGCGCGGGCGCCGCAGGAGGCTCTTTGACCGCCTCGATGCAGAGGTCGACAGCGACGACGACGACGATGAGGAGGAGGCGCGCAGGAACCGCGAGCGCGAGGGCGGCGTCGTCGGGCGCGGCGAGCTCGCGTACGAGAGCGGTACGAGCAGGACCGTCGTCGATCCGGATGGAGCCGACGGTGGGGCAGGGCCAGCAGCGGCAAGGGCGGGCAGGTCTGTTGAAGACGTCGAGGAGGAGGAAGAGTGGTTTGCCATGGATGTGAGTCCACCGTCCGTTCCTACATCACAGCATTGCAGTACGAACTCGCTCCCGCTTCGCAGGTACGAACCCGCCTGGCGCTCATGCTCACCTACCTTCGCAACAAGTATCAGTGCGTCTTCGCGCTGCCGTCTGCCCAATGCTGCCCCGCTCTGACCTCCTTCCCTGCACAGCTACTGCTTCTGGTGTGGCTGTCAGTATAATAGCGAGGAAGACCTGAAGGAAAACTGCCCAGGAACGGAGGAGGACCAGCACTGAGCGGTTCTTGCCAACGCAATTTTTCCGTTCCGTTCTTCAGGAGTGAGCTACTGGCTCCCATGTGGACTCGGCTTTTCCTGCAGGACGGAAGTGCATCAGCAGTCGCGAGAGCAACGCAGATCAGCGTCATGATCGCGAGTCGGGCTTTCGGCGCTGAAGTGCATCTGCTCAGACTGCGACGGCGCATCCGACGTGGCGCTCAAAGCGGAAAGAGTACTGAACAAGAGGTCATTGCAACACGCAAGCTGGTACATGTCGAGCGCGAGGCACAAATCCGACAGACTTGACGGACGAAAGACGGAAGGGAAAGAGAGCGGAAGAGGGCTATACAGCGGCGGCTGGATTGGGGAAGAGGAAGACAGGCAGCGAATGGAGGCTGGCTCAGGCAATGTGCGAGACGTCGGTCGTGAGCTTCTCCTTGCCCGTCGGCAGAGGGCCGTCCGGGTGCTCCATGTGCTCCTTCTCGGCGGCAAAGGTGTGGGTCGGGCGCCACCTGCGAGTGTGTCAGAGGTAGGTAGGGAAGTGTCGAGTTGGCGAGTGTTGCGGAGAGAAATAGGGACGCAGGGCGGGAAGGGAGAGGGAGACGCGATTCTCGTTAGTGCCGTCACTCGGTCAAAGCAAGAAGAACCGTAGACTCGCTTGCTACTCTTGCGCGGCGAGGTTTCCGCAAACATCTGGTCGACCTGCTCGAGCGAGAGGCCCTTGGTCTCCGGTACTGCAGAGCGAATGCGTGATCAGTGGGGCCTGTCTGCGCTTCTCCAGGAGCTTCGGCACGGAATTACGCACCCAGGAAGTACGCATATACGAAGGCCGCCGTGCATAGTCCTCCCCAGACGAAGAAGACGCTCGAGCGCATGTTGCCGCGGTCAGAGCCGACCTGCAAGGGGGCGAGGAGCAGAAGAGCGCGTCAGCTCCGCGCGAGACCCAGCTCCCGACATTTGAATACGGTCAGACATACCATGTAGGGCGTGATGACCGCGATGATGGTGTTCCAGAGCCAGTTGGACGCCGTCGAGAGGGCGACGCCGCGCGAGCGGATCGGAAGCGGGAAGATCTCGCCGATGAGAACCCACGCGCCCGGACCCCAGGTCGACGCGAAGAAGAAGATGAAGATAGCAATGAAGGCGACCTGCACAAGTGCGAAGGCCAAAGTCAGATGCGAGAAAGAGTACGGCGTGTAGCGGAACAAGGGGCGCACCTGAGCGTTGACGGCCGAAACGTTCTCAGCGACGGTCTCGCCCGCGGCGTTCTCGAACGTCTTGTTGAAGCCGACTGTGACGCCGATGATGGCCGTGAGGAACTGGCAGATGAGCATGCCGAGCGCGCCCCAGATGAGGAGGGGGCGGCGACCGAACCTCTCGACGGTGTAGAACGAGATGGGCGTCGAGCACACGTTGACAATGGTAAAGATCATCGAGATGAGGAACGAGTCGTCGATCGCGCCCGTCGACTGGAGGAAAGGCGTCGAGTAGTAGAAGCTGCGGTTCGCCGTCTCGTCAGTGTTTCCGTGACACGCATACCCTTTTCCGGCGCCCGTCCAAAGAAATGAACGCACATGAAGTTGACACCGGTCCACTGCTGCATCATCTGGAGACTCGTGCCGAGGATCGTGCGACGCAAGTTCGAATTGGCGCTCCACACCGAGCCAGAAAAGCACGCAGCCCAGCTCGCGAACCACGAGCCGGTCGGGATAGCACGCGCTTCAATCTCGGCGTTGGCGACAATCTCGGAAAGCTCCACCTCGACAAGCTGCGACTCCTTCGGCTGGCCGCGCAGACGCGAGAGGACCGCGCGCGCCTTCTCAAGGTTGCCCTTCTTGACGTAGTAACGGGGCGAATCGGGGAGGAAGAAGAGACCGAGACCGAGGATCAGGCCCCAGGCGAACTGCGGGACAAAGGGAAAAGAAAAGTCAGGACGACGCGAAAGGACGGCCTCACCGCGCCACAGCGAGACGACGCACCTGAATGCCGATGGGGATGCTGCAGTGGCGTGACACGGTGCATTTGCTGTCAGTTCGAGCTCAGGAAGCGAGAAGGACGGAAAGTGGGCGCACCGGTAGCTGCCAGAGTCGGGACGGTCTGTTTTCGCGGAAAAGTGCCGTCAGGACCCGTCTGCAACTCCCAGACACCTAGCGGGACATTCCCTGAGTGAAATTATTGATTATCGAGGCGAGCATAATGCCAATCGTGATGCAGAACTGTCGGGAGGCGAAGTCAGGGCGATTCCGGGTCGTCCGGCGTAGGAAGGGCACGTACCTGGTAGCCCGAGACGAGCGCACCGCGGATCTTGCGCGGGCAGATCTCGGACATGTACAGGATGATGATGGCCGAGACGAAACCGACACCGAGACTGCAGCGATGCGGGTCAGGAAGGCGTTTCAACGCGGAAGGGCAGAGAGGCGTACCCAGCCACGACACGGCCAACGACAATGGTCGCAAGGGCCGATGCGGCAAACATCTGGATGACCACACCGCCGATGTAGATAGCACAGCCCGAGATAATGGTGATGCGGCGGCCGAACATGTCGGCGAGGTCACCGGCGATGAGGGCGCCGAAAAAGGTGCCGGCCGACAGAATGGACGTGATGAGCGACGTGTTCGACGACGAAATTTCTTCCGCACCCGGGCCTTGGATAGCCTCGATAAAGACGGGCGAGGCGAGGACACCGTTGATGTAACCTTTCGCGCGGGAAGAGCAGAGGTCAGCTTTCGTCGTTTTGCCATTCTCCGAAGGCATGTGGATGCAAGACACTCACCAGAGTCGTAGCCGAAGAAGATGCCGCCGAACGAGGCAAAGGCGCACCTGCACGCGCGAAGTGACCAGAGTCAGCTGCTTTCTCGACGAGCGCAACACACGCCAACTCGCATCAGGTACGCCTTGAACGTGACGGGCGCCTCGATGGCGTTGACGTCGGCCGTAGCCTTGAGAGCCGACATGGTGGATGAGTTGGTCGTGCTTGTTTGGCGAAAGGGGAGGAAGTCGCAAGACGGTCAAATGACAGCGTCACGAAGCGCAGAGGGCGCTCTAGGTGGCTTCGTGCGCTCGCTAGCGTCGCTACACGCGGAAATCAAGGCGTGAAGGCAAGCAAGACAAGCGTGCGAACGCGTGAGGAGCGAGAGAGCGGATCCACACGGAGCAACGCAAGCCCCCCGCCCGCCCACTCTGGTTTCTCCACCCTGCAGAGAAAGGAGACATCGATGGACAGGGACACCGCGTGCCAGAGCGGGCACAGAGCCCGCCTTTTCGAGGCTTGGCAGGCGACTCGGCGAGAACGGCGAAAGACCGAAGGGGCAAGAGTCCCGGTCACGAGCGAGATGCCGGGTGGAGCGCCACCCATGTGAACGGGTCATTTCGCGCGATTACAACTGCATGCCCTAACGCGTCATGCGTTGACTTAGAGACTGCACGAAACACAGCGGAGTTGCAGCGGAGACTTGTTAGCGAGGCGGCGGATCCGCACAAGTCGTCGCAGTCTCGTCGAAGGCGATCAAGTCAGGGCGGATCGATGGAGATTCATCAGCAGCCGAAGCGCAGACCGAGGAACGAGCAAGAGACTGGAGCCAAGGCCTCTTTCTGCGACAGACTCGCGCGAGAGGCCAAGAGAGGCCGATCTGCCGTTCCAGGCGCGTGGGCGGTTTGCCGTTGCTCATCAGGATCGCCCTGTCCGACGCAGCTCGGTCTCGAGCTGCTGCCGAAGAGAACGAACGGGCTGCCCTGCCGAGAGAAGTGCGCAGAAAGACGGGGCAGCTTGGACGGCGAGGTGGAGGCGCGGTGGAGGCGCGGCGAGACGAGGCTCGCCCACGCACGCCACGCGAAGAGCAGACCGAGGCCCTTAGAAATGTGCGAGCACTGTGCGCGACGCAGACAGACAGCACGAGCGCTCGCACAGAAGAACAGCAGACGACGACAAGGGCAGAGAAGGAGTGCAACGAAGACGCGAAACGCACTTGTCGACCGAGTCCACTTGCGCAGAACGAGCTTGAATCGCGCCAGACTCGCGCTAGAACACTGCTGGATGCCTGCTTCGCTGCCCTCGCACTCGCACGTGCTCGTGTACCCGCTCGCACCACTCGCTCCCGCCGACGCTCTCGCCTTTGTCCAGCGTGCGTCCCACGCCCCGTAGAGCCGCGAGAGTCGGCTACAGAGGCTGACACAGCACGCGACAGGACTGCGCTCCTCTCAGCCGCCCAACAGAGCAGCACCGTCTCCCCTCGCTGCCGCCCCACCTCCCGCCTTGTCCGACCCGCTGCACGTTCCCTGGCGCATCGACAACAAGTACTACACCGCAGATGTCTCGTTCCGCATCCTCGCACAGCACAGCAGCGCCGCAGGAGACCCGCTCGCCAGCTTGACTGAGGGCGACGAGCCTGCTGTCGTCGTCCTCACGGACGCACAAGCGGTACGTCCAAGCGCAGCGGTCCCCGTCTGGATTTCAACGACGCCTCCGGGTCTGTGTCACTGACGCGCGCCCTTGTAGACTCCGCCTTCAGCCCTCACCGCGCTCCTCGCGCGCCTCTCCTCGCGCGATCCCGAAATCGAGGTCGCCCTCCTCGTCTCGCAGTCTGGACCGTCTGAGAGCGGGCCTTCATCCGCATCAACTTTGACCGGTGATGCGCTCGACGAAGAGGCATGGGACGACGCAGCTCTCGATGCCGGCTTCGAATGGGTGCACCTGCCTCACCCGCCCGCACCCGCCTCTTCCACCTCCGCGACTACCGCTTATGCTCAATCGCGTGAGCTCGCACAGCGCGAGGACGAGGACGAGCCGCTGCGCCGTATCGTCGGCGCGCTTCAGGCGCATATGTGGGAGGGAATGCAGCGCGCAGAGACGGGCCCAGCGCGCGGGCGCGCACGGGCGCACAGCGGCGAGAGCGCGTCCGCGGAGCGGGCCAGTCGGTGCAGTGGTGAGGGCGATGGGTGCGCTGGGAAAGCGGGCGCCACTGGGCGCTCCGATTCCGATCACGCCGACGACGTTGGGGACGACGAGTCGTCCGTGCTGGGCGCACCGCCGCTCCCTTCGCCCCGTCGGCGCCCGAGCGACGCAGACGGCGACAAGTGGACGTTCCCGTCGCGCTTCCTGCCTTCTATCGCGCGCGACGAGGGCGGCGCACTGGTGGGAGAGGCTTCGTTCGAGGACGACTTTGCACCGTTCGTCGAAGCGGGTCCGGCGCACGGCGACTTTCCCGCCTTTACCGCATGCGAAATTAGCGCCGACTCGACCGCAAGCGCGACAGCAGGCGGGTTTCCAGACCTCGTCGACCGCCGTCGCGACCTCCCCTTCTCCAACTCCGACGACCCGCCCCGAACCTCGGCATCCTTCGTCTCCCCTGCCCGCACTACCGTCCCGACCGCACCTATATCCGCAGAAGACCTCGACGACCTCGACGAGCTCTTTGCGCGCCTGTCCGCAGCCAAGAGCGCGACGGTAGGGATGGGGCTTGACGAGCGGCGCGACTTTGCCGAGCGGATGGTGCGCGAACTGCTCGGCGGCGCGGGGCTGAGCGAGGACGAGGACGAGGCGGTGTCATGAAAGCCCGTGTTCTCGGATGCTGCAGCGGCCTGCGAAGGCTATCGAGGCGTGTCTGGCTCGCTGGGTTGTTCGAGAGCCGCGTGCTGCTTTTCAGGCTTTCCTTTGCTCGTTTGTGTGGGGTGCACGGTCTGCCGCAGCGCAAACTTGTCTCCAAGCTTTGCTTCTACGCAGAGTCTGACCTGCTGGCGAGGGCAGCGTGGACCGCAGTCTGCGCTCAGCACACTTGCGCATGAGCCCGCGGCGAGCGCTTGAGCAGTGGGCACAGCCGAAGGACATGCAACACAGGACACGGTAGCAGAGCCTATTCGATTCAGGGACTGTGCTCGGGAACCAGGCAAGATGGTTGCATCCGACGCAAGGTGCGAGAGAAGACAAGAGAGAAGACAGGGGTGGAGCAAGTGGATCTAGCTGAAGCTCTGACAGGCGAGCAGCGCGTGAAAGATGATTGTGCACGCAGGCGGCTGTGTGCAGGTGCGCTGCAGTTGCGAGGGTCGAGTGTGTCGAAGCGAAAGAGTCGAAGGTGCGAAGGTGCAGGCGCTTGGCTGTCGTTCCGCAGCGTCGCCTCGACCCGGTGAGCCGGACAGCCGAGCAGTCCAGACCGTGCACTCGTCGCTCGCACGCCCAGCTGACCGCCGTTGCCCGTCCGCGTCCCCCTGCCTCGCCTCGCTCCTCCTCGTCGCCATCGCACTCGCGCCGACTCGTCCGCATCTCGCTCCGCCGCTCTGCCGATGCCCCGAGCAGCTTTGTGAGCTCATGTTCACGCTACTCGCGCGCAGCCAAGCTTGCTCTTCTGCTGCGTCACGCGCGACAAGCTTCATCAGGCGACTTCTTCCGAATCTCGTCCTGCACCCGCGACAACTTCCGAGGGCACAGTAGACGGTGGACGAGCTCAAGAAAGCTCTGTACAGCCACGCGAGCGACATCCGCAATCCCTGCATGCCCTCGATCACGCTCGCTGACCTCTTTGCTCTTCGCTCTCGCGCTCGCAATCAGCCAGACCTCCGTGCGTTACCTCCGGATTCCTCCCCTGTGCTTCTTGAGTTCACGAGAGACTGCACACACAGTCTACCATGGCCATGCAGGCACTCCGCGAGTCGGCAAAGACCCTCCGCATCGGCATGATTGCCGGCGACGGCATCGGGCGCAACGTCCTCCCCGTGCGTCGTCCTGTCGCTCTACAGTCTGCGTCGCCTACTGACGCGAGGCACACCCACAGGCGGCGCAGCGCGTCCTCGAGGCCGTCCCGGGCATCCCCAAGCCCTCGTTCATCCCGCTCGACGCCGGCTTTGAGCACTTCCAGAAGACGGGCACCGCGCTCCCGCGCGAGACGGTCGACCGCCTCAAGTCCGAGTGCACCGCCGCCATGTTTGGCGCCGTCTCGTCGCCCTCGCACAAGGTCGCCGGCTACTCGTCGCCCATCGTCGCCCTCCGCAAGGAGATGGACCTCTACGCCAACGTCCGCCCCGTCAAGAGCGTCGAGGGGCACGACCCGCGCATGGTCGACATGACCATCGTCCGCGAAAACACCGAGTGCCTCGTGCGTCTCGCAGACCCTCTTCTCTCCAGGCGCGGCATCGAGCTGACGGGTCCCCACCCCGCCCCGCAGTACGTCAAGCAGGAGACCATGGAGGAGACGCCCGCCGGCCGCGTCGCGCGCGCGACGCGCCAGATCTCGGAGCGCGCATCGACGCGCATCGGCCGCATGGCGTTCGAGATTGCGCTCGCGGCCGACCAGGTCAAGCAGCAGCGCAGCGGCGCGGCGCGCGCGTACGGGTGGACGGGCAAGCCGACCGTCACCATCGTGCACAAGAGCAACGTCCTCAGCGTCACCGACGGCCTCTTCCGCGAGGCCGTGCGCGCCGTTGCAAGCGAGTACCCGAACGTCGAGGTCAACGAGCAGATCGTCGACTCGCTCGTCTACCGGTGCGTTTGCGCGCGCGTGCCCCCCGCGTTCGCATCTCGGTCGTTGATAGTGAGGTCCGAGACTGATCATAGTGGGTCGTCCCGCCCGCAGCCTCTTCCGCGAGCCGGAGCAGCTCTCGACCCTCGTCTGCCCCAACCTCTACGGCGACATCGTCTCGTGAGTCGTCGCTCCGAACTCGTACATGCATGGCCGGACGGAATTATTCTCTGGTGCTCGTGAGCGGGCATATGCGAGAATACTCGACTGACACGCATCTTCACTACTCGACAGGGACGGTGCTGCTGCGCTCGTCGGTTCGCTCGGCCTCGTCCCCTCCGTCAACGTCGGCGACTCTTTCATCATGGGTACGTCTCTGTGGCACAGGGCCTGCATTGCCGCCGGAAGCTGATGTCGCTCGCTCACCCCAGGCGAGCCCGTTCACGGCTCCGCACCCGACATCGCCGACCGCGTCCCGTCCATCGCGAACCCGCTCGCGTCGATCCGCAGCGCGGCTCTCATGCTCGAGTTCATGGGCTACGTCGAGCCCGCGGCCAAGATCTACGACGCCGTCGACAACGCGATCCGCCAGGGCCAGGTCACGCCCGACCTGGGCGGCAAGCTCAGCACGGACGAGGTGACGGAGGTGGTCATGAAGGCGCTCTGAGCGGGCTGAGGGTTATCGGATAAGTAGAAGTCTTTGCGATTCGGGGTAAAAAGGGCGTTGCGCATTCTGCAACGCGCTGCTTGCATGTTCTCTTGCTGCCTCGTCTGCGGAAGCAAGCAGTGCAACTCGTCGTTGAGGTCATGTAACGTGCCTCCTACAGACGAGCCGAAATGTGGGAGCAGCGGAGGGCAATGTGGGCAGCCCGACGAAAGCAGTCGGCCTTCTCGCTCACAATTCCGCGCTCGCGTCTCAGCCTCTGCACCTAGGATCCCCAGCACATTGAGATGTCATGCGATACAGTCAACCCGATACGTACTACCAGAAGAACCGTTGAAGTGCGGGGAAGAGAGTGAGGATGTTTAGGCGAAAGAAGGAGAAAGACTGAGTTGAATCAAGTGAAGACAACATGACGAAGCGTGAGACCAGCAGACAAGACACAGTGCGGAATTCTGCGACTCCGTGCCGGGGCAAGCAGAGAGCCGCAAGCCAGCGCGGCGGCATGCATGTCGAGCGGTTACTGCGGCACCGGGGGCTGGTCGACATTGTCGAGGTAGTAGGCCTGCAATAATAGCCAGCACTATCAGTATGTCACTGAGTACCCTGTAGAGTGAAGGAACGCACCGTGTCGCCGCCCTCGAGCTCCGTCGTGGTCCACCCGTTCCCGGCCCAGCCGAAGCGGTTCTTCGACGGCGACGCCAAAGTGTAGTCGAAGTCCTCGTACCGCGGGTGCTCGAGCGCCTCGACGGCATGGAGCGCACTGCCAGGCCAGAGTGCGACGACAGCGCCCTCTGAGAACGGAAAGGGCGAGAAAGGCGCCGGAGAGTCAGCGGAACGATCTCAAATGTCTCGAAACGCCCCCAAACACCTCCAGAGTCAGTACACGCACCTTTCAGGCCACGCTTGTACCATGACGAACAAACCTGCGTCGTCCTTATGTCAGCAACCCTTCCGAGACACTTCTGAGAAGCGCAAAGGTCCCGGGGTGCTCGGCAGGAGCATAAATTGCGAGAGCAATACAGGGCACTCACGGTAGAGAAGACGGTGCGCTGGAAGTACGTGTGGGTGTACTCCATCCAGTCTACGGAAGAGAGGAAGCGTCAGAAGCGAGCGCTGAGAAAGAAACCCCCGAGGAAACGTACCGTTGACGGCCTCCTGCTTGACCGACATTGTGCGGATCTCCTCCCGGCACATCTTGTCGATGCACTTGACAATGTAATCGACCTCCTTTTCGAAGAGGAGGAGGAGCGAGCCGGAACCTGCGCGTCGCAAGCCCTGTTAGCGAGATGATGCTGACCGTGTAACACGATGCTATTGAGCGCCGAGATCGCTCTCCTGGGAAATCAACGTTGTACAAAACGTACCGAGACTCGAGTTCGGGCCGTTGATGACGAACTGTCAGCGCGCGAGAAAGCAAGATCAGCGAAATACGATTCGACTAGCGGACTGGCTCAGGACGCACGAAGTTGGGGTGGTCAGGGCCAATGGCCATCGAGAGGTAGTGCGCAGGGACGTTGGTCCAGAGGTCCTGCACGTTTGAGCCGTTGCGGCCGACTGATGATGAGATGAGAAGGTCAGCTCAGGTTTTGCCCGGCCTTTCGGTAGCGGAATCAACGCACTGATGGGAATACGAGGACGGTACGACGTGTCGAAGCTGTGTCAATTGGAAGAATGGCCGTGGCGGTCAGCTGGCCGAATGAGATGACGAGGTTGGAAGCAAGGCGGCGACAAACGCACCCAGTCGCGCAAACGATCGTGTCGTACTCGCGGTGGTTGCCCTCGACGTCCTCGATACCGGTCTCCGTAACACGCTTGATACCCGCCGAGATAAAGTCGACATTGTCCGAGACGAGCGCTTCGAGGTAGCCAGGCCCAGGGGTGAGGCGGCGGCAGCCGACAGCGAAGGTAGGGATGAGCGACTTGGCGATGTGCGGCTTCGAAGCAAGTTTCTTCTCCACTGCGAGTATCATACATCAGTCACAGAGGTGGCCCAGCAGGAAAGAGGTAGAAACGCACTGAGCTCGCGGAACGACTCCACCGCGCCGACCTGCATCGGGCTTCCCTTGAGGGTCACTTCGTGGACGCCGTTCAACTGATAAAACGGCATGCGTTAATATGATGGTGTTGCGCGCAGGCGGTGCAAAAAGTGAGCTCACCTCGCGCTCCATGCTCTTGCGGAACTGGAGGTACGCCTTCGGGTCGCTCTCGAACTGGCGCTTTTCCTCCTCCGTGAACGAGTAGTTGTTGGCGTCGGGCGAGCGCTTCAGGAGCTCGGTCGAGGCGAAGGGTGTGGCAATCCATGCAGAGCCGCGAACGTAGTTGTCGACGCGCGCGGCGTACTTCTGAACAGCCGGAACGATCTGGATCGATGACGAGCCCTGCAAATGACACCACATGAGTTCCCGTATGAGTTCCCGTGATGCATTGTATCGAAATAATCGGCACGCACGGAGCCGATAACCGCGACCTTCTTGCCCTGCTCAGCCTCCGGGCCAACGGGGTACGCAGCCGAGTGGTACTTGGTGCCCTGTTGAAACACAAAACGTCAAAACTAGTTGGTCTACCAGGAGAGCATCGCAAGAACGCACCTTGTAGTCGTCAAGACCGGGAATGCTGGGCCAGTCCCAGCGCGAGAGGCCGCCGAGACCCTGGATCACGACGTCGGCGACCTTCTCCTCCTCGCCGTGCTTGTTACCCTGCTCGTCGACGAGGTCGAACGAGAGGTGCCATTGCGCGGTCTCCTCGTTCCAGCGCGCAGCCGTGAGCTTGTGGCCGTAGCGGAGGAAACGGTCGAGCTTGTACTTGGCGGCAACACCCTTGAGGTACTGGAGGATCTCACGGCCAGAAGCGTAAAAGTTGCTCCAGCGGTGCTGCATTATCGACGAAATGCGGTCAGCTCGAGTTGCGGGAGTTGGCGGTTGTCGACAGGACAAACTCACGTTGGGCTCGAACGTGATGCTGTAGCAGTGCGCGGGGATCTGTCGCAGGTGACAGTCAGCAGAACACTCTTTAGACGAGTTTCGATCGCGCTCACGTCGCAGCAGAGGCCCGGATAGCTGTCGCACACAAGTGTGGGGGGAGCAAGCAGTCAGCTTTCTCCGTCTCCCTCGCACTCTGCTGGAACCGCGAAACGCACTCGTTCTCAAACCAGGTACCGCCAACGCTGTGGTTCTTCTCGTACAGGTCCAGGTCGACGTCCTTAAGGCGCTGGTCGATGCGGATGGCTGCGATGATACCCGAGAAACCGGCGCCGACTGCACGTTCGCGTGAAAGCGGATGTCAGCGGGTGCGCATGAGCTGCTCAGGACCCAGTCGGGCGCTTCAGACCGCAAAAAGGAGACGGCGCCGCAGGTGCAGCGGCCTCCGGTCGACGAGCGAGGGGGAGGCACGCGACGTACTCATCGCAACCTTGAGGCGGCGGCCCGAGTGGCCGATGGGGTGCTCCTCGAGCTTGAATGGCGCCGTCGTGAGGCCACGGGGCAGGCCCGTCAGCGGGTCGAGGTCGATGGAGATCCTGCAGGTGCCGCGCTCGAGAAGGTCAGCACGGCCTGCTTGCGGCGCTCGAACGCTGCGGACTTGGGACGCCGACGTACATTACGTCGGTGTGCAAGTGTGCGAGCAAGGAGCGAGTCGAACGAGGGGCGAGGTCGACGGCGAGAACAAGCAATGCGCGGGCGCGAATAGGCAGGCGCTCGCGTTTCGGCCGGAAGATCGGGGAAATGGTGGGGAACCCTTCCACGCGGAAGATGGGCGCCCGCTTTCCTCCAGACTCTTTTCGCCGCGCTCGAGGAAGGCCAGCGCCCGCGCCGCCTTCGCTTGACCCCCCTCGACTGCCACCAGGCCCGCTCCGCACCATCCTCGCACCATCCCGTGGCACCATCTAGCCTTTTCTTTGCGTCGGTCTGCTACAGGGGGACTCACCTACGAGACGCTTTCGCTGAGTGCCTGCCTTCGGGACCCACGACACTTTCGTTCCGCTTCGTCCCGTGCAGGCGCGGAAAGTCGACGCCGCGGTCCAGCCTCAATCATTCCTCGCTTCCCTCGTTCGCTTCGAAGGCGACACCGCTGCCTAAAATTACGTTCTTGCTTCGTCCGCTTGGGCATCGCACCTTTCCAGGCCAGGCTGCTCTGCATGGCCAATCCTTCGCACGCACGAAGCTTCGTTTTTATTGCTCTCGCACAATCACACATTAAGCTGAGCTCGGAGCGTACCGCATCCAGTGAAAGAAGCACGAGCAGGGTATCAGAGAAACAGACCGAACGAACCATACTACCTCGGGCTCTACTCGCCTCGTCGCAGCCTCTCCCGCTCCGCACCTTCTCAACCGTCTGAGATATCGCGTCTACTGCTGCTTGAACCAGACGAGACCGCCGAGCGCGATCGCATAGCCCACGCACTGCGTGCCGGTGATGGTGGAGCCGAGAAGGCCCCACGAGCCGGCGATGAGGAGGATCTGCACGAGTAGCCAGGGTCAGCTCATAAAGCTAGTGCAGCTCGCCTTGCAAGCGGTAGTTCTGGAGAGAACGCACATCCTTGAGCACGCCTGCGAGCGTCAGAACCAGTCCGGACGCCTTGCCGATCAAAGAAACCGAGGCGATGTTGAGCGCGAAGGTGAGGCACGCGCTGCAGGGGACACAACCATGTCAGCCTCCGTGCGACCGACAGTCGAATTCTTGTCGTCTCTTTCGTTGAGAGATCGTTGAGAGATTGCCAGAATGAGGAGAGCAACGCACTTGAAGACCAGGTAGGGGATGCCGACAAGCTCGACCGCGTCCTCAAAGACCTGGAAGCCCTCGACGGGAAGCAAGAGCACGGCGTTGAGCGCGAGGCAGACGGGCGCCATGTAGTAGAGACTGGACATCGGGTCCAAGCCGAAGCCCTGGAGGAGCTTCTGGACGAGGACGAGGCGGCAGCTCTCGATGCCGATGGCGAGAGCCTGTCGCGCGAGCAAACATTTCAGAGGGTCAGTCTCGACGGCGAGCGAGATTGACCGTCAAGCGCGTCAGATGAGCGCACCTGAACGAGGAAGCCAATGAGCTCAAAGTCGATCTCGGCGTAGCTCGCAAGCGCGACGCCGAACGAGATGAGCGCGACGATCAGGAGAATCTTGCGCGTGAGCTCCTTCAGGCCGAACGCAGCGGAGACGAGCAGGACCGAGACGGGCGTGAAGGCCTGTCAGACGAAGACGGTCAGACGCGATGTTTGGGCTCGAGTTTGCCGAAACTCGCCTTGATCATCTGGACTGAAGACGAGTACAAGAAGGTTAGGAAAGGGGTCTCAAGGAGATGCGAGCGCTTGACGCACTGAAAGAAACGGAGAGGCGCAGATACACCCAGTTGGACAGGACGAGCGACGCCGAGAAGAGCACGGCGACGGGCACAATCTTGCGCATGAACGCGTCACGGTTCATGACGCCCGTCGCCTCGAGCTCCTTGGCCTTGTCCACCATGTTCGTGTACCGCCGCAACAGCCGGGTCGCGAGTGTTTGGAAGGCGAGGTGGATCGTGGTGAGAGCCTGGCGGTGTGTGCGTCGGTCAGCGCGCTATCGAGACCGACTGTACAGATGCTGGACATACAACAGGGTGCTTGAAGCCGAGGTCGTAGAGAATGTACTTGTTCTGCGCGAAAGAAGACAGGCGTTAACCCAAAAGCCTCGACAGTGATCCGCATGGTCTGCGCCGTTCATTCGCAGCGGCCTCATCGGGACTGCTGGAATACCGATAGCAAGACTAGGCAGCGCACCTGCAGGATGACCGCTGAGGAGGTCGAGATCCAGGCAACAATGTAGACCCACGCCGGCATGCGCTTCCAGAGCGGAATGTCTACAGGCGCAGCACGTTGTTCGAGTGCAGCGCGTTGCGCCGAGGTTTCGTGGAGGCGGAAAGGCGCAGGGCGCAGAGGAAGGAACCGGAACGAGGGCAAGACAGGGTGGGTCGGCGAAGAGGCGAAGAGGGCGGACCGAGTCGGCGAGTCCGAGGGGCCGCGACAGGTGGAAAGTGTTGGAGCACGCTCGTCAGTCCATAGCTGGGCCGGTCAAGCGCAAGGAAAGGCTCGACGCACCGCCGTGCTCCTCCCTCGCCTGCGTCCCGTCCGGGTTCTGGCTCGAGTCCTTGCGCTCCATCCTGAGCGCGCCCGCGCCGCGCTCCGGGCGCTGGTGGAACGGCACGTCCTTCTGCGCCTCCTGGAAGAACGAGACGAACGAGAACTGGTTGCCCTGCGAAGGCTGCGGTTGATGCGACGCCATCTTAGCGACGCGAGCGAGGAAGCGGGTCTAGCGACGGCAGGAGCGTGTCTCGACTGCAGCTCGTGCACTCTAGCTGAGCGGTACACGCGCGGGACGAGCAGGACGAGCACAAGTGGAGCTGCCAACGTTGCGACGACGACGCGGCGAGGCGCGTCCTCGTCGTCAGTGCGGGCCCGGAATTGCGCCGCGGATCTTGCGCACGGGCCCATCACGCTCACAGCCTCATCGAAAGCCGGACGGCGCCAGAGCACTTCGGGTCAGGCTCTTTACTCAGAGAGGTGGCCGTTGCGAGGTGTGCGGTGCGAGGAAATCGTACGGGAGGATATGCAACGACACAGTGCGACTATGCGACGAGTAGACGATATGCTGCAGATGCGGGAAAGGCGGTCGGAGCGAGGCCAGCTCACTTCGACTAGGCGCGGTCGTCCTCCCTCTCGCCGTCATCCGCCGGCGCAACGTCCTGCCCATCGTTCTCCGACACGCCGTCCATCGCCGAATCGACCTGGTCCTCGACCGCCGGCTGTTCCTCACCGGCCGGTCCTGCCTTCTCCCCCTCGCTCGTCTCCTTGACCTCCTCGTCCCCCTTGCCCTCGCCGCTCTCCTTCTCCTTCCCTTCCTCCTCGTCCCCGTCGACATACGCCCACAGCTCACCCCACTCGCCCCTCAACGCGGCACACAGCGCGACGCTCCCGACGCACGCGGGCGAGAGGTACAGCAGCGCGGGCTGCGCCGCGCGGAACGTGTGCATGACAAAGATGGTGGTCGCGAGACCTGCGGAACCATTCAGGCGTCAGCGGGATCAAAGGAGAGGATATGAGATTGACAGGAAGGGAAAAGAGGAGCACTCACCGGCGATGTAGGCGACGAAGCACGAGTAGAAGTACGGCTTCGGGAAGGATTGCGAGCCGGGCCTGAACGGCAAGGGCGCGCGCTTGAGCGCGAGATGGTAGTCGAAGCGCAGAGCGAGTGCGATGAAGATGCTGTGAGACCAGTGCTCGGGTCAGCCTTCTCTGCCAAGACGACGCATGACAAGGTGGGAGATGGGCGCACCCAGGCAGGACAACGTCTCCGAGTCCGAGCAGGGTGAAGTCGCTTGCCGTCGCGAGGTCCTTTGGAAAGACAATCTTGATCGGCGCCTCGAACGACTTGGCGACGTCGACCATCACATTGGCGCCTTCGCCGAAGACGGCCTTCGAACCAAAGACCCACCTGCGCTCAAAATTCGCAATCAACGAGGTGTACGGATGACGGGGTGCTCCGAAATGCGCCTTGAGAACCGTTGCACGCACCAAATGTCGTACAGGAACAGCCCCGCCAGCAGGACCGAGCCGGTCGCGAACGAGTCGAGGTAGAGAAGCGAGATGGCGTTGTACGAGAAGGAGAGGGCGACGGCGTTCGAGAGGATCCAGTTGCCCGTGTAGATCTGCGCCATTGAGGCAAAGACGGCAAGCGGGAGGGCGTAGAGGTGGATCGAGGTGAACGACAGCTTGGTGTACTCTTCGGCATTCTTGGTGAGCACCATGCGCCACTGTTGAAGAGCGAGGAAATCAGCATGCATGCGAAGCAGTGCGCATACACGGCGGGAGCGCACCTTGTTTGCCTGCTTGTACCGCCTCTCGCCCATGCCTGCCTTCAACACCTTGACGGTCGTACGCGCGAGCCCGCCCACGGCCATGACGGCGAGGTACCACCCGAGGAGCTTGTTGAGAATGTCTTTGCTGAGGAACTTGAAGGCGAGGAAGAGGGTGAGAAGGACGCCGGATCCGAGAAAGGGAAAGATGTAGGCGTCCTCGCGCTGTGCGACACTTGCCGTCAGTAACGAGGCACCTCAGTGCACCGTACACCGGTCCGGCGCTCGCGCTCACCGTCAGGCGCTCAACGACGTCGTCCTCATCATCTTCCTCGTCGTCGCCCGACTCGCCTCTTTCCTTCTGAGCTTTGCGCAGCTTGCGCTTGTCGGCTTTGGGAAGCTGTGTGCAGCGCGTTAACAGTCAGCAAGACTCGGGCTGCATGTCGACGGACGGAAGCACGCGCAACTTACGACGAGCGACGAGCGCGAGCCAGCGACGATGGGCAGGAGCGCGCCGCACAGCAGCGCTCCGTAGGCGCGGTACAGACCCACAGAGCTCATGACCAGCAGGAATGCAGCCGGGAGCGGGATAGACAGAGTCGCGAGGCGAGGTAGCCACGCAACAGCTAGTCAAGTGTATTCGGGCAAATGTATTGGAGCCGGATTCCGGGGAGGCGCCGTTCCTTCCAGGCCTTCCCTTTCTTTTCGCGCTTCTCCTGCGCCCTTGCTCCCGCCACGGCGTGTCCTGCAACGCCAACACGGCTTGTGCACGATTCCTCGCTCTTCAGTCCACTGCTGCGCTCGCAACCACCCGCGCTTGCACACGCGCCGCCCTGTCCCTTTTCCGTCGTCCACGCGGTCTGGACCTCCGCATCTGCACCGCCTCGGTCCCCCCCCTCGCTGGTCGAGGCGATGCTTGCTTTGGCCTCCGTCAGCGTCGATCGTGCGCACGGGAACAGAAGGAGGGGACGGGGGCGGTGCTCGAGGAGCCAGCGCACCTTCTCCTTCGACTCCTCGCTTCTTCTCCCGTCAACTTCGCTGCCAGCGCACCTCGAAGCCTGCTGCTCCTGCTTGCTGGCCTGTCGCTCTGCTCCTTCCGACGCGTCAACTCGCTCGCCTTGCCCGCCATGCTCGCTCGCTCCCTTCTCCTCGCGGCCGTCGCAACCGCCGCCTCGGCAACCAAGATCCTCCTTCCGCTATACGAGTACAGCGAAGCGTGCTGGCCAGAACTGCAGGAGGCTGCGTGCGTATCTTTCCAACATCAAGCCACCTTCAGCCCCATCCGCCCTCTCCTGACATCCTGCAGATCCTCCGTGCTGACCTCCGTCTCGCTCGTACAGCTCGCAGAACCCTTCATTGGAGTTCATCCTCATCTTCAACCCGAACTCGGGCCCCGTCACAGACCCGGAAGACCCGTCGCTGTACTGCGTGCCGAAACTGCGCGCCCTCCTCCCCGGCTCGACCTTCGTCGGCTACGTCCGCACCGGCTATGGCAAGCGCACGCCTTCAGACGGCCTCGCTGAGATTGAAGAGTACCGCTCGTGGAAGGACATCAAGGTGGACGACTCGGGCAAGACGGCCGCACTCGACGGCATCTTCTTCGACGAGGTGCTCGACGAGGACTCGGACAAGAACCACAAGCTCTACCAGGGCTACGCAGATGCTGCACGCAGCGCGTTCGGTGAGAAGGGCCAGAGCACGGTGCGTGGCTCCGATCTCGCGCCGAAATCGCTGGCTCAACGGCGAGTACGCCGGCAGATCGTCATGAACCCGGGTCTCAAGGTCGACGAGGCGTTCTACGCGATGGCCGACATCGTCGTGCCGTACGAGACCTACTTCAAGGACTACCACTAGTGCGTCGTGAGCCTCTACTGGCTTTCTGACCTGCCCATCTGTTGACACTTCCCCGTCCTTCCTGTTTCTCCGCCTTCCCAGTCCTTCCTCCCTTCCCGAATCGTCCGTTCTCTCCTCGTCCGCCATCATGATCCACGACTTCCCGACCGGTTCCGCTGGAACTGCCCAGCTCCCCGAGACCGTCTCGCAGATCGTCCCCGCCGCCGCTGCCATCTTCCTCACCGACGTCTCGATCGACAAAGAGGACGTCTATCAGCGCTTTGGCGACAACTGGCTCTCGTTCACCAAGCTCGTCGCCCAGTACAATGGCAACAGCTCGTCGAAATCGACTGCGGCCGAGCCTTCGCAAAGCCGGACGGCGGACAGTAACGGCTCAGCGTCCGCGTCGGCGATGTCGGCGTTGGTAACGGGGACGCAGGCCAAGGCTACGGTCCTCAGCGCTGTCGCGGACCAGCCGATGGAGACGAGCAGCGGCGCAGGGCGGCTGCGCCCTGGCCGGTTCTTCCGGCGCTAGGACGGCTCTGGTGTGCGGGCTCGCGCCAGACTCTGCAAGCGTTTTGTTCGCACGATGACAGTTCTGTCAAGGGCAGAGAGAGCTTGAACACCGGGAGAAGAGAGGGAAGAGGGAGGCTACGAAGAGCGGAAGGAGCGGAAAGGGTTGACCCGCTCGGCACGTCGACGATGACCCGGCTCATGCTCGCTATGCGAACTAGGTGAGTTGTGCTGATGAGATGCGGCCTCTTCGGATGCGCGCGCTTGCTGCACGGCCTCTTCCCACTCCTCGTCCCGGAGGAACACGAGCTTGAAGTATCTCGACGCTCGGGCGCTCCTCATGCGGACTTTGAGGTGCCAGGTGACCGTCGCCACGGGGACCATCCATTCAGTGCCGTGGGGGTCCCTGAAGCTCGTGGTGCGCTCATCGGCGTTGACGTCGCGCTGGTCGAGGTTGAGTACGATGAAATCGGCTTTGTGGTCGAAGCTGAACGCTTGTACGTCGACTTTCTTCTGCAGTTCTGCTGCACAGACGATCAGATCAAGTCAGTAGACTGCCTTGAAGGGCAGAAGATGCCCGATAATGTTCAGGCCTGCGCGTACGGCTGCGTGAATCGAGAGTGTACGGCTTGCCCTCGCCGTACTTGCCGTCGATGAACTCCTCGGCTGCTCCAGTGTACTTTCCCTTGCCTCCAGGTTGTGTACCTGCGCGCACAAGCGCTGGACCGGCCATGGGCAGTCGAGCAGGTTGCTGCGCGCTGGACCCGTACGGCAGGACATGCCAGCACTGCCAGGCATTGGCTGCCTTTGTCCAGTAGGGGCTGACTGGGAGTTCCAAGCTGGGTAGAATGACCGTGTATGCGTCACTGCCTGCGAGTCAGAAGACAATCAGTATAACGCGACCAAGAACGGGGCTAAGGACTGGAATGACAAGCGCACGTGAGCCCTGACCGCAAACGACATGTATCCCTTCGCGCCTCGTATCGTACTCCTCTTGCCGAGCTCGGACCGGGAGAAACTTGACGCGAAACCGATTGACGAGGGTCTCGAGATGATGTGCCAACTTCATCTCTTCGGCCTGCGCAGGTGTGAGGCTTCAGCGAAGCCCTTCGAGCCGTGCAGATACAGACTGACGTACGAGCTGAGCTCCAGCTCGATGCTCCTCCTCTACGAAGCCGATTCCGACACATGCGGCAAGGGCTCGTGCAAGATGCAGCGGGTCCGGGTCATTGGCGGCCATGGCCGAATCTCGGAGAAGCAGTCGGGAATCGGGACAGGTCGACGCCCAAGAGGAAAGGGAGCAAGAAGCCATAGCGGTCCTGCAGCACCGGCAGACAGGAGTGCCGGACAATCCGCCGAGAAGACAGGAGATCCAGTGCACCGCCAACAGCACAAGACCAGGTGCAGTGCCCAATGGTCCAGCCACAAGCGCAGAGGGCAAAGCTGAAACCTCGAGGCCAACTTGCTGTTCACCCGTCGTCTACTCGCCCTCCTTCAACCCGGCCATCGCGCGCAGCTCGCTCCACTCGGCCGCCTTCTCGCACATGCGGCGGAACATGCCGTCCTTCGTGCGCATGAGCGCGCCAGGCGAGTCGTACTCGACAACTTCGCCCTGGTCAAGCACAAGCACGAGGTCGTAGTCGGCGATGGTCCGTCTGGGGAGAAGACGTCAGCGATCACGGACGACGGATCCGTGCTCGGGAACTGCTGAAGTACGTACAGTCGGTGACTGCACCAGAGTTCGTCAGCGGGGTGAGCTGCGGAAAAGTGACGAGGACGGCTTACGCAATGGTCAAGACGAGCGAATCACAGAACTCTTCCCGAATAGTGTGCTGGATCTGCGGAATACGGATTGTGAGCCTACTGAGTACCAGCAGTCTGGCGGAAAGAAAGCGCACCTTGGCATCGGTCTCGAAGTCGACAGAAGCCGTCGCTTCGTCCATCACGATGATCCGGCTCTTGCGCAGCAGCGCCCGTGCGAGCGCGAGTAGTTGGCGCTGCCCAGCCTGCGAGCGAGATGTCAGTATGGCGCAAGCGTATCAAGGAACAGGCTGGACACACCGAAAAGTTGTTCCCGCCCGCACTGACTGGCGTATCCAGTGTGACACTGAGACGTCCGACGCCGACGCTCGCTGACCCGGCAACGGTCGTCCCCTCGCTCGTCTGCGTCGTCGCGCTGTCGGCAAGCTCGCTTGTTGGGTCGCCAGCAGTGCCCTTCCCGGTTGCGGGGACAACGAGGCGTCCGTCTGCGGGCTCTGCCTCGACAGGCGCGGGTGCCGTTGTCGGCATGCGAGAGGGCGAGGGCGCACGAGACGGGACGCGCGAGGTCTGTGCCGTACCGGCAGCCGATGTGTTGACGAGGCCGACGCGGTCAAGCACCTCCAGGCATGCGGCATCCGTGTGCTGGCCGAACGGGTCGAGGTTGGAACGGACCGTGCCAGAGAACAGCACGGCCTCTTGCGGGATGAGGGTGACGGCAGACCGAAGGTCGTGCAAGCCAATTGTCGTCACATCGATACCGTCAATAATGATGCGACCGCTAGTCGGCTCGGTGAAGCGCAAGAGACTGGTCGCGAGTGTCGACTTGCCGCTACCGGTCCGACCGACGAGGCCAACCTTGCTTCGCGGCGGGACATCGAACGAGACGTCCTTGACGACGGGCGGGAGATCCTTTGCGTACGACACAACCAGGTTTTCGACCGAGAGTCCACCGACCGAGGACGGCCAGCTCGCGGGTGGACGTTTGCCCTCGACGATCTGCGGCGGTTCTTGCGGCGTCGAGAGTAGCTCGGTGATGCGCTCAACGGCGTTGAGATCGACCTCAAGCGCAGACCACCAGCGGCAGAGCCAGTACACCGACTGCACGAGCGACTGCGCGGAAGTGATGGCGAGAGCGGAAAGGCCGGGCGAGGCGTTGCTGACGAGCGAGAGGTATGTCGTGATGGTCACCGCAATGGCACCGAGACCTTTGAGCGGGACGGTAAGTACGCGCAGAATCTGTGAGGACGTGAAAACTACGCACAGTCGAAGCGCCACAGGAGGTAGCGGTTGCTCATCGCGCTCGAGTATGCCACGGCCTGCATGCGATCGACCGAGTCCCACAGCCCCGTGAGAAAGCGCCGCTCGCCGCCGAACGCGCGAACCGTCACGATGCCCTGCAGAGTCTCGCCGAACTTGGAGAAGATGGGCGAGCGGGCGTTGCTCTCGAGGCGGCGCAGGTCGCGGCTTGTTTTAACGAACACGAGGGCGTAGCGGGCGTACAGGAAGATTATGAGGACGGCGGGAGGGATGAAGCGCGGCGAGACGACCACGATGACGCCGACGTTGGTGAGGAAGCTGAAGGCGTGCGTGAGCGTGATCCGGACCTCGTCGGTCAGACTGCCGTCGACGATCGTGAAGTCGGTCGAATAGCGGTTGAGGGTGCGTCCGGTCGGCGTCGTGTCGAAGTAGCGGAAGGGAGCGTAGACCACGCGGGTCAAGCTCGTCTTGAACAGGGTGCGCGCAGCCTTGAACGAGCCTTGGAAAGCCGCGAGGATGCCGATGACCGTGATGGCGAGGTTGGCGACGCAGATGAGCGTGTAGCCGACGAGCCAGAAAGTCACATCGTCGCTAGCGGAAGGCGGAGACGGGAGCGAGAGGTCGAAGGTTTGCGCGTCGAAACCTGTCAGGACCATCTGGTTCTGCGCCGGGAAGAAGAGGCGCAGGAAGAGGTTGTCCGAGACGCGGTACTGCGGGTGTCACGATGTCAAAGCGAGACTTGGTGCGTGAGATCGAGCGAGAACGCACGCTCTCGCCCCACCAGCGGAAGTAGGCGCGGTCGGCAACACGTCCAGCCCGTCCGGCAAAGATGAGGAGCACCATAATGATCCAGGTCGTGTAACCTGCCGACTGCAGATAGAGGTTGTAGACGCTCCACTTGACGCGGCCCGTCGCTCGCTTCTCCTCCTCGACGAGCTTGCCGCCCCGCTTGATAGCGCTCGGTCCATCGATAGTGTTAGGGACGGGCGTCGTAGTGCCTGGCGTCGCGCCTGGGGACGAGATCGCACTCGCGCTCTGCTGCGGAACTGCCAGCGCCGCTGCGTGCTCCGCCTCCTTCGCATCCTTCGAGTCGACCGTCCCGCCCTCCTTCTTCGCCTTTTCCGCCTTGTCCTCGCTCTCCGCCTCCTCGGCCGCATCGTCATCTTCGACGAGCTCGGTTGTTAGTTCGGCCTTGTCGAGCTCGTCGACGCGGCCCTGCAGCGCGACACGGCCCTCCGACATGCGGACGACGTAGTCTGCCGAGGCGAGGCACAGCGAAATGTGGTGCGTGATGAGGATCTGCGATGCAAGGGAGCATCAGCGGAGAGCGCACTGCGGACTTGAGCGGTCTGTCGAAGCTCACGACGGTGCGGTTCTCGAGAAGCGGTCCGCGAAGACACTTGCGGAACAGATGGCGAGCGGTGTGCGAGTCGACGGCCGACAGCGGGTCGTCAAGGAGAACAGTCTGTACGGCTCGCTTCAGTCAGCAGGGCCCAGCTGATGTCGGACGAGGAAGGACGAACCTTGGCGCGCGAGTAGACGGCGCGAGCGAGAGCGACACGGGCTAGAAACGGGAGGAGCGTTCAGATCCGCTCGCTCGAGTTGTGTAGCTGTGGAACGCACCCTTCTGGCCACCACTGAGGGAAATTCCCTTCTCGCCAATCTCGGTCTCGTCCCCGGCGTCGAACATGGCCAAATCGGACCGCAGCGCACACGCGTCGATGACTTGCTCGTACCGTTCGGCCTCGAAGGGCGAGCCGAAGAGGATGTTGTTCTTGATCGAGTCGTGCTGCAGCCAGGGGAGCTGCGAAGCGTAGGCTGTCCCAGCGTACAGCCCCGTGGATGGGTCGAGGTCGAGACCGGCGGTACCCTTAGGAAGGTGCACCGAGCCCGTCGTGCAGGTCATCTCTGCATCATCAGGATCAGCTGAAGCTCCAGCGTGAGGATAGGCGAAGGGACACCACGCACCGCCCAGGAGAGCCAGGAAGAGGGACGTCTTGCCCGAGCCAGTCGGTCCGCACACGAGCGACAGCTTTCCCTCGGGGAAATGCACGTCAATGTCGCGCAGCGCAAAACTGGGTTCTGCGCTGTCGTCTGCCTCCTCCGCGCTCGTCTCGCCTGCGGCCGGCTCGGTGTCGTACGTGAACGAGCCTGTCTCGATCCCGACGCCCTTCTCGTGCGCAGCGCGCGCGGCGGCGTCCTCCTCCCGCCGCAGTGCACTCACCCACGGCTCGACCTCGACGTCGTCGAAGAATTGCTCGAGGCGCTGAATTGAGACCCAAGCTGCCAGAGTAGGATGTCAGTTCTGCGCTTGCGCGACTGCCAAGAGAGAAAGCGCACTCTGGAGGAGCTGAGTGATCGACGTCGGGAGCATGGTCATCGGCGCGCGGAGCATCGAGAAGAGCGCGAGCGAGGTGAACGCGATCGGAATGGTGAGCTGGCGGTGCGCGGCGAGGGTGAAGCAGGCGAAGGAAACGATCATGACCTGCAGGCGGGCGGCCAGTCAGTCATCGTTCGTCAAGTACACCTGTTGATCATGGAACGGAACGCACGAGGTCGGGAGTAAAGTTCCAGAGAGCGTTGATGAGCAAGTTGTTCATACGTGTCTTGAGCAGCCAGTCGAGTTCCGTCTTGCGCGCAGCAAAGACGCGCTGGAGCCAGTTGTCCTCGTCGGCCGAGTACTTGATGAAGCGGATCGCGCCAAACATCTCGTTGAGAATCTCCATGCGCGCGTCGCGCGACGAGAGCATCGTGCGGTGGATGCGGAGGCGGCGCTTGACGAGGTAGTGGTTGATCGGCAGCGCGAGCGCCATGACGGTCACGCCGACGAGGCAGGTCCAGCCGAGGAGCTGGTACAGGAACGAAATGGCGATCACGAGCTCGAACGGCGCGCCAAAGATGGACGACAGCGACATGAGCTGGTTCGCGACCTTGTTGACGTCTCCCGCCATGAGCGACACGATCTTGCCCGTGCTGGTCGATCCTCGCGCTTCGGGAATGGCCTTCTTGCCCTTGCCCTTTTTGCCGCCGTCCGCTGCGCCGTCCTTCTTCGCTCCTCCCGCCGGCGCGGTACCGCTGGGACCGGGCTTTTTAGCGTTCTTGTCGACCTGCGCACTGACGTCGCGGCGCTTTAGCGCCTTCTCGTATACCTCGCCCATGAGCTGTGTGCGCGCGCGCGTGATGGCGCGGCGCTCGTGCCACAGCTGCTGGAGGTCGACCTCGGCGCGCGAGACCTGCGCGACGAACGCGAGGAGCGCGTAGATGTAGGCCGACTGGCGCAGCGTCGGGTCGTTGGGCGCGGGCGCGTCCGGCGCGGAAGAGGGCGGTTCGAGCGACTGGAGGATCTGCTTGAGGAAGAAGGGCGAGGCGTACGAGAGGAAGGACGAGGCGAGGCCGAGCGTGAGCGAGAGGATGAGGTCTTGCGAGTTGTTGAAGAAGACGCGCGAGACGATGCGCGGCGAGCGCAGCTGCTGCGCGTCGGCCTTGATCCCCGCCGACTGCATCGTCTCGGGCAGCTTCCACACGTCGCGGTAGCCGAGCTGGTGTTGCTTGCCCTTGTTGATAAGGCCCTCGACCCACGAGAAGATGATCCAGCTCCCAAGCGTGACGCGCTTCTCGGGCGACTCGAGGACGATCTTGTCCTTGGCGTCGTCCGGATCCTCCTCGGAGGCGGCTGCCACGTCGACATGCTCTGCCTTCCGCACAAGCTTGAGCGGCATCGACGCCGTTGTCGCAATGAGGGTCGTGAGGGCGAGAGCATGTGCGCCTGTCAGGATGAGGTCGTAGTTGAGGCGACCCGGGAAGTGGAGGACGAGGGTGATAAAGTGGAGCGAAAGGAAAGCGAGGTGGGCGAGGTAGAAGGTGAAGGCAAGCATGGGTGCAGGCGCGTCGAAACCGGTGGGGACAAGTCGCCGCGGAACGAGAAGGAGAGTCGTGACGATCTGCAGAAGTGCGAGTGTCAGCTTGTCTCGTCTTGCGCGCCTCCTGCAGTGTCAGAAGCACTCACCCAGCTGAGAGCAATCCCTGCAAGTGCGCCCACTGCGAGATACTCGTCCCTGCCCCTCGTGCTCGTGCGAGCGAAACGGACGGCGACCGCCACTGCGCCCGCCGACCACGCTGCAGCCTCTGCGCCGGACAGTCCGAGCAAGATGAAGACCTTGCGGTCGTCCTGCGTCGTCTCGGGCCGTGCAGCCCCGCCGTCGACATCATCGGATTCGACTCCGCCCTTTGGGGCGGCGACGAGCGAGACGAGCGCTTCGAGCCAGCGCTTGGGCAGGACCGCTCGTGCAAGCGCAGGAACGGCGCCAGCTAGTAGCACGAGGCCTAGCGGGACGGCGGCCGCGAGGACGAGCAGCTCGAGCGGCGGGAGGTCCTGCGGAAGAGGCGGTGCACGGTCAGCTCGCAGTGAGGGCGACTTGAGGGAACGCCAGTCAGCTTGTACGGACCAGGAGAACCCGCGGCATCCTCAACAGCGCTCGGCACTTCGACTTGGCGACAGCAAGAGGAGCGTCCCCCGACAGCGACGACGACGTCGACTTGAAACCAGTCTCACGAGCTGCGATTGGGGTGCAAGCTTGCCTGCGCTTCGACACTTGAGAGTGTTCTCGTTCGCCTGCGCTTGCTCTCACCGCTTCCCGAGGCTTTGCTAGGTGCCGCCCGGTCCTCGTTTCTTTCGCTCGGATCTCTCTTCGCTCGCGATCGGTGCGAGCTGCTGGCAAACGTGCGCGCGGGCTGCTCAGCGCGCTCTCCAGGTGCTGCCCACAGCGCTACAGCGGCGACTCCGCGCGCTCGCCGAGCCACGCGGCGTGCAGACTTCGCAACGGCTGCATCTCCAGTCTTCTCCCCGACGCGCCGACCGTTGCGGCGTGCACCAAGCCCGATTCCGGTGCGGGCATGCGCCCGACGGCGTTGCTCTTCCGACAGCCCAATGCAGCGCAAGACGACCCGCCTGCCTGACTGGCGCTCGCTTCTTCCCTCTCTTCTGTTCTCGCCCTTCCGCTCCCGGTTCACTGCATCGCTGGTCGTGCAAGTCCCTTCCGCCTGTCTCTCGTTCGCTGCTCACCGCCTCCACCATGCTTTTCCTCTCCACCCTCCTCCCCCTCGCCATCGCCGCCGCTTCGCTGGCCGAAGCGTCGACCCATCCCCCCGCCCGCGAAAACCAGCACGCTCGCCGCGCCGACTGCGTCCAGTCCTACGGCCGCTGCGGCGGCGAGGGATACTCGGGCTCGACTTGCTGCACCGACGGCTGGACGTGCGTCAAGCAGAACTCGTGGTACTCGCAGTGCGTTCAGGGCGGAGCAGGGTCGAACGAGCCGCCCAAGGCGACGACTACCAGCTCGAAGGCCGCCGCCAGCAGCGTCATTGCAACTTCGGCTATCGCGTCGACTACGACGACTTCGGCCCGTCCTCCTGCCAACACAGATGGCGCCGTCGCGATCCCGGCCATCCCCTCTGACGGCCCCGTCGGCTTTGCCTCTCTCAACGGTGCGCGTGCCTCATCCCATGTTTTTCGGGCCCGTCGCTGACTCGAGCGTGAGCAGGCGGCACGACGGGCGGTGCTGGCGGAGCTAAGACGACCGTCTCGGACCTCAAATCCCTTCGCGCTGCTGTCAAGGGTGAGGCCGCCGCCATCGTCTTTATCGACGGCATCATCAAGGGCGACGGCGACACTGTCGACGTTGGCGGCAACACGTCGATCCTCCCTGCCAATGGCGGCGGAAAGGACGGACTGACCGGCTCTGGTTCGTTCGCCAGTCCCACAGTGAAGCTTGAAACCGTCGTTGACTGCCTGATGCGCAGGCTTCCGCATCAAGGACACGTCCAACGTCATCATTCGTGGTCTCTCGCTCTCCAAGTCGCCCGCCCCGACCGACCTCATCGGCATCCAGGTTCGTCCGCGGTCGTCGTCTTTTCAGGGCATCATCGATTGACCTTGAGAGCTTCCGCTTCTGCAGAAGGCCACCAACGTCTGGGTCGACCACTGCACGTTCAAGTCGGACCTGAAGGCCGGCAAGGACGACTGCAAGTCTCATCCCCGCGTCTACCTCACATTGATTCCGTTATTGAGACGCTCGTTCCGCAGACGACGGCCAGCTCGACATCACCCATGCCGGTGACTTTGTTTCGGTCACGTGGAACGTCTTCACCAACTCGTGGAAGACCTCGTGCGCATGTCCGGGCTCCTCGGCCGCAATGCGCTTGCTGATCAAGCGTTGCGCAGCCTCGTCGGCCACTCGGAGAATAACGGCAAAGAGGACACGGGCCACCTCCGCGTCTCGTACCTGTGGAACCACTTCTACGATGTCAACTCGCGCCTCCCCTCGCTGCGCTTCGGCACCGGTCACATCGCCAACAAGTCCGTCTGACCCCCCTTACTCGCCCTTTTGCGCATGTGCTGAACCGTCTTGCGTGGGCTGCAGCTACTACCAGGACATCCACGCCTCGGGCATCAACTCGCGTGAGGGCGCCGAGATCCTCGTCGAGAGCAATTACTTCTCGGTCCGCCGCTCACTCTTTCCCGTGAGAATTGTGAGCTGACTGGACGTCACGTTGCTAGAACGCCAAGAACCCGATCGAGACCGCCGACTACGACGGTTACGTCGTCGTCAACGACGACAACATCTACGAGAACAGCGGCGTGCGTCGTCTCCCAACTGCTTCTTCCTGCTCGTGCTCGCCTGACTATCGTCCAATCTCGACGTGCAGAAACCTGACCTCTCCGGTGTCGGCTCGATCTCGCCCGCTGACCTCGGCTACGACTACACCCTCGAGGCCGCAGTCGACATTGTGCGTTCTCGCGGGCCTTGCGCGCAGTCTCCGAGCGCTGACTCGGTCTTCCACAGCCGTCGATCGTTGTGTCGGGTGCAGGCGCGAAGCACTACTCGGCCTAATTTGCGTCGTCTCTTCCTTTCGCCCTGCGTCCCTCCCAGAATCGTTCTCCGTAGTCTCGCTCGTCATGCCGGTCATGCAATCCTCGAGCTACATCGACGTCTCGCGCTAGCCTTGGCGTGTTTCGAAGCAAAGGGGAATACGGATCCTAGGCGCAATGTGCCGCCATGGAGTGTCTGTGCAACGTGACTACGATGATAGAGATAGTCCGACGGCCCCGCGGCACGCCCTCTGCGCTTCACACCTGCCTGTACGCCCCCTTGCGCTCCTTTCGCCGCTGCTCATACGCCGCCTGCTCGTCCTCGTCCGACTCGAGCTCGTCCGAGGACGAGGACAGCTCCGAGCTGTCCTTCCGCCCACCGTCGAGCGGATCCCCTCGCTCCCTGAGCGGCGTCGACCCGCCGACGGTGCTCGGAGCTGGCGAGTCCGCGTCGAAGAGGACCTGCCTCTCCGCCAACTGCTCATCACGGTACGGCTCCTCCCTGCTCCCGCGCCGATTGCCGACGAGCGTCTCCTCGTCGCCTTCGTGCATGCTCACGTTGATGAGCGGGACGCTCCCTCCCCGCCCCCGCTCGCGACCCGCGTCGCCCGCAGCGCGCCAGGTAGCAAGCTCCTCCCACCGCTCGCGGCTGATGCGCGAGGGGCGGAACCTCTTCGACAGCGAGCGCATCACAGCGGCGCCGTACGCGCCCGGCACGGCCGCCATCGGGTGCGCGTACTGCATGACGGGCGTTGCAGCGGTTGCGGGTGCGGCGGCTGGCGCGGAAGGGGGAGGTGGGAGACCCATCTCGTTGTAGTGGACGTCGAAGGAGAAGACGCTGATGATGATGTACAGACGGTCTGCGGGTTGCTCCGTTAGCCGTTGCGCGGTAGGCAAGGGAGGGAGGACGCACAGAGGCCGTAGATGGCGAGATAGACGGTGAACGTGATGAGGATGTTCTTGCGGATGCACTGCGATTCGTCGTCACCGCAGACGGCGTTGTACCCATCGCGCGAGGTCATCAAGCCGAACCACCAGCCGTCGAGTACGATGGTGCCGAAACCCAGGACGGTCCACAAGCCGAACGACAGACTCTTGGACGAGACGCGGAGGCTGTGCCACGTCAAGATCGACTGGGCAGCGAACCCGGCGTGGAAGACCATGGCGAAGATCTTCATGACCTTGGTGAAGTTGCTCGGGTTCGGCCAGCTGCGCGAGAGCTGCCACGCGTAGACGAAGGTTGCGAACCCCGAGCAGAGCATGCCGATGCCCACGAGGACATGCGTGAGCACGCGCCCGCGCAGAAAGAAGCCCATTTCAGGTGGCCAGGCGGCAGGATGAACGAGAGGAAAGCAAGCAGCACAGGTCCGTGACGAAGCGAGGTCGACGTTCTTCGAGGACAGGAGACGGCAGCGCAGTCCGTGGCAAGTCCGAGACACGTGCAGCGAGCTGCTTCTCTGTACTCTCAGTATGCCTGTGTCAGCCTACAGCAGCTTGAAGCAGCTTGTTGAGCCAAGCTAGCATACGAGGGTATCCTGCAGTGACGAGGCGAGGAAGCGGCGCGAGCGTGGAGAGGCGGCGGAAGCGGAGCAAGCGCGGCAGACCAGCTGTAGCAAGCACAAGTGCGGCAGCCGGAGCTCTCTAGCGGGAACACGGGCAGCAGTCTCTGGACAAGAAGCGGCGTCGCTTCTCTCGCTCACGTGCATCGGATCATGTTGCTCTTGCCCGCCGGAGTCGCGCTCGCCGTGGCCGGTGCTGCAGGCGTGTCTGCTCAGAGTGCCTGGCAGGCCCCGCCCAACGTCCACTACGAGCAGGAAGCGAGCTGGCGGGGCGTCTCTGCCGACGGCAACGTAGCCGGCCACGACGTTGCAGGACATGCGTAAGCAGCGCCGGACTTGGGCCGCCGAGGTGCACAGCGAGCTGACACCCTTGTTCCACAGGACTGTGCTGCCCGGAGTGCACGACTTCCTCCGCCTCGTCCCCGTCAGTCTCTCACTTCGCTCAACCTCGTCATTCCACCCGCACATCGCCTTGCTGACACCGAGACGGCACACGTGCGCAGTCTGTACCCCTGGCACATGGCGCGGTGTTCTCTCGCAAACCCCTCAAGGCCAAGGAGTGGATCGCAGAAATCGCCTTCCGCGTCCACGGCCCGGCAGTGTCAGGCATGACCGAGACCGACCACGACGGCAAGGTCAAGCGCCTGCACAAGGGCGGGCGAGGACTCGCCTTCTGGTACACCAAGGTGCGCGAAGCCTGCTGCCGCTTCCCACGCTACCTCGAGTTGATCCATTCTTCGCACGACAGGGCGGCCTTCCTGGACCGGTCACCATCTCGTCTGACCCGTCCGCCAAGGTGTCTCCTCCGCCTCCGAGCATGCCCGAAGGCGCACACGACCCGCACGACAAGGACCTGTCGCTCTTCGGCTCGCGCACCACGTTCGACGGCCTCGGCGTCATCTTTGACGCGTCGCCCACCGCGCCCGTCTGGCGCCGCAGCGACGACCGCAACTTCCACGGCGGCGGGCACGAGCACCCCGCATCGTGGGGCGTCGGCGCGACGGGCGTTGTGAGCGGCATCATCGACGACGGGACGCAGACGTGGCTCGACCCGGAGCATGCCAAGGGCCCGAAGGGCGAAGAGGAAGCTGCGTACCTCGACAAGGCGATCGGAGAGTGCGAGGCTGCGTTCCGCAATGCCCAGGGCCTGCTCTGGGCTCGCATCGCACACTACAACCACACGATCCGCGTGCGCGACCCGTCTTTTGATGTCCATCTCTCCTGCTGACTCTCAGCGGTTGCAGGTGGATCTCGACTTGAGCCCGCACACGACGCTCGCGAAGGCCGGGCGTCACTATGAGGTCCGCCTCTCACCTCTCTCGCTCCGCTTCCCGCCGTCCACTCATTCCTGTTCTTTCGCAGCACAACTGCTTTACCCTTGAGGGCGTCAACCTCCCGCAAAATGCATACTTTGGCATCTCGGGCCTCGCAAGCGGCAACACCGAGCCGGATACGATCGATGTCTACGCGGTGCGCCTCTTTCGTCCTCACTCCTCGGCGCCTCGCCCAGCTGACTGGGCGTCCTTGCGCAGATGGACGTCTTCGAAATCCGCTCGCCTGATGTACGCTATTCACAAGTCTCGGGTCCGCAGGCTGCTCGTGCTGATCTCGCTCTGAAACAGGACGCACCGGTTGCGACCGACGAGCCCATTGAGCCTTTGCTTGAGATCCCGCTCGAGGGTACCTCCGACGAGGCGGTGCGTCTTTCCGACAGCCTTCGCCGGGAACGGCGAGCTCACACTTGTTGGCTCCGCAGATCACAAGCCTGACGCACGAGATCTTCCTGTGCGTCTCTTCTCGCTGTCACAGCATATCAACCCCTCGCTTATGATCATCTGCCTCCGTTTCCAGCTCGCAAGCACGCATGGTGGAGGCCATCGACGACCTCGCGCGCAAGGTTGAGAGCATGCAGACCGCAGTGAACGACGTGGCTCGCCGCGGCACGCCGCAGCAGTACATGCCGCCCCCGCCGTCTGCGTTCGCCAACAACAAGCCTTCGGGCGACAATGCAGCGTGAGTTCGTCGCTCCTCGTCAAGTCCAGACAACGCATGAACTGATTGTGCGCGCCCGTACAGCCTCGAGGGCCGCATCGCGTCGCTCGACGAGCACCTCGTCAACCTGATGGCGATCATCCAGTCGCGCGACCACGACAACTTTGACGCGCACGACAACCTCGTGCACCTGACGCAGCTGACGGACAAGGTCCTCGCCGAGGTGCAGGGCGTCGCGCGCAAGGTCGACCACGGCGCGCAGCAGCACGGCGCGGGCGTCGCGAGCCTGCAGGCGCGCACGGCCGAGCTCGTGCAGCTCGTCCAAAGCGCGCAGGACAGCCTCGCCAGGGCCGTCGGCGGCGCGTGGAGCCAGTGGGGGTGGGCCGGCGTCGCGTTCGTCGTCGGGTGGATCGCGAGCCGGTTCAGGGATAACCGCAGGAGGGACGACGCGTGGGAGGCGACGCGCAAGCTGATTTGATCGCGGCGGAGGCGTTGAGGGGTCATAGAACAAGCCCGGCTCAAGTAGTTTCGTCGCATCGTCGTTGTCATCTCGCATCTCGAGGCAATATACCCTCCAGACGTGTGCAGTCGCGTGTGGTGAGCTGGTCCAAATGCAACAGAGAGGGTGGGAGTGTGTGCGCGTACGACAGGAAGAGTGGGCGAAATACGATCAACGACGGAGAGAAGAGAGGAAGGATGCGATACAAGCAAGTGACGGCTGAGAGATGAGCTGAGAGCGCCGAGAGACTATACACAGGGAGCGAAGCGCCGCGCGCTAGTGCGGCTTGACGCCACCGGCCACCTCGTCGTTCAGGTTCCGCACCTTCATCCACGCATTGGTCGACAGCGCCGGGTCGTACCCTCTCGCCTCCCACCACTTCTGCGTCTCCTCCTTGTTCGCGACGCTGTCCTCGAGCGCCTCCTCGATGTCGAAGAAGCGGTACTCGATGTCGAGGCCGCTGTCGGCCCACCACTGGAGGGCGGCGACCTGCCCGTACTGGGTCGCGATGACGAGGACCTCCTTGTCGTACAGGAGCGAGTAGGACGAGTTCTTCCACCAGTTGAGCAACGCAATGTTGCCCGACTTGGACAGTGTGTAGAGCGCCGTGCGCGAGTAGCGCACGGGGAGGCCCGACTTGGCCCACCAGTCGAGGCAGACTGCGAGGCGCGCCTTCGATCAGCTTGACGAGACTCAGGAGAAGCGATGCAGGAGGCGGACGCACCCGTCGTCCCCTCCATCGAGGCAAAGTCGAGCTGCGCGGTCGCCATCAAAGCCAAGGTCAGCGCAGCTCATATGGGATTTGCTACAGCCAGCCAGCCATCGACAGTCACGCACAACGTAGCCAATCTTGAGCGGCAACCCGCTGTTCTTCCACCACTCGAGCGTGCCGAGCTGGCGCTTGAACGTGGCTGAATCGAGCGCCGCGTCCGAGTAGTCTGTGAAGCGCGTCAGCTGTCAGCAGTGAGAGCGGGGGTCACGTCACAGAGCAGAACGCACGGAGAGGAAGGCCGGACTCGAGCCAGAAGTCGAGCACTGCGAGTGGGCACGTTCGTCAGTTCGAGAAGGTCGCGAGGGCAGAGGTGGCGTCGGCGAGAGAGACGCACTCTCGACCTGACCGTGACGGCTCGCCTCGTCGATGGCCTCTGCGGTGGTCTTTGCGTCGGGGCGGAGGCGGAGGGGCGAGTCCTTTGCCCACTCGAGGACGGCGCGGCGGCCCCATGCGCTGGCGACGACGGGGAGGAGGTGCTCGCACTGGGCGCGGAAGTGGCGCGGGTCAGCGCGGAAGAGGAGGTCGAGCTGGTCGACGAGGCTCAGGCGGAGCATGGCGCGCGCGCCCCACTGCGTCAGGAGCGCGTCGCCGTGTGCGCGGGCGTAGCGCAGCGGGACGAGCGACCGCGTGCTCGCGGCGCGGAGGATGGCCCAGTCGAGCGGCGTGGCAAACTCGAGCCACGGCGCGGGGACGGGGAGCGCGGTGCGCACGCCCAGCGCCCGCGCGAGCTCCCAGTCGTGCGTGTGCTCGAGGACGAGCGAGACGAGTTCGGGTGGGAGCCGCCGCGATGCGCTCTTGTGCGGCGGCGTGGGCGGCAGTGGTGCTGCTGCTGTGTGCACTGGTTCTGGCGGTGTCGCGCCTCCCATCACTTGCGAAAATGTGCTCGGAGAGAGCGAGCGCCGGTTGCGTCGAGGCGATGCAGCGCGAGGTGAAGCTCCGGCTGACGTGGCGTACGGGCGTAGAGGGTCTAGACCTTTGCCGTAGACTCGACCTCCATCGCTCGTCGGCTGGCTCAGCCGCAAGTTCCGCTTCGCTCACCGCTCGACTCGCTCCGACAGAGAGCTGACCCCGAGAGGTGCTCTCCGTCGCAGCATCCTCTGCACCCGCGCACGCTCGCACCGTCGACTCGTCCGCCCTCGATCCACGCGACTCGCCTCGGCCCGCAGCTTGATCTTGCCTCATCTCTCCGCCCTGCCCTCCTCGCTCGCTCGCTCACACGGGCGCAGCACCACCCGCTGCCACGATGGACGGGCCCTACATCTTCCCGACGCACCGCCTCGCCCCCGTCCAGGGTCAGTCTCTGCACTCTGCGCGCCCGCATCGCGCCATCAGTTGGCCGTCTCCGCCCTTTCTCCGCCCGCACCCGTCCTCGGCCGCATCCTCACCGCGCCCGCGCTTGCCTGCAGCGAGATACTGACGATCTCGCTCTCCTCGATGCAACAGGCGCCGGCGATAAGACGCCGCTCGTCCTCGTCGCGTGCGGGTCCTACTCGCCCGTCACGTTCCTCCACCTGCGCCTGTTCGAGATGGCGCGCGACGACGCCCACTTCAACACCGAGTTCCAGGTCATCGGCGGCTACCTGAGCCCCGTCAACGACCGCTACAACAAGCTCGGCCTCGCGTCGGCAAAGCACCGCGTCGCCATGTGCGACCTCGCGTGCACCGACACGAGCGACTGGCTCATGGTCGACCCGTGGGAGGCCCGCCAGCCCCGCTACCTCCCGACCGCCCAAGTCCTCGACCACTTTGACCACGAGCTCAACACGGTCCGCGGCGGCGCAGACGTCGTCGTCACCGACCCGCACTCCGGCCGCACCCGCATCGAGAAGAAGCGCGTCCGCATCATGCTCCTCGCCGGCAGCGACCTCATCCTCACCATGTCCGAGCCCGGCGTCTGGGCCGACAAGGACGTGCGTTCCCCGCTTCCCCTCCCGTATTGACCCGCGAGGGACTCGGCGACTCATCTTCCCTTCTCGCCCGCAGCTGCACCACATCCTCGGCATCTACGGCTGCTACATCATCGAGCGGGCCGAGAGCGAGCTCGACCAGACCATCTTCTCGTCGTCATCCGTGCACTCGCGCTCCCCGCTCGCACTGTACCGCCACAACATCCACATGGTGCGTCCTCGTCCCTCACTCTGCTGTCGCTTGTCCGTCTGACCCTTTCGCACGCAGGTCGAGCAAACCGTGCGGAACGACGTCTCGTCGACGAAAGTGCGCCTGTTCATCCGCAAGGGCATGAGCGTAAAGTACCTCATCCCGAGCGTCGTCATCCGCTACATCACGCGGCACGGCCTGTGCGTTTCTCTTCGCGTCGGCTCTCTGGCTGCCCACAAGAGCTGACGACCTTTCGCGTAGGTACCGCACGGCCGACCGCCGCCGCTCGTCGCTCGCCCAGGCAACACCCCCACCCGCGCCCGCCCACTCGGGCCCCAGCGCCGCCGCCGCCGCCGCCTCTTCCGGGCCCTCGAGCGCCGCCGAGGCCGTCATCGACGAGGAACGCGGGGACGAAGCCGGCGGCGCGGACGAGGCGGAGCGCGAGCGCGAGAAGGGGCGCGAGGAGGACCGCGGGCGGAGAGGCGGCGAGAGTCCCGCTGGGCTGCCGGCCGCGTCGGCATCTGCGCCTGCGCCTGCCCCTGCGGCGGGGGCGGGCGCGGCGCAGGAGGACACGGCGATGGAGTGTGCGTGAGGGTTGTGGCCTGGTGGTCTGCGGGTGTGTGTTGGTCTTTTTTCTGTGCTGTGCTTTTGCTGTGCCCCCTCTCTTCCCCCGTCCCTCGTTGTGTTACCACCCTCCCTTGTTTCTCCCGAGTCGCTCGACTCGATCCCCCCCTTCGTGCTTTCGGGACAGTGTCTCCTTCCCCTCACCGTGTCGATATCCCCCTCCGTTTCTGTGCTTGTACCCTCGCTCGCTCGCTCGCAACGACGAAGCGCGAAAACGGCGCCCTTTTGCCGGTCACTCTCGTCGCTCTCCGAGTCTACTCCGTGCAGTGCAAAGCCTACGAGTCGGCGTCGTCGCCGCATGAGTCTCATCGCCGGGCCGCGTGCTTCTCTTGCCGTCAGCCCGCTCTGCCTCGTCGCTCGCATCGGCTCAGAGCGCCGCTAGTCCGCTCCGGTGAGTTTCCTTGCACCGAGTCCAGCCGGTCCTGCGCTTCCCCCGGCGACGATCGCTGACTTGGGATTCCTCCGCCCCATCCTTCCCCGCCTCATCTTCTGCCCGGTCCTCTCGCCCGCCCTGTGCATGGCGACGACTGTCACGGTCTCGCTACCTGTGCTGCACTCTGCTCGGCACCTCGTCGCGCCCCGAACGATGCGCCGCAGCCCTCGACTCTGCCCCGAGTGACCCGGGGAGCTCGTCTTCGCCTGCGCGTGCACGCCGCAGAGTCCATGCCTGGGTGGCTCGGCGAGTGGCTCATTCCCGTCGCCTTCTGGTCCGCCGCGCTCGGCGCCCCGCTCATGCTCGCGCTCGCCCGCCTCGCGCCCGCCGCCGCCTCGTCCCCGTCGAGCAGCCCCGTCCTCGCCGCGTCGTACGCCCTCGCGTCGGTCCTCCCCGCCGTCATGCTCTCGCGCGTCTTTGCCCCCGTCCGCTACTACGTCCGCCTCACGACCTTTCTCCTCGGCGCCGCGGGCGCGTCGGCCGTCGGCGTCCTCTCGAGCCTCTTTATGACGCTCGCCGGGCGCCGCAGCGACATCCAGTGGCTCGTCGCGCGCACGTTCCGGTACAGCGTCGCGCCCGCGCTCGGCATCACGTTCCGCACCGAGGGCGAGGAGCACCTGCGCGACAACTGCCCCGCCGTCCTCGTCGGCAACCACCAGACGATGCTCGACCTCCTGTACCTCGGCGCCATCTTCCCCAAGAGTGCGACCATCATGGCCAAGCGCCAGCTGCAGTACGTGCCGTTCCTCGGCGCGTTCATGACGCTCTCGCGCGCCATCTTTATCGACCGCGCAAAGCGCTCGGACGCGATCGCCATCTTTGCCAAGGTCGCCGCCGAGATGAAGCGCAAGTCGCTGTCGCTCTTCATCTTTCCCGAGGGCACGCGCTCGGCGAGCGCCGTGCCCAACATGCTCCCGCTCAAAAAGGGCGCGTTCCACCTCGCCGTCCAGGCGGGCCTCCCCATCGTCCCCATCGTGTGCGAGAACTACGCCCACGTGTACCACGCCAAGGCGCGCCGCTTCAACGACGGCGAGATTGTCGTCCGCGGTGCGTCCGGCCTTCTCTCCCCCTCTCTGTCTCTCTGTCACTTCTTGGTGGAGTTGGGACTGACCGCGCGCGCCCACGCACGCAGTGCTCCCGCCCATCTCGGTCGAGGGGTTCACGTCGTCGTCCGAGGACATTGCGCGGCTCGCCGAGCAGACGCGCGCGGCCATGCTCGCCGCGATCGAGCAGCTCGGGCGCGAGCGCCAGGCCAAGCTCGCCGCTGCTGCGGGTGGCGAGAGGGGTGAGCGGCAGGCGCTGCTTGCGGGGCAAGCGCAGGGTGCGAGTGAAGGGGACGGCGAGGAAGAGGGCGAGACGGCGAGTGTGAGGCTCGACGAGGCGCTCGAGCAGGACGAGGCGAGGTCATGAGATGGGGGGCGGGTGCCGGTGTGCATAGAGGGCGAAAGTGACGAGGTAGACGGCGCAAGCAGTCGGCAGTAGTCGCGGTAGGCAGTACCGGGGATCTCTTGGGCTTCTCTCCTGTAAACTCCGTGGACCTTGCGTGGCGCGGGTCAGTCAGCTTCACAAAGTTCGGAGACGAGTAACTTCCGCTCTCGCCCGCCTCGCATTCGCTGCAGAGCCTTGATTCGGGTGAGTGCACTTGCAGTAGCTCACTCGACTGTGCTCACACACGCTCACGCCCCGCAGGATGGCGTCTGTCCTCTCTGCGGCCGAGAGCGCGCTCCTGCACCTCGTCGCTCCGCCCGACGCCGCCTCGCCGCTCGTGCGCGCAGCGTGTGCCGCAGAGCCCGAGCCCGTCCTCACGAGCGACCTCGCGCGCTCCGTCTTCCGCCTCGCCCGCGACGAGCGCGCGCGGGTGCAGCTCGGAGTGCGCCTCCCCGCCGGCCTCGACGGCGATGCACGCGCGCAGGAGGACGTGCTTGCACTCGCCGTGGCCGCACTACACGCCTACGCCCAGGTCAACTGGACCGGGCCCAGCCTCGCCCTCGCGCCCGCCGACCTCTTCGCCCCCGAAGACCGCGATGCCGCCGCGGTCGACGACGGCGAGCTCAACGACGCCGCGATCGACCAGCTCGCACTCGCCGGCGAACCCGTGTACCACCTGAGCAAGAGCACCGCCTTCCTCGCCCTCGCCCTCCAGCTCCTCGGCCTTGTCCCCTCGCCCTTTGACCCGACTCCCTCGTCCTCTTCCGGCTCTGCCTCGCCCGCCAATGCCCTCCCCACCCGTCCGTACGGCCCGCACTGGGCCACGCACCTCGAGTCGCTCGCGATCTGGCGCCTCCGCGCCGGCATCATGTGGCTCAAGATCCTCGACGAGCCCGTCCCGCTCCCGACCTTTGTCCCCGCCGACGCCGCCGCCGTGCGCGTGCGCCTCGCGCCCCACTCGAGCGACCGCGCGAGCGTCTCGCTCTCGCTCTCGCTCCTCGCGAGCCTCCTCAGCCGCGCGAGCCCGCACTCGACCGCCCAGAAGGAGGCGACCGTCCTCGCGCAGAGCGCCGCGAGCGAGGCCCAGCTCGAGTGGGAGCTGACGGGCCGCATGGGCAAGAAGACCAAGTGGCAGGTCGACGAGAAGACGCAGCTCGTCGTCCTCGCGCGCGACGGGACCTCGGACGCGCGCAAGGCTGCAGCAGACGCTGAGAAGGACGACGGCGTTGACGAGGCGGCGGCCAAGATCCCCGAGGTGCTCGCACTCAACGACGACACGCTGCTCGAGAAGACGGCGTTCACTGCGCAGGAGAACCAGGGCGACGCCAAGCCGGTCGGGACGGACCTCTCGTCGCTAGACCCGGCCGACCAGCCGCACATCTCGCCCTTCTCGCAGGCGGTCCTCCTCTCGCTCTCGCTCGCGACCCTCCCCGCCCCGACCTCGCTCATGCACCTCTCGGCCGACGTCCTCTCGACGTCGCAGATCTCGGCCTTTGTCGCGCGCGTGCTCGACGACCCGCAGAACTGGTCCGTCCACTCGATGGCGCTGCTCCTCCGCTGCCGCGGCGAGGCCGGCCGCTCGCGCACCGTCGAGCGCGGCGTGCTCCAGATGCAGGCCCTCGTCGACCAGCTCAAGGACGGCTCGCCGACCGAGATCTCGGCCATCTCGTCGGCCGTAAAGGCAGAGGACATGGCCGCCGCGCGCGACCGCCTCGCCCAGTTCCACGCGCTCGCCCTCCCGCCCGCGTGGGAGATGGAGCGCGAGCTCGCCGTGCGCTACATGTCGCTCGGCATCGTCAAGTCGGCGCTCGAGATCTTTACGCGCCTCGAGCTGTGGGAGGAGGTCGCGCGCTGCTGGATGACGCTCGAGCGCCCCGACCGCGGCGTCGACATCATCCGCGAGCTCCTCGAGGGGCAAAGGGCCGAGTCGGACGTCGTCATGAACGCGCGCAAGGGCGCCGGCGCGCGCACGTTCAAGGGCGGCGAGAAGCGCGAGGCCAAGCTGTGGTGCACGCTCGGCGAGCTCGAGCGCAAGCCCGAGCACTACGAGCGCGCGTGGGAGGTCTCGGGCCACTCGTCGTCGCGCGCCCAGCGCTCGCTCGGCGCCGTCTACTTTTCGCAGAACGAGTGGGCCAAGGCGCGCGACGCGCTCCGCCTCGCGCTCGCCATCAACCCGCTCTTCCCGCGCACATGGTTCATGCTCGGGTGCTGCGAGATGCGCCTCGAGGACTGGGCCGGCGCGCAGGAGGCCTTCGGCCGCTGCGTCGGGCTCGAGAACGAGGACGCAGAGAGCTGGAGCAACCTCGCGTCGTGCCACCTGCGCCGTGGCGAGCTCGAGGGCGACAAGGGCACGGGTGCGTTCGACGAGGACCTCGACGAGATTGACGAGGGCATCGACTCGACGGGGACGCGCGTCGCCGTCGCTGCCGACGCAGAGGACGAGGAGGCCGCGCCGCAGGTCAAGCTGCCGTTCTCGCGCAAGCGCGCCGCGTTCCAGTGCCTGCGCCAGGCCATCAAGCACTCGTTCGACTCGTGGCGCCTGTGGTACAACTACATGGTCGTCGCCATGGACGTCGGCGAGCTGAGCGAGGCGTGCCGCGCCCTCGCCCGCATGGTCGGCATGCGCGTCAACCACGACGGCGAGAACGCCGTCGACCTCGAGGTGCTCGAGAAGCTCGTCGACGCCGTCACGCGCGGGCACGACGGCGAAGACTCGGGCGAAGCGAATGCGACGGTCAACCCGAATGTCGGGCGCGGGCTGTACCGCCCCGTCGAGCACCTCATCTCCAACTCGATCCTCCCGCACGTCTCCAACTCGCCGCGCGTCTTCCTCGCTCAGGCCCGCCTCGCGCTATGGCAGGGCGACTACGCGCTCGCGCTCGATGCCCACCTCAAGGCGTACCGCGCCGCCGTGGTCGGCAACGAGGCGATCGAGCACGACCGCGCCGCGTTCGTCGAGGCCGTCGAGCGCGTCGAGACGGTCGTCACGATGCTTGAGAATCTCGGCGAGAAGGAGGCCAAGGACGGCAGCGGACTCGTCGCGAAGGACTGGAAGTTCCAGGCGCGCAGCTTGGTCCGCACGTTCCTCGGCCGCACCAAGGACGCCTTTGCCGACGAGCCCGAGTACGAGCGTCTGAAGGACCTTGTCAAGGAGCTTAGGTAGATTCACTCGCTTCCCCTGTCAGCTCTCTTCCCTCGTGCCCTCTCTTTCCCTTGTTGTCACCCATAGATCGTGTAGATGGTCCGCACACATGCAAGCAACCGCAATAGTGTCATATTTCTCTTTGAGGTTCTACTGATATGTCTAATCCTTGCGCCGCGCGATGAAGAGGTCCGTTTCGTAAGGGTACGCGAAGACGCCCTCCTTCTCATCGATCCACTTTTTGCCGTCGCCGCGCCGGACCGTGTCGCGCAGCTTAATCTCGAGCTCCTTGCGCTGCTCGTCGCTGAGGGCAGTAATGTACGACTTGCTGAAGACGCGGTCGACGACGAGGTCTTCGTTTGTCGGCAGCGAGCGGCGGAAGGCGGTGTGCTCCGGCGCAGTGAACAGCTGGTCGTACTCGGCCTCCTGGTACAGCACCTTCCAGTATCCGTGGCGGTACTGCGGCGTGTCGGCCTCGAACTGCTCAAAGTGGTCGCGCAGCTGCGCGACCCACTGGACATTGCGGTCCTCGAGGTTCCAGATCAGCGCCCAGGCACCGCCGGGCTTGAGCACGCGCGCAACCTCCTTTGCGGCGGGGAGCGGGTTGTGGCCGGTCCAGTGGAAGGCCTGTCGGCACGCGGAAGCAGGTCAGCCGAGTGTCTATTTCAGCGCACGCATCGGCGAGACTCGCCTGCGCGATGACGACCTGTGTGAGAGCGCGATGTCAGTCGAAAGAGTCCCGCAAGTCAGCAAGGATAAGTGAACGCACAAGGTCTGCGCTCGCATCTTCGACCGGGATGCGCTCGAATGTCCCATCGACAATCTTGACATCGATTTCGCCCTGCTCGACGTCCTTGAGCTTGTTCTCAAATCCCTCGCGCATGCCCTCGCTCGGCTCGACGGCCAGCACGCTCCCGACTCGGCCGCTGTGCTCGGCGCTCTGCGCGGCGGCGACGAATCCGCGGGTGAAGAGGCCGGTGCCGGCCCCGAGCTCGACGACGCGGCTCTTCGAGTTGGGCGCGAGGAGCGAAAGAATCTGCGCATGCGCTTCGTCTGGGTAGTTCGGGCGTGCGCGGTCGTACAGGCCCGAAGAACCTGACATGTGGGGGTGATGGCTGTCAGCTCGCGCGCAGCACGCAAGGCTGTGCGGATGGGCACGCACCGCTCTTGCTGAAGTTAGTGGTTGCGAAGAGCTGGTGCTCGGCCATCTTGCGGGGTGGTGGAGCGATGAAGGTGCGCGAGAGATGAGGAAGGGAACGAGGAGGCGACGAGCGAGCAAGGCTTCTAAATGCGTGTGCAAACGGCTTTGGGGTCGCAGTAGCTCGTGAAACAGCTCGTACGAGCATGCAGCGCGTTGCGGAACTGCGGCGAAAGAGAATGGTTCGACGCAAGATGGGCCTTGCGCTTGCCGAACCTCGCGGAGTCACCACACCAAATTCGGCTCACCCGAAGATACCCGCGAGCTGGTCGAAGAGATTTGCGAGGACAACAGGAGTGTGCGAGCTACAGCGAAAGAGGCAAGAGAGGGAATGGCTGCTCAGAAATACACGCGAACGCAGGCGCTGAAGTGCGAAACGACCGGGCAGTAGGGACACTTGAGGGTCCTGCGGAGAATGAGGCAGTGTGAGTCCAATTTACTCCCAGAGACAGATGCACTGGCCGTAGTGACGGCAATTCAGATCGTGAATCGTCGGAAGTGTCGCGACTCACGGAGTTCCCCTTGCGAGGCGCTGCAGACTCTCGCGGGCGATGACGTGTCCGCATGGCAAGAGCATGGGCGGGTTCTGCGATGTCGACTGCTCCTTGGAGACGGGGCAGGCGAAAATCGAGTGATAGCGGTACGGAAGGGGTAGCGGGATCTCGACCTGCGAGCAAGCGAGTGATCACGTCAGCACTGCACCGCACGACATGACTCGCCCCCGCAGCTTGCGAGGTACTGCGTCAAGTAGTAGGCGATTTCGGAGCGAGCGACGCACTGGCAGCTCGCCGACCGCGGTCCACTCGGTCTTCTTGTCCTTCATGACGGCGCGAACCTTCATGATCTTGGCCAGTGCGCCACCACCGCCGACGTCGGTGACAACACTGAGCGGGCTGTCCCGCGGCAGCTCGAGGGCCGAGAGGTACGCCGCCGAGAATGCGGCACAGAGCGCGTCGACCGCTGCTCCCCCCGCCCCTGCGCCGCCCGAGCCGACATGCTGCGCAAAGAGCGCGCCGTACGGCGAGGCGAGTAGTCGTGGCAGAGGCAGGTACAGCGGCGAAGTGAGGAGCGCGCAGATGGTTGCGGACCTTGCGGGCGTCAGAAGCGCGCGGAAGTGAGCTCCGCCGTACGCGAGCGCGGCTTGCGCATGCGGATCGGGCGGAGGGTGCGCAGGCGCGCCGCCGGTGCCGTCGGTCGAGCGCAAGAGGGACGACTTGCGCCGCCGGAGGGGCGTTGCTGCTGCCGTTGTACCGGGCGCCGCGGCCGCCCCGAGCAGCGGTTCCGTCTCCATCGCGTGGCCGCCGGCCGCGCCCTCGCCCTCGCCCTCGCCCGAAGCGAGCACGAGGCGGATGAACTCCTCCTTGCGCAGCGCAAACTCGAGGTCGCCATCGGGATCCGCTTCCGGGTGGTCTGCGACCCAGTCGAGCGCATCGGTGCAGACGCCCGCGCGCAAGTCGGCGAGGACGGCGTGGAGGGTGCGGAGGGACTCGAGGAGGTCGGGCGAGAGCGCCGGCGGGGTCGGCGCGCCCGACTCGGCGAGGAACGTGTCGAGGGCGGAAAAGGCGCCGATGCGCGCGAGGTGGACCGCGATGGTCTCGTTGAGCGCGGCGACTGCGTCGGGCCGGCTGAAGGGAGTGTCTACGGAGACGGAGCCGGTCGGGGCGGGAGGCGCTGGAGGAGCTCCAGCGGGCGAGAGGGCGAGGAGGGCCGGGTGGAGCGTCGAAGGTGGGGGCGGTGCAGGCGGGGCGGGAAAGAGCGGTGGTGGCGGACCGGAGAACTTCTGCGGGTGCAGTGCAGGCACGTCAGTCACGCTGGTTCGCCGTGCAGGGCGAGGAACGAGAGAGAAGGACGGGCCTTGTCGACGGTCTTTGCGAGTTTTGAGACGGCGGTGCCCCAGTCCTTGTGCGCCTGTGCGCTCTTGGCATTGGCGGTCTTTACGAACGAGCTGAGCGGGAGGAGCTCGTCTGCAGGGCTCGGGGCGGGGGAGGCGAGGTCGGGACGAGGTGGGGCGGGGGCGGCGAGGTGGGCGCGGGCGCGCTCGAGGCGGGCGAGGATGGCGTCGACGTTGGCGAGGTCGAGGCGGTGCGCGGCGTGCGCGGCTGCTGCGACCGCGTCGAGCTCGGCCGGGAGCGGATCGAGCGACGCCATGGCGACAGCGAGAGCGACGCAGGAGGAGGACGAGCCCTCGCTTGCACCCTCGAGCACGCGCAATGTGAGCGGGACAGAACACAGCCAGAGCACGCTCACACTCACCCGCACCACGCACGCAGGGCACCCACCCCGCCCGCACCTCCCGCCGACCGCGCATCCTCGTCTCCTGCACCCACCGTCAGTCCTCGCCCTTTCCCGTGCACTTGAGCCGCGCCCAGACTGACTGTGCACGCCTCCCACGCAGCTCACAGCCGAAGAGTGCTCGTACGCCGACGTCCCTCGCCCGTTCAAGAACCCCTACTACAACCGCCAGGGCGCACCCGGAAAGCGCAACAAGTCGCTCAAGCAGATCCTCGCCCTCGAGCGCGAGCGCGCAGACCGCCTCCTCGAGCAGCGCAAGCAGCAAGTTCTCGCCGCCATCCGCGAAGAGCGCGGCGAGCCCCCCGCCGCCGACCCCATGCAGGTCGACGGCGCCGCCGTCGAGCAGCAGCCTGCGCCCGTCCCCAACGACCCCGAGACCGAGCGCAGGCTCCAGGAGGCCTTCCAGCAGGTCATCAGCTGTGCGCGCGCGCTCCCCGAGCTCGACGGCTGTCGGCTTCGCGGCAAGATTCTCCAGCGCTGACCGCTTCGACGCACTCCGCTCGCGCAGACTCGTCCGTCGAAGCGCCGCCCTCGCTCATGCCGCAGAAGCGTTACTGCGACATCACTGGACTCGAGGTGCGCTATCTGCACCCTGTGGATTGCTCGCAGATGGGCAAGTACCGTGTTGGGAAGGAGGTGCCGTTCCGCGCGCCTCTTGCGGAACTCGCCGCGTCCCTCTCGCTCAGCGCAACGCCCTGTCAGGCATGCTGGCGTTCATTCAGCAACGATTCCCAAGCATCTGCGCACAACCAGCTGACCTGGCTCCCGCATGGCCCCTCTCTCCTGCAGGCGAAATACACCGACCCAAAGTCGACCCTGCGTTACCACAACCCAGAGGTGTACGACATCCTCCGCACCTTCCAGCCGGCTGTCATTCAGGCCTACCTGGCGGTGAGGGGACAGGGTGTCGTGTTGCGCTGAGATGGAGGGGTTAAGAGGTGCGCGTTGCATGGTCCGCGTCACAGTTCTGTAGCTCACCAAGGTCTTTGGCCCAGGTTGATGCCAGATGGGAACTCTTCTATAGTACACGCCAGCTCGTTGTTGTTGTATCAACTGACTCTGCTTGCCCTTCTCGCAACGTGTGAGAGCGGCTTCTCGTGCCCTGTTTGTTGTACACACAGCACCTTGCACTGTGCACTGCTGCTGGCCGACTGTTGTGACAGGGCATTGCATCTGCGGAGGCTGGAGAAGGACTCACTCAAACCTGCGATCACTCTGTGACACGGTAATCCAAGCAATACCACCATGCCTCCTCGCCCTCGACATCACCAAGACGGTTTCGCGCCGCTTCGACACGTTCCTCGTATGACTCTTTGCCACTAAATCTCAGGGCCTTGTGCATAAACCGGCAATTCAAGCTTGACTTGCTCAGCGCAGGCAGATAACCCGGCAGCGCATCTGTAGGCGAGACCTCAAGCAAAATGCCTTGCTCTGTCCGTGCAAACAGTCAGCACTGCAGAGGTGAGCAATGCAACAAAGGGCGCGCACCAGAGAGATGCGCAAGCTGCTCCCAGGGTCGGCAAGTTCCGGAGGCCTTCAGTGTTGCTTGCATCGAAGCGGAACATGCTCGGTTTGTCTTGAGCGTCGAGGTTGACGCGCCACGTGTCTCAGGTACTGGCAGCGGATGAGGAGCAAGACTGCAGTATAGATCGTCAGCGGTGCTCATGAGGTGAGCCTCCTCGCTCAGAAGGGGTCCGCCGCACCCAACCACGACATGCATTGGCTCGCGTAGCAGCAACTGTTGGCCTCTAGCTGCTGTTCTTGTGCTGTGAGCTCCTCCTTGTCCTTATGTCCGCGCCGGGCCAGCCACCTGCGGACGCCGCGCCGCTTGTCCGTCAGGTGTGTGGACAACTCAAGATGCGTAGCCGCAAGGTGCTTGGACATGGCCACGATCCGCTCAGCCGCACTGGGCCAGCCGCTGATTGCTTCAACAGTGGCTTTGAACTCAGCAAAGTAGAGTGGTAGCTTGGGGTGCAGACAGTCGTGCAGGGTGGGCAGGAGAGAAGGGGGGAGCAGCGGGTGTTCGATGCTGGCAAATGGCACCCTTGACATTTGTGTGTGCTGCAAGGCTGGCTTGAGGGGCGCAGGGAAGCGGTGGCAAAGATGTGAATGGTCAAATGTTGCGACGGCACAGATCAGATTTTCCAACCGGCAGAAAATGGATGGACAGATGGCAGAAAATGACTTTCGAAGGGCAGCAATTGGCTGTCAACCAGCAGGCTTGCGGCTGTCGCTTGACGACGTCGCTCGCGCTCTCCGTACCTGCAGGTCTCTCACCAGTTGAGCTTACGTGCCATGCTGAGGCTTGCGTCGCCCTCTCTCTACCGTCATCACGACTTTGGCAAGCCTCCTGCTGGCGGATGCAGCTTCACCGCTTGCCATCGCTTTGCTCTTGGCTGTCCTGTTCCACGCTGCTTGCCGCGCTTGAAGCCTGGCCATCAGGGTGCAGCACCTCAGTGACTTCATAAGGGTCCGACTGCGCCAGTGTCTGTACGGTTGGCGCTCTCCTGCGGTTTCTGCCAGCGGCTTTGTTCGCATGCGCATCCTGCTGACCTAGGCCTGCTTCACGTGTTGCGGATGATTGACTCTCGAGAGCGGTTTGTCTGACCAATACATGGGTTCGTGGCATCCGTTGTGGACGGACAACGCTCATGTAGTCCTGCAATCCCGTGCATCACTCGGCATCTGCTCCCTCACTTGCTCTGCCTTCTGACCGCACTGCTTGAAGCGCCAGAGCTTGCCAACCTGTGCTCAATCGGCTTGTTCTGTTGAGTCCACTTTGGCTCAGTCCTGCTGGCTGATCCTTCATCCTGTGTGGCGCATGCCTGCTTGGTCTGCTTGGGCTTGCCGGTCGCACAGCATGGGCAGCCCATGCTGATTTGCGCCTTCGAGTGACCCATACCGCTTGTACTACCTTTTACATGCAGCAGCTAGGCCGCTGAAGCAGGGCTGGTGCAGTAATGGCCAGGTGCTTGAGCAACCACTGTACCTGACCCTGTGTCCGAGGAAGAACATGCAGCCCGCATTTTTCCCCATGTCAACTAGATCGGATACCGGTGTACAACACACTCAATATTGCTTAAGCCGTGCTCTTGCCCGACACAAAAAGCAGGCCAAGGTCTGTAAATGCAGGCAACGTGTGCCTGCCCTTTTGCTTCTTTTACGGCTTGCACAGGCTGCAGCTAAATTTTCTCAGGCCCTGCCAGTCCCTCAACTCTGGTACAGAGGACTGGTTAGACAGGATCAACTTGGGAAGGTCAAGGCCCGCACTTGCGCCGTTGTGGCTGGTCCATGAGGACCTGACTTTGCCTTGTGCTGCAATCACAGCCCTCAGAGCAGTCTAGCAGTGGCTGTGTGGCCCTTGTCACTACTAGAGAGGCATAGCTGACGCCTTTGCATTGTTCAGGCTCATCTTGGACACTCCCTCCAGGCATGCATGCTTGCTTGTTTGGCTTGAGCCTCTTGAGACTACACAGCAAAGTAGGTTGCATCACTGCTGCAAGGAGCAGGTCATCCAGTCGAGAAGGATGCCGTCTCTGAAAAGCTGCAGCTGTGAGTGTCCAGGTTCAGTTCCTGAAAAGCCGGTCCAGGGTCTTATGAGTCTTCCCTTGGCATGTATGAGATGTTAAGAGCGCGGGGAGCCCGGTCTCTGGGGCGCAATCACCTTCAGTAGCTCTAAACATCTCTGTTGACGCCGCAGTTGCGCAGTTCCATTTTGCGTCTTTCTCATTCTGCTCACAACGTGTGCCCTTGAAGGCGTGTTCTTCTGTATGCTACATTCTCAATCACGCCTGACAGTCAAAGCGCAACCCAGCAGAGCCGTATCAAAGCACGTGCTTCTGCAGGGCCCCTAGGGGCCCAGTGAGTCTGGTGAACTCAAGCCTGCTTTCACAAAATCCACCCATTTTTCAAAGCAGTGCTCAAACTCACACAGTGGGGCGGGCGCTTGTGAAAGGGTGACTCCAAAGCAACACTTGTGCTGGCATGTGTTTGCACACAATTTGCAGACTCAGTCCAAGCCTGTGCATAGCTGTGCTTTGATCAACAGTGTCTCTCTAGCTTCCAAGCAGTACAACAAATGCATAAACAGCAGGAAGGGACCAAGGGAAAGCTTCAGTCTGAGTGCTTTTGAAACGCCGGATGCCGTTGAGGGTTGCCGCTGACACAGCAAGCCGGACACAGATCTCGACAATCAAGCAATGGCTGCCTGCTATGTGTCCTGTCAAGCGGCTTAGCAGGTAAGGGCTCCCAGTCAAGCTGCAGAGAGCAGTGCTGCAAGAGGAATGAGGCTTCTCAGTGCTTGATTCGTCAGTCCACGGCAGGTTGCAACCATTAGAGTTGCAGCATGCCGTCCATTTGTAGCATGCAGCTGCCTGCCAGATGCACCGGGCTGCAAAGTCTGCTCTTGCCACAGAAAGCAGAGGACGCGGTCAAAGCCGCAGCAGTTTTGCAAATCTTTATGCTGCCGGCCAGAATAGCGCCTGCAAGGTCCGGATGACGCATTACAAACTGGACACAGTTCAAGCAGAGCTGTAAAGTAAGTTAGGAGGGAAAGCTGGGACCAAGAAGCATTTGCTGCAGTAACCGCTGCGGAGGCCAAGGAAGTGTGTGCGGCGTCCTGAGCTTGTAGTGGTAGCCTGATAGCACCTTGTGGGCATACTCGAGCAAGAGCAGCTTTGCACAGGAGAAAGGGCAAGGAGTACAGTAGAATCTGCATATAAGCCAGAGGCCTACAAGCAAGATCTGCCTACAAGCAAGCCAAACCCCTTCCCAGTTACATGAATTGTGAGCTATAGCCAATTCTGAATGCAAGATCTGCTTGCAAGCAAGGGGTTGACCCTGTCCCGAAGGCTTGCTTGCAGGCAGATTCTACTGAAGCAGGGTAGGTATTGCAGCAGCCAAGTGCTGGCGGGTCCATCCCGTCCCACAAGAAGAATCATGTGCTCAGTGCTCAAAGCTGATACACATTGGAGCTCTTGCACATGTTTCCTAAGGTCAACAAGTGGATAGCAAGGTAGACAGACCCCCAGGCAAATCACAAGAGCACACAAACAATGGGGGCAGCGCACAGACACGCACAAGCGTTGAGAGTGCCTGAAAATTGCTGCAGTTTGGCCTGAGAAACATTTAGCATGTCAAGCCTCATGCGGAGGCACAGCAGGGCGTGCAGGGAGCAGCCAATCACAGCAGGAGCGCATTCAGAAAGGGAGCGCAGACAGGCAAAGCAGGTCTTGCACCCCATGGCGGATTCCCAGAGCAGCCTTGATTGCGTATGCGGCCTCAAAGATTCACTCGAGAGCACAAGCAAGTGAAGGGAGACTCCCAGACGTTGAGATACGTCAATGGCTGCTGCTTGCCGGCTGCGCGCCGTTGCTTGCAACTTGACAGCTGTCTACCTGATTACGAATGGCAGAAACCCATAAATTGAAGCCCCAAATCTAGCAACTGTCTGATGCAAAAATATGCAAACTCCACTGGCCATAATTGGCTGTGACGGCCGTCTGCCACAGTTGTGTTGACCCTTCACCCAAGCATCCCGCAGACAACGGAGTACTTTTCTGTAGTCTCACTGTTCTCTTCACTGTAAGCCACCTGTCATTGCACAGACACTGCTTCCCTGTCCTGTGCCAAGTCAAGCAGCGCGCCTGCTAACACCGGCACTACCCTGTGCTGCCAACCTGTGTGCCGCCCAGTATAGCTGTGTCTGTTCAAGCAGCCAGCTTTGACCTTGTGTCCTTGCTTCTTGGTGCCTCCACATGTGTTCTGTGGGCATAGCAGGCACAACTAGTCAGTCACTATTGATGAAGCTGGGCAATGTCCACCACCTAAGATCCTCAGGCTGCCGCCAGATCTGCCTGAAACCAGCAGAAGCAGCTCTTTGCAATCCTCTTGTGCCTGTAAACAAAGTTGCCCACTCAGGCCCCTCTGTCTGCACTCCTGTCTGTTGCCTCATTTCATGCTGCCTGTCTGCCTCACAATGCGCCTCCTTTGTTGCTCATGAGGGCAGACCCTAGCTTCTGTGCGGCATACTTTGCAAGTCTGCTGCACGCAATTGTGCTGTTGAATTTGTGTGACAAGCTCAGAACACCCCTGTCTTGCTGTTGCGTCCTGTTTGCAAGCATCTCAGGTCTTGCTTGACTGCTTCCACGCTCTGCAGCACATGCTGCTCCGCCAACCCCCTACGCAGATAGCTGTGAGCTTATGCTTCTGCTTGCACAGCTCGAGATGCGGCTTTTCAAGGCGTGCTGCCTGCCTGTGCACCTACCTGTCTGCCTCTCAATCTGCGTCTGGTGCACTTGCTTCTCTTGCCTTGGATCTGCGCAGCCTGCCATTGCATGCAATCTCTGCTGTGATATTGCAACAATAGCCTTGTTCAGCAGCTAGTCTGAGATACGCAGCTTGTCATTTGCTCATCATTCAAGCCTTGGAGGCCAGCCTCACTCAGGATGCCCTGACTAGTCCCCACTCAAGTGTGTAAATGTGAGCATGCAGTGTGCCGCACCATTGTCCCTGCTTGTGAGACAGTCAGATCTGATTTCTGAACAGCATAATACAAGTCAACAGCAAAACATGCGCATCATTGCCACAGGAGGCGCAAATAGTCCTGTCTTGAGCAAACCAGCTGCTGCTGCAGCACGGTAGACCTCATGCAAGAAACTGTGAGGTGATGCAGTGCAATGATGACAGGCTGTTTGCAGCAAGCAAAGGGTGCTGACAAATTCAAGCAAAGTGGAAATCAATCTACAAGCTGAAAGCACTCGGCTGCTCTGAACAGCTGACAAGTTGGCAAATGCCTTTGTTGCTTGCTGCTCCCAAGCGCGGAGGGAAGAGATGTGCGAGTCAGCCATGCAAGGCAAACGGCAAACGGATGGGAGAACACAACGCGAGACAGACCTGCTCCCAAGCGCGGAGGGAAGAGAAGCGCAAGGGAGAACAGGAGATCTGCCAAGACAGGAGAGCACAACAACGGGATAGGGGGATGTAAGTCTTGGGGTTTGCAAGCATCAAAAGAGAGGAGATGACGGAGCTAGCGAGGGTCAGACCCTCGACCTAAAGGTGAGAGCCGCAAAATTAACCCACAGGAATCATGCCCTGCCGGCTTTACCGCGCAAAGACCACTGCGCCATCAGCGCAGAGAATGGGAGTGCACAACCGGAGGGCAACCTGATAGCTGTGCCGCTGGAGGTGCAGCAACCAACCCCATTGCCCGCAACAGGCAGACACCCATGGCGGAGCGGTGTGTCGAGAAAGCAGGGATCAGGAGCAACTTGATCATCGCGTTAGCAACCATGCTGGCAGTGGGACAGAGGTGACCTCAAGGACGCCGTCGTTGACCTTCTCCCAGACAAAGTGCTTGGTGAGGCGGAGGTGCCGGGTGCAGTTGTGGAACTGGCGGTTGCGCGTCAAGGCGTTGGCACCTTGATTGAGTCAAGGAGACAGGTTGGCGCAGCGGCGGGGTGGCCAAGCTCGCTCAGGAGCTGGGAGAGGAAGATGGCCTCCTTACCAATGTGCAAGAGCCTGATGTACTCCACTTTGGTGGAGGAGGCAGCAACGCGCGTCTGGAGCCGGGAAGACCAGGAGATGGCGCTGGACAAGAGGCGGAAGACAAAACTCATTGTTGAGCGCGACGTGGAGTCCGCGCCCCAGTCAGAGTTGCTGTACACCTCAAAGCCAGAGAGGGGCAAATTGTCCGGGACATACTTGATGCCGTAGTCGAGCGTGCCCTTGATGTACTGGCAGGCACAGACAACAGCGGCCCAGTGGTGCTGGTCCGGGCAGGCGGAGTAGCGGCTGAGCACGCCAACAAGATGAGCAAGGTCAGGGCAGGTGCCAAGCACGGTGTACATGAGGGAGCCCACCGCCTGCAGGTAGCGCAGACAGAGGTTGGGCAGCAGTGATGATTGTTGGTGGCTGGGCAAAGCTGCTGGTTGGGGATCATCAGTGTGGGGGCTGTGCAACAGCCAGTCTGGCCGAGGCGCGTGAGGACATCCTCAAGGTAGGCGCGCTGGGACAGGAAGACGGAACTGTCCACACGGCAGTGCACCTGGATCCCAAGGATGAACTTGGCCTTGCCAAGGTCTTTAATGCCGTACTCGGCCTCACGCCCCCCTTGACCCGGTCAAACTCGACAGTGGACGCCAAGATGAAGAGGAGAGTGTTGACATACAGGGCAATATAATGATGATGCCCGCCCGTTGGTCCGGACGTAGATGCAAGCGTCAGACATGATGTGCATGTAGCCGAGCTGCTCAAGTGAGGCGTGGATGCGGTGGTTCCATACCAGGCCGGCCTGCTTGAGGCCGTAGAGCGCGCGCAATTGAGCTCAAGCACCTTGCCGGCAAGCGAGGGGTTGTCAACGCCATTGGGGATCCGCATGTAGATTTCCTCATTGAGTTTGCCATGGAGGTACGCCTTGTGGACGTTGGCCTGGTGCACAAGGAGACCGCCGCGGGCTGCAAGGGCAATTAGGGTGCGTATCAAGGTGCACTTTGCCACCGGGGCACAGGTCTTGCGGAAGTTGACGCCGGACCACTGAGAGAACCCTTGCGCGACAAGGCGGACTTTGTGGCCCGTCCGGCGGCAGATGAACCGGCATTTGAGGAGCTTGGCTCCCGGCAGCAGCGAGTTGCGGTTGACAACGTGGTAGACGCCGTCCTTGTTGTGCAGCGACGTGAATTTGTCGTGCTCGCCCTGGCGCCAGGAGGCGGCGTCAACGTCGCGCACCGCTTCAGCGTGGCTGCGGGGGTCCGACGTCGGGAGCGGGAACGCGTTGTCCGAGGCCGAGAGCAAGTTGCAGCAGTGGCAAGGGCGGCAACATCAGACAAGAAGGGGTCGGAGAGGAAGTTGAGCAGGTCCGGTGAAGATGGCGGGTCCTGCATGTCGTTGCATTGCCGGTTGCCGGTGACACCTACAATTGCTCTCAGCGCATGCACCCCCAAGCCACAGTCAAGTGGCTTTGCGGTCATTGTGGCTTTTAGGTCGCCAATTTGATTCTCTCGTTTGTTTTGCTCTCTCCTTTTGTCACTCTCTCTTGCTTGACCCACTCTTCCGGTGGGCGCTCGCTCATCTCGCCTGTTGTCCTCAGCAATTGTCTCTGTTGTCAAGGAGCAGGTCCGTTGTGTCTCTCTGTCTAGCTCGGCATCTCCGCAATCTGACTCAGCAATTATCTCTGTCGCCGAGGAGCAGCTCGAACACTGCGCGGCAGGCGGCGGTGACGCGGGTGGCAGAGACGGTGCTAGCGCGCGAACGTGCACCGGTCTGCGCACCTCAACGTGACGGAAGCGAGTCGGAGCCGTTGGCAACGGTGCTGCGGCGCGAGGCTGCAGAGCGCGTACCGGCGTCAACGGTGCCGGGTCTGCAGCCGGCGGTGCGGGCCGCGCATTGACGCGGGCGTTTGCCGACGTGAAGATAAGCGCTTCGCCGGCCGCTGCGGGGGCGGCAGCCGTCGGTGCGGAGTTTGCGAAAGGAAAGTTGTGCTTGACAATTTTTGCGTCTCGCAACCGGATGGTGCAACCGCTGCTTGGCTCAAGTAGCCGGTACGCCGCCGTGTTGCTGTCGAACCCAACAGAGACAAGCAGGACTGCGCGGGCATCGAGGTTGGCGCAACCGTGGGTGATGGTGTGCCACGCTTGGCAGCGCCAGACCCGGAGGTGGTCAATGCGGACGGGCTTGCCGCGCCAATGGAGAGCGGTATGCGTCGAGTGCGGCGTGCGTCAAGCGGTTCTTCACGTAGGTGAAAGCGGCGAGTGCCTCTGCCGGCAGGTCCTTTGGCGCTCAAAATTATCTGAATAATCCCAAATTGCCTTTGACAATGGTGCGGTTGACGCGTTCGGCATCGCCGTTTGTCTAGACGTGCGGGTCCGAGGGCAATGCCGTGTTTGGCGGCGTAGTTGGTGAATGCAACGCTGGTGTGCTTGGCCCCATTGTTACTCCACAATCGCTTGACAGGTCGTTGTCACTCGAGTTCCGCGCGAGCATTAGAGCGCTGAACGGTTGCAAGGACCTCCGGCAACAACTGTTGGCAAGGGCAACAACATTCTCAAACGGTCATAGACAAAGGTGACAACGTACCGGAGACCGGTCTTCAACGGGACGTTGATTGTTAGGACGTCTGTGTGCACAAATTTGAGGTGCCCTGACGTCTCGCGGTTTGACAACGGGAACGGAAGACGAGTGGAGCGAACGGCGTGACAGGTTTTGCAGTGCGCGCTACTGCTTGATCCGCCTTCCTTTGACACGCTGAGTCCTGTCACGTTGTCCGACCGGCTGAGGAACAAGAGGTGGGCAAGTTAACAATGCCAGGTTGTCAGCTCGGTTGCAGATGAAGCAAGCAGAGCGGACGCACCGGGTGCGGGCTTAGAGAGGCAACACGGTGCGGTACCCGGTTGCAATGACCTTGTTGTTGCGCATCAGGTGCGCTGCCTTGCCAAAGATGGCTTCAATGCCGTGATTGTTGAAAAGTGCAACGCTGAGACAAGCGTGGCAGTGATCACGGGAACACAAGAACAAGGGGAGCGCGCTCAATGTTGACCTGCGTGCCGCCCTTGAGCTGCAGGTGCAGCAAGCCAATGCCCTTTAACTCAAGCGCGCGCTGTGCGTTGATTCCCTGCACAGGCGTAGGCAAGCAGGCCACCAGCGCGGAGAAGGAGCTTGCATTGCCGCACATTGTGTGCGCGATGACACTGTCAAAGGTGAGGAGGGAGGGGGCGCCGGGCAAGGCGGGGTGGACCGCGCTGCGTCCGTCATGACGCAATAGGCCGGCGCGCCGACCAGCGGGCGCATCTGGATGGCCCAGATGATGTAGTTGCTGGCGCCGCAAAGGTGCAAGTTGGAGGGGAGCGGTGTCAGGCGCAACGGGATGACAATGGCAGCGGATGCGAGGGTGCCTTTCACATTGTTGTACGAGGGTGCCAAGTCAGCCGCAAGCGTGGTGAGGGAGGCGGTGCAAGCGCGCAGGCGCAAAGAGTGTGTTGGGACTCAAAACCTGTTGCTCCCAAGCGCAGAGGGAAGAGAATCGCGAATTAGCAATGCAAGGCTAAGGGATGGGGGAACACAACGCGAGACGGACCTGCTCCCAAGCGCGGAGGGAAGAGAAGCGCAAGGGAGAACAGGAGATCCGCCAAGACAGGGGAGCACAACGACGGGATAGGGGGATGTAAGTCTTGGGGTTTGCAAGCATCAAAAGAGAGGAGATGACGGAGCTAGCGAGGGTCAGACCCTTGACCAAAAGGTGAGAGCCGCAAAATTAACCCACAGGAATCATGCCCTGCCGGCTTTACCGCGCAAAGACCACTGCGCCATCAGCGCAGAGAATGGGAGTGCACAACCGGAGGGCGACTTGATAGCTGTGCCGCCGGAGGTGCAGCAACACCCTTTCCTGTCCGGCATATCTGTCCTTCTCCCTTGCGCATCTTGTCCCTCTGCGTCAGGGAGCAGGCCCATCTCACGCTGCGCTCTCCCTGTCTGACAACCTGTATCACTGTTCTGTGCATCTCTTCCCTCTGCGCCTGCAAGCAGCCAGCAAGATTGGCCTATCTGGCTGTTGCACATTACCTACAACCAACTTCCCACACTGCCGCTCTGCCTAGCCACACTGGACTAACAGGCAGGCGCCTGACATCTGTAGCGCTACCTGCAGCCTGTCAGCTTGCTTGTGTACGCCATGCTGGGCACTCAACCTGGTCTTGCCCGCAGATTTGACAGCCTCGACCGGTATCTGCCCCTGCAGACGCTTGACTACTCCCAGATAATCTGCCCCTGGCCGGGCACAACGCGTGCAGCTCTGGCTAGGGTGCTGACCAGTCAGCATTGCATTCAACAATAGCATCCACTGTCCTTATGTTGATTGGCCTTGTCTGCTTATCCTCCGGCATTCTTCCCTGTGTTGCAGCCGTGTGCACTTGATTGAGAGTCCGTAGGCCTCTTGCAGCAAGGCCATCTTCTTCTCCCAGCTACTTGGTCAGCTTGGCCACCCCGCTGCCACCGCTACCTACCTCTTTCAAAACAGTCAGAGCGTCAACGCGCTAGCGCGCAACCTGCAGTTCTACAACCACAGCTTCCAACTCCACCTCACTTAAAAATTCTGACTGCAGGATGATCAAATCTGTGCAGCGCACCCAAGGGCACCTTGTTGTCCCACTGCCAGCAGTGTTGCCAATCTATTGGATAGGTTGCTCCTGTGCCCTGTCTTTTGACACATGTCTCTGCCGTGAGCATCAAAGCTGTGTGAGGGAAAGTCCTGCCTCCAGGGGCCAGCTTTCAGGCTGTCTTCTGCTCCCGCTTGCCGGTGACAACCCACCATCAGTCTGCATTGCTGACTCAATTTCCGGTCTCTGCAGCTCAAGCAGCACACAGTAGACTAGTGAGCTTGGTTATTCCAACGATGACAAGAGCATTTCCGACTTCTGATGGCAGCAACCCGTTTCTTGGGGCAAGCCCTCAGCCTCTGTCAAGCAGACAAACAGTCTTCTAGTGACCTGATTATGTGACAGAAGTAAAGCACTGACTCACATGCACAAGTTGGTGCTTGAGCAAAGAGGTTGCTCAGAAGAGGCAGTCAGTGTGTTTGCTGCCATTGTTGCAGTTTGGATGCGTGAGCCTGTGACTGCCTGTGACCAGGCTGAAGCTTGACTTCTAAAGGAGATCAGTGTTGTTGACTTGTGCTCGAGCAGCTTGATCAAACAGCATGCCTGTGCAGTCTTTTTTGCAAACCACTGCAGGGCAAGCGCCACCACGCTTGTGCCAGCAACACAGCCTTCAGCCAGTGCTGAATTTAGCTTCTCCTATCCCTGTACTGGTGGTGTGGTGGTTGCCAGTTGATAAACCTGGCAGGGCGTCATTCTCTGGTGCAAGATATTGCCCTTGTGTCCCAGCTTTGACTCTCGCTACTCCCTCTGACACTATCATCTCTGCTGTTTGCTCCTTGCAAGATTCAGATCAACCTGTACACCTGCTGCCCTCTCCTTTCCAGGCAGGTCTTGCCTCTTCCTCATGCTTCAGTTCTCTCAGCGCCTGTGATCAGGACTGACTTGTGTTGGGCTTTCCTCTGTGCTAACCTGTCTTGCTGCTTGTGCCCCTCTCCCCTCTGTGCTGGAAGCAGAGAGCAGAGAGTGACTGCATTGAGCACCTTGAGGGTCTGGTGCCAGGGACATCAAAAGGGAGCGCTACGTCCACAGCTTTGACCACAACGCAGGCACAACACAACACCCTGCAAGCCTGCTTACTGAATGCAAGAGAGCTGTTCCTGTTGTGCGCATTTGTGCAAGCAGCACAGACCAGCAACACCTCTGCGCCAACTGGCCACACCACAGCCTTTGCACCGGACAGTCTAAGGGATATACTTATCTTCAATTGTCCTGCCTTAGTTCAGACTGTGTAACCCCATTGTTGGTATTGTAAGGTCTGCCCTTTGCTGCAGAGACAGGCAAGACATGTGGGTCAAGTCAGTACTTTGATAGCATAGCTCTAGCAAGTGCAGGAGCAGCAACAGTCAAGTCAGTTCCCATTCCTGCCACCAAGACAAGCAGCCCAACCAGTGGGATGTCCTGCCAAAATGGCAATGCAAGGTCAGCAGTCAGCTTGCACAATGCTAGGTGCAAGTAAGTCCCGGCAGTTTTGTACAGAACTAGAAAACCAGTTGCATACTTGACAAGGCTCAACCCTGCACCTTGGTCAGAGCACAAGGAGCTTCCACCAGCAGCAATCACAATGTCGACAACTTGCAAACTCACAAGTCATGATTCAAGTGCACGCTTGGCCGCATTTTGATGCTCAAGAGAGGGTGTGTTCAGTTGCATTCAAGGTGGTGGGCCTGCACAACCGGGTCAGGTCTGGGCTTGGGCCTGCTCCTGTGAAGCCAGCAGCTGCCAAACAGATACAAACCTGCAGGCCCTGCTTGGCCTGTGCCAGAGAAAGCCAGAAAACTGTTTTTGCAAGCCTCAGATGCTGCAAACAGGCTGTGCTGTATATCCTCTAGGAACAGCTGCCGCAAGCTGGCAAGCCCAGGCATCAGGTTCTCTGCGCTGGTCTGCTGGAGGACCTTCTCGAAGCGCAGGGACTGCTCTCAGCAGTTTCTCTTGCGTCTGCTTGTTCTGCTCAGCCATGTGTTCAGCTTTACCGCTGGTCAGCTCCTGTGCTCTGCTTTGCATCTTTAGCAGAGCCTGCTCAATATTTGACACACGGTTGCCCACCTCTTACTCTAGCCTTCACTGCTTACCAGGGCTTTGCTGCTTGTTGCGCAGTCTTCATTGCTGCTGCTCAGATTTCTTGGTGCCCATGCTCATCTCATCTTAGCGACAAATTTGTGTGCGTGCTGCCCAGTTCCTCCTTTGTACAGACCCCGTCCACAGCAAGTTCACGGCTGATCTGCGCACTGTGCCGAGACACGCAGCATGCAACTTTTGCACAATCTGCTATTGGGCTGTGCTCTGACTAGCACCAAGCTTGATTGTCCATATGTAGCCACTTGCATGCAGGAATATGAAGTGACAGCTGTTTCCCTTGGACAAAAGCTACTTCCACGCAAGACAATTTGCCTGCTTCTTCAAACCTTGCTCCTTGCTTTGCCTTCTCAAGTCAAGTGCGCTCAATGGGTAGGCCTGAGTTGCCAGGCTGCCGGGTCGTCATGATGCACCTGGTTGCATTTTCTCTGACTCTCTCTCCTCTGTTTTGCAAGAGAACCAATGTTTGAATATTCATTGTCGAGAGCAGTCAGCAACTGTCCAGATCTTTTCTGCGCAAGCTGCACCCCCTGTAGTGGATGGCGAGTGCCTGCATGCCTGCAGAACTTCGAGCACAAAGGATCTGCAGGTCAGTCTTGCAAGCATGAGCTCTTCCTCCAGCATTGAGGTGTGGGCGTGTGAGCGGAGTGCATGCAGCAAGCATGACCAGGGCAAGACGGTACAAGATGAACTGCTTGAGTAATGACGGCAATAGCACCGCAGGCAGATCATTGACCACACATCTGCCAACCTTACAATTTGTGGAGGCAGCTGTCTTTTTGTGTCTGTGTCTATGCACCAAGTGCATATTGACGCATGCTCTACAAAGAAACAGCCACACTGCTTTGCAGTCATGCTCCTGACAGGCTCACAGTCAAGTCACAGACAGAAGACGGCATGGCTATCTCTGCCTTTGACACAGCGAGCAGATGCCTCAAGCTTGCTTTTGGCACAAGACAAGCAAGGTGCAACAGTGTTTGAACCACCGGAAAAGCACCCAGACAACAAGCGTTGGGCCACTCAGTGTCCTAAAGCACAGAGTAGCGGCTTTGTTCACTCCAAAGAGCAGAACATGAGAGCCAAAGGAGAACCATCTTTGGCTAGAATGCCCTTGTTATGGGCTGAAACTGCTAGGATGTCCTGCTTGTGTCTTTTTGCTTGGATGCCCCTGCTGCGTTATCTTGCGGATTGGGGCGCAATCACCTGAATGCGCACCTTGTACTGCAGAAAGAAGAGGCCAGGTATTTCAACCGGCGTTTGCAGCTCCTCCTGGCAATCACTGCCTGTAGAGACAAGCAGCACAGATGGCTGCATGAGCACCACACAGCCGTTGCGCCTCTAGCTTACATGGAAGCCCGCGCGGAAGCAGCTCTCCCTTGCTCAGCTTCCAGCACCGCAGTTGGCTGAGCTTGGCTTTGTAGCCACCTTGTAGTCCTCAGTCTCATATTTTGATAAGCCTGTAACTCAATACCTGTCTACTGCTGTGAATCCTTCTGAAGCGTGCAGACCGCAGCAAAAGTGTTGCAGGTGCGGCGCAACTGAGCACCGTGGCAGGGCAAAGTTGAACACCCCGGCATGGTTGTCAAAGGTAGGCAATTCTGGCCCGGAACAAGGGTGTCTTAGCAAAAAAAATGAACTCACTGTGCAATGTGCAGGGCGGCCCAGGGCCTGATCACAAAGTCAGTGAGCTGGACCAGATGAACACAGACATGTCCAGGGCCTATATTGCTCACGACAGCCTGCTAGCAGCACGTGGCAATCAATCATAGCTTGAAGCAACTTGCTCCACCCTGCGCGGAAGCTAGGGCAGGGGGAAAATCAGGCGTAAGCAGATGTTGCCGCATCCCTCCCCCGGCTGAGATGACGCACGACAACGATAAACAAGCTACGACCTAAAGAGCACGTCAGAGACCCTCGGCCGCAGATTAGCGGCAATGTCAACCGTTTGAGAGCACCGCCTCCTCGACGCCGTTCGTCTGGCTTCTCCCCCAAAGACTTCGCAGATCGCGATTCACGACGCTTGTGCCAAGCCAAAGCATCTGCTTGCACTTTGAGCCAGCCACATGGCCTCGCGCGGCGCTCCTGTCCTGTCCCCAGCCCTCTCCATGGCTTCATCGAACAACGTCAACGACGAGCTGCACTTCGACCCAGAGGCTGTGGACGAGACGCTCGACGACTCTCATTTCTCGTCTCGCCCCGCATCCGAAGCAGCAAGCCTCGAGCCGGACCTGCTCGAGCCCGAACCGTCGTTCTCCTCCGCCAGCAGCGATACATCGACGCCCGATTCCCTCGCCAATGCCGATTACGCCGAGGTAGAGGCCCGCGCACTCGACTTTCTGAGCGCCTCGTCACCGTCCACCCGACCGAGCCCTGGCTTTCGACTAGAAGATCTTCCCCGTCCCCTCCCTACCGCGACGCGCGACTGCACCGAGGCGCAACGGACGGCGATCGAGTATCTCAAGCACGCTCTCGATGACGCGGAGCGTGATGACTGGCGCTATCGCACCCCGACTGTCTTCGACGGCTCAGCGTCCCGGCAAATCATCGGCGCGAGCGCGAGTCGCGATGCGAGTCAGCTGAACGCCGCACTCGCCGGAGGGCCGTCGACGGATGCGACATGGCAAGACCACGCGTTCAACATCGAGGCGTACGCTGTGGAAGGTCTCGGGCGCGCGTTCGACGACTTGCCGGTGCACGCGACTCAGCTTTCCGATGCCAACGAGTGGAACGGACGATTCGGGGAGGCCGCAACCGGAAACATGACCTGATCGACCACCAGTCTCCTGGGTGCGTCTGGCCATCCGCGTGTGACCCGCTTGTCAAACAAGACACCACTCACCTAGATTGCGATGCGCCATTTAAGCAGTGTCATTACAGACGCACGGGTCCTCGCCGCCTATGGAGCAACAAGGCAGTGAGCTGAGCTGTCGGGCAACGCTTTGCGACGGCCCAGGAGCACGCGCTCCGGGTTGTCTCGTCTGGCCCTGCGTCGAACTCGATCCGGCCCAATCAGCAACCGCGGTGTTGCCCATGCTGTCCGTCAGGCTTCACTCAGCCAGAGTGTCCAGCCTACGCTGAGATTCTTTCTCCATCCTCAGTGTCATTTGCGGGCCGTCGTCGCCGCGACTGCCGTAGTCCCGCCTGTACCGCGTCTACGCCGCCGGCTATCTTGTGCCCTGACAGGTCATCAGTCAAGCTGGCTTTGCATTGAGTACTCTGCTGTATCGGGTGGGTGGTCTGTGTTGCCGAGAGCAGCCGCACACGCCGGAGAGACACGGTTCCGGACTGCCCAGCTCTACGAAATGCGCTGCGGCGGCCCCTCCGAGTAAGCTGCGCGGTAGCATCGCGGTCAGGCAGTGGTGTAGAACGATCGCCACGCTCAAGCTGCCTTTTGAGCCGAGCGATCGTTTGGACCCGTCGACCGGCACCGCCTCCTCCGCTTGTTCCCTCTTTCGCCTTATAGCGCGCGCCGCAAAGCAGCGCAATCGCTTGCGCGTGACACCTGCGAAGCTCCTTTCTAGCACGTAGGCAGCCGACGCATCGGCTCTGGCTGTGCCCGTCAGCTCTCGGCAATCCAACCTCATCTCAGTAGCCGTCGCGACCTGCCAGGCGCACTTTCGTCAAGCGCCGGGTCGGCGAGCCTACATAACGGGTCACAGCTGCAGGTGCGTTACATGTGCGGGTCTCATGTCCCTGCGAGTTTCGAGGGCGGATGGGCGAGGGTGTTCAGAACGACCGGGGCGTTGCGCACTCGTGCTCGCCTAGGAGTGCGAGCCTCTTGCGTCCAGCAGCAACAGAGTAACAGGGACGCCGGCAGCATCGCTGACCCGACAGTGACCCACAGCTTGCCCCTCTCAGGACCGATGACGGGCCGCACTCTTTGTACTTCGCCATTCCGCTCACTCGCCTTGGGTCAACCACGCGCCTACATTTCGACATATGCGCCTCTGCGGGCCAACGGAACCGATCCGCAGGACTCGCACGGCTCGGTACCATCGTCGCGTCGACTCCGTCCGCGCGATCGCCTCCAGTTTACCGAAGCCTCGGAGCGTGAGCAGTCCAAGGACGCGACGAGCGAGCGAGATCGATCACCTGAGGTCCAGGCTGGCTCCTCGGCAGGCCCTTCGCCGCTACCGCCCGTGCAAGATCCGCCTACGCCGATCAACACGGAAGGCGGCGAGCTTGTCATCTCCGCCCCCTTGTCCGACCTCCCGCCTCTTCACAGCCATCACATACCTTTGTCAAGGGTCCCGTTCTCGACGCATCGTTTCGTGCGTGACCTGGAGCATGCCGAAGTACCGCGGCAGCTCGCTACGGACCTCATGAAGGCGACACGAGATCTGCTGTTGCGGGAGGAGGAGCGTGCCCAACAAGAGTTGTTGAATCGACAAGACATGGAGAACGTGAGCCTATCAGTGACTGACGACCGGGGCGCATCTTACACCTCGGCCTTTCGTGCAGGAGGCGTATCTCTTCACGGCAGCGCTCAGCGAGCTCAAGACCGGGTCTCAAGTCAAGTCGCGCAACGACGGCATCACCTTGCGCAGCCTCACCGCGTCCCTTCAGCGAGAAACGGACGGTCTTGAGCAAAAGATGAAGGAGGACATGCAGCGACTGTCCAGCGACATCCAGGTGCGCCCGCCAGTCTCTGGCGCGGCGTGTTGGTGCTAAATTGACTCGCGGAAAACCGCCGCAGCTCGAAATGAATGCTCGAAAGGAGGAGACGGGTACGGAACTTCAGACGCTCGACAAGAAGGTCATGGTGCGCCTTTCGAGCTTTCATTGTCAATTCGTCTCGTTTCTCATCTTTCATGCGTTGTACAGGATCTCAACAGCAAGTTCACCATCCTTCTGAGCGAGGTGCGAACCGAGATTGAGTCGACCAAGTGGATCAGCACGCGTGCGTTCCACCTTCGCGGCACTCCTGTCGATTCGCGCTGATGCCACGTGACCCTGCAGGACGGGTCATGACCGCCATCACCGTGCTGGTCGTCTCTATCGTCGCGTACTTCTCCGCCTCGTCCTCCAAGTCGCGACAAGCGGAGAATCCGCCATCAATCGACGAGCTGGGCCTGCAGCTCCCCAGCGGGTCAAGCGCGGAAGAGGCAGAGATGCTGAGCGAGGGAGGACCGACATCAAGCCGCGGGTGGGCCTTCTGGACGCCGCAAAGCATCGCTGGACCGAAGGGCAGGAGGGTGGGAGCGGAAGACGACGAGGGAACGACGTCGTGATTTGGGCTCTTCATAGACCGGCTTCATGCCCTTACCTCTTCCAGTGTCGCCATGTTGCAACCAAATAGTCTGCTCGCGAATGGCAGCGCGAGACGCGGACGCAAGAAAGACAGCTACTGCAATTTCGCGATAGACTTTGCACAGCACAGGATCTATGGACAACTTCGTAGGGCACGGCATCTGTCCTGTCAGACCGGAGCCTCGACTTTGCCGAGTGCCGTGCTCATCTCGTCCCCGCCCTCCGCGCCGCCGTTCGCGTCGGCCTTTCGAGCCACAGCATCTGTGCCCTGTAGACTGCCTTCAGCGGAAGCTGCTGATGGCACCGACAGGTCGAGTGGGTCCGGCACCGGCATGGACGATGCTGCAGGCGTCTGTGGCGGCGGGTTCGAAGTGTATCGGTTGAGAAGGGCCTGCTGCGCGTCGAACTCCTTGCGAAGAGCATTCAGTTCCTGTACGGAAATGGCAGTCAGCAGCCGCATAGCTTTGCATGGCAAGCAATGGCCGGGCGCGCCTTCTCGAATTTGCGGGCGAAGACCTCGACTGCGAGATCGATGGAGCGCGTCAGTCGCGTCCTGCGAGATTGTGTGTCCTGGACGAGGCGCACGGTAGAAGGAGGCGCCATTGTAGGCGCTGACAGCAAACAGGAGCAGGAGGTAGACCGAGCTCCAGAATTTGCTGTCGTAGAGGAAGAAGAGCGGCGGGATGAGCGTGACGAATGTGTAGATCGCTTGTCCTCCCTGTCGAGAGTAAGAGTAATCACCGTGTCAGCTCGCCAAGATGGCAATCACGACACTGTGAGCACAACTCACGATGAAAGCCGGTTCACGCCAGGCAGGCGGCACGCGGGCGGCAATCTTGCCGATAAGACGTTTCTTGTCGTTGATCATGAAGGTAAAGCTCGTGGCACGGCCTTCCTTGATCTTCTCGGCGCGAAGCTGGATGACAAAGTGGAAGTAGAGGAGTTGCCAGATCGTGTCTGGCAAGTGAGATCCGCAAGTCAGCCGACAGCAGACGCATACGGATGTCTGCTTGCGCGAGCGTACAGGTCACCATGCAGATGGCCATACTACGCCATGGCCGAAGGTGCGGGAGCTTTGCGAGTGCAGGGTAACGCTTGAACGCGAGGTCTTCAGGATAGAAATGCCTGCGACGACGGGATGGTCACGACTCATCACTTCAGAGGAGGTGACCGGAAGGATACTGCGTACCTGATCACGGTGAACACAAACGGCGGGAAGATATGTATGGCGAGAGAGATGACCTTGTCGAGAGAGTGGAAGACGAGCGAGTTGCGCCACGTCGCGATGGCACTGCGAGTGTCGACAGGATGAGCCTACGCTCTGGTATCGGAGCGCCTGGAAGCCCACGCACGTTCCGAGGCTGCCGAGTGTAAGGCCGTAACATGCTTCGAAGAGGAAGGTACTGCCGGGGAAGACCCAGAGCTGCATTGACAATCATATGAGACCGAGAGACAGTGAGAGAGCACGAAACAACGAAGACGTACGTAGAGAAGCGAGAGCAGGTTGACGAAGTAGCACAGGTCGAAGAGGAAGCTGCACGACGAGCACGTCAGCGCTCGTTTTCTCCAGCAAGAAGTCGAGCCAGACTGCGAGACAAGACGTACTAGTGATAAAGCTTGCGCTTGTAGGTGAAAATGCGGTAAGGCGTGTAGAAAAGCATCTGAAGGGAATACCAGTCGGGGATCCAGCTCGGGTGGAAACCAAGCAGGAGAGCCGACACGAGGACGTTCATGACGCCGCAGAGGAAGGAGATCTATGACGTTCCAGATGGGCGACGTTAACAGGCACGATCAAGTGATCCTGGTGGCGACTGAGGACGCACCTTGTCACGCAAGCGAACCGTTTTCCTGCCGAGTCGTTGCTCGTCAGTAAGCCGCAAGTCGCCTACAAAAAATCGACGAATGACTCGGAAGGGACGGTACGCACTCTTCCTCCCACTTTATCACGAGCTTGGCGACGCTGTCGCGCATTCGGCCCCTCATCTCGCGATACTTGCGTTCGATGCGCTCCTTGTCCTTTTGTGAGAGTACCCTCTTCTCGCCGCCGTCACGCCCGGCTTCTCGGTCCCTCTCACCGCGAAAGCCCATGCCTTCGCCGAGGTCAAAGGCGGGCACGCTCGGGAGGCTGGGAACCTTGAACGTCTCGCGCCCTTTCTGCTTGGCTTCGTCGAGCAACTTGTCTGCCTTGGACTTCCATGTCGAGCTCTTGCGCCTAAGCGGGCGCGTGAGGAGTTCGATGTGTGCATCGAAGACGTTGAGGAGATCGAGGAGTGAAAGGCCGGAGAACAAGGGGTCATCGTCGGGGATCTCGAACCGCGGCGAGGGACTCGTGGTCGACGAGCCCGAGTCGGTCGACCGGCGCGAGAATACGGGACGAAAAGGCGGCGTCACGGGCTGGAGAGCGGGCGAGACTGGGTACGACGGGGGCTCCTCGTAGACAAAGGTCGCGGCAGTCGCGGACGGGTCGCTGGCAGGGTTCGACGAGGCGACAGAGCGACGTCGAGGCACGCCGTCATCAGACGCGCTCGGCGGTGTCGTAGAGCTGCCGTCGCTCATGTCGGATTAGGTCGTGGGTCGGGCGTGAAAGAGCGAGCAAAGGGGTTCGAGGACGGGCGTCCGAGGCGCGGGCCTTTGAGTTCCAGCTCACTGACGCAAGCTGCTCACGATCGCAGCTGCAGCTGAGTGCGTTGGTGCAGGACAGGCCGCCGTGCTGTCGCTCGCTTGTGCCCCTCGTCATTCCGAACGGCACAGGGGCCATTCCACGTGCGCAACCTCACTTATTTTCTTCGCACCTCACATCAAGGGAAGACATCAGTCGCACTGACAATCCAGTACTTGCGCTCGCAGACAATACATGCCAGTGTCCAACGCCGGGACGATAGGCGAGGCAAGCGGCACCTGCGCACTTGACCGCCTACGCACCGAGTGGTACAGCGTGGCTTTTCTCGAGACGATCGCCGTTCCGGATCCGCGAGAGCCAGCCTCGCGCGAAGAGGGACCCGCCGCAAATGCGAGACAGCAATTGTTGGAGCCGCGACTCCGCCTTCTCGCCGGCTCACCTTGTTGGACCAACGCCTCGTCGTCTTGCAGCTCTTGCTTCCTCGACGCGTCTGTCACGACATCATGGCTGCTACCGCTTCTCCCTCGCAGTCTGTCGATGTCCGTGCGTCCTGCCTTCGCACTTGACTGCCACCCATCTTTCGCTGCGTGGCTTGCTCACCCGTTGGCGCCTCTCCTCGCAGTCATCGTCGGTGCTGGCCCGACGTGCGCCTTCAGGAGCTTACATACTGTCTCGAGCGAGCTGCTGACGCGCTCACTATGTCCGCAGTGGTCTCGGTGCCGCCAAGCGCCTCCACCAGCTTGTGCGTGTCGCGTCGTGGTTCCCAGCCTCCTCTCCATGCGCACCTCGCTTACGTGAATCGGCTTGGCCGCCTGCAGAAGCACACGAACTTCACTGTCGTTGACGCCCAGGCAGAGGCTGGCGGTCTCGCCTCCACCGATGTGACCCCGGAGGGCTTCCTCTTCGATGTCGGCGGGTCCGTCCTGCCTTCCCTACCGCGTCTTTCGTTCAGTGCTCTTCTCAGAACGTTCATTGACGCCGTCTCTTTTCAACAGTCACGTCATTTTCTCCCACTACCTGTGCGTTTCGCTTCGGACGCTTGTCTCAGGACCGAACGTGCAGGACGGGCCGGCGGCGATCGGAGCCAATGCTGACCGGGGCCGCCTGTGCTTACGCACCCAGCTACTTCGACGACTGCATTAACGAGGCTCTGCCGAAGCCGGATGACTGGTACGAGCACGAGCGCGTCTCGTACGTCCGTTCGAAGAACGTCTGGGTTCCTTACCCGTACCAGGTGCGTCGATTGCCTTTTCAGGCCGTGAATAAACCGCTCCCATGCACTTGCGAAGATCACACGGAAAGTGATCGAACGCGACGCGTACAAGTCGGCGAACGTCGAGCCAAAGCTGATATCTCCTTTGCTTGTCTGCAGAACAACATCACCATGCTTCCCGTTGAGGAGCAGGTTCGCTGCATCGAGGGCATGATCGACGCTGCCGAGGAGCGCTCGCGTGCCGCGACGAAGCCTAAGACCTTCGACGAGTGGATCGTCCGCATGATGGGTCAGTCCGCCTGCTCTCCCTTCCGTCGCGCCTAAGCCGTGCTGACTAGCGTTCGCACAGGTGTTGGTCTCGCCGACCTCTTCATGCGCCCGTACAACTTCAAGGTTTGGGCCACCCCGACCACCGAGGTGCGTACCCTTTCCTGCATCCCTACGATACGCGCATCCTTGCCAGGGCGCCGCTTCCTGCTTCAGGCGCCATCTGCGCACTAGCGACTGACGCTGTCGTCCAAAACAGATGCAATGCGAGTGGCTCGGCGAGCGTGTCGCAGCCCCGAGTCTCAAGCTTGTCGTTTCGAACGTGCTCAACAAGAAGGTTGCCGGCAACTGGGGCCCGAACGCGACGTTCCGCTTCCCGGCCCGTGACGGAACTGGCGGTATCTGGAAGGCGGTCGCGAGCACCCTGCCCGCAGAGCGCTTCCAGTTCGGCAAGTCGATCCAGCGGATCGAGGCGAGCAAGAAGATTGCGCATCTCTCGGACGGCTCGACCATCTCGTACCGCTCGATGATTTCCACCATGCCCCTCGACCAGATCACCGAAATCACCGACGAGGCGGAGAACCTTCGCGAGACGTCGCGCGGCCTCATCTACTCGTCGACCCACGTTATCGGCGTCGGCATCCGCGGCGTCCTCCCGCCGCGCATCGGCGACAAGTGCTGGCTCTACTTCCCCGAGGACGACTGCCCCTTCTACCGCGCAACCGTCTTCTCGAACTACTCGCCGTACAACTGCCCCCAGGCCGATGTCCAGCTCCGCACCCTCCAGACCGCCGACCCCAAGCTCTCGAGCAACGTCGACACCAAGACGGAGCGCCCGGGCCCGTACTGGTCGCTCATGCTCGAGGTGTCGCAGTCGAAGCAGAAGCCGGTCGACGAGGCCAACCTCCTCGCCGAATCGATCCAGGGCCTCATCAACACTGGCCTCCTTCAGCCCGAGGACGAGATTGTCTCGACGTACCACCGCAAGTTCCACCACGGCTACCCGACGCCGTCGCTCGTCCGCGAGGGCCAGCTCAAGGTCCTCCTTCCCGAGCTCCGCGAGCGTTACTCGATCTGGTCGCGCGGCCGCTTCGGTTCCTACCGCTACGAGGTCGCCAACCAGGACCACAGCTTTAGTAGGTTTTTTCAATGGGCTCCAGACCGCTCACTCAAGGTTCTTGTCGCTTCAGATGCTGACCTCCCTTTCTTCCTCGCAGTGATCGGTGTCGAGGCGGTCGACAACGTGCTCTTCGGCGCCCCCGAAATGACGCTTGACTCGCCTGACGTGCGTTATACCCTTTTCGGAGTTGACGTGGTCCAAGGACATCAGCCTGACTTTGTGTTCGCTCTCTCTACCCCCGCCTCTCCCGACTGCGTAGTGGGTCAACGGCCGCCGCAACACCGAGCGCAGGCTGTAGATGGCGTCTTCATTGAGATCTTTGCGTTCGTAACGTTTGTCATTCTCTGCTGCATTGATCACGTAGACTTGCTGTGCACTTCGGCCCGTTCGGCCTCGACCTATCGCGAGCAGCCGAGATATGCGAGATCGCACGCCAGCTCGAAACAGCACGCCACCAAAAGAGAATTCGCGAAGAAGGGAGGGCGGCGCCGGAACTGATGAGGCGTTCTGCGGCCCGGGCCGCGCTTTCCGCCGTGCGCGCGGCACGAAGGCCCGCGCATTCACGCACGTCTCGCGCCTCGTGTTTGCCAGCCAGTGCACTCGTTTCCTCCGCTTCTCAGCTTGCAGTCGAATGGCCTCTGCAGACATGGCCGCTACACTCCTCCCTCGTGCGACCCTCGCGAGCTCGCTTTCCGTCGGCATCGTCGGGGCCGGAATCGGCGGTCTCGTACGTCTACGCTCACTGAAACTGCCCGTGTCGACCTTCGTAGCGAGTCAAGGTCTCTAAGCGCTGCTGCGGAGCCACCGCGGCGCCCGACGCATCTGCGACCGATCATGCCGAAGTAGGCGACATGTCGAGCGCACGTCTAGCGCTACACAGCAGGCTCCACGCGCTCTGATAGGCTAGAAACGCTGACACGCCTGACCACCGCAGGCCAGCGCCGTTGGGCTCGCCGCCCGCGGCTTTCAGAAGGTGACCATCTACGAGTCGGCACCCGAGATTGGCGAAGTCGGCGCAGGAATCCAGGTACGTTTCGCTGTGCTCAATAGGAGTCCGAGCGTGCAAGCTGACAGATCTTCGCACTTACCAGGTCGCCCCGAACTTCTGCCGCGTCCTCACCCACTTCGGCATCCTCGAGCGCCTGAAGAAGCAGGCCGTTCGTCTGGAGCGCGCCAGCGTCCGTCGGTACGTCAACGACGAGCAGCTCAACACGACTTCGTTCGCCAACCTCGAAAACGAGTACGGCTACCCGACCTTTGTCGTTCACCGCGGCGATCTCCACCGCGCATTGCTCGAACGCGCACTCGAACTCGGTGCAAAGCTTGAGACGAACGTGCGTTACTTCTCTGCAACCCGAACGCGTCTGATATTCTGATCTTGCGGCGGATCTGACGCTTTTGCTTGCGTAGTCGCACATCGAGGATGTGAACTTCGAGCAGGCCAAGATGGAGGTCCGCGGGCAGGGCACCGTACAGCATGATTTGATCGTTGCTGCCGACGGCATCAAGAGTACGATCCGCAGTAAGATGATGGCGCGGCGCGGAGAAGTCGACGAGACGATCCCCACCGGCGAGGCAGCGTACCGTGAGTGGCCACTGCGTGGTTGCATTCTCTTCTGACGACAGCTGACAGGGTATACTGCGCTCGTTGTGCTGTACAGGCGTCATCCTTCAGCGATCTCAGATGGAGAACGACCCGGACCTCAAGCGCCTCATTGACGACCCTACCGCCATCCGCTGGATTGGTGTGTACGATCCCTGGTCCTGTCAATGCTTTGTCAAGCTAACATTGTATCCGGACAGGACCCGACGCGCACATTGTTGCCTACCCGATCAAGGCACACCAGGCTTTCAATATCGTTTCGACGCACATCAGCAACACGGTCGGCCTGACCGAGGACTGGACGGCGCGTGCGTCGAAGGACATCATGCTTCGGCGCTTCGATGGGTGGAACGAGACGCTCATGAAGGTGCGTCCTGTCCTCGACGCGGGGACCCTCTCGCGCTGTGCCGAAGGTTCATCTCAATCGATGCGAGCGCTTACTCAGCTTGGCGTGTCGCAAAGAGCTAACGCGCATTTTGACAACCTGCAGTGTCTCCGACTTGCGCCCGAGGGGGAGCTCGTTGAGTGGGCGCTTCGCATCCACCTTCCCCTGACGGGCTGGATCGACAACAAGATTGTCCTTCTTGGAGACGCGGCGCATGCAACTCTTCCGCACATCGCACAAGGCGCTGCGCAAGCTGGCGAGGACGGCGCTGTTCTCGGCACGCTTCTCGCAAAGTGCCAGACCAAGGAGGACATTCCCAAGGCGCTCAAGGCGTACGAGCGGTTGCGCAAGACCCGTGCCGACTGGGCAGTGGAGCAGGCGAGGCTGACGGGTGCGTACACGATATCCGCTTTCCGCCGAACTGCCGACTCACTTTCTCGCATCCTCTCCATGCTTCCACTTCCGCAGGTGAGGCACTCCACATGCCGGACGGGGCCGCTCAGAAGGCGCGTGACGAGGCATTGAAGCTGGCGTCGACGGGGGCCAAGTCTCCCGACCGCTGGGGTGACAAGGAAACGCAGCGCCGCCTGTACGGACTGGACGTGGTCAAGCAGGCGGACCAGGAGCTCGCGAAGCTTTGAACGCTCACCACCGTAGATCTATAGAAGTGTCATACAGCTCATAGCACCTGTGTTCTGAAAGCACGAGAGCGTCTCATACAGGGCAAGAGCAAGGGCGGGACCAACAGGTTGACATCTCGCGTCTTTCACACTATCTCGCGCAGGGCTACAATCGCGCGCTCGCTCTACTCGCAGGCTGCATAGTAAGGGTCTGTGCACCCTTCAAGCGCACACGAGGCCGTCCGCCTCGACACTGCTTCCCCTCGCCGTCGGAACTGATGAAATTGGACTTGCTCAGTAAGCCCTCTTGTCGGGCTAGACGCGGCACCAGAGGGCTGACCGACGTGTATGCACGCAGACCCCTTCTCGACCAATTTCCCGGAGAACTTCGACACCTCGATTGATGCCGGTGCGCTCAGCGCCCGCTTCAACCCGCAAGGACTCTTCGCGGGGCATTACCTGGCGGTTGGACGGATAGACGGGACAGTTGCTGTGCTCGACTTTGAGACCAAGAACATCGTCCGATGGCTGGAGGGGCATGTGAAGGCGATAACGGCTCTCTGGTGCGCTCCTCTTCCTTCGCGTCCAAGGCTGCAGGCACGCATGCCAGTTCGATTCTTGCCCGAGCCGACTTTCATTCGAGGACGCACGGGAGAGTAACGTTCGAGCTGATCACCGGCTCCTCGACTCTCACAGTTGGTCCAGCAACTCCCGCTACCTCCTGACAGCGTCCCGCGATTGGAATGTCATCGTCTGGGACTTGTCGGCGTCAGCTTCAGAGACGGTCGAGGGCGAGCGCCGGCATACTATCCGCTTTGACGCGCCCGTCACCAGCGCCGCACTGCATCCGCAGAATAGGTTCGGACCATCGCCCTCGCGCTCTTTCATCGATTCTGGACTGACGGTCAGAAATGTACAGCCAGCTCGTTATCGTCACGCTACACGGCCAGACGCAGCCTGTCCTGGTCGATCTCCGAGACGGTGGCGGTCGATGGGAGCTGGAGCCGCCGAACGACGACGAGCAGCAGGAGGACAACGATGGCGAGGAGGAAACGCAGATCATCCGGTACGCAGAGGACAACGGCTGCTCTCGGCGAAGGTGTGCTTGAGCTGATCGGCTCGACTGCAGCGATGTTGCAACAATCGCGCGCTTCAACCCTCGAGGCGACCTCATCTACGTCGGCACATCGCGCGGCAACATTCACATCTTTGACGTGTTCGAAAAGGAGGTTAGCTTCTTCCTGTCTCGCACTTAGCCGCTCAATGCAGCGAGACTCACAAGCGGCTTTGGCAGTGGCTCTGGACCGAGTATGTAGGCAGCGCGTCCGCGGTCAAGCACCTCGAATTCAACAATACTGGAACGTATGTGAATCTGACTGTGCAGGGCTCATCGCAGTCGACTGATCATTGTGCTCACTCAGCGCCATCGTGCTTAACTCGAACGACCGCTGCATCCGCTACATCACCCTCTCTCCCACGCCACCCGAACCGCCATCCGACGAAGAAGAAGCCGCCGAGTTCGAGCTTCCGCCCGATCGTCCTCCGCGGATACCGTACTTTGACGTGCGGCACCGCTTCCAGGACCTCGTAAACCGTACGCCGTGGAACGGCTGCGGCTTCTCGAGCGATGGCGAGTACATCATCGGCGGTCCGTTTTGCTGTACATTGCATGTAGGGATGGCGTGCTCACCTGATCGCGACAGGCGCGGGACACAAGGCGGCGCACAACATCTACATCTGGGACCGCGAAACGGGCGGGCTCGCCAAGATTCTCGAGGGGCCGACGGATCCGTGCGAGGACCTGACGGTGCGCTTGCTCCGTTCTTTCCGGCCTGACGAGCGAGCTCACGCCCGCCCGTCCCGCAGTGGCATCCTCTGCGACCGCTCATCGCCTCCGTCTCTAGCCTCGGCATGATCCACCTCTGGGTCACTCCGACCGTCGAGAACTGGAGCGCTTATGCGCCTGGATTTGAGGAGCTGGACGAGAATCGCGAGTACGAGGAGAAGGAGGACGAATTCGACTTTGTGAGTCCTTCCTCCAGCGATCTCCAAAGGGCCCGCCTCCGTCGACAAAATAACAGCATCGCTGACCAAGAGTGTTTACGGTCTCGCAGGAGGACGAGACCGCCGTGCGACGGCGCGCCGCTGGCGCGCAAGACGAATCCGTCGACATCCTCTCGCACACGACGTCCGGTCCCCGCGCGATCGTGCACGAGGCGTGGCCGGAGGAGTACGACCCGGCACCGCTTATGGAGTGGCTGGCAATTGAGCAGGACAGGGAGAGCGACGGCAGCGAGGCGTTCTATCCGCAGCCGGTGCTGCTCGACGTGGAGGACGTGCTGGTCGACGAGGCGGCCGAGGCGGGACCAGGCCGGGGCCGGTAGTGCGCGAGCCACACCTGTCATTTCACGAATTGCCCCGAGAAAGGTCGAGCCGTGATGAAACGCGGGTGAGCCTTGCGTGCGGACTTTCTTCGTGAAGATCGAGCGAAGTCTAGGTCTTTGGCGTTGCAGTCTATCATGCGGTACAGCGCATCTTTTGCATGTTAGCAAAACGAGCGAATAATGCAAGCGGATCTAATACGATAGGGAGACAAGCGCGCGGGGGGAGGATGGGCGAGAACAGGTCGATCAGACGGCGCGCTCGAACGCGTACGTCTCGGGCCAGCTGTTCATCCAGATCGGCGGTGGCTGGAGACACCCGAGCGGGACGACGACACGCTGCCACGACCAGTACCACACGGGCGGGACTTCGCGCACGAGGCCTTGGGTCATCCTGCTCGTCTCCCTCGGTCAGCACTCGATCGGTACCGGAAAGAAGGACACCAGGAGCGCACCAGCTGCGGTACAGGTACAGGCCGCAATAGACAATGAAGAAGCTGGACCAGACGGTCCCGACCCAGCCGCCCGTCTTGCGCCGCGTGAGCGCCGTGAAGGCTCCTTCGCAGACGATGGCGAGGCCTTGCGACATGAAGTAGACGGAGCCGCCCCAACGAGTGAGGAGGGACAGATCGAGAGGCGGCAGAGTAGATGTCGAGGTCGCGAGACCTGGCCAGCGAACGGGAGCGGCGTGAGTACATCGTTCCGACAAGCTAGCGGGAGAGGCAGAACGAACCGAATTCGTGGATCCAAGAGCTCAGAGCAAAAACGGCAAGGACACCAACCGTGCGCCCGACGTTTCTGCCTGCGAAAGGCGTGAAGAGACGCTGTGTCGGGTCGAAGGCGAGGAAGCGGAAGGGCCCTGCGCAGACAAGCGGGTCAGAGACCGCTGAAGGATTGCACGAACTCCACGCTGGACGTACTTGAGAAGAAGGAGTGCCACTGCTTTGACCAGAAGATAGCGACCGATTGGGGCCGCTCCGCAAAGTTGAAAAGCGGCGGGTACTCGCGCGGGTCGAACGGCGGAGGGAGTAACGCGTCCGGGATGGGCAGCGCACGCAGGGCCTTGGTCGCGAGGAACGCGAGGAGCGTCGCGCAGGAGTAGCCGAGGGTGAGGGCGGCAAAGACGGCGGTGCCCATCGAGAGACCCGTGATCGACTCGCCGAGCAAGTGGGCGTGAGAGGGCGAGAGCGAAGGAAGAAAGGATGCGAGGAGGGCGTCGCGACTGGTCGGAGGCTCGAGGAGGATGGCGGCGCACAGGACGAGGAGCGGGTGCGACCAGGCGATCTCGAGGAGAATGCGGCGAAAGAATGCGATGTGGTCGAGCGCGAAGGGCTCGGTACTCGTTCCGCAGAACTCGTAGCCCTGCCCACGCATGGCGACGAGGAGATGGAGGGTTGATCGAATGATCTGGATCGGGCCCTCCGTCTCTGCTTGTCGCCGTCGGAGCGCCTCGAGATACTCGCGCCGCTGTTCCCGCTGCCGTCGTCGCACCTCCTTCGGGTCTTCTCTTCCGTCCTTGTGCCCGTTCGACTCAACGCTCATTCTCGCCTTTTGTGCCGGAGCCGCGCTCGGCTGCGCCTTGTCCGTGCGGTTCTGGTCCGCCTCGTCGAACCCGACCCAGGTGTACGGTAGGAGGTCCCGCGCGACTCCCCACTCGACGCACTTCATGACGCCGTATGCACCCATGATGCCGATGACGACTGCGATGGACCCGAGGGTCAGCTGGAAGCGCTGGCAGAGATGAGAAGGCCGAAGCAACGGAAGGCGAGGGAGTGTGAGACGGCGAGGGGGACGCACAGTTGACGCCGATGCCCTGATTCCGCGGCTCGATGGCGTACTTGTACGGGGTGACGAAAGAAAGGACGAGCGAGAGGGGCATGAGGAGAAAGCGTGCTGGTCGGGAGAAGGACGAGGGAAATACGGGGTGGAGGAAGAGGCATTGAAGCGAGATGGGGATCAGGAAGCGGAAGCTGCAGCTCTGGACGTGTCAGTTACACTTGCGCTGGCGCAGAAGGAGCCGTGACCGGGCAGCGAGGCGGTGTCCGGACGGGCATGACGGAGGTGCGAGGAAGGAGTGCGCACATCTCGATCGGGGGCAGGGTCGGGCCCTCGAGGAGGTATTGCCGCGGCATCTGTGCGCGTCTCGAGCGGACTGCAGCTCTGCTCGAGCGAGGGTGGCGCGAGGGCGAGTCCGAAGTGCGCTTCCAACTTTCGGCGACGGCGCGGAGAAGGAGCTCGCCCGCGTCCGTCCCGCGTCGACTCGCCGAGCGCAGGCACGATGCCGCCCAAACCTGCAGCGAACGGGACTGCAGCGCCCGCCGAGCCCGACGCACGCTCGCGCTCGTCGTCGCCAGAGTACGACCCAGCCGCTTTCCAGGCTTCCCTCGACGACTCGGTGCACGCCGCCCGCTCGCTCGTAGAGAGCTGGATCCCGTCCAACCTCGGCCACGAGTGGTCGCAGGGCCCCCAGGGTCAGACCGGCGCAGCTGGCTTGCAGGGACTCAAGGACCGCGCGAGGCTCCCCAGGTGCGCCGAAACCTTTCCCGCTCTCGTCGGCCCAAGCGGCGTTGGGGCGCCCGGCACAGCATCGTGGAGCTAACACACGATCATCTCGCCAGGCTCGGACTTGGCGCTCAGCCCGCCGCAGCGCAGAAGCAGTTCCTCGAGGACCGCAAGCTCAAGAACCGGCTCCTGGGCAAGTCTGCCGCCTACGCCGACGAGGGCGCCTCCGTGCGCGCCGTCTCGGCCCCGGGCCAGGGCACGAGCGGGGACCTCGACGCAGGCGAGAGCGACGATGACGACGACGAGGACAGCCGCGCGAGCGCAGTGGGCAAGAAGCCCCTCGCAAACGGCGCCTCGGCCCGGAATGCCTATGCCAACCCGTTCGTGATCCCGCCGAAAGCGGGGCCGTCGACGCCCGCCAAGCAGGCCGGCGCCACCGGCAAGGCGCTCTTCAACGATCCGTCACCTGCCAAGGCCTCTTCTTCTTCCGCCGCCACGACCTCTGGCAGCGCGTCGAAGCCCCTCCTCGGCGCCTCGGCCGCAGGCGCATTCTACGGCGACGGTACCGCGCCTTCGACCTCGGCGGCGCCGTCGACCAAGAACAAGCGCAAGAAGGAGCGCGAGCGATTGAAGCGCGCCGAGGAGCAGCGCGCGCGGGAGGAGGAGAGCCGCCGCGAGGAGCAGGCAGCGGCGGGGCAGGAGGTCGAAGAGTCGCTGTCGCGGAAGCGCGCGCGGGAGAACGAGGACGGCGAGGCGGAGGATGGCGAGGCGGCAGAGGAGGGCGAGAGGGACGACGCGGATACGGCAGGGCCAAGCGGCGGGCCAAGTCCCGAAAAGGCGAACGGTACAGCGGGCGGCGATAGCCCGGGCAAGAAGAAGCGGCGGAAGAAGAAGAAGAAGGGTTCGATGGGCGGCGCAAGTGCAGGGCCTGCTGGCGGTGCGCTGCTGAACCTGGCACCGCTGGCGGAGGGCAACTAGATTATGTCGTGAGCCACGACTCGTTCACGTACACTCCTTCGAGACGCTGACGGGCTTCTCTAATCGCAGTGGCCAGGGATCGCACTCGCGCATACGCATCGGACTTGTCGCGCGGTCAGAGCGCCGTTTCCTTCTCACTCTCCTATCTCGCGCGAGTGCAGCGAGGGTAGCCCTGTAGGCGAGGAGCGCCGTGAGCGCGTGAGGAAGCAGGCGAGCCAGAGGACGACCTTCCCAACTTGCCTTCGCATACGCCCTTTCGACGATTCGGCACCTGCTCCATGGTGCGACCGCCACTGTAAACGCTCAGTGAGCCAGCGCAAGAAGGCCGGTGCGCTGGTCATTGCTCGCGCGCACTGACCTCGGCTGTCTCCTGTCGGCCGTCCCGCGCCTCGGTCGAGCTTTCGCGTGCCTCTGCTTCTCGCCACCCGCCTTCTCACGCGATGTACACCCCTGGTGACGGTGAGTGGGCAGGGTCGACACTCCTCGCTCCCCGACTGACCCTGTCCCGCTCGTCCCACCAGTCCTGACGGACGACGACAAGGTCGCCCTCCTCCCGCCTCGCGACGTCGAGGCGGGCGAATGGGACTCGGTGAGCTGCCATAGCTGCTCAAACTGACCAGAGCTGACCGCTACCATTCTCCTCAGCCCCCTCCCTCACCCGTGGTCGCTCACTTCCGCCGCGGCCGCCGCCCGCTCCTCCTCGCTTCGTTCCTGATCTCGACCTTCGTTCTCGCCCTCTCCGCCTGCTGGCCCCTGAGCCGCAGCGTGACGCATCGCACGCCGGTGGACGCGCTTGACCTCCCCGTCGTCGAGCTGCCGCTTCCGATCGAGCTGCTCGACGACTCGCGCTTCCTCGTCCTCACTGTCATCGGTGCGCTCGTCATTCTGGCTCCGAGCTACTAGGAACTGTCAGTGAACGTACAGCTGGCGGCCGGCTGACCGCCTCGTCGAACACAGGCGAGCAGGAGTCGCGTGCGCAGTACCACCTGATCCAGCTCGCCCGCCTCGCCAACACGCTCAATCGCACGCTTGTCCTCCCGCGCATCTCGTACTCGCGCTTCAACTCCTGCGGCAAGCAGTCGTTCGACTTCATCTACGACGTCCCGACGTTCGCCGAGCGCAACGAGGTTAGGCCTGTCGAGCAGCGCGACTTCGAGGACTGGCTCGCAAGCCAGGCGCTGCCGGTGTCGGCGCGTGCCGTCCGCTTGTGCGAGAACGCTCCGGGCGAGCTCGACCGCTGGATCCCCGACCCGGCTTACAACGACCACCAGCCGACGCAGTGCCTCGAGGAGAGCAAGCTCGACCACGGCGCGCGCGAGCCGCTGCGCTACTGCACGCGCGGGCGCGCGGGCGTGCAAAATGTGCCGAGCGAGCTGCAGCAGCTCGACGCCGAGGACCCGGTCGCCGTCTTGCTCATGTACTACGACCTGCGCTCACCGATGCTCGGCGAGATGACCGACGACGACTTGAGCGAGTCGTTCGACAACGAGCAGTCGTGGCACGACGTCGCCAGCGCTGTGCTCGATCTCATGGGGCCCGCTATCGGCGTGCACTGGCGCACGGAGCGGATCAGCGCTGCGGCACTCGAGCCGTGCGGCTCAGGCCTGGTAGACGCCCTTGTCGCCATTCACGACCAGAACCCCGATCTGTCCGCCGTCTACCTCGCGACCGACTACCCCATCGAACTGCTTTCCCGCTCGCCATCGCGCCTAGACGATGCGAAGAACGACCCCGACGGCCCGACGTTCGACCTGCCGGAGGGCCGTCCTCGCGCCCATTCCGACACTCTGACCCGGCTGCTTACTCCGGCTCACCACCTCGCCATGTCGCACTTCCTGTCGTCCTTCCATTCTCTCGCGACGCCCGCCGGCCTCAACCTCTCGACGTACCACTCTCTCCTCTCTCACCTGCCCGCGCATCTCTCACGCTGGGCGACGCAAGACTCGGCTCCCGCGATCGTCTCGCAGCTGGTCCTGCGCCAGACGGAACTCTTCCTCGCGGGCGAGCCGAACCACAAAGGCGGCGAGCAGCTCCGCCCGGCGTGCGCGCGCGACTCGACCTGGACGAGTCGCGTCACGCGTGCGAGGCGCAAGACGCTCTTAGCTGCCGCGGAGCATGGCGGAGTGGTCGACGTCGGCGAGGGTGACAGGACGCTGCGCAATCTCGTCGCGAGGTGGTCGACGGATGGGCAGGCGGTTTAGGTCTCTCTTGTTTGTATGATTATGCTCTTATCCGATTTTCGAGTCAAATGCAAAGGTTTGCACGCCGATTCTCTCGAACGTGCCGTGGACGCGTTCACGAGAGTGAGCAAGCAGTCTGCCGAGCGATTACACGAGCCATAGCATGGAAGCTAGCAGGTTCGATGCAGGTCGCGGTGATAGCTGGTCGAGCGGCAAACGTGCCTTCACCGGACAGGCAACCACAGTACAGGGCAGCGTGGCGGCGTTGTCAGGCAGATTTCGTCGCCCGAAAGCATGGCGTCTAGCGCGATCGGGTGCGAGATGCTCAACGTACCGTGCTCGCGCGCGGCGCGACGGCGATGTGTACAGTAGATCAGCACAGCTCGTCTCACCAGATGTGCGCGCAAGCCGACGGCTCGGCGAACAACGCTGATCACACCACCCCCCTCCTTTTCGTCGCATTACCCTTCTGCTGAGGTAGCAGGAGCGTAGGGACGGTTTGCAGCAGGATGAAGAATACCGTGTAGGTAGCACGCGCGAGCAGAACGCCGTCATCAGCCAGCTGCACGCGGTGTTGCGAGCGAGCGAAAGAGCCAGGGAGGGAACTGAAAGCGTTTTCAGCGCGAGGAAGACAAGCGGCGGCGGGTGCAGTCTGCGCTGGGTGCTGAGTGGCAGCTTTCTGATCCTTGAGAGCTGTCGTGCGAGGGCAGCAGTCGAGAGAGGTTCGCTCGTCCGCTTCGCGCCTCATCGCTTTCGCCTCGACCGCAACCGCAGACATGGCCTCGCCGACGATCGTGACGCTCAACGTGGCGCTCCCGCCGCTCACCAAGGAGTACAAGGCGCCCTCCTTCTCGGCCATCACCGGTGCGCCCCTCGCTCGCGCTCGCCGACCCCGCTGCAAAAGCTCACGATTCCTCGTCGCGCTCGCCTCGCAGCCCCGCAGAAGGGCGCCGTGTACGCCGCCGGCCCGGCTTTCCACGCGCATGCCCGCCGCCTCCTGAACCAGCGCTCGTTCGCCGAGGACGACCGCCTCGAGAAGGAGCGCCTCGCCGCGAACGGCAACGGCATCGTCGAGGAGGACGACGCCGACGCGGACCTCGGTAACGAGGAGGAGGACCGCGACCTGCTCGAGCTCGACCCGAAGAGGTGGAAGGTGCGTCCTGCTCAGCGACCGCAGTTGCTGACGGCGAGCTCACCTAGACGTCGACCTGCAGGAGCAAGACCACTACGCTGTTCTCGGTCTCCAGCACCTCCGCTACAAGGCCAACCAGGAGCAGATCAAGAAGGCTCGTGAGTGACGGTGCCTTGTGTCAGCGTGAAATGGGGTTGTGCTAAACCGCCGTCGCGCAGACCGCCGCAAGGTTCTCCGCCACCACCCGGACAAGAAGGCCAACGCCTCGCACGGCGGCTCGACCAACGACGACTCCTTCTTCAAGTGCATTGCCAAGGGTGCGCCCCGTCGTGCTGCTTGACCGTCTGTACGCCTGCTGACCTCGGTCGTCTCGCAGCCATGGAGACCCTCTCTAACCCGGAGAAGCGCCGCGGCTTCGACTCGGTCGACCCCGCCATCTCGGACGACTTCCCCGACCCCAAGGAGACGACTGCCGAGAACTTCTTCGAGCTCTGGGCTCCCGTCCTCGAGCGCGAGGGTCGCTTCTCGAAGGCCCAGCCGGTCCCCGCTCTCGGCGGCCCCGACGCGCCCAAGAACGAGGTCGAGTCGTTCTACGACTTTTTCTACAACATGGACTCGTGGCGCTCGTTCGAGTACGACGACAAGGACGCGCCCGAGGGCACCGACAGGTGCGTCCGGCCTCGCTCTTGAGCCGCGATGTGCGCCCTGACACATTTGTCTCGCAGCCGTGACGAGAAGCGTCACCAGGAGAAGAAGAACAAGGCCGAGCGCGACCGCAAGAAGAAGGAGGACAACACGCGCCGCCGCACCCTCGTCGACACGGCGCTCGCGCTTGACCCGCGCATCAAGGCGTTCCGCGCCGCCGAGAAGGCTGCGCGCGAGGCCAAGCGCCGCGGCGGTGCGCCTGCCGAGGTTGTGGACCCGAAGGCGAAGGAGGAGGCCGAGCGCAAGGCCAAGGAGGAGGCCGACAAGGCTGCCGCTGAGCAGGCTGCGAAGGACGCGAGCGACAAGGCCGATCGCGAGGCGGCGAAGAAGGCCAAGGCGGCGGCGGCGAAGGAGGTCAAGAAGAACAAGAAGGCCATCACCAACCTCGTTACCCAGCACAACTACTTCACCATCGCCGGCACGTCGCCCGCGCCCGCGACCGTCGAGGCGTGCTTCTCCGAGCTCGACCTTCTCTTCTCGGTCATGGAGCCCGAGGAGGTTGCCGCGTTCAAGAGCGAGCTCGACGGCAAGTCGAGCCAGGACGAGGTCAAGGCCGTCTTCGTTGCCACCGCCAAGAAGTTCGAGGGCAAGGTCGGCGAGGGCAAGTTCAAGGAGTTCGCGTAGACGCTCTTCTCGTAGATACGGACGGCGCAACTTTGCGATAGACACCCGCAGTAGCCGCTTGCAACCTCTTCGGGTCTACGGCATCGCACAATCATCTGTTCAAGAGGCAAGAAACCAAGCTGCGCGTTCCTAGTCAAGCCTCGACGCCCGTCATGCAAGAGATTCTCGTCACATCTGCGTCGCGCCCGCCGCGCCACTCCCGCTGCCACTCGCCTGCTGGCCCGTCTGGTCGTCCCACCACGAAGTGCCCACAGGCGAGCCGTAGTCGCGCAGAGGGTCAAGCCCGCCGTACAGATCGACGTACGACTGCTGGAACTGGTCGAGGTAGGCGATGGCCGACTCGTCGCGCTCGAAGCGCACATGAGGCTGCGGCTCGGTACCACGGAGCGCCCTGACAGCCGCAGGCGTCGGCGCCTGGTCCGCAACGTACTGGCTGGGCGAGAACGAGGCGGGCTTGACCATGGGCTGGACTGCGGGCATCGGCGCATCGGACGGAGACGCCTCGGTCGCGGACGAGACAGCGGTGTGCGACCTCGTCGCGGCGGCTCGCGACGTCGTCGGCTGCTGCTTCGAGACGTAGCTAGCACTGTCGTCCGAGTCGTCGTCCGGATCCTCGTCCTCATCTTCGTCGTCCGCCTCGTCCGCGAGACTCTCATCGACCTCTTCGGACGCATCTTTGTCAATCGCCTCCTGGTCTGCTGCCTTGGCCGGCATCGTGGTGTCCTGCTTGGGCTTCGTGGCTTCGATCTTCTGTCGCTTAGCACGGTGGTCGGCGTAGTTCTCCGAGATCTCGGCGGCGTCGAAGTCGAAGTACAGCACATCGCCCTTGTCGACCATGCCGACCGGAGGCGGGATCGGCGGTGCTGACGTTGCTAGGGGTCAGCTGAAAAGATGGGCACCGTGGACGAATGCTGCGCACCGCGCTCGCCGAGCCACTGCTTGACCCAAGCTGCGAGAACGAGATCCTCGTCAGCAGCGTCTCGCCAAGACGGCGCGAGAACCACGCCGTACAATCGCTGACGACGAAGAACTTGAAGGTCATGTCGACAACGTCCTCGCGCACATGGTCGTATGTGGTCCTCGTCTCCTTCTCCTTGCTCTTCTTTGCAGGTTCGACCGCGAGCGGCCCGTAGCTGTGCAACGAAGTGATCAGTGCCCAAGACGTGCGCCTGTACCGCGATGGAACTCAAAGCACGATGCCGTGAGCGAGAAGGACGCTTTCTCGCTCTTCTCGTCGATGCAGCGCTTGTCCTTTTGCTGCATCTTGAGTTGATCCCTGTACTGTGGCGCCTTCTGGTCCTTTTTGCGCACGACCCGCTGCTTGTAGTTCTTGATTGCGCGCACCGTGACTCTGACCGAAAAGACGTCGTCGAGGAAGTTGTCGTCCGTCGAGATGCGATTGTGGTCGTCCGAGGTCGGGACGGCGCCGAACGAAAAGGGGCGGGTGTGATCCTGTTGACTCCCGACTGAAGGTCAAGCGAGGCGCCATTGCGCAACCTCGGTTATCAAGACGCACTGCGTCCACCCGGACCGACTCGAAGAGGTCGAAGCGCGTGTCGGCATCGGGCTCGTCCTCAAACGAGATCATGCTTGCGCTGCAGCTGTAGCCAGTCACGCTAGCGACCTAAAGTCAGCCTCGTTTGCTGGAGTAGGGCATGCAGAACTCACTAGTCCTGAGCGAAGTAAATCATGACTTCGCGACCAGTCGGCGCACGCTTCTTGCGGCCGTCGTAGATCCCGACCGTGAAGTTGGCGCGGTACGTGCCCTGAACGAATCCCGTGACCTTGTTGGGGAACTCCTCCATGCGGAAGATGGGCAGCGGCTGGCCGTCGCACGCGAGGAAGGCCTTGAGGTCCGGGTTGTTGACAAAGTACCTGCCGAGACGCTGATTGTCAACACGCGGGCGTGGGGCTCGCCTCAGTGGGTCGAGACACGTACAAGCACTCGCTCCGCTTGGGCACGAGCATCCTGCGCGAGAATGTGGCGGGAAGAAGCGAGACGAACGAGCGAGAGGAGACGCGGATGCTCCGAAGGACCTTCTCAATCACGCATCAGCGTGGAAAATTCGCCCTGCTTCCCGCGCGCTCTCGCTGCGTTACACACCCGAGTAGCAATCCCAGTGACCCGCACCGGTTGCAGCCGAGCCGAGCGATCCTGCTGCCTACTTCTGCGCGAGCCCGTACGCCCGCCTCGCGTTGCCCTCGAAAAGCCCGTCGAGCGCCTCGCCCTCGAGCCCGAGCCCCGAGAAACAGTCGACGTACAGCTGCATCTCGAATGCCCACGCAGCGGACTCGTCGGCGGCCTTAACGGACGAGCAGTGCGCCGCGGAAGGGGAAGTCGACGTGGTGGGGAGGGTGCAGGCACGGAACATCGGCCAGTCTGCGTGGGGTATAGTCTCAGCTGCGCTGGAACATCACAAACATCCTTGACGAGCCCGCGTGCGTGCTGTCACGCGCTTCGCAGGCTCGTGCCAGGGCGAATCGGGCAAGCGCACCGGAGCCGACCAAAATTCTGCTCTCCCCGAAAGCCTCCACCGCGGGTTCGAGCACGGCAGCGATTCGGCTGCGCAAGCGATCGTAGGCGCCGTCCTTGCGGCGCTTCTTGTACTCGCCGCCGCGGAACTCTTCGAAAGCGGTGGCAACCGTCTCGCGGTCGGCCGAGTCAAGGAGCGCGGAAAGCTTGAGGTAAACGTCCGGGAGAAGCGCAAGCTGGTACAGCGCTTCGATGTAGGCGGTCAAGGTGGCGGCAGGCGGAAAAGTCGGATCGGACGTGAGGGGAGGCTTGGCGAAGTGATCTGCACGGTGGCGAGGATGGCACCAGAGTGTCAGCAGCAGACTCGGAAGCAGCCAAGATACAAGCCACGCACCGAAGATGAACGTCGTCTTGCTATCCGCCTGCTGCCCCTCGCGAACCCGCTCGATGGCGTCGATGGCGTCGTCGAGCACCTTGACCCTCCCCGTCTGCTCGTCTGTCACGTCGACGGTGATGTCAAATGCGTAGCCGTTCTCGCCGAGCCACTTGAGGCCGTCGATGAAGGCGTCCGTCTGGAAGAATCCGGGCGGCGAGTCCTGAAGGAGGTAGCGGAAGGACTTGATGGGCGGATACCCCAGGCGCTCGGTCAAAGCCACGAGCGAGGGGAGGGCGAGAAGGCGAGAGTGGAACAGCGAGAGCGCTGCGCGACCGTGTTGCACGGGAGCCCACGGGACGAGGGCGACGAGCGGCACCTTGGAGACAAGGGCAGCGGCACAGACCCTGCAATCGCGCGGTGCTTCAGCGAGTGGACTCTCCTGACGTCACCGAGAGGGTGTGCGCACTGCTCAACCTCATCGAGCGCCGCATCCCAGCCGCCTTTCGAACCATCTGCATCCGAATCATCGTGTTCCGCCCTGCGAAGAAGGGTCAGCCATGCAAGCTTTGCACCGTCGACGAGAAACGTACTCTGCCTGCACGAAGACCACCCCTGCGAACTGGCTCTTGCCGCCCGCGACGAGCTGAATCCCACCCGCGACGACCTCTCCGTACGCGTCGAGCTCGTGTGGTCCCGCTAGCTGGGGCAAGCCGCCCGCGCGATTCGGCCAGCGCATGTTGCCACTCTTGAGCTGCTCGACATTCCATAGGTGAATGTGCGTGTCGAGGACTGAGCGGGGGAAGGTGCGTCTCGCGGGAGCGGTTGGCGGGGACTGGAAAGCGCGCAGGTCAAGTTTGGGCGGCGCGCGCTTGCCTGGCTGCATGCCAGGAGGCTGTGGGAAGCTCATTTTTTGTTCAAATTCGCGAACAGCACGAGTGCGAGCGGATGGGACGGGGAAAGCGCTCGCGGGACAATGTCGTCGCGGTCTCGCTCTTCTCCTTCAGCCTCGAATCGTGTTTCCAGCGCTGCTGTGGAGCTGCGAGGGAGATTGCAGTGCACTGGCGTGCATGCGATACGCTCGCGCCATCCGTGAGAACGCGTGCGAGACGCCGGACATCCTCATCACTACGAACTTGTCTGACTCTGCACCACGGCCTTCTGCGCATCTGCGGCGACGCTTGAGGCCTGCACAGGTCCGTAGTGCACGTGTGCAGTCTCACGGCTCGCCGGCCCGCGTTCGTCCGCCACCCGTCCGCCGGCGTTCTTCGTTCTGCTCCCCCACTTCCCCTTCCTCCGACATCTGACTTTAGCGTCCTTTCGCTGAGCTCCCCGATCGGTTCTTTTAGCCCTGTCTGCAGAAGATCAGCGCATCGCACCGACCGGCGACCGGCTGCTTTGAACGATGTTGCTGATTGCCCCGTGCTGCCGGTTCGCCACTTTGTCCTCGACGTGGGGACGATTCAGTGCCCCGCAGGAGGCCCGCTTGTGCTCTGCTCCTGCTCGCAACTCTTGTTCTCGTTTCCACACCTGCCCGAACCCCGCGTGCAGGCCACAATGCATCTCTCCCTCGCGTCGCTCTTCGCGACGCTCGTCCTTACTCACAACGCTCTCGCTGCGCCTTCAAGCGCTTCTTCCGGCGCTTCTTCAGGCGACGCCGGCGGGCCTGTCGTCGACCTGGGCAAGTATGGCAAGTGGCTCGGTACCGTGCAGAACAACGGCACGGTGCACAGCTGGAAAGGTACGTCGTCTATAGCCTCCTGCAGTTGCACGCCCTCGACATCTTTGCCCGATGCTCGCTAAGCACGAGGTCTTCTCGCGCGAGCACTTCACGATGGGCGTCTCATGAGGCAGGGTGCTGATGACCAGGACTTGTACAGCAATCCCCTACGCCGCTCCTCCCGTTGACGACCTTCGTTTTAAGGGTATTGCACTCTCCGTTTTCTCTTCCGTCTATGCATCGTGCTGATCGCCTTTTTCTGCAGCCCCTCGTCCCCTCGCACGCCAAAACTCGACAGTTCAGGACGTTTCTGCCGATTTCGACGGACACATCACCGCGTGCGTGCAGTTCGGGACAACGTCGTTCGTCGGTGTGAATGCGTCTCCGGGTACGGAAGACTGTCTGAAGGTGCGCACTTCTCGCCACTTCTCCTGGTGAGAATTTGACACTGATCTGTCGAGCACAGCTCTGGGTTTGGGCACCCGCTGGAGCTAAGAAGGGCGACAAGCTGCCGGTGCACGTCTACACGCAGTATGTGCTCATTCTCCGTCCGTGCAACACAGGTGTGTACTGATTCTTCTCGTTCTCGCAGCGGCGGCGGCATGCTCAACAGCCAGGTGCGTCATTGACATCCGGCGTGGAGGCCAAGCCAGCTCACGCTTTCACTGAATGCAGTCTCCCAACAATGACTTCTCCGACTGGGTTGGGCAAGACAAGGGCTTCATCGCTGTCAATGCCAACTATCGTCTCGGCCTGTGCGTTTCTGTGCCTCACGACGTTCGCGCTCTAAGCTGACATTGCAATCGTCTCGCGTCACGCCGTGTGCAGTCTTGCCAACTGGAACAGCGTTGCTTCGCACGCAGAAGGCGAGCCGGGCAATCTCGGCTTGCTCGACAGTCGCTACGCTGTTGACTGGGTTAAGAACAACATCGCTGTAAGCTGTTACCGCTAGCCATCTACTCTACGGTATTCGACAATCCTGATCGCTCATTGCTACGTGCAGGCCTTCGGAGGAGACCCGCACAACATCGCCATTGCAGGTCAGAGCGGCGGCGGCGGCGTGATCATGTCGCAGCTCGTCTTGTACGACGGAAAGAAGCCCAACTATCAGAAGGCGATCCCTCGCAGCAACCAGAACTATGCCGCCTACCGGATCGAGGAGCTCACGGTGCGTCTGGGTCCTCTTGACTGCGCAAGAATGGCTGCTCAACACGTCACCGAGACAGACTCGCAACGACGCCTTCGCCAAGCTCGTCAATTGCACCGACTCCGCCGCGACTGAAGAAGGCGCCAAGAAGCAGCTCGCGTGCATGCGCGGTGTGCCTGCCGAGGCCATCCGCCTCGCAGCCCTCGACTTCTCGCAGACAAAGCAGGAGAACGGGTGGGCTCACTGATCCTGGGCTCTTCCGAGCAACCTGGCTGATGACAGCTTCCCGCAGCTTTGCGTGGCCCAACTGGCACCCCTCCGTCGATGGCAAGACGCTGACCGACCAGCCGATCCGCCTGCTCAACGAAGGCAAGGTCGCCAAAGTCTCGGTAATCAGTGCGTTTTGCGCGCGAGTCGCCCAACCGATGAGTCCCCCCAGACTGACTGTGACTTGCACAAATAGCCGGCGACGTTACAAACGAGAATGGCTGGCTCAACCCGCACCCGAATGGCAACTTCACCGCTCTCGTCACCTCGAGTATCGGCCCAGCTGTCACGCCCGAGCTGCTTGCCGAGATGGAGCGCATCTACCCGGCGCCATTCCCGAACGGTACTGCCGACACGAACACCTACACAAGTACGTCGGGCTCGTCATTCTCAGCATCAATGTCAGGGGCGTCGAATTCACCCTTGATGCTCGTGCTGCAGCCGAAGACAACCGTGGCTGGCAGTTTCTGGACGAGAACACGTTCAACAGCGCTGGCTTCGCTATCGCGCAGGCTGCAAAGAACAAGGGCCAGCAGAGCTGGTACTACCGCTTCAACGCGCCGCAGACGCAGAAGTACCCGGCCTACTATGGCGCTAGCCATTCGGCCGACAACTGGGTAAGTCACTTACTCGTTGCCCTCTCTGCTTCCTTTGTCATGAGACAGGCCGGTTGACTCATCCGCTGCTCTTCCGCTCAACAGCATCTTCAGAATGCGACGAGCGAGATGAACGTGACTGAGACGGCCGTTGCCAACGAGTGAATTTGCTTTCGCTTACAGTTTCGCTCGAATTCCATACTGATCGCTTCATGTCTGCCCAGATTCCGCGCGTACCTTTCGAGCTTCCTCAAGCACGGCAAGTGCGTGGTAGTTTCCTCTTGCAGTGCTGATCCAGATCAAAGCGCTGACTGGAGGCAATCACCTTCCTCACATTCACCACCTGTGCCGGGCTATTCCACCTTGCAGCCCCAACAAGGAGCGCCTGGACACCTCTGCGGAGTGGCTCGAGACGTCCACCACTCCCCGCTTTGCGCCTCGTCTTGTCGTGCAGCAGCAACTCGCCGCGTCGGCCAACCTGTCGCTCCCGACCGGTACCGCCATGGAGCTCGTTCCGTCGAACGAGTATGACCGCCTGCGCCTGTGGACGAGCGAGACGATCATCAACGCGACGAGGCAGTAGTCAGCGGAAGGCGGACGTTTGGGCGAAGTAGTTCCAAAGAGGCGCAATCCAGTTCCGTAGCGGTGGCACACGCCGCCCAACTGCAAACAAAATCAGTATACGTGTCAAAGCAATACAGAAGCTGAGCTCACGAGAACAGCTCACGCACGAAGTCGTGCACAGTGAGGCCTGCGCCTGCCCGCGTGATTTCGACAAATGCCGCAGCGCTCGAGCGCATTCCTAGCGGTAGGAGGGCTTCGTGCTGCCTAGCTGAACGAGGCAAGCGAAAGCGCACACGCTGCGGGATTGACCTTCCGCACGAGGCAGGTCATAGCCGGTCCTTCACCTCCTGGCACCCGTCGCGTAGCGTGTCGCTCGGTGCCCGCCTGCGCGCCGGTCACACCGCTTGAGCGCCTTACCACCGCTGCTTGTCTTCTGAGAAGCATACAGGGCTGCTTGCACGTGCAGAGGGACTCGCTAGCCCACCGCGCATCCCGGAACCCCACGGACCTTCCGTTCTTGAACAAGAGCGTCGCTCCGCCAGCCATGTCCGAGTCGTCGCTGAGCCTGGCAGCTACAGGTGCGCCTCCTTGGCCTCTCGCCCTGACCTGTCGAGCGGTCTTGCGGGTCGCTGGCCAGGCTCTGCGCCAGCCGCCTCCCCGCTTGCTCGCCGCGACTCGTCCGAAGGCGATCCCTGCGCGGCACCATGGCGCCAGGCCTGATGAAGGAGCTAGCACTGACGCCTGGATCTATCTCGACTCGCACAGAGCTACCAGAGCTCTATGGTGCGTCTTTGCCCTGCTGCAAGGCCGCTTCATCGCGCAACTCCAGCTGACCTCGATGCGGAATTGTGGCAGACTATCTTCTCAAGATGATTCTTATCGGTACGTCGCGGTCGACTCTATGGGCGTGCAGCTCTGAGGCTCGCGAGGGGCGGGGAGACTACGTGGGCGCAAACTTCTGGCGCGGAAGCTCACGCCCAGGACGAGCGCCATTTCTCCGTCAACGGGGCACATGGCTCTGCGAAGCACCAAAAGGACGACTGTTGATCCAGCCGTACTGACGATGCGACAATGCATCCTTGCAGGCGACTCGGGCGTCGGCAAGTCGTGCCTCCTCTACCACTTCTTGAACGACCGCAGTACGTCCCGTCTTTCGTGGCCCTCTCTCTTTTCCGATTTTTTGCTGACTTGCACGGAAACTCCAGTCCGAGACCCGTCGCCTCATACGATCGGTACGGACTGCGACTACACTTGTCTCTGCGCGCCGAGGCAAGAAGCGCTGACACGGGATTCCCTCGCCTGTACAGGTGTCGAGTTCGCTTCCACCCTCATGCGCCTGCCATCCTCCCTTCCCCCATCGTCCACCATGTCCGGCGTGCCCGCAAGCTCGAGCAAGACGCTCAAAGTGCAGTGCTGGGATTCGGCAGGGCAAGAGCGGTTCCGCTCAGTTACCCGCAACTACTACCGCGGCGCGTGTGGCGCAGTCGTCGTCTACGACATCACTTCGTGCGTTGTTCTCTTAGTGCGCCCTGGCGTGAGCGGTCGCCTCGGCTGTGCTGACCTGCATCGATACTGACCGTACTCGGCGACCCTGAACAGCCGACGATCGTTCGAATCGCTGCAAAGCTGGTTGTCAGATGCACGAGCTCTCGCTTCTCCCGACCTCGAAGTCGTGATCGTGGGTAACAAGGTGGATCAGGAGGACGAGCGGCAAGTGCCGTATCTTGAAGCGAGCAGGTGGGCGCAGGAGCACGGTGCGTCCTTCTCTTCACCACCCCACCATACAGTTCTGATCCGAGCTTGACCCATAGGAGCCTTGTTCGTCGAGACCTCGAGCAAAACGGGCGAGAACGTCGAGCAGGTGAGGCTCCCATTTGCGTCTTGCAGCGCTCGCTAGCGGCAAAGCGACCGTGCTTCATGCGACAGTCCTGACTTCTGCTCCTACAGCCCTTCATCCTCCTCGCCCGGGCCGTCCTCCTTGCCATCGAGTCGGGCAAGCTGGACCCGGACAAGACGGGCTCGGGCGTCTCGTACGGCGAGCGAGCATTGCGGCGCGTCAGCAGCTGGAACGGGAGCCTGAGCGGGTCCGGCGGGAAGGGCAAGCTGTTCGGCAAGTGCTGCTAGCCTCGCCGGCCCTTCCCTTTCGCGTCTTTCTCTACTCCGCCGCACCCTTACCGCCGCCATCCTCCGTATGTCCTCTCGTTCTGCCCACCCGTGGTGATCCGTAGATGTCTGTAAACTTTTGCTGTAGCCTTTCCCCTATTCCCGCAACATCCGCTGCCATCTCTCATTTTCACTCAAGAAAATTGCTCGGAGGTACCGCTTTTCGCTCGAGACCTGCGTGACAAATAATGCAAGCAAATCACTAGGTATACAGCGTCGTTCGCACCGGTAAGAACACAGTAAACGTGCGCCGCTGTCGACTTCGCCTCCGCGCGCGTGCAGACCTTGCGGTCCCGCACATCGCTTCACTCCGTCGCCCTCGATCCAGCATGTCCGGGCGCACGCGCAAACCGACACTGCGCGCCCTCGAAGCTGCCGAGACGGCTCTCCATGTCCGCTCGCACGGCGGCGAGCGCTCGCGACTTGGGGGCCCTTCGTCCTCGTCGCGCCTCGGCTCGCCCGCCTCGAGCACCGCGTCGGGCCCGAGTGCCGCTGCCGCACCTGTCAAGCGCAACGGACGCGCTGTCAATGCCCGCGGGCGGCAGGCAGTGGCGCGCGAGGCGAAGGTCGCGCAGCACCAGCTTGGAGGGGCGGGAGAGGATGACGAAGAAGACGAGGACGCGGAGGGGATGGACGGCGGCGCCTTTGGGGAACAGGAGCAAGACATGACGCTCTGTGAGTGCACCTTCAGCAGCGCATTCCGCGTCGGGTGTTGGCGCGCTGACTGGGTTGTTTGTCCTCAGATTGCGTCTGCCTCGGCTACGACACGGGCGAGCAGCCGATGATCCAGTGCGAGCACTGCAGCAACTGGTATGTCTGTTTTCATTCACGCGTGTCCGGGATCACCACGCTGACCTTGAGTTGCTCCCCGTGCTCCTACTGCTCACCATGCGCTTCTCGCTTGCTGCTTTGCTTTACGCTGTTCAGGTTCCACTTCAGCTGTGTTGGGTTGACGGAACAGAGCGCGGCGAGTATCGAAGCCTACTCGTGCGACATGTGCGAGCAGATGGGCATGGGGACGACACGCCGTGAGTCTCTCGCTTGCCTAACTCGCGCCGGATCTCTCGTTCGCAGTCGGTCTTTTCCGAGTGCGGGGCATCTCTACGACGTCTGTGTGCCCGAAGGAGTGTCCTTGCACGGTCTAGCGCGAGAAGCTACCCCTTCCTGCCGCCGCCGGCCCCGCCTGCGCCTCCACTCGAGCCTGCGCAGCCCAAAGGGCGAGTACAGCTGTTGCGCGCACGCAGCACCCGAGCCTTCGGCCGGTTCAGCACCTCGTGCCCGCACGCCCACGCCACCCTGCCGGTCGCCGCCTGGCCGCTCGGCCTGTCCGTTCTGGTGTAGCGTTCCCTTCCCTCCCAGCCGCACTTGCAAACCACCCGTGCACCTCGTCACTAGCCCTGTCTCCTCCATCCTGCGCTGAGCCAGCCTCCACGGCCAGGCGAGACGGGAGAAGGAGCGAGCTTAGCTCGACTTGGTCGAGGGGGGATGCGGGGTGCGCGTGGGCGGCGCAGGCGATGCGGCGGGGCGTGGGCAGCGTGCGAGGGCAGCAGTGGGCGTGGCAGAGGCACTGCACCCGTCTTGAGCACTCTCGAGGGCTGGACGCAGCGCGACGAGGTTGGGCGAGGGCGAGGAGGCGATGCGGGTGCGCCGGCGGGACTTCGCCACGCGCGAGAGGCAACTTCACTTCGCTCGCGGCGCTTCTTCGCGTCCAACTCACGCCCTATTTACCTTTGTTCGAGCCTTCGACTGACTCAACATTTACCCATCGTCCTCATGCAGTCCTCACCGGCGCAACATCACGACCTGCACCGGCATCGACCTTCTACGACGCCGGCGCCGATGAGCAGTTCGAGGAGGGCGACGACCAGGACGACGAAGACGAAGACGAGGACGAAGACGAGGATGAGGACGACGATGCTGCTGCAGAGGGCGCGAAGAAACGGCGGAAGAAGTCGACAGGCGGGCGAGCGCCCACGAGGAGGAAGACAGACCAGGCCGCTTCCGACGACGACGACGAGTACGATGGCGAGACGGACGACGAGAGTGCGGCGAAGAAGCGCAAAGCCAAGGTGCGTCGAATCGTCACCCTGATCTTCGGAGCACCAGCTAACGCACACGATTGACAGCGCCCGTCCAAGCCGTCGAACCGCAGGGCTTCCGCCCAGCAAGACGCCAAGCCCGCCACGTCCGGTCCAGTTGTCTCGGTGCCGCAGTCCGACAAGACGCGCACGCACGTCGTCAAGCAGCTCACGACGATCGTCTCGTCCATCTTCTCGGCGTCCTCCGACGATGGTAGCTCGGCTGGCATCGAGGTCCGCTCCGCAGCCTTTGCCGAGGAGGTCGAGACGGAGCTTTTCGATGGCTTTGCTGAGGTCGACGACAAGAACACGCGCGGACCGCGCGCCAAATACGTCGGCAAGTTCCGCTCGCTGCACTTCAACCTCAAATCGAACGCCTACCTCCGCTCGCGCATCGCTGCCAATGAGCTGAGCGCGCACGACCTGATCCACCTCTCGGCCGAAGAGCTACAAACGCCCGAGCTGCGCGCTATGGCCGAGAGCGTGCGCGCGGCGAGTCTGCGCAACTCGCTCAAGGAGGCACTCGCGGCGCCCACCGCGAAGCGCACGCACAAGGGCGAGGAGGAGATCGACAACGAGGCGAGCCGCATCATTGCGCAGGAGCAAGCTGAGCGTGCAAAGGAGGAGGAGCTCAAGCGCGAGGCGCAGAAGCAGCAGAAGGAGCAGCACCGCGAGCGCTCGGGCTCGGTCGCGGCCGACTCGCCTGGACACGCCGCATTCGCCGGCTCGCCGCTCGCCGCTGGCGCCTCGCCCGGCGCAGAGCCCGAGTCGCCCGTTCCTGGTGCTCCTCGCGCGCGCTCCTCGCTCGTGCCTGCAGGCTCGCCTCAACCTGGCGACCAGTCGCCCTTCGACGGTGCCGGCTCGCCCGCTGCCGACAGGGACGGCTCCCCGTCGCACCGGCCGAGTATCTCCAACGTCGACATGACCTCGATCTGGGGCAAGGCCAAGGTCGCTTCCCCAATCGTCGACGAGGAGAAACCCGGTGCCGAAGCTGGCGACTCGTCCGCCGCTCCGCCGGCATCGGACGATCCGTTCGGGCCCTCCGCTCACGACGAGGGCGAAAGCGGCGACGACGACTTCGAGGACGATCTCTTCCGCGATGCGAACGCTTCGCCGAAAAAGGGCAAAGCCCGCGGCCCGCCCACCCCTGCGCTCTCCGACCTCCCTCCCGTCTGGGCCGGCGATCTCATCGTTCCCGAAGAAGGCGGCTTTCCCTCGTTCGCGGTACAGGTCGGCGGGCGGCCGCTCGGCTCAAAGCCCGAGACTTGGAAACAGCTTCTCCCGCGCGGCCTTTCCACCGCCGGTCGGTTGCCCACCCCGACCGCCAACAAGTATCTCGTCGAGTGCGCACTCGCTCCGACGCGCGAGCTTGTCGTTGTTGCCCTCCTCCCGGACACGACAGGCCCGTCCGCCGACTTCCCGCACAAGCCGGTCAAGGACAGCTGCCTCGCCAAGCACGGCCACATCGTCGAATCCTACCTCAAGCGCGACAGGGTCGGTGTTGTGCAGCCGCCGCGCGAGATGTCCAAGCTCGTCAAGGACATCTACATCGTCCCGCTGCGCAAGGACGCCTCCGTGCCGGACTGGGTCGAACTGATCGACTCGCACTGCGTTCCGCCGAAGAGCAAGCGCGAGGGCGACATCATCCTCTGCGCGCTTGTTGTCCAGAAGGGCGTGCTGCCGACAGTCAAGCCCGCCGCGCTCCCGCCGACTCTGACGGGACCACCGCTGCCAGCGTCGACGGCCCCGGTCCCGCCACCTCTCGTCGCCGCCCCGCCGCTCACGCCGGCCGCTCCGCTCGGTGCCCCTCCCTTCGCGCACCATCCGTCACAGACGAGCTACTCTCCCGCACCTACCGGCTTCAGTCCCGTCCCGCCTCCTCAGCCTGGCTTCGGCTCTCCCCCACCTCCCGCCGCCGCGCTTGCCGCGCCTACAACTGCAGCGGGCGGTTTCGACCCGTCGGCCGTGCAGTCGCTGCTCGCGCAGGTCGACCCGGCGACGATCAACTCGATTCTCGCCAACCCATCTCTGCTCAACGCCATTCCCGGGTTTTCCGCCGCCCCGCCGCAGCCACCCGCAGGCGGCCTGTCGCCGTTCCAGCAGCAGTCGCCTCCTCCGCCAGACGCAGGCGGCGCTACCGGCGGCGTTGGTGGCAGGGGTCCGGCGGTACACCCGTCGCGCCTCGCCATGATGAGCGGCGCTTCTCCTCCGCCGACGACCGGTCCCGCCGCGATGCAACCGCCGTCTGGCCAGTTCGGCGCGCCGAGCGGCGATGGCGGGTGGGGCATGCGCAACCAGCAGCAGCCGGGTCCGGGTGGCTACAGCCCGCCTGGACAGGGAAGATACGGCGGGGGCGGGCCGACGGGCTACGGATACTGAGTGCGCTGTTGACCTCGTTGTTGTGTCCGTTTGTTGTAGCTTTGGCTTGGGCGCTATGTACTCGTAACGCGGGCATTGAAAGTGCAGCTGTCCAGCTCTTCCTGTACTTTGAGGCGACTCACGCGGAAGCTACTGCGACAGCGTCACGCTCTTAAAAATGCGCTTTGAGAGGTGGTCATCGCTATGAGCTATGGGGAAACGAAAACAAAGCTCGTCGTCGAGCTGCCGTCCATCTACAGGTCGTCGCCATCCGGGCCCGAGATGACCGCTTTGATGAGCGGGCGCCCGTCCTCGCCAACCCCCTTCTGGTTCGCCTCAAAGGCTTTCGGCGCATCGCGGAACGAGTAGCTGATACAGGTAGAGCGCTCGGCGTCAGTCTAGCCCGCAAGAGCAGAAGGGAACGCCGGGACGCGCACCGGTGCGAGATGAGCGCCTTCAGGTTGACGGCGCCTCGGGCGACCAGGTCGAGCGCAAGGTTGTAAACGCCAGGGCCGTAACTGCAGGCGCAGAAGGAGGATGCGTGAGCATAATTGCCGGATAGGAGGAAGTCTTTTTTCGAGCGAAGCAGCCCGCTGCAAGACACACCGGAAGCTGCCCTTCATCGTCAGCTCCTTGTTGAGGATCGTGGCGAGGTCGAGGGTGATGTCGGGCTTGCCCATACCGACCTGAAAAGGCAGACAGTCGTGAGTGCTCGGCTAGAGGGCGAGGAAGGGGAGTAAGGAGAAGAGCGAACCTGGACATGCGTTCCGCCGTGGCGAAGGAGGTGAATCGAAGTCTGAATGCAGACCTCCGCACTGAAACACCCACAAAGAGTCGGTCACGTAGTTCGTGCAGATCCGCAAGGCGTATGACAGCGGAGAACGCACCCGGAGCAGTCAATGACGAGGTCTACGCCGTCAGGCTGGCGTTCGCCGAAACCAAAACGCTGCCGGATCGCCTTTGCATTCCGGCGCGGGTAGTCGCCCTTGGCCTCGCCTTCCTGCGGCTTGGGCGGGAGGAAGTAGTCGTCGATGAGGTTGCTCTCCTTTGCAAATTGCAAGCGCGGCTCCAGGATGTCTGCGCGCAGACAGGGTCAGACTCCTCTCTTCCTCGCACAAGTAGAGGGAATCAAGTGATCGTACCGACAGCAATGACCTTCCGGGCGCCCAGACCCTTTGCAACGGCTGCGGTGAGCAATCCAACGGGACCGGCGCCGAAGATGACGACGTTGGCGGCGTGTTGCATCTGGCCAACTTTGCTGACGGCATGCACGCCAACCGACATGGGTTCGATCTAGTTGTGCCGGACCGGTCAGCGAGAAGTGCCACCGAGCGGAAGAGCGGAGACTGCGCACCAGGGCGCCTTCCTCAAGCGTCATCTCACCCGGAATCGGGTAGCACCTGCGAAATGCTCGTCAGTATCGCTCCTGAGCTTTCGGCCAAAGGACCCTGCTCACAAGTCGGCGGGCAGGACGTAGAAGCCGGCAATTGTGCCGTCGTAAGGCGGCGTTGCGGCGAAGACCATGTCGGGGCAGCGCTGAACAGCTCGATAGTCAGCCAGATCGTCCAGAGGCGCAAAATCACGGGAACGACATGAGCACACCTGGTAATGGCCGGCCTTGCACGAGGGACAGACTCGGCAGCTCCGCCCAGGCTCCAGCGCAACGCGGTCGCCGGCCTTGACGTTTGTAACTTTGCGGCCGACTGCAAGAGACCTCGAGAGCCGTCAGCTCGAAGTACTGCAGAGGCTTGCCGCCGAGATAGCTCACCTTTCACGACAATGCCCGCGGTTTCGTGACCCAGAATCATCGGCTTTTCGACGACAAAGTCGCCGATGCGACCGTGCACGAGGTAGTGCACGTCGGATCCGCACAACGCAATCCTCTTCGGCGCGACAATGGCTCTGCACGCGTCCTCGGGCCTGTCAAAGAAGCACTCTACCCACGAAAGGCTCGACGCACTCGTCATCCTCGCACTCGGTAGGGACTGGTCGGTCCTCAAAGCGGACGTCGTGGATACCGTGGAGGACCTGCGGTCCGCGGGCGATCAGCTCGTGTCGGTGTGGAGGACATGGGCCGCAACTCACAAAAGCAACGTTCTTGCTCGGGACGCTCGTGTCCTCCTGCATGGCGAGAGAGGGAGCAGAAGCAGCCATTGCGGATTGGCTAGCGAGCAAGCAAGAAAGGCAGGCGAGTGCGCGAGGGAGAACAGCGAAGGCAGCGGGGAGGCGGGTACTCTCGCTCTCCTGACACAATGTGCGATCTCGGTCTGAAGCTAGCTGGCGTGGCCGCACCAGCGCGTGGGCGGCATCGATACCGTAGATCGCCTGTGGAGGACGAGTGGAGGTGGGAAGCAGCAGAACTCGGGCCGAGCCGACGGCCCGGGACGCGACGAGCCTGGGCAAAGACGCGCGCGGTCCCGTGAGCGGAGAAGCCAATCCTGCAGCGACTGGTTGTAAAGTCGAGTCTTTTCGCCCGGGAGCAGTAGGGACAGGGAGCCGAGCGCAGATTGATCCGCGACGCGAATACGGGCCCAGGTCAGAGTTCCAACCGGCAGAAAATGGTTGGACAGATGGCAGAAACTGGCTGTCGAAGGGCAGCAATTGGCTGTCGACCGGAAGGTTTGCGGCTGTCACTCGACGGCTCGCGGGCGTCGCTCGCCGCCCCGTTGCTCGCGCTCTCCGTACTTGCTGGCCTCTCACTCGTTGAGCTTGCGTGCGCTGCTGAGGCTTGCGTCATCCTCTCTGCACCGTCATCACGACTTTGGCAAGCCTCCTGCTGGCGGATGCAGCTTCGCCGCTTGCCATCGCTTTGCTCTTTGCTGCCGGGTTCCGCGCTGCTCGCCACGCTTGAAGCCTGAACTTCGAAGTGCAGCACGTCAGTGGGTTTGTAGAACTCCGACGGCGCCCAAAACTGTACGGACGGCGCTCTCTTGCGGTCCCTGCTGACGGCTCTATTCGTATGCGCATCCTGCTGGCCTAGGCCTGCTTCACGTGTTGCGGGCAACAGACTCTTGAGCGCGGTTTGTCTGACCAATACCTAGGCTCGTGGCGCACGTCGTGGACGGGCAACACTCCTGTAGTCCTGCAATCCCGCGCATCATTCGGTATTTGCTTTCACGCTTGCTCCGCCTTCCGACCGCACTTCTTGAAGCTCTGGCGCTGGATGGCCTGTGCTGAATCAGCTTGTTCCGTCGAGTGCATCTCTGCTAAGTCCTGCTGGCTGATTCTTCGTCCTCAGTGGCATACGCCTGCTTGGTCTGCTTGGGCTCGCCGGTTGCTCAGCACGGGCAGCCCATGCTGATGCACGGCGTCGAGTGACCCGTACCACATGTACTGCCTCGTACTTGTAGCAGCTAGACCGCTGAAGCAAGGCCGGTACAGTAATGGCCGGGTGCTCTGGCAATCACTGTACCTGACCCTTCCTTTGAAGAAGAACATGCAGCCCGCCTTCTTCCCCGCCTCAACTAGGCCAGATACTGGTATACATTGCACTCGACAGAGCCTGAGCCGGGCCCTTGCCCGACAAAGACAGCAAGGTCAAGGTCTGTTCATGTAGGCAGATTGTACCATCCAGCAGTGCAACCTGCCCTTCTGCTTCTTGTGCGGCTTGCACGGGCTTCAAATAACTCTTCTTAAGCCGTGCCAGCCCCTCTACTCTGGTACAGAGGACTGGTAAGACAGGTACAACTTGGGAAGGTCAAGGCCCACCCTCCCGCCGCTGTTGCTGGTCGATGAGGACCTGAATACGCCACGCGCTGTGACCACAGCCCTCAGAGCAGTCTATCAATGGTCGTGCCGCCGTCATTGCTACAGGAGAGGCATAGATCGAAGCTGTTGGCGTTGACGCCTCTGCGTTGCTCACGCTCGTCTTGTTCCCTCCCTCCAGAAAGAAATGCTTGCTTGTTCGGCATGAACCTCTCGAGAACACGCGCAAAGTAGGCAGTATCACTGCTGCAAGGAGCGGGTCCTTCAGTGAAGAAGAAAGCCGCATCTGAGAAGCTGCAGCTGTGGTCAATCAAATCTAGCTTGCAAAGACCCGGCCCAGGGTCTCTCGCACCTTCTTTCAGCATGCATGAGTCGTGAAGAGCGCGGGAAGCCCGTTCTCTGGGGCCGTTGACCTTTGATAGCTTTGAACATCTTTGTTGAAGCGACGGTTCCGCAGGTTCCACCTTGCCACTTGGTCGTTTTGCTCACAACATGCACCCTCAAAGTTGACAGCCTCCTGCATGCTACAGTTGCAACAATACCAGACGTGCTGAAGCGCGACGCAGCAGAGCAATTTTGAAGCATGCACTTCTGCAGAACCCGAGTAAACCGTGTTTGGCGAGCTCAAGACCGGCTGTTCCCTGCTTTACTGCGGCCCGCCTGTTTTTAGCAAGGCTCAAACACACACGCTGAGGCGGACGCCTGTGAAGGGATCACTTGAACGCGACAAGTCTACTGGCACATCATTGCGGACAATCTGCAGACTCAGCACAAGCCGCCGAGTAGTTGTGCTCTGGTTGATAGCTTCTTTAGCTTCTACATGATACATGGAATGCATAAACAGCAGGAAGGGCCGGAGGGAAAGCTTCAGTCTGAGGCCTTTCGGAAATGCTGGATGCCCTCGAGGGCTGCCACTTGCACAGCAAGCCGGACACAAACCCTGATGAACAAGCAATATCTGTGTGCTATGTGTCCTTTGATGCGGCTCAGCAGGCAAGGGCACCCGGTCAAGCTGCCGAGAGCAAGTGCTGCAAGAGCATGAAGCTTCTCTGTGCTTGATGCATTGATTCACGGCAGGTCGCAATGACCAGACATACAGCACGCAGTCCATTTGCAGCATGCGGCTGCCTGCCAAATGCACCGGGCTGTGAAGGCTGCTCTCGCCAGAGAAAGCGGAGCAGGCGGACAAAGCAGCGGCAGCTTTGCCAACCTTGATGCTGCTGGTTCAGATAGCGCCTGCAAGGTTCGGATGATGCAATGCAAGCTGCACGCAGCTCGAGCAGGTCTGTCAGCTGAGCGAGGAGGGAAAGCCGGGAGCAAGAAGCTTTTGCGGCAGGAACCACAGCAGAGGACAGAGAAGCATGCGCGGCGTCCTGAGCTTTCAGCAGTAGCCTGATGGTACCTCGAAGGCATGCTCCAGCAAGAGCAGCTTTACACCAGAGCGAATGGCAAGGTGCAGCGGGGGAGAGATCACAGCAGCGAAGTGCTGGCGGGTCCATCCCGTCCCGCGAGAAGGAGCATGTGCTCAGCGGGCAAAGCTGCTACATCATGAAACCTCTGCGTACGTTCTGCAGGTCAGCGAGTGGACAGCGAGGTAGGCAGACCCCCAGGCAAACCACGAGAGCACGAGGACGAGGGGGACGCACAGACACGGGCGAGAGCCGCCTGCAAGCTGCAGCAACTCGCCTGAGAGCCTCTGAGCATGTCGAGCCTGTCACGGCGGCACGGCGGGGCGTTCGGGGAGCAGGCGAGCACGGAAGGAGAGCGTTCGCAACGGAAGCGGAGACGGCGCAGAGCGGGTCTTGCAGCCCGTGGCGGGTTCGCAGAGCAGCCGTAATTCGATATGCGGCCTCAGAGATGCGCTCCAGAGCAGTGGGCGAGAGGAGGGAGCTTCCCATACGCGGAGACACGTCAACAGCTGCCGCTCGCCGGCCGCGCGCCGTCGCTCGACAGCCGTCAACCTCACGACCGACGGCAGAAACCCGTCGATCGACGCCCCAAATCCGGCAACTGTCCAACGCAAATCCGTCCAAATCTCACCGGCCCTAACTGCGAATACGCGAACGCGAGCGAAGTGATCGAAGGTCGCTCAATCGCCGCCTCGCCTGCTGCGAGCGCTCGAGCGGGATGAGCACGGCGCGATACGCTGCGCTCGACGCCATCTCAGCCGCAGCCGGCCGGCCTTCGTCCCACTCGTCGCCGCTCGCCCTCGCGCGAGCCTACCTCGCCTCGTCCTCGCGACGGACATTCTGCTGCCTCGTCGCCGGCCTTGCACTGCTGCTCGTGGTCGGTCTGCTGCACAGCCATGCGGGCGTGGCGGATCTCGCGTGGCCCCAGGGGCGGTACGGCGCGGCGCGGGCGTTCCGCGACATGCTGCGACGACAGCTCCGCGAGCAGGAACCACAGAAGGCGCTCAGCAGGCAGCTCGCAGACGACAAGGAGTACATCACGGGCATGCTCTTTGGTGGACAGAGTCCGTGTCGCTTCTGCCTTCCCGATGGCAATACTGGCTGACCTCGTTGCACTCGCAGGTAACCAGCTACTCGCGCTGCTCAATCTCCTGTACCTGGGCAAGGAGCTCGGGCGGACCGTGATCCTCCCGCCTTTCACGGCGATGCACTTCAAGGGGCAGCATCGGCCTTTCCACCTCGTCTACGACTTGCCTCGCTTCTACGCTGAGACGGCCATCCCTGCTGCCCCTTTCTCATTCTTCAAGACGCCCGGAGCGCCTGATAACGAGAAGGAGCACGTGACCTGCTGGTCACTCATGGAGAAGTACACAGGTGCGTGCGCACTACTCTGCGCCATCGGCTTCCGCTTATTCCGAGCGCACCCGCAGGCGCCGTCAACAACCACCAGGTTGAGACCGGCTTCAACGAGCACGAAGTCTACACCGACTTCTGGGCCGTACCTGCTTTCCCTCGCTCGACGGAGAACGCCGTACTCGATGTCGACGCCGTCATCGCCTTTCTCCGGAACCGCACCGAGCAGCTCGACTGGATCGAGACAACTCGGCGCGACCTGCTGCCGCAGCGCGGCATCGCCAAGGGTGTCGACCCGGCTTCAGTTGTCCCGGAGGAGAACCTCAAGCCTTTCTTTGACCCGCTGCACGGCGTCCCGCCGACAGATGACGAGCAGCTCATGTGCGTCGACGCGACCTTCTATGTCGGCAACTCGGTCCCGCCCCCGCCGTATCCGCAGCGCGTCCCGCTCGACCCGTGGCGGGTCGGCAAAGCGTGGAAAAAAGTCGGGCAGCACCTGCATTGGATCCCGGAGGTGCAAGACTTTGCGGACGACTACCTCAAGCGCATCTTTGGCGTCAACCGCGCGGCCGACATACCGCCGTATATTTCGGTGCATGTGTGCGTGTAGCTTCCGCTCCTTCGTTGTTCGCCTCAAGCTGACTCCTGCCGCTGCAGGCGCCGAGGCGACTTCAAGAACTTCCACGGCAGTGCGCCTCGCCTCTTGCTCGTCCCGAGACTTGACAGACTGACAATTCCTCGCGCAGACACTTTCACGCCTCTGCAGAACTACGTCGACGCCGTCAACGCCATCCGGATCAAGCTGCAGAACCGCCTCGACCACCCACTCTCGGCAGAAGAGCGGGAGGGCAAGCCGGCACTGAGGCGCTTCGACATTCCGCCAAGCCAGTATCGCGTCGTGGCAACGACGGACGAAGAGCCGGGCTCGGAACTGTGGGGCGAGCTCGACAAGCTGGGCTGGAAGGTGATCAACCATGTGCGTACCACCTTTCTCATCCGTGCCGCCGCACAGCACTCGAGCTGGAACTGACATCCGCAATGCATGACAGGTCGAATTCCGCACGCAGGAGCTGCTCGGCGAATGGTACCCATCAATGCTTGACGGCGAGATCCTCTCGCGCGGCCAAGGCTTCGTCGGGACGCAGTGGTCGACCTTCTCCATGCTCAGCGGGAACCGCGTCGAGTAGTGCGTGCTTTCACACTTCCAAGGCTCTACTTTCCGCGCTGACTCTTTCCTGTGCAGCTGGCAAGGCGGGGTCCAGGTCGTAGCGGATCCAAAGTGACCACCCTTCCGTTTCCTCCTCATCTCCTCCACATGTTGTCAGTATTGCGCAATAGACCTCGTATCTTCCCTGCCCTGTGCTGCCCGACTCTTCGTCTTGACGGCGTCTTTCGCAACCTGTGTCTGTAGCAGCCTCCAGCCATGCTTTTCGACAGATCCGCGCATGCTAAGCAGCTTTACGGGTGAGACTGCTGATCAGGGTGGCTTGATCGAGCTCTCCGACCTGTTCGACGAGCCGGATGGACTGATGATCCTCTGCCCTCACCGCTTCCACAGCTCTCCCCTTCACCTTTTGCCGCTCTCGCCAATTTCAAGGCCCCGAATGGCTGCAGTCCACGGCTACGAGGCTCCGGTGCTCCCGTACGCCGGCTGGCACGGCTACCCATCCGGCGACGCCGCCTGCTCCGTCGTCATCTTCGCACCTTCTCAAGTGGAGATGGCGGAGTTTCTCTCGCTTCACCCGGGCACGGACAAGCGGTGAGTGGTCGGAATACCTCCAAGACACTCTGGTGCGTTGCACTGACGCGATCCCAGTCGCAGCCTGACGCATCCCGTCTCGATCTTCCTCATCAAGAGCGCGACGGGCCGCATCGCCCTCTTCGACCTCGGTCTGAGCGAGAAGTGGACGAGCACCGTGCCGCAGGAGAAACTTGCCTGGTACGAAGAGCGGTTCGGCGTGACTGTCTTGGCCGAGCTCGACGAAGTGCTCGCGGCGAGGGGCGTCGAGGCGAACCAAGTCGAAACGGTCGTGCTCTCGCGTGCGTCCGAGCGCTGCTTCTGACATCCACCGTTCTTGGGACGTGCCTGCTCATCCTGAACTGCACGATGCAGATCACCACTTCGACCACATCGGCAACATCTCGCTCTTCCCTTCCGCCGAGGTCATCGTCGGCCCTGCCACGCGCGAGCACATCAAGGCTCTCGAAGGCCGCCCGCGCGTCAAAGAGCTCTCGTGGCACCATTCGCCGACCCGCATCGCCTCGTTCGAGCACAGCTACGACGTCTTCTCCGACGGCTCGTTCCTGCTCGTCTCGACGCCGGGCCACACGGCGGGGCACCTCGCCGCGCTCGTGCGCACGTCTTCGCCCTCTGAGCCGGACAAGCCGCACGGCGAGTACGTCCTCCTCGCCGCAGACTGCTGCCACCACCCGCTCGTGGCGCGCGCCGACGCGCCGCCGAACGAGCCGCGCTACCGCATGGGGTGCTGGCGCGAGCCGGGCGAGTCGCTCGCCGAGCCGCCGAAGCACTCGATGCACGAGGACTATGTCCAGGCCGAGCTGTCGCTCGAGAGGGTCAAGGCGGCGGGGAGGAGGGACGAGATCATGGTGGTGCTCGCGCACGATTTCGAGCAGTGGGAGCGCTGGGGCGGGAAAGAGGTGTTCGTGAAGGGTGTCAAGCTGAACGACTGGAAGGAGAAGGGGATGAAGCGGGCGTGAACAGGCCGTGAAGGAGTGGATGGTGCCGTCGCTTGTTGTTCGTGCGCTTGCCGAAGCTGCAATGGTTTCACGAGGGACACGCCTGGCTGCTTCTCTGCTCGTGCAGCAAGCAGCCTATGAACAACAAGAAAACTCCAACAATGCACGACTCGTTGCCTGCAGTCTAGACCGTCGTCGCGCCCTCCCTCGCCGCCGCGACCCTCTCCAGCTCGATCCTCACCTCCTCCTTGACGTCGACGGGCTTCTGCGCGCCGCGGAGGTAGACCCACTCGTCCTGCCCGACCTGCTTGAGGTAGCAGAACTCGGGGAAGCGCGACGCGAGGAACGACAAGCTCTGGGTCGCTTCGTCTGCGGACGTTGCCGAGCGTCAGCACCTCGACGAGCGGTGAAAACGTCACAACAATACACACCAAATCCGATTGCGAGCAGCGGACTGTTTGCCACAGCCTGGCACACATCCTCGAGCCTCGTCGGGCGGCCCTGGCAGCGCATCGCGACAACGTCCGCGACGCTCCCGAGGCGAGACAGCATCGCGTTGTGGCGCACGAGGTCCTGAGGCGTAGGCGCCGAGTCGAGGTCGTCCGAGGGCCCGCCGAGCTTGTGCTGCTTGAGGCTGCGCTTCGAGGGCGACGAGTCGCCGGACGAGAGCGACGTGAGCGAGCTTTGGTACGCCGAGGCACGCTGCGCAGCTTGCTTCGCTTCGATCTGTGCAAACGCATCCGATGCGATCAGCGTGCGACTCGAGTGCGAAGGAACGCGGGCGCGCTCGTGCAGCGGACGACGCACCCTCTCGCGCCGCGCCCGGTCGCGGTCCGAGGCGCTCCCGCCCTTGCCCTTTGCCGGCTTGCCCTTGAGGAGCGAGTCGACAAAGTCGCGCGGCGAGACGACTGGCATGGCGCCTGCGCCAGGTCCCGCGGCGGGGCGAGACGGTGTTGACGGTGGCGTAGTCGGCGAGGGCGTCGAGGTGGATGCGATGGCGGCGACGGCGGGCGGAAGAAGCGGGAGCGCGGCGAGCGGGATCGAGTCGGAGGATGTCGCGGAGGCGGCGAAGGACAGGTCGAGGTCGTCGTCCATCTGGTAGCAAGGATCACAGGGAACCGTCAGTCTTGTTTCCGTTTCGAGAGAGGAAAGCAAACGCACCTCGTCCTCCCTCTTGACCCTCGCGCGCTTCTCGCTCTTGTCCCACGCTCTCAACCTCCTCTCGACCTCTCTCCTCCTCTCCTCCTTCCCCTGCGTCCACAGCGCAACGATGCTCATCCCGTCCCTGCCCATCCCGACGCTTCCCGGACTCTTCGGCGGCGTCCTCGCGGCGGCAGGCGAGCCGACGAGCTCCAGCTTGGGCAGCTGCGGGTTGGCGCGCACGGCGACGGCGATCCCGAGCCCATACGTCGCCGCGACGCGCCCGCCCGGGGCGGCGCACCGCGCGCGCGAGACGACAAAGCCGAGGCCGCCGACTTCGTCCGCGGCGGGGAGCGAGGTGGACGAGGGAGAGGCGCCCTGCCAGGCCCAGACGAGGCGGCGCAGCGCGGACTCGTCGAAGCGCTTGCCGGTCGACTCGAGCAGGCGGGAGAGGGTCGGGAGGTCGATCAGGTTGGGCATGCGGACGGTCGCTTCGGTTGCGGGATAGTCGGTCGAGGAGAAAGCGGAGGAAGACGACGACGACGGGCGCGTGTCTGAGATGGTCGACGCGAGGGAAGAGCCCGAGGTCGAGAGGTGCAGGATGAGGGCGCGCTCGACTGCGCTGTGCAGCGCGAGGAGGGACGCAAGCGGCGGGGAGAGTGGCGGAGCGGTCGAGCCGCGACGGGGGGAGGGCGCAAAGGGGAGGCCGAGGGCGGGAGAAGAAGGGCTTGCGAGAGCTGCGGAAGTCGGAAAGGCCGCAGGGGGAGGCGGCGGCGGTGTGACGGGACGGTCGAAAGGTGCGCCCAGCGCTGGCTTGGCCGGCAGTTCGGCCGCTTCAGGCGTCGACACGCGCGCCTTCCTCCTCTTCGACGGACTGGGCAGCACGTCGAGTCCGTCGTCCTCGTCCTGCTCATCGTCGTCCGCAACGAGCGCCCTCAATCGCGCCTTGCTCCCTCCGGCCTCCTCCGCGCGCGCCCGCGCCATCTCGCGCTCGACGTCCCTGCGCCTCTTTTCCCTCCGCGCGCGCTCGAGGTCCTCGACCGTCTCGCTCGGGTCCTGCAGGAGGAGGTCGGCCTCGAACTCGCGCTTGGTGCGCGGGTCGCCCGGCGAGGGCGGGCGGTAGACTCGCCCGGAGAGCTTGACGAGGAGCTTGGGCGAGGAGGAGGGCGAGTGCTGGGAGGTTTTTGAGAGCGTGCGTCGGCGAGAGGACGAGGGAGGCGGAGTTGGAGGAGGGCGAGAGCTGCGGTCGAGGAAGACGAGCTCGAGAGTCAGCTCGACGGGGTGAGAGGCGGGCTCTGCAGTGCTGAACGCACCTAGTAGACGTCGTAGCACGCTTTCCGCCCTTCTGCACGTCGCTGGATCCACTCGCGAGGCCCCGAGCCGCTTCATCACCTCGCTCGCGCCCCACCTCGTCCGCCCCACCCGCACGCGCAAGCGCAGGCTCGTCCTCGTCCATCATGCGCCGTGCAGCAGTCCGTGTGCGCCTCGTCTGCGCAGCAGGAGGCATCTCGAGCGGGTGGGAGAGGGAGTGAAGAGGACAAAGTGCTCAGCGATGAGACGCGGTCGCGTCGCAAAGCGTCAAGACCGCCGTCACAGCCCCGTGGGCGGGTGCTGAGCGCGTCGTCAGGCTTCTAGAGCTGCACAGACTGTGCGGCGGACGCGCACGACCGTGAAGCTGGCACTGCAAAGGAAGGAGCCTTGCAATGCTTCCGCTTTCCAATGAGATGATCTAGCAGCACGCGCTCGGTTTGTCAAAGCGGGAGGACCGCGGCGGATGCCCTCCCTCGGCATCTGCAATTGAGACGGAGGTCGATCGAACGAAGCAGGCAAAGTGAGGTGGAGTCTCCCTCGGCGTTGTTTGCTCTCACCCGCTCCCTCGAGATGCGCGGGCGACCCACACGACCAGCGTAGTTCAGCACCGACCTGATGGCGAAAGGTGCGGACTTGCAGCACGAGAGCGGCGGTGTTACAACATACGGTGCGGGGGCGAATGTGCAGGGATGCGAGAGGGGAGGAGGGCGCGCAAGTCAGGCTCGTCTAGGGCGCCTTGGTCTTGAGCTGCGCGGGTCCGAGCAATCAGCCCTGTATCCGAGCGACACAGACAACGACGAGGGTCCAGCCTGCAGGGTCACGTCTGCGTGCTACGACCCTCGAGCCCGCGGCGCGAGGACAGCGAAACGAGGCGACGCACTTGGAGGCCGTGCATGCCCTTGATGTCGTCCTTGAGGAGGTCGTTGACGATGCGGTGCTGCTTGATCATCGAGAGGCCCTTGAACGACTCGTGCTCGACCGAGATGGCGTAGAACGAGCCGCAGCCGCCTGAGAGGAGCGGAAGCGAGGGACGGGGTCAGCGCGCGTCGCGGAGGGAGCGGAGGTGCTAGGTGGTCAGCAGAGACGCCGTCGAGCTTCAGCGCATTCTACAGCTCCGACAGACGGCTCTCGAGGGAGGCGGCTGTGCTGATGCAAGCGAGTTGGGCGAGGGAAGGCAAGCTGACCCGAGACGTCCTGGACCTGGACCTTTGCGCCGTCGAGGCCCTGTTCGAGCCTGTCCTTGAGGGTCTTTTCTCCGTCTGTGAGCTGTTCTGCCTGGGGGACGGGCGAGCGGGAGAAGGTGCGGCGGTGCGGTGCCGAGGGTGGTGGAGCGGCGACGAGCGGCGCGAGGCGGGTGCGCGGTGCGGCGGTGCGCGCGAGGGAGAGAGCGGTCCTGAGCATCTCTGGCTGGGTCTCGCTGTCTCTGTCACTCGGAGTGAAGCGGTGCGGCGCAGGCCAATCCTCGCGAGTCGATCGCCGCGGCGAGCATTTGTCGCTCGTCGGACTTCTCCGCTTCCGCTTTCTTCCTCGTCTGTCTGTGCGAGAGCCGAGTCTGCTGCGACAGAAGCTTCCACTCCCTCTCGCACCTCGCCGGCCCACCATGGCCTCCCCGTGGCGACCACTCGTCTCGCTCCTCGCTCCCTCTCCCCGCCTCATCCTCGCCGCTCGCCCGCCCGCCGCCCACCCGGCACCCCTGGCCCGCACACTCGCCACCGCAGCACGGCACAATGCTCCCGCGCTATCTCGCCGGACAACGCCGCGCTCGATCGACGCGCCGAGGGGCTTCTCGTCCTCCTTGCGAACCGAGGCGAAGGCCGTCGCAGGTCTCGGCAAGGTGCGTCACGTTCCCCTCACGAGGCTGCGTGCGTACGGTCAGAGGGCAGGGGACAGCTGGACAGAGCGTCGAGCTCCGCCACTGCCCTCGAGTCCCCTCCGCGGTCCGCCACTGCAGATGCTCACCTTCACTCTTCCCTCTGCAGCGCCTGACCGACTCGCCGGTTGCCCTGCTCCGTCGACGAGTCGTGCTCGCTTCCCGCTCGCTCTCGACCGCCACCGCCATCCCTCTTCATGCCGACTCTGCCTCGCCTTCCGCCTCGACCACCTACCCCGACCCTCCCGAAGAGCCGCTCACGACGCCCGGCGTGTCGCGCTACCTCTTTGGCATCGCCGCACTCGTCTTCACCATCGTCGTCGTCGGCGGCATGACCCGCCTCACCGAGAGCGGCCTGTCCATCACCGAGTGGAATGTCATCAAGGGCGTGCAGCTGCCGCTCTCGAGCGCAGAGTGGAACGAAGAGTTTGAAAAGTACAAGCTCACGCCCGAATTCAGGATGTGCGTCTCCGACTCGGGCAGTTCAATGCAGGGAATCGCAAACTGACCCTCGCTGCTCCGTCGACACGCAGCAACAACTCGCACATGACGGTCGACGACTTCAAGAAGATCTACATGTGGGAGTGGGGGCACCGCATCCTCGGGCGCATCATCGGCCTCACCTTCCTCGCGCCGATCCCCTACTTCCTCTACACGCGCAAGCTCGGGCGGGGCGTCCCGCTCGCGCTCCTCGGCATCGCGACGCTCATCGGCGGGCAGGGCGCGCTCGGGTGGTACATGGTCAAGAGCGGGCTCGACGAGGAGAGCGTCAAGGACCTCGGCGGCGTGCCCCGCGTCAGCCAGTACCGCCTCGCCGCCCACCTCGGAATGGCCTTCCTCGTCTACGCCTCGTGCCTCCGCCTCGGCCTCGGCGTCGGCCGCGACTGGAAGCTCGCCAAGAAGGCGCAGGGCCTTGCCGGTATCAAGTCGGTGCAGGAGACGCTCGCGGTGCTTCAGGGCAAGGTGGCCGGCCGCACCCGCGCGCTCCTCACCGTCGTCTCCGCTCTTGTCTTCACGACGGCGCTCTCCGGTGCGTCGCTCTCTGACTGCGGTTGTGTTGAACTCTTCGCTGACCCGGTCTGCTGGTACAGGCGCCTTTGTCGCCGGACTCGACGCGGGCCTGATCTACAACGAGTGGCCGACGATGGGCGGCTCGCTGCACCCGCCGGCTTCCGAGCTCAACAAGGACTTTTACTGCCGCAAGGCCGACAAGTCGGACCGCTGGCGCAACCTGTTTGAGAACCCGGCGACGGCCCAGTTTGACCACCGCATGCTCGTGCGCCCTCTCCGCTCCCCCTCTCCCTCAGACGTGGGACTTGACTGACGCATGCGTGCGGCAACAGGCCTACACGACCTTCCTCTCGGTCGTGACGCTCTTTGCGTACGCGCGGCGGCCGCACATCCGCGCGCAGCTCCCGCCGACGACGTACCGGCTCATCAAGGCGTCTCTGCACATGAGCGTGCTGCAGGTCGCGCTCGGCATCTCGACGCTGCTGTACCTCGTCCCGACGCACCTCGCCGCGACGCACCAGGCCGGGTCGCTCGTCCTCCTCAGCTTGGTCCTCGCGGCCGGCGCGAGCTTGAGAAGGCCCAACTCGCGCGTTGTGGGCGAGGCGATGCGCACGCTCCGCATGCGCGACAAGGCGGCGCAGATCAAGGTCTGAATGCGCCCGTTGGGCTGCTTGTGGTTGTTCTTCCGGTTGGTACCCCCTCCAGTCTCGTTGTATCTGTCACATAGAACCCCCCTCTTCTCGTTCGTCTCGCCGCTCCCTTCTTTTCCGCTCGTTACTTTCCGTCCTCGCACTGCATCCACTTCATTCTTTCCTCGTACGCTCGACGCAGCTGCCCGTGCTTTCCTGAGCCCTCGCTCTTCCCGTCCCTAGAGGCTCCGCGGACCTTCCGCCCTCGCTTCTCCCTCCTTCCTCACATTCTCTCCGCCCGCAGAATGGACCCGAAGCACCACTATCCGCCTCTCGACGCGACCTCGTCCCGCACCGCACAGCTCCCACCCTCGACCGCCTCGTCCCGCTGGGCCGCCTCTCCCCCTCCCGGACCTGGACCTGCGTCACCGCGCGCTGCATCCGCCATCTCGCCGCGCGAGGGGACGCCGGCGGAGGACTTGCTCCAGCGGCTCGATAGCCGGCCGGCGTCGGTCTCCGGGTGCAGTGCGGGTGCGGGATCAGCGGGGAGGATGCACGATGACGAGGAGGACGAAGAGGAGGAGGACGGCGAGGGGTTCGACTACGAGCGCGTCAAGGCGAGGGAGGGTACAGTAGCCGTACAGAGTGGTGCGTGGCTCGATCCGAGACGTGCGAGACGAGGCGCTGACAGCTTCTCCCTCGCTGTTGTTCGGGGGCGCGCAAGCAGTAAATCCGCACCTTGCACCGCTTGCTTCGACGCTGCACTCGCTCCCGAGCTCGAGCAAGCACGCGCCGCCGCGCTCTCGCCCCAGCTCGACGACCACGCCCGCACCATCGCCTTCTCGCCCGGCCGCGCCAACTGCGTCCACCCTCGCGCGCGTGGCCATCTCGACGTCCGACATCAACGAGGCCGAGCGCGCTCGCAAGCTTGCGTTGCTCGACAGGACGAGGCGCGAGGCGGCTGAGAGGACGGCGAGACGCGAGCAGCTGCAGCGGCGGGAGCTGCGCCAGGAGGAGCGCGCCGCTTCGATCGAGGCGGGCGAGTTGACCGCGACGCCTCGCCCGCTTTCGCCAAAGCTGCAAGTGGGACCTGAGTCTGCTATCGCCTCTCCTTTGTCGTCGCCCGAGGGCTTGAACGGCTACACTACTACCTCGACTGCGGAGCTCCTCTCGGCGCCTTCGTCCCCGACCGACTCGACCGCCTCCGTCCGTGCGCACGCAGCACACGTCGAGTCGCAGCTTCGCGACGCCCTCGCGCGCTCGACCGAGCTCGAGTCGCGCTGCGCACGCCTCGAGTCGCAGCTCATCGCGGCGCACGAAAAGCGGGACGAGCTGCTCCACCTCGTCGAGCAGCTTCGAGCCGAGGTCGAGCGCGAACGCGAAGCGAAGCGCGAGGCGCAGCGCGTGCGCGACGAGTGCCTCGGCGAGGTTGTTGCGCGCGAAGAGCGCGAAGAGGTCGAGCGGCGGTGCGTGGCCGAGCTCGTCGAGCGCGTCGCCGAGCTCGAGGCGGCGCTCGAGGGGCTGCAGGAGGAGGTGCGGCGCGCAGAGGACGAGCGCGAGGCTGCACTTGGCGAGGCGGACGCTGCGCGCGTCGAGTGCGCCGGTCTCGCCGAGGAGGTGGAGCGGCTCGCGGGTGGGAACAAGCGCGCGGCGGAGAAGCTGCGCGTCTTCTTCCGCAAAGAGAAGGAGTGGGAGGCGCGCGAGGAGGCCTCCGAAGCCAAGGTGCGCGCCGTGGAGGCGGACCGCGCGGCGGACAAGCGTCGCATCGTCGAGCAGCAGGAGCTCATTGCGCGGTCGACGACGGCGCTGCATTGGGCTGCGAGGGACGAGGACTCTCCGCCCGAGTTTGCGCACCTCAGACCCGACACGCCGGACGAGCGCATCGAGGAGGTCGCGCGGAAGCTGCTCGACCGGCTCGACCGCCTGACGGAAGACCGTGAAGCGCCGACGTCGACGACCTCGCCTACGGGCACGAATACGACCTCCGAAGGCTCGCTCGCGTCGTCCTCGACGCGCGGCGGATCGAGCACACCCGACCTCGCTGCCGTTCTCGCCGAGCGCGACAGGCTCCGCGACGAGCTCGATGCCGCGCGCGCTCGTCTCGACGAGCACAAAGACAAGGTCTTGAAGTACGTCGAGCAGCTGCGCTCGAACCACGCGAACGAGATTGCGCTCCTCCGGCGCGAGCAGGAGCTCGAGATCGAGGCGCTCAAGGGCCGGTTCGCGCAGCAGCACAAGGAGCAGTCGCTTCTCACCGGCAGCAGCATCTCGTCCACGTTGACGGGCGTCTACTCGGCGGCTGAGCTGATGCACCTGTCGCACTCGCCGCTCGTCGGGCACCCGCTCGCCGAGGAAGGCGCGCGGCCGCTTGGCATGAGTGTCAAGCAGCCGTCGGGCGAGCTCGTCGATGCGCAGATGGCTCTCGTGCGTCTCATCAACGTGTGCTCCAATCGATCCGCTCCGGTTTCGCCTCTGCGCCGGATGTACTGACCGATACGGAGACCCTTGGCAGACCGACAAGCAGCTCAGCCAGGTCCAGCCGCGCCTGCACTACCTCGAGCGCGTCGCCGCGACCTGGGACGCCGAGAAGCGCGCCCTCGAGGAGAAGCAGCGCGGCTTTGAGCAGGAAAAGGTCGCGCTCGAGCAGGAGAAGCGTGCGGCCGAGGGCGAGAGGGACGCCTGGCGCGAGAGGCACGATGCGGCGGTGGGCGAAGTGGAAGAGCTCGAGCAGACGGTGTGCCACTTGATGGACGAGCTTGGGAAGCAGGTCGAGGTGTTGGGGGAAGGTGAGCGTCAGTGTCTCCATTTGAAGCTTTCTCAACTCACAGCTTCTTTGCGCTTCACTAGAGCTCGCGAACGAGGTTGGGTCTGGTAGCACGAGCAGGAGCACGACGCCCGACTAGTCGCGTGAGGCGGGGAGGTCCGAAACTCCTTGTAGTTTGTCTCGCCTGCTTCTGCCAGCTCACATTCGTAGTCAGGCTTGCACGCAACTTGTCCCGTCCTTCGGCTTGCACGCGGTCTGTAGCATGATGAGGGCACAAAAGGTACTGCTTTTCTTTCAGAATCTGTCCGAACGATACGTTGGTTCGGCCTCTTCGTCTTAGAGGAAGGGACGCTCGGCCTGCGGCGTCACCCTCGCGCCATGGCGACGACCGACGATGCCGCTGTTCCAGTCGACGAGAGCGGAGTGGGCGGTGACCCTGCAGCAGCGGCAGGCAGGGCGAGTCAGTCAATCGCACAGTCAGATGACGGAGCATGCGATGCAACGCGCCTGTTGTCCCACAGCACGACGGTCCCGGGCGTGCCCCAGCGAGCGCGACCCTGGAAGTCGTGTCCCTTCGAGATATGATCGTACAGAAGGTTGAGGATAGCGTCACTCTCCTCTTGCTTGAGGCCAATAATGCGACGGGAGAAGCCCGGGTTGACATAGCTGTCGCGGCAGAAATGTCAGGTCCAGACACCAAGAGCGTAGCGTGTTGAGGCGCGATGGAAGGAAGTGATACGCACAGGGCCTTTTCGCCAGTGACCGGGTGACGGCGAACCAGAGGGTGCACGTTCTTGACGGGCTGACGCTTGATCGTGTCGATGCCGTGTGCCTTGACCGCGCGCTCGTACTGCTCGACACCCGAGTGCTCGACCTGAAGTGTCTCAAGGTACTCGCAGAACGAAGGCGAAAGGCGCTTGTAGGCCTCTACTTGGTCGATGAAGAGCGTGTCGCCGCCATCCTCGGGCGTGTCGTAAAGGAACAACGTGGTCAAGCCGGGAGGTTGTGCCTCTACATAACGATCGGTCAAAACACCTCTGAAACCGTGACTGTGTTAAAAGAGCATGAGGCTCACCGTACGAGACGTCGGAGTGCACCGTTGTCGTCGAAAGTTTGTTGTCGTACGCGCGCTCGTCCGAGGTGCCAGTGGCTTCGCGCCAGACGAGGTGCAGCTGCGGGTAGTCTTTAGGCTGACCCGAGACCGGATGGATGTGAATGCGACCGAAAAATGCGCCCCAGTCGCTGAAGGATTAGACGCATCAGGTCAATATCAGGGGCACTCAGCGCAGCAGCGACGGCTCACTTGATCTGCCACTCAGGTTCTGCCTCGATGAAGTTCTGCTGGTTGCGCAGCACGACAAAGCCGCGTTGAGCGACGAAGAGAGCGATCTGAGCGCGCTCGCGGGCATCGAGCTTCGTGAGGTCGACGCCGTCCTGAATTTCCGTGCCGAAGTTCGGAGTGACACTCTGAAGCTTGGCGCTGTCGAGGAAAGAGCGAGGCTGCGGATCTTTGAGAGCTTTGTGGCCCGGGTCGATGTGCTCGAAAGGCTCGAGAGGTGGGAGGTTGAGCAAAGTCGTCCACTCCGGGAGGAAGCGCTGAAACTTGTACGGCTGCTCAGCCGGCTTGCTCTCGCCGCTCAGACTGAGCTTGGCAACAGCAGCTTCAGCAGTCTGGGTGACGATTGTCGACATCGCAAGTTGAGGATGTGATGCGAGAGGTTGGCGGGAGAGAAGGAGCCGAGGGGCCCGGTCGGTAAGCGCTGAGCGGGGAACGCAGCACGCAGCGGCACAATCACGACTCCTGTCGACACTCCTTGAGCAAGCAAGGCGCGCAGAGCATGGCGTGCGAGGGAGTGAGAACGCGTGATGGCGAAGTCACGATGCGAGCGAGCGGCGCAGGTACCGCCGGGCTCGGCCAGCAATGCGCTATTTGTCTCATGACTCCAACAAGGCCGACTTCCTGGCGAGTGGATTGAGGTGTGCGGAGGAAGCGTGAGCGCGTGGGCCGATAATTCTCATCAGCTGTCTTGCTGGGATCTCTCGCTGCGCTCACGCCGGAGCTTTGGATACGTGAATCGCTTACTTCAGAGCTGCTTGCTTCGTACGACCGTTCTCGCGCCACCGATCGCGCTGAGAACCCAAGGGCGACAGGCGCTTGCGTGCTCTCCGCTCCTGCTTGCGACGGGTCACCCCGGCGCGAGCCCGACGACAAGCTTGGCGCTAGCCACGAACCTCGCAAAGCTGCCTCCGCATTGTGCCATCCGCCTGTGAGAGCACCTGGGGCAGCGACCGGGCACGCGAGCGTCGCAGCGGAATGGCGACACAGCCGAGGAATGGCGCCTTTCGCACATGCTGATTGCATGACCGCTGGCTTGGACAAGTCGTGGAGGGACTGGCTACCATACGAGCACGCTTGACCCCCTTCCTCCATCGTCTCGCATTTCTCCTCTGCGACCCCAGCCATCATGGCCCCGCCTACCGTTGCCGATGTCGACGTGCTGCCCGCTCAGCCGCCCCTACACTCTCATCACTCAAGTGGATCAACGACTTCAAGCTCGGAGAAGCGCCGCGACAGCGACTTCGACAAGAGTGAGACCAGTTCGATCGCGACCTCACGCGCACCTCTGGCACCTGCTTCGGAAGAAGGCTACACGCCGGGCGCTGCCCTTCTGCACCACTTGCACATCCGTCGCCGAAAGGCTCACCTCGAGCTCGATGCGGTAAGTCTTTCTGGCTGTCCCGCTTGGCGCTACGCTGACACTCTCCTTGCCAGGTTGCGACGCAGGAGAGCGTTTTCGACGGCCCGCTAGCCGACCACTACAAGCCGGCGCCTGAATGGGAGAACATTGAGCACTTTGACCCGTCGCTGAGATGGACGCACCGCGAGGAGCGCTCCGTAAGGCGAAAGATTGACTTCAAGATTCTCGCCTTCATCATGCTCATGTTCCTTGCGCTCAACGTGAGTGTCTCATCTTCTCACCTGTTGCAGACACGAAGGAAGAGGCCTGCTGTCTTCTGAGCACGGCACTGACCCGCTTGCTCTGCAGATCCACCGCACCAACTTGGCCAACGCAACGGTACATTCTACGTGCGCGCTTCTGGCAACAGGTTCACCAGCTGACTCTCCATCTACGTAGGCCGACAACCTGCTCAAAGACCTGGGTGTCACGCAGGCCGACTACAACCTCGCCGTCACCCTCGGACGCGTGCGTGCCAAGTTTTGGAAAGACCGCTTCGAGAGGCCTGCGCTGACCCGTGTCTTCAGGTTGGCTTCCTGCTTGCCGAGGTTCCCTCCCAGATCATCGGTGCGCTCGTTTGACCCGCGACGTGGCGCTAGCAGCTGACGACTGGCGACTGCAGGCAAGTTTCTCGGCGTCGACATCTGGCTGCCTATCTGCGCCGTCGGCTACAGTGTTCTCGGCATGGCGCAGTTCGCCATGAAGGGTCGAGTCAGCTTCCTGTGCCTCCGTTTCTTCATTGCCGTTTTCCAGGGCGGATTTGTGAGTCAGCTCATCTCCCAGCACCTATACAATCGAGTCGCCCTCACTTTGCTGAAGACGCTCCTGACCATCACGGCGAGCAGATCCCCGACGCTGTCTTGTACCTCAGCTACTTCTACACCCGCAACGAGCTGCCCGTCCGCCTCGCCGTCTTCTGGTCCGTCAACGCCACTTCCAGCCTCCTCACGGCATTCCTTGCCGTCGGTCTGCTCAAGATGCGCGGCGTCCTCGGCCACGCCGGTTGGCAATGGATGTTCCTCATCGAGGGTCTCGTTACCCTCCTCATCGCCGTCCTGTCCTTCTTCGTCCTGCCCGCCGGCCCTTCGCAGACCAAGACCAAGCTGCGTCCTGAGGGCTTCTTTAGCGACAAGGAGGTCAAGATCATCGTCAACAAGATCGTTCGCGAGTGCGTGCTTTTCATGTGCTCTCGCGCTCGGCTCTGCTGACCGCAAACGCTATCCAGCGACCCGGCAAAGGCGCAGATGCACAATCGCGAGCCTCTCACCTTCAAGACAATCTGGGCCGCGCTGAAGGACTACGACATGTACCCGATGTAGTGCGTCTCGCGGTCTCGCGCTCACGAGTGGCGACCCAGCGGCTCTGACGCCCGTCACACTCTACAGCCTCATTGGTCTGAGTTTCGGAATCGGCTCGTATCCCATTTCGAGCTATTTCCAGCTCTCGATGCGCGACCTCGGCTTCTCGACGGTCATGGCAAACCTCCTTGCCGTCCCGCACACCTTCCTCACGATACTCAACCTCTGCGCCGTGACGTGCCTCTCCGAGATCATCAACAATCGCACCTGGCTCGCCTCGCTTCAGAACGTGTGGATGCTGCCGTTCTACATTGCCCTCGTCGCTCTCCCCCACCCATCACCGTGGACCTACTTTGCCCTGGCGTGAGTGTGATGGCCTTGCAAGGGGCTGTCCGCCATACTGAACGTCCCTGTCCCGCAGCACGCTCCTCCTCGGCTACCCTTACGCGCATGCGATCCAGGTCGCATGGACCTCGCGCAACTCGGGCTCTGTCCGCACCCGCGCCATCTCTGCCGCGGTCTACAACATGTTTGTTCAGCTGAGTGGTGTCATCGGCGCGAACCGTGAGTCTTGCGCCTCCTTGCAGCTCGAGTTGTCGTCTTCCTTTGCACTGTCAGCGCGTTTCTCTGACTTCTGCTCCCGACCCGCAGTGTACCAAGCGAACGACCGTCCACGCTACGTCAAGGCCAACAGCGGCATCATCGCCGTGATCGCGTTCAACCTCATTGTTGTCTAGTGCGTCTTCTCCCTCTCCCGGCCTACCTTATCTCGGATCTGTCCCTTCGTCTCAGTCAACGCTGACCGCACAAGAGCACACGCAGCCCAGGAACCTTCTTCTACTACCGCGCGCGCAACGCCTGGAAGGAGAAGCGCTGGAGCGCCATGTCGACCGAGGAGCGCGCGACGTGTGCGTCGCTTTCGGACCACCGCAAGCTCTCCCGTTCGAGATTGGTCACTGACCGAGATGGTTACCGCAGATCTGACGACCACCAAGGACGAGGGCTGCCGTCGCCTCGACTTCCGTTTCGCATACTAGACGGAGGATTCGCCAAGACCAGGCGTAGCGCGTGTTCGGATTCGGTACAAAAAGGAACCACACTGCAAAGCGACGTTACAACAAGTAGACCCCTGCCTCTCGGCGCGGCGCGCCTCCTTCCGTCTGGCTCAGTTTTGCCGGTCGATCGAGCGGTTGATGCCGCCCAGCAACGCCTTGAGCAGGTAATTCGAGTCACACGAGCCCTGCCGAGGGAGAGAGGACAGAGGGGTCAGCGCAGGTACTGCACATGACGGATGGAGTGGGCGGCGGAGAAGCGAGAGCGGAGAGGGTGCACCTCGAACAGCGTCGTGTCGACCATGTCGCGGATCCTGCGGACCTCGCACATCGCTTAGCCCGTCCTCACTAGATGACGGCAGGCAGACAAGACCTCACCCGTGCTTCTGCTTGAGGTCGTCGTCGAGGCTGCGCAGGTGCTCGGTCGCGTCGGAGCTGTCGAGTCCATTGCCGTCAGCTGCGCTTGTTGAGCTCCCAACGAGCCTGCGTCAGATCGAGCACTCACTAGTTCCCGATCTGGACGAACGAGCAGCCGACCTGGCGCGTCACAAAGCACAGTGAGGACATTCCCCGTTGACGCGGAAGCACGGGAGGGAAACGAGCGCACCTGGAACGGCGGGAGGCGGCCTTGGTCGAGCCTCCTTGCTACATCAACGAGTACCTCCTCCGGGTTCTGATTCCTGTCTGGCGCGCCGTCTGGAGAAGGGCGAGATCAGGCTCTGAGCGACTCGAGGGAGAGGAGAGACGAGTGAGATGGACCGGTGAGGATGACGAGGTTGAGCGGTTTCGGGCGCGGAAGGCCCTGCGCCTTGCCTGTCGCCTGCCACTGCTCGAGACTCTTGAGGGATGAGGCAGCGAAATATGCCGGTCAGCCGGGGCGAGACGCGCAGGAGGAAGGCCCAACGCCTCTTGCGCCTTCCGCGCCGGCAGCTCACCTGCAAATACGGCTCGAGCACCCTCCTGACGGCGTCTTTAGTCGGTGTCGTGCTCCTCGGCCTCACGCGGCGAAAGACCGCGAGGCATTCCTGCGCCGACGTCGTGCTCGCGGCCGTTTCGCGCGCGTTGAAGAAGCACAGGTCGACGCCGTCCTGTCTCTCTCCCCTCCCAATCAGCTCTCTTGCCCACAGAAGAGAGAGAATGGGGAGGGAAGGGGAGGCACCTCGTCGTACTGCACGGCGGTCTCGACGACGGCAGCGAGCGCGGGCGCGACGGTCGAGTCCCACATGGGCTCCATCGACCCGCTGTCGTCGACGAGGAACACCGTGTCGTACTTTGCGAGCTGGCGCAGTGCGTCTTCGGTGCGCTTGTCCAGGCCAGGGGCGGCGGCGGTGGCGGTGGTGGGAGGACGCGAGGTCGGGGGTCCGATGTGGGGCGGCGACGAGGAGGACGAGGAGAGAGGGGCGGGAGGGGCGCTTGAGGGCACTTTCGACTTGCCCGAGATGGAGAGGCGCTTGAAGAAGCCCATCGTGCTTCGTCAGCAGCAGGAAGAGCGAGCGTCGAGGGAGAGAAGCGGGACGAGATGACAACGAGGCGGTGCAACCCTCAGAGGCGGACGCAAGGCGGACAAAGGCGACTCTCGATCTCGCTCGCAGTCCGGAGGGTGCCAGATGTGTACAAGGAGGGCTAGCTTGCAAGTACGAGAAGGCGACGCGTCTACGCCTCGACCTGGGCGATGTACTCCTTCAGCTCTTCGGGCTTGAGCAGCGAGTAGCCCTTCTCCGGCACGACCTGCGCGTTGTAAGCCTCGCTGTCAGCGGAACGAATTCGAGCAAGCGAGGAGGCAGAACGGAAGACAAACCTGCGCAAGCTGGACGTTGTTGTGGTCGAGCTTCTCCTCCATGACCTGCTTGAGCACCTTGAGCGCGAGCACCTTTGCCGCTTGCAGCGTCATCGACTGTGAACGCGCTCTCCCAAGATTAATAGCCGCGCCGAGAGTGTAAGAGTCAGAGTCGAGAGGCCATCGAGGCGGAGCGTGCGCACCTTGTCGTACGAATCCTGCAGCTCGCTCTGCGCGCCCTCGCTGCCCGACCCGATCGCCTTTGCGTGGTAGCGCATGAACGTCCCTGACGGGTCGGCGTGGTACCTGTCGACGCACGCAATAAAGTCAGCGCGCACGAGCGCGAGGAGCCCGGCAGAGGCAGAGAGACGCACAGTTGCGGGCCGTGGTGGTCGATTCCTGCGATGAGGAGCGCAACACCGAATGGCCGGGACTGCGCGCGGCACACTCGTCAGCTCCAGAAAAGCACTCGCAAAAGGAGGAAAGAGGGACGCACCATGGACGCCTCCTCCTCATTGGCGCCCTCGCCAAATCGCAGCGCCAGGTCCGACACCGACTGCGTGACCGACTCGACCTTGATCTGCTCGTCGTACGTAAAGTAGTGGTTCTGCGCGAGGTGTAGGAGATGGATGAGTCACCACCGCTCTGCACTTTGTCCGTGCAGGGTGTCGACACGAGAGAGCTGCCCCGAGACGCACCTGGGCCGTCACCCGCGCATGCTCAACCATGGTCCGCGCGTCGGCCGTGAGCCCGCTCATGGCGCACGCGATGTGGCTGTCGATCTCCATAATCTTCTCGACCGAGTCGGACTCGAGCAGGGGCGACTGGGTGCGCTTCTCGACGGCGAGGACGACGCCCTCGGACGTCTGGATGCCGACGGTCGTCGAGCCGAGCTGCGGGTGCGCGTTTGTTCCGTCAGCCGTGTTGAAAAGAGTGGAGCGAGGGAATAGGGGCTGGGCGCACCTTGATGGCCTCGATGGCATACTCGACTGTCGCAAGCGCCGAGGAGGGGGGTCAGCCGCAACCTCGTGAGGCGAGAGGAGACCAGCTCTGAGCGCACCCTGAAAGAGTCGCCCTTCAGGCGAGAAGGTGTTGACCTGCAGGACGTGCTACAGTGAGCTACAACAAGCTAACGCCAGTCCCGGCGCGAGCGAGGTGGTGCTGCAAATCTCGCTGGACGGGGACGGGCGAGGCTGTGAGAGCTGGTACGCACACCACGGTCGTACTCTGAGCGACTGCAGGCAAGCAAGGGGCGGGGAGGGCGGGGTTGAGTGTCTGGTGTGGATGAAGCGATGAGGACGAACGAGGAGGAGGGACGGACCTGCTGAACATGGCGGGCGGGTCTAGCGGGTGCTCGGTGGCTGTCTGAATCTGTCTACACTCGCAGCACGCTCTTCGGAAAGCGTCAGGCGGAGGGAGAGCGGCCAAGAGCGTCGTCACCCTCCGCGTCGGCCGCGTCGCCTCCCCGCCAGCGCTCCCTCTCTCCCGCGACCCTCGAGCCGCAGACAGAGTGAGCAGTGCACGAGTGCGTACCACCGAGTGAGCCCTGACTCACCCCGCCGCGACTCACCCTCGACGCTCCACTCGCAGTGGCCGCCGTCGCTCCTCCCTCGTCGGCACTCCAGACCGCCGCGGGCGCACCCGTCTTTGCCCCGAACCTGATGCACAATAACAGGAGTCTCTACTACGTAAAGAGCAGTGCGCCCACTCCCATCCGCAGCCGCTGCCATCGAGTACCTCACCCTTGACCCCCTCCCGCCAGCAACCGCGTGCATCGCAGGCGCGACCGCCGGCTTGCTCGGCCTCACCAACCTCGCCGGGTTCGCCTTCTTCCTCGCGAGCTCGGTCACCGTCGGCGCCCTCTACGCCCTCGCCAACTGCGGCGCACAGCCCTCCCGCTACTTCCTCAAGTCGAGCGAACCCCTCGTCGCCGGCACCCTCGGCAACTGCTTCTCCTTCATCCTTTTCTGGACCCGTGCGTTGCTTTCCTCATCCTTGCCGTGCCGTACGTTCGACTGAGTCACTCTGTCGCCCGCAGTGTTCTATTCGCTCGTCTACAGTTCGTTCCCTCCTTCCCTCCGCCATCTCTGAACGACCAGCCCAGTCTGACCAATGGTGCTCCCCCTCACAGTCTACGAGTGATTGATCTCGGCGCGCTGCTACGCAAGCAGCTTCCGCCTCGGTCACGCCGCGCCCGGCCTTTGCGCCGCGTCTCTCGCCCTTGTTCTTCTGCCCCCAAAGCTCCCGCAGCCAGCTCTCACCGGCACTCGTCTGCCCTACAATCGCGCTTGAAGCGCTGCGGCCATGTCCCACCCTGGGTGAGCAGTGGGCACGACTTGGCACGCGCTTCGTAAATGGGTTTGGCGTTGGCAGGTCGGGGCACGGGTGTCGCGAGGGGCGCTAGAGTGAGCGTGCAATCTGCGTACAGTATCACTCGCATCGCCATGGAGCGTCGCCCAGTGGGCCTGGCTGCGCGCCTGACGAGAGGCAGCCCCTGTCCGCCCCGAGTCCGTCGCCCTCCCTTGTCCCCGGTCGCTCGGCCTTTCGCCTCTTCCCTGCCAACTCGAGAGCAGAAGAATGGCCTTCCGACGCTTCTCCCTGCGTTCAGACAACAGCAGCAGCAGCAGCACCTCACGTGCACAGAAGCCCTCCCTCCCCACATCGGCTCCTCCCAATCCTCCTCCTTCCTCGCGACACTCGATGCCGCCCCCGCGCAGCCCGCCGACTGCCCTGCCCGACCTCGCCTCCCTGAGCCTCGCCTCCTCCTCCTCCTCCTCCGCCGCGCCCGCGCCCCCGCCATACCAAGCTGTCCTACCCGCCGCCGCCGCGCCTCCGCCGTCTCGGGGGGCGAGAACGAGCAGGACGGGCGCGCCGCCGCAGAGGCGGAGCAGCGTCGAGGACAGGCTCGCGCCGCTTGGGAGGTACGACTTGACGCTCGTGGTCGACGGTGCGCTCGAGTGCTGGACATCGCATGCGAAGTAGACGGGGAGCTGACTGTCGCTTTCTGCTGCTGCGCTGCTGCTTCTTGTGCATTGAGCGCAGACTCGCCGTCCATGGTCGACTATTGGGACGAGACGCGCTCCGCGCTCATGGGCGTCGTCGAAAAGTGGTCCGTCCGGTCCCACCTCCTTCCGCGTGAGCCATACAGCTCACTCAGCAAACGCGCACAACAGCACAAAGTACGACAAGGACGGGATCGACGTCCTCTTCCTCAATGCCGAGGAGCGCCGAATGGCCAATGTGACGGACCCGGCGCTGGTCGAGCGCGTGTTCAGGGAGGTCGAGCCGCAGGGGAGCACGCCGTGCGTTCCCCTCCCTCGCTCGCCCCTTTCTCTCTCTCCCAGAACCGTGTGCTCACGCCCCAGAATGCAGCACAGGAATGGTCCTCGACGAGCTGCTGCGGGACTACGTCGAGCGGGTCGAGCATGCGAAACAGACGCGCGAGCGCGTAAAGCCGCTCCTCGTGCTCGTGCTCACGGACGGGAGGGCCGACGACCCCGATATGGTCAAGGGTGCGTTGATGAATCCCAGGTTCCATCGGCGTAAGCAGCCGCGCTCATGCGTTGGTGCTCGATTTCGACGAGTGATGCACCAGACATTATCGTCGAGATGGCCCAGCGACTCGACGAAGTCCGCGCACCGTGCGTCCCCCACCCTCCGTCCTCCTCTCTTCAAATAGCTAATGCCCCGCCCGCAGGCCGTACCAGCTCGGGATCCAGTTCGTGCAGATCGGGTCGGACCCGGACGCGCGCGCGTTCCTGCAAGAGCTCGACGACGACCTCAGGCCGCAGCTCGGCGTGCGCGACATGGTCGACTGGTGCGTTCGCACGTTCCTCTTTGCCACTGTGGTGGCGGCGCTGATGCGGAGGTTGCGACAACCTACAGCACGCCGTTTGAAGGCGAGATCACGCCCGACTTTATTCTCAAGGCCGCACTTGGCGCCGTCGTGCGCTCCATTGACGGATGAGCGACGTCGCGCAGGAGTGTATCAGTGGCGGAGAAACAGTCTTTAAACGGATCCTTGTACCTCATCTCGCTGTACCCATCTCTCGCATGTGCCGTCTCTACCTGTATCTGCCGTGTTGTTCGCACCTCCTACGCGTTACAACAAAGTCCCCTCGCAATGCCATTCCTACTAGCACAACAATCAGAACCATACTTGGACATCGAGAGAGCGGGAGAGAAGGCGTGCGAGCCAAGGGGGGGCTAGACAGGCGGGTGCAGCGCCTTTTGGGACTGGAGATTCCACTGCACGTTGCGCATGTACGACGTCCACAGCTCGACGATGACGGCCGTCTCGCTGTTGTACGAGTTGACTTGCTGTAGAGGGTGCGTTGCCGTTCAGCACGGGGTAGGGCAGGATGAGCGAGTAGGAGTCAGCGTTTCGCTCTGAGGGCCTGCAGTCGGACTGGTGCAGAAAGTGCAGTTCGGCCCTGCCTGTGCAGAAGCTACGCTGACAAGCAGAGTGCGAGAGCGATACGACGACGCACCTCGATCGAGCGGTTCAGCTCGAGCATGCTCTCGTTGAGCTTCTCGACCGTGCCGAGGATGCGCGACATGATCACTGTACGCCCGCAGAAGCTGATCAGCAACTCCGCCGCCCAGATCGTAGCGTGCAAGCGACCGCAGAGGGACCGCGAGGCGACGCGTCGAGCGATGAGGTCCGCTGAGCGAGCGACAGGACGTACCTTCTTGCTCTTCCTCGTAGGGGTTGTTCATCGTGCCGTGTCTATCTGGGCGAGTCGGCGCGATAAAAGGAGGCTTGCCGCGGGCGGGACGACGCGATCAAGGTGTGTTTGCTGATGAGGAGGCGAAGGACGCGGGCGGGCGGAAGCAGGGTCTCAGTCGGGTGGACTTGGCTCTCGAGCGATGGAAGCACTGAACACACGAGCTGCTAGCCTGCAGGAGCGTTGTAAGGCGACGAGATCAAGTCGAACCTGATGATGCTCCTCTTCGTTCTTCCCCATTGCCGCCTTGACCTCATCTGCTCAAGAGCTCGGCGCGAGGCAGACTGGGCACACTCCATCGCAATGGTTGTGCGACGCTCCGGCGCCTTGACTAGCAAGGAGCGACATGCTACTCTCGCTCGCCGGCATTGCTCCTCCTGCTTCCGCTTCTCGCTGCTACCTCCTTCTGCTTGCGCTCGTCAGCCCGGCCTTGCGCGAGATCAGACTGTATCAAAAGACGATGGTGCCTTACATTGGCTGAAGTGGGACGGAGGTACCCGCGGATGGTCCGGTCCGGAAACAGGAGACTGCTGGCGGTTAGCGTTGCCGGCGCTCTCGCGTGCCTCTCTTCCTTCGAGTCCGCCGCTTGTCTGCTCATGGCGGAGCACAACGGGCCCAGGCGCTGGCTTGGCAGGCAAGGCGGCCTCTCTGTGTCGCAGCGTCAGTTCCCCTTCGCTCTCATGCACCGAATCTAGGCTGACGATGACCCGTCGCTGTCCACAGTGCTCGGCCCCCCAGACGCAGAGCCCACTCCCGTGCGTGGAGCCGAGCCTCCCGCCGTGACCGTCACGCATGCGGAGCAAGACCGCGTCTACCTGTGGGACCAGGGAGAGAACATACCGCATGGTCCGTCTTCCATCGTGTCCCCTGCTTCGGCAACTCACGTGCCTGTGTCTGCAGGTCTGCATCATCTGCCGAGAGAGCCGTACGTGCGACTTGACCGGTCGCATTCTGCTGCAGAAGCGGTGCGTGGGCAGCGTCTCTCCGTCGGCCATGGGCCTCGACTGACTAGGTCGACCCTGGACAGCTCGACGACATTCGACTGCAGTACCATACCGAGTTCTTTGTCACGTGGTTCCGCCAATGGTGCTTGCCCCGTCTTCGCGGGATCGACTGGACCTACGAGGCGTATGTTCCGGTCTCCGGACCTGGTCAAGGCACCCGTGCGTTCCAATCAAGCCCCTCACCGTCCTTGCGTCTTGACCTTACTGGCCGCCTCGAACTAGACGACTCGCCCTACGAGATTGCCGTCCCGGCTCTGCTGTATCCGGCCAGGTGGTCCAGCTCTAACTCCTGGTTCCTCACGCGCGAACTCAACCCTCCACACGAAGTGGCCGCACCAGGTTACTATGCGCTTGTGAATGCCCACGGTGATCGTCAACCAATGGCCGCTGCCGTCGCCTGGCAGACGGGACACATGTCGGCACTTGGGCATCGCTGGAGCATGGACAGTGTTGGCTGTGAGTGCTGACTGCTCTGTCATTCGGCTTGCGGCACGATCACACTGAAGATCATCTCTCGAACACAGCCCAAAGCTGGCGCAATGGCATTCATGTTCTCGATGGCTTCGAACCTCTTCCTCCGAACGTCGAGTGGACCATGGAGGTTCCTCCTTCGAATCATGAGCACAGCCCGCCGCACGCCATCCCGTGGATTGTAACCTTCCACCTCGATCACGGCACGCATGTCCAGCTCGTCTACGTCCGTGTCATCTTCGCGCGTGCGATCACCGAGGCGGAGCGGAGGCGCAAAGCGGCGCATCAAGTCGGTGCGCGAGGGGTGCAACGCACACAGCCGCACAGGAGGGACGACCATCTTGCTCCGTACTGAGTTCTGTCGAGTGCAAGGACCCACAGTGGCCGCTGAGACTCGCAGGGGAACTCCTTTAGAGCGTTGCACAATCTCTTGAACAGAGCGCCAAGGAGAGTTGCAGTTCCGCAAGGTCTACCGCTTCGCAGCCACCGCGGCCGCCGCCCTCAGACGCGCCCTGAGCGCCGCATACTCTGTCCTGACATCCCTGTCCGCGCCCCCCGCGCCTCCCTCGCTGCGCGTGACCCGCCCACTCACGCCTCGCGCTGCTCCTCCTCCTCCTTCCCCTGCTGCCTCGTCGTCGTCATCGTCGTCATCGTCCGAGGAGAAGACAGCGCGGCTTGCTCTGCCCCTGTGGCGCGCGGAGAAGAGGGCGTGTCCGCTGTCGCCCGCTCCGCTCGGTGCCGACCTCGCCGAGACGTGGCTCGCGATGGAGCGCGAGCGCATACCGGTCTGCGAGGGTCTCGGAGGAGCCTCGGCGAGAATGGAGGAAGCACGAGCGTCGCGGGCGAGATAGGAAGAGAAGGGAGACGCTGCGGCGGAAGCGAGGAAGTCGTTCGAGAGGCGGGAGCGGCGGGCAGAGCTCGACTCCGGACGAGTGTCGCGGGCGTCGGGCGAGTCGCGTGCTGATGAGCGGGCGTGCCGTATCCGAGATGATGCGGTGGTCGCTGGGATGCTTGTCGGCGCAGTTGAAGCAGAAGGAGCGAAAGACGAACGGGAAGGCGTGGCCATCGTCAGACCCGAGGGCGAGGGCAGCGAGCCTGACGACGACGACAAGAGGCGTGACGGCGATGGGCGCAGAGCGGACGGTGTTGTTGCAGAGATGTTTGTCGGTGAGGTTCGAAGAGAGGGAGAGGAGCCGGGAGACAGCCCGGCGACGCGAAGGCGCCCGCTGCTTCTGCAGGCGCGAGTTAGCCGAGCTATTGAGCGAGGCAGAGACTGTCGTACCTGAGCGATTTGAGCGCCTTCTTCGCGCCCGTCTTGATTCGCCAAACCTGCAACGCGCCATCTGAGCAAGTCAAGTCGTCAGCCTGCGCTGCGAGCTGGACGGGGGATCACTGAAGCGAGCGCACATGACGCAGCTCGGGCGTCCGTTTTCTGCGCCTGGTGCGTCAGCTCTGCTGGCGGAGTCCAGTTGCGCCATGCATTGAGCGCAGCCAGGGCAAGCAAGCGATTATGGTGCTGGACAGCCGTCAAAGTCTGTAGACGCCGAAAACGTCGCAAGTAAGCTTTCGTGTCGTCAATAGATGAGGCAAGGGCCATCCTCATCGCTTACCTTCGTTCTTGCCTTCCACCACTCCCAGGCCTCGCGCCTCTCGCGCTCGACGCGCTGCACCGTGATGTGCGCCTCAAAGCGGTGCACCGACCGCTCGCGCCACTTGTCGAACGCTAGCTCCTTCGCACGGTCTTGCCGACTGGCAGAGAAGGTCGTGAGGCGGGCGGAAAGGGCGAGATTGCGGCGGGTCGAGTGCAGCCAGGCGTGGAAGGCGCGGTCGCGCAGCTCTGTTCGCCCAACGCGTATTCAATGATCAGCGCATGAACTAGTGCAGCGCTGAAGCCAGATTACGGTCAACGGACCTTCGAGCTTAACGGCCCGGTGCTCGTCGGCAAGCACGACGCGGTCTTCCGCTCTGTGAACCTGCTCGGTCCATTGATGGAAGCTAGCACTGCGCGTTCGGAGTCAGTCGCATGAAGCTATCGGTCAGGCTCGAGAGAGTGACGCACGCAACGGCCTTGCGATCGAAGAAGTCGCTTGCGTCCCGCTCGAGCGACTTGCGCACGATCACGCGCGACTTCCAGACCTCGAGCGTGGCGCCGACGAGACGCTGTGTGATGAGCGACCTCTGAATCAGCACAGAAAGCAGGCTGGACCACTTGCTCGGGACTGAGAAGGCTTCGTAATGTACACGTTCTTGCCGCTTTTGCGCAATGTCAAGCAATTGGCGGTCGCGCAGGCGCCGCATCGTTTGCGCGATCCAGACTGTGGCTCGGGGTTCGTCAGCTGCAATTGAGCGCGCGACTTGACGCTGCTCAGTAAACGCACATTCGAGCGCCTCCTTCTTGCGCGCCGTCCTCCTCCCGTCCTCCCACCTCTCCCTTCTCGCCTCCCAAGCCTTCTCGACCCACGTCCTCCACGCCCTCCTCGCGCCCATGAAGTCTCGCACGACGTCCGCCTTCCGGCGCTGCACCTCCTCGTGTCCCACGCGGGCCCTCCACCGCCCGAGCGCCTGGCCGAGGACGCGCACGCGCGAGACGCCCTGGGCTGCGCGGGCGAGGCGCGCGCGCTGCGACGCCGCGTCGGCCCAGGCGGAGAAGGCGGCGAGGCGGAGCTTGGCGCTCGAGCGCGCGAGGAGCGCATCGGCGCGCAGGGGGAGCGTGCTCGAGACGTGGGTGTGCGAGGCGCGCCAGGAGGTGAGGGCGGAGTGGGCGAGTGAATGCGAGGTGGCGCGGTGAGAGAGGGAGAGGCGCGTGTGCAGACGCCAGGTCGTAAGGAGGGAAGAGGCGCGTTGGGCGGTAAGGGAGGCGGAGCGCGCATCGGAGAGAGTCGTGAGAGCGCGAAGGCGGGAGAGGCGCGCAGACCAGACGGAGAGAGTGGAGGAAGCGAGAAGGTGCGAGTGGTGCGAGGCGGCGAGGGAGAGGAGGTACGCCTCGTGCTGCGCTTGTCGTCTGCGAGAAGCGACGTACAACCGTTCAGCAGATAGACAGATTCGAGGAAGGAAAGCGAAACGCACCTGCGTTCCGTCCAGACGTCCCATGCCTCGCACAAGAGTCGCTCGTCCTTTGCGACGAGCACCTCCTTCTCCCTGACCCTGAGCGACGTCCGCCTCACCCACCAGCTGAGCAGCTGCCCCGCCTTCGCCTGCACCTTTTCTTCGCAGACTTCGACCGCGACGACGTCCCACTGGGCACACACCGCCCTCTTCCGCTCCGTGCGCTCCTTCCACGCTCTCATCGCCCGCCGCGCCAGCGCCCCGACCCTGAACCTCGTCGCCCTCTGTTCTCGCACTTCGTCTCTCCACCTGTTCAGCGCGCGACGCAGTAGCCCGCGCCTAACGACCCGATGGACGACCTCGTCCCTCGCCCCTCTCAGCGCGCGCTCCATCTCCCTCCGCGCCTCGTCCCTCCTCCCCGCCTCCCTCGCCCCGACACGCGCCCTCCACCTTCCCAGCGCCCTCCGCAGCCCCGCCCGCGCCCTCTCGCGCTCCGACCCGCGCCAAACGTCCTCGAGCGTGCGCTCGCGCTCCCGCGCGCGCACGAGCGCCGCGCGCCACGCCTGCAGCGCGCAGCGGAGGAGCCACTGGGCGCGGCGCGCGGCGAGCGCGGACGTGCGCTCGTGGTGGAAGGCGGTGAGGGCGCGCCAGTGCGCGAGCGAGGGGTGGAGGAGGCGCGTGCGGTTGAAGGCGAGGGCGAGGGCGTCGCGGGAGAGGGAGGGCGCGGCGGGGACGGGAGCGGGAGGGGAGGAGGGGGGAGGGAGGGCGGAGAGGCGCGCGTGCAAGAGCGGGTGGCGAGAGGGAGTGAGGGGCCGGAGAGGAGGAGGGGAGAGAGGCGCAGCGGGAGGAGGGGGTTGCGTGGTCCGTCGGGGCGTGGTGTGCGAGTGAGAGCGGCGATGCCGAGCTGCAGGAGCCGGAGTGGACTCCAACGGGTGCGATTCGGGCTCGAAAACTGCATGGCCGGGGGACGCAGGGCGAGGCCGAAACGCAGACTCTGCAAGCGGAAGCGCAGCGTCGTCGTCCGTCGTAGTCACCGCCGCCTGCTGACGCGCTGCTCGCAGGCCCTGTGCGCGCTCGAGAAGAGAGGTTCTCCGTGCGCGAGGTGTGGGAACGCCGACAAACTGATCATCGGAGCTCGAGTAGCCTTCCGCGCCAGAGAGAGGAGGGCGGACGAGCAGTGGGCGCGGCGGCGTCGAGCGAGGACGGGCAGCGACTGCGCGGGGTGGCAGCCTCGACGTCGAGGGTGGGATGGAAGCCGCGGCAGCGTCGTCACTCAAGGCGACGCGGTCGAGCTTGCGGCGGAGGAGGTCGAGGTTGTCGCTCGGGCGGCGGCGGTGGTTGCGCCTCGCCGCTTCGGCGGGAGCGGGCGCGTCTGCGGGGGTGTCCCACGCGCGGAGGACGCTGTCCCACTTGTCGTGCCAGGTGGCGCCGTCCTGCCAGACGAGCTTGAGCCAGACCTCGTACAGCTCGTCGTCGTCGCTGTCATCGCCGTCCTCTCCCTGGCCCTGTCTGCGAGTCGCGCCAAGCTGCGACTGTGCGCGGGTGAGGTCTGCCCACGTGCGAGCGTCTGGCGGGAGGAGGGCGAGGGTCTGCTGGACGCGGGTGCGCTGGGCGAGCGAGAGCGGAGGAAAGGTCGACGACGCGGTCGAGTGCGAGGGGGCGAGCGTGTGGTCTGCGTGTAGCTGTCCCTGTGGGCCCATCTGGCCCCTCTATCGCCCTCTCCTGCGCGGTCCCGGGCAGCGTTGGCGGAGGAATCGACGTGGCTCGACGCGTCTGCGAAGGTTGCGGCCGCGGGCGGACGTCCTTGTCCCGGCCAACCACCGCTTTGCACAGCCAGACAGCGACGAACTCAGAGCGACTGCGAGCCAGGAGCACGAGCTTCCAGTCCCCCACACCCGCGCTTCTCTTCGGGGGCCAGGCGAGCTCCCCCTCCTCCGTCTCCCGTCACGGGCTGCAGCGCAATGTTCCGCCGCTCGTCGTCGCCCGTGAGCTACCCGGTGTCGCCCAAGCTCGCAGCCAAGCGCCTCCCGCTCCAGCCCGCATCGCGCCGCTTCTTCTCGTCCCGCGCGAGGCTCCACCCCGTCGTCCTCGTCCCCGTCTTCCTCGCCGGCTGCTTCCTCGCACCCTGGCTCTCGGCCTTTGCGGGCGAGCCTCGATTGCCAGAGCCCGTGTACCGGCCGGAGGACTACCAGTGGCGCAGCTCGGACGTCTTTGCTCCCGCCGACGCACCCCCACTCGTCCAGCACGACGACTATGCCGGTGCAGGCGCAGCCAAAGGCGGCGGGGCGGCAGCGGGCGCACGCAGGGCCGTCGCAGAAGCACACGCTGCGCGGGTACGAGAAGACGAAGCCGAGTGGGAGTGGTTCGAACCCTCCGCTGCCGACGACCCCGACTCTTCCGCTTCCTCCCCTTCCTCCTCCTCCCTCGCCGACCTCACCTCGACCCTCTACACGGTCCATTCCGGCCTGCTCTACTTCCGCTCCTCGCCCGCCCTCATCCCGACCCTCCCGCTCTCCCGCCCCTTCCCCGTCGCGCCCGCCGCGCGCGCGCTCCCTCGCGGCATGCGCGCGCCCGCTCCGCGCCCGCGCCAGCCCGACGAAGGCCTGACGCTCCCTCCCCGCACGCCACGCGACTGGCTCGCGCCAGGCGAGCTCTTTGTGCGCGCGCCGGGACACCGCAAGCACGCCGTCGCGCCCAAAAAGGCCGCCGGGCACGCGCCCGTCCCGCTTCATGCGCCGCTGCCACCGGTCCGGCAGCTGCATGCGCCGGCGAGGGGCAAGCTCGCAGCCGAGCAGCTGCGCAACGGGTTGCAGGCGGACGGCAACTATGTCCGCGACGGCGTCGTGTTCCAGCGCGCTGGGTTGAACGGGCAGAACAAGGACGCGAGGGGCAAGGTCATCGGGGCCAACGCCGCGCTCGCCGCGCGCGCCAAGAAGGCTGGCAAGCCCTTCGTACCGGGCAAGCCGGCCGAGCTCCTTGAGGAGGAGCGGCGCATCCGGGTCGAGCGGCAGAAGGAGCGCGCGCGGCAGAAGGCGCTCGAGGAGAAGCCCAAGGGCGGGTGGCAGCTCGCCGACTCGGCGCCCAAAGTGGCGATTGCGCCCGTCGGGTTCAGCGACGAGGACGACGACGACCTCGTCGAGCCCTTTGCGGAGGACGACGGCGACGACTCGCTGTGGTCTCTCGGCGACGACGACGAGGCCGCTGGTGCCCACGCCGGCAACGACGACGCGACCGAGCACCTCCTCAACGACGACGACGCGCTTCTCGCCGCCGTGCATGCCCTGTCGGACGACGAGCTCGCCGAGCTCTCTCCCGAAGAGCTCGCGCTCGTGCACGAGCTCGAAGCCAAGTCGGCCGCCGCCGCGCGCCAGGCCGCCAAAGCCGAGGCGCAAGCGGCCGCCGACGCGGCGCCCGCGCGTCGCGCGTGGCGCGATGCCCAGGCCGAGCTCGAGAATCCCGCGCTCGTCGAGGCGCGAAAGGCGCGCGCGGCGAGGCTGCGCAACCCGCCCGTGAGGCAGATGCCCAAGCCTGTGTTCAAGGGCGTCGCGGGCGAGATGGCCGAGCGCGAGAGGATGAACAAGGGTTTGGGGAGGAAGGCGGCGCTGCGGAAGCGGTCGGTGGTGGAAGAGCCGGTCGTCGAGGAGGTTGAGGAGGTCGAGGTGGGCTCGACGACATCGGAGGAACCGCCTTCTACTTCCTCGTCCGCGACCGCCGAATCTACTCCGAGCCCTTCCGCTCCGACCGCCAACCTGACGCGCCGCGGCCTTTTCGATTCTTCGTCGTCGTCCTCCTCGCGACAACAGCCCGAGCGCCTGCACCCGATCACGCACCTCATCTCGCGGGCCGAGGAGGAGTGGGACGACCTGCTGCGGCGGCAGAGCCAGACGCTCGAGCAGGCCGTCGAGGAGTACAAGCGGCGATATGGCCGCAACCCGCCGGTCGGGTTCGACAGCTGGTGCGTTGCATTTCTTGCAGTGTCTCACTTCGTGCGAGAAAGCGGCGCTGATGGTGTGGGCGGACGAACAGGTGGCGGTTTGCGATGCAGAACCGCGTGATCCTCGTCGACGAGTACGACCAAATCGACAACGACATCCTTCCATTCCTCTCTCTTCCGCCCTCCGAGATGCGCCATCGACTCACGGCGCTCTCGTCCGACCGGTCACTCCCGTGGCACGGCAACTCCTTCTCGCTCAAGATCCGCGACGGCGCGGTCGACGTGCAGCAGGGGGACAAGGGCGGCGGCGACCGCCGCGAGGACCTGCTCGACTTGCTCAGCGAGTTCAGCGAAATGCTTCCCGACCTCGAGATCCGCCTCAGCGAGGGCGACGAGCCGTCCGTCGTCGTGAGCGGCGAGGCGAGGGAGCGGCATGAGCGGTTCGCGCGAGAGGGCAAGGGTGCGTCTCACGTTCTCCTTGTGTGCGGACACTCCAGACACGCTTTCTGACCGGCTACACGCAGTGCTCGACATCTCCGCCTCGTACGAGATCGCCGAGCCTTCGGGCTTCACGCCGTGGGACTCGCTCTGCCGCCCTAACTCGACCGCGCGACGGCTCGCCGAGTCGCTCCCGGTCGATGTCCCGACGGGCAACTCGCTCAAGCGGTTCGTCTCAATCGAGCATGCGCAGGCGATGGACTTGTGCGAGCACCCTGACCTGCGCCCGATCAACGGCTTCACGGCTTGGTACGTTCGAGACGTGCTCCAGTCTGCTTGCTCTGCCTAGAAGACGTAAAACTGATTCGATGCACGGTCCGATCTCGCAGGACCGGCCCGCGGCCACACTTGCTCTACCCTCTCTTCTCCTTCACCAAGACGTCTTCGCACGCCGACCTCCTCATGCCGTACCTGACGAGCGACTTCTACGCCGAGATCGGGCGCGACCCGCTGTGGGAGCAGAAGCAGCACAACATGGTGCTCTGGCGAGGCGACACGACTGGCGCGTGGCACTCCAAGGCGAGCGGGTGGCGGCAGACGCAAAGGGCGCGCTTGGTCGCTCGTGCGTTCGCAAATCCTTGTTCTCATGCTGCGTTCGTTGGGCGTGAAGCTCATTCGTTGCCGGCCCGCAGTCGCGAACGCCAAAGCAGGCTCGACGTCCTTCCACCTCGCCGACACGTCGTCTTCCCCTCCTGACGCTCTCCGCCTGTCGTCCGCTCCCACCGCCGACCTGACGCACCACTACTTCGACATGGCCTACGTGGGCGCGCCGAAGCAGTGCAGCGAAAAGGACACGACGTGCAAGCTGCTGCAGCACGAGATGCGATTCGACCGCGAGCTGCTCCCCGACGAGGAGAACCAGTACAAGTACGTCGTCGACGTCGACGCCAACTATGCCAGCGGCAAGTTCAAGCGGGTCATGTGCGTCTCGGACACCGCGTCTTTTCCTCCTGTGCTCGCGTTGGCGAGATCCCTGCAGCAGGGTCCAGCTGACCATGAGGGACGTACAGGAGCTCGCGTTCGCTCGTCTTCAAGTCGACAATATTCACCGAGTGGTGGACCAAGCGAATCATGCCGGTACGGCCGTCTCTGCGCGAGAGTTTCACAGTAGCCATGACTGATCATAGTCTCCTTCTCGCTTGCTCGATCCCAACCCGTGTTCCGATATGCAGTGGTACCAGTGCGTTCTGCTCCATCTCCCCCACGCTCTCCTTCGACCTGTGCTGACCCTGCTTAACACTCATAGCTACATCCCCCTCCAGTCCGACTACTCCGATCTCGTCGACCTCGCAGCCTACTTTATTGGCGCGCCCGACGGGACGGGGTCGCACGACGCGCAGGCGAAGCGCATCGCGCAGCAGGGCAAGAAGTGGGCCGAGGAGCACATGCGCGACGTCGACATGGCGGCGTACGTGTTCAGGCTGTGTGAGTTGCGCGGTCTGCGCTTCTCGATCGTCCGCGCTGCTGATCTGACAGAGACTCTCGTGCTGCACTTGCAGATCTGGAGTATGCGCGTCTCCTGCACCGCGACGCAGACGACCTCGCTTCGATGGATTACAACCCATAGACTCTCTTCTCGCTCGCAGTTCGCGCAGCATCTCTCTCGTCATCCTCTGCATCTGTACACCATTACTGCATCGATTCCATTCGCTATATACCTACAAACGGCATGCTTGCATCCCCGCACGCGTCTGTAGAGCCTCTCTATCGCATGTTTGAACAATGCGGGTGCGAAATGAGAGCCCTGTCGGAGCCCGTTCTGTTCGCTGTCGCGCCGTCACGCTCACGAGCGGCGCTGTCCGCCTCGCAGCGCACATTCAAGCCAACGTGAGAACCAGATTGCGGATAGGGCCGTAGCAACAACAAACCGGAGAGAGGAAAGAGCACCCGCGTGCGTCCACCACTCGTACCGCGCTACGCCGTACCGGCAGAGCCCTTCTTCTTCGAGCCACTTTCACCGCGATCCTCCTTCTGCCGCCTCGCAACAGCCTTGCCCTCGTTGCCAGTGTCTGCCTTCACGCGGTGGCAGAAGACTGTGGCTGGAGACTCGCGCGACGTCCGAGTGTGGCGACCACCGTCGAGGCGGATGAGGGCGTCGAGTTTGGCATTGATCGAGTCGAATTCGTGCGCGAGGGACCCGCGGATCGAGTCGATGCGGCGCACGAGAGACCAGTGTGCGAGACCCACTGGCAGCGAGGCGGGATCAGCGTGGACGGCCCGGGTTTTTGCTCCGAGCAGCAGATACGCACAGCAAGCCAGGGGAGAGAGCGCGACTGCGGGCGGCAACACTGTGACGCGGGTCTGGTAGCGGACGCGCCCATCGGGCATGAGACGCTTCGTGCGCGTAATGAGGCGCATGCCGAAGTAATCGCGAAGAGGCATTGCGCTGATCCGCGCGAGAGCGGTGCTAGATAGACACACCACGGACTAGGGCGAACGGGACCGAAAGGAACCAGCTTGGGGACGCTGGCACGCGAGAGCGGGTACTACGGTTGCCGCAGATTGCAGTGTAGAGACAGGCGGCCGGGCTAAGAGGGTTGCACGTCTGCACGTTACGGGCAGATCGTGCGCGCAAGGGGACGAAAGGAGATGAAAGGAAGCCGAGCAGCCTGGTGCACTGTACACGCGGTCCGAGAGTGTACGAGCGTGTGCGAGCGGCTTGCGCTGCGGGAGGAGCGAGCGAGAGCAAGTGAGAGATGAGGGGGAAGGAAGGAGCGAGCGATGAGACGGGATAGAAAAGTGGAAACAGTACCTCTCGGCGCACTTTGTCTGCTTCCTGCGTTTGTACAAGCTTGCAGCCCTTGGACCTAAGCTCTCGGTTCATCTAGGACGATGCACTGGTCGTGAAGGGTTTAACACTCGCAACGCAACGACGGACCGTTTCGTCTCATTGCAGCGCAACAGAGTCTGCCGATCTGCATACGAGGGATGCATCGCAGTGTACTGATGTCAGCAGGTAGTGCTCTTGGCACGATGTGCATTGGAAGGGCGGACGTGGAACTCCGCGCTCGACAACCTGCTTCAACGCCGCCTCGAGAGACGGCGCCGAGACCCGCGAGCTGGCACGCGGACGCCTGGTTGCTCATCCGACGCGGGCTTGCGGATGCGCGATTCTGCTTCGAACAAGATGGCTTTCACACGCGTCCAGGAGGCAGTGCAGTCGAGCGCTCGGCGACTTCGCGGTCAATGCTTCAAGAGAATGCAAGCGGTGCACGACATGGATGACAGCAAGCATTGTAGCGTCTCACAGCGAGAGCCGTCCCCGAGCAAGAAAGAGGGAGTGGGGCAGAGGAAAGAAAGGAGAAATGCCGCCTCCAGTATGGAACAGGTCGTATCCTCGCCCCCCGACGAGGGGAGCATCCACGTCCGTTGAGTAAGGAGACCATCGCGCTCCGCTCCTCGCTTCGTATCCGGGTGCAGGCCCTTGCGAAAGAGCCCGCACCCGGTGGCCAAAGGGGGTCACCGCTCCTCCGTGTCGCAAGGACAGCCCGCGAGGGAGGGAGGAGGGGCCGGCCGCGGGGCGTGTGGGAGTGTGGGTCGAATGCAGTGCTCGTGAGTGGCCAGACAGGGCCAGAGAGAAGTGAGAGCGGGAGAAAAAGTTGCGGATGCGAGGCGGGAGGCGAGAGAGGTGAGCAGGCGGCGGGAGCGCGCGAGAGCAAGACGAGGCGGGAGCTGTGCGTGCGAGTGCCCGCTGTGAGTACAGTGCGAGCGTACACATGCTGTGTCGAGGGAAAGGTGCGGGTGGAAAGGGAGACAAGCGGGCGACTTGCGACTTGGCTGAGTGCGCTGCGTCCGCTCCGCCTCCGCCTCTGTCCGCTCGCAACTCGCCTCGCCCCGCAATGTTCGCCGCAGTCCGCACGCCCATGCTCCGCTCCGTCGCAGCTGCTGCTGCCCGCCCCGCCCTCCCCGTCCGCGCCGCCCTCCCGCGCGTCTCGGCCCGCCTCTACCACGAGAAGGTGCGCTCCCGAAAGTCGCGACCTCATCGCACCGCGCATTGCTCACGCGCTCCCTCGGACCCAGGTCATCGACCACTACGAGCGTCCTAGGAACGTGAGTAGCCCGCTCTCACCACTCTGACTCCGCCACGAAGCGATGCCGAGGCGGGCGCGATTAATCAGACCAAGCGGTGGCGACCCCCCTCGGCACGCCCTCACACCTCGCTTGGGGCTTCTGCGCGATCTGCAGTGGGCTATAGGAGACTGTGCGACGCTGCAGATACCAGCAGCGTGGTACCGGGTCGACGTCGTGATCTCGGGCTGACCCTCTCCACTTCGGGTTGGACACAGGTTGGCTCGCTCGACAAGAACGACATCAGCGTCGGCAGCGGCCTCGTCGGTGCGCCCGCATGTGGTGATGGTGCGTACTGCTCGGTTCGTGGGACTACCCAGGAGCGATGTTGACGTTCTCCTCGCCTCCTCCCCTCGCCCTCATCTCGCTACTCGTCTCGCCTCGTGCATCCCCGCCTCTCTTTACGCCATCCCGCCCGACAACAGTCATGAAGCTCATGATCAAGGTCGACGACAACGGCATCATCTCGGACGTCAAGTTCAAGACGTTCGGATGCGGCTCCGCGATCGCGTCGTCGTCCTACATGACTGAGCGCGTCAAGGGCCTCTCGCTCGAGGAGGCGGGCGCGATCAAGAACACCGAGATTGCGCAGGGTGCGTGCAGTGTCGTTGTGGTCTGTCTCGGGAGAGATGAGCTGACTTTGACCGTTCCCGCTCAACCAACTCCTTTCACGCCGCGCTCTTCCTCGTCGCGCACCTTCCCCTTCTACCGTCTTTCCTCTGCTTGGACGAGAACAGAGTTGTGCCTCCCTCCCGTAAAGCTGCATTGCTCGATGCTTGCGTACGTTCACACCCGTTCCCTCTGCCCTTCCCCCTCGCCCAGTCTCCTACCTCGATCTTGACCTCCGAACTGACGTTTCTTTCCCCATGCAGCGAGGACGCCATCAAGGCTGCCATCAACGACTACCGCAAGAAGAAGGACGCGGCAGGCGGCAAGATTGGCGCGGGCCACATCGACGTCTCGCAGAGCGTCGTCTCGGGCCAGACGGTCGCCGAGGCGCACCCGGGCAGCGGCGCCGTCTGATCGGACCACCCGCGCTCGCGTGCTCTCGCTCGCATCCACCATGTCATGTGCACCTTCCCGCTTTTCTCCCCGCCCTTCTCTTGTGTGTATACTCTCTCGCTCTCGCCGCGCAGTTGTTCCTTCCCTCGGGGCTTTCCCTTCCTCTTTCCCGCTTTGCCGCTCTATCGTTAGTTGTCTACTCTCGCTCGTTGCATGTGAAAACAAGGTCTGCCTTTGCGCTCGAACCGGTCTTTGGTTCCTCTTGCGCTCGTCGCGTCTCGGCTCGCGGCGTGCCGCTGTTCGCTGGCGCTTCCCGCCTCGCAGGTCTCTTTGAGCCGACACGGAGTGAGACATGCGAGTAGTGTGGCAGCAACAACGAGAAGAGAAGAAACAAGCCGCCCGCCCGATCCCCGCCCAACACCCATCACGCCGTCCCCTCCTTCCCCTCCTTTCCCTCGTCCTTGACCTTGTCCTGCTTCTGCTGCACCTGGCCGGCGAAGTAGGCGTACGCCTCGTCACCTGCGTTCTCGCGAGACGGTCAGCAGTCTGCTGAAGGAGGAGGAGGAACGAACGGAAGACGGCTCGAGACTCACGCGTGATGAACGTCTTGCGCTCCTCGTCGATGCGCATGAGCGCGTCGAGCTTGGCACCAAGGGCACCAAACCCAACCTTCTGCGCCGTCTCGAGCTCGTTCATGCGCCGCGACAGCGCGTAGTAGGACAGGCCGACTGGAAGTTTGGGCGAGTTCAGTATGGAGAGATCCGGAGGTTGCACAAAACCTGTGGTCACGCACTGCCTGCCGAGAGAGAGACGGAGAGAGAGACGAGGCCGAAGAACGGGACTTGCACCACCGTCTTGGGGTCGAGGACGGTGCCGCGCTCAAGCGGCGAACTCGAGAGGGCGCGCACGAGCGAGCGGCGCGAGCGCGCGGCGATCTTGAAGGCGTTGAAGCGGGTAACGGGGGACATGGAAGGCGGCGGGACGAGTCTGCGATTCGCGCGAAGAAGGAAGGAGAGCTGGGTCAGCTCGACAAGCCGAGGGAAACAGGCCCATGTGGCGAGACCCGTAGCGGGCGCATTGCAGTGCCAGTTGGAGCGTGCGTAGGACGCAGCATCCCAGGAAGCCTGCCACAAAGACGCCGCTCAGCGAGTCGGGGAGATGGCGGGGGGTTGTCACGCGATGGCACAAGCGGGAGGTGGGAAGCGTGGCCTGATGCACTGTGCAATCAGTCCGAGGGCTCACGAGCGGTGCGAGTGGCTTGGGCCGGGGGAGGACGGAGTGAAAGGTAGAGAGAGGAAGGAGCGAGCGTTGCAGCGTTGTGTGAAACGGTGGAAGGAGAGGAAAGTGGAGACAGCGTCCGCAAGCGCTGTTTCCCCGCCTTGGTCTGCTCAGAACGAGTCCCGATCATTGGAATGGCTCTCGGCTTGGCTAGGACGGCGCGGCGGGCGCGAGCTGTCTGACACTCGCAACTCTACTTCGGAAGGAATTGTCCCGTTGCAGCGCGACAGAGTCTACCGGTCTATGAGGGTGAGATGCGCCACGGTTCATTGGAGTCAGCAAAATGCGCCAAGGGCAGCGGCAGGAAGCGGAAGGATGCAAAGTGCACGCACAGAAATTGGGCAGCGTGCCTCCGCGCTCGACGACCTATTCCCACGCCTCTTCAAAGTCGGCCGGCAGGACAACGTAGCTGTGGGTGTGTCAAATCGCATGCGTCAGCGCCGACGGGGCGAAGGAGAGAGTCGTATGAGAGGAAGCGAGACGGACCGGTTCTTGCGCACGGCTTGCAGGCCCGCCGCTTGGCAGATGGACGAGATCTCGGCCGACGAGATCTTATCGGGTTGTTGTACGTCTGTCGAGTGTGCACGAGAGGTGGGCGAGCGAGTCAGCACAATCGAGGCGGATGTGCTTCTAGGCCGGTCGGGAGAACTGAGGAAGGGGACGAGGAAGGGACGCGACCCACAGTCCTTGAGGTCGACATCTGCGCCAATGCTCAACTAACCCGCGTTTACGCAGGAGATCAAGCACTTCTGCCTCCTGCTTGGATCGGGGCACTTTTCCCGCCTGCTCGGGTCGGGGCACTTGATCTTACAGTCGAGGCTGCGCTGGCGAAGCAGCGCCGAGATTAGCGTGTCAGAGCGGTTTCCTGCCTTCGGCGAGACGAACAGGCGTACAATGGATGTATGAGCGAGTTGGACGGCTGGATCCCGCGCGCTGTTGGTACGTCTCGCGGAGTGGAGAGGAATGGTGACGGGGAGAAGGGAGACAGAGAGAAGGGCGTATCATGCCCGGAAGGAGCGAGAAGGGTGTATCATGCCCTGAAGGAGCGAGAGACTGCAGCAGAGCAAACCGTCAGTACAGGCACGCAACCAGATGCCCCTTCAACGCACGGGCATATTTGTACAGACGATTCAGAAGCTTTTGCTGTTTTGACTCAGGCAGCTCTGCTGCGTCCGTCTTGATCAGATCGCACACGACTGTGCGAAAAAGAGCAGACGGAACGGGAGGATGGGCAACCTCGTTCCGGTCGCTTGCGACGTTCCAGCGCACGGCCTCAAGGCCGAGGCGGTAGGCTGCCTTAGCCGTTACGTCGCGCTGCAGGAGCGCCGACATGCGATCAACGTAGCGTTGAAGGACGGTGAAATCACGCGTCTGCATTCGGAAGCGATCGAGGGGAGGCAAGCTGTCGACAGGTGCGGGCGGATTGCGCAGCTTCGGGACAAAAGAGTCTGGGTCAAGACTCGTGAAGAAGGTGGCTGTACAGATGGGAGCATCAGCGAGTGCTTTTGTCATTCGAATTCAGCGTGAGAATAGAAGAGGAGGGAAGGGAACGCGCACCCACAATTCGTCACGCCGAGCAGCTCGTCCGTCTCGTCCTCGCTGAAGCCACCGCGCGCCAAGGTCGCAATCAGGTATACAACAACGGCTGTCGGCTGGAGCATCAGCCGCTGCCTGTTTTTGCTCCGAAAGTCACCTCACACTCGATTAGAACCCTGCGGACCGCGTGCTGCAGGAGGATCGAGGCGTTGCTCTGTCGATTAGGAGACGAGTGAGCGGATCCGCTCGAGTGCCAGCGGACAGGACAGCGTACCGGCGTCGCGCGGAAGAGGTCGTCGCCCGACAGTACGACCTCAAGTCTCGTCGGAAGATCCGGTCCGCCCGTCTGCTCGCGCTCCCGCAAGACCACATTGACAAGTAGCGCGGACTCCCATAGCTCGCTCCACGCCACGTATGCGCAAGCCGCCGGCTCGGACAACAGCGCACTGCACACGGCCTCCCTCCTCTTCGCGGCATCGACCTCGCCCTGCGCAAGCAGAAGCGCGCGGACAGTGCGGGGCCGGACCGAGACGCTCGTGAAGCTTGGGCGCTCGAGCAGGACGCCAAAGTCGGCGACCTTCACGCCATGGCGCGCGAGCGCGGGAAGCAGAGTCGGGAAAGAGAGGGTGGCCAGTCCGACGCGGACGAGCGGCGATGCACAGCTGGACGTCGAAAGCAGCGTGCTTGTCCTTGGGCCTCAGCTATAGAGCCACTGCAGAGCGTCGACTGGAGAGCGACGCGGTGACCGCTTCCCATCGCGACGAGAGCGATCGGCCCGCCCCACATTGCACTGGCATACGTAGCGAAGGACACTCAAGATTATGTCGTGTGACCAAAAATCGCCCCTACGCGCTCTGACCGATTGTCTCGGTGCAACCGCGCGAGCTCGAGGGTCTTGTCCACCTAAACTTTCCGCTCCCCTTTTGCTTTTGCTCTTCCATTGTTAAGCGCGAGCAAGCGCAAGTGAGCGCTCATACTTCGCGTCCTGGTTAGGCAGGCGATGTTCAGGTTCAGCCCGGAGTCACGCGCGCCGATGTCAAATCTGGTCCTCTCGAGGCGGGCCGTCAAGAATTCGCGAAGCTCGTAACTGCATCGTGCTTCGCGTTGCAGCACGGCGCAAACTACCGGTCTGCGAGCATGTGAGCGTAAGAGGACAGCGTCAGTCAAGTGCCCCTTGACCGCGAGCGAATTGCGGAAGGCGGAAGGGCAAACGCACAGAAATCGGGCAGCGAGTCTCCGCGCTTGACCACCTGCTTCCACGCCTCTTCAAAGTCGGCCGGCAGGACAACGTAGCTGTGTGTGTCGGATCGCATGCGTCAGCGCCGGCGGGGCGAAGAAGAGAGTTGTCGAAGAGGAAGCGCGACGGACCGGTTCTTGCGCACGGCTTGCAGGCCCGCCGCTTGGCAGATGGACGAGATCTCGGCCGACGAAATCTTCTCGGGTCGTTGGACGTCTGTCGAGAGCGCACGAGGGGTTGACGAGCGAGTCAGCAAGGGCAGAGCGGGAACACTTCAAGGCGGACGCGGACGCGAGGCAGGCGTGCGCAGAGACGAGACGGAGTGACGCACAGTCCTCGAGGTCGACGTCTGCGCCGATGCTCATCTTGCCCGTGATGGTCTGGAAGATCAGGCGCTTCTCCCTCCTGCTGGGGTTGGGGAACTCGATCTTGCGGTCGAGGCGGCCGGGGCGGAGCAGCGCCGGGTCGAGCGTGTCGGCGCGGTTCGTCGCCATGATGACCTTGACGTTCGACCCCTGGTCGAATCCGTCCATCTGCGTCAAGAGCTCGATCAGGATGCGCTGCACCTCGCGGTCGGCGCCCGTCTGCGCGTCGAACCGCTTGGTCGCGATCGCGTCAACCTGCACGGGGCCATGCTCTGTGGTCAGCACCGGCTCGCACAGCAACGAAGCCCACACGAGTGAGCAAGTGAGCGAGAGCCTACCTCGTCGATGAAGATGATGCTCGGCGCGTTTTCGCGCGCCATGCGGAACACGTCGCGGACCATGCGCGGGCCCTCGCCGAGGTACTTTTGCACAAACTCGGAGCCGTTGACGCGGATGAAGGACGCCGTCGTGTGGTGCGCAACGGCCTTGACGAGCATCGTCTTGCCCGTCCCTGCGCGTTCATCGAATCCTTTCCGGTCAGTCGATGTAGCGGGTGAGGCGAAGAGGGGGCAATCGTAACGCACCGGGAGGACCGTAGAGGAGTACGCCGCGCGGCGGGTCGATGCCGATTTGGCGGTACAGGTCGAACTGGGTGAGGGGAAGCTCGACGGCTTCGCGGATCTCCTGCTTCTGGATGTCCATCCCACCAATGTCCGAGTACTTGCTGCTCGATGGTGAGGCGCGCGAGGGTGAACGCATCAGCGGGCAGTCGTGAGAACCTGACAGGGAAGCGAGGGCACGCACACGTCTGGCCGCTCGTCCGACCCGAGCATGCTGATGCTCGAGTCTGCCTCGGGCGGGAGGACATCCACGAGCGCGTTGGAGTGGCGGTGGAGCGCGACCGAGCTCGAGGGCTTGAGCAACTCGCGGTCGATGGTCGAGAGGATGCGCACGACATAGTTGCTCCCCGTCGTCGAGCCGACAATGGCCGTCGTCTGGTCGATCGGCTCGAGGAACTGGCCGATGACGAGCGGGACCGACTGGATCCGCTTGACTTCCTCCTGCGCGCGGAGGAGCTCGCGCTTGAGGTTGCGCGACTCGTCCTTGATGTAGTCCTCCTGGAGCGCGAGGAGCTCGAGGTGCGCCTCGAGCTTGGCGAGTTTGAGGAACAGGTCCTCGTCGGTCGGGAGCGACGACAGCAGAGACGCCTTGTCGGCCACCTCGGACGTGAACGTCGGCTCCTGCGGTGCGCGTGCGAGCGGAGCGATCAGCGAGCGATGGAGGCGGCCGAGGGCGCGGGAGGGTGGCACGCACCTCGCGGTCAATCTGAATGCCGAGGTCCTCCATTTCTACAGCTCTCCAACTGTTCTGCAGCAAGCACGAGCAGCTAGGCGGAGTGTGCGGGCGGGACGAGGCGAGTGCGGTGACGCCGGAGCAGCGGCGACGGCGACTGGACGAGCAGGCGGGTGTGCGGGGCGATGCGGGGTGCTAGCAGCGTCTGTACTGCTTGCACGGGGAGCTCAAGCTGCTCGCTCGGCGCGGTGCAGCGGGTGTGGGTCGGGCCAACGCCTCGAGAGACCGCGCAAGCAACTTGGCCTCGCGCAGGCGAACCGCTCCCGCTGCACTCCCGGGATAGCTCTTCGAGTTGCTCAGCGCAACAAGTAATAGAGGCAGCGGAAAAGGGGTATCGAGTAACAGAAGACTACGACCCTCGGCACGACAGGACGAGGGGGAAGACGAGGTGAAAGGGCGGGAGAGGCATGCAGGGCAGCGCCGAGGGATGGAGCAGGGGCGGAGGATGCGAGCGTGTGATACAGCGAGGGGATGTGGGGGGAATGTACGGGTACGGCGGCGGGGAGGAGAGGTGGAAACGAGAACAGAGAGTGTCTACTTGCTTTGCAGCGCTGTTGCCAGCCTGTCGTCGTTCGCGCGCCAGGGAGCCGGGTCAGCTCACCTGTTCAACATGAGAGGGGAGGGTCGAACGCACCAGTCAAGCCCTTCTTCCAGCCCCTCGCCCTTGATTGCACAGCTCTTGAAGATGCTCCACTGCCGGTTCTTGAGCGTATCGAGCCCGAGCCCCTCTGACACTTCTGCTGCCGACATCGCATCTGGTTGATCCTGTGACGTGCTCCCGGCTCAAATTAGCGCCTGTCTCGCGACAACGAACAAGGGGCGGAGAAGGCGAGACGGGAAGCGGGCGTACCTGCTTGTTGGCAAACACGAGCAGCTTTGCGTCCTGTAGCTCCTCCTCGTTAAGCATGGCGAGCAGTTCTGCCTTGTTGATCGGGAGGCGCTCGCGGTCGGCCGAGTCTACGACATAGACGACGGCCTTGGTGTCGGCGTAGTAGCATCGCCAGTACGGCCGGATCGACGTCTGCCCTCCCAGGTCCCATACCTGCGTGAGAACGGCTCTCGAGTCAGTCATACAGTAGAAGGACTGATATAGAGGGACGAGGGACGCACCTGGAACTTGATGTTCTTGTATTGCACTGTCTCGACGTTGAAGCCAATGGTCGGGATGGTGGTGACGACCTCGCCGATCTGCAGCCGGTATAGAATCGTCGTCTTGCCCCTGTGAGTGCTCCGTTCTGGTCAGTCTCGGAGAGTGCGGTGCAGAGGGTTGGGAGGGGTGACGGACGCAGAGTCGAGCCCGAGCATGAGTATCCGGACCTCTGTCTGTCGCGAGAAAAGGCCCGAGATCTTGGTGAAGAGGGACGAGAAAGACACGCCCTGTGCACGGTGGTAATGCGGCAGGTGGAGTCGGCAGCACGAGGTGGACGAGGGGATGCGGGGGAAGGGAGGGGGAGGACGGAGCTGCTGTCAGCGAGTGCGGCAGGGGAGGATCTAGGGAGAGCTGCGCACCATGGTGGCGAGAGCAGGGCACACTCGTGCGCCGTCCACAGAGTCGGAGAGTGAGTGGTCGGGTGCTTAGTCCGATACGAGCGTGGCGGGGGGGGGGGACGAGGGGACGAGACGTGACGAGGGAAGCGGAGCACGCGAGACGGGGGGCGTGCGAGTGCGCCGAGTGCAGCGTGCTTCTCGTCTCGGCTGCAGCGAGCGCGGCGGCGGGTGTGCGGGTGCGTGCAGATCCGCCGAGCGCGAGGCGAGGCGGCGAGGGCGCCGCTCGCCAAGTGCCGCTCATCCTCTCTCGCCTCTCTCGTACAGCTCACAGATAAGGCCGCCCTGCTCTGTGTGTTCATTCAGCTTGTTGCACAGTGTCTCGGGCTGCAGGGCTTCCCGTGCTTGTCTTCCGTCGCCTCGTACTCCCCACCGTCTCGCCGACGCGATCGAGCGCTGTGGGCCCGCAGTGCACACGCGTGCGTCGCTGCCAGGCCGCCGCGCTTTTGAACCGCAACCTGCAACTTGACGAGCACACGGGCGAGTCCGTTGCGCTCGACTGGTCCCGCTGATCTTCTGCTTCTCCGTCTCTCTGCACGCTTGCCCTACTCACAGCCGCTCGACATGATGCGCGCATCGCGCTTCGGCGCGCGCACCTTGAGCTTCGTCCGCCACAATTCCACCGGGGCGTCACCAAGCCACCCCGCCCTCGCCTACAACACTCCCATCCAGGCTCCCCTGTCCGCTGTGCTGTCGCTCGTCGCCGCCGTCGTTGGCGGAGGTGCGTGTCTGCTGACCTTGTGTAGAGTCTGGGACCCCCTCACTGAAGTCTGTCTTTTGTCCAGGGGTCACGGGCTTCTACTTCCTCTCCAAGCGCATCGACTCTGTCGCCGAACGCATTGACTCTATCGACAGCACACTCAAGGCTCTCCTGCTCATCGGTCCGGAGCGTGACAAGTATGTCTCGCGTGAGTTCCCAGCCACAGTCCGCTCTGCCATCTCCTACAGGCCACTGACCGTTTCACAAGTGCACAGGCAAGGAGGCCGAGGCGTTCTTTGCTGGAAAGCAGCGCAAGGAGATTGGCGAGGGTGGCTCGGAGGAGCAGGCCTCTGCCGGCACGGCGTAGCGGGTGCGAAATACGGGCATGGGCGGGTCGCTTTTCCTCTCTCCTTGTTGTCGCTACTCTACATGCATGCATACTGGTTCTCCTCTCTGCTTCGATCTGCGCTATCACGCGAGGCGGAAAGTCCTGCTTGCGAGCCTAAAGATGTGACAGCTCCCGCTTTGTCGCCACCTTTGGCGGCTCGGCAAGTCTTTAGTGGCAGCAACCACTTCCGTGCGCATCTTCTCACCCTCCCGCTTCCCGCTACTGCCCTTGGCCCTTGCTGACACTGAGAGTTGCGTTGCATTGGTCCTCACACTCGGGCGCTCAGCAACGATACTGTCCCCCTTCGTGAGAGATGAGTTGCGAGTATCCTCACTCGACGCCACCCTCTTGAGCCTGAGTGTTCCTGTGAGATTGCAAGGTTTGCGGTAGCAAAGCAAGCCCATCACGCTTTGAGCGTTACTGCCGCGCTTCCACGGGCGAGGCTTCGAGCGGCGGCGGCGAGGCTCCGAAGCGTCCCTTCGTCCGCGCTCTGTTGCTCTGCGTGCAGCAAGTGCAGCACCTGCCAGCGCCACAGCACCGCACGCATGGCCTCCCTGCGCGCCTCGGCCGCCTCCGCGCGCCGTGCTGTCGCCTCGTCTTCCTCGTCTGCAGCGGCGTCTGCCCCGGCAGCCGCACGCCGCCAGCTCCACTCGCGCGTGCCCCTCGCATACAGTCCAGACCATGGCATCCCCGGCTTCCTCTCTCCCGCCGCCCTCCGCACCGTCGCAGTCGACTGGCAGCAGGGCGTTCTCGACCGCTTGAACGACCTCGTCCGCGGTGAGCTTCTCTCCAGATCCCCAGCCAGGGTTCGCGAGCACCGCAAAAAGTCCTTGCAGACACACATTGACCCGCTCGTCCTCGTCTCGTGGCGCGGCCCGGCGCAGGCTCCGACCTCGAGTCGCTCAGCGTGCTCCAGACGGTCAAGCAGGCGGCGCAGGACCCGACAAAGACGCTCGCGTTCAACTATGCCTCCGAGGCCCTCAACAACTCGTTCTTCCTCTCTACCCTCGTGCGCTCCTCCCCTCCCCGTAACTCGCCCCCGTGCCGAGGCTGACTCTTCTCGCTTGTCCTCGTCTCCTTCCGCTCCCCACTCGCGCACCTCCGACTTGCCAGTCCCCTACTCCTTCGTCCCCGAACCCTTCGTCCAACTTCTCGCGCAAGCTCGCGACGATCCCCTCGCTCGGCTCGTTCCCGGCGCTCGTCTCGCACCTCTCGGCGCACGTCGCGGGCCTGCACCCCTCGTCGGGCGCGTACGTGTGGCTCGTGACCGACCCGAGCGGGAACCTCGGCGTCGTCGGGACGTACGCCGGCGGGACCGTCCTTGTCAAGGAGCGGTACCAGATGGGCTATGGCGCGTACGCGGGCAAGGACCTCAAGGTCCTCGGCGAGGAGGTGCCCGCTGCTGTTGACGCGGGCGCAGAGGGAGCGGGCGCAGCAGGAGCAGGAGGAGGAGCGCCTCAGGGGCAGCAGCAGGACAAGAAGCCCGAGTCGGCATGGCAGACCGTCTCGCCGCAGCAGAAGCAGCGCGGCGCCGCGGCGGCCGCAGACGCGTCGCTCCTGTCCGAGGGCACGCTCTCTGCGTCGGCCATCTACTCGTCCGTGACGCCGCACGCGGCCGCGCGCATCGGGCAGAGCCTGCACCCGCTCGCGTGCATCTCGACCCACCCGCACTGCTACCTCGCAGACTACGGCCTCTGGGGCCGCGACGAGTACGTCAAGAAGTGGTGGGGCGCGGTCGACTGGGCAAAGATCGAGGACGCGTACGACGGGTTCCGCCGCAACACGCGCGTGTAGACGAGGGGTGGAATGTATTTCTCTCTATCTTTCGCACTTCGACCGACCAGGGCCGCGTCTGCCTGCGCGAGATCCGGTCTTCTGGGTTGATGGAAGATTCGCCGTGTGAGCAACTAGACTTGCAGTACATTGTAGTAGAACCGCGCGAGATAATCAGGGGGGCGCGAGGGCCGAACCGTGCCCCTCGACGTCATCCGCGCGAAGGTGTGGAGGTAGGCCTCGTGCGCTGAAGGCGAGCCGATCGCGACAGCAGCCTCGAAGCAGAGTTGCAAGAAGTCGGTACAGCACGGGCAGCAGCAGCACCCGCGACGAGCCCTCCCTGACCTCTGCCCGTCGCCGTCGGCGCCCAAGTTTTCCTTTCGCCGGCGCACCGCCTCTGCGCTTCCGCTCCTCTCGCCAACGTCCTGCGCTGCCAGTTCGAGTCTGCCTGGCAGCTGCATGCAAGCCTGAGGCCTACTCTCAGCACCCCTCTCCCTTTCCCCGGTCAACTCGCACGACTCGCCGCCTCTGGAGCGTGCGCTTTCCGACCCTTCGTCATCCTCGTCGCCCGGCTCCCCCTCATCTCGGCCCGCGCCAGTCTCACGCGATGGAGACGCCCGCGCTGCTGAAGCGCGATGACCCCTTTTGTGCGTCCCTTCTCTTTCCCTGCCCAGCGCGATAGCGACGGAGACGCGGGCGCGTCCAGAAGAGTCGAGGGGGGCGGAATGACGCCCGTCCGGCTTCGGAGCACCGGCGCGCACCTGGACCGCCCCTCGCGCGGGCTCACAGGGCTACTGCGCACTTTTGGACGCGGGGCGAGTGCGTTCCGGGCTTGCCGAGCGGCGAGGAGTTGCGCCACTCGTGCGGGCTAAGAGGGCTGAGGTGAGCAGGAGCGGAGTTGCGGCTCTTGTGCTGCTGGTGCTTAGACCTGCTTCGGGGTGCTGTCCGAGTACTTATCAGCAGAACACGGACGCGAATCGAGCGGCTGAACGCGGGCTGACCCGGTATGCGACCTGTCCCTCGCGCAGATGGGCGGCATCGCGCTTCTTCCGACCCGCTCTCGCGCGGCGGCGCCTTTCTCGACGGCGCCGGGCTGCTCAACCAGGAGCCCAATCCGTTCGAGCAGTCGTTCGGTCCGCAAGCCTCGTCCTCTTCCTCGTCCGCCCAGAAACCCTCCGACGGCACAGCTTCGGCGTCAGGCCGGCGCGCGCGCTCGACGAGCCCGTCGAGCCTGATTCCGCGCCACACGCCCGGCGGGTCGCAGCGCCTCCCGCCGCTCGCGCTCATGCAGACGCCCGGGACCGAGCTTTCGGCGTTCGGGTGGGGCGACGACTCGCTCCGGACGGGCCCGCTCTCGCCTGCGCTCCTCAACGGACCTGCGGGCGGTTCGGGCCTCTTTGATGCGTCGATGCGCACGGGTTACACGCCCGGCGTCGGCGCGACGAGCGCGGGCGGGTCGAACGCTGCGGGCGTCGCGTTCCCGCCGCCCAGTCCCGCGACCGCCGCTCTGTTCGCCATGATGACCAACAACACGCCCGGCACGGCCGATGCCTCCGCCGCTGCAGCACTGGCAGGTGGCGGGCCGCGTCCGCACGAAGGCCCGAACGAGGCCAACTCGTTCGAGGCGAGCTTTGCGCGCGCAAACTCGGACAACGCCATCACGTTGGGGCAGACGAAGCGGGCGCCGCATCACCCGGGAGAGACGTTGCACCGCTCGGCGCTCGCCAACCAGATGAACGGCGTCATGGGCGGGTCGGCGCCCGCCGTCCCCCAGCTCTCGGACGTCAACGGCGGCGCCGGGATGCAGACGCGCTCGACGGCGCAGCACGCCGCGCCATACCCTGCGCACCAGCAGCCTCATCCGGCGGGCGGGTACTACCCGCCTCACGGCGCCGGCGGCTACCCTCCCTCGGCCGTCGGGTACCCGCCTTCCTCCGTCGCCTACTCCTCCGCCGGCCCCTCGGCCTCGATCGCCCCTCCCCCTCCCGCCGTCAACGCCACGCAGAACCCGCTCGACCTCCTCACGCAGGCGAGCTTCCACAACGACGACGCCGTCGTCGCCGCCGCGGCCCTCTCGGGCCTCGCCACCCCGGGCGGCGGCGGCTTCCCCGCCGAGATCCTCGCCGCCGCGCAGCAGGCCGGCGCCGGCGCGCCGTCCGTCATGCCCGGCTCGACCGTGACGGGCGGGCCGGGCGCGCTCGGCACGCACGCGAGCAACGGCGGGCCCCCCGCCGCGCAGGCGCAGGGGCAGGCGCTCGTCGCCCCCGGCGCGGTCGAGGGCTCGCCGGCGCCTTCTGCGGGCGGGTCGGGCAGGGCCAAGCGCGGCGCGGCGGCGGCGAATGTCAACGCGCCGCCACCTTCGCAGCAGCAGGGCGGCCCGCCGGCCAAGCGGCAGCGGAAGCAGACGGCCGCGGCGGCGGCGGCGATCGCAGCCGAGGCGCAGGGAGTCGATGATGACGAGGAGATGAGCGGCACGGGGAGCGCGGCGAGCAAGAAGGCGCCGGCGAAGAGGGGGAGAAAGGCTGCGGCGGCAAAGAAGGAGGACGATGACGGCGCGACCATGGTGGGTTCGTCCGTCGACGGCGGTTCGCCGCCCGATATGGGCATGGATGGAGAGGGCGACGTGCCGGCGCCGGCGCCGAACAAGGGCGGTCGCGGGCGCAAGAAGGACACGGGCGAGACCGAGGAGGAGAAGCGGCGCAACTTTCTCGAGCGCAACCGCCAGGCGGCGCTCAAGTGCCGCCAGCGCAAAAAGGCGTGGCTCCAGTCTCTGCAGACCAAGGTCGAGCTCCTCACGACCGACAACGACGCGCTGCAGAGCACGGTCAATAACCTCAAGGAGGAGGTGCACTCGCTCCGCGCCATCCTCGCCGCGCATGCCAACTGCCCCGTCGCGCTCGGCAACGTCCCGCCTGCGCCCCTCGCGCCTGGCATGGCGCCGCCGCCGCAGAGGGGCATGCCTGGGATGCCGCCTGGCGCGCATCCGCATCAGATGCCGCCTCAGGGGCTTCCGCCCGGCTACGCGCCGCGAGCGGCGTATTGAGCCCGCCTCCCTGCCCTCTCTTTCTTCTCTCCTCTTCTCTCTACTCCGCATCAGCAACTCTGCAACCCTCGCATATCGTCGGCGGTCAGGATATTCCCTCCGCTTCACTCCCACCTCGCATGGCCCTTCTCCCTCTTCTTCCGCTTTCGACCTGCACAAAGCTCCTTTCTCGTTCGTTGTTCGTTCCTTCGTTCCCTTTCTTTCTCCTCCGTGTGCACGCTCGTAGCGCATACCCTCGAGTTCTCTCCCCTCTCTCGCTCCACTGTCGTTCCTTTACCTCGCTCCCACCCTCTTCCCTCTCTGTCGTATACTTCCTTTCCTTTGCTCTCTCTTGCCTACTCTACATCCGCAGCACGCCGTCGCGCGCATCCTGCAGCGCAGTCGTCGCAGCATTCTGATTGTCCGAGAGAGTATGGCTGTCGGAAGATGCGTGCGAGACTCTCGGTCGTACACATCACGCACGCCATGCACTCGATAGCATCCGCCTCCCTCTTCACGCAAACTCCACCCTGACGTCCCCTTCGGGCTTGACGCCCTCCTCACCCGGCCCCACTCCGACCAGCGGCGGGCTCTCGCTGTGCACCTGCGCCAGCGCCGTCGCCGCCTCGGCCTTGACGACCCCGACGCCGAGACTCGCCAGCTTGCCGCTCGCGACCGCCGCCGCCGCCGCAAGCGAGGGCGGCGCCGCGCGCGCCTTCTTCGCTGCCGCCGGCCCGGGCGTCGACGACGAGTCGCGGTCCGAGACCTCGCCCGCGCCCACGCCGTTTGCGGCGAGGATCGCGGCCGATGCGGCCTGCTGCTGCAAGGCGGTGTCGCGCTGCGCGGCGAGGAAGACGCGCACGGCCTCTTGCTCGTCGAGGTCGTCGAGGCGCGCCTGCTCGGCGACAAACTCGTCGTAGCGCTCGCACAGCGGGCGCCACGTCCGCCCATTCGCTGATGCACTTGGCGCGGCCGCCGAATCCGAGAGAACCCCTTCGATGTCGTCGGGCGGTGGGAAGGCAAAGTCTGGCCCGGCGTTGAGCGTCGCGATGCCGCCGCCAAAGACCGAGACCATGGGGAAGTAGCCGAGCGCGCCGTCGTCGTGCCAGTTCTCCATCATGGACCGCGCGTCCTTCTTGCTGCGCGCGCCCCGGGGCGCGCGCGGTTTGCGCAGCGGTAGAAAGTCGTACAGGTCGGAGAAGGCGACCCCTTGGCACTCGCCGTCGACGAAGAAGGCGACTTTGCTCCCTTCGAGCTTCGGCAGCGGGCGGAGCGGCGGGCCCTGGTCGAGCGATGCGGGCGGCGGTTTCGTCCCGGGCGCGGCAGCTTTGGCCTTGCGGCGCTTCTCGTCCGCCTGGCGCTGCTTGAAGGCCTGCAAAGCCGGATCGACGAGGAGCTCTTCCATCTCCTTCGAGGGCGCGTACTCGAGCTGCTCAAAGTAGAGCTGGCCCTTGTACCGGATCGGGATCCGCTTGCGCACGATTCGAGACGGGTCGCGTCGGTCGGTTGGTGGAGGCGGAGAGCGGGGAGGGAGGGAGAGGTAAATGCCGATCGTCGCGGTCGAGCCATACGGTCGGCCGTATGGTGTGGGCTGGGCGAGCGTGACCGTCTCGCCGCTCTTGTCGCGGTAGCCGTATGAGTGGCTGCCGTGTCGCAAAAGCAGTCAGCGAAGCAATTCGGAGCGCGAATCAGGCGCAGGCGCACCCGTCTATCCCGACTGGCGCGTTCAGCGGGCTCTCCCTCCGTCCGACGCCCACGCGGACCCAGCTGCCCTGCCCTTCGCCGCCCCGATCCCGACCGCCGTCCCCGCCCCCTCGCTCGACCTTGACCTCCCAATACCATGCGCCCTCCCTCACGCCGACATTGCTTCGCGCCGCACGCCAGCCCTTGTCGGTCGTGACGGTGCGCGCGTCCTCGGTGAGGAGGGTGAACGAGCTGCGGTCCTCCCAGCTCCAGCGGATGCCGGCGGGGTACGACTCGATGCTACGCTGCGGCGGGACGTTCAGAGGCGTGCCCTGCGCGGGCCCGCACGGCGTGTAGCGGAACCCGAGCTTGTTGAACGGGTGCGAGCGCGTCGCGTGGAACTCGAAGGCGCTCTCGGGCAGCTGGAGCGTGTGCGGGACGAGCACTGGAGGGTTCGAGATGTCGGAAGGGTCGTTCTGGGGCGGGGCGGGGGAGCGGGAGGGCGGGGTCGGCGCTGAAGGGGAGTGCTTGCGCTTGGTGGGGCGGCTGCGCGGCTCCTGTGGGCTGTACGAGTCAGTTGCGCGCAGACAGCTTAATGCAAAGATGCACGTGCCTCAGACTGATCTGCCTCGGGGGTCTCTGCGCCGGTAGACGGCTCGCGCTCCTCGATGGAAGCGAGTGCAGTCGGGAGCGGGGGAGCCGCAGCGTTCGAAGCGAGGAGCGCCGGGTCGATAGCTCCGCCGTACACTGCAGCCATCTCTGTCCCTATTGAGCGTAGCTCTGGCCCGACGGAGCTCGAGGAGGTGCAGCGGTCAAGATGAAGCTGCGTCGCGGTCGGAAAGCAGCGTCGACCGCTTGCCCCTCGCTTCCATCCGCCCTGAAGCATTAGAGCCGCTCGTAGAGGGTGCTACTCCCCTGTGGACACGATGGGCGCGCGTCGGCTGCTCTGCTTCGCCCTTGTCCTCGCCGCGGCGTCGTTACCGAGGATCGTCTCGGCTCACGAGGTGAGTATCGCTCTGGCTGGACAGTCAGGCCCACAGGGCGCCCAGCAGAGTGCTCTGAAGGGGCTGCTGTGCTCCCTCAGCCGCTGTCTGCTGTTGCTGCCCCGTGTGCTCATCGCCGAGGTTGGTTCGCTCACCTCGGACTCGTCTGTCTTCCCGCCGACAGCATCACGAGGTCGAGACGGGTCCGTACGAGCACAACTTTACCAACGATGAGCCCCTCGACGGCACCATCAAGTGGCACATCGCGTGAGCCGCCTCTCTGCCCCACCTCGCGACCCGACTTCTGCTGTGCGGCACCCGCGGACTGAGCCGACTGACCCTGCGTGCACTTCCCACAGCATGCAGATCCTCTGTTGGGGAATCCTCTTCCCCGCCGGCATGGTCCTCGGCATCACGCGGTCTCGCTTCCACGTCCCGCTTCAGTCCCTCACCGTCGCCCTCTCACTCGCGGGCAACTCGCTCGGCCACCACCACGGCGGTCGCTCTTTCCACATGACGGCACACGCGCACTTCGCGGGGTACCTCTGGTGGTACATGATCTCCCAGACTGCGATGGGCATCTTCCTCAAGCTGCATGTCCTCGAAGGGACAGTCGTCCGTCGCAGCGTAGTCTTCGCGCACGGCATCGTCGGCAAGTCTTTCCCCGTCGTCGGCTGGACGCAGATGATCTTCGGGTGCGTGCACTTGCTCCTGACATCGTTGCGCCGTGCCGGCTCGGCTGAAGAACGCTTTGTCGCTTGCGCAGCGGTATCGCCGCGCTTGGGTTCTGCTTCAATGACCACGTCGGACAGTGCGCCGCCCACTTCATCATGGGCTCGGCCTTCATCGCCTACGCCGTCATCCTCATCATGATGATGCGGGTCGGCGCGGGCTTCCTCCGGCGCAAGCAGATGAGCCAGGAGTACCTCGATTCTTGGGTGCGTTGCAATACGCTGTCGGTGTCTCGTGCGAGATCTGAGCTGACTAGGTGGAACGCCTGCAGGTCATCATGCTATGGGGTACGTCTGGAACCGCACGCCGCATGGTTGGTCTGCTCCAGCTGACGCTCTTTGTACCGCACTTTGCGTCTGTACAGGAATTGTTAACACATTCACCGAGCACAACTTCCTCTCGCCGCATCCGACCGGATGGAGCCACAAGGACATGGTACGTTGTCTTGTGCTTTCGACATCTCGACCTTCCTACCTGAGTTGCGAAAGCTCACACTGTCTCGATTGCGCCACTTAATAGCAACACGTGTCGCTCGGTGTCCTCTGGTGGGCGGGTGGTGCGCTCGGCATCTGGATCGGGCGGAACGGAAAGCGCAACGTCGTCCCTGCGGTCATCATCGTGCGTCTCATCCGCCGCGATGCACTTGCACGCAGTCTACTGATGCTCCAAGTTGATATCAGGGCATGACGGGCTATGCCATGGCGAACCACGGGCAACATCTCGAGTTCTCAACCGACATCCACCGCCTCTTCGGCTGGGCGCTCATGGCCGCGGGCCTCACGCGCATCATCGAGATCTGCTTTGTCCTGCGGGACGAGCCGACGCCCGCGGTCGAGGGCACGGTGCGACCCAAGGCGTTCCAGCACTTGACGCCGTTCTTGCTCGTGCTGTCTGGGTTAACGTTCCTCAGCGCGACCGAGGAGCAGATGGCGTGGATCGCCGGCTCTGGAATGGACTCGACTACATATGCCAATGTGAGCTCCTCCATTTGCTTGCGCGAAGCTGCAGTAGGCGTGCTCACGCTCGCTCGCCCAGATCCTCTTCTCCGGCTCGTTCGCCATCTACCTCGTCGGCGTCGCCATGTTTGATCTGTACGAGTACCAAACCCGACACAGCACCACCGCCGCGGCTGTCGGCATCGCTGCAAACGACGCAGATGTCGAAGGCGCCGCAGCAGCGGACAGCCTTGACGACGAGGACAGCGAACCGTATCGCCCCGCCTCCCTCATGCGGTCCGACTCCCCGCCCCCGCTACGCGTCCTCGGCTTCGCGCTCCCGACGTTCCTCGCGCGCGCGGCCGATTTTGCCCGCCGCCTCGAAGCGCGCGGGCGGCGCGGCGACCCTTCGACCTCGGCCCGCTCGGCAGGCGGGCGGCGTGGGCACGTCCGGCGCGAGACGGAGGAGTACGAGTCGCTGCCGCTGACGCAGGGGCGCGAGTCGGCCGACGTGCGGCAGGAAGACATTCTTGCCGACGCCGGCGCGGCGAACGAGGCGCTCGAGATGCAGGCGCGCCGACAGGGAGGTCCGGCGAGGTCGGGGCCGGGGAGCGACGATACGGTGTTTGAGCTGGGGCAGTGCGAGGACGATGGCGGGGATGCGTACTGGGAGGAGAAGGAGGTGGACGCGGGCAGGCGAGGGTAGTCGTCCCGCTCGATTGTTGAGTAGTTCTTCAGTTCCTTTCTGTGCATGTTCAACTCAGTCTGTGTGACGATCCACTGGTGCTCGGCGGAAGAACGGCGCTTGAAGCGGCTCGCTGTCCGAGGTTCCGAGGGAAGGCCCCGCGCGGTCGCGGCTATCTCGCTCTCGCTCTCTCCTCCTCATCTCGCCGCCCAGCACCTGCACGATGCCGCTCATCGCCCCGTTCCACGTGACTCTCCCGCACCTGACCAAGGACAACTGGCGCGAGAAGGCGGCCGAGAAGAAGCAGGCGCAGGACCGCCTCATCCCCGCCGCCTGGCGCCTCTCGCCCGAGCTCCTCGCCGACGACCGCGCCGACGTGACGGGCGTTCCGAAGGAGTGCGGGATCCTCTCAGACCGCGAGCTCGAGATCACAGAGCTCGACGAGGTCGAGGAGGTGCGCGCCCGCCTGCCGATTGCCCCACATGCACCCGGCCGAGTCGCTGAATAGACAACTTCGCCCGCTCTAGCTCGCCAAGCGGATCGCACAAGGCACGTACAGCGCTGTCGAGGTCACCACCGCCTTCTGCAAGCGCGCCGCCATCGCGCAGCAGCTCACCAACTGTTCGTCCTTTCCCTTCGCCCGATGGGCAAGCGGTACACGGCGAGCTGACCTTCACGTCTGTGCAGGCCTCACCGAGATCTTCTTTGACGAGGCCATCGAGTATGCCGAGCAGCTCGACAAGCGCTTCAAGGAGACGGGCAAAACGATCGGACCTTTGCGTGCGTTCACCCAAACCTTCGTTGGCTTGGCTGGGCGCGAGGACTGCTCTTCCCAAGAGAGCAGCTACAGGGTTGTCTCGCTGACCCGAGTTTTACATCCGCAGACGGCGTTCCCGTCTCGCTCAAAGACCAGTACGCTTTCGTTCTGACTTGTCCTTGCTACAGTCCCGCTCATGATACGGCCTCACAGATTTGACATCGCCGGTACTGAGCTCACGATGGGCTACGTGTCCTATCTCGGTCGCATCTCGCAACGAGACAGTGCGCTTGTTGCGCTTTTGCGTGACGCGGGAGCGGTTTTCCACGTCCGCACGAACGTCCCGCAGGTGCGTACCTCGCTGCTCTTGATCTGGTTGTCCGTATACTGCCAGACTGATCTACTGCGTGTTGTTTTGACGTCTCGACGACGTCGCTAGACTCTCATGGTGCGCTTGTCGCCTTCTACCTTCGGCTTGACGCAGTCGAGCCAGCGACACATTGTACTCAGGCGTGGTCTGCCGGCCGTGCGCAGATTGGAGATACCTTCAACCACCTGTTTGGCCGCACGCACAACCCGCACAACCGCAAGCTCAGTCCTGGCGGGTCCAGCGGCGGCGAGGGCGCGCTGATTGCCATGAAAGGGTCGATTGTCGGCGTTGTACGTCGCTTTTTGCTTCCTGTGGCAACCGGCTTGACTTTCTGCTGCCCTGTAACGCTTCCAGGGCACGGACATTGGGTACGCTTACATCTGTGAACAGAGGACAAGCAGGACTGGCTGACCGTGACTTCCGCCCTCCCTGCTTCGGAAATGCGCAGCGGGTCGGTCCGCATCCCTTCCGCTTTCTGTGGCTTGCACACTATCCGGCCCTCGACCCGCCGCATCCCGTACGGGCATGCGACCAACAGTATGGTGCGCTTCCTTCCGGACCTTCTCAACCTGCCGAGACTGAACGTGACCTTGCGCAGCTCGGGCAGGAGTCCATCCTCTCGGTGGCGGGCCCGATGGCGCGCTCCGTCTCGTCTTGCACCTACTTCCTCAAGACGGTGCTCGACCTCAACCCGGCCAACTACGACGCGACGTCGCTTCCCTTCGCGTTCAACGACGCAGCTTTCTCGCAGGCCCAGGGGCGGGGCAAGCTGGCGTTTGGCGTAATTCGCACCGATCATCTCATTACGCCTACTCCGCCTATCAAACGCGCTCTGGAAGAAACGGTCAAGAAGCTGGTTGCAGCCGGGCATGAAGGTACGTCGCTGCTGGGGTTCTAGGCAACCGGATTTAACGAGAACGCATGGATCGTCCAATTACTGACACTGCTGCATGTCCGCGTGTGCAGTTGTCGAGTTTGACTGGAAGGAGTTCAAGCACACGGACGACTTGGCGGGTCACCTTTACGACGCGGTAAGCTATACTTCCGGAGCGCACTTTCTCAGCACGCTACAAGAAACTGATCGGACATGTTCCCCTCAATTTAGGACGGGGGCGAAGACATCCGGCGCACGCTCGAGCAAATCGACGAGCCCCTCATCCCGGGTGTCTTGCTCGACCCGGCAGGGACCAAGACCACCTACGAGGTCTGGCAGCTCAACCGCGCCAAGGAAGAGCTGCAGCAGGCATTCCTGACGCGCTGGCTCGGGACACCCACCTCGACGGGCAGGCCGCTTGACGGACTGCTCTGTCCTGTTGCGCCGATCACGGCACCGCTGCCGGGCAACAATCGTCACGTGGGCTACACGGCGTGCGTTTTCTTTGTGGACTCTGCAACAGCAAGCTTGTGCTGACCTTACTCGATTCGCTCACAGCATGTTCAACCTCCTCGACAACCCCGCGGTCGTATTCCCCGTCACCAAAGTCGACCCTGCACTGGACACCAAAGACGGTGCCGCATTCAAGCCTCTCAATGACAAGGACCAGCAGTTCTTCAATGACTGTGTGTCCCTCTCTGGATGTACGCGTCCTCCGCTCGAACGCTCACCAATCTGTTCCCTGTGCAGATGACCCGGACCTCACGGCGGGCATGCCCGCCGCTATCCAAGTTGTTGGCAGGCGCTGGCGCGAAGAGGATCTGCTAGCAGTGGCGGAAGTGGTCGCTGCGGCGGTCGCGAGCAAGGACTGGAAGGCGTAGATAGTCGGGTGCTTAGACCACCCGAGAAGAGTTCTACCGCGCAAAAAGAGGGACATGGCCAAGCCATGCAACGTACAGCAAAGTCGGTGGCGGCCGCCTCGGGGCGCAAAAAGCAAAAGAAACGAGTTGGCCCTTTCCGGGATTGAACCGGAGACCTGCAGAAGTACGCTCGACCAGAGGCCAAACTTCAGTCTGTCGCTCTCCCAACTGAGCTAAAGAGCCTTTGTTGTTGGCGCTCCGCTGCTTTGCATTTACAAACAGCAGTACAGCGTCACCCCACATCAGTGATCTCCCCAAAGCTACGCTGCCTCACCCGTGTCTTTCTACTCCCTATAGCTCGCTGGGATGTCTGCCATAGTCGAGCCCCAAGCTGCAGCGTACACACACTGGCACGGGCTTCCGGCGGGCACTGCGTGCTGTTCCGCGACCGCCTTCGTCGCTGCATCCCTCACTTTGCCCGAATGGTACACGATCTACCCGCCGACGCTCGCCGAGTGCGTTCTGCCTCTCCGCAAAGCGCTGACATCATCGCTGACTATTCGAACGCAACAGTCCGCGCTGTCCCGTCACAGTCGTCCTTCTTCGACACGAACAGTCGGGCAAAGTAGCCCTCTTCGACCTCGGTATCAACCAGGACTGGCGCAAACACATCCCTGAGGCGGATCTACCCGAGTATGACATGTTCAACATCGAGGTGATGGAGGACTTAGTGGATGTGTTGGCGAGAACGGGCGTCAAGAGGGACGAGGTCGACCTGGTCATCCTTTCGCGTGCGTTCACATTGCGCATTCCACGTCCCGAGCTCTTGCTGGACAGTTTCAACGGCCTGCAGACCACCACTTCGACCACACGGGCGAACCGTCGCTGTTCCCGAATGCCCAGGTGCTTGTTGGGTCAGGCGTCGCTGCGAAGATCCCGGCGCTCAAAGGCCTGGACAATGTCAGCGAAGTCCCTTGGAGCAGCAAGCCAGTTGCTTCTTTCGACTTGAGCTACGACGTCTGGGGCGACGGCACGCTCGTCCTCGTTGCCGCACCCGGCCACACCGAGGGGCATCTCGCGGCTCTCGTCCGCACGTCAGCGAACCCGAGCGCGGACTCGAATCCACAGGACGAGTATGTCCTTCTCGCCGCCGACTGCTGCCATCACCCGGTCCTGCTCAGCCCGAAACGAGACGAAGAGCATTTCCGACTGGGCAAGTGGCGCGACGCAAGCGACCCAGAGGACGAGCCGCTACGGCACTCCAACTACGAGGACTATGCACTGGCTGAGTCGACGCTCGAGCGAGTCAAGGCGGCGGAGCGAAGAGACGAAATCATGGTTGTTCTGTCGCACAACTACCGCACGTGGAAGCGGCTCGGCGGGAAAGAGCGCATGCTCAACGGGGTCGAATTGAACGGTTGGAAGGGAAAGGGGTTCAAGGAGTAGCTTGCTCAGCTCAGGTGGAGCCTTCTTGCCGCAGACTAGAAAGGGACGCGAGGTGTCCGAGGACCAGAGCACCTCTCGCTCTCGAAGGCCCCCTTCACTCCATGAGACCGCTGTTCGGAGGGTATGACATCTGGACTACAATGCGAAGGTGGATTGGGACAAAGGAAAGGAACAGCGCGAATGCGTGAGAGAACCGAAAACGCCAGGGAAGACCGTCTACTGCTGCAACGCGACCGCGTCCTTGTCGTCGCCCGTGATGCCCAACGCGACTTGTCCGACCTTGATGAAGATGTTGCGGACGGCGTCCCGCAATGCCGGGTCGACTTCGCGGACGAGCGTGTTCGTCACAAGAGGGTACAGCCGCGGAAGTTGCGCCTTGAACTGTGGCACGAGCGAGTCAGCGCATTACGCCTCCACCAAAACGAGAGCGCGTGCGTACAGGCTCGTCCTCGAACGCGCAGAAGCCCTGGAGAATTTCGGTACAGACAGGCGTCCAAGCCGTGATGTTGCGAGCCTGCGTCTCCGGGTTGAGAGAGACGTAGTTTGCCAGCACGTCGAGCCCGAGTCTGCGCAAGAGGGAAGTGAGCGACGCTCAATTTGGGTGAGGAAGCGGGAGAAAGACCAGCGTACGGTGCAAAGACATCGACGACCTCGGCGCGCTTCTCAAGATGCTCGGGCTGCACGTCGCTGTACATGCGCAGCAGCACATTGACGAGGGTCGCCGCGCTGGTCGACTCCTGGCGCAGGAGGTTCGGCAGGTCGCGCATGAAGCCAACCTTCCAGAGCGCCATTCGCAGCTCCTTGTCGGCGTTGAACTTGCGCGCAAAGCGGTACGACTCGTCGAGGGCCGACATGAGGCGCAAGAGCTCGGCGGCGGGGATGGTCGTATAGACACGCTCGTTCTGCAGGAGCTCGTGCGTCGTCTCGATGAGAAGGAGTTGGAGGACGCATTTGACGATGATCTGACGGAACACGCGTCGCCGATCGACGGGGGGTGCGGGTTTCGGCGGAGGGACGGGCCCGCCGTTTTCGAGAGGATCAGGTGTAGATGCGGTCGGAGGAGAGAGAGGGGCGAAGCCATTCGAGGGCGAGGACACGGCGGCGGAGGGAGACTGGTCGGACTGAGGGAGAAGGAGTGTCGGGTCGAACAGCTGGTACGCCGTTGTCGTCTTGTACAGCTGGACGAAGGTCGAGACGATCCGCTCCCACCGCTCGGGTGAGAGCTTGTCGACGTTGTTTTCGAGCAGCTGCTGCAAGCACGCCGTGCCTATCCGCGCGAGCGTGTCGTTCTCTGCCGTAACAGCACGTGTCAGCTCGACGCTTGCGACGGAATCAGAGAGAGTGTGACGGACCCTGGCAGATGCACTCGCAGAGCAAGTCAAGGAGTTTATCGAGCATGCGCGCAAGGACGTCGAAGTAGAAGGTGAAGAGGTCGACGAGGTTGCGAAGCGCCTGGATCATCGTCGTCGACAGCCAGACGCTCATGTCCTCGTGAGTCGAGAACCGCGAGACGTCGGAGCGCGAGCGGAGGACGGCAAAGATGGGGAAGAGGACCTCCTTGCAGACCGTGTCCCAGAACTCGGGCGGGAACGACTGGCCGTGCTTCTTGAGCGTCTCGAAGAGGTAGTCGAGGGCGCTGCGAAGCAGGTCAGGGAGAGTCAGCATATTCGGTTGTGGGTCCAGGGGGAGTGCACGTACCGCTTGCGGACCTCGAGATCCTCTCCATTCATGATGACATCGTAGAAGCCGAAGAGGAGCGGGAACCAGAAGCGGATCATGGGGTCGTCGGTCGCTGTCGCCTCGGGAACCGTGCCGCCGTTCGCCGCCGCGCTCAGCGGGCACTCGGGGCAGCTGAGCATCATCGGGATGAGGGCACGGAGCAGCTCGATCGCCTGGAGGCTGACGCGCTGGAACTTGCTGATCTTGCAGAAGTCGGTCACGCAGACGGTGAGGTCGGCGAACGAGCCGAACTCGACGATCTGGGCGAAGTGGTCCTTGTTGACGCGCTGGACAATGTCGAACGCCTGAACGGCGATACGCTCGGTCGGAACCTTGGCCGCCGCGGCAAAGACGCCGAACATGGTGCGCCAGCCTGACCGCAGGTTCTGCACGCGTGCCTGGATCATCTGGTGCAGGCACTGGAGAACCATGTCGCGCGCGTCCGGGTTCGTGTTGTGCACCATGGCGTACTCGAACGGCTTGAGGAAGTCCTTCTGGAACTTGAAGTTGGCGAGCTCCTCCTTCTCCAGAAATCGCATGGCGAGCTGTCGCAGCGAGTCGAGCGCAAGGAAAGACACCTTGGCGTTCGTGTGGCACGTCACCTGTTACGCGCGACGTCAGTCAGGCGCGCTGAGGAAGTTGCGGTCGGCAGACGGGGTGGACCCACCTGGTTGAAGTGCTCGCCGATGATGAGCCACATGGCCGACCATTCGAGACGGATACGGTTCATGTTGTAGTAACAGATCTCGACGAGCTTCTGCAAGCAGAAGACGCGCGGCTGCTCCGCGAGACCCGACGCCTGAATCTCCTCCCACGAGACCTCGCTCAGCGCCTGGACGAAATCGACAATGGCCGTGCCGGACAGGTTCGGCGTCGACGAAAAAATCATGTCCGCCGTGATCGTGATGTGCTGCGAGCGCGTCTCCTGCGCGACCTCGTCCGTCGGTCGACTGATGCGCTTCGACGAGACGGTCGATCGCCGCTTGCCACCCATCGAGCTGCGTCAATCAAGAGGTCAGCGCGGCTACTCCAGAACGAGAGCAGTGATGCTGGCGCACGGCTTGCGACCGAGTTCGGGCAGCGCCTGCGAGTCGACGCCCTGTGCGATGAGCTGGAAGCGCTCGAGCTGGCTGACGCAGGTGAGGACGTCGCGCCAGCTGCCCTTGAGGTAGTTGCCGTCGACCATGGCGACGTCGAGGAGCGTCTTGATGGCCTCGACGTTCTTGGCGCGCATCTCGCCAAAGTTGTTGAGGAACGTGAACTTTGACAGGGTCGTCACGAACGCGTTGCGCTCGAGCTCGAGGTCAAACAGGCACACGATCTTGATCGCCTGCTTGAAGCCCTCGAGGGAGAGCGTGATGAGCTCGAGGTCGTCCGAGTCTTGCAGCGGTCCCGAGATGCCGGCGAGAATCGGCATCCACGCGACCTCGAACATGGGCTTGACGTGCTCGGCGTGCGACGCGCTGTAGTACTCGTCGGTCGCGCGCCCGGCGCCCCGACGCTGCCCGCGGACAAGAGTGCGGAAGAGAGCCTGTCCAAAGCTCAATGCGTCAGTATCGGATCTTCGGAGTGCGCTAGACTCGCTCAGCGCACCTCGGTCTTGTTGACCATGCTCTCCGACTGCCACAGGTACGCCTCGCGCTGCAGGTCGCGACCGACGGTAGCGATGGCGCCAGCGAGTCCCGGGGCCGGAGCCTGCGGGCCGGCCGCCTCAACCTCGTCCTTCATGCGGATCTCGTTGGCGTTGATCTCGTCGTAGATGTCGGACAGGAACTGCTCGTCGAGATCCTTGCCGTCGTCGATCCCGCGGTTGTTCTTGACGAACTCGGCCTTGGACATGGGCTTCTTGACCTGCGGGTTGTGCGCGTCCGTGTTGAGGAGGATGACCGAGAAGGCGAGGATGTAGGCCGTGTCGGCGTTGGCAAACACGCCCGGGTTGCCGGCCGTGTACCGCTCGGCAAACTTGAGCATGTACCGGTCGATCTTCTGCGCCTCGCCGGGGAGGCGGAACGACTGGAGGAACATGCGCAGTGCGTCGACGAAACGCATCGTCGTAAATTCCATAAAATCGACAAAGGCGTGCATCGTCTCGATGTTCTCCTTGTCACTGCGTGGCGCAAACCGGTCAGCGACGACCCCGCCCACAGAAGAAGCCTCATGAAGCACGCACCCCTCGCCCAAGTACTCGCCAATCTGCGCCTTGTCGAGCCCGTCGGCGTGCAGCAAGAAGCGCGCAACGTCCCTCGGCTCGCTGCTGCGGATGAATCCGTGCTCGATCAAAAAGGCGACGCCGCGCTTGGGCTTGAAGTTGAACTTGCGGATGCCCTCGAGGAGCGTCGTCTTGCGCTGCTTGGCGTTCTCGAACCGCGACGGGTCGTCGGTCCCCTCGCCCGGCTGCGCGACGGGCGTCGCCGCGCCGCTCGTGCTGCGCCGCTCGCTCGAGAGCGAGCCCGGCTCGCCGCCCGCGCCGAGCGACGCCCCCAGGTCCGGGTCGGACCCGGCCGCAGCAGCGTCGCCGTCCTCGGACGGGCGCGCGAACGAGCCGTTGAGCGGCGTCGGGGGCACGATGCCCGCCTGCGGCGCGGCGGTCGAAGCGCTGCGGCCGGCCCACGAGACGAGCGAGCGCAGGACCGAGACGAGGCACTCGAGGCTCTGGCGCTTGAGGTGCGCTTCGGCGGGGACGCCCGCAAAGGACGGGTCCGAGAAGCGCGACTCGTCGTAGAGCGAGGTTGCGGCGAGCGGGAAGGGCGACGCTGCGGGCGAGAGCGCCGAGAGGATCGGCTGCGACGCCTTTTCGGGCGCGGTCGGCGGGAAGTGCGTCGTGCCGAGCTTCGAGACGACGTTGAGCAGGCGCTCGTAGATGTTGTCGAGCGACGAGCGGTCGCAGTCGTAGTTGAGATAGATGTCGACGAGCGCCTGCGGGTCGTGCGCGAGGCGCGCAAACGCGGCGAGGAGGAGCGACTTTTGGCGCACGGTCGAGTTGCGCATCTCGAGGATCGGGAGGAAGATCTCGTTGAGGAGGACCTCGATCTCCTTCTTGAGGCGCTGCCGCATCCCGCTCAGCATGCGCGAAAAGATCTCGCACGAGAGCTCAAAGACCTGGATCACGGGCGAGACGGCGTTGCGCGAGAGCGCGAGGCAGAGGTACTGCTTGACGGCGGTGAGGAAGGGCGTGCGCTCGCGCGACGTCGACGAGATGATGGCGACATGCGGATCGGTGAAGAGAGGCATGTGGTTGTTGAGGATGGTGAGGACGAGGTGCAGCGAGAGCAGCTTTGACCGCATGGCGGGCGACTTGAGATCCCGCTCGCTGGAGCGGCACACGAAGGTCAGGAAGGCTGCCCTCGAAGCTATGCAAAGGCCGGATTGGCGCACCTGTCGGTCCCGAGCGGCTTCATCGAGAGCTTGCACAGCGCGCGGAAGACGAGGAAGGCGTCCTTGATGTACAGGTCGTTGGTCGACACGCCGCTCATCGTCGTCGGCTGGATCGGCACCCCGTTCAGGCGCGCGAGGTTTTCGCTGCATGCACCGAGACCAGTGAGCGACCCTCTACCGCACAGATCCGAGGATAGGAAGACTGCACGCACCTCGTCACCTTGTCGCCCTCGCCCTGCTCCTCCGTCGCCGGCCCGTCCTCCTGCGAGACCGACACCCTCGGCGTGGCGCTGTCCTCCTGCGCCGGTGCAGCAGCAGCAGCAGCAGCAGCCTCTCCCGCCTCGTCGTCGTCGGCCCCCTTCTCCGCACCGCCGTCCATCCCGTCCTGCGGGACCCGCGGCGTCTGCTCCTCCTCCTCCGGCGCGGCTCCATTGGCGTCCCCGGCGCCGCCGCCCTCGTCCGCCTCGGCGACGCTCGCCAGGTCGGTCCTGCTCGCGCTGCGACTCGGACCGCCGGGCGTGCTCGCTCCGCCGATGCCCACTCCGAGCCCGACGCCCGCCGGCGCCGCGGCGCGGAGGAGGTCCCTCTCGAGTGCGACGCGGCCAAAGACGCCGCCGACGATCTGGCCGAGGGTGGCCTGCGCGACGGTCTGCACGGTGCCGGCCTTGCCGAGGAGGAAGACGTTGTAGACGGTGCGGACGGCCTTGAGGAGGGCCGACTGGTGCACGGGGAGCGAGGACGAGAGGATGAGCGAGAGGAGGCACGAGAGGAGCCGCAGGAGGAGCGTGTCGTGCTGCGTCGTTGGCTGGCTCGCAGACGACGACGACGACGACGAAGACGAAGAGGACGAGGCCGAGCCGGCGGGAGAGGGGCTGAAGCAGTCGCACACGGTCGACGTGATCTGGTCGGCGAGCGGGAGCGCGTCGAGGTTCTGCTGCTGCTGCTGCGCCGCGCTGCCGCCCGCGAGCGACTCGGTGTCGTCCTCGCGCCCGAGCTGGAGCTGCGGCGCGTCCGGGTCGTGCTGCTCGACGAAAAAGTCGTACGAGACGAGCTTGCCGAGGCAGTCGAGCGCCGTGATCATGAGCGGGAGCGCGCGCGTCTCGCACGCGAGCCGCAGCGGAGTGAAGACGAGATGCGGGTCAATGGTCGCCGACGTCGTGGCGCCCGAAGAGGGCTGGATGGGCGACTTGAGGACATCGAGTGCGGCGTCGAGCGCGTCCTTGAGCGGCTTGCTCTTCTTGGCCTCTTTGGTCGCCGCGATCGTCTCGAGCGAAGAGACGATGAGGATGCCCGAGACGAGGTGCGACGAGCCCGGTGCAGTGACGGTCGTGACCGAGGCCATCGACTCGCGCCGCACCTTGGGGTCGACCTGCGGCGAGGACGTCGCCGCATCGGTGGGCGCGCTCGTGGGCGCAGTGGAGGGACCCGGTACGGCGGGTGCTGGTGCCGGTGTGGGTGCGGGAACCTCTTCAGCAGAAGGTTCCGGAGCGGGATCGACAGCAGCGGGGGTCTCGGCAGCCGGCAGCGGCTCGACGTCGACGTCGCCCTCGGAGGTGGCCGGGGCGGCGGGCGCGACAACAGGCGTGTCGGCGTGCAGCTCGGCCGCGTCGCGCTGAACCTCGTCGCGGAGGGCCTGTACGGCGGGCGCGACCGACGGTGCGCGCGAGAGGCTCACGTCCTCGAACTCGCCGCCATCGCTCGCGCCGTCTGGTGCTGTCCCGTTCGGTGCTGGGTGCTCGTCGGGCATGGAGAGCGGCGCGGCAGTGTCGTTCGGGGAAGGTGCGGACGCTTCGGGCTCGGCGGTCGGGTGCTGTGCGTCCGGTTCACTGGCAGGAGAGGCGTCGACACTGGCCGAGTCGTCGACCGCAGGATCAGTAGCAGCTTCCTCGGCCGTGTCTGCGTCGCCCTGCGTATCCTCCTCCGCGGGAGTGGGGTCGGCGGAAGCGAGGTCTTGGGCGGGAGGAGGGGTGTCGGCGACCGCGGGCTGCTCGGCGTCTGGTGGTGATTCTGGTTCGACGACGGGGACGGGAGGGGCGAGCTGCGCGTCGCTGTCCTGCCCCTGAGCCTCGTGCGGGCTGTGGTCGGCGGGGGCGGGCGCGTCGGGGTGGATGTGGAGCTCTGGCGAGGGCCCGTCGGCGGGCGAGGCCATGGCGGGAGCGGTGCGCGGGCGGGCAGAGCGCGACAGAGTGCGTCCACGCAGCTCGCACGCAGCTCGACTCTGGCTCGGCGCGGGAGCGGGACACGAAGCGACGGCAGCAGCAGCCCGACGCGACCGTCGCAGCGGCAACACGGCCGACACAGAGTCGTCTCTCGGGAGGGGATTAGGGGGTGGAACGTAATGCAGTACCATCTACTCTCACACTACAACAGACCCACATCCACCCAGAGCGAGGCGGCGGCGGCCGTGTCTCTCAAAGTCGGCGCGCGAAAAGCGTCGAGCTCGCAAAGGCACGGCGCCGTCCTCGCCCCGCCCCGCCGTTGCTGCGCGCGTGCTTGCTCGAGAGAGAGCCAGAGTTGTGCAGCTGCTCTCGCAGAGCCCCGTCCAGCCCCGCCCGCCCCCCTCGACCCGCACAATGGCGACCCATGTGCGTCTCTCGCTCGCTCGCTCTCCAGACCCTGCATCTCTCGCCGCGCTACGGCAGCCTCCAGGCGAGCAGCCGGGGCCACAGTACTGACGAGCTGCACACACATGCTCCGCCTGCGCCAACCCGCGGCTCCCCCCGCCCGCTCCGCTCTCGCGCGACACCGCTCCCTCCTCGCCTCCAGCTCCTGTTCGAGTCGGCGACCGGCCTCGCCCTCTTCTCGTCCGAGTTCGCAGAGGAGATTGGCAAGTCGGTCAAGTCCGTCCAGGACTCGGTCGACGACGTCTCCAAGTTTGGCAAGATGGTCAAGCTCGTCTCGTTCGTCCCCTTCCAGGACGCCGCCCACGCCCTCGAGGTCGCCAACGACGTCTCCGAGGGCGTCGTGCACGAGTTCCTCCACGGCCTCCTCGAGCTCAACCTCGCCAAGAAGGCCGGCGTCACCCTCGGCGTCGAGGAGCGCGGCCTCGCGTCGTCCATCAAGGCGACGCTCGGCATCGACTGCGACGCCAGCGACCGCACCCTCGAGGTCCTCCGCGGCATCCGCCTCCACCAGGAAAAGCTCCTCGCCGGCCTCGAGTCGGGCGACACCAAGCGCTCCCAGCTCGGCCTCGGCCACGCCTACTCGCGCGCAAAGGTCAAGTTCAACGTCAACCGCAGCGACAACATGATCATCCAGGCCATCGCCCTCCTCGACCAGCTCGACAAGGACGTCAACACGTTTGCCATGCGCGTCCGCGAGTGGTACGGCTGGCACTTCCCCGAGCTCGTGCGCATCGTCCCCGACAACTACCAGTACGCCAAGGTCGCGCGCCTCGTCGGCGACAAGGCCCAGCTCTCCGAGGACCTCCTCGACGACCTCACCGAGCTCCTCGACAACAACGACGTCCTCGCGCGCAACATCCTCGACGCCTCGCGCGCGTCCATGGGCACCGACATCTCCGAGGTCGACCACCTCAACATCCGCAACTTTGCCGAGCGCGTCATTGCCCTCTGTGCGTCCCGCTCTCCCTCACACTTCCTCTCATCGTCTCGCGGGATTCTGACCCTCCGCACCGCCCGCAGACGACTACCGCAAGTCGCTCCAGACGTACCTCTCGGACAAGATGGGCGTCGTCGCGCCCAACCTCGCGGCCCTCATCGGCGACACGGTCGGCGCGCGCCTCATCTCGCACGCCGGCTCGCTCACCAACCTGAGCAAGTACCCGGCGTCGACCGTCCAGATCCTCGGTGCCGAGAAGGCCCTCTTCCGCGCGCTCAAGACCAAGGGCAACACGTGCGTCCGCTCGACCTCTCCTCTGCTGGTGCTTGTGTGTGCTTGCACGACTCGCACGGCAAGAGGTGAGAAGCCCCGGCAGCCGACACTGACCTTCTTCTCTCTCTCTCTCCTCAGCCCCAAGTACGGTCTCATCTACCACTCGACCTTCATCGGCCGCGCCGGCGCCAAGAACAAGGGTCGGGTACGTCTCCGACAAAATTCTCGCCTCTCGAGACAGCTTGACAGGGTACTGACCCTCGCGCCGTGCACTCGTCCAGATCTCGCGCTTCCTCGCCAACAAGAGTTCGATCGCCGCTCGCATCGACTGCTTCTCCGGTACGTCTCGTCTCTCAGGCGTCCGGAACGCACGTCGCCCCGAGGCGGCTGCTCAGTCGCTCAGGATACCCGCAACTGACCTCTCCACCCCTCCCTCTCTCTCGCGCAGACGCCCCGTCGACCAAGTTTGGCGAGGTCCTCCGCCAGCAGGTCGAGGAGCGCCTGAGCTTCTACGAGAGCGGCTCGAACCCGACCAAGAACAGCGACGCCATGGCCAAGGCGCTCGAGGCGTTCAAGGCCGAGCAGGCCGAATCCGGCGGAGACAAGATGGACGTCGACGCCGATGAGGCGCTCCAGGCGCCGACCGAGGAGCGCAAGGAAAAGTCGGCCAAGAAGGACAAGAAGCGCAAGTCGCTCGCGGCGGCTGCTGACGACGACGAGGCCGAGGAGGAGGCGTCGCCGAAGAAGAGCAAGAAGAGCAAGAAGGCGGGCGAGGGTGACGAGCTGAGCAAGGAGGAGAAGAAGCGGTTGAAGGCCGAGAAGAAGGCGGCGAAGGAGGCCAAGAAGGCGGCAAAGGCATGATGATGCCCCCCACACTCGCCGTCTCGCTGGTTCTCGTCGCCTGAGCAGTCGTTCCTTCTCTCCTCCGCCCACCCCGTTGTCTACATTAGCCTCCTCCCTCACCCACCCTCCACTTCCCCTCGCGCGCGCGCTCGTCGCTGCGCCGACCCCCTCCTCCACTGCCTACAGTGTACTGCGCTGCCGCTGTTTCGTTCGCTCCTGTACTTGTAACTCTGCATCTTGCCTCTGCTCCATCCGTGAGTCCATGTGAAGTCCCAGAGGAAGAGAAAACTTGGTGTTGGCAACAGAACCGCCAACGAGGCGATGTATCGTCTGCGGATGGGCAAGGCGGACAAGCGACTACAGCAGAGGGATGGATGAGAAGGAGGGCACATAAAGCGGACGTGGAATAGATCCGTCGAAGAGAAGTGGGAGGAGGAAGAGGGGAACAAGCGGTCCAGCCAAGGCGAAACAACACGAAGTGGATGGGAGGATAAGACTCGCATGCGAAGGTTTGTGGTGAGGCAGCGCGCATCGAGAAACGGAGGAAGTCGGCGACCGTCACCACCCGCCGTTGTGCGCCGTCCAGACGCGCGAATCCGCCGTTGCCCCCGCCCCTACCCCACCGCCGTTCACGCCGTCCACGCGCCCGCGCACATCCTGGCCTGGGAGCGGCGGCGCATTGGCCATCTCGTCCGACATGCCGCGCGCGCCAGTAGTAGGAACGCTCCCCGCGGGCGTATCGCTCCGCGCAGCCTCGGCCGCCGAGAGCATGGCGACATAGTCGTAGCCGGGCGACGGCTGCTGTGACGGCTGTGGGTGCGGAGGGTCGCGCCAGCCGGGCGTTGGCGGCACGGCCGAGTGCGGCGGCGCGTTGGGCGAGACGGCGGGCGACGAGCCGTTCGAGGCTGGCGCGGCGAGCGCGCCTGCCGGATGCAGAGGGATCGTGATCGACGCGTGGTGCTGCAGCGGGGTCGAGGTGTGCGATGCGACGCCGCCGCCGACGGGCGTCTGCGGCGGGATCGGGAGCGGGAGGAAGTCGGCGCCGCTCATCGACACGGGCGGAGCGCCTGCACCGAGAGGAGGCATGTTGTACGGGTGCCCGAGGGGCGGCATGCCCGGGAGAGAAGCAGCAGGCGTCGGCAGATTGAGCCCGTCGTACGACGCCATCCCTCCTGCGCCGTCGCTTCCGGAACTGGCAGACGACGGCGTGTCGACCACTCCGAGCGGCGTGCCGTACGAGTCAAACTGCCACGTAGCCGATCTCCGTCTCGGTCGCCGCCCTGCCAGCGCAGGATCGTCGTGCAATGGCGGCGGGATGAAGTGCGCATCTGGCGCATGCGCCTGGCGCGGCGGCGCAAAGCTGGCCTGACCCATCGCCTGCTGCGACTGGTGCTGCTGGGGCGGGAGCGGCATCGTCTGGTATCCCGGCGGGCTGTTCTGGAACGCGCGGGCCGTCGACCCAGGTTCCGTGGTCGACAGCTCGTAGTCTCCAAAGGCCATGTACGGCGCGTCCTGGCGCAGCCTCGCCGCGCGCGCAGCTCGGAGCTCAAGCAGCCGCTCGTGGCCGAGCGGGGTGAAGAAGCACGCGAGCTCGAGCGCGCGCGTGAACCAGTCGAGCTCGACGTCGGTCAGGGCACACTCGGCCGGCAGGGGTCCGAACTCGGTCGGCTCGCCCTCGCGCTGCGCGATCATGGTCGCCCATCCGGGAAGCGCCTCGAGCTGCGTCACGAGGTGGTAGACGACGTGCTTGTCAAGCGAGTCGACGAAGACCTGCGGAAAGTAGCTGTCAGCAACCTGCCAACATTCACGGGGACGAGCGTGCACACCTTGGAGTAGAAGGCAAGCAACTTGAGGCACTTGCGCACGCGGCGCTCAGACGTGGCGAGGAGGTCCTCGAGCGCGGCGCGGTCCTCGATCGTCAGATCCATCCGGCGCTGCTGGATGAGCCATACGTGCGCGAGATGCACGATATCGAGCAGCCTGTAGAGCTTGCGGGTCAGCCTCAAGCCACAAGCCGAGCGCAGAGGCTGAGAAACGCACCTCTCGTCCATGCGGACCCCGATGAGCAAGTCGTAGTCGACCGAGTGGTGCGCGTCGCATCCAGCGGGCGTGTAGTCAAGCTGCACGAGCCTGCGATGGAGCTTCTGCACGGCAGCGTGCGCGCGGTCGACATAGCTCCACAGCTCGGGCACCGTCTTGAGGAAGCGCGTGCTCGGCCGGCGCGAGCTCGAAATGTTGCTGAACGCGCGCTGCACGGCGCACACAAAGTAACCCGTGAGGCCGAGCGCGCGGTCGAGCTTGGCGCGCGTGACGAGCCCGCGCGCCGGGTCGAGGATCTCGTCGAGGTGCGGGCCGAGGTCCTCGTTGGCAAGGTCCGGCACATGCACGCCCGTGCCTTCGAAGTACTCGTACAGGTCATTGTCCGAGATGACCACCGGCATGCTGAGGTAGGCGGCGATGCGCGCGTCCGACTCGAAGAGCGTCGGTCCGACCGACGACTTGATCGCCTGCACCTCGCTCAGCGGGAGGTCCGAATGCTGCATGTCGCGGAAGAGGCCCATCGCGCTGCGCAGGAAGAAGCGCGCCGTCTTCGGCTTGACCTCGGCAACTGCGGGCGAAAATGGGTGAGCCTCGCCGCAATCCGCCTCGTGTCGTTCGGCAAGGACGGTCCGCGACTTACGCATGAGCATCTGCACAAACGCCACAAGCGTCTGCGCATTCCTCGCGCTCGGCACCTGCAGAATCTCCATCTTGGAGCAGAGGTCGGTTGCGCGCTTGACGATCGCCCTCCAGGCGTTCTCGCGGCGAATGCCTGCCGACAGGACGAGGTCGAGCGAGGCTTTGCCGTTCTCGATGTCGGGGCCGGCGACCCCGAGAAGGGCGCTGTGCGGCGAGGCGCGCGCGCCGAGCGAAGTGAGGATGCCGACGATGACCTGGCTTGCGAGGTCGAGCGAGTCGACGTGCTCCTTGAAGAACTGGACGTCGGGCGAGAAGATGTGGAAAGCGGGGAGATGGAAGCAGCAAGAATGCATGGAAGCTGTGCGACAACCGGGCAAAGTCAGCATCACGCGCTGACGAAATAAAGGAAAGACCCGACAGGCGCACCATCGATGAGGTGAATGGTCAGAGAGGTAGCCATAGTCGGCAGTGCGAGCCTCCAGTCGCTCGACGACGCGCCGAGGTTGCTCGCGCGGAGGAACGTCTCCCACAGCTTGGCAAAGCTCTGGCTCGACTCGTCGTCGTCGTCGTCGTACCCACTTACGCCTGGCCCGCTATGCTGGCCTGAACGTATCAGGGCCTGGCGGTGCTGAATATCGGAAATGTTGCGTATTGTCTGCTGCGGGTCATAGCGGACGGGAACTTGCGGAGGTGGATAAGGATATGGTGACGAGGAGTGGGAGGGACGGTTGAGGCCCGCAGGACCGGCAAGCGGCGTGCGCTGCGCCAGGCCTGACGCGGACCCGATGTCTTCGTCGAGCGAGGTGACCCATGTCGGTCGCAGAGCACTACGGATGTACTTGCAGGTCAGCAAGCGTGCCGCGCGCGGAAGGGTACAGCGGCACAGCGCACATGGACACATCGTCACCGTAGTCGCACTCCTCCTTGCGCTTGGTGCACCTGGTACACTCGGGATACTTACGATCGCACTGGAAGACGGGCACGTTGCCGGGACAAGATGAGCGGCATGATCCAGCGTAAACGGGGGGAGAGCTGGGAACGCGGCCGCACCTTGACCTTGCGAGTGCGGCAATTACTGCAGGACTGTCCCGTGCGCAAGCAAACGACCGTCAGCGGGCACCGAGAGAGCCCAGGAGCGAGAGCTCAAGCCTGCCTTTGCCGTAACCTTGACCAGCTGCGTCCCGCCGACAAGCTGATCCGGGAGCTGCCCGATCGCAGCCTGAGCGGGCGGGAGGAGGACAGAAGCGCCTGGCGGGATCTGCACAGCCTCGAGCGGGATCTGCGCCGTCCAAGCGTGCTGCGGCAGTGGTGGGGGCGGCGGGACGACGGGCGGCGGCAGCTGGCTCGTCGACGCGACCGGGTAGTGCGGCTGCTGGTGGTGCTGCTGGTGGTGCTGGTGCCCGTGCGGGACGGCGTACTGCCCCGCGTACGGCTCGAAGCCGTCCATCGCAGGCCGGACCCGAAGGAGAGGCGGGCAAGCCGAGGTGCGGGCGCGAGCTGCTCGCGTAGGCGCTAGCTGGGGGCTCGTGTGGTCCCGTCGAGCTTGTGCAGTCTCGCAGGCGCGTCCGTGCAGCTCAGGGTAGAGCAACGGACGAGAGGGACCGGGCGAACCTCCGAGTATGCACGGCTGGGCAACCACGGCGGCGATCACCGACACTGCCTGTCTCGCATGAAGCCCTGCGCCTTCTCTCCTGTACGAGGAACGACTCATTCGAGGACATCCGTCTGCGGCCATCAGGCGGACCATGGACACTCCGTCCTCTCCCCTGTTTCTCCTCGACAAGAGGCGCTCCTGCGGCGGTCAGAGCCAGGACACGCTCGCAGTGTCAAGTCCCGCAAAGTGATAGTGGTCACGAAAAAGCCAACCGCGTTGCCGCTCGAGCAAAGTACAGTCTCCTCTCCTCCGAAGTGCACCTCGTCCAGCCGTCTAGTGCGCGTGCAGCGCTGCGTCCTTCTCGGCCTGCGTGAAGAGCTTGGGCTGCAGACGTCGTGCGATGCGTGTCAGCGGACCACAGCCCTGGACGGAGCAAAGGAGCGGCAGCGAGGGCCATCCATCGCTCGCAGGTTGCCTGCGTCGCTGACTCACCGGCAAGTTGCGCTCCCTGCAAAATGAGCAGCGTCAGCCTGAGGACCGAGAGGGTAGCAGGGCCGAACAGAAACGCACCACTTGGTGCCGTCGGGGAAGAGTGCGGCTGTGCAAGGGTGAATCAGGGCAAGCGGTCAGCACAACGCATCGCCTTCGCGAGACCAGCCCATGAGGAAGGGATAGGGCATGACGCCAACGCACGACGGTACGGATCCGGGTGCGAGTACTTCTGCACCTCCTTCTCGGCCTCGTTCAGGAGCGCGGCGACGGCGCGCGGGTCGCGCACGTTGCGGTTGCGCTCAAACTGGGCGCGGATCTCGATCGCCTTGTTCCGCCACAAGTCCCGGCGGACGTACCTGTGTCGTGCGTGCCTGGTCAGCGGGTGATGAATATGGGAAGGGAGAGAGCAAGAGACCAGTCGAGTGCGCCCTTGAGCGCGCGGCGGTACAGGTGCTGCAGGCCAGCTCGGCGAGTCAGCAGGCGCTCAACAGAGCTGGCAGTGGGCGACCACGCACCTGCACGTAGCGGCGGTGCGCTTGCGACTGTTTCATCGCGGCGAGGGGGACGACGACGGGGTCAGCGAAGCGTCTCGACGCGGTTCGAGCGCGAGCGCGTGCAGGGAGGGCAGGCGCACAAAGGGCGAGGCTACTGCTGGTGCGGACGACATTGGCGCGGAGAAGTGGGCGAGACGAGGCGGCGCCGAGGTTGCTTCGTCTCTGGCCATTCGCTGGGCCACCAGCCGCGCCCCGCTCCTCGCGCTTTCGGCGGAGCGTCTAGTCCGCGACTGCTCGACCTACCTGCTTCGAGTGTACACGAGCTGGCTCCACGCGAAGGCGCGCTGTTGTCACTTCTCCCATTCGCTCGTGCGGTCCCTTGCTGCTACCGCCCTCTCTGTCGGCTCCCGCGCCGTCCCGGTCTGTGAAGGGTATCGCTGGCCTAAAGGCTCGAGTCTGTCTGGGCCATCTGCGCGTCTGCTCCGCTTCGCTCGGGATCTGGCCTCTCGTTGACTATTTCGCCTGCTCGCGACCGCTAGGAGACGGCGCTCGACAACCACTGACTGTCCGCTAGAGCTCCACCAGTGCACACAGTCGGCCTCGGAGGATCCCACTGATCCAACCCCCGCCGCAGAAAGCGCACCTGCTGCCAGTGCATCACCTGCACCACCCGATTCACGTCCCATCTCTCGGCGAGAGCGCTCTGTCACCTGCATGTCTTTCAGAGGTGCTTATTCTGACTTCGGGCGAAATGCACACCTGCGAGCGCCTTCTGTAGCGGTTTGCGCCCGCCCGTCACGCTGCAGGGCAGAGGGAGCAGCCCTCCTGACACGGCTGCGGACATTTGCTGTCACGAGGGCGGCTAGAGCTGGAACAGAGTGGTCCCAAGAGCGAGAAGAGCGAGAAGAGCGGACAGACTCGGCGAGACGAGCGGGTCCTGGACGCTCAAAGCGGGTGCGGTGCCGGACACCAGCGCGCGAGCGAGCGCTGTGAGAGTGCAACGCAGGACCGACAAGCGCAGTGTGCTTCGAGTGGAGCAGAAGATACAGAGGAGCGGAGCAGGCTGCTTGCTGAACGACCTTCGTGAGAAGCGGCCGCCTCGTACTCGGATGGATGGAAGGATAGCAACGCGGCGGCCGCGCGAGCGAGACTCCACGCCGCCAAGAAAGTCACTATGCGCTCTCGCGGTAGTGTGCGAGATTTTTGCGTGGCGTCCGGAACCACAGACGACGCTGCTTCATGGTCCGGGCGACGGGGTGCTGATGGGGCCAAGCTCGGAGGGCTGGCCGCGCGAGAGCAGTGCTGTACCGCGAGCTCCAACAGCATTCAGGTCACAAACAAGCAGCGAGGAGCCGAGTCTCGAAGCGCAGACAAGCATGGTCGGGGGGAAACAAGCGGGAAGGATGCGGCGGACGACGAGGTTGGCACCTGGTCGCACCTCTGTCTCCACGCAGGGCATCTTGTGTGGCACCAGAAGAATCTCTTGCTTCGTACGAGAGAAGCAATGTTTCCTCGCGTGGCCCGCTCAGGCCGCCTCTTCGCGCACAGCCGGATGCGCGTGTTCGGGGGCTGCAGACCGCGCAGCGCGCTCAGCGAGTGTGCAGCTGCCACTTGCGCTAAGCTACGACTCTTCAAGCGCGGCTCCGAGCTCTGCGTGTCCGCCGGGGCCGAGCGAACAGAGACGGACGCCCGTCGCTCGTCCGAGTCTGCGTCTGCGTCTCCTGTCTTTGCTCCGCGTCGCGCTCGTCCTTGTCGCGTGCTGTCTGCGTGGGTCTGCGCGTGCTGCTCAGAGCGGCACTCCCAGACGCACGTCCGCCCGCTGCCACGCTGGGCCTGTGCTCTCCGCGCAAGCTGTTCGCCGCCCTCTTCGGCTCGCTCACCGCCGCTCCCGGCCACGCTCCCGCCCCGCCCGACGTGTCGACCCCGCCAAGTCCGTCCCTGTCGCCGACACTGGCGGCGCTGCCAGACACGCGCGACAGCCGGGCAGGTCCGCCGCTCCCTCGGCGCCCGGGTGTCAGCTCGAGCGACCCCGTCTCGGCTGGCCGCCTCAAGGCTCCTCTCGATCCGCCCAGACCCGCCACAGAGTACGCAAAGGGTGAGGGCCACCTGCCAGCAGCGAGCGCGAGGGAGTCGTGCGCCGCCATGACGGCGCAGCAGGACGCAAACACCAAAGGTCCGTCTCGACTGCTCGCCGACTTGAGCTCGACTGCTCGGAGTTCGAGCTCGTGACTTGAGTCTGCCTGGCGTAGTCAAGTACTGACCCGTCGTCGCCCGCAGATGCCAATGTGAAGCGCGTCTATTCGGTCATCGCGACAGACCGCGAGACGGGCGAGCAGGTCGAGCTGCGCCTGCGCACCACCTCGGTCGCAGGTCAGGGCTCTTTCGGCGTCGTGGTTTGTGCCGAGATGCTCAAGGGTGGGAGCGGTGTCGTCGCGCTCAAGCGGACCAAGCAGGATCGGCGGTTCAAGGTGCGCTTCCTCGTCCCTCTCTTTCGCGCCCTCGTCGCCTGACCTCGACCCGACGCAGAACCGCGAGCTGCAGCTCATGCTCGCGCTGCGCCATAATAACATCGTCAATTTGCTGTACTACTGGTACCAGGAGGGCAAGCAGGACGACGAGGTCTTCCTCCACCTCGTGCTCGAATACATTGTGCGTACCTGCTTCTCACGCGACCATCACTCATCGCCAATGAGTGCGAATTGAGTGTCTCAACTGAAATGCCGGCGCAGCCCGACACGCTCTACCGCGTGTACCGCTCCTACATCAAGCGCAAGAAGCCCTTCCCCGAGCTCCTCGGCAAGCTCTACCTCTGGCAGCTGTTCCGCGCGCTGGCGTTTGTGCACGCGCATGGGTGCTGCCACCGCGACGTCAAGCCGCACAATGTTCTCGTCGACTCGGATACGGGCAGACTCGTTCTCATCGTGCGTTGCCTGCTTCCGCTGTCTGCGTGTCTCCCTGGCCGGCACCTGGCTTGAGGGGCGCGCTGTGCAAATAGCTCAGTTGGTAACTCCCTCAAATACACAGGATTTCGGGTCCGCGAAAGTCCTCACGGCGGGAGAGCCCAATGTCAGCTACACCTGCTCGCGCTACTACCGCGCCCCGGAGCTCATCTTTGGCTCAACGACCTACTCGAGTGCGTGTCGTGCCGATCTGCCATGGCGAATTGGTACTGACTGATTATCCTCTCACAGCCGCAGTCGGTGCGTTGCTTGGCCTGCTGTGCTCCGTCGCTTCCTCAAGCATCTTTGGCTGACCTGCGCGAGCTCCCGGAGATCTCTGGGCGACTGGCTGCATCCTCGGCGAGCTACTTAACGGCGCCGCCTTCTTCCCGGGCTCGAGCAGTGCGTGCCTCGTCCCCGCCGTGTCGCACACTCGGGTCCTCCGCATGCCGACTCGTTCTGGTTGACCGCGCATTCAGGTCTCGACTAGCTCGTCGAGATCATCAAGGTGCTCGGCACGCCGACTTCCGAGCAGGTCAGGGCAATGAACCCGAACTACCTCGAGCACGGGTTTCCGCAGGTCAAGCGCGCCAGCCTCGCACAGGTGCGCGATTCAGTTCTCCCTCGGAACCTTGCGCGGCGGTTGAATTGCTTGCGGCATTGATTCATGCCACCTGGGATGCGGACTCAGATGCTCCCGCACGCCTCGATCTACGCCATCGACCTCCTCTCGGCGCTGCTCGTGTACGAGCCGACCAAGCGCTTCACGGCAATCGAGGGCCTCATCCACCCGTGGTTCGACGAGCTCCGCGCGGGCAACCTCGTGCGCCTCGACGAGGCGGGCAACGAGATCGAGGGCGAGTGGGCGCTCAGGATGCCAAACGGGAGGGAGGTCACGGTTCCGCTGTTCAACTTCTCGCGCGAAGGTACGCCGGGAGCTGTCTCTCTGTGGCGTGATGGCAGTCCGTGCAAGGTCGCAGTGCTGAACACCGCTCATCGGCTGCAGAGCTTTCGATTCGCCCCGACCTCATTCACCTCTACCTCCCGACGCACGCGCGCGCCGCCATCGAGCGGCAGGAAGGCATCAACCTCGCCTCCTTCGAGCCTGTCGACCTGAGCACGCTGCGCATCCACATCGACTAGACCCGTCTCGCACCTCCCGCCGTCTCCTCGTCGCATCCGCCTGCACGTCCATCACGCCCGTCCTTCCTTTCCCTCGTTGTCGTTTCGTCTCTTTCGGCACGCTCCGGCTCCACCTGTACGATATCCAGCTTGTCCCGCACCCCCTTTCCAGCCTCGACCCGCGTGTCTCGTCCCCTCTGTAGGTACCCTCCGCACGCATCCGATACCCCCACTTCCTCGCTCCCTCGCACGCATACCCTGCTCATCCGCCTCTTTGCCCTGTAACGCCTTCATCCTCTTCATCTCGCATGCACGTCCTTCAGCAAAGGTCGACCTTCCCAAGTCGCCAGTTCCTTTCCCCGTCTTCCGAGGCGGAGCGACGCAGGGGATGTTTGAGAAGTGCCGGATGGGCATTCCAGGTGGTACTGCTTGAGTTTGACTACGCCGGGTAAGGGAAAGAAGACAAGAGTCCATATGCAGCACAGCGCAGGGGGAGGGTACGGACCAACTGACGACGGCGGAGGGATCACAGAGGGTACACACAGAGTACGGAGGCAAGTAGAGAGCAGCGGCAACAAGCTAGTACGGATGAAAGTGACGGGAAACAGACAAGGGACAGACAGTGTTGGCGGTACAGACTTGAGGTCCAACGACGACGATGCGAACGCGGAAGAGACGACGTGTGCGAACCAGCTCACCACCCCTTGCCCAGCCCGCCCGTGGAGGGGCTCGGCGACCCTTGTGCCGAGGTCGACGCGGGAATGTAGAACGCAGGCGTGTTCCGCGCCGGGTGCGCGAACGGGCTCTTGACCGCGGGCGCAGCCGACGCGGCCGTGCTGCGGCGCTGGCGCCTCTCCCACGCAAGCGTGAGGAGGTCGTGGATCGACGCGGCGGCGGCCGCGGCGTCCGAGGCGGAGGACGAGGACAGCGACGGGCCGTCGAGCGGGGACGAGGAGAGGAGGGGGGAGGTGTCGTACTTGAACGAAGACGACGTCGGGAGGTCGAAACCTGCGACGGGGAGCGACAATGACGGGTACGTCGTCGAGTACGTCGCCGAAAGGGAGTACGTGGCCGCGAGCTGAGCGGACGACGAGAGCGACGGCGAAGACAGCGGGAGCGAGAGGTTGTTCGAGTTTGCCGTCCGCTGCTGCTGCTGCTGCGATTGTTGCGCAGCCGTCTGCGCCGGACCGAATTGCAGGCCGAGCGCAGACAGCGACGACATGGTCTTTGGTGAAGGCTGCCTCTGCTGCCCGGCAGTCGCCGAAGAGCCATTCGTAACGCCATAGCCGCTCGCGAAGATGGCAGCCGTCGCAGCGCGGTCCGCGCGCGCCTGCTGCTGGGCGTCGGACGAGATGATCGAGTTGAGGTGTGCGGCGAGGTCGAATGATGCGGCCGATTCGAGTGCCTTGAGCGCATCTGCTGACGACGACGGGAGCGCGAGCTCTGCGCCGAGCGAGCCAGACGGCGGCGTAGGGTAGCGTCCAGCCATTGCTGCTGCGTCGGCGGCCGTTGCGCTCGACATGACCGGGTTGGCGAGGTCGTGCGCCGTGTTGTTCAGAAGCTCCTCCAAGGTAGTCGGGATCGCCGACGCGGACTTGACGCCCGGCGCGGGCCCCTCGATCGAAGCGGCGAACGTCTCGTAGTCGAAGTGAGGCTGTGCAGTGGGCGGCGGCGAGGGATTCGGGTCGAAAGCGGAAGACGGCACCGGGTCGTTCTCGAGGATGGCCTTGAGATTGTCGAGCGTGTCGGTGTGCAGCGCCGAGGGCGAGTACGACGAGAACGCCGGCGAAGGGTAATGGCTCTCGGGCGCGCCAAAGTCGACGGCCCAGCTCTGGTCGCACTCGTTGCTGTTGTCGCCGCCCTCGCTCGTCGTCGTCGTCGAGCTGCCCTGCACCTTGATGTCGCTGTCTCCGTCCTCGTCACCGTCGCTGCTCGACGCCGAGTCGTCGCCGTCGTCGTTGCCACCGTGCGACGAGACGGGCGAGTTGATGAGCGAAAAGCACCCAAGCGACTCGGGCAAGCCGGCGAGCGTCATGGCGCGAGGGCGAAGGGCAGGGCGCCCAGAGCCCGTGGCGCTTCCTGCGACAGTGCTAGCGCCGGAGGGGATAGCTCCGGCTCCGGAGAGGGCGGAGGTGGCGGCGGATGCAGGTCCCGCTCCGAGGGCATGGGGGGCGAGAGTCGCTCCGTAGCCAGCGTCGCTGAAGCGACGAGGCAGAGGGATGAAAGAAGGGTCGATGGATGGAAAGGCAGAGATTTCGGGCTGCGAGTAGGCGGGAAACGACGGCGGGGCCACCGGGAGGCTCATCGAGAGACCCAGGCCCGGGAACAGAGCGGACGACGAGGACGACACGGTCGTGTCGTGCGGAGAGATGCCTCCGTCGCTGAAGACGGGGATGCCGAGAGGGCCGGACGACGACGTGGATGGACTGGTCGACGAGCCTGACGACGACTCGCTGCTGTCCGCCTTGGACGGCTTCGCCGCCGGTGGCGAAGCGTTTGACAGTCGCCGTTTTCGCGGCGCCTTACCCGCCGGGCCGTCCTCATCCTTGCGCAGATGCAGGCGACTATGCCGGTGGAGCGTATCTCTGCAGGGAGCAGGAGAGAAGGTCGCGTAGAACGAGACAGCGACAAGCCGGATCAGCGGATATTCAAGGCGCAGCATTAGGTGCACAGTCAGCTCACTGCCGCGCAAAAGTCTTGCCGCAAGTGTCGCAGACGTATGGGCGGTCGAGCGTGTCTGTTTGGGCGAAAAGAATCGACCGGTCAGGAGACGGTTCACACGCGGGCCAACGGCGGACCGAGTCCAGGCTAGGTCTTTGCGGCGCCTCCCAGACTTTGTCAAGCTTGGTTCGAGCAGACTCACGTGTTCGCTCGTGGCGCTGGGCGTGCTCAAGCTTGCGGAAGGTCATGTCTGCCGTGCCGAAGCGGAGCGTGCGAAGCATGTCAGCGCAAGTTCTGCCAGCAGGGCATCTCTTCCGCGCTTGTTCGAGTTGGCCGTGCTGCTTTAGCACAGCGGGACATCCGGCAAACCGGCAAAGCTGGGCGAGCGCGCGTAGGGGGGAGAGAGACTGGCGGGCTCGGCATTGGCAGGTCCAATGGGAGCGAGCGAACGCGGCGGAGTGGAGCGGACGCAAGCTCACCGCAGTAGCGGCAGGTGGCGACCTTGCCCTCCTTCTTCTTCTTGCCGCCTTCGCTGGCCGTCGACGCGCTCATCGCTCCTGCGGGCGCGGGTGGAGGAGCGGGGCGGGATGTTGGGGTCGATGCGGAGTGAGCGGGTGCAGCGGACGCTCGAGGGCGTGGGCAGGCGTGTGCGAGCTCGTGTAGGCTCTTTTGAGTGGTTCGAACTCGACTGTGCTGGTCACGACGCAGTAGAAGCACGGGGTGACCGAGTGTAGGGTTCAGGAGTCGGAGGATGAGGACGGGGCACCGGCGCCGCCACAAACCCTTCGAGTTTCGGGCAACGGTTTCGCTTGCAAGGGGACAGGCGTCGAGACTAGACAATAAGGGGTTCTTTTCGCTTTCGTGCCTTCCTCCCTCCACCCTCACTCTCTGTCTCTTCCCGTCTCCATCTGCTGACGCAAGTGCACGGCTAGGACGCTGCATTCGTGCAACAAAGAGGAAATCTGCAAACATACGGGCAGCGCTCGTGAGCAGACCGGAGCTAGGGGACCACATGACCTCGTCGACCCCTTCCGCGCATGCGCTAACCGTGCTTGAACCGGGCACGCGACGGGCAATTTCGACGTGCTTGCTCGCCGTCAGCGTTTGCAGTGCGCAACGCCCGAGCAAAGCCCGCCGACAAGGCGCTCGCAGCTTGGCTCGCAGTCTCGCCCCGACGATCACTCGCTGGGGACCTTCTCAATCCAGAACTATGCGGCGGCACTCAAGTTGCGTTGCGCTTGTCCCTGTGCGCCCTGTGTGTCCAGGGCAACACTTCCGTTTATACTGCTCACGGCAAGCGCTCCTGCGCAGGCTGTGCAGTGACACCTGGTCGGAAGCGCACAAGGGAGGGAGCGCCGGGCTACCCGGCTCCCGTTTCGAGAGCGCCAGCCTAAACCGCAATGAGGGCTTTAGACTTGCGCTCGTTCACAGAAATAGGTAAAGCTCTGTGCGGCAGAAAGAGGAGGGGAAACGTGACCGGAGATGAGGCTGTCTCCGAGGACCATTTTCTTTTTTTCCAGCCTTGCGCAAGTCAGCACGAGACTCTGGAGGCTCGCCGTATACATTTCGATGTGCTGACGTAGATTTTCAACAGGCCAGGCTGCGAGGTTGCGCGACAGCACCGCCACGACGACTTCATCTCCTCTTGCTCGCCGCTCGTTCGCCTCATCGCCTACGTTCCGCCACTGCGATGGCCACCAAGCGCGTCGCCAGTGGCTCCCCCGAGCCTCTCGTCCCTTCAACCAGCGCGCCCATCTACCCGGTCGCTGGTCCGCCGGCGAAGAAGCTGAAGAAGCGGGACCCGGGCTACGAGGCAGAGCAGGCGGCGGGCGGGCCTGAGAAGCGCCTCAAACAAGTCAAGAAGAGTGCGTCCCTCCCGCCTACGTTGCCCGCTGTCTCCTGTTGTGCTGACCGCGTTCGCCCCCCACTTCTCGGGATCCAATGTATTTCGCTACGCCAGGCTGTCCGCAGGCAACGCGCGAGCGGGCCGACCGCGTCTACAGCCAGCGCTTCTTCTGTGTCGACCGCACCCGCACGGGCGAGATCACCGAAGAGTTTAAGGTGCTCGGGTCGACAGGCAATGTGTACACCATCAAGGTCGACAAGGCGCGTTTTCGAGGACTCGTCGCGTCTGGCTGCTGTGCAAAGCGTACCTGACTTACGCTGATGTCCGGCCTCGGAATCGCAGATCCCGACGTGCGATTGCCCGGACGGTCTCAGGGGCAACAAGTGCAAGCACCAGCTCTTCGTCATGCTTAAGGGTGCGCTTAACCTGCGCCACACTGCCTGAGACTGCCTCTGACATTTAGCTATACACAGTGCTCGGCGTGCCGCAATCGTCGAACCTTTGGTATGGCATCGTCGCTATCTGCTCCCACCTCTTCCTGCTCACCAATACCCGTCCTGCTCAGGTACCAATCCGCTCTCCTCAGCACCGAGCTCCAAGCAATCTTTGCGCACGCCCGTCCGGCGCCAAAGACGCTCCTCGACGAGCGCGTTGCGCGCGCTTACAAGGTCGCGACGGGCGAGCTGCCTCCCGACGAAGCAGCGGCGACGGCGGGCGGGTCGGCGAGTGGCGTGGTGCAGAAGCGGGTACCGCAGGAGGGAGACAGCTGCCCAATCTGCTGTGCGTCCTCGTGCTTCTCAGAGATTCCAGCGGTTCTTGTCTCGTCCTTCGCGCAAGTTGCGTCTGCCGAACCGCGCAAACTGACTAGCTTCTACTGCAGACGAAGACTTCGAGGCTGGGTCCGAGAAGGGGCTCGTCTTTTGCCTCACCGTGACGGGCTGCGGCAACGCCCTGCATGCCGAGTGCTTCCGCAACTGGGCTATGACGTGCAAGCCGACGTGCGTCCTTACCCGCTCACTCTCCCTTTTCTCCACTTCTGACCGACGTCTCTCGCAGCACGTGCCCTCTCTGCCGCGAGAAGTGGGACGTCGCCGCCGGCGCTGCGGGCGGAGCGAGCCAGGCGCAGGCGGGCCCGTCGTACTCGCGCGAGGGGTACCAGAACCTGGCGGCGCAGGCGGGGATCTCGACCAAGCGCGACACGAGCTCCTGTGCGTTGCGCTCTCCCGCTCTTCGCTCTTTCGTCGCAGCCGGTCAGGCTGTTTGAGAAGCGTTGCGCTTGCCTGCTTCTCGCGCTGATCTCGCCTTCGCTTCCATGTACTCGCGCAGACTACCATGGACCGAGACGCGGGAGGCGCTGGGACGGAGGATACGGGCGGTACGGGTACGACGAGGAAGACGATTTTGGCTACGGCGGCGGCTGGGAGTGACGGCGTTGTGGCGGTTCTTGCTTTTCCCTTAGTGCCTTACTGTGTCCCGTTGTAGCTTGAATACGCAACGTCGCTCTTCCTATACAACCATGGTCTATGCTCAGTACGACAGATTTGGCCGCTTCACTCGCAAAGTCCGTACAAGACGATTCAGTATGTACAGGTTCCCCTCGTCCTCAACCCGCACTTCAGGCATACGTCGAAGCGTTGCTCGCCTTCTCGTCCGTCATACTTGCCGACTCGCGGTGGATCGGCTGCTCGCGCTTGCTGTGCGCGTCCTTCTCCTCGTCGATCTGACCCGGCCGGACGTGCCCCGCCATCGCCTTGTCATCAACTGGTGCGCAACCGCTAATCAGTAAGTTCCATGATAATTCTGGAAAGAGAGCTGTGACGCACGCTCTTCGATTTCGTCGCGTCCGCCGCCCTCCTCGTAGGCCGCCTTCGCCTTCTCAAAGTGACTGCCATGGGCCTCTGATCCGACGAGCACGCAGCCGATGATCCACACTGAGACAACCTGTTTTAAAGGCGTCAGTGCCTGTGAAGATTCTCAGTGAGAGAGGAAACCCACGGCAATGAGAATGGCGCCGACGAGACCGTAGTCGGGGCGGTCCTCCTCGGTCCTCAGCTTCTCGCCAGCAGTGGCCTCGATCTGCGCCGACGCTGACGAGACCATGTTACCGAGCTGATAGCTGTCGAAGAGTAGCGCAAGTCAGGAACGCGTGAAACCGGTGCAAGCGCGCGGAAGCAGGCGGGACTTACGCGACACCGGGCCAGACGGCACGGAACGCAGGCGGCGAGATTTCCGACAATAAAATCGGTACCACCCCCCAACTTCCTTGAACGCCAAACTGAACGCAGAACGCGCCAGCCGCGAGCGGTCCGAAAGTGTTGGGAAGGAGCCCTGAGGAAGTGGGAAGCCGAATCAGCGGTCTGTTGCCCTCCGCGCCGGCCGCTGAAACAGACGCACACAGGGGAATGAAGCAGCAGGTCCAAACGCAGAAGACAATGATGGTAAGGCGACGTCCGAGGAACTGAGAGATCCAGCCGGCGATTGTTCCGCCACCTGCAGGGACGGACCCGCCATGTCAGCCGAGTCTGACGTGACTACTTAGCGCCTTAGCAAGTATTGAGACGTACAGACTGCACCGACGTTACCGACAATCGTTGCGAGCGTCGCATCGTGGCTGGAAAGGCCCTTCGACTCCTGGATCATGGACGGGTAGATGTCTTGCGACCCGTGCGAGTAGAAGTTGAAGCCGGTCATGAGGCAGACCGCATAAATGCAGCGGACCCAATGGAGTCTGAGCGCGCGGCCCATCTCCTTGACGAAAATCCTCGATTTGGCCCACCCCGTCGTGGTCGATCCGGACGCCTTCTCGGCCTCGCGGCGCTCGATGAAGTAGGCTGACTCGGGGAGGAGGGCACGGAGGAGGGCAGCAAAGGCGGAGACGGCGGCCGCAAAGTAGAAGAGAATCTGCGGACGGTGAAAGTGAGCGGAGCGACGGGGAGAGTGGGCGGAACAGAAAAGACGCACGCGCCAGTCGTCGTGCCTCGCCACTTCTGTCAGGTTGAGGACCGCAGCAATGAGGTAGCCTACGGCGTAGCCCTGTAGAAGAAGGTGAGGACGGGTGCGGAGAGGGAACGGAACGAAGGCGAGGAGACGCACCTGTTGCAAGATGCCAGAGAAAAGCCCGCGAGCCTCGACGGGCATGTTCTCAAGACCGAGAGCCGCAGCGAGACCCCAGATACCCTGCAGCACAAAGGCAAAGTGAGCCGGAAGCTCCTGCGCGACGCGTCCGCAGGCGAAAGAGTCGGAACTGAGACTCACACCCATGGCGATACCGAACAAGCAGCGGACAGCGAGGAACTGCCCGAACGTCTTGACATACGCGGTGCCGAGCGAGAGGGCGCCGCAGATGAGGAGGTCGGCAATCAAGGGCCACTTGCGACCGTAGCGGTCCGAGAGAAGGCCAAAGATGACGGCTCCGAGCGGGCGGAACAAGAGCGTCAAGGTGATCGAAGTTGTGATGGTGCTGAGTGGTTTGTCGAAATACACAGAGAGACGCGAATTGGACAGCGAGACGGAGAAGAAGTCGATGCTGCAGAAGCAAGATGCGACAGTGAGTGTCGGTCATTCGATCGACAGGGCATGAAGAGACGGTGCATACGCGTCACAAGTCCACGCAATCCAAGCCGAGAGGAAGAGCAGCCACTGCATCCATGTGAGCGACGCCAGGAGCTTGAACGCATTGACCGACGACCGCTCCGACTTTGGCGGAGGCCTTGGCAGGTTGTGCACAAAGGCAGACAAGATGGGATGCATCGTGCACGCTCGAGTCCAGCAGGGTAGTGCGCTGAAGAGCAGGAGCAAAGCAAAGAGCGGAAGCGAAGTTGGGGCCCTGCCCAAGCCCTGTCCCACCCCCCACTGCGGTGGGCGAACGCACTAAGAGGTGCTCCCTTGTGGCTCCAGCACGTAAATCGAGTGGAGAGAAAGGGGCGCGCGGGTGGGCGAGGGGGATTAAGGTTAAAAATAGGCCAGTCCGCCACGATGATGCCGCTTCTTGCGTCGCGGCAACTCGCCGTCAAAAGCTCCGGCAGCTGCACGAGAGGCACGAAGAGGCAGCAGAGTTGATCGCACGAGCCCAGCCGCAGGACATACCGGACATTGGCGAATCAGCTCACTCGCAAGCGGGACTGCGCGTGTTGCCAGGCGCGCGATACGAGGCCGACCGACCACTCAAAAGCGGCGTTGCCCTGCGCTTATTGAGGTACACTTTCGTCGGGTCGTTCCGGCGGAGCGAACGGAAGAATGAACATGCAGGGAAAAGTCGGCGGGGAGGGCCGACAGCAGGACCTGGAAGTCCCGCGCGAGGGTGAGCGGCAGAGCGAATGCGACGCTGATTCAAATTTGGCAAGCAACAAAAGGGAGTACAGGCGAGATGTGATATGGGAATTCGAAGCAACGCAACCGTCTATCCCTCGCGTAGCTGGCCTCGCAGTTCCTCGACGAGCGCGCCATGTTCCGCAAGCATCCTATCCTTGGCCGCCCCGGCCGTCTCGTCGACGAGACGCACAAGCCTGGGCACATCCCAGTCGACGTCGACGCTGGTGCGGCGGAGCCTGCTGACGATCTCGAGGAGGTTCCACACGACGCTGAGCGGCTTGATCGGGTTCTGCGCGCTCATGCGCTCGACAATGTCGTTGAGCGGGAGCGCGTGCTCGTGAAAGAGCTCGAAGGCTTCGAGCTTGCGCGGCGGGAGGACGTCCTTCGGGAAAAGCTTGCCGCCAGGTACGGGAGCTGGGGTGGGCGGAAGAGGCGCGACTTTGTAGGTCGTCCCGCCGCCGCCGTCGGTGGTCGCGGGGCGTGAAGTGAAGCCGTAGAAAGAGTTGTAAGGCTTAGTCGAGAGAGCCAGGAGGGCTTCGTGACTGGATTCGGGCGGGACATTGGCGAGAGACTGGATCGTGAAGAGGATGTGCAGCGAGGCATAGACGTCGTTCGCGGCGTCTACGAGCGAGGGTGTCAGTTTGCACAACCTTGCGAGTGGCGACGAGCCGAAATCGACGTACATTCGATCTGCTCCTGTGACAGAGCGCCCGACCACCTCGCACACCGCACGTCCTTCTCCTTTGGCAGGTAGCAATCAAGGTAGATGCCCGTGAGCTCCTGCAGGCCGATCAGTCCGGGCTTCAGGCGCCCGACGAACCGCCCTGAATCGTACTGCCGCACGAGCGCGTTCAGCTCGAGTGTGCCGCGCGGGTTGTGGCCAAAGTCGCGCTTGAGCTTGGCCGCATCGCCTGCGGGAGAACCAGGTCAGCCGCTTGCTTGCGGGAAGAGTGAAGAGAGTGCGTACCGGCGACCTGAACGCCCAGCTTTATCTTGTCCGGATCCTCGACGAATCGCTTCAGCGCCGCAGGGAAGGCTGCGGCGCACGGACAAGTCAGCGCGTTGTTCGCCGATAAACATCCGAGCAGAACACACAAGGCATCTTTGCGACGTGCACGAGGAGGATCGTCGAGGCGTCGCAGACCTGCACGAGCGCCGCCTTGCCTGGTCCGCCGAGGCCGCCTTTGCGCGGGACATACGGGTCCCATTCGAGGTCTGCAGAATGCGTCAGCATGACCTCGAGAGGCAACCCCGCGAATGGGTAGCAAGCGCACCAAAGCCGACCGGGCTGCAAACAAGCAAGAGCGGGTCAGTCCGCTTGCCGAACGAGCGAACCGGAGGACTTCGAGGCCACGTACCCCTCCAACCTCGCCAACACCCTCTCGACCTCTGCCTCGTCCCGCGTGTACACCACCTCGACCTCGCGCTCGCCCCACTCGCGGTAGCTAAACACCCGCGGCCACTTTTCGCGCAGCGCGAGCTGCTTGGCCGCTTCGGCCTCGCGCTTCGGCGCGCGTCGCACGCGCGTCGTCGGCGCCGCTGCTGCTGCTGCTGCGAGGGCAGGCTTGGTGCGCACGAAGGAGGACGGGCCGGGTGCCGCGGAGGAGGAGGAGGAGGAGGCAGGCGTCGGGCGCTGGAACCACCCGCTCCCGCCCGAAGCCTTCGCCTTCGCCACGGCATCGGCGTCGGCAGGCTTGCCCCCGCGCAGGATCTCGACCTCGTCGTCGCTCGCGCTGTCGCTGAGCTCGATCACGCGCGGCGCAGCGCTCTGCTGCGGTCCTGCTGCAGCGGCAGCAGTAGCAGTAGCGGCGGTACACAGTTTCGCAGGCGCGACAAGGTCGTCGTCCGAGTCGGGCGCTGTTGATGTAGGGCGCGCGGCAGAGGCGGTGGCGGCGCTGTAGGCGCGGAGGGGGACGGTGGCGGCTGAGGGAGAAGGCGGGAGGATGGGCGTGCGGGTAATTGGGCGAAGAGGGGAGGAAGTGAGCGGGGTGGATCGGAGAGGCGCCCTAGGGGAAGGGGCGCGCGCGGGCGAGGGCGAGAGCGGATGGCGAGACGGCGTGAAGAGGTCGTCGACCTGCTGAGGCGGGCTAGCGACCGGTCGCGGGGGCGTTGCCATTGCCGGCAGAACCAACGAGTCGGAAGGCGTAGCCACAGCCGAGTAGAACGGCTCTCCCTCGTCCGACAGCTCGACGTCCTGCGAAAAATCGATCCCCTCGACGAGCGCCTCGAGGTCGCTCGGCGCGAGACTCGCCTGCCCCGTCAACCTCGAGCAACCCGCGTCTAGTCCGGGCTCGTCGACAAAGTCGACACCGGCGACGAGGTCGTCCATCTCGGCCTGAGAGAGCGCGGGCGCCTCGTTCACCCCCGCAAGCGAGCGGTGCGGCAGCTGCGACGCGCCGGCCTGGACGCCAACTTCTGCGCGGCCGAAGCCATGCTCGTCGACGGCGCCCAAGCTCCCGTACGAGACGCTGTGCGAGATGTGCTGTTCGCTCGCCGCGGCGCGCGAGAAGGGAGGGGATGCGAGCGGGAGAGGGCGGATCTGGGCGTAGCTGCGCTCCGGGTCGAAGAGCGCCGTGCTGCTCTGGCTGCTGATGTCGGCCTGAGAGCCTAGCGAGGGCGAAGGAGGCTCCCAGCGGTTCGTGGTCGAGAGCCAGGAAGCGGATGTGGTCGAGCGAGAGGGGAACGGCGAGGCGGAGCGGGAGGACGAGGGCGAGGCGTAGGTTGCAAAGGCCGACGAGGCTGCTCGTCGCATTGACGTGGGCGTGCTAACAGGGGCATGGACCTGGTCAGTGGGTTCTCGCGAACCTCGCCACGACGAGGCGGTGCGAGCGGCGACAACAAGGGAAGACGCACCTCGTCCTCGGTGCCTTGCGCACAGGGCTGCGGTGCTCAGCCTGTGCTCCATGTAGCTCACTGCCATCTGCCCGCGCTCCCTCGCCGCCAAAGACGATGGGGTCGCCTGCGCTCCACTCCTTCCCCGCCGTCGGGCTGCTCTCCCTTCTCCCTCCCCAGGCTATCGAACCAGATGACCCGCCAAAGACGATCGAATCACCGGGCTGCCAGCCTGCCGGTCCTTGCTGCGCGGCGAGAGGGCGCGGCGGCGTCGAAGCGGCGCGTTGAGCGAAGGTGCGGACGCGCGCAGGAGACGACGGCGCGGAGGGCGGGACAGCAGCTGCGCTCGAGCGCGAGGCGAGGCGCAGCATCTCCTCTCTCGAGATGTGCAAGTGAAGAAAGCGGCGCCTGAGGCGGAGCGTGCGGGGGTCGACGAGCGCTTGCCCTCCGCCGCACGCGCGCGCGAGCGAGATGTCAACCACCTTCGCACACGAAATGTCACTCGCGCTCCATGGCCACAGGGACCCCATTGAGGCCCATCGCATGCAGTTGCACTCTCTCGTCCGCTACCTACTTCGCATTCGCCCCCGTCCGCTCGACCTTGCGCGCCGTCCAGAACCCGGCCGTGTACGTGTGCCGCAGCAGCGACCGCGGGTTGCTCGTGTAGCTCGTCTCGACCTCGCGCTCGTCCTGTCCACGAGCATCATACAACAGAGAGTCAGCGAGCTGTACGCGAGAGGCAGGGAGAGGGGAGGGGAGCGAGCGCGCGCACCGACAGCTCGAACCCGATCTGCCGCGCGAGCGCCTTGACGTCTTCGAGCGGGAGCTCGAGCGAACTCGCGTCGCGTTCGTTTTCAAAGTGCCACAGCGTCGGGCCTGTCCGCAGCATGAAGAGGGCAGCGTCGTGAGCTCCGCCCTTTCGCCACCTTGTGCGCAGAGATAATCGCAAGCGACGAACCGCAGTTGACCCACAGCCCCCCGGGCTTCAGCAGCCCGTGAATCGTCTCGAGGTACTGCACAACGTTGCGCGCCGTGTCGAGGAAGAAGCACGTGACGCAAACGTCCCAAGAGCCTGTGCGCGACATCGGAACAAGGTAGCGTCAGACGCGCCCGACCCCGGTCGGGACAAGCTGCCGCACACGCACAGCCTCAGGCGAGACTAACGCACCGGGAGAACCCCCATACAGCTCGAGAAAGTCACCCGCCGCAAACGAAAAGTCGCCGCGCGCGGCGGCAATCTCGCTCGGGTCGACGTCCGGGATCCAGCACGGCTCGAGGAGGTCGGCCCGCGAGCGGATGTTGCTGAACGAGTGCAGGTAGGGGTGGAGCGGGAAGAGGCGCGGTGAGGTGCAGTTGTTGAGGATGAAGGATGAGGCGATGAGCTGGATTGTGCAGGGAGGAGCGGCAAGTCAGGATTGATCGAAGGATTGGGACTCGGCAAGGATGTGAGCCAGCGCACCATGTGCAAAGAGAACTCGTTGGCCTGGCAGGAGAAGCCTGACGACCGTAAGGAAGGTAAGTCGCTCGCGCGGACAAGACTGCGGGCAGAGCGAGTGAAGACGCACCTGCCCGCACGATCTCCCACGCCAGCCTTCCCAGCCCCGCTCCTGGCACAAGCACCCGTACTTCGGCTCTGCAATCGCACCGCGTCAGCTTGGCTGCGACAACACGGAACGGAGAATGGCTGACAACGTAGCAGACATACTTCTCGCTCGCAGACAGGTCCGCGAATGCTCCGTTTAGCGCGTCAAGGATGGGTGTGTAGGTCGTCTCGCGTTCGTACTTCCCCTGCGGAGAATCGAGCGGATCTGAGATGCGTTCGAGCGGGCGCAACGAACGCGGTTCTGCGCACCTCGTCACTCCAGTCTCGCGCGCACTGCCTCAGCGTGCTTCGGAGGCGCTGCGTAGCCCGCAGCACGTGAGTCTCAGCTCTTGTGGTGAACCCGTCTACTTTCAAGAGAGACGCACCTCGTGATCCGACTCTGTCGGAGCGGGAGCGTCGAGGGCAGCATCTTCGGGGGCCGGAAACGGGTTGACGTTGATCATGCGCTGAACGAGCTCGGCGTTGACCATAAGCTTCTCATCGACCTGGTCATGTCGAGTCTGTCAGGAAGCAAGAAAGTCGAAAGGGCCTGGCGAGCGGAGGCGGCGGACCTGTCCGAGGAGGGCATTGTAGCCGGGCAGCAAGTCGCGGTGCGCTTTCGGCAGGGCGTAGTAGTCTGCCCTCCTGCGTTGGTTGGCACTGAGAGCCTGCCTGCGGTACAGGTCGAACGTGGCTGCTACCACGGCCTGGTGGTGATCCTCGGAGAGGGAAGAGGTCGATGCTGCGTCGCTCGCGTCGAAGGCGTGGTCGTGCGAGTGGCCGTGGCCGTGCGAGTGCGAGTGCTCGCCGTGCACGTGCGCCATCTCTCCTGCCCGACGGAGAGAGTCAACGGTGCGAGCGAGAGGATCGTCGGACTTCGCTCATCGCTCTCGCTTCTCCCGCTCTCGCCTCGCTCGGTCCGAGGACTCGTGGATAAGTGCAGCAGCTGCGCGCGAGCTTATCAGCTACACACTCGAAAGCTCGAGTCATCCCGACGCCGTCAAGGCTTTCATCGCCCCCACTTCTTCCTCGTCTCGTTCGGTCGCTCGCAGCCATGGCGGCACTCTCTCCAGCGCCAGAGTGCTACATCCAGAGCATCCTCGATACCGACCTTTACAAGCTGTCCATGTCAGCCTGCTCCCCTCGGCCAGTTTCGCGCTTGATCCCGCCTTGACTGACTCTCCGTGCGACTCGCAGGCAGTATGCTGTCCTCGAGACTTACCCCGACGTCGAGGCCAAGTACCGCTTCACCAACCGTGGAGGAACGCGCTTCACCCGCAACATGTACGATGCCGTCTGCAGGGCGATCAAGCGTGCGTCGATGAACGGGGACCTCTCCGTTGACTGCAACCTGTTAACCCGCTAGCTCTCCTTGGACTACGCTGCAGACCTCGACACGCTCTTGCTCACGTCCGACGAGCGCGCCTTTCTCTCCCGCCGCTGTCCCTACTTCCCCGCCTCGTACCTCGACTACCTATCGTCGTTCCGCTTCCGCCCCGACTCGCAGGTCAACCTCGTCTTTGTTCCCTCCGGCGACAAGGACAGCGACGGGACAGAGTGGGGCAGCTTTGACCTCGAGGTGCAGGGGAAATGGGTGGAGACGATCCTCTATGAGGTGCGCGCCGTCTCCTTTCAGCGCCCTAGTCTCGCGCGCGACGCGGCGCTGACAATGAGTTTGACTGCGCGCGCAGGTCCCCCTGATGTCGATCATCTCGGAGGCCTACTTCACCCACGTCGACATCCAGTGGGACTACGTCGGGCAATTCGGTGCGCTGCCTTCCTCCGGGCTCCATTCGCGAGGCTCTCGCGCTCACCCCTCCTTCCGATCCAGAGCTCGCGCGTCAGAAGGGTCTCGCACTCTACACCTCGGGCTGTCTCCTGTCCGAGTTTGGCTCGCGCCGCCGCAGGACGTACAAGGCGCACGACATTGTCATGCGCGGCCTCGTCGCGGCCAATGCCGAGGTCAGCGACGGGGGCAAGGGCAAGGGCAAGCTCGTCGGGACGTCGAACGTGCACTTTGCGCACAAGTACGACGTCGTGCCCATCGGGACCGTGAGTCGGGCGGTCTCGCCTAGCCTCGGGTAGACGACCTGCAGCTTTGCCGGGTTTTCGATCGCAGAGGCTTTGGGCAGGCGAAGACTGACTTTCAATTGCTAACCGCGCATCGCAGATTGCGCACGAGATGGTCATGGGCATCGCGGCGCTCGAGGGGTACGAGGGCAGCAACGGGCGCACGATGGATGTGTGGGAGAAGGTGTGTCCAGCTGCGGTGACAGGGCGCCTCGCGCGCGCCCGCCAGTACAGACTGGCGCGTCATTGCGCGTACAGGAGTTGACGGGCAAGCTCACGCGTGCAGGTCTACCCGGATGGCTCGCTCGGCATCGCGCTCACCGACACGTTCACGACCAAGCCCTTCTTTGACGACTTTGTCTCGAACCCGGAGCGCGCGCGGCGGTGGCGCGGCCTGCGGCAGGACTCGGGCGACCCGCTCAAGTTCATCCCCGTCGCGAAGGAGGCGTTCGAGAGGGTCGGCGCGGACCCGAGCCAGAGTGCGTCGCGCCCTTCCGGCTGATGCGGGGGCAGCTCCACTTCCGCCTGTGGGCCTTGCTGATTCTATCGTGTGGGCGCCGACGCAGAGGTCGTCGTCTTCTCCGACTCGCTCGATGTCGACCGCTGCGTCGAGCTCAAGAAGGCTGCCGATGCAGCTGGGATCGGGTGCTCGTTCGGCGTCGGGACCTTCCTCACAAATGGTGAGCTCTCAGCTCGCGCGCAGTTGGTCCAGAGGTAGCAAGGAAACTGACGAGCAGGATGCAGACTTCCGCAGGGTGCAGGAGCCGGTGCAGCAGGAGAAGCCGGGAGAGGGGCCCGTGCGGACCGAGGGCGAGAAGAGCAAGGCGGTACGCTGTTCTTCCTCTTGCCTTTGCGCGTCCTCGTAGCTGACATTACATGTTTGGCGGTGCAGCTCAACATGGTCATCAAGGTGCGCCCGGTCTTCAGCCGATCCCACTTTCTGCCCACTTTGCTGACGAAAGGAACCCGCTCAGCTGTACTCGATCAACGGCCAGCACTGCGTCAAGATCTCGGACGAGCTGACCAAGGTGCGTCGAATTGTGCTCGTAACAGCACTGCACCTGCAGGCATCCAGTGGCTCGGATACCCACTGTGCAGCGTCAATATTGTGAGCGCTCTGACTCTGCGAGCTTCGCTGCAGAACACGGGCGACCCCGAGGCTGTCGCCCTCGTCAAGCGCCGCTTCGGCCTCGAAGAGCACGGCGGAGAGTCCACGTGGGGGCCGACGGTCTGAACCGCCTCCCCCGCCGCTCTCTGCCATCTACTGCTCGCAGTGGCCTGCCTCCGACTACCTCTGTACTCTGTCCTGCTCCCGAGAAGAGTGGTGGCACAGCATACCGCTTTGCAATTCCGACATAGACGCCTCGCGGCACACAACGAGGACATACAGATGCACAATGACCGAGACGCCATCAGAGCTTGTGCTTCATCTCCTTGTTGGCGAGCTTGGAGAAGCGCTCCTGGGGCTTGCCCGTGGCGAAACGCTCGGCGCCAGCGAAGACCTCGCGGGTGTTGCTGTTCGAGGAGGAAGACCGCTTCGGTCAGACTTCGGTTTGCCAAATGTGAGAACGAGGATGAGAACGCACGTCTCGTCTGGGTTGGGCAGCGCGGCACGGATGAGCTGCTTCGACTTGAGGATCTGCGACGCGTCAAAGCCCGCTCAGTCTTATGCCCAATCCGCGCAGCGCTTCGGACAGAAGAGGAAACGCACCGCCTCGAGCTCGAGCCCGGACAGCTGCTGCTCGAGGTAGCTGAGCAGCTCCTTGCGGAACGACGCCGCGTCCTGCGGCGGGAAGAGCTTGTTGACAAACCCGCACGCGACGAGATCCTGTGCCGTCAACTTCTTGCCAAGCAGAAGGGCTCTGCCGGGGTCACGCAATTCCGTCAGCAGGGAATGCAAGAAGAACGGCGCGAGAGGACGCAACTCGTTTGCTTTCGAGAGACCCATGCGCTGCACGAGCGATTGCGATGCGCCACCTTCGCAGACGAGCGAGATGGCGCTGAAGGGCGTGAGGAAGTAGGCGTTCTCGACGGCGTAGACGAGGTCAACGTGCTGCATAGCAGTGTGCGGGTCAGCGAAGAAGTCGATGCGCATGCTGAAGGCACATCGACGAACTCCGAGGAGAGCTGTACAGAAAGGCAGATCAGCTGACGTTCGTGCATACGGAATGACAAGACGCCGTACCTGCCGACAAGCCGATGGCAGGACCGTTCAGACCAGCCACGAGAATCTTCGAGTGAGTGTAGAAAGCTGCACGAAAGAGGACTCGTGAGGAGAGGGACCCAGGCTGAGCAAGGATCTTGCGTACAGCGGGTCATGTCCAGGTTTGAACCGCTCAGTCGCTCAAGTGACGCGACCTGTCGGGCGTGGGGAAGTCAGGAAGGGCCGGAAGTGTAGGCATGTGAACGACTTGCCCGCGCATCCTCGCCCTTGAAGCCCTCACGCGTGGACTTGACGTCCGCACCAGCCTGTGAACGACGCAGAGTAAGCATGCAAACGCGACCGAGCGAAGAAGAATGAGACTTGCGCTGAAGAAGTCGCCGTTGCCAGTCAAGACGGTCACGTAGATCTCCGGGTTGCGGTCGACTTCCTGTGTGCCAACCGTCGTGAGAAGAGCAGATCCTTCAGAAGGATTTCCAGTGTCTACGCACTTTCAGGATGGACGAGAGGCGCTTGTCTGCGTGAGCAAGGCTACGGTCAGCGAAACACCCGAAGACAGGCGCTGAAGACGGACAGAGGTGGAGGTCCAGCGCATTCTTCTTCTTCGGCTGGTTCTGCAGAAGTCGCAGCGTGAGCTCAGCTCGACAAACGAGATAAGTGAGGCAAAGAGTACGAGGGTGATGATGGCGAACGGCGGCTTGAAGTCGAGGAGGATAGCGTCGGGAGCAGCCATGGCAGACAGTGCACCAAGTGAAACCAGCAATAGATGATGGAGCGAGAGGGACAGGAAGCAAAGTCCAGCAACAGCGAAACGCTCAGCGTCCGGTCGAGGTGCGCGCCGGTGCCGAGCTTCGGAGAGGTGGGGCGACCCGGCAAGGGGGAAATCGAGGGAGGAATTGCAGCTTCTAGGAACGGGTACGGGCCGGCCCAGCCGAGCCCACAGTGCGCGAAAATGCACGTCTACGATGGTATACACGTGTACAGGGGTCAGGCAATCACGTCGTGACGAGGCCGATCAGACGGAAGTTGGTCTTCTGCGAAGGATGGCTCGACCGGCTCGCGGGGAGAATCTCAAACGTCACGTCGTGAGTACCGGCTACGACACCGTGGAAGAGCTCGGTGGGGACACCGATGGACCAGCCGAGGTCCCACCAGCCGGTGAGCTGGACCGCCGTCGAGCGGTCGCCATCAAGATCTGCGGACAATAGGCGTCAGTGCTGCTTCTGCGCTCGTGAAAGAGGCTGACTCACAAGCGAGGGCGTCGCCGAGGTCGTAGAAGCGCGAGTGAAGCCAGTCGCCGAGAACCGTCCCGCCAGGCCCGACCTCGACGCGGAACGTGACCTGGTCCCCCGGGTTCTCTGCGACGAGGTACTGCTTGTCGCGAGCCCATGCCAGCTTCGTCCAGCTGTGCGACAACAAGGAGGGGTCAGCATTCCGCCAGAGTTGATGGCTCAGTGCAATTGCAGCGCGCTCGAACGCACCCCTTGTTCTTGACGGGCTCAACGGTCGTCTTCGCATTCCCGACCTGGATGCACCTTGGCTCGGGCAATTGCCAGAACCCCTCGCGAAGATCTGGGTGCTTCTTGTCGAACACGAACGGGTCAAAGAGGCTCCTCGCCGGGAGCGGGCGCACAGGCTCGTCTGCTCGCGCCGGGAAGTCGAGCGCCGGGTCGACGAGGTCGTCGTTTGCTCGGAGGGAAGCCGCGTTGATGGAGCGGAAGCGCGCGTCGGCCGTGGCGAGGAGCTCGGACTGCGCGAGGCAAGCTTGCTGCTCGAGGTACGAGAGGAGGATGTCGGCGAGGAGCTCGTGACCCTGCTCGTTCGGGTGGTGCAGGTCGGGAAGGAACAGGTCGTTGATCTTGAGAGTCGCAGAGTCGGCAGTCGAGGACGATCCGGTAGCGAGACCGGGCACCGGGCCAAAGAGGGCGTGCTTGGCCGAGAGGACGGGCACGTCGTAGAAATGCGCCGCGGGCAGGTGGTCGTACTCGGCATTCGCCATCATGCCCGTCGTTGATGCGAGGAGGAGACTTGCTGCCTCGAGCGCGATGATGGCCGGGTTGCTCGGCATCGACCGCAGCGTGCGCAAGAGCTTCTCGTAATCACGCGTCGCCGCCTGGCCGCCGGGCCAGACGTCATTGACGCCCGTTTCGAGGATGATCAGATCCGGTCCTTTGCCCCAGTCGAGGTTCTTACGCCGGAGCGTCATCTCCTCGTCCAAGCAGTAGGCGAAAAATGCCGACCCTGTCGCGCTCTTCGATCCGTTGATGAGACGGGTAGACGGGTGACGTCGACTGCTCGCCGTGCGCGCCTTTGGCTTCTTGGGCGGGCGCTTGGCCTTCTTCCTCTTGCGCCCGCCCGCCGCCCGCTTCTCTAGCCGTGCTTGAGAAGGTCGGTCGTCGGCAGTCGTCGAAGCGGTGTCGGGCAGGGCGCGCTTGACCGGCGGCGCGCGGCGATCGAGAGAAGGTTGAGATGCAGCGCTACTGCCGAAGAGGAGGGAGGGGACGTCGGGAACGAGGTCGCGGTCGCCCTCCATCGGGAGGTTCTGCTGGAACCAGCGCAGCACGTGTGCGTGCCAGCACGTCGTCTTCGGGTCGACTCCGCGGCAATTGGAAACTGTACGACACTTCAAATCAGAGACGGGATGAAACGCAGGTAGACAGCTACGCACCAGACCCGCCAAGCACGAGGATGCGGAACGGCTCTTCGCCGTCCATCTTCTGCACCGCATCCTCTGTCCCTTCTCTCGCGCGTTTTGAGCCATACAGACTGCTGCGCATAGCGCGCTTGAGCACGCGGCGGACCTCTGCACCCGTGCCAGGGAACAGGACCGAATGGTCGAGGACATCGGGGTGGAGCCGAGATGGGCGTGCGGCGAACGAGTCGTCGCTTCGGTACTTGGCGCATGTTGGTGGGGCGCCCGAGAGGAGCGAAGAGGAAGGAGAGCAGGCGGCGCAGGAGAAAGGGAGGAACGGGCGAGCAACAGAAGTAGGCGGAAGTCGTTTCGGTGCAGAGTGTTCCGGCTCGACGTCGTCGCCAGACTCTGCATCATCTGCACCTTCATCGTCTGCTCCTACGAGGGCGGCGTCTGCCTCGTCGGCGTCTGCATGCGCCGCCCTGTCCTCGTCGTCGCCAAGCACGAGCGAACTCGGCGGCTCTGTCGCCTCCGCATGCGCATCAAAGTCGAAGTTGGGGTGGTCCGCCGACTGTGCCACAGCAGCAGCAACCTTGCGGGCGGGTGCAGGCTCGGCAGCAGCGGCGGGAGACGGGGAGCGTGCGCTGGATGCGAGCCAGAGGAGCGTTGCGACAGAAGCGAGGGCAACGAGAGGCCACACGAACGGGCGCAGACGCACGCGGTGCAGCCCGGGCCTCACACTGTTTGCGCGCGTCAGCTTTGCGACGCTTCACGAGGAATGCTCGAGGAAGAGCAGGGCGCACGACTTGGCGCTGTTGAGGCGCGGCGGCGACGCGGTGACCGCTGCGAGCGGCGGAGGGTCGAATTGGACGGTCGAGAAGGTGCGTCTGCGCCAGTCGGGCCCTGCGTGGTCTCTGCGGGCCATCTGCCCATCTGAAGGACAAGTTCGCGGGACCCTGCTCGCCCTCGGCCCGTATTCTTGCGCGTCTCGACGCGACAGAGGCGGTGCATCTCGTTACTCAAAGTCGCGCCTGAGGCAATAGATTGCTGGCCGTTGGCAGGAGACAGACAGACTCGACAGAAACACCGTGAGAGAGAGCGAGAGGGAGGGAAAGGAAGGCTATCAACAAGGGTGGAGGAGGGCGAACGAGAGCAAGACCCGAGAGACGACGAAACGAGCGAGAGGATGCGGCAGAGTACGGCAGAGTCGCCTGGACAGACCCGGAAACGGAGCGAACGATGCGAATGCGCGATACCTAGACAAAGGAGCGGCGCGACAGGGCGCGGTGGAGGCGAGTCGGTCGCTGTCGTGGATGGTCGTCAGGGCGAAGGTGGAGGTCGAGACGCGCGCGCCGGCGCGTGGGTATGTGCGGTGATACAACGAATGAACGATGACGGCGATGGCGGGGAGAGTATGTGCAAGCGGTCGAGCGAAAGGAAAGGTCGAGAGGCGGGAGGGGCGGGGCAAGGCGAATCACTGTGGGTCGTTCTGCCGCGACTGGTTCGAGTAGGGGTTCGCAAAGACGCCTATTGGAAGAAAAAAAGGAGGTTCGATCTTGTGCTACTTCACATCGAGGAAAGGCGCAAGAGGGCAGGCGACGAACCCGCTCGCCGTCTGTGGGAAAAGGCGAGTCTCGGGGTCAGAGCAACCTACAACGAGCGCAACAAGGGCTCGGACATACGCAAGGACAATGCGGTTGATGGTTGCCAGGAGGTCAGGCTTGCGGAGCGGCTTGGTGAGGTAGTCGTCTGCGAGGTAAACGTGATTAGACTGCTCGATCTTCAGCTCCAAGCTCGTGAGCGGTATACGTACCCATGCCTGCCTGGATGCACTTCTCGCGGTCGCCGAGCATGGCGTGGGCCGTTAGCGCGACGATAGGCAGGCGCTCCAGGCCGTTCTCTGCCTCGAACTGCCGAATGATTTGGGTCGCCTCGGTGCCGCCTGAGGAGGAGAGACATCAGCGGTTCATCCAGCGCATTCTGAGACTTTCCACCGCAACTCACCCATAATCGGCATGCTCAAATCCATGAGAACGACCTGGACGACAAGGTGATCAGCCCTGGCACCACCAACATCCCGCCCCCGCTGCTACGTACATCGTAGAAGTTCTTCTTGACGGCTTCGAGCGCGAGCGCGCCGTTCTCGACCACCTCGGTCTGGTGCCCGGCGCTCTCGAGGAACTTGAGCGCGACCTTCTGGTTGACAATGTCTGTTCCGCCAAGAACCAGTGATCAGCACTGCGTGCGCGGGCAATGGTCTTGCGGGAGAGAGTCGACGCACTGTCTTCGGCCAGGAGGATCTTGAACGACGCGTCGCCGCCACGCTCCGACGGTATGCGGTTGCTCGCTTCGAGCGCGGGCAGCAGTGCGCTGCACATGTCCTGTGCGTTCGTCGGAGACTCGACGCAGTTGGCAATGCCAAAGTCGAGGCAGTACTGCGCGTGCGAGACATGGTCAGTTCGCCGCGCGTGTCACCAACAAGCGGCGAAGGGGGACGCACTTTGAGGTTGAGCTGCGGAATCTGGGGCGTGACGAGGACGAGCGGGATGTAGCGGAGGTGCTCGACGTCGCGCAGGCGCTCGACGATCGAGAGCTGGTCGACGAGGACCGTGTCGAAGTAGCCGTTCTGGCTCTGGTCAAGCATGCACGCCTCTTCGAGCGAGCCGACGACCGTGATCTCGAGCCCGAGCTGCTCGACCGACTCGATGACGCTCGGGTCGTGGTGCAGCGTGTCGATGTAGAGGATGCACCGCCCCGGGTGCGGGATGAGCGTCTTCTGCCGCACCTGGTCCATGCTCCACTCGCCGATCCGACACTGGATCGTGAAGTAGAACTGCGAGCCGCGGCCAAACTGCGACGTGACCCACAGCTCGCCGCCCATGAGCTGCACGAGGCGCTTCGAGATGGTCAGGCCGAGGCCCGTCCCTCCATACTTGCGCGTCGTCGACCCGTCGGCCTGGGCAAACGTGTCGAAAATGAGGTTGAGCTTGTCGGGCTTGATGCCGATGCCCGTGTCCGAGATGCAGAATTCGAGCTGGTACGTCTTCTCCTCGAGGTCGGCCGCGCACAGGCGGCACGACAGGGCGACCTGGCCGCGCTGGGTGAACTTGATGGCGTTGCCGACGAGGTTCGTGATGACCTGCCGCAGACGGAACGGGTCGCCCACGAGGAGGTCGGGGATGTCGCTCTCGACCGAGTACATAAGGTCGAGGCGGCTCTGCGTCGCTTTGACCGCGAGCGTCTTGAGGATGCCAAAGACAGCCGAACGGACACTGAACGGAATCTGCTCGACCGTCATGCGGCCGGCCTCGATCTTGGAGATGTCGAGGATGTCGTCGATGATGAGGAGGAGCGAGTTGGCGAGGTTCGAGACAATCATGAGGTTCTCGCGCTGCTGCCGCGTCAGGTCGGTCTCGAGCGTGACTCCCGTGAGACCGATGATGCCGTTCATGGGCGTGCGGATCTCGTGCGACATGTTGGCGAGGAACTCGGACTTGCTGCGGTTGGCTAGCTCGGCCGCCTCGCGCGCCATCGTGTTCTTCTGCAGCGAGTCGCGGAGCGAGAAGACCATCTTGTTGATCTTGGTCTTGAGCGAGTCCATCTCACCCGATGCCTCGACCGTGACGAACGAGCTGAAGTCGCCCTCGGTGGCGGCTGCCGAAATCTGCGCAAACGCGCGCACCTGCGACGTCAAGTTTGTTGCCATCGTGTTGACATTGTTCCTGTGCAATGCGAGGGTAAGTCTTGACTGAGCGGGCCGGAGGAGCGAGCCAGACTTACGTGATCTCCTCCCACGTCCCTTCAATGTTGTCGACCTTGGCCGTCACGCCGAGGTTGCCCTTCGTGCCGACCTCGTGTGCGACACGCGTGACCTCGGAAGCAAACGTGGCGAGCTGCGGAAGTGCGCGGGTAGGTGAGCCTGACAAGCACAAGATGCTGGTGAGGCAGGAGAACGCACGCGGTCGACCATCTCGTTGATGGTGACGACGAGCTGCAGCACCTCACCGCTAGCCTCGATGGTGACCTTCTGGCTCAGGTCGCCACGCGCGACGGCCGTCGTAGCCTTTGCGATGCTCCGAACCTGGTCGGTGAGGTTGCCGCACATCTGGTTGACCGAGTCGACGAGCGACTTCCACTCGCCCGAAACGTTGATCACGTAGGCCTGACCGCCGAGCTGCCCGTCCGTGCCGACCTCCTTGGCAACCCGCGTGACCTCGGCCGCAAAGAGGCGGAGTGAGTCGACCATCGAGTTGACCGTGAGCTGTGGTAGACAGAAGCGTCAAAATAAGATTCCTGCTAGCGTTCACAGCACGCAGGAGGCAAGAAAGACGATCTCGCCACGCACCTTGAGGTCGAGCATCTCGCCATTCACCTCGACATCAATCTTTCTCGACAAGTCGCCCTCTGCGACGGCGCGCGTCACGTCGGCGATCGAGCGCACCTGCTGCGTCAGGTTCATCGCCATCGTGTTGACCGACGACACGAGCGACTTCCACTCGCCCTGCACGCCCTCGACGTTGGCCGTCCCGCCGAGCTGTCCTTCGGTGCCGACTTCGAGCGCGACGCGCGTCACTTCGGCGGCGAAGCGTCGCAGTTGCGCGACCTGTGTAGTGCTGAATGTGAGTCGCTTGGGGATCAATACTGAGCTCGAGCCCGCCGGCCCGCAAAGGCCAGCGCCTCGACATCCGAGCACGCGATCGAAGGCGACGCACCATCGAGTTGACAGTCGTCTTGAGTTCGCGGATCTCGCCGCTCGCGCCAATGTCGACCGTCTTGCTCAGGTCGCCGTTCGCGACGGCCTTGGTGACGCTCGCAATCTCGCGCACCTGGAGTGTCAGGTTCTGCGCCATGCGATTGACCGAGTCGGTCTGTTTCGCCGCACGGAAGAAGCGTCAGCGTTGCCATCACACCGGAATGCCCCAGAGCCCTGACTCGTTGACAGAGTCGGATCGAGCAGCATGCCGAACGAAAGGACGACGCACGAGCTCCTTCCACGTCCCCTCGACGCCATGCACGACCGCCTGTCCTCCCAGCTGCCCGTCCGTCCCGACCTCCTTCGCGACACGGGTGACCTCGGACGAGAAGACGCGCAGGCGCGTGACCATCGAGTTGACCGTCTCTTTGAGGGTCGCCATCTCGCCCTGCACCTCGGCGTCGATCGTCTTGGAGAGACTGCACAGCGAAAGGGAGGTGAGAGACTGCACGCGCAGTTGTGGAAGGCCGAGCGAGAAGAGGACGCACTCGCCCCGCGCGATGGCAGACGTGACAATCGCAATAGAGCGGATCTGCACCGTGAGCTGCGTCGCCATGGTGTTAACCGTCTCGGTGACTGGTGCGACAACCACAGCGCAGAGATGTCAGCTCGCGTTCTTCGCGCACGCAATGGAACCGAGGGGCCAGGTCTCCCACTTACGCGTCTTCCACGTCCCCTCGACACCGGTGACGACGGCCTGTCCACCGAGCTGCCCCATCGTGCCAACATCGAGCGACACGCGCGTGACCTCGCTCGAGAAGAGGCGCAGCTTGTACACCATGTCGTTGATCGTCTCCTTGAGCGTCGCCATCTCGCCCTCGACTTCGGCGTCGATCGTCTTGGTCAGGCTGTGCGGGATCGACGACAACGATGTCAGCAGGAGCTTGCGAGGAGCAGCACGAGGAGGGAGGCAGGACGCACTCGCCGCGTGCGATCGCAGAGGTGACGACCGCAATCGAGCTGTTTCTCCCACTCTGTGTCAGCGGCAACTCGCTCAGCAGGCGCACAGACTCCACTACGCACCGAACTTCCTTGTCATGCGACAATTGCGCGCGATGCAGCTCCTCGGCGTGCAGCACCTTGAGCGCCTGGATCTGCTCCTCGCAGTTGCGCCGCACCTCGTCGACCGTGTCGCCGGGGACGACGGGGCGTCGGGGCGAGTGCTGCGCAGCTGTCGGGAACCCTTCGAGCTGCACAGGCGTCGCTGGCGACGCAGGATCAGATGTGGGTCTGTCGTCTTTGAGCGAGAGCGACGGGAGGGCCTTGACGAGCGTCGAAGCGATGCTCGCTGCCGCACTCCCTCCCGGGCCGTTTTCGCTCCCGCCGTTCTGCTCGCTCGAAACAGACGGCGCAGACGACTCATTTCGCGACTCGGCGGGGCGCTCGGCGTCCTGCAGGCGGTCGGCGATGCGCAGCAGGCGGTCGATGATGGCATCCGTCTCGTCAGGCTTGCCCTCGGGCGCTGCCGAAAAGGTCGCGGGCGCGGCGTGCGACGCGGCGAGGTTGGTCAGGTGCGCGCGGATCGTCGCCGGGTCCGATTCGAGCGCCGTGAGGAGCGAGAGGAGGAAGGTCGGGAACGAGTGGATCGGGCGCGCGAGCGAGAGCGGCGCTGCGCCCTCGAGTGCGGCGGACGGAGGACCCATGGTCGACACGGGCGGGGAGAACTGGGAAAAGGGGTCGTAGTCGCTGAAGACGGAGGTCGCGGGGGTGCTCGCAGCTGCGCTGGCGCTCGAGAGGGACGAGTCCGAGGTCAAGTGGTCGAGCGCGGGGCGATGAGCGGGCACGGCAAGGTGTGGCGACGCAAACGAGGCGGCAAAGGGGTCGCTCGCAGGCGACGGCGCGGCAGAGACAGACGAGGACGACACGGACAGAGGCGAAGGGTCGAGAGACGGCATCCGCAGGCGGCGTGGTGCGGGTGCGAGAGCGCTGCGTGCGTGCTGGCGGGGGCGTGCCAGCCAGAGTCCTCGCCGTGCAGGCGGTGCTCGCGGCTCGCGCGGGGCGGCGAGAGCGCGTGCGTGCTCGTGGAGGCTCGCAGCGGTGGGGAAGCGAAGCCGGTCTCGCGATGGATCTGCGCCGCCAGTCGCTCGAGCTGGGCCTGCGTGAGTGTGCGCGGAGGACGAGTACGCGCTCGCTGGCTCGGGCGGGGCTGGGCGAGCGCGGTGCGGCGAGGGGAGCGTGCACGCGCGAGCGAGGAGAAGCGCGCCCGGCTCCGCACCACGGCCCCCTGGCCAGACCTGTCTCAGCAGTCTTACCGACCCCCTTGTAATAACCGCGCAACCACTGTGCTGATTGCTGCCCGGATCCCCCCTCACGCGCGGCTCCGCGCTCGCTTGCCATCCACCTCGCGTCGCCAACTTTCCGCCCCTTTGTCTTCCTCATCAGCTTCGGACCGTCGTCTTCCGGCGTCCTGTCAGTCTTGCGAGCACTCACTGTAAGTCAGACCTATCGCACCGGCACACACGCACGGAAGAGAGACGACCATTTCATCTCCGCGCACCCGTACCGAAATGAACTGGGAGATCGAGATCCTCCTGCGAAGCAAATGGGCCTTGCGCGCGCTTGCATCCACAACAAGGTGGTTCTGCGTTTGCCTGTGCGCCGTTCTCATCGTGAGCACGCCTGCGCCGCGCTCCTGTCCCTGCCGTCTGTGCGCCTCCGCTCGCTGGCTCGCACCGCTTGTCGCGCGTCCCGCGTCGCCCCTCGTCCCTCCCCACTGCCTCCCCGCCAGCCGCTCGGCACCGCCTCTTCCCACCCACCTCGTCCCCAAGCTCTTCGGCGCACCCGCTCGCAGCTCTGTCGCATGGTCTACTACGTGCGTAGACCCTCACTCATTGCCTACCGCTTCACGGCGGACCGCGACCCGCGACCCGCTCTTCCCGCTCGACGAGGACAAGGCCTGACTCGTCCCGCTCGTATCGCTCTGAACGCAGGTTTGCCCGAATTGCGGGCACCGGAGCGACGCGTACCATCAGAGCATGGTCCATTGTGCGTTTCCCTCGTCCGAGCCCAACTGCCTTGGGTCCCTCTGTCGACTGCACGGCTCCGAGAGAAGCCTCGCTCGTCTCTCCATGCCCCCGTTTGCGGGACTAGCGCTGACGGGCCCTGGCTGTCTGACGACGTGCAGACAACGCATGCGACGTCGTGCGCGTGCGGAACGTCAATTCGCCCCCAGGTAGCACCTTCTCCAGCAACAACCACCCGCCTCAGAACAAGCCGCCGGTGCGCGAGCAAGGCTCGGCGGGGTCGACGGCAGGTGCAGGCGGAGCAGGCACGATCGGCGCAGGACTGAGTGCGAAGGCTGGGGGAGAGGAGGCCAAGTCGCCGAAGGGGCAGCAGTGAGAACGCAGGTCAGGAGCTGTGCGGACAGCAGGCGGACCGCAAGTGCGTCTGCCCTCGGTGCTCCGTTCGTCGAGCTCGACTGATCAACCAGCACCAGACACGTGCCACCTCCCTCTTCCCGCTCGCCTCTACTTCCAGCGCCTCTATCGCGTTGTCGCCATACCCACCCTCCCAGCCTCGCTCCACGTCGGAACGCATGCACGTCGTCCTTCTTGCCGCCCCACGCTTCCTCGCCATGCGCTCTGTTGTGCATCGTTCCGCCTCCGCCACCGCCCACCTCGTCCTCATACCCTACCTCCGCCTCTTCTCCCGGCCCTTCGCTTGTTCCGCCTCGGCGTCGCCTTCTCAAGCACTTCCCTCAAGTCCGCCCCGCCTCGCTCCGTCCCGCCTCGCCTCGCCTAGTCCCACTCTCCCTCACACGTCTCGCCTCATTCTGATTCCGGGCTCAGGGTTCTCTCCTCATCGTCACGATTCCGGGTCTTCCAAGGGTCTCTTCCTGCTGTTCTCGTCTGTCGCCCCCGTTTGGTTCGCCGTGCGCAGTACGCCGTCACCCTCCTTGCCTTTGTGCCTTTTCGTCTTCCGTCTTTGGTCTCAGGTCTTCCCCTCTCTCTCTCTCACACACACGCGAGAGGGGCGTCACGTCGTAGTCATCCGTTTCCATTCTGTCCTCGATCACACCGTTCCACACTCTGTCCTCCGCTGTACTCTCGTCGAAACGGTCCGATAAGTTCGAGAGCATCTAATTCAGGCCGTTTACCTCCTCGCTCTCGCAAGCGCTCTCGATCTCCCGCGCGGGCAGAGAGAACTAGGGAGTTAGAGTGGGAGAACAGTGTGTGTACACAAGCTAGCCGCAGCAAGAGCGAGAGGGAGAGAGAGCAGCGTGAAGAGGAAGAAGGGGCGGGCTACGGGAGAACGGAAGAGAAAACACACAGAAAGAACGCCGAGAGGGAGAAAAGAGGATAGAAGGAGGGGAGGAGAAGGCAGAGGAAAGGGAGGGGCTATGTGATGGTGTAAAAGGAACGGCACTCCAGGCCGGATCCGGGATGAGAAGATGGGTGTAGATGGCACTTTCGCGGGAGCAGTCGGGGCGAGAGAGAGAGAGAGAGAGAGGAGCGAAGGGGCAACGACGGCGCGACGACAGGGCGAGGCGAGATGCGGAGGCGCGAGGTGGAAGAGATGGCACAGAGGGAGGCGCGACGACGACTCGAGGTATCGGTTGGGAATGTGTGTGTGTGTATGTGTGTGGGCGGTGCGGGTGCGAGGTGTGAGAGGCGGGGCGACGAAGGGGGTGAAGCGATAAACAGGAGGGCGAAGGGGGCACAGGAGTGCGAACGAGGACGGAAGAGAGGGTGCGAGACGACGACGGGTGCGCGCCGCCTAGTCGAGGTGCAGCCTCATCTGCTCGAGCGGGATCGGCTCAAAGTTGTTGATGTCGATCCCGCGGCTCAGGAGCTCCTGCTCGGCGTGCGGCGGGACGAGCTGCCGGATGAGGTCGGGCCGGCACGAGAGCTCCTCGCGCGTAAAGTCGAACAGCGGCGGGAGGTCCTTGCCCGTCGGCATCTTGGCGTCGGGCTGCTTGAGGTCGTCGAAGAAGGGGTGGCACATGGCTTCGATCGCAGTGAGGCGCGCCGACGGCGTGTACTCGAGCAGCTTCGAGATGAGGTCGATCGCCTCGGGCGGGGTGCGCGGGCGGAACACCTTGACGAACGGATGCGGCTGCGGGTGCGCGCGTGTAAGCTCAGAGTTGAGTGGTCAGGCCGGGAAGGACGCGAACCTTGATCTGCGGGAACTTGTGCTCCATGTAGTTGGGGTTCATCGTCTTGATCTGCTCGCGCGTCGGCGTGCCGAGGACCTTGATAATCTCGACAAGCTGGTCGATACTGCGAGCGTGCACGCAAGGTCAGTTTCAGGCCGAATAGCCAGCGGGTACAAAACGCACCCCGACTCTCCCGGGAAGAGCGGCTGCCCGAGCATGAGCTCGGCCATGACACAGCCCGCAGACCAGACATCAATGTTGGTGGTGTAGTTTGTCGCGCCGAAGATGAGCTCGGGGGCGCGGTAGTAGCGCGAGCAGATGTAGCTGACGTTGGGCTCGCCCTCGATGAGGATCTTTGCCGAGCCAAAGTCGCACAGCTTGAGGATGCCGTTGGGCGGGTTCAGGAGGAGGTTTTGCGGCTTGATGTCGCGGTGGCAGACTGTAGCCGAAGAGTGTCAGCCAGGGGCGCGGGAGCGAAAGGGAGAAGGAGGACGCACTGCCGACGGAGTGGATGTAGGCGAGGGAACGGAGGAGCTGGTACATGTACAGCTTGATGTAGGCCATGGGCATCGTCTGCTTAAGCTTGGCGTAGTGCCGCGACGCGCGGTACACCGTTTCGGGAACATACTCGAGCACGAGGTTGAGGTAGACCTCGTCCTTTTTCGGCTGCCGACACGACGACTCCGTCAGCACCAGTTGACACGACAGCGCATCAAGCAGCGTACCTTGTCGCCGTTGGAGTAGAAGAAGGCGCGGAGGTTGACGACGTTCGGGTGCTTGACGAGTCTCATGATCTGCAGCTCACGGTTCTGCGCGGGATTCACGACAGGGTCAGCTAGGCAGATACGACATTCTGCAAAGCGCAGTCGTCGTCGCACCTTGAACCGCTTGTCCTGCAGCACCTTCTTGATGGCGACATCGTCGTCGCCCTCGTTGTCGGGCCCGAGGGACCCAGCTGCGAGCTTGGCCTGGAAGACGACGCCGAACGAGCCATTGCCGACAACCTTGCTCGACGAGTAGCTGAGCTCGCACTGGTCGCCAGTGCGGCCGTGCGAGGCAATCACCTTGACGACCTTCTGAGATTCGTCGGCTGCGAGCGTTGTCGATGTCGATGAAGCGGCATGCCGGGATGACGCGAGCGACGGAGAGGACGGCGGCGAGGCGGGCGAAGAGGTGGGTGTTGCGAGCGGGTAGACAAACGAGGGCGGGCGGGTGCGCGAGAGCAAAGAGCGGGAGTGGGAGCGAGGTCGCCGGGCAACATCATGAACGTGCGGGGCCGAAGGGTGGTGGGGCGATGACGGCGAGGCAGGACGGGACCACGAGACGGGCGAGAGGGGCCCGACGTAGTCGATGAGGAGGGAGAAGGGGATGATGGGGCGCGGGCGGGACGGGGACGCGGTCGGGTTGAGGTTGAGGGGCAAGTCGAGGGGAGGGAGGAGGGCATTCATCGTCAGCGGTGAGCTTGATCGTCTCCGTCGATGGCTCGTGGAGTAGCCGTGTGCTCGAGCAGCCGAACGAGCCCAGCCTCGCGGTGATCGGAGCGCGAGACGAGGAGAAGGGAGCGAGACGAGCGCGAGGACGGAGATGAAGCAGCGGAGAGCCCGCCAGCCCTCGAGACGCCGAGCCCGCCAGCTCGCACCGTCGCTCTGCCTGCGTCTGTGCGCCACGAGCACCTCCCTGAAGCCTCGTGGATTTCACTGCCGCCCTCGCAGAGTCCACAGACCGCCGCGACGACGAAGCACAGACGGATGTATGCTCGCCGTCTCGTGATCGCCTCAACCCGCCTCGCGAGCGACACACGGCTCGTGAGGTCCAGCTCGGTCGTTCGCCCGTTTGAGCACACCCAGAGCACCCCGAGTCACTGGCACGCAAGAGGGAGAGCGGGACGCACCCATTCGACGGGTCGAGGGGTGGGAGGACGAGTGGGGGTCAGGCGAGCGCGAGGGCGAGAGAGAGGCGGGAGGCGGGTGGTGCGGCGGATGGCGTTGGTGCTAGCTGTGCTGGCAGCGGTGCAAGTGCGTTCGTCTGCCGGGAGGAGGAGGGCGGGGCCGCAGCGAGGGGAGAGGGCGTGTCTGCGGGAGCGACGAGGTCGGTCACGGCTCGCCAAACGCGCTTGCCTTTTGCTCGTCCGTGAGAGCCAAAGCCTGCGCACCTGAGGCGGTGTTCGGTGCGGGAAGGACCAGCAGCGCTGGAAGCAAGGCTCGCAAGTGCTCCCGTGCTGCGTTGCCCTCGACCGCTCCCCCTCCTCCTCGTGACCTCCTCCGTGCGGCTCTAAGACACGACCCCGCACAAGGTCTAGATCGTCGCACTCGACGCTTGCGGTCAGATCGCCAATTCCTGGCTTGTCTTCCTCCTCTCCCTTCTGCATAGCCACCTGCCTTGCGTGCTTCTCCTCTGATCTGCCACTGTCTCCTGTCGGCCCGCTCACGTGCGCGCACGCGACCAAACTCCGCGGCTTGTCCGCTTCTTCGTCCGGCAGTCTCATCCGCCTGTCTCCTGCCGGACTGCGCCTCTTGCTCTTCCGCCTCACACGCTGCTCTGACTGTCTCGTGATGGCTCGGCCGGCGCAAACCTCGGGCACGTCCGATGTCGAGGTCTTTGTCTCGCGCCTCGTCTCTTTCAAAGTCAATGACTCCGTCTCGTCCCCGATCCGGGCAATGCTGCGCTCTTACCGGCAACGCACAAGCAATCTACTGCGCTTGCCCGACTACCCCGCCGGAGCGCAGCACCTCTGGAACGAGATGGACAAGGTGCACGTCTCGGAGACTGGCTTCACCGCACGCATGAGCGCCATTGTCGCGGCTACGAGGATTCAAACACTCGTCAACGGGCCGATGGGTAGACAGCAAGCATTAGGAGCTGCTCTGGTGCGTCGAAGTCTCAGCCTTGTAGCAAGGGGCAAGGCTAATCCGCGAGCCACAGAAACGCGAGATCGACGGGGTCATCGCGGCAATTGTGCGCATCTCCCATTCCCTCCAGCGCGTTGAGCATGTACGTTCTGACGCCAACACAATCACAGCAACTAGCCCGTTCTTCACTGGAAAAGCGTGCCGAGCGCGCCTCATCGCAAGAACCTCCGGAGGACCGCTCTTCGTCGCCCGACAGCCACCCCAACTCGCCCGTCCACACCGCCCGCACCATCCCGCAACACGTACACGTGTCATACGCCCAGCTTCTCGCTCTCCTCCGCCTGTCGCCGCTGCACGGATCGCACTCGCTCGGACGAAGTGAGCTACAGCGCCTGCGCGAAATTCAGGACGCGGTCGCAACGGGGCACACGCCGCCCCACGCATTGCGGACGCCAATGGAGGCTTACGCAGAGCTCTCGGGGCTCGTCCACCAGGCCATCCCACTCGAGGTGTGGAACGAGATGCGCAATCAGCGGTACCGGCACCGTGCCGTGCAGGACGTTGTGCACCAACTGGCGAAGACTGCTCAGAAGGCAGCGGCATCGGACAATGCGCTGTTTGTACCCCTGATTGTGTGCTGTGCCTATCATTCTCCGGCCCCGATGAGTGACCTGATTTCGCACAACTTTCGCAGGAGCTCGTCACGGACAAGATCTTGGATTTGGCGGTGCGCATCTACTGTCTCTCGACCTTCTTGATGTGGTCTTACTGATAAAGCGCCTTGCTGTGAGCCTGCAGAACAAGACCTGCAGCTATCAGCAGAGCCCGCTGTACCGATCGCCAATCGAGTGCCTTCGTCCTTTGGCAATGCCACTTTATACCTCGCCCGGGGAGGAGCACAAGCATGAGCCTTCAGTGTACATTCCTGGGCGTAGGGGACTTGACAAGGCATTGTAGTGTCATGAGCACGTTTGCGGTTTTCCGGAACCTTCGCAACTCGATTCTTCGTCGCTGTTCTCAGCCCTCAGACTGGTCTGTGGTCTGCGTGCTTGTCTCGAGCATAACTTAGAGACTGTTAGCCGTGTCGATAGATCGGTTGGTGGGCCGTCTCATCAGCGTCCGCCTCTCCTCCTCGCCTTCCGCGGATCTGCCGGTCCGCCATCCGCCCTTCGCCGCTTTGCTCTTCGCTTCATTGTCTTTGTCACCCTTCGTCATGGCTCAGCACCCGGACTGGACGGAGTTCGTTGCCCTCATCTCGCGTCCCTGCGCTTTCGCGCTCGACACCCAGGTGCACCTCGAACCTTGCCATACTCCCGGCAATGAATCGGTCCGGCACAGCGAGCCCCCACTTCCGCTACACCTGCCCGCACACCTTTCGGGCCAGTGGGAACGTCAGCATCTCTACGCGGGCGCGCCGAATCCTGCAAGCGCGTTCCTCCCGAAACGCCTCGACGAGCTGGTCAAAGCACTGAGGGCGTACCGAGATGGCGTTCTTGCCTGCTTTGCACCACCACATACCTCTCCGCAGGATGTGCGCCTGCGGGAGACTCCGCCCGTCTTGTGGGACAAGATGCGCGCGTTCCGCTTCAAGAAGGAACCGAGGCGGCCGCTCGACGAGATAGGCCGCATTGCGAGCAGCCTGCGTAGCGCGGCGGAGCAGGTGTGCACGGACCTGCGCCGTCTGCCGCACTTTGCCCGTGTGGAGTGGAAGATCGAGGTGGGCGACAAATGCAGGAAGGTTGCGAAAAGAGCGGTGCGCGTTTCGACAGCGCTCGCCCTGACTACCCTGCTGACTCTCTTCTGACGCAGTCCGAGTCTTTGAAACGTATCAAGGAAATAACGGTCTGGACCCGACACTCTGGTGTGCAAGAAATGGCGAGACTGACCAGCTCGGATCGAATAGTCAAGCGCTCAAGAGGCCCTGGCAGCGCACGTCGGTACGTGTCGACTTTTATTGCCTGAAATGCTTGTGATACTGACAGCCGGGTATGCCATAGACTCGAAGCGCGAATTGCGGGAGCTGGACGCCTCCTACGCCCAATTCAGCGATTTGCTTGACCGCGTGAGGGTGGACGCGTCGCAGATCAAGCTCAGTATTGCCTGCACCAGCCTGCAGGCAGCAGTGGTCGCGTGCATGACCCGAACGCGGCTGTGGCACGTCCTCCGCAGCATGTCGGTCTTGGGGCAGCGGAACGGACAGGAGCAAGCCCTCCGACTTGCGCGCAACGCGGTCGGTACGGTGAACGGTCATGCCTCCGAAGGCTTCAAGGTAACAACACTGGTGCGTCAACATTCTTAGGCGCCTTTGTCTCGATCCGTTGCAGTTTGGAACTGACCGCACCGATGCCACCAAACAGTTGCTCATCCAGAACGACCTTGTTGCGCTCCTTCAGGTGTGTCCCAGCCAATCTTGACCAAGCCTTACATCTTCGACTGCCTGTCACCATCAACACAGCAAGCATCCCTCCGGCTGGACACAGCTCAAGCACTCACGCACCACGGAGGAAGTACCGCCGGTAGCGCCCATTTTACCCCCATTGCCCGAGGTCGTCAGGCGCTCCCGCTGTACCTTGTTGGCCGGATACACAAGTAGCAGAAGCGCGGCCCTTGAAATGCGGGGGATCAGCTGCAGCACTGGCGCACAGATGAGAGACGCGGGTCCCTAGCACGCTAAGGAGGATCTTTGCGACAGCATGCCAGGTTTCCACGAGCACACAGAGTTGCAACATGCACGTGGCCTCGAAAAGTAGTCAGTACTGAGTCCGTCGGTGAAGCGCAGCTTGATCGTCCCAGCGATGCTGAGCGTGTTCCCGACGAGCTGTGCCAGGCGTCCGGCGCCGAACGAGCGCAGTGAGCTATCCAGCCACCAGCGCAGTCCATGCAAGCCTGGTGCACCCGGCAAAAGACCCAGGGAGTGCATAGCAGGCGGTCTTCGGGGCATGTGGGGACGCGGAGACTGATGAGGCGCAGGGGCCCACTGATGGCCCGCGCACGGCGCGTACACGCTCTGTGAGGTCAACAAAGCACTCTGGCAGCCACCAAGGTCTCGTATGGGCGCGTACGAGAAGCGAGGGTTGCTGCCGAGGTGCACCTTGCCGTCGGCCCGAACGAGCATGTCGTGCGTGCGCTCGTCTCTTGCTCTCCTGCTTTCTCTTGATCTGCGCGCTGTCAGGAACCCCAATCAGGATGGCAGCTCAGCCCACACTCAAGCTCGAGCAGTTCCGCCCTGGCTTCTCGGACGACGAACTCGCGGGTCTCCAGCAGTCGCTCAAGGCTGCCCGGCTCCCCGCCGAGACGTACGCGTCTCGCCAGAAGAAGTATGGCATCACGCATGCTTGGATGAAGCAGGCCATCGAGCGCTGGCAGAATGAGTTTGACTGGTGCATCGTCTTCCGCGCTTTCGCTCAGCGATGGGCTGACCTCAGCGTTCGTCTTATACAGGAAGAAGCACGAGGCTTCCATCAATGAGGTCGACCACTTCCTAACGGACGTGGAAGATCAGGGCGTTACGTACAAGGTTTGTCGAGTGCTCCCCTCAGGCTCAGGAAGAGGTGTCGAACGCTGATTGACTTCGTTGCTCGCGCTTGCGCAGATTCACTTCATCTACCACCAGTCATCCGACCCGAATGCGATCCCGCTTCTCCTACTGCACGGCTGGCCGGGCAGTGCCTTCGAGTTCCTCGAGGTCGTCAAGATCCTCCGCGAGAGCACGACCCAGTCCTTCGTGCGCCTCCTCCCATCGCTCTTGATATCTAGCTTCTACTGAACTTGCTGCGGTCTTTCAACAGCACCTCATCGCGCCAATGGAGCCCGGATACGGCTGGAGCAGCCCGCCGCCGCTTGACCGCGGCTTCGGCATGTTTGACTGCGCTCGCCTCCTCGACAAGCTCATGCTTGGCCTCGGTTTCACCGACGGGTATGCCGTACAAGGTGGCGACATTGGGAGTGGTCTGGCGCGCATCCTCGCGATCAAGCACAATGCGAAGGCCATCCACATCAACTAGTCCGTCCCTCCCTTGACCACGTTGTCCGCAGCTCTCACTGAGGTCTCCCTCTCCAGCTACCCGGCTGTCGCGCCGCCTGACGACGCATCTGAGCGTCACCAGATCAAGCCGCACGAGGAGCAGGCGCTTGAGCGCGCAAAGGAGTTTCAGACGACAGGACGAGGCTACGCTATCGAGCAGGGGACACGGCCCGGCACCATCGGCATTGTCGTGGGAAGCTCGCCCATCTCTCTCCTCGCCTGGCGTGAGCCAGCTTCCTCTTCTCTCGCTCCAGCCGACTCTGACTTTACTCGTTCGCAGTCGCGGAGAAGTTCCACGCATGGACGGACGAAGACCCTTCTGTCGACACCATCCTAGCCATCGCCACCTTTTGGTGGCTTCGCGACTCGTACCCGACCTCGATCTGGGCCTACGCCGACTTCATACACACGGGCGTCGGCATCTTCCACAACGATCCGAAGAACTACGTCGACAAGCCGTTCGGGTTCTCGTCCTTTGCAAAGGAGATCTCAAGCACGCCTGAAGCATGGGCGGGAAGGAACGGCAACTTGCAATTCTACCGTTACCACGAGAAGGTGCGCCTGCATTCGACCTTCTCAGCCGCGCGACACTGACGCACTCTCTACCTCAGGGCGGTCACTTTGCGGCGTCTGAGCGGCCAAAGGAGTTTGCTCAGGACATGATCGACTGCTTCACCAAGATCTATCCGCGCAAGTAGCCTCGCTCGCAACAGCGGTGACGCAACGTGCCATTTCAGAACGTCCCGAGCGAGGCAAACTGGTTCAGCGCCGTCCACGAGTTCCACGAAAAGCTCGGATCGGCGTATCTGCGAGTTGCGTGTAATGTCAGCGCGAGCAGGGAGAACGGACTTGATCGAGAGCACGATACGCACTCGGGTCCTTCGAGGATGGCAAGGTCAAAGTCGCCCTGCAGGTCCGGCTGCGCGTCCGTGCTGTGTATGGACCATACAATCAGTACCTAGAAAGCGGCGCGAAAGGCTGAAAGAGGACGCACAGCCCGAGTGCCGCCGACGAAGCAAACACCTTCTCGCTCGGCCCCTCCGCGCCCTCCTGCATACCCCGTCCCGCAGGCGCGAGCAGTGCCTCGAGCGTCATACCGCTCCCGAGCGGCGGTTCGGAGGTCGCGGTCGGTGAGATGTACGCCGAATGGAGGTGGTGCGGCTGCTGCGTCGCCGTCATTAGCGGGTCGATGCCCGTCGAGGAGGTCGACGACGAGACGATGGCGCCGACGCGCTTCAGCAGGCGACCGTATCTGTACACGTATGTCGAGTGAGCGACTGATGCGAGAGCGGAGAGAGACGGCCAGAAGGAGCGAGACTCACGACTCTTCGTGCGCGTCGAAGCTCACGCCCGCGCGCCTGCGCTCCTCTCGCTCCTGCCACGCCTGGAGCAGCAGCTTGAACGCCTCGAGGCTGCTGCGGGCAATCATGCGCACCTCGCTCGCGCGCGACGAGACGTGCTTCTCGAACCACCCGAACGTCGCCGTGATGCTTGCGACGTCTTCGGCGGCTTCGTGCGCGGGCTGCGAAGAGTCGCACCAGAGCGACATGAAGAGGACGACGATGGCGATTTGGCAGTTGAGGAGCTGGAAGCCGCTCTTCAGCAGCGGTGCTGCGGGGAGCGAGGCATCAGCGCGAGCACGCCAGCCCTCCACGCATGCCGCGGATCGCCTCCAAGCGAGCAGGTCCGAGCAACGCGCGTCAAGGGGCGCCACGCACCCGAGTTGAGCGAGATTTGGCACGCGAGGATCGACCTTGCGCTCTGAATCGCCTTTGCCGTGCTGTCGCGGTACCGCTCGGTCGTCCACCCGCGCGACATCCACGGGCGGTGCAGGCGGAGGATGCGCGACTGGATGCTCTGGATCGCCATGTTGCGCCGCCAGAGCGACGTGAGCGGCTCGCCGAGCGGCGGGATGTACGACTCGTGCAGCTCGGTCGGGAGAGAGTCGAGGATGGCGCTGCAGGTGCGGGACGGGGGTCAGCTCTGTCTAGGTATTGCGAAAAAAATGCAGGTCGGCTCACCGGTAGTTGGCATCGATCTGCACGATCGACTCGTAGTTGAACGGCAAGTCGCCCTCCATCATCTCCTTGAACTTGCGCTGCTCGAGCGCGATGCGAAACTTAACGAGCTGTGCGGTGCAGGCGTCAGCTCATGTTTGGGGCTCGAGAAGAGCATCAGTACGCACGTCAAGCGAGATGTCCGTTGTGACATTGTCCGGGCGGGGCGGAACGACGCTTGTTGGCGAGAGGTCGACATCGTTGTAGTTGCCCGGCAGGGCCGAGGTGACTGTACGTGAAAAGCGTCAGACTTAGGAAAGACGAGTGCAGACGGCAGACCTACCGAGGTGAGGCGGCAAGCTCGTCTTGATCCTCAAGCTCGTATAGTCGAGAAAGAGGAGCGTCGTAAGCATGCGGAGCGCCATCTCGCGCTTGAGCGTGTTCGTGCCCGGCGGGAGGCCCGAGTTGAGCTCGTCGTCGTCCGACAGCGTCGGCATGACGGACGGGTCGGACCCGAGCTTGTGCAGGCCCATCGATTGCGCCATGCGGAGCGCGGCGCCGATGTAGGTCTGGTGGCGCTCGGCGGAGCTGCGCGGTCAAGCGTTGTGAGTGCGCGAGAAGGAGGGCGTGGTGGCAGCGAAGGCAACGCACGCTCGGTTTCCGGCAAAGAGGAAGAAGGGCGCAAAGAGCACGATGGCCTGCAGCGTCCTGAAGCGCGGTTTCCCCGTCCAGTCGCCGCACTCGAGTGCGCTCTGCGCGCACTCAAAGTAGCGCCACGGGAGCGTGTCGAGGTCGTGCGCCGTGATGCTCACGAGCGGGGTCGAGACGGGCGCGTCGAGCGAGTTGACCGAGAGGCAGAGCGTCATGGCGAAGCACGCGAGCCAGAGCGGGTCGATCTCGGCGAGCCGGTCCTGCGCGCGCAGCGTGCAGAACGCGTCGTACTCGGCGAGGAAGGTCGGCTTGTGGTGCAGGTGCCACGCCCAGTCGACGCGCTCAAAGTAGTGCCGCAGCATCCAGTCGAGCTCTGACTTGCGCTGCGGCAGGTGCTCGTAGATATCGTTGAGGACGAGCTGCCGCCGCGAATCGATCGCGGGGACGAGGAGGGACGCCATCGCGCGCGAGATGGGGTCCTCGGGGAGGTTCGTGGTCGCTGTCGCGGCTGCTGCAGATAATGGCGAGCGCGGTGCTGCGTCCAACCCGGACGCGGGTGTGCGCTCTCGTGCCTTGCCCGTCTTGGGCCCGAGACGCGTGAGCTTGTGGTGGAGCGCGAGCTCTTCGAGCACGAGCGCGGCATCCTCGACGTTCTCGACGTCCGAGTCTTGCTGCTCCTCGACCGACGCGGGCTTGGACGGGAGAGGGCGCGGCGGGACGGGCAGGATGGGCATCTGCGCGCTCGTTTCGTCAAAGACGTCGGGCGCGAGTCGCTTGAGCACCGACTCGAGGAGCGTGACGCGCTGGCGGAGGTTGTCATGCTCGACAGCGAGAGCGAAAGGTTGTCTGCGTAGGACTCAGAGTCAGCAAGAGTGGCCGGGATTGCGAGAAGTTGAAAGCAACAGCTGGTTCCGCGTGCAGTCGACACAGACGGCTGAAGACTCACGGCGGAGGCTCGACCTTTGGCTGTTCCCACTTGCAGAGAGCCTGCTCGCCGCGCTTGATGCAGGCCTCGCACGGGAGCTTGCGGTCGCACTTGATCTTGCGCTTCTTGCACGCCGAGCAGCTGAGGGCGGCGCGGTTGCGTTTGCGCTTGACCTTTGGCGGCTGCTGCGGGTCGGTGGGGTCGTGCTCGGGGGTGTCTGCGTCTGCACCGTCGAGATCCGAGTTGTCTGCGTCGACCGTCTCGCTGCGACTGCGCTTGTTGGTCGACGGACGGGGCGACTGGGACGACGCGGCGTTCAAGCGGGAGTGCGAGCCAGATGGCCCAGCGACGGGCAGGCCAGGGGCGCCTTGCATGGCAGCGGGCAGGCTCTCGTGCGTGCGCAGAGGGCGGCGAGGCGGTGCTCGGAGACAGCGGGAGGACTTTCGCAAGCTCGACCACAGACGAGGGGGAACGCGTGTCTCGCAGCGCGAGTTAGTTGGCAGTGAGGTGATCGAGTATACGAGTTGCTTTTGAGCTGGTACAGACTACTCGCAACTCCGTACGAAGCAGAGGACGAGAGCGAGGTCGACGCCGTCATCAGGTTCAACGTTCGCCGAGACAAGCCTTCCCTCGCCGACTGCAGCTCGAGTCGCCCGGGACAGCCACGGAGAGCGACCAGCCCACGCACAGACACTCGCCAGTCCAGGTCAAGCCCACGCAGGTGCGCGTGATCCGCCCGATCCCCTCATCGCTTCCTCGGCCCCCGCGCTGTCTGCTTCCTCCCTTCTCCCGCCGTCTCTCTCGCTATTGGAGCTCACACTCGCCCGCACCTTGCACCGAGCAGCCCTTGCAGCCTCTCCGAGCCCACCCAGCACCGCCCGCCATGTCTCCCCCCTACCTCCTCGACCTCCCCAGGGTCGCACAGCTGCCCAAGGAACTCGACAGCGCCCTCGCAGACGTCGAGCGCCAGTTCGACACGCCCACCCAGAAGCTCAAGGACATCGTCGACCAGATGCTCTGGGAATTCGGCAAGGGCCTCGGCGAACTCCCCACCGACGAGACTCGCGACACCTTCATGCACGTCCGATCACTCGCCAGCCTCGTCTGGCCGATCCCGCACACGCACTGACTGCAGCCACGACACACAGGCCCATGATCCCCTCGTACCTCCAGCAGATCCCGCACGGCAAGGAGAAGGGCACCTTCCTCGCCCTCGACCTCGGCGGCACCAACCTGCGCGTGTGCGAGGTCGAGCTCCTCGGCAACTCCAAGTGGACCATGCGCCAGCAAAAGTACAAGGTCTCCGAGGCGCTCAAGGTCGGCGAGGTGACCGACCTGTTCGACTACATCGCCGGGAGCGTCGACCACTTCCTCACCGAGATTGGCACCAACGCGACCGAGGACGAAAAGCTCCACCTCGGCTTCACCTTTTCGTTCCCCGTCCTCCAGACGGCCCTCGCCGCCGGCACCCTCATCAACTGGACCAAGGGCTTCGAGTGCAAGAACGCCATCGGCAAGGACGTCGTGCAGCTCCTCCAGGACGCGCTCGACCGCAAGCACATCCACGTCCGCTGCAGCGCCCTCGTCAACGACACGTGCGGTACCCTCATGGCCGCCGCGTACGAGCGCGGCGACTGCCTCTGCGGCGGCATCTTTGGCACGGGCACCAACGGCGCCTACGTCGAGGACCTCGCCAAGCTCACCAAGATGGGCTACTCCAAGGAGGACCTCGAGCAGAGCAAGGCGCAGGGGCTCGACTTTATGGTCGTCAACACCGAGTGGGGCGCGTTCGACAACGAGGTGCGTCGATTTGTGCCCTCACTGCCTTTGTCTCCAACGCACGAGCTGACATGCTCCCTCCGTACCGGCAGCGCAAGGTCCTGCCGTTCACCGTCTTTGACAGCCGGGTAGACCGCATCTCGATCAACCCGCGCAAGCAGGCGTACGAGAAGGTGCGCATGCTGTCGTCACTCTGCCTCGCTTTCCCAGCTTAACCTTTCTTCTCCCTGTAACGCAGATGATCTCGGGCATGTGTACGCATGCGCCTTCGCGTCGTGCTCTCTCAGCCTGTCACTGACATTGTCCCCCTCGCAACACAGACCTCGGCGAGGTGACGCGCAACGTCCTCCTGCACCTCGTCGACTCGCAAGTCCTCTTCAGCGGCTACTCGACCAAGGCGCTCAACGCGCACTACGGCCTCGACACTGCGCTCATGTCTGCGCTCGAGGCGCCCTTCGTCCCCAACTCGACCGAGAGCGCCGACCCGGTCAAGCACATCCGCTCGGTCCTCACCTCGTCGCTCGGGTTCGACGACGCGCGCGTCACCGACGCAGACTGCATCGCCGCCGCGCGCGTCTCCGAGATCGTCGGCACGCGCGGCGCCCGCTTTGCCGCGTGCGCGGTCGCGGCGACGGTGCGGCAGACGGGCGGCGACCAGGCGGACGCGGACGGGCGCGAGATGGTGTTTGGCCTCGACGGGAGCCTCGTCGAGTTTTACCCGCGGTTCGAGCAGCGCGTCCGGGATGCGCTCGTCGAGCTGCTGGGCGAGGACGTGACCAAGCGGGTCAAGATTGTGCTCGCAAAGGACGGGTCGGGCGTCGGCGGTGCGTCGTCTGCGCTTCTTTCGCTTCTCTGCCTTGTTGGCCCGCGTTCCTGGACACGTCGGGCATCCGGCTGACGAAGGATTCGCCCACACGTACAGCTGCGCTCTGCGCCCAGGCGGCACAGGCGATGGAGACCAAGGGCGCGTCGACGGGGAAATAAAATCTGCCCCGGCTCTCGGCGCAAAGCGTGCGTGTGTAGGAACATTCGGAAACAGCAACGTTGTCGATATTTCAGTCCTCGGTTTGTGGTCAACTCTAGCGGTCTCTCCATTCCGATCCTGCCCGCCCCTGCATTCGCATAGGCTCGCCCGTCGCGCTCCTGCACCCTCTGTCTTTGCTCTCAAGGATTGTATCAACATGTTCTCGCATCTCGAGACGTTGCCAGCGTTGTACGAGAGACTCGAGAGGTACGAATGACGGCTACAGATCAAGGGGATACTGACGAGGACGAGAAGACTTCCGAGGGGTGACTGAATACGACCGAGACAACAAGACCGAGAATTATGTACGAGCGCGCACGGAAACGAGGTGAGCCCATCGTCTAGCTCACTACGTCTTCCAGGCGTAGGTCGTCATGCTGACCCTTCCTCCGCCCTGCACCTGTGCGCCCAGCCCAAACGCGTCGCCGGCCTCCTGCGCCGCGTGTAGCCCCCCACCGCCGCCGGGACCAGCCGGTGCGCCCGGCCCGCCGCGCACGACGACACCCTCGGCCTCGAGCCACTCTGCCTGGCGCGCCGTCGCAGCGGGGTTCCCGCGCGGGCTGATCAGGCCCGAAGACGAGACGACGCGGTGCCAGGGCGTAAAGTCCGGGTTGGGCTCGGGCGCGGGGAGGACGGCGCCGTCCTCAGACGAGGACGAGGACGACGAAGGCGACTGGGGGAGGTATGGGTTGGCGAAGCGCCGCGGGAGGGCCTTGAGCGCGGCGCCGACCATGCGCGAGTGGCGCGGGTGCCCGATCAGCTTGGCAATCTGGCCGTACGAGGCAACCTGCAATTGAGGGGGGCAATGTCAACTTTGCGCAGAGTGACTCGCGGAACGGGAGAAGGAAGGGGGATGGAGGACGGACCTTGCCCTCGGGGATGCGGCGCACGCAGTCGTACACGGCTGCGTTAAAGTCGCGCCGAAAGGACGAGTCGTCGTCGTGGTCAGCTGCGCCTCCTCCTGGTACTTCCGGAGGAGGCGACGCGGGTCCGACGGCACGGCGGCGAGGGGTGCGTTCGGCGGGCATGGCGGATTGCGAGAGTGAAAGTGCGAAATGGTCGCAGCTAGGAGTGCGTCGGCTCGCAGGGGACAAGGCCGGTGTGGGCTAGTGGGGGAGAGGACGAGCTGATCGGCAGTCCCGAGCGGGGGCACGGCGGTCCGTGGCAGCGATGAAGCCAGCGACGAGGGGCTGAGGCAGCGGGACACTCGTGTGCACAGTCCGGCTGCAACGGAGGAGCAGGGCGGGGGCGAGGCGCGAAACAAGGTCGAGAGGGTGCCGGGCAAGCGTGCCGAGCTCGAGGGGAGGCGCGCCAGGCTGCACTGTAGAGCCGCGCCGCACTCAGCACGCAGCGGGCACGGCGTTTTCCTCTCGTCGCTTGCGCTGCGCCGCTCTGCACGCCGTCCGACGTGCCCTCGCGCAGGCAGCAGCTGCGACAAGTGCCAGCTCGGTGCCTCTAGCTGGACTCGGTCTCTGTCTCCCGCTTGCTCTGCCTGAGCCAGTCACGCCTCGCACGCCGCTCCACTCGACCTGACTGCACCGCCTCGTCGACCAAACAAGCAAAGCGCACAGCGCTCCCCTCGCGCGCGCCGCGTCCGCAATGGAGCCCTTCCCGTCGCTCGCGCCCGTCGCGTCGACCTCTGCGCTCCCGTTCGTCCCCTCGGACGACTTGACGCTCCCCACCCCGCCCGCGCACATCCTCGCCGCCCACGCTGCCGCCTCTGCATCGGCACCGGCGCTCCTACCCGACCCGGATGACCCGGCAGAGCAGATCCGCGTCCTGCGCGACATGGACCGCGACGCCGACCAGGCACTCGTCGCCAACCGCGCGTACCAGGCCGAGCTGCTCAGGGCGATGGAGCGCATGGACCGCGTCAGGAAGCGCGTGAGCGAGCTGCAGGTGCGTACCGCATGCTCGCGTAGGCATCTGAGCGACTGACGCCGCGAGACGAGGGTTCAAACTGATCCGGTGAATCGATCCCCTCGCGCAGACCATGGTCGAATCGCTCTCGAGCGATATCTGCAAGCCCTCGGACCACGGCGAAGACGTCTTGCTCGCGCCAGGCATGCTCGAGCCCGTCCTGCCCTACTTCAAGTACTTCTACGGCAAGGTAGGGCGAAGGCTTTGCGCACCTCGTTTTTCTGCCCTCGAGCCGAAAGATGTCTACGTTGCTGATTTTGGACGCCTACAGGATCTCTCGCCGAACGAGGACGGCGAGGCGCGCGACCGCTACCTCTCGACAATCCGCGCGCACCCTTGTGCGTTTCGCGCTCTCCTCGCTGTCCGATCCGCTTCGCCTTCCTAGCGCACAGACTAATGGGAGTTGATGGCGACAGGGACCTCATCCGAGCGCGCCAAGCTCAAAAAGGAGGTCGTCGCGCAGAACCACCGGCTGCTCGCGACGGAGGCGATGAGAAAGTGCGTTGTGCCGCCGTCTAGGCTTCGCGCAGGTCATGCTTGTTTACATGCTCCGCGTGTCGATTCGCATGCACCTCGCGTGAAAGTCTTAGGCGCTGCGACTGACCTTCGGCTGCGTGCTTCTGCAGCGGCCAGGATCCCGAGGTTCTCCTGTCCCGTACCGACCCGTCGTGGTTCCTCAACAATCTCGACTCGCTCGACTGGTCTCAGATCGCGCTCGTCGTGCGTCGATTTCTCTCCTCGACCCCAACACAGCCCCCGTCGCCACGACACCCCTCGTGTCTCTCACCGCTCACTTCGCTAACCCCGCCTCTCGTCCGGCCTCCCCACCGCAGATGGATCGCCGCACGCCCGCCGCGTGCCGCATTCAGTGGACGCAGCGAGACCACCCCTCGCTGAACCGCAGCAACAAGTGGACCAAGGACGAGAGCGAGCGGCTCGCGCGCATCGTCGAAGAGCGCAGGGCCGACACCGAGGGCGGGTGGGACGAGGTCGCAAAGGAGCTGGGGGTGCGTCTTGCTGTCCTCACCGCTGTCCCAGCGCTCCGCACGATCGCCATGCCCGGGACTGGGACTGAATACTGACGGGCGTCGATGCACAGACAAAGCGCCCCGTGTCGGACGTCCTGCGGCAGTGGCGCCGCCGGCCCGCGAGCACGCGAGACGTGTGGACTGCCGACGAGGACGACAAGCTGCGCGAGGCGGTGCAGCTCTTTGGCGAGAACTGGCAGAGCAGTGCGTCCCCTCCCCTTCGACCATCCGGGACCCTCCGCCTCTTCCATCGGTATGCTGTGCTGATCAATGCCTCTGGCGCGGTACAGTCGCGCGTCATGTCGGGCGCTCGGCCGCGCAAGTGCAGCACCGGTGGACCAACTCGCTGTGCCCGACGCTCTCGCGCGGGCGGTGGTCGCCCGCCGAGGACGCGCTCCTCGTCGCGGCCGTCGGCGTGTACGGGACCAAGAACTGGCGCGAGGTCGCGAGGCGCACGGGCGGGCGCACAGAGCTGCAGTGCCGCGAACGGTGGGGGAATAGCGTCGATCCGAAACTCAAGGGCGGAAAGGGGTGGACGGACGAGGTGCGTGCTCGTTGTTGATCACTTCGCTCGTCGCTGCACGCGGGCGGAGGATGTCTGGGATTGAGTTGAGAAGGCGGAACCAGAGCTGACGCTCCCCTTTGCCCGGTCGTTGCGCCTTCGCCCTGATTCACAGGAGGACGCGACGCTGCTCCGCATGCGCGACGAGGAGAAGCTCTCGTGGGCCGAGATTTCCGCGCAAGGCTTTGATGGCGCGCGCAACGACCGGCACGTGCGTCCCCCTCTCCCTTCCTCTCGCCCCTGCCCCGGGCTATTCAGACTGACGGACATGCCTCCGACCCGCGCCGAGCAGTGCCTGCGCCGCTACACCGAGCTGACGAAGAAGTCGGACCCGACGTTCGTCCCGAAACGGGTCGGGCGGCCCAAGGGGGTCAAGAACGGCGAGGGGACGAGCAAGCGCGCGCGGCAGGCGCAGGAGAAGAAGGCTGCGCTTGGACTCGGGACGGAGGGAGAGGCTGGAGGAGGGGAGGAGGCGGACGAGGAGGCAGGTGAGGAGGAGCGGGAAGCACCGCCGCCGGTGAAGAAGAAGCGACGCAAGACGACGAAGAAGATGGTCGACGGCGGCGTGCAGGCGTCGACGGACGCAGCGCCGGCGAACGGACACGACGAAGGCGCTGCACCGGTGGCAGGGCCGTCGGGCACGTCGAGCGCGATGCAGGTCGACGAGGTGCGAGGAGATGGTGCGGCCGGGGAGGAGGCGACAACGGCGCGCAAATCGGGGCGGGCGCGGCGGGTCAAGGCGTGAAGTAGCTTGTGAGTGTGTAATGTGGCGAGTCGCGCACCGCATGTTGCAGTCTGGCGGGGTCGAGGAATAACTTTGGGCTGTTGCTGCCTCGACGTCGACGGTCGGTGCGACGTCGCCTTTGCGTCCTTTCCGCACTTTCGACTTGCGAGTTTCCAGTTCGAGCCAGCGCACCGTCTCTCTCCTCCTCTCTCTCCCGCTATCTGCCCAGCCCAGCCCCGCCCATGTCTGCCCCCGCCGACGCTGCTCCCGCGCCCTCGCCTGCTCCCGCTGCGCCCCAGGACGGCGCCGAGCACCCCATCGCCCAGGCCCTCCAGGCCTCGCCCCAGGACCTCGGCCACAAGGTCAGTACAGCACACCCTCCCCAGCCCCGCTGCACGCGCACTCGAGCGAGGGCGAGAGGCGCGACGGGGGCGACACGATGAGGACCGGCGGCGACTCTGCGGCGCGACTGCGGGGAGAGCAGCGCACGAGCGAGTGTGCACAGCAGCAGCAGCAGCACAGTGCACAGCCAGCCCACGCCCAGTCGCATCCGCTGTCGCCGCCGTCTCTGCCCCGTCGAACCTCATCGTCCCTCTGCGCTCCAGTTCCGTCTCGTGCGCGATACTGACACGAGTTTGACCTGGTCCACTCTACGCAGGTCTTCGTCGGCAACCTCCCCTTCTCCGCGAGCAACGCGTCCATCAAGGAGCTCTTTGGCAAGGTCGGCACCGTGTGCGTGCCGACTCGCTCATCATGGCCTGCCATGCGCTGCAGAGCAGCACATGTGGGCTTTGCACAATGTCACCGGCATCGAGCTAATCCGACCCTACCTCGCCGCGCAGCACTGATGCGCAGATCATCCACCGCGGCACCCGCTCCCTTGGGTGAGTCGCTCGCGCTTCCCTCTACGGACCAGTCTGCTGGCAGCGACTCCGCGCACTCAATCCCACCGACCCTGCTGACGTGCGTCCACCCGCAGCTACGGCTTCGTGACCTACACCTCCGAGTCGGACGCCGTCTCGGCCGTCTCGCAGCTCGACAAGTCCGAGATCGACGGCCGCCAGGTCAACGTCGAGGTCGCCAAGCCCATGCCCGCCGCCGGTGCCAACGGCGCCGCGCGCGCGCCCCGCAAGGCCGCGCAGAAGGCCGCCCAGCTCGCCGCGACCAAGGAGACCGCGCAGGAGGCGCAGCAGCAGGACGGCGTCGACGGCGCGGCGGCGGCGACGGGCGCCAAGAAGGCGCGCAAGCCGGTGCGTCGCTCAACTCCTGCCAGCAGCATCGGCGGTCCGAGGTCGGTGAATTGACCTTTGCTGCCTATGCCGCATTTCGCTTGACGCGCAGCGCAAGCCCCGCGGCCCGCGTGCTCCCCGCGCCGACGACGAGACCGAGGAGGCGGGCGACGCCCCTCCGGCGCCCAACGCCGTCTCGGACGCCGCCGACCAGCTCACCGCCGCCGACGGCTCTGCCGCGCCGCGCAAGGCGCGCAAGCCGCGCGCGCGCAAGAACCGCCGCACGGGCGCCGCGGCCGACGGCGAGGCTCCCGCCGGCGAGGAGGGCGCGCCGCCCGCGCTCGGCGAGGCCAAGCCCGCGGCCGGTGTGGGTGCGCGCCAGCCGCGCCGCCGCGGCCCGCCCGCCGGGTCCGAGTCGCAGACGCTCATCTTTGTCGGCAACCTGCACTTTGACGTGACGAACGAGACGCTCGCGGCGGCGTTTGCGCCCGAGTGCGCAGTCAAGAGCGCCGTCGTCGTGACGCGCAAGTTTGGCCTGAGCGCGGGCCGGTCCAAGGGCTTTGCGTTTGTCGACTTTGCGAGCCACGACGACCAGGTCAAGGCGCTCGAGCAGTTCCAGGGCAAGGAGCTCAACGGCCGCCCCATGAGCCTCAAGGTCGCGATCCAGCCGGACGAGGGCGCCAATGAGGGCGGCGACAAGGCCAAGAACGCCGCAAAGGCCGAGCAGGGCGAGCAGCAGCCGGCGCAGCAGGAGAGGAACGAGGACGACGCCATCATCGTCGCGTCGTAGGGCGCCGACGGCGTCGTCGTCTTTCTCTGTGAGCCAGGTGTACAGGTGCGCGGCATCCTCCTGCGCTTGTTCGAGCCGCTGTACTGACTGCACTTCGTTGCCGCTGCAGTGTCGCATGAATCGTAGCAGCAGTCGCAGCAAGCAAAGTGTTTGAATCGAACCACAAAGATTGACTATCGCACCTCTCCAGCGTGGGAAGCTTGGAGCAAGCTTGGGAGGACAGTCGAGAACGGACCATGGAGGATGATGCAGGAGACAGATGACGGCGCACGGAAGAACAACTACTGCAGTACCAAACGAAGGGGACAGAAATGCGAGCGGAAACGGACGATCGCGAGAGTCTAGGCAATCGTGCAGTCGTCGGCGAGCTTCAGGCCGAAGACAGCCTTCTCGACCTGGCGCTGGATTTTGGTCCAGTCGGCGCGGCGTTGCACTGCCCCGAGAGACCGTCAGCGAACCGCGGCGGCAGCGAGGACTGAGAGACTGTCGCGCTCACCCAGCTCGTACAGGTCGTCCGGGCTCAGCACGCCCTCGTACCGCCCCGTGTCGCGCACGAGCGCGCCGAGGTCCTTGGGCTCGTCGACGAGGTAGATCTCGCCGACCATCTTGAGGCTCGTAAAGTACGCCGTCACCTGCGGCTGGCGGAGCGTCGTGACGAACGAGTGGTACGCGTTGAGGTCGGCGATGAGGCGCAGGCCGCCTTGCGTCGAGATGATCTGACGCTTGAGGTGCTTGAGAAGGATGCTGTGCGATCATTTCACGCGCGCAAACGCCAGGGTTAGGCTAGTCTGACCGACAACGAGGGCACGCACACGGACGCACCCGAACAACCGAATGCCGACCTCCTGATTGAACACCTCGAGGATGTGCTTGTCGGTGCTCCCCTTGAGCATGTCGCAGTGCTGCACGAGGACCTGCCTCGCCTCGACGCACGCCTGCGTCGGCTGCAGGTCAAAGTCGGCGCGGTCGTCGGGCGTAAAGTCGCGCAGGTCCTGTCGCGTCGTGACGAGGTGCTCGACCTGCGACATGAGGATGTTGACGGCCGCGTTGAGCCCTTGCGCGACGGCGTCGTCGAGCGAAGACTCGAAGCGCTTCTTCTCCCGCACGACCGTGTTGAGAAAGTCCTTCTTATCGATGAAGGCGGCCTGTAAGGACGTCGGGTCAGCATGAGGTGGGAGAGAGTAAAGGCGTCGAGGCGCACCATCTCCTTCTCAAAGTAGACGTCGACCATCTGCTGGATCGTGTCGCCGATGTGCACGAGCTCGAAAAACTGCACGAGCGGCGCGACGTTGCCCTCCTCCTCGCCCTCATGCTCCTCCGGCCGATACGCCTCCATCTGTCTCCGCGCCTTCTCGAAGGCCGGCACGACGTGCTTCTCGCCGAGGACCTGCAGCAACACGATAAACACCTCCTCGATCGCGTCGCGCACTTTGCGCCCGTACGTGCCCGGGTACCGGATGAACGTCTGGATGCGCTTGAGCGAGTCGCGGTCCGCTTGCAGGAGCTGCAGCGCCGTGTCGAGCGAGAGGAGCAGCTGCAGCCGGTCGAATCGCCCAGGCGTGCGGCGGGGAGTCGCTGTTGCGGCTGACGGGGACGAGAGCGCGGAAGAGAGCGGCGCGCCGATCGAGGAGGGGTCGCCGAGCGAGACGGTTCCGTTCGCATCGACCGATAGGCGCGAAGAGGCGTCGCCGCCCCACGCTGCAGCGGTGGAGTCAAAGTCGGGAGCGACGACCACAGGAGCGGGTGCAGGGGCATCTGCCGGAGCTGAATCGAGCACGACAGAAGAACGGTCTCCTGCAGCGCCCAGCTTCGGCTTGCTAGTGGCGGGGACGCCGCTCAGCTGGGTGCCGAGCTGAGCAAACGTGTCGATGACGCCCGTCGCGCCGTACGTGATGGCGTTGACGCCCATTATGGCTGTCTTGGGAATGATGGTGACGGGGAGAAGGAGGACCTTGGTGAAGCCGGCAAGCACATTCTTCTTGACCTGCGCCGGGTTCTGCGAAGCGAGGAATGTCGGATCCGATACGGCGAGTGCCGAAGCCGTCTACACCGAGGAATGGTCAGCTTCCTGCACGATGGGCAAGCAATTAAGACTGTCCCACCTTTTGGTCCCACTCGGTGCAGATCCCTTCGAGCACCTGGCGGATCCACTCGCCCTCCTCGCTCAGATAGTCGTCCATGAGCGGCTCAAACATGCGGAAGACGATGTCCTCGGCGCGCTCCTTCGTCACGAGGCGCTCGTTGCGCGGCTCGATCGCCAGCACGCCCTCGACGAGGCGGTACACCTGCCCGAAAGTCGCGGCCGTCGCGAGGAGGAAGAGCGGGTTCTGCAGCGGCTGCGCGGCCGAGAGGAGCTGCGTGATATAGTCCGACACGACGTCGTTGGCGATGCGCTCGAGAAAGTAGAGGAGGACGTCGGCTTCGGGCGGGAAGACGCGCGCGATGAGCGAGCCTTCGCGCGAGAGGACTGTCAGGATCGACTGCATCCAGTGGTCCATCGCCGAAAAGTCGATGCCGTCGGCTTCACCGCCCGAAGGCGTCTCGATCTTGCTGTCGTCGCAGGCAGGATTCGTCAGCGCACGCTTGACCGGCGGAAGAGAGTCGTAAAGCGTACGTGAGGTTTCGCAAGGGGCTGTGACCCGTCCCAAACATCGTCTCCCGCTTCTGCACAAACACCTGCGACAGTGTCGTGCTCTGGTTGAGCTCCCACAGGACCGTCGCGCGGTCCTTCATCGTCGCTTCGTCCTTTGCAGCGTCGGCGCGCTCAAACTCGGCGAGGAGCGTCGACTCGAAAAAGTCCATCGCCGACTGGACGTTGCGCAGGACCGTGAGGCGCTGCGGGAGCGAGCGCGTCGGCGCGACGAGCGGGCCGCAGAAGCGCGCGAGCGACGAGAGGAGCCGCGCGCGCTGCATCGGCGAGAGCGAGGTGGTCGTGAAGACGAGGGAGGAGGTCGTGTGCGTCTTGAGAGACGTATAGTATGGGAGGAGGAGGGACTGGTGCGTCTTGAAGACGGTGAGGAGCGAGTCGGTACGGGCAAAGGTGGCGGATGTGGGCGTCGGAGTGGAAGGGTTGAAGGCGAATGCGCCGGGTCGTGAGGATGATGGGGAGGCGGGAGAGGCGGCGGGAGTGTCGAACGTCAATCTGGACACTGCCGGTGGTCGGCGAGCAGTCGACGACGGAGGTGCTGGCTTGGCAGGCGAATCGTCGAACGTGAGGAGCAGGTCGTCGGCGGGAGGCTTTTGCTTCTTGACGGCTGACGGTGGGTCATTGAGCGCGACCTCGCCAAAATCCTCCGCCAGCCCGAACGGGTCTTCTGCGCCCAGATCGCCGTCCTGGAAGTCGCCGAAAGCATCGGTGGCGGTGCTGCTCCGTCGCACGTCTCGCACTGGCACCTCGCCGTCGAAAAAGTCGCCAAACTCGTCCTCTTCTTCGGGCTCGCCCACCGGAACTGGCGGTTTCGAGCGCCGTTTTGCGGCGTCGACAGACTGCCGTGGTTCTGCTGTCGCGCCGCCAGGTGGAGGTGGCGGTATTGACCGTCGTCGCGGCGGCTCGAGCGACTTTCGCCCGGCTGCCTCTGCGCCATCTGCGCCCGACCTCTCCGGCTCCTTTCCCTTTGCGCGCCAGTCCACCTCGTCCGAACCCTTGTAGTTGAGCCACGCCAGCTTGGCGCGCCAGACGCGGTCATCGCGCACGAGCCGATTGACGGTGCGGCTGCAGAGGGCGAGTTGCGGAAGGTCGGGGATGGGGAGGAACTGGGCGACGACGATCCAGGCTTCTTCGGGCAGACGGCCGACAAGTTTGGGCTTGACCTTGAGGGCGCCGCGAGCGGTGGATGGACCGGCTGCTGGCGCCCTGTCGGGCATGAGGGCGGTCCAGCGCTCTGCAGCGGGGTCCAAGGTGAGGATCAGGAGGGAGAAGGGCGGGCACAAGCGGATGCTGCGCACCCATGGTCTTCCAGCTAGCTCAGGCTGAAGCTGACTAGTTCTGGCAAGCCCTGCTGCACTCCACAAGGCGGCTAGAGCTGTAGCTGCTGAGCAGAGGCGAGTTGAAGCAGTCGACTGATGAGGCGAGGTGGGGGAGCCGCGACACGACGCGGGCAGCTTGAGCGGCGCCGAGAGCTCTTGCACGGTAGCGTTCTAGCCAGCAGGCACACTCAGCTTCGCTCTGCCGGCGTGCGAGCGAGTTGCCGGAGCCCAAGTCGCCGGTTCGTCGGCTGCTCTCTCGTCCTGCGTCTGCTCTCTCGCGCTCTTGGTCCGGTTCCGGGGCTGGCGGGATGCCGAGTGCTGTGCAGCCAGAGCGGGCACCGCCTGGCCAGGTTCCCCGACGAGCGCGCCCGTTCCACCCGCCCGCGAACCGCGAGTCGTTCAAGGACTTGCTCATCTTCGAGGAGCGCCTCAAGCAGAACCACGAGAGGTGCGTGGGCGCGCCCTCTTCGCTCTCTCGACGCCGCTGACCACCCCTCGCCCGCAGGCTGCAAAAGCAGCGGCGCAAGTACGAAGGTCCGCGCACCTTCCCCTCCTCGTCCGGCGAACCCCTGCACGACGCAGGGGGACAGGACTGCGAATACGTGCACTGACGCTGTCACCCGCAGGCTTCCTTCTCTCGCTCGTGGGCGTCATTGCATACCTCGCCTACAACGTCTTTGTCCTCCCCTCGATCGTATGTTCCGCTCCGCGGCTCGCACCAGTTTGTCCCGCTCGCAACTGACACCCACACGCTCGACAGTACTCGCTTGTGCATTACGGCAACGTGGCAATGCTCCTCGTTGCGGTGACCACCCTCGTCCTGTTCTTCGCGACGGGCATGTACAGCGAGAAGATCGCCTATGCTCACAAGCGAGTCTCTTGCCTGTCCCGCATCCATCGACTGCGCACTGACCCGACGAGATGCGCAGGTTCGTCCCACAAGCGAATCGAGCATTGCGGCCTTTCAACATCTACCTCAACACGCGACACCGCTCGCGCTTCTCCGTCTCCCGCCTCTTCGGCTCGTCGTCTCCACCAAGCAACGCACTCTCGCGCAGTTCCTCCGGTCGCTCAATAGCGTCCGACGTTTCCTCGCCGCCCCTCTCGCGCAGCCCGTCTGCCTCGTCGACACACTCCATGTCTTCCTCCTCGAACGTATCGCTCCGATCAGCCGGCGCTCTCCGCTCTCCGCCCGCTTCCCCACCCCTCTCGCCCTCCGCCTCCCCTCCCGCCTCTCCCCCTCTGCGCAACACCGCGCTCCTCCCGTTCCCCTCGGACCCCGTCACGCGCGCGCCTGTCCCAACCCCGTCCCCCCGCCCACCAGGCGGCATCCCGCTCCCGCCGATCCCGCCCGCGCAGAACCCGCGCGGCGAACTCATCTTTTCCTCGCGCGTCGCGCCGTCATTCCGCGAAGGGTACGAGCGGTACCGCGGTGAGTGGGAGCGGCGGCGCGCAGAGGCGAAGCGCGCGGCCAAAATGGGGAGGGCAAGAGGGGCAGGGGACGGCGGGTGGGCGTGGGCGCTGCTGCCTGGGTGGCTCAAGCGTGGAGAGGCCGGAGGCGGCGAGGGCGAGAAGGGCGCGGGGGCGCGGGAGAGCGCGGGAGCAGGCGGCGAGAAGAGCGGAGCGCTGACGCCCGCTTCGACGATCGATGGGGCGCGCACGCCCCGCTCTCGCGAGTCGAGTGCGGCGCTGTCAGTAGGCGCCGGCGGCGCCGATGGCGAGGACGGCGCCAGCGAGCCCGCTCGCTCGCGCACCTCGTCGCCCGAACCGTGGGTCGCTGCGCACCACCGCTCGATGTCGACTCGCTCCTCTCGGTCCGAGGCGACGCTCGCCGAGCCCGACCTGCTCTCGTCGACATCAACTCCCGACTCGTCCCGCTCGCCTTCGCCCGAACCGGGCGTCCGCCCGCCGACCCCGCCGTCGTCCGCGCGCGCGCTAAAGACCGACTCGCCCGGGCGCATCCGCGCAGAAAGCTTCTCCGACTTGCTCACGTTTGACGCAAAGAGCGAGAGCGGGTCGCTCAGGGGTCCGGGATTGGAGCGGAGCAACTCGATGCGCAGCATGGGATGATAGGCGTTCCCGAAGGTGGACGGGACCGTACAGGGTTGTATCGACGCAGAGGAATGTGCAGTGACGATGTATCGAGAACATTGGTGCGCGGGAGTGTGGTGACCTCCGGACGCAGTGCGAGCGCCTCGCCGTGAAAGGCATCCCTGTGCGCGCTCTTTGCCGCACTCCTTCTATTGAAAAGCGCCCAAGGCGGCAGCAGACTGTATGACCCTCATGAAGTCCAGCAGGAAAACTCTACAAGACCCATTTATCTCGCCGAGAAGTCGCACCGGCCTGTGCTGCCCGGCGAGCCCCCCTTTGCCCGCTGTTTCCTTAGACCGAGTAGTACAGGTACAGGACCCACGCAGTGACCACCATGCTGGCGACCGTCGCAAGCGCGACGATCGTGACCGCCTTGATGGGCCGGCGGACTCCGGCCGTGCGCTCCTCGGGCGACTGCGTCGCCTCCATCTCGCGCAGGCGCGCGTCGGACGCCTGAAGGACGCCGCCGAGGTAGCGCTTGTCCAAGCGCCAGTAGCACAAACCTGGCCGCAACAAAGGATTGCGGGACGGCGCAGGATCAGCCAGCAGGTCGAGGCAAGGGAGAAAGTCGATTGCCGCGTAGACGCACCGTAGATCACGTCGAGACCCTTGATGACGAGGAGGAAGGCAAATACATTGTTGTACTGGTTCTTGTCCGCCTTGGCGCGGTCCTGGATCGCACCCGACGCCGTGTTGACGATGACGCTGCCGCAGTTGTTCAGCTGGTCGAGCGGGCGAGTTCAAGTCAGTACGTTATGAGCCTTGCGATTTCCTCGGACTGGACTCGCAGCCTTGTAAATGCCGAAGGCGGTTCCGAGGTGCGCCTGGTCGGGCACGAGAAGCGGAATCGAAGCCTGCGACGTTTCGAGGTCAGACTCGTTCTACGAAACGTACATGGAAAGGCGAGAACGTACGATCCAGGGCAGAACATTCGTTGCGAGCGCAAGCGAACCGAGCAGGGCAGGCACGAGCGGGTGCACGGTCGTGTACGCCAGCAGGGCGAACACGACGCACCACAGGGACGCCGTCCAGGTGACCCAGTGCATGCGCATGCCGAAGCGGTCAAAGAAGACGCCGAGGAGCGGCGTGAGGACGATGGGCATCACTTGCGAGAGTGCAGAGGTGTAGCCCGCCGTGTACAGGGTCGCGCCGCGAGTAACACGGATAGTATCGGCGAGGTTGCTTGTGTAGGACCCGACGGCGCCGGCTGGAAAACAAACGAGTCAGTCGAGCTAGGCGAAATGAAAAACATGCCCAATGGCGACGGCGGTCCCGCAGTTTCAGCAGAAGGGACATACACTGGAAGAGCTGCGAAATGTCGAGGAGGAAGAACGCGGCGGGGATCGCCCAGATGGATCGCAGGAATGCCAGGCGGTTCGCCTTCCAGTGCGAACCTGCACCCACGACGTCTTCTCCGCGCGCCCTGGCGTCCCGCGCAGCCTGACGACCGGTAGGAACGCGCGCAGACGGGTGGAAGGTACGCTCGTAAAAGAAGAAGGACGTGGCGAGTGCGAATGACACGCCGGCAAAGATGGCGGCGACCTGAGAGGCATGCTCGTCAGATGTGCACAACAACAGCTAACTCGACAGCAGGAGACGCACCCAGAAGGTCATGGCGTACGAGTTGGCGCGTTCCATGATGGGCACGCTCGATAGCTTGCCACAGAGGTTGAATACGCGACCCATGGCGATGTCGAGGCCGAAAATGGCCCCCTGCATGCTCGAGCCCAGAGTGTAGAACGCGTACAACTTGCTCTGGGACGTCTCGAGCGTCGACGATCCGAAGCCGAAGATGATCTGCGCAAAGAGCATGAGGCCGTAGTTGCCGGCGCTTGCGGCTCCCGCGGTGAGCAGTGCGCCGATCAGGATGATCGAGCACGAGTACAGGGCGCCAACAGAAGGGCCAATGTAGTCGATCATGCAGCCTGAGAGGATAGGGAAGATGGTGTTGATGAGCGAATCTGCGGTGTCGATCTAACCGCGAAAGCAAGTCAAGAGGGAGAGGTACAAGCGAGGTCAGTCAAATCGCTTGCTTCACCGCACAGCTGGCAAGCAAGAGGCGCACATTGGCATACTGGGCGTTGTCAATCCCGAGTTCTTTCTTGAGCGTCGATTTGAGCGGGCTGATCGAGCTGCTGGTAAAGTTCTTGCCGACTGTCATCGCGCGGGTCAGTCTACTGCCTCGGACGCCCATTGTCCAACACACGCACAGGTCAAGAGCAGGACGCAGAAGATCGCAGGGCCCTTGACGCGCCACGGGTGTCCGACGACCGCAGGGTTGTAGGACCCGTCGGCCTCGACACCCTGCGGGAGCGAGTCGAGCTCGCCCTTGCTCGAGTCGAGCGAGCGCTTCTCGTCAAGCTCGCTATCGGCGCCAGCTTTTGAGGGAGATCGGACCGTGTCCGGAGCCATCTCGTCGGGAGCTCGTCAGAACAGGCAGGGCGAAGGAGAGAAAGAAGCGGCGGGGGCTCTTCCCTGCTTCTTCCGAAGAAGAAGGGGGCCTTCGGAGCAAACGCGAGCAAAAAGAGCGAGCGCGGGCTGCGGGTCGCCCTCGTTGTCTGATGATCGAGATTGGCAGCCAGAAAACCAGGCCGCCCAGCGTTCCGTGCCGCTTCTGCGCTGTGGGCAGCGTCTGGGGAAGCGGAGAGCGCATAGAACAAGGGTGGGTGCGGACGGCGCTGCAGCGTATTTGACTGGGCTTGCACACAAGCGAGACGGTCTGCGCACTCCAGAGTGCAGTGCCTGAGCCGCACGACAGCGAAGGAAGCGCAGGAAGTGCGCGAAAGGTGCGAGAACGCCGGTCTCGCCGGGGCAAGCGCTGGGGCGCAGTCCCGCCCCCCGAACGTCTTTCTTCCGAAGCGCGCTTGCTTCGGGACGATAGGCACAGCTTCGCTTCGAAGACAGGACCAGGAATTCGAGAATGCGCCGAACGGGCATGGTAAGGGGGCGTCGACGCGTTGCAGGGCACATGAAAACGCAGCAGAGTAGCTACGGCACGACTGGTGTGGAAGGCGGAGACAGACCAAGCGAGTGTAGGTAGTGTACGACCGCAAAGAGGGGGAGGGACAGAAAACAGGGAGAGCTATGCTAAACACCGAAACCGAGAAACCCACGGCAGCTACCGCGCCTCAGGCCGCCACGCCCACCGTCGCCAGCGACGGCAGGCTCTCGTCGAGGCCGGCGACCGCGCCGCCGAGCGCCCTCCCCGAGCGGCGCGCGCGCAAGTTCTCGATCGCCTGGGCGCGGACGCGCGCCGCAAAGTTGACAGCGTCGCTCAGCTCGGTCGGCGGGCCGCGCGGCTGACGCGTCGCCGTCGCCGTGCCAGGCACGGGCGGCGCCTGCTGCCTCGCCGGGATGGGCGGCGACGGCGGAGCGGGCATGAAGGAGGAGGCGTGCGGCGAGAGCGAGAGGGCCGCAAGCGCCGCGGCAGAGTCGCTCACCGAGCGCGGGTGCACGGGCGGGAACGAGCCCCCGACGGTGGCGCTGAGCGGGAGGCGGGGCGCCGAGTGCGCCTTGAGACCCATCGGCGCGCCGTTGATCGACACGGGGCGGCGCTGCTTGCGCTCGGCGACGGACGGGCCGAGGTGTGCGAGCGTGTCGAGGTGCGACCGACGGCGCGACGCCTTAGCCTCCTTGGCCGACTGCAGCGTGTGGGAGCTCGTGTCGGGCGACGAAGGGCGCGTCTCGCCGCTCTCGGAGCTCGAAGACGACGTGTCCGGGTACGGCTCGCCCGGCGCAGAGAGGATCACGGCCGGCGGAGGAGGCGACGCGCGCTTGGCGTGGCCCATCGGCGGCGGCGTCGGGGTCGAGCGCGGCTCGCGCGGGGTGCGGTAGCCCTGCGGCGGCGTCTGCTGGCCGTATCCGTGCTGCTGCTGGCGGCGATGCGGGCTACCGTTGCCGCGCCCGTACTGCTGCTGCTGCTCCTGGCGCTGCCTACGCGCGAGCGCCGAAGCGACAAGCGGGTTGTCCTGGCGCTGGTGCTGCTGCTGCTGCTGACCAGCAAAGTCGGGACCGCCGCGGCCGGGAAGGCCCGCCGAGTACGGGCCGGTCTGCGCCGGATGGTGCTCATACTGCTGCTGCTGCTGGTGCGGCGCGCGGCCCTGCTGCGGCTGGCGCTGCTGACCGCCGCGCTGCTGCTGCTGCTGCGACGCGAGCAGGCGGTACGCAGCCTCGCGCTCGATCTGCTGCTGCGCGAGGATCTGCTGCTCGATCGTGCGCTGGAGGCCGGCGAGCTCGTTCATGTAGGCATGCTGCGCCTGCTGGAACTCGTCGAGCGCATGCGCCTGGTGCATGTGCGGGGGCGGCTGCGCGGACGAGGCAGGATAGGCGCTCGAGACGCCGTTGTAGTGATGGTGCGGCGGCTGGTGGTAGCCGTGCTGGTACTGCTGGTGCTGGTGCTGATTCTGGTGCTGATGCTGGTGCTGGAGCGGGGCAGAGCGAGGTGCGCCGTGCGGCTGATGGCCGGTCGCGTAGTTGGGTGCGAGGTGAAGAGGCTCGGGGCGGTGATGGTGCTGGTGCTGGTTGCGCTGGGTGTGAAAGTACGACATGTTTGTAGATGTTGCTGACTTGCTGAGAGGGTCGTGACGAGGCGTTGCTCTGCGTCCGAGTCGCGAGTCGCGTGTGTGCGAACCGTTAGTCGACGCGAACGGAGGTCCGAGTGGCGCGCTGCGCACACGCGCGAGCGCGAGAGGGACGCACGGTGTTGTAGCGATACAAGGGTGCAGAGTGCGCGGGCAGTGCGTGTCGAGCCGGCTCGAGCGTGCACGGTGCGAGGAGGACGAGGCGAGATTCGCGAGGGGGACGAACGAGGGCTCGAGGGCGCCTATGGAGAGCGCGACGAGGGGCGAGGTGACGGAGAGGCAGGACCAAAAGAGGACGAGAGGAAAGGAGACCACAGAGCCAACGGGGAGGAGCGGGGAAGGGGGAAAGGGGAGGAGGATGGGGGCGAAGGAGAGACGGAAACAGGAGCCTCGACCGCAATCGACAGGGGGCCATTGCCCAAGTCAGCCTGCTGCTCTCGCTCTTCTCCTACTCCAGTCGACACCTGCCATCGCTCCCGCCGTACCGGACAAGGAGGGAGAGAGACTCGTCTATGGCAGCGAGATCGTGGCTACATGATGGATGCTACAACAGGGTGGGGTTATGCATGGGTGACCGTGCCACGGGAGAAAGTGTCCACAGTGTGCAGCAACGAAGAGATACAGTGCGCCTAGAAGCGCTGGCGAGCGTACGTCTTGACGTGCGGGCGAGCCAGCGCAGCGGCGCGTCGGAGCCTGCGCGTAAGGCGGAAAACCGTCAGTTTCCTGTTCCGCCGCCCCAACAGCACACAGAGGGGTGACGCACTCGTACAGCATGATGTCGCCCCACAGGTACCCGCCGGGGAGGGACGGCGTGTGCACGTTGTTCATCGTGTGCTCCTGGCCGCGCATGAGCGCGCCCCACTCGTCGACGCGCACCATGCCGCGCAGACTCGTGTCGTCGTCGCCGAGCCGCACGTCCTTGACGCGCTCCTTGCTCCCGATGCGCTCCTTGACGCGGTTCAGGAACGGCGCCTTGCTCGACATGCGGTCCTTGACCGGCCGGCGCGACGCCGACCGCCCGCTGAGCCCGCCGCCGACGAGGCTGCGCTCGACGCGCGCACGCTCTTCCAAGATGGCCGTGTGCGCTGCGCTCGGCGCGCCCGGGTTCTTCCCGCCGCCGCGGCTCGAGTGGTGCTCCGACCGGTGGTTGAAGTGGAAGATCTCGTCGAGGCGCTGCTCGGCCTCGGCGCGCGTCGACACCTCGTTGAGCGTCGCGGCGACCTTGCGCGAGATCTGGTCGAGCGCAGCGACGCGCGCCGGCGAGGTCTGGTTGAAGTTGGGCGTCTGGTGCAGCGTGCGCCACAAGATGGGCGCTCCGGGGAAGGCGCTGCCGAGATCGGCGAAGGCGTGCGTAAGGCGCGCGGAATACCACGCGAGACGCTCCGTCGACAGTTCGCCGTAGCGGTCCTTGCCGGCGAGTTCGTCAAGCGCGGCAAAGTGCCGCAGGTCCCAGAAGCCCGTCGAAAACTCGATCAGGTCGGGACGCGTCCGGTTGAGCGAGTCGAGCAGCGGGAGGACAATGTGAGTGAGGCGGTCGTCGACAGCGACTGTAGAATGCGCTATTCAGTAAGACATGCCTACGAGGATAAAGAGGCGGGCCAACTCACCAGGCGGGTAGAATGCCGGGTCATGCAGGAGCGACTCGTGCTCAAACTCGACGCGGTTCGCGAGCCCAAAGTGGAACACCGAGACGACCATGAAGTCGTAGTCCTCGAGGTAGCACACGGCGGGCCTCGTGCCGTCGTAGTTCTCCTTGTTCGACCCGACGAGCTTCTCGTCAATCCCGTTGACGAACCGCGGCGGCGAGAGCGCGTGGTCGCGCCCGATCGTCGCCCACTTGCCGCCCGCAAAGCGGCAGAAGTCCTTGTTGTGGTTGCGCTCGACGTGGTCGCCGAAGAGAAGGACCGTCTTGCCGTGCATCCACGAGAGCGGCGCGCCCAGCATGTGCGGCGGGCGCTCGAGGGGGAGAGGGAGGGTGAGATGCTCGGGCTCGCCGGAAGCGGCGCTGACGTTGCGTGCGGCGCGGAGAGTCGCCAAGAGGGCGGGCGGAACGCAGGACGGGTCGTAGGGGAGCCAGCGGTTATTCTCTGGCACTTTGCGGTCGACGTGTATCCGCCCAAACTCGGTGTACGGGTTCTCGCAGCTGCAGAAAGCCCGTCAGTCTGGGCGAACAGCGGCGAAGAGAGCAGTTGAACGCACCTCGCCGGCTCGAAAGATGCGACACCGAGGTCCTCCAGCACGTCTTTCATTCCCCACCACGTTCTTGACCCTGGTCGGTTAATCATGGACAGCGCGAAGAATCCACCCAGCACAAACAGCGTCAGCGCCGCCGAGACGGCCGCGCTCACGTTCCTCCGGCTCTTCCACCAAGCCCTCCGCGGCGGCACAGGCGCAAACGGCGTGTACAGCGGCGAGACGGGCGCGCTGTCGTACAGCGACAGTAGTCGCCGCTTCTCGTCTTCGCCGTACGAGACGGGCGAGACGGTCGATATGGGCGACTCGACCTCCATGGATCCTGCTCGTGCGCGAGCGACGCCCAGGTCGAGCGAGGCATGCCGTCGCGCGCGCGGGTTCTGAGAGAACGAGCGCGTGTTGGCAAGGTTGCGCAGGAAGTCGGACGAGGTCGAGTGGTCGGTAGGAGGGTGCGCGGAAGGGGCGGCCAGGTAAGAAACGCCGCGCTGGATGATGCTGATGCCGCGAGTGTGCGAGTTCTGGTTGCTCAACGTCGGCAAGGCGTTCGACGAACTGGCGCCGACCGCCAATGACGGCCGGTGCTGTGAGGGGTCGAAGGACATGACGGCGGTGGGCAGGAGGAGGCGAAGTGGGGCCGTCGGCTCGCGACAGAGAGACGTCTGAGCGTGCCCAGGTAAGGTGCACGGTCAAGCCTTGGGCACACAACGCAGGCTGCAGCACAGTTTGGCAGAGAGCGAGCAGCAGCAGAGCGAGCGCAGAGTGGCCAGCCAGCGACCCACTCGCCTCATTAGCGTTGCCCGCACCGTATGCGTCGGTCTGGAGCTTGGAGCACACGCCGAAGTAGCCGGCTAGGCCAGGCAAGGGGTCGAGAACCTTTCATGGTGAGACGAAGAGGCGTTGCAACTTCCCTGCCGGGACAGGAAGGAGGCGCGACGGCGGCGTCTTGTGGGCTTGTAATCATTTATCTGGGTACAAAGTGCCAGATCGAGCCCCTTCTCGTGCTCTGGTTCGGCAAGCGCTCGCGACCGCCTGCGGCGATGCCTGCGACGGGAGCGTGCGGCAGAGGTCGGAGAGGTTCGCGGGAGCAAGATCTGCAGTCTTCCTCTCAGAGGCCTGAGAGCGTTCGTGTACCCTCAACGGAAGCAGCAAGCCCCAACACAGCGCAGCGGAAGAAGAGTGAACGTCAGAAAAAAGATGCGAATGTCACGCTGAACCTGCAGCGCGAGGTCTACTACACAAGTTCCGTCGGACCCTGGCGCCAGGTGCGCACCCGCAGCGCCGACAGCGTCGACTGCGCGCTCCCCCTCGTCCCAACAAAGCCGTGACTGCGGCTCTCGACCGCCTGGTCCATCACCTCGGGGTCCCAGCGGCCAAAGCGCTCGCGCAGCTCGAGGTCCTCGTAGTCGAGGAGCGTCCACCCGAGGTTGGCGAGCTCGCCGAGGAAGGCGAGGTCCTTGACGTCGGTCGAAACAAGCACCTGGAGGCTGCGCGCCGAGTGCCGGTGCTCGCGGCTCTTGCGCCCCTGCCCGCTCGCGACGAGGTGCCGCACGCGGTCGACGGCGCGCTGGTAGTCGAGCAGGTTGGGCTCGCAGCGCCCGGGCTGATTCAGGAGGCGGCACTCGCTCGCGCGCGCCTTGGCCGAGATGTGCACCGCGAGGAAGGGCAGGCGGTGCCCGAGCAGGTGCGCCGCAATGTCGCCCGCCGTCTCGTGCAGCTCGGGCGAGAAGTGCAGGTGCTTGCCGTGCTTGAAGAAGGCAGTGTGGTCCCGCGGGTCGAGGTGCGTCGTCGACTGCTTCGACGTCGGGTGCTCTGGGCGGTACAGCGAGTGGTCGATACAGAAGACGTGGTTCTCCGGCACGGCGTGGCGCGTCGACGTGCCTGCCGTCGAGATGGACGAGTCGTGCCGCGCTTGGTCGATCAGTCCCGACTTTGCCGAAGCGTCCTTGTCGAAGCGCGAGAGGAAAGAGTGCGTCCCTGCGGCGAAGAGGGCATCAGTGTGAGCTCGTTCAAGGAGACCGGTGCAACGTACCCTTGAGATCGTCTCCCTGACCGGCAGCGCTCTTGCTCGGCGCGAGTCTCACGGGGACGAAGCTCGGGCTGAGCCCCGTCAAGCGCATACGCTTGGCGCGGTCGTCGCGCTCCGTCTCGCCAATCTGCCCGACCCAGCACCCGAGCGGCTCCGTCTTGCCCGTCTCGGCGCCTTCATGCGGCCGCAGGTCGTTCCAGTCGAGGACGGCGACCGACGTCCCGGCGCTGAAGCGCGACAGGTCGAAAATGGTCGGGACTGGGTGCTGGGCGATCTGGCCCGAGTCGTCGGGCAGGAGGAAGGGATGTGCGATGGGGATGCGGGAAAGAATAGTCGAAAGGTGAGTGAGGTGGTAGAGGTTCATGGTTTGCTCGGCTGTAAGGGTGAGACGGTCAGTCTTCGTCTCCTCTACGACTGCCGGAGCGATACGTACCAAAGTCGCCATGCGCCGGGCTGATGACGTAGCGCGAGTCGGTACTGAGCTCGTCTCGGAACGAGTCGTGCTTGCGAACCTCCTTCTGCTTGGTCTGCAGGCGGTCGAAAGATTAGCGTCTCGTTCGGAAACGGACGGATGGGATGAAACGCACGATACCAGGTGGTGACGGCATCAAGCTTGCCGCCAAGATCTGCTCTCGCCGCTGCATGTGCTTGACGAGCGGACTCTTGCCCCGGCTGCTGCCCCACAGCACGACGACCAGGACGAGGACGGCGAGGGTCCCGGCGCCCGCGACAATCTGCTGCATCGACAGGCCCTTGTCGCTCGCGGCCTTCTTGCGCAATCGCGCGAGCTCCTGCCCCTTATCGCGCCACTGCGGCGCCTGCTGGTGCTGGTGATAGAGCGGGCCTTGCCGCGCCGACTTGTGCTCGCGCGCCTGGGCGATCGACGACGACTTGCTGTAGAACCCGCCGGCGCCCTTCTTTGCAAGGACTGGAGGCGCCTCTTTCGGCGGCGGAGAGGGAGGGGGAGAGTAGGCGGCGGAAGACACGGTCGGGAAGGAGAAGTCGGGCTGCTGCGTTGTCGGCGAAATGTCGTGCATGTCGTAGCGGATGTCTAGCTCGGAAGAGTCGTTCATGGCGACTGGTCGCCGAGCTCGCGGACCCTCGCCATTGGAGGCGGACGCGGCGGGAGGCGATGAGCGACCGGTGGAGGTAGAGAAGGGGAGGGCGAAAGGCGTGTCGCCGCCCTTGAAGGTGACGTCGGAGCCCGGGTTGCGATGCCGTCCACCAGCCATAGCGGCGCAGTCTAGCAAAAGCCAGCAAGCAGGATAGGGAGAGGACGAAGCGAGCGAGCGAGCCGAGCAAGCGCCAGCAGCGAGAGGGTTTCGTCACGCGGGGGCGATTGCCGGCGGGGTCTTGGAGGGAGGATTGGCGAGACCTTTCGGGGTGGCAGGCCAGGCGCGCAGGCAGAGAGTCTCAGAGCAGGCGGGCGGGCAGGGTGAGACCGCTTCGGGAAAGAGTGGCCGGATGTCTTCTCCTGGCGTCGCAGGCAGCACCGCCTCTGCCGTCTCGCGCGCGCGTGAGCAGATGCACGTGCCAGCAAGCTGCGAGTGGCCTGAGCGTGCGTGTGAGTGCATGGCATGCCCTAGCACGCACCACCCGGGTCCAGCGTGAGGAGCGAGAGCGTGAGAACGCGGGCGAGATGGCTGGCGCTCGTCGCTGCCACCTGGCACCGCCGCCGCCCGCGCGCACTCGACCTCGTCGTTCAACGTCGACCTGATCCCCGGCACGCGGCAGCGGCAAGCTAGGCAATGCAGTCGCACGTACGCCGCAGGTCGTCGCGCGCGGCCCTCGCCACCCCGCTCGAAGACCGCCCGTCGCCGTATCTCGGCGGCACGGGCAAGACGCCAAAGGTCGAGCAGGCGGCACGCATGGGCACCGCTGGGGCAGGCATTAGCGAGAAGGACGCACTCGGGCTCGGCATCGGGACCGCACGGAGCGGCGCAGGAGCAGGGGGAGCCGGAGGAGGGCGAGATGCGAGGGGAGCTCCACTTCGCTCGGGCGGTCGACCAGGCGAACACGGCCCGCCAACGACGCAGGAGGCCCTCGCGCGCATCGGGAGCATCCTTCTGCGCATCCTCCGCACCCCGCGGGCCCTCGCCCTCCTCGGGACGCTCTCGCTCGTCTGGTTCACGTCGTCCTACATCCGCGCCAACTCGCACCACCTCTCGCGCCGGCCCGTCAACCCGCGCCTCCTCCCGCTCATCCGACACTCGGGCAACATTGTTCACTACGTCTCGCCCAAGCTCGGCGGTCGTCTCAAGAGCTGGCACGACTACCAGGTCCAGCACGACCCAAACCGCCCGCTGACGGCCGAGGAGCTCGAGGCCCAGTCGCGCCACACCTTCCACCCGAACGGTCTCCTCCTCGTCAACGACAAGGGGCGGCATCCCATCCACCTCTTGATCGAGGACGGCGAGCGAAAGTGGAAGGAGAAGGTCGCGCGGCAGAGCAAGACACTCTCGGAGGCCGTGCGCGAGTACAAGCAGCGGTATCGACGCAACCCGCCGAAGGGCTTTGACGACTGGTGCGTGTGTCGCTTGTCCTGCGCGGGATCGCTTGGCTGATCCAGCTCTCACCCATGCAGGTGGAGGTTCTGCGAGGAGAACAACGTCCAGCTGCGCGACGAGTACGACCAGATCAACCATGACCTGGCACCACACTGGGCCTTGTGCGTCTTTCAGGGAAGAGCTCGCTTAGCGGCAATGACTGGACTGACGGATGACGATGCCACAGGGAAGCGCACGACTCGCGGCATCGCAACAAGGTCATGCAGGACCGTGACCACACCTTCACCGTCGCGATGCACCCGGGCGAGACGCAGCCGACGCTGCACGGGCCGTACTGGGACCTCAAGCGCGCGACCGACATTGCCGAGATGCTCTCGCTCTTCACGGGCCGCATGCACCGCCCGCTCAACATCACCTACATCATCGACGACAACCCGGCCGTCATGCTGCCGTATGCGCAGCGCGAGCGCATGGTCGAGCTCGGCCAGGCGGGCGAGTGTGCGTTGAATCCTGTTCGACCACCTCACCCGAATCTGCGTCCTGACGCCCTTTCTCCCGCAGACTACGGACCGTCCGAGTTCATCGAGTCGGAGGACCCGACGCTGTCCAACTTTGCGCAAGCGTGCCCGCCCAACTCGCCCTTGCGGCGGTCCGAGCGGGGCGAGTTCACGCCCGACTACAGCGGCGAGGCGGTGCGCTCGTTCGTGTGGAACCACGCCAAGATCGCCGACCTGTGCCTGCACCCCGAGGCGCGCAAGCTGCACGGGCACACGATGCAGCAGGGCGTGCCGCTCGGCCCGCTCGTGCCCCTCTTTACGTTTGCCAAGATGCGCCTCCACTCGGACATTCTCACGACGCCGATCGAGCAGTGGGAGGCGCACTATGTCGGATACGAGCCGCCCTGGGAGGGCAAGAGCATGAACAAGCTCCTGTGGCGCGGTGCGCTCGCTCCCGCCTTGTCGTCACTTTGCGCCGCCCCTGACTCACCCTTGCCGCCCCTCTCGCAGGTTCGACGACGGGAGTCGAGTTCAACCGGCACACGCCGTGGCGCAAGTCGCAGCGCGCGCGGCTGCACATCATGTCGCACGAGACCGAGGGGACCAAGACGATCCTGTGGTCGCAGCGCGGGCAGCTGCGCGAGGCCAACGTCTCGGTCGCGACGCTCAACGACCTGTACATGGACACGAGCTTCTCGGGCGCGCTCCAGCAGTGCGACCCCGAGACGTGCGAGCTCCTCGAGCGCACGATGGACCTCAAGCCGACGATCGGACTCGACGAGTCCAACACGGTGAGCTCTCCGTAGCAGGCCCTACTTGTTGCGCACGTGGAGCTGACGATGGGAGGGCTGCAACACCCGCAGTACAAGTACGTGATGGACGTTGACGGCAACGGCTGGTCGGGTCGGTTCCACCGTCTCATGTCGATGCGCTCGGTCGTGCTCAAGTCGACCGCGTTCCCCGAGTGGTACCAAGACCGCGTGCAAGAATGGGTGCAGTGCGTCCCTCCCTTCCCCTCCCCTCCCTGCTCATTCTGACGAATGACGCGCTCGCAGTTACGTCCCGATCAAGGTCGACTACTCGGACGTGTACGACGTCATGGCGTTCTTTGTCGGGACGCCCGACGGGCAGGGCGGGCACGACTCGCTCGCGGAAAAGATCGGCGAGGCCGGCCGGCAGTGGGCGCGCGATTTTTGGCGGTTCGAGGACATGGCGTGCGTCTTTTTTGCTCCCTCCCTCTCTTCCTCTCTCTCTCCAAGATGGGAGTCGCGTGGCTGACGTCAAGGTTGCCACGACGCAGAGCGTACATGTACCGCCTGTCGCTCGAGTATGTGCGCATCCTGCACCACGACGAGGGCGACGTCGACTACGTAGAGATGCCGTCCTTTGACCTTTGAGTCTTCCCCCTTCTCCTTATACACATCGCTCTGTTCCCGCGCTACGTTCTATCAGCATCATTACCGGAACCCCCTGCATTGCTTTCTTCACGAGGCTCCCTCTCGCCCGAGAGAACAAAGAGCACCCCTTCTCTCCTGAAAAGCTCCCACCCGTCCTCTATCTATGTATCTTCAATCCCAGCACACTCCAAGCTCACAGCTTTACGCCATTGTGAATCGCCGCGATCCCCCACGTGAGCCGCTCGAACGGCTCCTCTTCCGCAACCTCGAAGCCCGCGTCGCGGATCATCTGCGCAAACTTCTCGGCCGGCGGGAAGCGGCGGATCGATTCGACGCTGCGGGGTCGCGAGGGTCAGGTTTATGCCAGAGGAAGGGAGGGGAGGGAGGGAGGGGAAGGGACGGACAGGTATTGGTAGGAATCGCGGTCGGCGGCGAGGAGGTGGCCGAGTTCGGGGATCACGTTGAAGGAGAAGAGGTCGTAGGCTCTGCGCGGCAGTTGCGGCGTCAGCGCGACTGCGACGGGCGGAGGGGGCACGGAGAGAGAGAGAGAGGGAGAGGGAAAGGACGCACTTTGCGAGGACGGGGTTGTCGACGTGCGAGAACTCGAGGATGCTGAGGACGCCGCCGGGCTTGAGGACGCGGTGCGCGGTGCGGAGCGCGGCGGGGATGTCGGTCACGTTGCGGATCCCGAACGAGATGGTGTAGACGTCGAACGTGTTGTCGGCAAACTGCGACAGCGTCTCGGCGTTGCCGACGTCGAATGCGATTTGCGGGGCTGTCGGATGGGGGAACAAGGGGCGATCAGCTCGACGCGAGTTGGACTGGACGCGAGGATGCACGCACTGGCGTGGTACATGGTCTGGGCGAAGCGCTTCTTGCCCTCTTCGAGCATCTCGGGGTTGATGTCGACCATGTGGACGCTCGTGTCGCGGTCGCCGTAGCGGGTGCGGGCGTGGTCGAGGATGCGGAGGGCAATGTCGCCCGTGCCGCCGGCGACGTCGAGGCAGCGGAGGGCGCCGTGCGGGTCGAGCTTGGAGACGTAGTGGTCCTTCCAGAGGCGGTGGATGCCGAGCGACATGGCGTCGTTCATGACGTCGTAGCTCGATGCGACGGACGAGAAGACGCCGCGGACTGCGAAGAGAGGAGGTGGTGAGCGCTGGGGTCAACGGGTTCGTGAGAAGGGGGTGAGAGCGCACCGAGAGACTCTTTGAGGTCATTGGGGACGTCTCTGAAGCCAAAGTGGGTGGTCGAGGGCGAGGGTGCGGCTGCGATGGACAGAAGACTGATGAGGACGGGGGAGAGGCTCTCGCGCTGCCTCGAGCGGGCGGTGCAAGTCGGGCGGGATGTGCTCACCGGTGGCAGGGTGTGGCGCGGAGGGCGGTGCGGGTGCTGGTGCGGGTTGCGGGTGCGCCGGGTTGGGGTCGAGCGGCGGGGTCGGGTGCGTCTGGCGCGGTGCCGTCGTGGCGAGCAGGCGCGGGTGCAGCGGGTGGGGTGCTGTCGGCCGTGCGCGTGCTGCTGCTCGTGCCCACATCCTGGCGACCGTCTTGGCGCAGAGTGCGGGTTGCTGCGGACGCGAGCGAGTGCTTGCCGCGCGATCTTTCGTGCTTCCGCTTGGAAGGCGCTACAACCCAACTTGGCGCACTTCCCTCGTCCAAAACTGCAGCCTTTCTCTCCTGAGACGCCCGCCATGACTGCCGTCTTCAACGCATCCCGCCTCGCAGGAAAGACCGTCCTCATCGTCCGTCTGCCTCTCGCTATCCGTTCCCCACCTCGGCACACGAGCTGACTCGTGCGCTACTCCGACCCCTGCACAGACCGGCGCATCCGGAGGAATCGGCGCTGCTACCGTGCGTCACCTCTCTCCCTTCGCCCGTGCATCGCACTCACCCCCTCTCGCTCCCCCACCTCCTTCCGGACTTGCTGCCCTCGTCGACTCTGCCCACCCTGCACCGATCCGTGCCCGTTCTCGCACTCGCCTCGTCGTCACCTCGCACTCCCGCGCACGACCCGATCACTCCCTCCAACGACGCAGGCCCTCCTCTTTGCCCGCGCAGGCACCAACCTCATCCTCACTGCGCGCCGCCAGGCCCAGCTCGACGAGGTCGCGCGCGCTGCCGCCGACGAGCACAAGGCCGGCGCGACGGGGCAGGGCGGCAAGTTTGTCACCCTCACCCTCGACATGCAGGACAAGGCCGCCGTGCAGGGCCTCTTGAGCCGCATCCCCGACGACCTCCGCAACGTCGACGTCCTCGTCAACAACGTGCGCTTCGACCTCTCGTGTGCTCTCTGTTGCCCGTCGCGCGATTGAGCTGACACGTTTGCGAGTCGCACGCGCGCAGGCCGGCTTGGTCTACGGCCGCGAGCAGGTCGGCGACATTGACGACGCCGAGCTCGAGATCATGTTCAACACGAACGTGCTCGGCCTCATCCACCTCACCCAGGTCTTTGTCCGCGAGTTCAAGCAGCGCAACTCCGGGCAGTGCGTCCAGTTTCTCCCCTCTCTGCCTCCCGCTGGACCTTCTCACCTCGCCTCGCTCTTCCTCCCGCCCTTTCCCTCTGCGACCCCGCGACCGACCGTGCACCCGCGCGCAGCATCATCAACCTCGGCTCGATCGCGGGCAAGGAGCCGTACGCGGGCGGCGCCATCTACACGGCGACCAAGCACGCCGTGCACGCCTTCAACGGCTCGCTCCTGCGCGAACTCGTCGGGTACAACATCCGCGTGTCGCAGATCTGCCCGTGAGTCTGCGCGACAGCGTCGTTGCGTGGCAAAGGGGTGGCCGAGCGACACCGAGAGCGAAGCGAGTGCTCATGAACCTTCGTATCCGTGGCGTTGCAGCGGAATGGTCGAGGTGGGCTCTTTTCCTCGTGCACTCGCGGACCCGTTTCGTCGGCCAGTACACGAGATCGCTCTGGTCTGCGCCGACTGAAGGTCGCCAAGCGCGAGCCGCGGATCCCTCCCGCTAACTCTAGCCTCCCGTCCCTTCTCCCCCCCCATTCCTGCACGCGTGCGCAGACCGACTTCTCGGTCACGCGCTTCCGCGGCGACCGCGACGCGGCGGCCAAGACGTACGAGGGCCTGCAGCCGCTCACGGCGCACGACATTGCCGAGGAGATCGTCTGGGCCGCGGCGAGGCGTGCGTCTTGCCCCTCCCTCTCTTGGTCTCGTCTCGTGCAGGCTCGTACTCGTGCCCGGCTCGGTAGCGCCGAGAATGGCGCGGGAGAGCCGGGCTAGCCCCAGTCGGGCACGCATGAGCTTGGCTGACCACCTCGTGATGCACAGCCGAACACGTCAACGTCGCCGACGTCCTCGTCTTCCCGACCGGTGCGTTCCCTCTCTTTCATTGTCACTACATCCATGCTGCGCGCATGCCCACTTGCACCCTGTTTGACACGCCGCAGCGCAAGCGAGTGCGACGATCAACCACCGCGGGCCGCTCGGCCAGCAGTAGATTGGCGGAAGGCGACTAGACTGAAAGTACAGGCGTGCAACGCAGTGTCAAGCAGGTGTGCAGACAGTACGAGTGAATGCCAGCGAGCTCGAGAGAGAAAGAGAGAGGCGGTGCAGATGCGCGTGTTCCGAAGCGAGACGCGACGCGCCGCGCGCCCGAGATGGCGGCCGGCCCAAAGGTCGCCTCGCTCCTCGCCTCTCGAGCTCTACACACACGCGCGCTACGCAGGAGGGACCAAGCAAGCAGGCCAGCACACGCGTCCTGAGCGGTGCACCCACTCAGCCCTTCGCCCGCCCCCGTCCCCCGCCGTCCGTCATGCTCGACGACCCGTTCCTCACCGCCTCGACCTCGGCCGGCCTCTTTGCTGCGCGCGGGCCCCGGCCTAGCACCAGCAGCACCACAAGCACGGCAACGAGCTCTGCCGCGTCCGCCGCCGCTGCGCGCTCCTTCCTCCTCGGCGCCGGGACGACCTCGCGCGGCAAGGAGAACGCGCTCGTCGCCGGCGGCGGAGGAGGCCTGGCTCCCTCTCCGCGCCTGCACCTCTCGAGCAGCAGCAGTGCGGGCGGGGCGGGAGGCAAGTCGGCGGTGCCGCCGCGCCTCAAGCGCAGGGTCACGTTCTCGCCGACGCCGCTCCCGAGCTTGCACGCTTCGCCGAGGCACAAGCGCGCGTTCGTGCTCGTCCAGCAGCAGCACGAAGACGATGAAGAGGGAGACGGGGACGCGCAGCGCGACGTCAAACGCCGCAGGGGCTTGCTCGCGTTCGATGGGTCGGCGCATAGGGCAGGGCGCGAGACGGGGGCGAGGGCGTCCGCGTTTGCGCACGCGGGCGTAGCAGCAGCACCGTTGTCGAGGCGGAACGTCTACTCGAACAACCCGCTGCTGTTTGCGGCGCGACTCGGGTCGACGCCGCCCTCGGACGCGTCGACCGATTCTGCGTCTTCCGCTTCCGCAGCGGGACTGAGCACTCCGCCGCTCCTCTCCTTCTCGTCTTCGTCCTCCGCTGCGGCAGCTTTTCCCTTCGCCAGCACCGCGGGCGCCGCCTCTCAACTCCCCGGATCGCCGCCGCTGCGACCCTCGAGCGTGCGCATCTCGTGCGCCGAAGTCCGCTCGCCGCCGCGCCCGCCGACGTTCCGCCCCGCTCCCGTGCTTCCTCCTCAGCAGCGACACGAGGCGGGCGAAGAGGCCGATGTGACGGACAGCGAGACCGAGTCCGAGGTGGTCTCCTCGCTGCTGCTCCCTCCGCCCTCGTCCGCCGCAGCAGGCGCGACCGTCTCGCCCCTCGTCTCGCTCCCGCTCCCGCCGCTCTCGTCCTCTTCACCGCTCCCCTCCCCCTCTTTCGCCGGTCGCGCCCGCCCTCCGCAGCAGCAGCAGCAGCCGCAACACGGACTCCGTTCGATCCTCAAACCTCGCCGCGCCGCCCTGACGCCGCACCCAGCCTCCTCCTCCTCCTCCTCCCCGTCGACCGTCTCGGCCAGCAGCAGCAGCGGCAGTCCGCTCGCGCTCGCGCTCCCGAGCGAGAAGGAGGCGACGAAGCGCAACTCGCGCGGGAGGAGGCACGCCGCGAGCTGGGAGGGCGAGAAAAAGGCGCTCAAGGCGGCGCTCGCCATGCGCGAGGCGGCGGGCGCCGCGCAGGGACAGGCGGGTGGGCAGCAGCAGCCCCAGCAGCAAGGGGGAGGGGGAGGGGGAGGCGGAGGAGGGGCGGGTGCCGCGGCGAGGGGCAGTAGGGGGAGAACGGCGGCGCGAGGAGCGGGAGGGTCGCGTGCGGGCGCGGGACAGGGCGGGAGGGGAGGCGACGACGACGAGGACCAGCAGCGTCGCCGGCGCCTCGGCGCGGGAACGTCGAACGGCGCGACGAGCAGCAGTGCTGCTGGCGCGGCGGGCGCAGGAGACGGCCGCCGGATCGTGCACGACCTCGAATTTGACGACCCCGTGCATTTGCGCTCGCCGCTGCTCACGCTCAAAGCGTCCCTGCGGACGGGCGCGGCCGTCCCGCCCGTCCCGCTCGGCGGGTACGACGGTGCCGCGCCGTCTCTCCCGCCGCGCCAGCATCCGGACGCACCGCCTCTCGACGACGGCGCAGCCTCGCGCCGCTTTTTCGCCGCACCGACACTGCTGACCGACGTCGAGGAGGCGTACGTCCTCCTCACGCACGCCCTCTTCCGCCTCCCCGCCGACCTTCCCAACCCCGAGCGGACCTTCCTCCCCTTGCGTCAGCTCGGCACCGCGCTCGTGCGCGCGCTCACGCGCGACTTGAGCAACGTCGCGTCTTTCCCGCAGTGGGTCGCCGCGCAGCCCGCGCCGGCCCCGTCACCGCCCCGGACTGCTTCGCACGCAGACGACACGGCCGACCTCGCGCTGTCGCCCAGCCCGCGCCCGCGCGTGCCCGCTGAAGGGGCGGGGAAGGGCAAGGAGGCGAAGAGGAGCTTGACTGAGGAGCAGATGCGCAGGCTGAGGGACGAGATGGCCGTTGCGCAGGCGGCGGTCAAGTGCGCGGCGGCTTTCTGCAGAGACGAGAGGGCGGCGGCGCTCTTTGACGGTGCGTGGTCTTCTCTGAGCGTGACGCGAAATTCGCACTGACAACGCCGCTCCCGCAGACGAGACGCTCGTCGCGCTTGTCCGCCTGGTCGCCTCGCTCCCGCTCGCACCGAACCTCTCGACGCTCGTCCAGCAGAACTTCCTCCCGTTCGTCCCCTTCTTCCTCTCCTCGCAGCGGCTCCCTCCCTCGCTCCTCGCCCCGCTCATGGCGTCCGAGCTCCTCCCGAGCCTCCGCGCGACGCTCACCCTCCCGCCGCGCATCGACCGCTCGCGCCTCTCGCTCGGCGAGTCGCTCATGGCGCTCTCGTCCTTCCTCCCGCACGCCGACCTCGCGCGCGAGATGCTCGACCGCGCCGAGGCGCGCGACGCATGGTTCCGCCCGGCGATGCTCGGCCTGTGGGACGGCCCGAAGCGCGGCACGAGCATGCGCGAGAGGGTCGTCAAGCTCGTCGGGCGCGTCGTGCGCGCGCTCACGATGCCGTTGCCCGAGGTGGAGGGAGAGGAGGAGGCGAAGGAGCGGACGAGGTGGGTGCTCAGGCGGGAGCAGATCATGGAGGAGCTCGGCGCCGACTTCCAGGTGCGTCTCTTCTCATGCCTGCATCGATCGAGAGGAGGCTGACTTGTGTTCATTCCAGTCGCTGCTGAACTCGCCTCCGCCTGACGGACCCGTCGACGAGCGCGACCCGGAGCGCAAGTTGACCTACGTCAACCTCCTCGACACACAGCTCGAGGCGAGCGTTGCCGTCGTCACCGCGGCCACGACTGATGCAGCGGCGCTGTCGACGGGTTTCGGCGTCGTCTCGCTCCTCGCCGTCCTGCCCGGCCTCATGGGCTCGTCTTTCCGCAAGTTCCAGGACGCGACCAAAAGCGGCGGTCAAACGGGCTTTGCGCCCTGGCTGCGCGCGTACAACACGCTCTCGAACCAGTCGGCGCCGCAGGTGCAGACGATCTCGGCCCTCGCGTGGTCGCACGTCGTGTTCAACTTTGCGCGCACCGTCAGCGACAAGGCCGGCGTCCCGTCGTGGCTCTTCCGCCTGCCCGACTACCGCCCGCTCCGCGTGCTGCGATCGCTCTTCGAAACGCGTCAGGAAATCTGGACCGCTTCTGGCAAGAAGTCGAAGCAGGAGAGGAGCAAGGCCGAGGCAGGGCTCGAGGCGGCGCGTGCGGCGCATGCCAAGGCGCTCACGCTCGCGCTCGTCGCGTGCATCTACGGCGTCACGGTGCACATCCAGCATGGCACGTCTGCCGCGCGCAGCCCGATCGCCGCTATTGACCCTCCGCCAACATCGACCGCGCGCGGGCAGTACGACCTCGTGCTCAAGCACTTCCTCGACCCGTACCTTCCGCTCATGACGGCTGGCCCGACCGTCTCGTCGCAGGTCGGCGTCCTTGCGTGGTCGCTACTCTCGAGCGTGCTCCGCCCGCGCACTGCTCTCGACAACTCTGCGACGCTCGAGGTACTCCTCAACTCGGCCTTTCTTGACGGCTCGCTCGGCCTCCTCCCGCCCGAGAAGCACGCCGTCTTCACCGCGGCTGCGCTCGAGCGCGCCGTGCAGCCGACACAGGTGCCCGGGTGGAGCAGCGACTGGATCGCAGACCGCATCGACAAGGTGCTCGCGCTCGTCGAGAAGTGCCTGCCTGCGGAAGAACCTGCAGCATGCATCCAGGTGCGCTCTGCTCGTACAGCTCTTAATGATTCGCTGCTTACCCTTTTTTGCACTTCACCGGCCCAGGACGAGATCCTCAACACCTGGCAGAACCTCCTCCGCACGCTGTCCTCGTCGCCTGCAAGCCTCCGCAAGGCCCTCGCCTGGCTCGCCAAGCTGTCAGCGCCGGCTTCGAAACACGTCGAGATCGCGGCCAAGCTCTGGGTTGCGACCGTCGCGCGCAAGGAGGATGCCGTGGTCCAGGCGGTCGAGCGCGTCGTTCGCCGCGATGCCCACGTCGTCAGCGTCGCATGCAGGGCCTGGCTCACCCTGCACGAGAAGCCGGATGTCTACGCTGGCGTGCTTGGTACGCCTAGACGTGGCGCAGCAAGTCGACTATCGCTGACGCTGCCAAACATCACAGCTCGCTCGTTCACGTCGGCGCTTTTGAGCGCTTCGATCGAACATGTGGCCACCACGCAGCTCGAGGCCTGCATCGGCCTCATGCGCGTCTACCTCGAGTGCGTCATCTTGCCGCGCCCGTTGCGCATGCCGGTGCTGATTCACAACCCGCTTAGCTCGCCCTCGACGGTCCCCGAACCCTTCGACCCGGACTGGGTGGCGCTCGCTCGCGCGGTAGTTATCGTCGTCTGCGCCTCGCAGCCGCTCTATCACCACCTGATGTCGATTGTCTCGGATCCGAACGACGACTCTGCGTGCGTCTCTTTCCCCCCTTGCCAACTTCTAACTGTCGGATTGGGCCTGACAACGGAGCGGACAAGCAGCGATCTCCTCCTCGTCATTCTGCTCGTGGCCGGTAGCCACAACCTCGGCAGCAAGGTGCACGCTGAAGCGTGCCGCCTCTCTGAGCACGCTGTGCGCGAGATCCTCACGAACGAGTACGCCTCGGACGAGAACATCCTCCTCATTGCCCGCCTGCTGAGGTCGGCTTCCGACGATGCGGTTCGCGCCTTTCTCGCTTCTTCCCACTGGACTGGACCACTGACCCGCGCTCGTTGCAGTTCCCGACGATTTACGATGATGCCCTTCGCCAGCTCTCAACCGTCGTACAGCCGACCTCAGACCACCTTCGTCGCTTCGCGCCTGTCCTGTACCCTTCGCTCAACCGCGCTCTCCAGCTCAGCGAATGGGGCCACAACCCCGAGTCGCAGGCAATGCTCGAGGCCTCCCTTGCGCAGCACACGCCGCAGCTCGCCGTGCACGGGCCCATCATCGCCTTTGAGACGTTCTGGCGCGCGACCTTTGCCCGCTCGACGGTCAACCTCGAATACCCGCCCGAGATGGTCGACCCGCTCCGCATCGTCATGGGCGTGGCTCCTAGCCTCAACGTTCCGGGACTTGCGGAGACGCAAGAGGCTTCGCAGGATGGCGCGGTCAGCGCTCCTCCCGCAGGTCACGCTCCGACCGACTCTCGCCGTACGTTGAACGTCTCGTATCCTCTGTCCCGAAGGCGACTGACGCTGGTCTCCGCAGCGCACCCTCGCACAAGCGCTACCGCAACCGCCGACCTCACTGGCCGCGGCTACGACGCCGATCAGTCGCGCCTTCCGTTCCATTCACCTTCGGCGGACGACGAGGGAAACTCGACCTTCACCGGCCCCGTGCGCAATGCTGCTCTCGTGCCGTCACCGTCCCTCTACGGCGCGACACTCCCGCCGCAGCTCGACGACTCGACCGCGGGCGAGCGCGAGAGCTCGGGCAGCAAGGCCCCCACGGGTCAGACGCAGGTTGTCGAGGAGACGCCGAAGGAGGTGCATGCGATGCGCGCGAGAGCGTCGCTTGCAGCACTCGCGAGTGAGGCGAAGGAGCGGGACGAGGCGCGTGAGAACGACGAAAGGCGCGAGGCGGCGGACACTGGCAAGCGGAGGCGCGGTGCGTTGCTACTCATTTCCCCCATTCCTTCAATACTTGCGGTCGCTGAGTGATGCTTGCTTGTGTCCGTTTAGATGCTTCGGTCGACGAGGCTTTCGCTGATGCCGATTCCGAAGACGAGGAAGCCCAGGAGACGACCGCCAAGGCTGCGCCGCAGAGTGCGTACATTCCGACGGACGGCTTAAGCGAATGCTCGACTGACTGGCATACTTTGCTCTCCAGCCAAGAAGCCTTCGCCTCCGCCACGCAAGAAGGCGAAGGACAGCGAGACTCGTCACAACTTCGACCTCGTCATTCCGCAGTCCACGGCCAGCCGCGCGGGCCCTTCGCTTCCCAAGAAGCGCGCAGCGAGCGACGAGCAGCAGGAGCAGCCAGGCGCGAAGAAGAAGCGCAAGGGCGCTTCGACTCGCTCCAAAGCGAAGGATAGGGTCGGCAACGGTGCGTTCGGAAGGCGCACAACTTGATCGAGCATTGTGCTGACAGTACTTGAACGTTCCCCGCAGGCTCGACCAGCCCTCCACCGGCCACCGAAAGCTCCCGCGCGGAGTCGAGCCGCGTTGTCCCTCAGACGCCGGAGGCAGAGGACACCGTCCGCCGCTTCTTTGCGCTTCCGCTCGACACAGTCGTCGAGGTCGGCAAACGGCTCGGCGGATCGCCGTCCCTCAAGCGGCTGATGGATCTTGGCGAACGAGCGAGGGTGCGCACCTCTCGCTGTCTCTTCCGGACCTCGCCCGAATCCAGCTCTGACGAGCACCTTTCGCGTTGCAGGAGTACTTTGAGCGTATGAGCCAGTCACAGTAGAGCTTCGCAGCTGTTTCATTCGCTGCAATGTTGTCGTCCTAGTCTGAGCCTTCCGCTTCGTTCAAGCATCCGCTCACTTTGGCGGTGTCCTCACTTCATTGACACTTCAGAAGACGAAGGTGTTCGTCCTGCACGCGTCTGTAGCGAGCTGCCCAGTCGAGCTCGCGCGAGAAGCTATCCTCGTCTCGGCTTGCCTCTTCCCCACCTGCCAACCACCCGACATGCCGTCAACGTGAGTCGCCGGTGCAGGAGCCTGCTACGAGCTATTGTGCTGGTCTTGCTTCCTCTCGCAGCCTGTCTGGACCGTCGAACTCGCGCTGACAAGCTCGTCTTGCCCTTGATCGCTTCGTCCCGGCCGAGAGCAGCCAGCCGTTCGCCAAGTGGATCAACGAGAACCAGGACGCCCTCGTCGCCCGTCTCAAGGAGGCTGTCGAGATCCCCAGCGTCAGCGGAGACGCCTCGTACCGGTGCGCGCACTTTCACCGGCTCCCCCTCATGGTGCAATCTCGAGGACGAAGGAGAGCTGACTCGCGCTCGTGCGGACCCGTGCAGCCCGCATGTGCACCGTATGGGGGCATGGCTCAAGGACGAGCTCGTCAAGCTCGGCGCAGAGTGCGTGAACCGTCCCGGCATCCGCTCAGTCGCACCGCATGGTCCCGCTGACATCGCTGCTATTCTCGCACGATAGGATTCAGTCTGTCCCCATGGGCCCGCAGAACCTCGACGGACAGGAGGTCGAGCTCCCGCCCGTCCTGATCGGCTCGCTCGGCAAGGACCCGAAGAAGAAGACCATCCTCGTCTATGTTCGTCTCCCTCCTCGCAAGGTCGACGGAAACCCCCGACTGACCTGGCCTCTTCACGCTGCAGGGTCACTACGATGTCCAGCCGGTACGCTTTGCGAGACGATACCTCGCTTCGTGGTCATACGCTGACCCATTCGCTCACAGGCTCTCCTGTCGGACGGCTGGAAGTACGAGCCGTTCCAATTCACCCACGACAAGGAGACGAACCGTCTCTACGGCCGTGGTTCGTCGGACGACAAGGGTCCCATCCTCGGCTGGTGCGTCACTCGCTTGCCGCGCCACATTGCACAAGAGCGCTGATCCGTCGACTCTCAGGCTCAACGTGATCGAGGCGCACCAGAAGACCGGCACCGAGCTGCCCGTCAACATGAAGTTCTGCTTCGAGGGTATGGAGGAGTCTGGCTCGGAGGGTCTGGAAGAGCTTGTCATCAAGGAGGCCAAGGGCGAGTTCGCGGATGTTGACGCTGTGTGCATCAGCGACAATTACTGGTGCGTGCTGCTCTTGAAATGCTCTCACCACTTCGAACAGCAAAGTGCACGCGTCGAGAACTGACGGCGCTCGTGCAGGCTCGGCACCACCACCCCCTGCTTGACCTACGGCCTTCGTGGTCTTTCCTACTTCTCGGTCTCGATCTCCGGCCCCGCCGCCGACCTTCACAGTGGTGTCTTCGGCGCTGTTGTGCATGGTGTGCCAACTTCCTCAGTCCCAAAGCTGGACGCCACAGACTCGCTGACGCTGTTTGCAGAGCCGATGACCGACCTTTTCGCCATCTTCTCGAAGCTCGTGTCGCCGCAGGGCAAGATCCTCGTGCCTGGTATCAACGAGAAGGTGGGTTTGCGTGCTCGCCTCCGTTCAGTGGGGCCGTATTGACAGCACCCGCCCCAAGGTCGCACCGCTCACGGACGAAGAGCGCAAGCTGTACGAGGTCATCGACGTGACGGTCCAGGACTTTGAGGCCGCGATTGGCGGCAAGGTGACGATCAGCGAGGACAAGGCCGAGGCGCTCATGGCTCGCATGCGGTACCCGAGTGCGTCCCCGTCCTTCCACAATTCGCCGCTTTGCGCTCCTGCTGAGTGGCGCCCCCGCGCAGGTCTAAGCATCCACGGCATTGAGGGCGCCTTCAGCGCGCCGGGCGCAAAGACTGTCATCCCCGCCGCCGTCAAGGGCAAGTTCTCGATCCGCTTGGTGCCGGACCTCGACCCAGACGAGGTGGGCGAGCTCGTGACCAAGTACCTCCAGGTGCGTTCCATTACACGTCGCAAGGGTGCGAGTGAAGCTGACGGACACGGCTTGCGCAGGACGAGTTCGCCAAGCTCGGCTCGAAGAACACGCTCAAGGTCGAGATGCTGCACGGCGGCAAGCCTTGGGTCGCGTCAAGTGCGTCCCTCTCCTAGACCGGCCTACTACTTACTGGCCCGCTGACGCACCTTGATGTTAGTTGATCACTGGAACTTCAGGGCGGCAAAGAAGGCCACGGAGACGGTCTATGGCAAGACGCCCGACTTTACGCGCGAAGGCGGTGCGTACCGCTTCCGCCTCTCCTCGCCGCCAGAGTGCAGCTGACTCGCTCTGCGCGCAGGCTCGATCCCTAGTAAGTCTCCCGAACGGGACCTTCGCGAACATGCGAAGGACCATACTGGTCTGCCGTGCAAGGCGTGTCGTGCTTACCCGCCTGCGTACTCTCGCAGTCACTCTCACGTTCGCCGAGGCGCTTGGCAAGAATGTCATGCTCCTCCCGAGTGCGTTCAGACGTTTGCATCCCCTGACGAGCGCCCAGCTGACCCCTTCCAACCTGCAGTGGGCCGGTACGTGGGCACCCGACTGCACAGTAGCCTTGGGAGTTTCTCGTTACTAACAACGATCTCTGTGCCGAACAGCGGAGACGACGGCGCTCACTCGGTAAGTCTCTCGCTCTGCATGCCTCGTTCTCGAGGAGGGTTAACTTGGGCATTTCGCACAGACCAACGAGAAGCTCGACTTGGACAAGTGCGCATTGGGTTTCCTGATGGGCTAGACACCGCTCGTTCGCCCACTGACAACGGTTCTCTGGCCGCAGCTTCATCCGCGGATCCATCACGCTCGGAGAATACCTTCACGAGGTCCCCGCCGCAGCGGCTGCTGCGTAGAGTGCATCCTTGGCGCGTAGTCAGGGACACAGAAGGGTGCAATAAAGTGCCGCGCATGTTCTCCAAGGCTTCGAGACGCTTCCTGCGAGTCAACGGGATCGCCGGCCTCGTCGGAGTTGTCGCCGCCTGCCCCCGACAGTGTGGTGGGCAGCGCAATCATCTGCGCGGGTTCTGCAAGACGTTTCCTTCGCCTTCACAGAGAGGGCTTCCGGTTCACGATAGAAGTCTCGGCCGCGACCAGATGGTGCCTACGGAGGAGAACGTCGGGTGGGCCAGGCGCAGAACGCGCGCACGATACCTAGAGCTTGGCCCATCTGCGAGGCCGTGGGATCGACAGCTCGCTCTTGTCTTGCTTGCTTCTGCGCCTCGCAGCAACCCCGCACCATTGTCCCGCGCGGCCTCGGTCCGTCTGCATCGCCGCGAGGCGCGGGCCCCGCTTGCCCCGTTCGGGACGCGCAGGCGGCGCAGCCCGTCCAATGCGCACGCGAAGGCAGCTTTTGTCCGTTCGGGCAACGTGCTTTGAAAGATCAGTACACCGAGAGAGAATGGCACTCGCTCAGCGAGTTGGGCGCGTGGCTGAATGGAGTGCGAACGTGCAAGTCGTACATGCATTGCGATGCGGAGGGGCAGGACAACAGGTAGGTACGTCGGGAGGAGCTGCAGAGGGTATCTATTCCTGCGTTGTATGAGCGTACGAGAACCAGAACGAATCAGAACGGGCGGCCAAGAAGGCGGAGCTGCCGCTCGTCTTCCGCTCCCCGACCGCTCAACCGCGGTGAGGGCACCCACTCGTCTCCGCCGCCGCTCCCGGCATCCTGAGCGAAGTGTTCCTCGGATGGAGCGCCTGGGAACGTCCCATGCGATGACCAGAGGCGAGGCGGCGATTCGCCAGCCATGCCAGGGAGGCCGGCCGCTTCGAGCTGCTCGAGCGGCGGAAGCTGGCGCATGGACGGGTCGAAGCTCGAGGCGCTAGTGACGATGCTAGTTGACGCCGTCGAAGGTCGATAGCTTGCCGAAGGGAAGATCGGGCTGGCAGAGGCCGCGGGAGACTCCCGCTGCGACGAGAAGTGGGAGGACGACTGTCGAGACGGGTCGTAGGTGAAGGACCACAGGGTGGGGGAGGAATGGGACAGTGGAGACGGGTGCTGAGGAGTAGGTGCACCCAGACTTGGAGGCACCGGCGGACAGGTCCGCGGAAGGGAAGGGTACGAATGCGAGGTGGTGGTCGCTGGTCGGTCCCGTATAGGGTTGTAGGCCGAAGAGGGTTGAGGTTCGGACGCCGAGGTCAGAGGGCGCGGCAAGTCGGGTGCCGAGGACGACGAACGCGGGCGAGACTCGTAGTCAGGAACGGTTGAACGGGAGCGGTAGAGAGGGGAGGGCCGCGGGGGGTCTAGCGGTGCGCTTTGGAGCACTGCCGGCGTAGCGTGCAACGAGAGGTCGGGAGGCCGCGCATGCGACTGTCCCGCCCCGACAGGAGGGCCGAGCTGAGATCGAGGATCTCGGCCACCCGGATTGCGCTGTGCGAGCATGTGCTGCACAAGCGGGTCTCGGGCAGCTCGAGGCAGCGAACCTCCCTTCTGCGCAGCTTTGGATGTGTACGCGATGAGGTGCATCTTGGTACCACTCGCGTCGACGGACGAAAAAGACTGCTTGATGAGCGTGTCGTCCTCTTTCGCCGGTACCTCCGTGTAGGTCAGGAAGGCGCCCGACACCCGTGAAGCTGTTGCGCATGGCTCGTCAGCGCGCTGCGCAGAGAAAGTGAGGGGTATCTCGACCCACGGCTCCACTTGATGTGGTCTGTCCAGCGTCGGATGCCCGCTTCTTCCTCCTCCCAGACGAAAACGGCGCCCGCTCGGACAAATCGCAGGCGTCTGCGACGCGGATGTTAGAGACACATCCATGGGAGAGCTGACTGCAGGCCGAACGTACTCTTCATCGGTTAATCGGCGGGTGACGCGTGGCAGGATCTGGACGAGTCGCGCGAGGCGTCAAAGCGAGCTTCACGGGTGTGCTCGAAAGAGCACGGAAACGTACACCGAGTTTGCATGCCTCAAGGATTGCCTGTGCTTCCTGTGCCGAGCCCACAATGCCGAAGTATGAATCTGCGAGACGACGGGAGAAAAGGTCAGAAGGGACGGGCGACAGCAGAGAACAAACGGGGGGCAGCTTGACGCACGTCCTGACCGTGGCGCCGTCTCCATCGCTGCTGCTACAGGCCGGATGGCCCGATCCGGGACGTGCGTGTGCAGAGCGGGCCAGACAGTGGCAGGCGTTGCCGACGAGCAGGGAGCCGTTGGACGGGCTCGCTGTCAGAAGGTCGCAATGCAGCCAACAAGCGGGCGGAGGGCGGCTACACGGCCAGCGACGCTCAACGAGGTCGTAGGTGTGGCACCGAGCAGGGACCGGGCCCGCTGCTGCTCGTTGCCGCCGGCGGAGAGCGTCTAGCAACGGCAGCTGTCGGATAGCCGGCCTTTTGTCGCCGCTGCCTCGTAGCCTCAGATGCGTCCACTGCTCTCCACGAGAGTCAGACTGGCTCGACAGCTGCCGATAGCGCAAGAGAGCTGGTGCCCGACGTACGGAAGTTTGCCGAGCGCTAGCGTTCTCTTGCGACGAGCTCCAATTCGATGCGGACGGACGAGGCCTGCGCAGCCGTGCGACTGCGGTCGTCGGCAGGCGAGGCTGCGGATCGAGGCGAGAGCAGCTCGCGGCCAGCAAGAGCGAGCGTAAGCGGCCTCGAGAGGAAAAGAACGAAAGCGCGCAATTGCCGCTCGGTGTCTGCGCAAAGCGAAGCGCGTGGGGCGCGGACAAGGGAAAGGGCGATCGGATTCTCGAAGGGCGAGCCACGCTCGATTGCGCCCCAGGATCTGCGGTGGGGCAGGCACTTCATAGAAGCACGCGACTCCTTGCACCTTCCCCGACGGGACGGGCCCCTGGCCCTTCCTCCTCCTGGCGGGCTCAGCTGGCTTCTGCCCTGACGATGCACCCGATGCTACGGCCGAAGACTGACTAGCTCACGCTGTGAAATGCTCGAGGCCCTCGAGTAGCTAAGCATCTCGCGAATTGCTGCAGGGTGGACCGTTCGCAATTGACGTTCCCTGCCGTCATGGCGCGGCGAAGGCGGACGCGCCAACCGGCACTTGGTGTGCCTAACAGCGAGCAATTGGTCAGCAGTCTGCGAGCGAAGCGCAGTCCTTACTTTTGCCGCGGAGGTCCTTCGCGGGACCTGTTCTAGACCCATCTGACAAAAAGGATAGCGCAACTCACTTCGTGCAGGAACCATTTCCGACGCCTGATCCCTCCGCTGCTGCCGACAATCTCGAGGCCAACAACACTAGTCTGGCGCTGTCTCGCCGACGTGCAACAGGAACGCGGGCGGTAGAAGCCTCGCCTCCTTGCGCCTCGTCGCCGTCCTGTCAGGCTCGCCGAAGTCCCAAGAGCAATGAATCTCTGCGGGGAAGAAGCGGAATGTTCGGTGCCGCGCCGCTGCGCCGCCGCGCCAGAGCGCTCGTAGCCGCTTGTCTCCGTATCGCAACCGAGTATCCGCTGGACATGCGTTGATCTCGGCGCTGGATACCGGGAAAACTGCACAGGGTATGTCCGAGTGGGCACAATGTCGTGCTTCGCCAGGCGCACGTGGACTGGCTGCACCCGTCATATTGAGGTGATCGCACGAGGCGAGCGGAAGGTCGCCGGCCGCGAGAGGCAATCAAGGTCGTCAGGTTTGCGGCGGCTGTGCCTCAGACGGCTGCACGTCGTGTCGGGACAACGGAGGATGGGGCGGCGAGGTCGCACTGTTCCGCTACTCGTGAGAGACGAATGTCAGACACGCCCATTCGCGCAACAAAGCCAATGACATGCGTCTTGCAATCCCTCGCTGCCAGGCGCACGCACAAGCGAGCGTCTCGCAGACTGCTCGGGCCAATTGACTTGCAGCTGCGATACTCTGGCAGCCGGTAGCGCTGTGAGAAAAGCGACTCGAGGACTAGCGAGACCTCCTCAGCTCGTGTCCGCCCACATAGCTCACCAGGCGAGCAGCATCTTAGCTGCGTGGAGTAAGGTGTTCCTAGTTGAAGCAGAGACTGTCGAGCGGCTCGAACCCAACCAGCAGAATCAAGTCCGACCTCGAGGACCAGTGCGATGGACAACAGGCGCACGAACAAGACATCTCCCTCCATCGACAGACTCTGCGTCTGCACAGCCTTCACGGGACCAGTCCCTCAGCATTTCGCAGGAGCTGAAGCGAGCCTTGATCCGCACGGATCCGCGAGGTGCACTCCTCGCTCGCGCCACAGGTGCGCGTATGCCACCGCGTCAAGAAACAGCAATCCAGCGTACGAGCAGTCGCATGTCATCCCTGCCATCCCGACAAAGAAGAGCGAGTCGACGAACGCGAACGAACGAGCGCGACTTGGGCGCGTCGCGCGTCGTTGTCGGCCTTTGTCGTCTGACTGCGGTCGCTCGGCGGGCCCCGCAGGGCAGTGGATACACTCTCTGTTCCCGCTGCTGCTCAGAGCTGCTGTCCAGCCATGCCGCGCTCGCCGGAACCGCAGCTTGTGCCCCGCTCGCAGGACCCCGCCGACTCCGGCTCCGAGTCGAGCGGCGGCGAGGATGAGGGCGTGTACGAGGTCGAGGCTATCCGCGCTGCTCGCTACGACGAAGAAGCCCGGGCGATGCGGTGAGCTCCGGCGCCGTCTTCTCATCTCCTCTCGGCTCGAGATATCCGCTCACGCGCTCTCGCTTGCATTTCCTAACGCCTTTCGACCATCTGCAGGTACTTCATCAAGTGGAAGGGCTACGGCGAAGATGAGAAGACATGGGAACCGATCGAGGTTCGCTGCGAACTCCTCGAACTCGCGAGTGTCCGGCTTACGGCTCCCCTCCTTGCTTTCTGCCCACAGAACCTCCAGAACTGCCTCGACCTCGTCAAGGCATTTGGGGAACAGCAGAAGGCGAACAAGCGGAAGCTGGCCGAGAAGAAAGCTCGGCTGTCTGTGCCTCCAACGTCGTCGACGCCCGTACTGAACGATCCTGCTGCTCGTCCCTCCAGTCCGAAGGACCTCTCTGATGACGGGGTGCCTTTGACGGAGCTTGAGTCGCGGAGGGAAAAGGCCAAGCAGAAGGCACGGGACGAAGGTGCGCTGGCTGTTTCAACAGGCGCTTCCGTTTCGGTGCTGACCTCGCGTTCATGATGCCCAGGTGCGCCAAAATTCGGCGGTGGACGAGTCGAGTCGGCGGTCGCGGACAAGTGGGAAAAGAAGGCCTCGGCGAAGAAGCCGCGCAACTCGCCTGTCGCGTCTACCAGCAGGGGCCTGTCGGCAGCGCGCTCGGCCACGAAGAAGCGCACGAACGATGATGAAGTTTGTCCCCCTTCTCACGGTGACCCATATTCTTTGGTTGACGAGTATACCTGCCAGCCCGCCTCGCCGCCTGGCAAGAAGCCCAAGCAGATCAAGAAGCTCCCTCGGATCGCCGCGCTGTCAGTCTGCTCTCCTCAAGTATCAGTTTTGCGCGTGTTCACAGTTAAATCGCAGGCCCGACTCGAGCTCGGATGATGAGGAGTCGTCCGACTCGGCTGCATCCGGCAAGGGCAAGGCCACCCAGTCGAAGCGCAAGTCGGCACCTCCGGCTCCGCCGGAATCGCCCGCATCTCTCGCAAAGCCCGAAAAGCCCTCGTCCGCACCACCCGTCGTCAAACCGGTGCCCGTCCCTGTGTCGTCCGACCCTCGACTTCGCAAGCCGACTCCCGTGGCTCAGCGCGCGCCGTCGGCCGACGCTCTCGCCGCGGCACCGCCACCACCGCCGCCCATCAAGACAGGCCCGCAAGGGGCCTGGGCGCTTCCTGGGCTGACCAAGCTGATGGGCAAGTCTTTCAAAAAGCCTCCGCCTCCGCCTCCGCCCGTTCCACTTCCCGCCGTCAATGGGGCTGCCGACAGTCGCGTACGTTTCGCCGCCGAGCCAATCGCCAGCCCTGCCCTGCCTCGCCAGGGCGTGGGTGCCGCGGGCCCAGCCCCGCCGTCCGCAATGCGTCAGCAAGTGCCTGTCAACGGTCCTTCAGGAGGCGAGCAGACGGCGGCACATCCCGCTGCGCACGCCGATGCGCCGCCTCGCGTGCCCACTCCCGTGCCGCCGGCGCATGGTGCGTCGCCCGCACCTCCGACGGGCGATGGCAGCGAGCCCGCCGCGGCGGCACAGTCGCCCGCGGTCGAGCAGCAGAAGGACGACGCGGCCGAGAAGGCCGCTGTGCAGGCGTCGGCGCGCGCTCAGCGCATCGCCGGCATGGAAAGTCGCCTGCTCAAGACGCCCTGGTGCATCGCGAACCCCATCTTTGAGCAGGAGGCGCTGCCCGTCGCATGCGCAGAGTCGATTCCGATCGACGCTCACCTCGCGAGGCGGCTCAAGGGGTGCGTAACATCCAGCTCGTTGATCTCTCAGGTTCAGCTGAGCCGACGAAGGTGATTGTCTGCGAGTAGCAAAGGCGTCGCGGTCCTCTTCAACCCGTCGCGCGACACCGACATGTCTGGCGAGGGGCTCGCTCTCGGCTATCTCCTCACGGCGATGGGTGCGAACACGCCCGATAGTCTCGCGGCTGTTGAAGCCGTCTTCATTCACCGCCACGAGACATACGGCCAACTCGACAACCTTTACGTCGAGCTCGTCAACCTCAATAGCCACGTCGTCGAGTTCTTCCGGTTCGGCGGTGGCGAGCCGGTCGAGAGCGTCTTCGCGGCTGGTACGACCTTCTCCACCATCTCAGTGAGATCGAGACAACTAACGCGTCCACTCGCCAGGCTATCTCGTCATTCCGACTCTTGCCGCCATTCAGCGCGCCTCTGCGTACGAGCGCTTTTGCCAGACGATCCGCGATATCTACGCCCGCACGTGCCAATTGTTGGTCCACCCTGCAACGTTGGCGCACATGCGCACGAAGCCCAAGTGAGCGACATCCCGCCCTGCCTCACCGGCTCACCGCTGATCAGACGGTCGAAACAGCTGGTTCAACATCTGCGAGCGCATGAACAACACTGCAGTTGACATCATCGACCGCCAGGACCTCCGCATCGAGTCCACCTTTGCCGCCGTCGAGAAGACGGTGCTCCTCCAGCCGTCCGCGACTTGGCCGCCTAGCATTCCGCAGATGGACGCCGGTGCGCTCTCGTGCTCTCTCTCTCTCCTTTTCCCTACGACAGCCTGCTGACGACTTTCCGTACGCTGCGTAGCGCGCGAGCTCGACGAGATCATCTCGCACACGACCTTCGTCCGCTCGCGCGATCCGGCAAAGTACCGCCGCTTCTTCATCGTCGTTGACGAGCTGCGCCAGGAGGACGTCGATCTCGCGAGAAGGCACGGGATCGAGGTCGCGACGTGGCAGACGCTCTCGGACCGCATCAAGGAGAGCCCGTTCGGTTGAACGAGATTGCCGGCTCGACTCCAGCAGGGCCTGCACGGGGAGGGGAGATGCCGCTTTCGCTGTTCTAGGTTGTGCGCTGTCGCTGTACTGCTTGTTGAATAACTCATCCCGCAATGAATGTCTCGTCACGCCTTTGCCTCCCGCGCCGTCGAGGACTCGTAGATTGAGGCTGCGTTGCTTCACGTCGGCCTATTTGTGCGCGCAAGCAGCTCCGGCCACTCCTTCAACCATGGCTGCCCTTCTATCCGTTCGGCCTTAACTCCCCGCTGTCCTTCGCCCGGAGCCGACGCCTTGTCCGTCGGGACAAGCTGCCACAACTCCTGGACATTGCGTTCCCGCAGGTAGTTGTACGCGCGATCGTAGTGCAGCCCGACTGCTTGCGGGCCGTGCGAGTCATCAGAGAGGGTGAAACGGCCGCCTTTGGCGAGGATGAGCTGCGAGAGCGAGACATTCAGCAGGCGGCGGGAACGAGCATCGACAGGTCGGGACGAACGTCAAACACCTCGGTACCCGGGTACGCTGTGCTCCAGCCCTTGCGGAATGCCGCCGCGTTGATCTCGAACAGCGCGCCGTAGCTGACGGCAAAGTCGACGTTTCGCTCGATGCGAGACCAGATGTCGGGGAACGAGCGGAAGTCGACGTCCGGGTAGTACAGGCGGCACAGGTCGAAGTGGCCCACGACCTCGGGGCGCAGCCGCTGCAAGAGCGTGAGCTGGTTGTCGAAGTAGGTCGCAAACAGGCCCGAAAGGCGGTCGTGCTCCGAAGTTCCGGGCTGAAGTTGCAGGCACTGGTCGAACCGCTCCTTGTCAAAGTCGATCGGGACTTCGTCGCAGTGGTGCACGCTTCCTACGAGGTACTCGATCGCTTCGCCATTGCGAGCGATGAGCCGTTCGAGCTCGTCGAGGCCGGCCGCATCGATGAATTCGGTTTCGAGCCCGACCAGAAGGCGGATGCGCCCGCTGTGCAGCTTCTTGAGGCGGTGTGCTTCGCTCAGGTACGCCTCGAACGTGTTGGCGAGGTCTGCGAGGCTCAGATGCGCCTGCGAGAATGCGGTAGGGAAGAGTCAGGACAGCTTCGCGGTAACAACGTGCAGCGGCCCAGAATGCACCTCTTCCGGGTACAGATGCGACAGCTGGTAGCGTGGGACATGCTCGGACAGGCCAAACGTCGTGAAACCTTGGCGGATTGCCTCCTCGACGCACTCGGCGAGGGTTCCCTTGGCGTGACAGCAGAACTCGCCAGAGTGGCTGTGGTGGCTGACGGTCATTGGAGCTGATCAAGAGAGACTGCCGCGCCTCGAGCAGGTCGACTGATGCGTGCGAGGAGGAGAAAGGGAGACCTCTGCCTCGTCGAGCTGATGAGGCGATTGCACGTGCAAACGGATTCCCATCGCTTCCTTCGTCCGCAGATTGCTTGCCTTGAACAAAAGGGGATCGTGCAGAGCAACAGCGTCTGGCGAGCTCGCGAGGGCTTCCGGCCTCCAAGGCTGCCCTCCGGACAAGTCGAGCATGCTGCAAACGTGTTGAGAGATTGCAAGAGCCTGCGATGTTGAGATCGTACAACCAAGGGCACTGAAGGTACGGAGACACAGAAAGGGATGCGACAGAGACTGGAGACGAAACCTGCGGAAGAGGAACGAGAGGCGCTGGAAGAACGAGGTTGTACGAGACAGGCACAAGGTGATGACGGTGAGGGTATAGAATAGTGTAGAAGACGAGTCGTCTGAGGCCGAAGCAAGAATCTAAGGGGAAAGCTCGGGCGCCTGCGAGGTGACGGGGAGGTCTCCGGCCTGCGAGGCGTAGTCCTCGACGCTGCCACACTCGCAGACGAGGTTGCGGTCGCCGTGACTGTCGTCGACGCGGCCAACCGCCGGCCAGAACTTGCGCAGACGGAGAGAGGGCATCGGGTAGACAGCCTGCTCGCGAGTGTAAGGGCTGCGAGGAGCAAGGTCAGACGGGCTGCGGCCGCAGTTGAACCGCTGGAAGCGCACCGGTTCCATTCGTCCGTAATCACGACCTGCTGAGGGTGCGGCGCGTTCGTGATGATGTTGTTGCCGCGCGGCTGCTTGCCCTCGATGATCTCGTCGATCTCCTTGCGGATGCTGATCATGGCGTCGCAGAAGTTGTCGATGTCGCGGAGACCCTCCGACTCGGTCGGCTCAATCTGTTGGAGCAGACTACGTTTCAGGGACTGAAGTCAGTCGGCAATCACACGAAGAGACGTACAAGCATGGCGGTCGAGATGGGCCACGAGCACGTGGGCGGGTGAATGCCATAGTCCTGTACGGCCTCGAGCTTTAGCTAGGCTCCCAGTCTCAGAAGCTCCCGAACGCACCTGGAGACGCTTGGCAACATCCATGACCTTGAGGCCGGCCTTCTCGTCAAACTCGGCAAGGTCGATGATGAACTCGTGCGCGCAGCGGTCCTTGTCGTTGACAAACTTGACGCGGTAGTGGTCCTTGAGACGCGCCATGGCGTAGTTGGCGTTGAGGAGCGCGAGCTTGGTCGAGTACGTGAGCCCGGTGGCGCCGAGCATGCGGATGTAGGCCCACGAGATCGAGAGGATGCTTGCGCTGCCGAAAGGCGCCGCCGAGATAGGCCCGATCGCGTCGTTGCCGCCAGTCTTGACCAACGGGTGACCGGGGAGGAAGGGAATGAGGTGTTCTGCAACACAGATCGGGCTGGAGAATGACCAGGTGGTCAGTTCAAGCTGTCTCGCTCGAGGCTGACCCGACTCACCCCATTCCCGGCCCGCCTCCACCGTGCGGGATACTGAACGTCTTGTGAAGGTTCAGGTGGCACACATCGCCGCCGACTTGACCTGGAGAGGTAAGCCCAACCATCGCGTTCATGTTGGCGCCTGCTCGTTCGACGGGGTCAGTTTCGAACTCTTCCCGCCACGTAGCGGGAGGATGCTTACCGTCAAGGTAAACTTGGCCGCCGTGCGAGTGGATGACCTCGCACGCCTCCTGCACGCCGTCCTCGAAGACACCGAATGTCGACGGGTACGTGACCATGAACGCGGCCAGTTCGTCCTTGTGCTGCTCGGCCTTCTTCTTGAGGTCCTCGATGTCGAGGTAGCCGTTGGCGAGGTTCTTGACGGGCACGACACGCATGCCCGCCATGATGGCCGACGCCGGGTTGGTTCCGTGCGCCGAGGCAGGGACGAGGCAAACTTTGCGGTGCGCATCGCCGCGCGAGAGGTGGTACGCGCGGATGACGGAGAGACCGGCGTACTCGCCCTGCGCGCCCGAGTTGGGCTGGAGCGAGCAGCCAGGAAGGCCGGTCAACTTCGAGAGATCGTGCGCGAGTTCCTGCGGGACGAATACTCGTCAGCCTCACTCACGCTAATGCGGGTCGGCGGGAACGCACATCAGTCATCTCCTTGTAGCCCTGCGCCTGGACGACCGGTGCAAATGGGTGGATCTTGGCGAATTCGTCCCACGTGAAGGGCGTGAGGGCAGTCGTCGGGTTGAGCTTCATCGTGCACGAGCCGAGGGGACTGTGGGAAGCAAGAGTAAGCGAAAGAGGCGATGGCGCGGAAGAATCGCGTGAAACGAACATGGGTGCGTGGACGAGCGAGAGGTCCTTGGACTGAAGATGGTGCATGTATCTGCGGAAGGGGCACGTCAGCATCCTGTTCGTTGACGGCGAAGGCGCTACGCACCGAAGGATGTCGGTCTCGCTGTGGTGCGAGTTCCACACCGGCTGGGTCATGAACGGGCTCGTGCGCGCGAGCGCCTCCGGGACGGCGGGCGACTCGATGGGCGGGATGTCGCGGCCGGTCGACTTCTTGCCGAGACTGGCGTTGGTCGGGCGCGGGCCGTCGATGCCGACGCTCGCGGCAAAGTCGATGAGCGAGTCGGGCGTGAAGGGCTGCACCTGCTGTGAGCGGTACGCGCCCGTCTGGATCGAGACAAAGACGTTGATGAGGTCGACGAGGTCCTCGAGCGAGTGGCTTTCGTCAAACGTGACCGACACGTGCTGGTCGTCGACGCGGCGGAGGTTGAGGTTCTTCTCGGCCGCGGCCTCGTGCACGATGTTGGACGCCGTGCCCGACAGGCGGATCGTGAGCGAATCGAAGTAGGACTGGTTGACGACCTTGTGGCCAAGCTTGGTGACCGCCGCCGCCACGACACGGGCGAGGCCGTGCACTTTCTCGGCGATGGTGCGCAGACCCTCCGGACCATGGTACACGGCGTACATCGCCGAGATGTTGGCGAGAAGCGCCTGCACGACGTGTCAGTCAGTACCGCGAGCAGCAGAGGCGGCGCGAAGATCCGCACCTGCGCCGTGCAGATGTTGCTCGTCGCCTTCTCGCGGCGAATGTGCTGTTCGCGCGTCTGCAGCGCCAAGCGGTACGCCGGCTTGCCCTGTGCGTCCTTCGACAGGCCGATCAAGCGACCGGGCATGCGGCGCTTGAGCTGGTCGGTGCAGGCGAAGAAGGCGGCGTGCGGACCGCCGTACCCGAGCGGGACACCGAAGCGCGCAGAGTTGCCGAACGCGATGTCGGCGCCCCACTCGCCGGGCGGCTTGAGCATCGTCAGGGCGAGGAAGTCGGTCGCGCACAGGACGAGACCGCCGAGGCTGTGAGTGCGCTCGGCGACGGCCGCCCAGTCTGCGATGTCGCCGCGTGTGTCCGGGTACTGCGAGTCAGGTGTCAGTACGAAGTCCCGGTCAAAGAAGCTCGAACAGCGCTACGAACCTGCACGATCACGCCGATGAGATCCTTGTGCTGCTTCTTGTCGCCGAGCTCGTCGGACAAGAGCTTCTCGACGTTGCCAGTCACGACCTTGATGCCGAACGGTTCGGCGCGCGTCTGCAGGACGGCGACAGTCTGCGGCAGGACGCTGCGGTCGACGAAGATGGTCTTGCGCTTCTCGCGGAGGTGACCGAACGCCATGATCATGCCTTCTGCGGCAGCCGTGCCCTCGTCGAGGAGCGAGGCATTCGCGATGTCGAGACCGGTGAGCGAGGTCGTGAGCGTCTGGAAGTTGATGAGGGACTCGAGACGGCCTGTTGGGAAGGTTGCTCAGCAATCGATCGAGAGACGCAGATCAGGAAAAGGAGAGGTCGCACCTTGCGAGATCTCGGCCTGCAGACGATTCTCATCAGGTCAGCGGCCATTCCTCGTCCATGCGCAGTACCGGTTGTCGGCAACACACCTGGTAGGGCGAGTACTGCGAGAACCAGGAGTGGTTCTCGAGCATGTTGCGCAAGATGACCTGGGGAAGGACCTGCGAGCGGTATGCCGGAGACGCTCAGCACCCCGTCTTAGCCCGAGGACGTGAGCGCACGCACTGCCTGGTGGTAGCCGAGACCGATAAAGTTGGTCGCGACCTTGTTCTTGCGTCCCAGCTCGCGAGCGCGCTTGAGGAGCTCGCTCTCGCTCAGCGCGCGGATCCCGTCTGCGCCGCTGTCGCCGACGGCGCCCTGGGGAAGCCGGATCTGGCCGGGCACGCAGTCGTCGACAAAGCTGTCGAGCGACTCGTAGCCGAGGAAGTCGAGCATGCGGCGGACAGACGCCGGCTGAGGCCCGACATGGCGGCGGAGGAGGTCGTCGGTCGCGGCAAAGACGGACGACGGCGGGATGGGCGTCGAGTCCTGCGAGAGGCCCGTGGCGAGCGTCCGTGCGGGCGCAGGCTTGCTGGCGAGCGGGTGGGCGATGCGCGACGGCGGCGGAGGGGAGCGCGTGTAGAGCGGACGGGCGCAAGCGGGGGCGATAGAGGGCAGAGCACGGCGGGGCGCCACGGTGCTCAGGCGGCGCAGCATGCTCGAGCGAGGCGGGCGCGGGCTCGCGGGAAAGCGACGGGAGAGCAAGAGCGAGTGAAGGGAAGGAGGCCAAGCGTGGGCGCGCTCGCCTCGTGGGTGAAAACTGGAGAGCGAGGATGCTGCCTTTTGAGGGAGAGCGATGGTGCTGCCTTTTGAGAGTCGGCGAGTCAAGAGAAGGACACGCCCAGGCAGCTGCGCGGGACCAACAAGCCGGTCTGCAGGCTCCGTCTCACCTGACTAGGGGGATGGTGAAGAAGCGCGAAGGTGCACGTCCGGTCGACGGTATCAGCACGTGTCAGAGGCAGCGAAACCCGGACAAGTCTGCAAGGTCGCACAGCAGGATCGCAAGACAGCTCGCAAGGCAATCATGCTGTCCGACGAGACCGCAGAAAAGCGCGAAGGAGGGGTCCGAGAGGGAACTTGCATCTAATGGTAGGAGGTTGGGAGGAGCCGCAGAGCCAGTCCGGATGGAAACGAGGCCTTCCGCGCAGCGAAGCCAGGCAGGTGAGGGGAAGCACTGCATTTTCAGACACGGCAATAACATATGTACGCAAGAGAGAGAGAGAGCTAGCTGCTAAGGGTGAACTAGGGCTGCAGAGTCCGACGAAGTGGCGGGACTAGTTTTACAGTGGAGGTGCGAAGCAAAGGAAGCGAAGCGCGTGGGGTGGTGTGCTTACGACGCGCTCGTCGTCGCAGCGGTCGTGGCCGGTGCGCCGCCGTCGTTGTGGCCCGCGTCGACCTTGTCCGCGTCCGACGACGAGCTGATCGGGTTGCCGAGGACGGGCGCGCCCTTGCCCTCGGTGACGAGCGCCTGCTTCTCCGGCACGCCCGTGCCCGAACCGACGTACGCCGGGAGCGTCTCGGCCTTGAAGAACGGCTGCTCCTCCTTGGCGCCGGCGGCGCCGCCGTCGCTCGACGAGCCGAGCGCCGCACCCGCAGCGGGCGTCGACGGCGCCGTGCGCGCGACGGCGAGCTCGTCGTCCGACGCATACTCCTCTTCGGACGACCCGCCGCCCTCCTCGCTGTCCTCGTCGGCCTCGTGCGCGTGCGCGCCGCCAACCGCGCCGCCCGTCGTCGACGTCTGCGCGTGGTCGTCGGCCGAGACGCTCTTGACCGAGCGACTCGACGGCGCCGCCTCGGCGTTCGTGCCAGTGGTCGAGCGCGCCTCGTCCTCGTCGACCGTGTCGACCGTCGTGCCCGGGACCTGAGCGACCGAGGCAGCGGTGTCGGTGGTCGCGTTGGTGGGCTGGGCGTAGCCGATGTTGGATACGGCCGCGCCGACCGGGTCGACAGTGACCTTGGTCTTGGGCTGGCGGTCGACCTTGGTGTCGCGCGAGAGCTGGTCGAGCACCTCCCACCAGCCGAGCATCTCGGCGCGGTTGCGGCAGCGGAATGTGTAGGCGATCTCCTTGCCGCCGAAGCGGAGCGTGTTCTTCATCTTGGACTCGAACGAAGACTTGTGGGCACGGGCACCCTCGACGTGGAACTTGGCGGAACGCGAAGACTCGCCCGACGGCGCGCTGAGCGAGCACTCGGGAAGGAAGAGCGAGAAGGTCGGCGCGGTAGTGTCCTCGGCGTTGCTGTGGAGACGAATCGTGTCGGTTTCAAGCAAAGGAGAATCGCGATGCAGGATATGGCGGGGAGGCCACTGCAAGAGCAAAGGAGTGGGAGCAGGAATGAAAGGAAAGGGGCGAAACGTACGAGGAGCGGCGCTCGTGGAGGTAGCCCGACGGCGTGAGGACATAGTAGCTCTCGGTGTACTTCTTGCTGAAGCGCTTCTTGCGCTCGAGGTGGCCCTCCTTGAGCGGCGCCGTCGACGCGTGGTTCTGGCCGGGGAACTGGATCGCGTCGATCGAGCGGAACGGCGTCTCGGGGTCGATGAGCGTGTTGTCCGAGCGCGAGAGGTAGAACTTCCACTCGGCGTCGGGCTCGACGCGCTGGAGCGCCGCGGCGATCTTCTCGTGCAGCGCCTGCACCTCCTTGACCTCGGTCTGGTGAGCCTCCTCGTAGAGCTTGGCGGCCGACTGGATCGAGCGGGAGATGTTCTCCTCGAACTGGGGCTGCTGCTGCTGGAAGCGGATGAGGGCGGCCTGGAGGTCGTCTGCGAGTTGGCAAGGAAGCGGGTGAGTACCGAGTCGGCAACCTCGAAGGATCGGGACGATTGGACGCACTCTCCTTGTGAACCTGCTTCTTGAGCTGGTTGTGCACAATGTGGTGCGAGAGGTACGGGTCCTTCTGCGGGAGCATCTGCGTCGCCGAGTTCTCGAACGTGTCGATGCCGGTCTGGAGCTCGGTCAGGTGGTGCTTCGACGTCTCGCGCTGTGAGTCATTCAGGTCTGTCAGATCATGGCTGATCCTCGATGCAAACAGCAGCAACAAGGTTTCGCGCAAGAAGAGAGCCGCGACGCACCTCCTTGGTGACCTCGTCGGCGAGCGCCGACGCCTCCTTCTCGACGGCAGCGATGTGCTGCTTGATTTCGCTCCGGACGCCCTCGAGCTCGCGAACGATCGTGTGCTCGATCGTGTTGGCAAAGTTGGCGTGGCGCTCCGAGAGGAGCTTGGTGTTGTCGCGGACGTCGTACAGCGTCGCCTGCCAGCCGTCGGGCGAGAAGACGTGGCCCTCGTGGAACGGGACCTGGATCGTGTCCATCAGGGCGTGCGTCGACTTGGCCGTCGCATGCTCGATGTCGGCGAGGCCCTGCAAGTGCGGAACGCGGAAACACCGAAGTCAGCGGCTGGCCTTCCAGAAACGGCGGCTTCTGCTTCTGGCGATGCTAGTCGCGCTGTGATCCTTCTCGCAGCATACTCCCAACTCGCAGACGGAGCAGAGGGGAGCAAAGTAGCCGCAAGAGACGCAAGAGTCGCCCATCGAGCGATGCTGCGGAGGAAGCGGGACTCGCCTTGTAGTAATGCAGGAGCGACTTGGTGACGTGCTTCCACTGCTGGAGGCGGTCGACGAGCTCGTGGTCGGTGCTGCGAGCGGGCCAGCATGAGCAAAGAGACGGCGGAGAGCGAGAGGCAGAGCGATGACGAACCGAACAGAGCCCTCTGCGCCCGGCTGGTGGCCGCGCGTGGGCTTGGCGACGCGCACGCTCTTGTGCGCAAGCAGGTTGCTCATGGAGAGGATGCGATGAGGTGGGGTGTACGCTGTCGAAAGGGGGAGAGCGTGAGGAGGAGGAGGAGAGAGGAGGGCAAGGCGATGCACCGAGGTCACGACGGTTCGGCGAAGAGTGCGCCGCGCCACGGGATCCACGTCGGTCGACCGCCCTCGAAGGGCCAGCCACGCGCATCTGGGTCGGTGACGTAGTTTGCTCCGCCTCATTTCCTCCAAGTGCGCCCCAAGTCTGGCCTCGAGCACTCAGGGCAGTGCTCATTTCCGCTCAGTCTTAACCTAACCTTGTCCTACTGGGCGTTCGAGCGAGCCTAGGAGGTCGAGGCGTGCCATCGGCGCGAAGGCAAGGCCCCGAAGAGGCCAGTCTGGTTCGCAAGGATCTGCATGGTGCCCCTCCTGCAATCTGCGAGCGCGCCTGCAAGCGCGTCGAGCAGGCTGCGCGCTCCTTAGAGGTCCAAGGGTGACTTTCGCAGGAGCAGGAGCGTCGGAAACGCCGAGGAAGCAGGTGGACGGCGCGGAGGATCAAGTGAGGGCGAACTGCAGAGGGTTGTTGGCAGAGGGGCTCATGTCGGCGGCGATGCAGCCTGTCGCGCTGGAGACACGAAGTGTCAGAACCCCAGCGTCAATTGATGCCCGCTCAGGGCTGTCGGCGGTCAAGAGAGGCCCGGTCAGTAACCTGACTGAAGAGGCGGTCTGCGAGATCACCGCGGCCGCACTTCTTTGAGGCTCCGAAGAAAGCTGCAGACAGATTCAGATATGCAGCGCATAGCTTGGGGACGCACGGGCTCGAAGAAGCTGTGCAGCGGCAGCAAGCGAGCTCGGAAGTCGAGAAGCTCGCTTCCGCGTGGGACGATTCCGCCTGCAGCTTCTCTGCCGCAGCCCAGGCAGGCTCTATGGCCACGAGCACGACTCCAACCACGCCTGCGAGATTTGGCACGGTCAAGCGCACCTCGTCTGGTCCGCACAGGCCGCCCGGACGACCAAGAAGCGAGGCGAAGAGAGGTCTGAGTGGCATGGACGGGTCTGCCCCTTCCTCTGTAGCGCTGAGTACTCCTGACCTGACTTAGGGTAGCCTCAGGATAGCTGACTTCGGTGAAGGTGAGGATGACAAGAGCGAGCGCCGTGCGAGTTCGTCGCTCCACCACGACAGCCGCGCAGACCTCCCCGTGGAAGTAGCCAGCGGAAGCGTGCAGGCTTTTGCTACAGTCTCTGCAGCTCGCAGACCCATCCATACGGCTGTCCGGGAGCTGCGCGGGCCATGGCACGGGTGCGAGTCGGTCGCCTCGCGGCGTGGGGCGCAGGCTCGACGGTGCTCGCAGCGTGGACGGTGCTGAGCGCGTTCAGGCAGCGCTCCAACTTCTACGCGGCCGCCGTCTACCTCTCCAAGAGCAACGCGTGCATGATGGTGCGCCGCCGCGTCTCTCCGCCTGCCTCGACGTGGATCCCGCTCACCCGCGCACACCGCGCGCAGATCCTGTGGAACCAGGCCCTGTTCCACACCGTCCTCCTCGGCAAGGCCCTCCAGGCCATCTTCTTCGGCGAGCTCCGCCTGATCGAGACCGAGGTGCGTACTCCTCCCCGTCAAGTGGGGGCCAAGAAGACTCAGGCTCACACACTGCGCGCCTGCAATACACAGCGACTGCAAGAGCGCGCTTGGTTCGCCGTCACCGAGACGCTCCTCGCCCTCACCATCTTCCGCCAGGACTTTGACAGCTCGTTCGTCGTCCTCTTCGTCAGCCTCCTCTTCCTCAAGGTCTTCCACTGGCTCGCCGCAGACCGCGTCGAAGCTGTACGTAAACACGCTGTCTTTCGGGAGAAAAAGGCGCTCGAGCTGACGCCTTGCACTCCTCGCAGATGGAGCAGGCAGCGCAGGTTTCGCGACTCGCACATGCTCGCATGGCCGGAATCCTCTCGCTCCTCTGGCTGGCCGACGTCGTCCTCATTCTCTACGCATTCGACTCGATCATGATTGACGGCCCGACTGTCATGATCATGTTTGCCTCCGAGGTGCGCCTCCACACGTTAGTGCCATCGCCGCACGCAGCTGACCGCATCGCATCGAACAGTACATGATCCTGCTCGCTCAGGTGTGGAGCACGACCATGAAATACGGGATCAACTGCGTCGATCTGAGACGGCAGGAGCCGTGGGAGGAGAAGTCGATCTACATCTTCTACGTCGACCTCGCAACCGGTCCGCCGATTTCTACTCGAGCCTGTACTGGCGCAAGCTGACCCTGCTGTCACACGCAGACTTCTTCAAGCTCTGCACCTACCTCCTCTTCTTCGGCCTCATCCTCACGTTCCACAGCCTTCCGCTCAACATCCTCCGCGACGTCTACATCACGCTGCGCTCGTTCCTCCTCAAAGTGCGCGACCTCCGCCGCTTCCGCCAAGCGACGCGCAACATGGACGCGCTGTACCCGAATGCGACCCGCGAAGAGATGGACGCCATGGCCGACAAGACGTGCATCATCTGCCGCGAGGACATGGAGTTCCGCCTGGCGCCGGGAGAAGCAGCGCCGGCTCCCGATCCCGCGCTCGCTGCCGAAGCCGCCGCGCAGCCACCGCCGCAGGTGGAGGAGCCGCAGCAGGTGGTCGAGGCGCCGCGGACGGGCCCAAACGACACGCCGAAGAAGCTGCCGTGCGGACACGTTTTCCACTTCCACTGCTTGCGCAGCTGGCTCGAGCGTCAGCAGAGCTGCCCGACGTGGTGCGTTTCCGTCTCGCAACCGTCTCGACACAAAAGTGCTGAGCTGTCTTTTTCGCAGTCGCCGCCCTGTCCTTCCGCAGGAGCAGCCCGCCGAGCAGCCCCGCCCTGCTGGCGTCGCTCCGCCAGGCATCAACAACGGCGCCCCAGTAGGAGGTGCCGCCGCCCTCAACCCCGAAGACGCCGCGATCCGCCAAGCGCACATCAACCTCGCGCGCAATCTCGGCCGCGAAGCGTTCGGGACCATCTTTCCCGGCATCCCGTTCCCGCCCGAGGCAGAAGATCCCGCTGCGAGGTTGCCCGCCCCACCGACGCCCGCGCAGGCAGCAGCTCAGGCGGCGGCTGGCATGCCGGGAGACGTTCCCCCTGCGCAGCCGTCCGCACAGCCGTCCTCGTCCGCTCCCGCTGCTGGCCTTCCATCCCCTCTCGCCGGTGCCGCTTCTTCCCCTTCGCACGCCGCAGCGCCCTCCGCACCTTCCGACAACCCTCTCGCGCGCTTCACGCTCCCGCAGCTGTCCGTCCCCTCGACGGGCGAAGCCGGGCTGTACCACCGTCCGCCCTCGTTCGCCTACCCGACTTCGCCGTCCGGCTCCGGACCCTCAGCCGGGTACGCCAACATTGCGCATGGCGCGTACCCGCAGTTTGGCGGGCCGCTGCACCCGCCGCCGCCGGCTAGGCGCGAGGGCGAGGCGGCGATGCCGAGGCTTGGGGCGCAGATGAATGTCGAGGAGAGGATCGAGCAGGTGAGGAGGAGGTGGGAGGGCATGCGGGCTGCACAGGGCGGCGCGGCGGGCGCGACGGAGCAGGCTGCGCCGCAGGGAGAGGCGACGGCGGGAGGGAGGGCGGAGGAGGCGAGTGCGCAGGAAGGCAGCGCAGAGGCAGCGGCGAGACTTGACAAGGGAAAGGGGAAGGCGGTCGAGCCGGATGAGGCTGCAGCATGCGCGGGGGAGGCCGGCGAGGCGGAGGATGAGACGCTCTCTCCGCGCGAGGCGGCCTTGCGCGCTGCCGAACGGCGCGCGGGCAAGCTCGCCCAGATTCACGGCGAGGTGACGACGGCTCGAGCGCCGATCGGCACGTCTTCCTCGCTCGCAACGGCAAGCGATCCGACAGCGTCGCCTCCTCCCGTCGCCCCCAGCTCGACGGCTGCTCAGTCGGCGTCTCAATCGGCGCCCCCGGCTCAGCCCGCCGCACCGCTACCCATGCCGCGCCTCATCCCGCTCTTCGACCCGTCGCAACCCTCACCCGCCTCGCTCTCCCAGTCCTACCCGTCCCTCTTCCCCTCGCGCCCGCTCGTCCCCGCCGCGCCGTCGCCCGCGCAGCTCTCCGAGCTGGACCAGCTCGCGCGTCGCGGCGTCGAGGAGCGGCTGAGGCTGCTCGTCGGGTTCCAGGACCGCATCGAGGGGCTCGTGGGTGAGATGCAGGAGGCGCTCAGGGCGGCGCCGCTCGACGCGAAGACAGGTCGAGGCTTGGGTGACGTGGAAGGGTCGGCGCAGAACGGCGTTGATGGCCAGCGCGAAGGCCATGGGGAGGGGGAGGCCGCCTCGACGATGTAAGCTGTTTCTCGCATCTTGCAACCTGTTCGTGTCTCTCTTCGGAGCCGTTTACGCGAGAGCTGTCGTTGCAGTGAAGCGAAGAGGGAAAAGGGCACGATCCAGTGTCTGTGCGAGAGAGAAAAGGAACGGGAGGTCCAACAACAAGAGGCGGTCTGCGAGAATATCTACAAGAGAGGGGCAAGCAGTGTCTGTCGTCGTGGCCATACGTAAAGCTCGTCAATTCTGCTCAGTTGCTAAAGTCCTCCACCACAAGCGAAACCTGGCCCCTCGGGTCGCCCTTTGCGACCCTGCGCAAGTCGATGCTGTCGGCGACGAGGTTGCGGACAATGCTGTTGAGGCCCGACGGACCGCAGCATGCCACCACCGTCTTGCCCGCCGAGCGCTCGACCTCGTCTGACATAATCTGCTTCAGGCGCGGGTAGCCCGTCTTGGCCAGCTCGGCGACGGCATCGAGGTCGTCCTGCTCGGCGTCCGTCAGGTCGAAGAAGGCGCCGCTGCCGTCGGCAGGCGCTTGCGCGCCTGCAACACCGACAAGGTTGGCAAAGCTCGTGCGTGTCGACGAAAAGCCCGGGCGCGCGCCCGCCTTGACGAGGTTGCGCATGCTCGAGTTCGGCCCACCGTCGTTGAGTGTCTGCACGTCCGAGCGGCCGTCGTCTACGCCGCCGCCGTACGGATAGTCGAACGACTCTGCGCGCTGCAGCTGCCCGAGGTCGCCATACGACAGTGAAGCAGTCGTCGGGTAGTCGTAAGGCGAATCGTACGGCCGCGCAAGCGCAACCTTCGACGAGGCAGCGTCCTCGTCGCGATGGTCGAGCGGGAGATGCTCGAAGCTTGGCTCGCTCGGGATGACGGCGGAGGGAGCCTGCAATGCCGGCGAAGACGATGCGGCCGCCGAAACGCGAGGACGGCGAATCGACCCGCCTTGGCCGCGGCGCGAAAGGGCGCGGAGGATCTTGCCCTGCTTCTTAAGCTGCGCCGACACCTGCGCGTCGCCAGCTGTGCGGTTGTCGTCTTCGCCGTCGAAGAGGACGAGGTCCGTGACGGAATCGACCTGGCTGGCATATTCGTCCGGGAGGCTCGCCGCAGCGCCGTCATACTGCCTCGACGAGCGGTTTGAGCGGATACCGCCCTCGTTGTCGCTGTCGCTCCAGTCGCTGAGCTCGCTCGCAATGCTGCCGCGACCGGCGGGCGAGCCAGAGCGGGCCTGTCGTGCAAAAGGAGCCGAGGGAGGAGCGAGTTCGTCCGTTGACGGCTCGTACGCCGAGTACGGCTTCGGTGCGCGAGAGCGGCTCGAGATCTTGGGCGCGTCGTGCGTGATGTAGAGGTCAACCTGCAACTGCGACGAGTCGCACATCTCCATACAGCGCCGGAGCGTTGAGGCAACCCAGCTCAAGTGAGCTAAGAGCGAATTGAACAGTCAGCGACTGCGTAGTCATACAAAGGGAGGCAGAGCACAACGCACCGTACTCGCGCATGATCCACACGAACCGAACCCTCCTCGTCCTGCTCGCGCCCTTCCCCTCCGAATCGCTCGCGCTCATGCGCCTGCACACATCCTCGAGCACCGCAATCCCGAACGAGATGCCCGTCCCGCCGCACACGATAAGCACGCTCTCGTACGCGCCCCACTTTGCGCGCCCGGCCGACCCCATCGGCGCGCTCACGAGCGCACGCAGCTCGACGCCTTCCTGCACGCGCGCGCGGGCCGAGTCGCCGCGCGCGCGAGAGACGTGGTCCCACAGCGCGCGGGAGAAACCGCGCTGCGCCCGAACGAGGAGGACGATGGTGCTGCCCTTCGTCTTGCCGCCCTTGTCGCTCCGCTCGTCCGCAACGCATGCGATCGTGTAGGGGTGGCTCTCGAGCAGCCGGACGGAGGGGACGTAGAGGAGCAGGTGCTGTCCAGGCGCCCACTGGAGCGTGTGAGGCGTGCGCAGTGTGAGGCGGACGGTGCGGCCGGGGAGGAGCTGTGCGTTGGCAAAGCCGGGCGGCGGAAGCGGGCGAGGGGCGGGCGCCGAGGGCTGGCCATACAGTGTGGGTGAGGACGTCGCGATAGAGTTGGCGTAAGGAAGAGGAGAGGCGGAAGGAGGGTAATGCGTCGTGCCGGACAGGTCGACAGGCGGAATCGCGAAAGGTTGCTCGAGCGTCTCGTCGAAGCCCTTCTCCCGGACGATGCCGAAGCTACCGCCGGACGAGCGGGACCCGCGTGAGCGAGAGGGGCGGAACCAAATGCCTTCGAAGACGCCGTTGAGGTAGAGGAGCGAAGCGAAGCGGAAAGCTCGTTCAGCGCCCCACAGTATGAGGGCGACGATCGGCCACCACATGAGGGGCTGTATAGCATCGCCGCAGGCAAGGAGTCAGCGTCTTCGGCCGTGTCGAGCGCAGGTCTGATGCGAGCTTCGCACCTTGTGGTGCACAATTGCAGTGCCGAGGACCGCAAGAACGAGCAGGACGTGCGACCAGTAGAACAGCTCGTAGTACCGCTTGCGGATAGGCTTGAGCGAGAGGGCGGTGAGGGCCGTCAGGAGAAACCAGCACTGTGCATCATCAGGTCAGCATCAGACATCGCCTTTGCAGTGCGCGCAGATGCGACGGGTAGGAGAGCAAGACGCACTGCGATTCCGCACACAAAGCGATACCACCCCATCGCAGGCACGAGAACGACGCGGCCGAATGGGTCGCGGTCATGCGTGAGCTGCCACATCCAGCCGATCGCGTGTCCTGTCGCGAAGAGCCAGACGACGCGGCCTATGACAAACAGTCAGGTCTTTGAGAGTCGAGCAAGATCGAGAAGCGGGAGGACGAACCAGACCAGCGATGCAGGATGGCAGTCTGCAGGACGAGCGAGTCAGTGCCGCCGTGCTACGACGGTGAGTGTTCTAGCAAACTGCGCACCTTGTCGAAGTGGTAGTTGGTCAGGAACGGGGTTGCCCATAGGTTGAACGGCCACTATTGGCGGTGTACACGTCAGTGCCTTCGCGCTTCGTAGTGGATGCAAGAGAGGCGCACCTGCTTCAGCGCAAGCGTGACGGCGAGGGGCAGCATCGCGTAGCCAATCAATCCGAGACGAGCTGCAGCGGTCCAGGCGTTGAAGCCGATGTTGAAGTTCGGCGCTGCGAGGAGCGGGTCATTGAAGGGCGCCTGTGCAAGATTGCACCTGTCAGTACGACTTCAAGCAGAGTCGTCATCGATCAGAGTGGTGTGAGCCGCACCCAGCCGTTCGGGTTGTTGGCTCCGCGCTTGCGGTAATTTGACTTCGGCGGGCCTGCGGGAGACGATCAGCTAGAGCTCATCCAGGATCTGCGCTTGAGGCACGCACCGTTCTGTCCAGACCAACCGCAGTCGCCACCAAAGACGCAGTCGGTTGGCTGCGGAGCGTAAAGGCGTGAGCACGCGAGCTAGGACAGAAAGACGGGAACGCGACATCAACGCACCTTGATGTAGTCGTCGCCAGCGAAGCTCGCCAGCACGGCGACCACAATCAAGATGGCGACGCAGATCATCTGGGCGTACGTCGGGCTGGCCCAGATGACCTTTTTCCGTCCGCGAGCGGCATCGTCGCCCTTCTCGCTCGCGCCCACCGCGGCGTCTCCCCCGCCCACACGCTTGGTCCAGGTCATGCGGCGGACAGACCACTTTCTGAACCACGCTCCGAGGGCGGAGCCGCCCGTGCGCGTACCCGACAGGTGGTACGCGATGGACCAGAGGACGAGGCCGCCGCCGATGGCGATCCAGAGGATGTAGGCGTAGCGCCAGGTCGGGTAGGAGAGCGTGTGGGCGTCGATGTAGGGGATCGTGAAGTACTGCGTCAATGACGACGAGTCGACGCCGCCTGTTGCGTCGACGATCTGCGCCGTAGCGGTCGACGACCCTGTCGGACCGGCTTGGGACGCCCACGAGATGGAGGACGGAGCGGCGGTGGCGCCAGGCGGGACGTAAGCAGCGGTCGCAACACGGGCAGACGTGGCCATGGCGGGCGTGTGGACACGGGAAGCGAGGAGGGGAGGGTGCGCCAAGAGATGGTGAGTGAGCGAAGTGGCGAGGGGCTGCTGCCGGCTTTCGAGCGCCGGTGTCGCGAGTTGTTAGTTGTAGCTGCTCCCTCCAGCCAGATTACGCCGCCTTATGCACGCCGACGGCAAGAGGAGCGACGGTTGAAGGTCGTTCGGCGATCCCGGACGACGACGAGCAGTTCTGCCGCACGAGAGGCAGAGACGAACTCTGCGTGGCTCAGAGGCTCTCTCTTGTGAGCTTCGACCCGCTCAGCCGGCGCGCAGAGCGAAGTGAGGCAGAGTCGCCGTTGCTGCGACCGCGAACCTCTCTCGCTCGCCCGAACAACGCAAGGTCAGACCCGATATCCGCCCCATTCTTTGTGTGCGTGCGTACGATAGTTTCGCAAGAACTCTCGGTAGCAGCGTTCGCTCTTAGTTAGTGTGCCTTGGTCACTACCTTCACATGCCTTCTCACAAGCGACTGAGCGACTGCCGCGACGAGCAACGTGAAACGTGGAAGCGAACCATTCCAAGAAGTTGCGCACAACGATACAAACACTCCAAGAAAGTCGAAGATGCCGCCGCAAGCATGACCCACCAGCCCGCCTCGTCCTCGCGCCCTCCCAAGAACCGCGCGCAGCACGTTTCAGCACCTCGTGCGCGGCCACTGCCGTTTCATCGCCTCGCGGAACGTCGCGTCGTCGTTTAAGTCGAGCGGGGCAGTCGCGCTTCCGCCGCGGAAGCCGGGCGCTTGCTCCAGCGGAGCGCGACCGTGCATAGTGTAGCGCGAGCGGGCGAAGATGGGCGGCGCATGCACGAGTGCCGGTGCGGGAGAGGCGATGTCGCCGGCTAGTCCAAAGGTCGAGGCGGGGCCGACAAAGTCCTGGACGGGGAACATTGCTGGAGAGGCCTCGAGCGAGTCGAAAGCGGGAGAGCGGTCGTCCATGTCGTCGTCGATCGTGTCGAGAGGCGCGCCCTGATCAGGACATTCGTGTCTCGGATCGTCGGGGTAGTTGTCCTGGAAAGACTGGAAGAGGCCGCCGTCCAGGCCGTCGTCGTGCATGATGTCGGGCGCAGCCTGCTCCGCCGATACCTCCGCGCCGTCGTGCCCCGCTACGCGCATTGTGGCTGCCGCACCGACGCCAGAGAGTGAGGCGAGGTCCTCGATCTCGGTCAGGATGCGCTCGACCGAGTCGGTCCCCAAAGCCGACGAGTCGGGCGGCGGCGCCTGTCCCTGTCGCATGTCAAGTGCGCTAGCGCCGTGATCGGCAACGTAGGTGCCGAGGTCCATCCCGCTGCCTTCCAGCGCGCTAAAGTGGTCGTCGACCGCCTCGCCCGCATCCTGCGCAGTGGCCGCCGCGCGCTCCTCCTTCTCGCGCTTGCGCCGCGCAAGACTCGCGGCCGAAAGCGCCGACTCGCCCGTCGCTGCGCTCGCTCCGTCCACTCCTCCCGCGCTCAGGCCCGAGCGCTGCGCCGGCTGCTCGGCGCGCGGCGGGGCAGAGTGGCGCGACGAGGGGATCTCGACGTGAGAGAATCGGAGCGGGCGAGGGCGCTGCTCGGACTTCTCTTGCGCCTGCGCCGTGGCGACTTTCTCGGCAGCGACGATGGCGGGCAGAGCTGCATTGCGCGAAAGAGTCGGGCCTGCGGCGGAGGAGCGACGGCGCGGGGCTTTCGAGCCGTACGTGCGCGGCTGGCCCGTATGTCCGGGTGCGGGGCCGGCAGTGGCGGAGGGACGGCCTTTGCGATTCGTCGCGTGCGCGTCATCAACGTCGTCGGCGTGCAAGGACGAACTCGAGAGAGTGGAAGGGGAGGGCGGTAAAGGCGGGTTCAGGAAGGCGAGCTCGGAGAAGGCGAAGTCGTGGTCTGTTGGACGGCGACTCGAGCGTCAGCAAGGCTCCGCCTCAGAAGTGCAGAGGCTTGATAAGGACAGTGACAAGGAGAGCTCACGCTGCTTTTTGCCGACCTTCGTGCGCTGCGACGCTTTCCCCTGGTTGAAGATGCCGAGCACAGGCTTGGGCTTGAGCTGTAAGCAGGGCACGCGGCTGATCAGCGCGCAGGTCCGGCAGGAGGAGAAGGGAGGAACGCACTGTCAGCCGCTCTGGTCCCACGTTCTTTGGCTTGCCCAGTTCCTGCACCCTTTTCCTGCTCTCGCGCTCCTTCGTCTCCCGCTTGCGCTTCTTTCCCCTGCCGTGCTCCTGCCCGTCCTCCTCCTCGGACGACTCGTTGTCGGTCTGACGCGCACGCTGCGCAACCTTGACCTTGGCGGCGGCAGCGGTCCCGACGGCGGTGGACGAAAGGGTGAGATCTTTGCGGATGAGCGCTTTGGCGCGGCGACGCTCGCGGCGAGCGCGAAGGCCTGTACAAGTCATACGACGTGAGCTGATGGATCGTATGCGAGCTTGCTCGAAAGAAGCGGAAGGCGGACGTACGCTCCTCGATCTCGTCCAGCTGGTCCTGCTCCTCCGCCTCCTCGCGCAATTTCCCGCCCTTACCCTTTCGTCCGTCGCGCACGACTTCCTTCTCCTTCCCCTTGCCCTTCTTGCACCCCTCGCTCAGCCGTTGCATGCGCGGCACGAGCACGCTGCTCGCCGCGCTATCCGGTGCCGCATTCTCCTTACCGACCGTGTCGCCCTGCGCGGCAAGCACGAGAGAGGCAGGCGCCGACGAGCGGTTGCGACCCCTCAGCGCGTCGGCGACGAGAGGCTTCTTGCGCTCGCGCGGCGCCGCGGCAGAGTCGGCGAGGCTGCGCTTCCGCGCGAGCGGGCCGTCGTTGCCGAACGGGTGCAGTACGAGCGCCTCGTCCCTCGCGTGATCCTTCACGCGCCCCTCGCGTACTTCTCCGCTCCAGCTAGCAGCAGCCGAGCCTTCCGCGTTGGCGAGGAGCAGCCGCCTGACTTCGGGCGGGGTGCGTACGCCGTCGAACTCGCGCACGAGGTCGTCGTCGTCGATCGGCGCAAGGTCGTACGCGCCCTGCACATTCGCCGGATGTGCGAGGTACTGCTGGACGGTGCGCGACGGACGGGCCGGATGCGCGGAGGTGTGCGAGGCGAGGTTGGCGGACGAGAGGGTGAAGCGTGACGGACCGGGCGCGGGCGCGTGCTCCGAGGCAAGCAGGCCGTGCATGAGCTCTTCTTCTGTCCCTGCGGACCCTCTGTGAGCCTCAAGAAGCGGTTGTGGGCGGGTGAGAGCGCGTAGTCCACGCGAGAGGAGCAAACAAGAGACGAGCCGCAACGCGCTTCTCCCTCCGGGTGTGCTGCTAGAGTATGCGAATCGTCTGTAGCCTTTCTCTGTGCCTGTAGAAGGTCGTTTCAGGCGCCCGGAGCGAGTGCGGCGGCGGGACGAACGTGGCAGCACCGCCTCGTTCGTGCGAGAGCCTCGCCAGCTCGACCCGTCTCGCTGAAAGGCTTGAGCGAGTCGTAGGCATTGACAGAGGGTCTTTTCACCCTTGCAGACCCTACAAGTCGCCCAGGAAGGCGTTGCTGCGGTGCCGCGACCGCCTGCCGTCCTCATCGCCGAAGCGGTTCGCACTCGCTCCCGTCGCTCTTCCCTCTCCGCCCGCAGGCTCGCACGCCGAGATGACGAGCAGAACGACCGTCCTCGCTCAGATCGAGGACGCCACGAAAGGGTCCGCCCAACTCTCGCTCTCTCGCTCAAGTGGGACGCCGAGCTGACGATTGCCGCTCCACCTTGCTCCGGCAGGTGCATCCACTCCTTCCTGAACCGCGTACTGCCAGCTGCACTTCGCTCGGGCTGTCTCTGGAACCGCTGAGCTACCTGCGGAACCTGAAGGTGGCGATCACACCGTCGACACCAGCACGCTCCCGCTCACCCGAACGATTCGCAGCACTGACACTCGCTACCTCCGTGCCGCTCCAGCTTCGAGGGTCTCCTCGACAATGACCTCGACATAGCCATGCAGATCCTGCGCGCGAAACCCGACTCGGCTTTCCACCTCGTCGGACTCGGGATCGCTGCTTTCCTCAAAGCCATCCTCTCGCGCGAAGATGCCGAGTTGCGCGAGGCTCGTCCTGACCATCCGCCTTCTACCTCGTCCCGCGAAGCTGACCACTTGAAGGGAACAGGCAACGGACACGCTTCTCAAGGCAGAGACGGTTGCAAGCGCAGAGGCCAACACCAAACGGCCAAGGGGCGACACTGCGGGAGCGTATCCGGCAGGCACGGAGTTCAAGGTCCGCACTCACTCGAGTCTACGCAGCTTTGTGGTGTGCTAATCTGCCCCCTGGCGTCTGCAGCTTCTAAACGGAGACGCCGTAATCGGGCAAGCCCTCGTGGCCATCATGTCGGAATCCTACGTCGAGTTTGCCAAGGCCATCTGGAAGCTCAATAAGGCCTACAAGGTACTCTTCCTCTCCTCTTTGCTCAAGCCATACCTGGGCTCAAGCGAGCAACGACCCGATCCCGCAGATCTTCATGTCGATCCAGAAGACCGTCTTTCCCAACGGCGTTGAAGAGGACGAATCGCTCGACTCCGTTTTTCGCAAGCTCAACGAGAACTACCTCGCGCAGACGACCAAGCCGGCCGAGTCGTCCTTAAGCAGCAGCGGCGGAGGAGGCTTCTTTGGCTGGGGCCGCAAGAAGGCTACGCCTGCTTCCACGCCCCTTCGACATGCGGCGTCTTCCGCCGCCCTCTCATCTTCAGCTGGAACCCTGCCAGCAGCAGGCGCCGCCTCAGCGCCCGGATCGCACATGCCTTCGCGCCCCGAATCCGTGTCGGAACTAGCCGACGGGCTCGACGGGAAGTTCACACTTGCAGGCGAGGAAGTCGCCGCTAATGCGACCGACGACCCCGACGCACACCCGCAGCCGCTGTGGGCTGGAGACGCGCTCACCACGCTCGTCATCTCCGGCGCGGCGCTCGGTTCGGGCATGTTTGGCTTGATCTTCTCGAGTGTGTTCACCTCGCCTCGCTCCCGACGCCAGACGAGAGACGCTGACTGTGGTCCATCGTGCAGTGCTTCCCCCCAAGATGCGCAAAGCCATCTCGTGGTTCGGCTTCTCCAACTCGAACCGCCCGATCGCGCTCAAGCTCCTCACGGTCGCGTCAGCCAGTGCGTACCTGCGTCCATCCGAGCAGCATCGACGGCGACCGCTCACTTTCCGCGCGACTCGCAGCGGGCGACGACGTGCATGGCTTCTTCGCCAGCTTGACGCTCCTCACGTTTTACGGCTTTATTCTGCTCAGTGCGCCCATACTCCTCGCCTTTCAGCTTTCCCTGGCCCTCTGACGAGTCCTCTTGCGCAGTGTCCGGCTGGCAAGCCTCCGAGCCGCATTACCTCCGCAGCATGTCGCGCATCCTCTCGCGTGTGCACACCAAGTTCCCGCACGGCACGCTCTGGGTCCTCAACCGCGCAAAGCTTGCGCGGTACGAGCGCCGCAGCGACGACGCCATCGCCATAATTGAGAAGGCCCTCGTCGAGGAGAAGAAGGCGGGCAATACGTTCAGGGAGGCGGACAGCTTGCTCGTGTTCGAGGTGCGTCGACGCACTTCGTACTCCTCTGCTATCGTCTTGTACCAAATAAGCGCTGACTGTGCCGCGTGCGGTCCACTGCAGCTCTCGTGGCTGTACCTCTCGCAGGCGCGCTTCGTCGATACGGCGAATTCGTTCGAGCGGATGTGCGAGTGCGTCGGGAAGTTTGTCCGTGGCGGACGTCAGCTGATCCGACCTCGCTCGAATCCGCAGAATGAACAGCTGGTCTCACGCGACGTTCGTCCTCCGGCCTATTGACCATTCTGGAGCGTTCCTCGCCTGACCGATTCTTCCTACAGCTACATCGCGATTGCCGCCGGCGCGCTCATCGATGCGCTCAACACGCAGCGTCTCGCAGGCGAGACGCTCTCGCCGGACCTCGTCACGCGCGTCGAAGCGCTGTGTGACCGCCTCCCCTCGCTGTGCCAGCAGAAGCGCGTCTTCGGCGAGAAGCCCGTCACGGAAACCTTTATCGTCCGGAGGGGCGACGCAAACAAGGCCAAGCTCGACAGGTGGATCCAGAAGGGAAGGGTCAAGCCCGATGCGAAGGTCTGGGAGGTTGTGCGGATCAGCAACGCCCTGGGTGCGCCGAGTTTCGCTCTTGCACACGCACGCTCAGCACACCGAACGTCTGCTTCCACGCAGAGCTTGGCCTCTTCTGGGCTACCGTCGGTGGCCGCTCACCCGCAAGCGGCGTCCAGAAACAGATCGACCTCCTTTCGTCTTTTACGCCGCTGCCTCGCTTCCGCCCGACCGCCTCTTCTCCCTCCGCCTCCGCCTCCGCCTCGCCAGCCAACCTGAGCCGTACCTCGAGTCGCACACCCTCGACTCTGTCGCGCCGCGGTACCAACCTCTCGTCCTCCTCTTCTGCCCCCTCTGTCCCGCTCATCGTCTCCCCCTCGGACGAGCTCGACACGCCCTCCGAGGTCCTGATCCGCGACCTCCTCCTTGGCGTGCTCTACGCCTCGCTCTCGCATTCGGACCCGGCGCGCCTCCGTATCGCCGCAGCCTTCCTCGACGCCATCCTCGCAGCAACGCCCGAGCAAGTCGGCGACGAGAAGTGGGTCCCGGCGTTTGCAGGGTGGCACCGCGCGGTCGTCGAGCTGAAGAGTGGCGACCTCGAGATGCGAGAGCGCGGAGTCGACGAGGGCAAGAAGACCGAGGAGGCGAAGAAGATCTGGAGGGACAGGTTCCGGCGCGCCGAAACGTGGTTGGATGCGGTGCTTGCGCTTGGCGAGTACGACTTGAAGACAAGGGTGCGTTACGCTTTCGCGCTCGACTCGCCTGTTGCCGACATCATGTTGATCGTTCCGCACTACCGGAACAGCTCGAGTCGCGGGTCTTGATGCTGCGCGACGAGATCGCAACGAAGAAACGCCGCCTCGGTCTCGCCTGAGACGGCCAAGCTGATTGTGACGCTTTCCTACACGTCTCGACGTCGCCTTCGTATATTCTGTCATTTCGCGTCACGTTGCAACCAGTAGACGATTGGGTCTTGCCTGCCGCGAGCTCGCAGAGACGGGACAGTCGCTATTTTCTCGAGGCGGAACGGACAGAGTATTTGCGGTCAAATTGCGCGATGCACGCTTGGAGCGGCGCATGCAAAGACGGTACGGAGCAAGGAAGGGGCTCTGTCGTCGACTGCGGACGGTCGGGAGCTAAGGCACAGACGGCGGAGATTGGGCACAACGAGGGGCAGAGTTCTATCAACAACGGTGTACAACAGGTGAATGTACGGTACGGCGCAAGAGGGTACGGATCATGCAGCGGGTTGAGCGCGTGCAAGTTGCTGGGGGAGAAACGTCAAGAAAGGCCTCGGGGTAACGGATGAAGCGGTGTGAGTAGACGAGAGGCAAGTGGTATGCACAGATGTGGGTGGATGTCGACAACAGAGCGTGTATGAACGATCACGGCGGGTACAGATGTTCAGGCGCGCGAGACGGCCCCAAGAGGGGCCGAGGCATATGCGACGCCGTTCTCGCCCGCGAGATGGTAGAAGGGCTTGACTTCGGTAAGCTGCTGCGCAAGGTGCGACTGGGCGACAGAAGGGTGAGGCTGGTGCGTCAAGCCGGCGTAGTACGAGTTCGAGACGAGGTGCGGCTGCTGGTTTGCCTGTAGTGGTGCACCCTGCGTCGGCGACGTTGAGTAGTACAGCGGGGCGTGGCTCTTATAGGAGTCTGCGACTGGCAATGTCGCGTGGACGGCAACGGGCGACGGAGTCTTCTCCTCGTCGTCGAGGCGTGCCTGGGACTGGTAGACGGCTGGTACGGTGTGCTGAGGCGAGTAGGTGGCGACGTACTGCTCGGGCGGCGGCGAGGGCGGGACAACCAAGCCGGACGTGACCGTGCGCAAGGGCGGAAGTTCGTTCGACGCGTACGCAGCGAAAGGGCCGTGCGACCCGCCGTAGGCCGTCTGCTGCTGAGGCGCGGCGGCGTAATAGTATATGGCTTCATTAGGCGAAGGCCCGGGTGCAGCGTAGTAAGCTGATTGCTGGGCCGGAGGAAAGAAGGTCGAGGTGGAAGGCGCGGAAACAGGCGAGGGGTAGCCAGTGTTGTACGGCGAGTGCCCGTCGTATTCAGGCACCTGCTGCATGCTCGCGCCAGGAATGGGACGCGGCGACGAACGGATGGTCCTGCCCCGGGCCTCGAGGGCGTTCCACGCAGGCAGTTGGTAGTTTGCGAGACCGGCCTGCGTCTTAGTCGGCTGCTGCTCCTCGTCATAGTCGAATCCGCGTTCTTCGGGCGAAGCCGATCCGTCCTGGAAGTCCTGGTCCTGCATAGCGGAGGAGTTGGTGTTTGCATCGGCCGCATTCTTCTTCCGCTTCGTCGTCGGCTTCCGCGCCCTCAGCTTGCGCTGAATCGCCATAGCCTTGTTCTGGTCGTCACGGACGAAGCAGCCCGACGGATGACTGTGCAGTTCGTGTTGAGTCCGGTCAGAGAAATCGAACGAGAAAGGCTGAACAGGCTCGCAACGCACGTGAAGACGATGAAGGCCGGCAAGGATGAACGACGTTCGGCGGAGCGGCGACGGTCCGACAAGCGTTTGAACGAGTAGTACGAGAGCTGGCGGATAAACGACGAGAGGCTATACGCGCGGGAGGCAGGAAGAAAGGGTTGGCCGTGGCATCAGCATCGGTTTCCTCAAAGACGCGTGTCGTTCCTCGGCTGAGGCCGTCGGCGCAATAGTCTCTGTAACGTAGAGGTGCCCGTGCGCAGACAGGCCTCAAGCGAGAAGTCGATGCGCGTCACATCCCGCCGCCCCACCTCGACCGGGCCGGACGCAGAGAAGCGCATGCGACTCACGACCTGAAGTCCCACTGCGGCGCCAGCGCGACGCGAGCCTGCGAGTCGATGCTCGTGATGGCGAACGTGTCGTTGTTGAGCCAGTGGAGGTAATCGGGATGCTGCTGCGCCGACAGCAACCTGAGGCAGAGATAGGGGCTTGGTCAGCCATCACTGCTTGCAACCCGTGCAGGTGGGTCCCTCTCTATAGGCGAATGCGTAGAGAGGCCGGAAGGGGCAGATAAGCGTGTAGGAGCGCGAGGACGCACTGGTGGAGCTTCAGCACGAAGCTGCTTCGCGGCTTGTCGACAGCGGCGGACGCGGCCATGTCGTAGCGGTGCAGGGCCTCAATTCACAGGTCGGCGCAGGCCGTATGTGCACCGATTCGAGCTGGATCGGTGCAAGAGCAAGTGTTGCGGTTCAGCGCAGGCGGGACGATGAGGATCCGCCGCTGCCAGACGTCCCGGCACACAGCAAACGAGGGGCGAGAACGCGCAGTCTGTACCTAACTACCCTCGCTGACTAGCGCGAAAGTGTATGCGCCGGGATCGAGCCCTTGGCGTGCCTCGGCGATCCCGTGCCGGTGCCAACCTTGTTCTCTTCCGTCGGACGTTGGTCGGACCGTCTCCCGCCGCTCGCTGGCGCCAAGCTGGCGCTGAAGACAACCGGCCCGCTCATGAGCCGGGCTGAGATTGCATGCTTCACCACGTTCCAGTTGCCAGAGCCCTCCACCGGCGAGGGCATACCTACAGTACCTAACATCAGGGCAGCGGCTTTACGGGAGGGCGAGAGGGCAGAGACGGGAACGCAAAATCTCCAGCACAACGCGCACTACCTACATACAAGCGACACCGTGGTCGGGCAAGGCGCGACGTGAGCAAGAAGGCTCAAGGGCGCTTGTTGAACTCGCTGTCGACCCTTTGCAGATCTTGTTCAGCTTAAATGGACCTGGGTCCTTGAGCCGACAGCGCCGTCCGGCTCTCAGATTCCACGTATAAGCTCCGCCGCGCGCGTGAAGCGTTCGCTCTCGTCTCGCTTCCTTCTCTCTCCTCCTCTACCTACCCACCTCCGTCTCACGCGCGCTATTGCGCTCTCGTGGGTGCTGGCAGATGTGACACCGGGTTGCTCGTACCGTGCTTTCAATTTGACTGCGCTCATCGAGCCCTGCGAATCTGCCGCGTCGACCCAACGCCTGCTCTTGCCCTGCCCTGCCTGGACCTCCCGAACTTGCACGAGTTGGAACTCTCCAAGAGCCGGTCCGCCCAAGGTCCGCCAGCCGGCTGGATACCGGTATATTAGCGTTGTCTCAGAGCGTATCTATCTTGCGATCGAAGCCGTGCCCCGGCCCGCTCTTCCGCCTCGATCGTCTTTCCACGGTGCTGTCTGCCTCTCTGCTGCCCGGGCCGTGATCAGGGGCAACTTCAGTATGCTGGGCGAGCACGCGTGCGTGATGTGATGCGCCGAGCCCACGAGCACGCTTGGCCGATCAGCGCCGGGTGGCGGAGGTCCCTCTCTCCCGCACTTCTGGAGAGCGGGACTCCGTTTCGTATTTCCCGCACGCGCTACGATGCGAGGCCAGACGTCGACGAACAAATTGCGACCCCCCTGCTGCTCGGCATCGTCGCTCATCTGCCTAACAGGCGCGGCCCAACTTTGAACTGTTTTTCGAGCCGCTTTGCATAATCCCGCGCCGCCACGGCCGGCCCCGTGCGGAAAGTCCCTCACGCGAACTTCTCCGGACCGCATCGCGCAGTCTGCTCGAGAAGACGAAATCTGCCTCGTCGGCACGTACCGGTACCGTAGCGGCTTGGCGAGCAGAAAGTTTCTTTGCGACGCTGCTCTTTCTTTGCCTCCGTACTTCTATTCCTGTCTCTGCGCCTGCACAAGAGGGTGCACCCTCGCATTGTGTCACCCGAAACGCCAGGCGGTCTCCCGCCACATCGCCTCAGAGCGTAGAGGAAGGAGCGGCTTCGTGCCGCCTGCCGCCCGCCTGTCGCATACTCGCGAGCGATGGCGCGCGCGCTCGCAAGAAGCTAGCAGGCGGCGCCAGTACGGCGCATACTGGACCAGAGGCAGTGGGCGAAACGATCTTGACCGAAGCTCGAGAGCCGCGTCGGGACCGGGAAGAAAGCGCCTTGAGAAGGCGCGCGGACTGGCAGCTGCGCAGTCCGGCTCGACGGTTGGCTGCAACAGGCAGGTACCAGTGCGCTGTGCTGTGAGCGCATACAGACGGACTGTCGCATGTGCGGGCGAGGAAGCGTTCGCGCGATTGAGAAGGTCACGTTTTGCGCGACCCTGTTCTGCTGTACTCGCAAGGGTGACTTGTCGACCTCGTTTGCACGCAGGCAGCCTGAGCTTGACGAGCACGCGCAAAGAGCTAGAGTTGAGTCGCTTTGCTCTGTGCAGAATCGCAACCCTTCTTGCAACCCTCCCTTCTGTCCGGGGCTTCATACAAGCATCCGGGAACGCAGAGCGGTAAAATTACCGGGTCACAAGAGAGCCACTGACTACACCGAAAGTAAGGACTGGCGAGGTCCAGTCAATTAAGGGAAGACTAGGAAGCGGCGTTGGTAGGTATTGGCATCTCGGCACGAACGGCGCGAGAAGGGCAGACTTGCGTGCCGCCGTCGAATGTATCGTGGTGCAGTCAAGTCGTCTAGAGCGACAAAGAAGAATGTAAAGCATGGACAAGAAAGGTTCGAAGGGAGGCGAGCTAGGTAGGCCGGGTGATTAGGCGAAGTAGGTGAAACGAAGGAAGCAGTGCGAGGTTTAGGTGGAACGACGGGCGGAAGTGGTGGACCGAGCAGGATTAAGGCGACGCGACCTCCTTGGCGCGGAGCGCGAGCGACGACTGAGGAGCGTTGCGCGCGAGCGCCCAACCTATGCGAGAGACAGCATCAGCCGCCGGCCCCATGAATGTTTCGAGCCCTGATTTGTGCGCCGCGCTAAGGGAGCAGTCGCTAGACGGACAGCAAGGGCAAAGTAGAGGACAAGGGAAGCGGACGCACCCTTGATGCCAAAGAGCACCGCAATCCAGAAGAACCAGGCAAGGACAGCAGCGACCGTCAAGTTGAGGAACGCCTGCAGAGACGGTGGACTGAGCTGCGTCCTGAGCAGGAACGGCGGAGCAGGTGGTCCTTACCATCATGTCGTCGAAGTGATGCCGCATCGCCGCGAATGTGATCTGCTCCGTCGACAAGATGAAGACGACACCGCCGCTGGTCAAGCACAGCGCCGCGAGCGCCTCGGTTGGTGGGCGGGACGGGAGGATGGATGCGGGGGGGCGGAGGTAGAGGAAGAAGTAGGTGAGGAATCGGAAGACGGCGAACGCCGCGAGGAGGTTGCCCCACAGAACGTGGATCTCGACTTGAAACTGGTACGTCTGATGGTGCGCCGCCATCGCTGCGCCTGCAAGGGCGGAAGAATCAGTCAGCTACTGCTGCCGCGACAAGCTGGCGCGACACCGGCTGCAGCACTTGACGCACCCGTGACACCGATGCACAGAGCCGGGAACGGGTTGAAGGACCCCGAAGCCGAAGCAGGCGGTGCGATGGCATTGAGCGAGCGACCCGACGCTTGGGCAGCTGGCGTCGAGAGCCATGCGCGGATTGAACGCGACTCGAGGACCATGCCGAGCGCGCCGGCTGCCCAAAACCTGAGAGTGGAAGTCTCGGTGAGCCTGTCGTCCCAGTACATGCGAATTTTATGCGAGCGGGACGCACATGATGGCGATCGAGATGTGCTGAACGTCCTTGACGCTGTACGCGCCCGTCTTGCCCATCCGCTCCATCCATGTGTTCGTCGAGCCGTACACAAAGATGACGAGGCTCTCGACGAACTCGGCCGTCCAGATGGTGTGCGACTTGGCCGGGTGGCGGTTCCATGCCCAGCCGAGAGCCGAGAAGGCGCCGCAGTACCGACCGAAAGTGAGGAGGCCGTACCACAAGAAGATCGAGCCTATTTATCGTTTTCGTTAGTCCTTGTTCCGATATGCAGCTGGCGTGGTAGATAACGCACCCTTGATGATGTGGGCGAGACAGCTGCATCGAGATCACACGGCGTCAGTCCTCCGATCCTCTCTTCGCCCGGCAATCGAAGAATGACGCACCCGTTCAGGTAGCGCTCGCGGCACGTGCCCGTCCAGACGATGATTCCGGTGCACACCTCGATGTAGGCGAGGATCAAGAGCATGCGCTCGGCAAAGTCGAGCAACAGGCCGCCGTACTTGCGGAGCTGCTGCCGCTTCGAGGCCGGACGTTCGACCTCGTGAGCGTCGCCATGGCCGCGGCGGAGCGAGTCGGGCCCGGCGGTGTCGAAGACGGTGTCCGAGTCGGAAAAGGTCGAGTGGTTGCGCGAGAGGGGTTTGGTGTGCCGCGCCGCCGCATTGCTCCACTGCGCTGTGCGGTCGTCTTCAAAGCTCACGCCGGTGCGCTCGGGCGTGCTCATCTCGACGGGCGAAGAGACGAGGCGGTCCACCACGGAAGCGGCGTCGTCATCGTCGCCAAGCTGGAAGACAACGCCGTCATGCTCCTCGACAGCCTTCTCGCCATCTTCGCTCTGGCGAGAGAGCGAGTAGCCTGCAAGCTTGGCGTCGAGCGAGTGGCCCCAGCGGGTGAAGCGGAGAAGGAAGCGGGCAACGTCGAGAATGTTGAGACCGACGGCGAGGACCATCGTGGCCCAGCCCCACGACGTGTGAGACGACCTCTCGTACATATTGGGCGTCAGACCATTGTACACCTGTGCGCAGCAGCGGGAGAAAGGCGCCGTCAACACCGAGACCATCGAGGGATGTCAGCCCTCATCCGGTTGACATTGCCCTCGATCACCGAAATGAAAGCACAACGGACCTGGCCAAAGAACAACCCGAGAATGGAGGTCGCAAGGAAGCCAGTCTGCGGAATGATGGACAGTGCCGAGCGGCCAGCCTTGAGGAAGATGGCTGTTTGAGACGGTGAAGGCGGCGAAAAGTCAGCGACTCTGCCTTCTCGATCTGTCGCATACGGCTGGAATAGTCCAGACACGTACACAGCGGCAAGAGGACGAAGAAGGCGAAGATCATGAGGGCGATGTGGACGTAGAGGAGCGCGGGTTTGCCGTCCTCCTCCTGGTCAAAGTCGAAGTACGAGGGCGGGTCGGGCGAGTGGTGGAGCAGGATTTGGGTCTCGTTGAGCTCGAGGAGCGGCGCCGCGTGCGAGTTGTGGTGGCTGTGCTCGTCTTCAGGCGGATGAGGCGACGAAGCCGAGGAATGTGAACCGTGCATGCTCATCTCAGCATGCTCGTCGTGCCCCTCGTCCTCGTCCTCGTCGTCTCCGTGGCGGCGTACGAGAGGCAGGAGCAGCCGTCGTGGGGGCTCGTCGCGGATATCGACGTCGGTTGCGAAGCCGAGCGAAGGCGCGGCGAGAGCAGCGCTCGCGGCGAAGAGGGCGCCCAGGGCGAGGGCGACGGCGCGCATGGCTGGAGCGGGCCTACTGTGCGCTGCGAACGTTGCAAGCAAAGCGCAGAGGGGGCAAGGACAGTGGCCGAGCTCGCTCACGGGGTCGAGAGGAGCGGAAGAATTGGCGCGGATCCTTGCCGAGGTTGCGGTCCTCGGGCTTCTGAGTTGCGACGATTCGACGACTTTCCCTCCAAGTCCGTGGCCCTGCCTCCGCCCGCGTCCGCCCGTGCACACTCTGCAGAGACTAGCAGACCTTCACTGCAAGGCCCCCGGCAACTCGATCCTGTGCCTTCTACCATGGCTGCGTCCGCTCCCGTGGAAGCTCGCCTCCGTCAGCGCGTCCGGCGCGGCGATCTGCCTCCACTCGCCTTTTTCGCCTCGCGTCAGCACGGACGAACGGCCTTCGGAGCAGCTTCCCCTCCCTTCTAGTTGCATTCTGCCCGAGGGTGCCCAGCGCTCCGCCCGGAGACGGACGGCGGGACGATAGAGCGTGGCCGAACTCTCGGGCCTCGGAACTCCTCCTCCTCCTGCAACACCCATGCTGCGCCTTCTCGGCTGCTACGGTGGTGCACGAGCATCCTAGGCCCCTGACCGCTTGGACCGAAGCGCCCTGGTGCAGTTGGAGGCGCGAAAAGTCATTGTTTCTGCGAGCTGTGAGGCGGTGTCCGCCATGTAGGATCGCTAGCTCTCGCTCGCTGCCTCCCGTCCACTTTGCGCTCAGTCCGTGCACTCTTACCATGCTCGCTTGCCGATCCGCTCAGACGCGGACATACACGCTCTTCTGACCGACCCTTCATCAACTTCCAGGTCATCGCGCTCTCGGTTACTCAAGAGTATTCCGACATCCTCGTATCATGGCTGGTGGTATTAGAGCATGATGAGAAAGGCGGGTGAGCCAAAGATCAGAAGGTCCACCGCAACAGCAAGACAGAAAGGGCGAAAGAGGGTGGGGAGGAGACAAGGAGGAGAGCTATGCAGAGAAGGGTACAGACATGCAACAGGGGTACTTCGGTACGACAAAGACAGCCCCAAGGAGTGACGCTTGATCACCCGCCGACGCGAGCGATGTATTGCGGCGTGTCGAGCTGCACCTGCTCGCCGGCAGGGTCCGCCCAGCTCGACGACTTGCTCGCGGGCGTGCGGCCGGGGGCGTCGATGACCTCGCCCGCTTCGACGTCGAGCACGCTGCCGTCATCGGCGTTGGCGATGCGGGCGCCGAGCCACTGCGAGGGATGTAGGACCGAGTCGGCGCTGTCGGTCCGACCGAAAGCTGGTCGCGGGGCCTTGAGCCGCTCAAGCGACGGCACGACGGGAAGAAGAGGTTTTTCGCTCGTGTCCTGATGCGGCAGCGGTGCGCCGCGGAGGAAGCAGGGCGGGGCGGCGGCTGGAGACGGTGTTGCGAGTGGCGGAGTAGCGAGAGTCGAGACGCTGTCGGACGGGCTCAGGGCCGGCATCGAGAGCGAATGTGGCGTTGTAGTCGCCGTGTTGAACGATTCGTTGGTCCGCGCACGTGAGGGCGCCGCGGACGGCGAGCCTGAGGTCGGCCCGCGTTGGCCGGTCTGCAGGACCTCGAGGGAAGGACGAGGCCCGTACGACTCGGCCCGGACGTGCGCCGGGATCGCTAGGCCAGGAAGGGAGCGCTGTCGCGAGACGGGCGAGTGTGCGGGAAGCGGGGCGAGCGGGACGGGAGGCGGCGAGGTCGAGCGCGCATGCTCAAACATGGGCTGAGGGTTGGCGCCCGGTGGAGGAGAGCCGTAGCGCGCTACAGGGGCATCGCCGTATGGTAGAGGAGCAAAAGGCTGGTAGTAGCCGTACTGCGAAAGTTGTGAAAGGCGGTGGTCGGGGATGGGGACGGGCGGGAGCGGGATGGGAGGAGCGCGGGGCGCGTGCGTCTCGTGCGAATGCGAGCTCTGCGAGTAGACAGAGACGCGCTTCGACAGCGAGCGTTGCAGAGCGTGCGAGCCTGAAGAGCCCGGGCCTGCACTGAACGCGGCCGCGCCGTACGCTGAGTTCGGCCCGGGTGACGGGGCCCGCTGGACCATCTCGCCATCGTAGGCGTCCTCGTGGTCGTCTCCGTGTCCTCGCAAGCTGTTGTACCAGCTTCGATGCCGCTCGAGCGTCGCTGCATCGACCATCCGGTCTTCGTCGCTGGCCTTCTCGTCTGGCGAGATGCGCCCGCCGGCCACCGCAGCCGCGCCTCCTCCGCCTCCGCCACTACGACGAGAGCCTGTGCCACCGTAGAACTGCCCGTGCGCCCGCGGCTCCCACACGTCCTCCTCGATCTCGTCGTCGTTGCCGCGGAAGAAGCCCTTCTTGCGCATGAGCCACACGAGGAAGACGGCGAGCGCGAGCGCGGCCACGCCGCCGACGGTACCGCCTGCGATAGCACCGGCGTTGCTGCCCGACCCGCCGGACCCGGCGACGTTGAGCATGGTCGGGATGGCCGAGGCGCTCGTGATGGTGCGGCCAGACGAGTCGACAATAGTGAGGTATGAGGTGATATACGACGTGGAGCGGCGAATCTCTGCCTCGGACGGCTCGGTTGACGCTGGAGTGCTGGAGGAAGTGGACGATGAGTCGGAAGAAGGGAGAGTTGTGAATGAGCGAGTGGAGGAGCTGCTGGGTTCAGTCGAGCTGGACGTAATGGTCGTCGTCGACAGCTCAGTCGATGTGGATGGCTCCGGGATGCTTGACGACGTAGGCGCCGATGTTGGAGTCGTCGTCGGCGCAGAGGGTGCCGAAGTGGGGAGAGCCGAGCACCGCGTGCTGGCGGGACCTGTCCGCGTTTCGAGCGAGGTGACTAGCGATGTTCGCGTACTCGTGATAGTTAGCACAGAGCCCTGCGCGTGACACCCGTCAGCTTGTGCGAGAGCGGTCGAGGATCAGGGGCCAACTCACCGGCACAGTCGTCTCGACGGGCACAAAGCTCGTCGACGTCGAGCAGAGCGCAAGCTCGCCCAGCACAGTCGGCAAGAGGCAGTTGCTCGTCACGACGGCCGAGGACGAGGTCAGGGTCGAGCCGGGCGCCGTCGACTGCGGACAATCAACAAGTGAGCGAGGTTGTCGCGAGGTCTCGAGCTGCCAGGGAACCCACGAGCTGCGTCTCCGGTACAAAGGCAGTCTCAACAGCAGTTACGACGGTCGCCTCGCCGGGCACGACCTCGCACGTTGAGCTCATGGCGCTGGGGAGTCGGCAGCCGGACCGCTGAAGCGAGCGACGAAAGCGTCAGGCGGAAGCGCGTCCCTCGAGCGCTCAAGCCCGGTGCCCTCGCCGTGCTCGTGCACTGGCGCCACCAGGAGCTGAGCTCGAGCTTTCGCCAGGGGGTTTGAGCGGGAAGAGCGAGGGAAGGGCAGACTCTGCGGGAAATCAGGCACGCCCAGCCCCGCTCTCGGACTCGCTCTGGATCACGCGAGATCGAGCTCGTAGGCCGGATCAGAATCCGCGGACTGCTTCATCCTTGGCCTCGTCGCCCCGTCCCGCCTGCTCCCCCTTGTCCCGCTCGTCTCCCGCCGCAACCTCCGCCTAGACTACGAGCGTGCCGCGCTCTCCCGTGAGCCTGAGCAGCAGCATTCTTCCCGCGAGGGAATCGCAGTCGCATGGCTCTCGCGATCAGTCGCGGCCGTCACAGCACATCCAGGCTTCCAGCAAGCCCGCTCTTCCTCTCGCCGGATGCGACCGAATATTTTCTCCTTCTTCGTTTGAGCGCGGATCTCTGCCGAAGCCGACGAAAGCACGGCATCGCGTGGCGAGGGTCGGCGATGCACGGATCATGATCGAGGGGATTCTCTTACAGGATGCGGCAGGCAAGAAGCGGTCGTGTGTGCGGAATGCAGGGTCTACGGCGGACACAGAGTCTGGAGGAACTGTGTACACGGCCAATCAAGTGCAGCCAGTTTCGCCGAGGCGGTTCTTGGGGAACGGGTGCGGGAAGACGGTCAAGTTTTGGCTGTCGAGGCGGGTCAGTCGCGCTCTTCGAGGCTCGCGGGATGCGCACGCACTTGCTGTACACGTCGGGGTGGCGCGCAATGTACTCGGCAGTGGCTGCGGGCGCAAGCCGGCACTCGTGAGCGAAAGATCGGGAACACGACTGTCGGGTGCGAAGGACGCACGGTGGTCGGGCGGGTCACAGCCGATGCGCGGCACGCCCTTCTGATACACGCGGACGTAGTCGATCCTGAAGTGGCCGGGGAAAATCAAGCGAGACCAGTCGGGTGGTTGAAAGGCCTGAGGGAAGGAGCGTTTCGCGTCAGCAAAGGCATGTCGCTTTCGGACGAGTTCGATCGAGACGCACTGGGCTGATTGCGAGATTTAGATTAATCGACATGGGCTCCTCGCTGACGAGGCGCTGGCCGATCTGCGTCTCCTCGTTCGGGCCCATCGCGCTCGCCATGAACTGCCAGCTGGGCGTCGAGTTGACAAACCAGGTGATCTTGCCGGCAGGTCCCGGCTCGTACTCGAATGCTGTACATCAACGTGGTGTTAGACCATCTCGGGTAGAAGAACAGAGCGGAAGGGTCGCACACGCACCGAATGTCGTGAAGCCCCGACCTTCGTAGCTCGTCTCGTCCGTGAGCGTGATGATCGACGCCGACTCCTGCGAGCGGCGGACTTTAGCAGTATGCCGAGCTCAGTACGCACATTCCGGACGCACCTGGTAGACTGCGCCCGTGAACAGATTCTGGACGCTACGACTTTCGTTGAAGATGCGAAAGTGGGGCGTCTCGTTGCGCCACATGTAGCCCGGATCCATTGGCGCGAACTGTCAGGACGAGCTGTCAGTTCGAGCCCTTAAGCGCCGGCGCAATGACCGAGTCTGACCTGAAGCGATTGCGACGTCGAGCCCGTGCCGCGCCAGTCAACCTGCTGCTCTGTTGATTGGCCGAGCGACGCGTCAGTCTCGTGTTCAACTGCATTCGAAGTGTCGGGAGTGCGCTAGAAGTACCAGTCACGTCGATCTCAGGCGCTCCGCGCCCGACATAAACGTTCGGACCCTGCGACAGAATGCGGTGATCAGCACGGACCCACCTGTGCTATCTGGACTTGCGTGATAGAGGGCGATTCGACAAGTAGTACGCACCGGATGGTCCTCGCCGGGACAGGTGCAGGCCGACAGGCGTTGCCCGGGAAGCTGTAGGCCGTCGCATCAGCTACTTCGAGGGCCTCGACAGACATCGACGAGAGCAGCGCCGCACGTATGACAGCGAGCCGCCGTAGTCACGTAGACCGCTCGTCCTCGCAGCTTCGGGCGCGGTGCCGTTCGGCCAGGTCTGGTTCGGGAGAGTGCCCACGTCGCAAGAGTCGTACGAGTAGGGCCAAGTGCCGTCGACAGAGGCTGCACGAGGACGAGAGAAGATCAGGTTCGCAATGTCCGTCACGAGAGAGCGAGCGGCCTGAAAAGCCAAGATACGGCATGCGCGAGCTGAAAGATAATGTACCGCCGTAGCCCGCGCGACCGAGGTTTCCGAGCGTCCAGACGCCGGGCCTACAGACAAGAGTTGGGTAGACACGTGCGCAATAACCGCCGGCTGAACGTCTGCGCAGAGAGGGATACACGCGCACCAGAAGCCCATGGCGCGCGAGCTGCCCGGGAACGACGCCGACACCTCGATGAGCCCGCCGGTGAAGCAGAATTTGTTCCAGCTCTGAAGCATTGCCGAGCGGAAATTCATGCCGTTCCAGGGTTCTTGCGAGAGCGTGATGACAAGCTTGCCGTCCTGCGTGATGGCAGCGTCCGGATCGTACCATTCCATGTCCTGTTTCGGGACACATATGTCAGACTCGCGGAACGAGCGAGAGCAGGAAGTCGTTAAGCAGCACCTGCGTGGCCCACTGCAGGACAAGGACGATCAGCCTCCGTATAGATGAGAGGGCGCGTGTCGCGAACATACGTAGCGCAGATCGACTGCTTCCCAGTACCTGCAGGTTCAATGCACAGGTCAGTGAGGGGCCGAAGGTCCAAAGTTCGGGTGGAAGCGGTACTTACGGGTCGTCGCCTGGCCAGAAGGTCCTGCCATTGACGTTGAACTGCCATCGAAGAGGAGCGATGGCCGTCAGCGTCCACGTTATCAATGAGTAGTGACGGAACGAGCCCGGCGGCGAGCCTAACCGACGCACCTCGTCCGAAAAGACGATCTCGTACTGGTCGCCATCGACTCCGGTCTTGTAGTATGCCTCGAGCGGGGTGTCGCGGTCGACGAGCCTCGGCAGATTGGGAATGACGGGCACGAAGCCGCTCGCGTTGATCCCGCCGGGACCATACCCGCCGGCACCGGTCGCACCGCGCTCGCCGAGCTGCACCGCGTCCCACGAGCCGAGGATGCCGAAGCGGAGGACAGGCCAGCCCATGAAGAGCCCGACGAGGACGACGGTGACGACGAGGAGCGAGAGCTGGTCGAGCACGCGGGCGAGGTTGTGCCGCTTCCAGGCGCGGCGATCGAGCGCGGCGTCGAGCTCGGGCGAAGGGTCGTGCAGGAGGTCGTCGAGCGAGGCGTTGCTCTTGAGCCAGAGGAGGTGCGGGTGCTGCGCGACTTGGGAAGGCTGGAGCGGCGAGACGTGCTGCACCGTCGTCGAGCGCGGGAGGAACGGTGGGAGCGGGATCGAGTCGTCGAGGTGCTCCTTGAACCCCGACAAAGCGCCGCCGTGACGGGCGGCTGGCGAACTGCTTTGCTGCTGCTCATTGTCGCGCCCGTATGAGCCGAGGAGGTTTGCCTTCGAGCCGCCGAAAATCGACTCGAGCCCGACGCTCGTCGATGTGCCCGTGCGTGTGAGCGGCGTGCGAGGTGTGCCGGAGTCGACCGCAGTAGACGCACCAGTCGGCGAGGGGAACGACGAGGCGCGAAGGGAGGAAGGACGCGGATAGGGGCCGTACGACGCCCCGACCAGGCCGGCACGAATTGCTGTGTGCGCGTCGTTGAGGAGGGGTTGTTTTCAGCCACGGACGGGTAAAGGCAGTCGAAAAGAGCGCACCGCGGGCCGTCTCCTCGAGCGATCCCGACTTCGCCTCCTCGTCACCCTTCGACGCCAGCGGATGGTCGGACGTAGCAGGGGTCGTCGAGAGAGACATGCTGACTACGAGTAGCTGCAGACTGGGGCCGGGGAGGGCGGATGAAACCTCTGTCAGTCTCGTCCACCGATGAGCGTGATTTCGACTGAGGCGGCGGCAGCGCACCTAGGCTGGGAAACTGCGGTGAGGAAGCTTCGCCGGACAGACTACGGTCACCAGAAGACGTGTTAAGCTGTATCAGCAAGGGGAAGAAAAGGAAAGAGGCCCGCTTCGAGGAGATGTCCCCTCATCCTCCGCAGCGCCACGCCCCTCCGCGGACGCCGGTGGCGACTGCGCGTGCGAGCGGAGCAGGGATTCGAGGGTCAGTGGCAAGGGAAAAGAGCATCGACGTCCGCGAGACCTGGTGAGCTCGAAACGGAGACACGCCACTCGAAAGACACGCCCGTGATGATCGTGACCTTCTCAACCTCCTCCTCCCTCCTCCTCTTCCGCTCTAGGCAGCGCGATCGGACGGAAAGGCTGCATAACGACGTGTTCGACATGTGAGAAGGTACGAGGGGAGCATACAACAGGGAGAGTAGTTGGGTGTGTGCAGGCAAGTGCAGGGGAAGGCATGCGGGAGAGCGCTTCGTCGGCGCGGCAAGGTTGAACTTCGGAGGGCAATGGCGGATATGCTCGAGGTGAAGGGTACAGAAGAGCGAACACAGGGATGCTGGGCGGTGTGAGCAGCTTAGGTGACGCTGCGAAGGGCGATGATGGCGAGCTCAGTTCTGGCGTTCTTTCGGGGCACAAAAGAGAGCGGTAGACTTCGTACCTGTACTTCGGTCCTCCGCCTCCTTCCGGCACCATCCAGGTGATGTCTTGCGTAGGCACCTGCAACAAGCGGGAAGAGTGCGGCAAAGAGACAAGGAGAGCAGAGGCGTCAGAATGGGCGTCTCGACGCATCAGATCGCCGCATGACTCTGGCACGAACCTTGATCGAGCACGTCTTGCAGTGAATGCAGTTCTGCGAGTTGATCACGAGCTTCTTGCCCTCGGCATCGGCCTCTGCGCCGTCCGCGTCGACATACTCGTACACGGCGGCGGGGCACACGCGGCCGAGCAGGCCCGCGTACTCGCCGACGTTCTTTGCGACGTGCGCCGCGCGCGCAGAGGGCTCGACGTGCAGGTGCACGGGCTGGTCCTCGGCGTGGTTCGTGCCCGTGCGAGAGACCGAGGTGAGGATGTCGAACGAGAGGACGCCGTCCGGCGCGGGGTAGTCGATCGGCTTGAACTCCCTGCGCGCCACAGCGGATTACAAGTCAGCAACCCGCCTGACACCGGCGAACGAGCAGAGGAGACGCGAGTGCGCACTTTGCCGGGCGCGTCGCCTTCCAGTCCTCGCTCGGGTGGTGGAACGTCCAGGGCACTCTCCCCTTGAGGATCATCGAGTCCAACCCGGAGTAGGCCATCCCGCCCCAGTTGCCGAGCGGCGAGTGGAAGCTCGGGCGCAGGTTGCGCACCTCCTTGAGCTCCTGCGCGACCCACGACTGCTCGAACGCGGCCTCGTACGACGAGACGTCGAGCGGCGCGGACGACGGCTCGTCGGCGGCGTTGGCGGCAGAGACGGCCGAGAAGGCCGCTTCGGCGGCGAGCATGCCCGACTTCATCGACGTGTGCGTGCCTGCGTGCCGGTCAGCGCTCCGACGCGTCAGTATCGCTCGCCGGCAACGAGCGCGCGACTCGAGACGCACCCTTGATCTTGGGCACGTTGAGGAAGCCCGCCGAGTCGCCGATCATGGCACCGCCGGGGAAGGTGAGCTTGGGGATCGACTGGTACCCGCCCTCGTTGAGCGCGCGCGCGCCGTACGCGATGCACTCGCCGCCCTCGAGGAGGTCAGCGAAGAGCGGGTGGTGCTTGAGGCGCTGCGGGCCGGAAGAGCGAGGAGTGAGCGCGAGTCGAAGCGGGAGAGGAAAGGGGGCAGGGACATGCCTGGAGCTCCTTGTAGGGCGAGATGTACGGGTTCGGGTAGTCGAGGCCGACGACGATGCCGAGCGAGACCATCTCGTCCTCCATGTGGTAGAGCCACGTGCCGCCGTACGTGGCATTGTCGAGCGGCCACCCGAGCGTGTGCTGCACCTTGCCCGGCTGGTGCTTCTCGGGCTTGACCTTCCACACCTCCTTGACGCCGAGGCCGTACGTCTGCGGGTCCTTGCCCTCGCGGAGATTGAAGCGCGCCTGGACCTGCTTGGACAGCGAGCCGTGGCACCCCTCGGCGAGGAGCGTCACCTTGGCGAGGAACTCCATGCCGGGCTCGAACGAGTCCTTGGGCTCGAATTTCTTGTCGAGCCCGATCTCGTTCGTCTGGACGCCGCGGATGCCGGTCCCGTCCTCGGTGTAGAGGAGCTTTGCGCCGGCGAAGCCCGGGTAGATCTCGACGCCGAGCTCCTCGGCCTGCTCGGCGAGCCAGCGCGTGAAGCGCGAGAGCGAGATGATGTAGTTGCCCTTGTTGGCCATTTGCGGCGGGTGCGGCATCGGGAAGGACGACGTCGGCGTGAGCCAGCGCATCGAGTCGCTCAGCGCGGGCTGGTTGAGCGGCGCGCCCTTGTCCTTCCAGTCGGGGATGAGCTCGTCGAGCGCCCGCGGTTCGATGACGGCACCCGAGAGGATGTGTGCGCCTGCGCGTAACCGCGGAAGGGGACGAGTGAGGTTCAGAGCGGACAGCGATTGCGAGAGGGGCAAGAGAACGCACCGACTTCGGCGCCCTTTTCGAGCACGACGACGCGGATCTCCTCGCCCTTCTCCTGCGCGAGCTTCATGACGTGGATGGCGGCCGAGAGACCGGCGGGCCCTGCGCCGACGATGCAGACGTCGACCTCATCCTGGACGCGCTCGATGCCCTCGAGGTTGACGTCCTGGTTGAGGGGCTCGGCTTGTGCGCGTTGGGGGGTGCTCGAGAGTGCGCGTGCAGCGGTGCGCACGGCAGCAGGGCGCGGCAGGGTCGCTGCAGCGGGCGGCAAGCCGGAGACGAGGCGGAGCGGCGAGGACGCGGGGGCAGCGGCGGGCGCGGCGAGCGAGGAGCGCGGGCAGGCCGCACGGGCTGCGAGGGTGCGAGCAGTGCGCAGCATCTGGAGCGGGCGGGGACTGGCGCTCTGCAGGACGCACTCGAGCGCGGCCAAGGCGAGACTCGCGTGAAAGCGCTCGAGCCGAAGCGGGCCAGCCGCGAGCGCGCAGCTTCGAGCGACCGCCATTGGCCCGCCCCCGACCCGGACCCGGCGAACACGCGCGAGTGTAGTGCCAGTAGGTAGACTCTGAAGCACCGTCACGTAAGCGTCTCCAACCCAGACAGCTCCCGCACGAGGGAGCGAGGTCGCCGTTCTCTCGTGTCTCACCGGCTGATCTGGTGCAAGTGAGCCTGGGGTCTGCGCAACTCAGCTTGCTACAGTCAAGCAAGTGGATTCGTTCTCACGAGAGTACTCCCGAGCGAGAGAGCCGAGATCGACCTTGGTTGCTCGCGACCAAGAGACGAGGCGAACGGACGACGCGCAGCTCGCCTCGTCCGCCCGCTTTTGCTAGGGCTCAGCTAGTGCAGCAGGAGCATACGAGGACACTGCACGCGCGCACGGTCGCTGTCTGCTTGTACGGGTGCGTCCCAGCCTCTTGCACGAACGACGCGCCCCGACGAGCACTCCGTCAACGTGACGGCGAGCACGGCGGGTCCGGGTCCGACTCGAAGTGCGAGGCTGAACTTGATCCTTGCACACAGCTGCGCAACCACTCCCCGACTGCGGCGCGTGAAGCGAGGACGCCCTCGCCCCCACCTAGACGCTCCTCATCCTCGGCGAGCTCGCGAACGGCGCAGAGGCCGCCAGCATGTCCGAGCAGGACGACCTGCCGCCCTTGCCCCCACCGCTGCCGCACACGCACTCGCGCAGCCTCTCTTCGTCGTCCTCGTCGGACGCTGGCAGCCCGCGTCCGAACCAGGGTGGTTGGGGCGGCGGGCGCACCCTGACGCGGACCGACAGCGCAGCGAGTACGAGCTCGACCTCGACGACTGCCAGCGAGCAGCGCCGGCGCCGCAACGCCGCGCGGAGTGACGGCGCACTCCCTTCCGCGAGCCAGACGTACGCCGGCTCTCGGCGCAGCCCGCCTGGAAAGGCCGCGCCGACACTCGAGCGCACCCTCTCGGCCGCCTCGTCCTCCGCGTCCAGCCGCGCGCGCACCGCCCTCTCCGCCGCGGCCATCTCCGCCGCCGACCTCGACTTTCCGCGCAGCAGCAGCCGCACGTCGACCGCGTCCCCTCCCGCGTCTTCGGCCTTCCTCGCGCGCCCGTCCTACCACTCCCCGACCGCCTCGTCTTTCCACACGCACTCGCTCGGCCTGCGCGGCTCGCCCGGCTCAAACGCCTCGAGCCCGTCCTTCCCCGCCCCCTCTGCCTTCTTCGCCCCGCGCCCGCACACCTCGCACGCGCAGCAGCTCCCGAGTCCGCCGCGCACGGCGAGCGAGAGCGGGAGTGCGGGCACGCGGCGCAGCGCGACCGTCCCGCCCCCGCAGCAGGCGCAGCTGTCGGACGAGCACCTCGAGCTCGCGGCGTCGTCGCCGCCGCCGCTGCACTCGCACATCGGCAGCCCCGACGTCGAGCTGACCGGCGGGGGCGCCGCGGGAGCGAGCCCGGACAAGCCGCTGCGGCCGCCCAAGAGCGAGGCGAGGCGCTGGGGGAGCGTGAGCGCTGCGAGCGGGCAAGGGAGCCCGGTCACGGGTGGAGACGCGAGTCCGCATGCTGAGGAGCAGGCAGCTCACGACGACGATGAGGGGATCGCGTTGGAGCCGCGCAGTAGGAGGGTGAGAGTGAGGACATCCGACACAGGGGCTGAGGAGGGACTGGGACTGGGACGGAATCTCGGCCCGTCTTCCTCCGCCTCTTCGTCGTCGTTATCCGCTGCTTTCGACGGCGACGAGGCGGAGCGGCGGCGTGCCCAGCGGGCTAAGCGCGCCGAAGAGCTGCGCGGGAAGAACCAGCGGATCCTCGACGCCATCAACGGCTCGGCCGCCGCGGGACCGGGCGGGATGCGCCGCTCGTCGACGAACTCGACCATTCGAGACCTGGCAGAGACGACGACGGGGACGAGCACGGAGGATGGCTCGATCGCGGATGAAGATGGCCCTTCGGGCGGCGAGGGCGGAGCAGGGGGTGGGACCTGGCTCGAGGACAACGCCCGCGAGCCCTATCGCGAGTTTGGTGCCTTCTCGCGCGACGACACGCAGCTGCCCGTCCCGCGCAGCCGCACGCTCGGCGACCTCGACCGCGCGAGACCCGTCACGACGTACGGCGGGGCGGGCGGGCGCTCGCTGAGCAGCCGTGCGCCGCTCTCGAGTCTGCACAACGGCTCTCCGCCACTTCCGTCCTCCGCCTCGGCGACTCGCCGCCGCTTCCCGACAGACCTGGACGACGCACCGCCCCTGCGCGCGACGACGTCCATGTCGTTCTACCCAGCATCAGCTTCCTTCCCCTCCGGCGCCGCGCCGCGCAGTGCCACTCGTGCGACCCCGCGCCGCTCCGACCTATTCCTCGCTTCGCGCTCGGAGCGCGCCGCGACTGCTTTCGGCGGGACGACGGACCGGGACGAGGCGATTGCGCAGCGGTTGCGCGCGAGCGGGAGTCGCGAGGTGCTTTCCGGAGGCAGCAGCGAGCGCAGGCGAGTGCAGAGCGAGAGCTCGCCCGCGAACGAGGCGCCGCCCACTCCGACGGGCACGGGCTCGCTCAGGAGGAGGAGCCAGTGGGGCACGGTCGCTGCGACCCCGTCGCCCGGATCTGGAGGGTCAAGCACGCGCGAGAGGCTGCCGCTCCCGCTCGACTTCCGCGCGCCGCCCCCGCAACAGCAGCCCTCGACGAGCGATGCGCTCGCGCGCGCGCTCGATGGGCTCGATCTCGACGACGTCGAAGACGGGAGCGCAGACCTCTCGCCTTCGCGCTCGACTCGCGCACAGACACAGCAGCGGCCCGGCACGTCGATGGCGATGCGGCACCAGCGCGCGGGGACCGCGAGCCCGACGCTCGGCTCTGGCGCGCGGAGCGGCGCAGGCCCGCGCAGGCCCGCGTCGAGCATGGCGCTCGCGAGCCTGTCGAGCGCGATGACGCCTGCTCGTGGGGGTGCGAGGCCGTATAGCCGTGCGGGGGCGGAACGCGATGAGGACGAGGGCGACGACGAGCTCGAGACGACGCCCAAGAGCGGGCGGAAGCGGGGGAGCAAGGAGAGCGGTGGCGCGGGCGCGGAGAGGCAGAGGACGTACTCACGAATCTCGGGCGAGAGGATGGCCGAGGCGAGGACAAACGGTGCGATTCGTACAGTGCCTCCAGGTCTCGAAGGCATGTGCTTACGTCTACACGGGCGCGCCTACAGGCTTTCTCGCCAACGATCATACTCCGCCGCCGCCGTCTGCACGATCAGACGATCGCTTCTCGAGCGTTTCAGGCGATACTCCCGTGCGCAGGTCGCGCGGACCTGCAATCGACCCCGAGGCATTCTTGGCCGAAGGTGCGCCGCTCGTCACGATCTCCTCGCTACTGTGCAGCTGACGTGTTTGAACCGCACAGTGGAAGACATACGCCGTCGCACGCTGCGCTCCCGCGCCTCCGGCAGCAGCGGTGATGCCGCGTCTTCCGCCGCAGTTGCTCGCTCGCAGACCGACCGCGACCGCGACCGCACCATCCGAGCGATCAACGCCCTTCTCGCCGGACAGGGCATCGTCGCCACTGCCGCTGGCTCGACGGACGAGCCCCTGTCGCCCGCCGTCTCGTCCGACACGTCTTCGCCGAGGAAGCGCCTTCCGCTCGACTCGTCTACGAGTTCGTCGGCCCGCTCGCGACGCATTTCTTTTCTGCCCGGAACCAACGCCGACGCTCCTATGGCGCCCGGCCTCGGCAGCAGCGGCATGAGCCGGTCGAACTCGGCTACGTCGTCCGCAACTCCGGGGCGTGCAGGCGCCGAGTCGGTGCTGAAGGGCCTGATCACCCAAGCGGGGAGCGGAGCCGCAGACCACCACAAGCTCCTGCTCGCTGCCCTCGAGCAGTTCGATGAGCATTTCTCGACTGCGGGCGACAGCGCCGCGACGGCTTCGTCGGCCGACCTCGTCAAGCGCATGTCGTCGCTTGTCTCGTCGACGACCAAGCTCAACTCCGGCCTGCGCGGCCTGTCGCAGCAGATTCGTGAGGAGCAGCTCGCCGCCGAGCTCGACGAAGACCAGCGCGGTCCGCCTGCGCTCGCCGTCACGCAGTTCGAGAAGAGCGTGTATGCGCTCGTGCGCGCGAGCGATGACCAAGTCCGGACTCTTACCGAGGATCTTCTTGCCATCACGCGTGTCGACAAGGAACGCGAGCGCTCGAGGCGCCGCGAGAGCAGCGGCGACGGTTCCACCAGCCGGCCCGTGAGTCGCGCCAGCGCTTATCGCAGCAGTCTCGGCGGCGTTGCGAACGGCGGCGGTGCGCTACACTCTCCCCCGAAGCGCTCGGCGACGTCGAGCCCGTGGGAAGGTGCGAGCGGCGGCGCGACCGTCTCACATGCGAGTGCACGCTCGCCCAGCCTCGTGAAAGAGGTCCTGCGCGACCCGCTGTCGCCTGCGCTCGATGATTTGCGTTCCTCGGGGGCTTCGTCCACGGCCTCGGCCAACCGCCGGCACACGCTCGGCTACGCCGCCGCGTCGCGCCTGCCCTTCCCGAACGACTCGCCGACTCCGGCGAGCGGGCGGCGTGAGTCCAGTGCGCACGGCAGGTCGCCGCTCGCCGTCGAGGCGAGCGCGTTCGACACGCCTTCGAGGACGACCGTGGCGAGCGCGAGACGGCAGAGCATCGCGACGAGCTCGGTGTCGGCGACTGAGGCGCTCTCTGGCCTCGGACTGCCGCTGCCGCATACGACCGGAGCTGGCGCAGCACGCAAGAGCAAGACCTCGGTGCGACTCTCGCTGCGCCCGTTAACAGTTCGTAGAGCGCTTACACATCCTGGTACGCAGGACACGACGGTCCGCCCCTCCAGTCCCAGCGCTATCCGGTTCCCGACGACAGCCGAGCCAGCTGCTACGACGCAGGTCGATGCAACAGCTGCGACATCGAATTTCTCGCCGACGCACGCGCCGGCCCCAGCACCGTCGCGCACGTACAGCGACCGGGATCAGTCTCGCGCGATGCGCGCGCTCGAGCTGGGCGCCAACCTCGACGAGAACGAGCCAGAGTACGACCTCTCGGACGACAACGATGAGGACGTCGCGCCGTCGCCCAATCCATCGCTGGTCCCGAGTCTCCGCACGCGCAACCGCGACCTGCCGGATCTCCCCGCCGATGCTGCCGGCGACCAGGCGGCGTATGAGGCGTACTACTACCAGCAGCAACAGCAGAACCTCTCGAACCAACAGCACTACATGCCGCCTCTCGGCAGTGCAGTGGCGCTGCACGAGAGCCCGTCGGGGCGCAAGTCGCGCCTCCGCACCGTCTCGGGCGGGCTCGGCGCCGCGCTCAAGAATGCGCTGAGGGGCGGCGAGGGCAAGAAGGGCTCGCTTGGGAGCGACGGCACGGGCAGCCCTGTCCGCGCAATGCCGCCGCCAGTACATGCGCAGGGATACTACCCTTCGGCGGGCGCGCCGATTGCGCAGCCGTTCCCGCAACCGTATCCGCAGCAGCAGCAGTACTACCCGCAGCAAAATCACCAGCCGCAGCTCGGGCGGGTCGAGCGCCCGGTTAGTGTCGGCAGCTCGCTCGAGGAGCGGAGGGAGCGGAGGAAGGAGGTCGAGGGCATCCTTCGGCGCGCTGGACGCGGTTGAGGAAATTGCCTCGTGACGTGTCATCATCCCCGTGCGGCGCAAGTAGAATGTCGTTCCGGCACACATCGCCATGTAACGATACATGATGTGCTTACCTCACGCTGGGCTCTCTCGGTGCGAGCCGCGAGACATTGCGTATCAAGTCTGTTGCGCCCGCTGCTTGATCTGCTCGAGCTCGACCGTCTGCACCCATGTGGGACACTCTCTGCACACGTGGATCTCGCCTCGCCCGACCTCCGCCTGCTCAGCAACGGCGAGGCAATAGAGCTCGCCTTCTTCCCGCAGGAACACCAGGTGAAACCGCCAGCCCGCGAGCGTCTTCCCGTCCAGTTGTGCGGTGCCGCTGCTGTCCTGCAGGTTCACGGGAAAATCTAGTCGCGAGAGGTCGAGGTGCAATCCGTCTCCGGTCGCTTTGACGCAGGCCTCCTTGAGGGTCCACAATGCGAGCGCGTGCTTGAGTCGCGCTTCGTCATCTGGCTCGGCGCGTATACGGGCGAGCTCGCCAGAGGTGAGCTGCGTGGACAGGATCAGCCGTTGCCAAAGAAAGCGGCGTTGAGTGGAAAGGCACACCTGCTCCGCAATGCCGTCTACGAATTCCGACAGGGTCGTGCCGTCCCACGGGTTGCGTATGCGCATGATGTCGACGCCTACTCGTCGTTTGGGCAGATTCGGTGACACCAGCGACGCCACCGCGACGAGGTCCGAATCGTGCGAGACGTTGTAGTCGAAGGTGAACGCCAGCAACGATGGCTCGGTCTGCAGAAACCTCGTCAGGGTGATACTCACTCGGCTGGCATGAAAGGCGCTGAGCGTACCAGGTAGGGGCGGCCGCGTTCAGTTCGAGCGAAAGCGAGGCGAGACCAGTCCGTGTCGAGCCGAATTGTCGCAACATGGCGGGCAAGCAGTCGACCGAGCAAACAGCCTGTTTCGCTCTATTGGTCAGTCAGGTGCCGCTCTTGAATAGCTGATGGCAGGCAACGCACGTCGTGCGTCTCGCAGAAAACGGAACTTGGAGACGTCAGATCGCGTTTGAGGATCGACGAGCTTGAGCAGCTCCTCCAACGACGCGTGCGGCGCTCGTGATTCATCGAGAGGCCCGGCGGAGAACGCGTCGGTGACCCGGACGAGGTGCACTTGCAGCATGACAGAGCTGGCCGCAGGCGAGAGATCAGCAACGAGGCTGTAAGGCAGACGCTGCTTCGCGCAGTGACGTACGGGGGCTTTTCAGACATTCAAGCATGTGCAGGCAGCGGAGCCAGCGCCGATCACGGACCAGCAAGGCGTGAAGCCAACGTGAAGCGATGAGAACGACAACCAGCCGTTGCTTGCTCAGATGAGATGGCGAGTACGCATGCGGTCTTTCGACTAGCTCAAAAGAGCGTGGCAAGGCTCTTCAGCCACGATCAGCCAGTGTGAGATGTGCGAGTGAGCGGGAGAAGCTCAATAAGCGCAAGTTGACCTTGTGCTGTCCCCTCGCAGAGTCAGCATCCACACACATGGCTGCAGAAGGTGCCGAAGCTGCTGCTGCACCGCCCAGCGCAGACCACGAGGCGCTCACCAACACGCTGCGCCCGCTGTCCGACTGCTTCCTCACGATCCGCATCATCAAGTCGTTCACGTACCGCACATCTAAGAACCTCTTGCTGCCGCACGTAGACGTCACGAAGACCACCGTGGGCCAGCTCAAGGACATCTGCCGTGAACGTGCGTGCCGTCGCTGCCCCTCTCGGCTCGTTCTCTCCCGACTGATCGAACCTGTCTCTGCAGAACTCAAGACTGCTCCGGGCTTCAAGCCGTTCCGCACGGTGCAGCTGGGTGCGTAGAGTAGCTTCAAAGCGGAATCAGCCAGGCTGAAGCGCGCGCTCCCGCAGATACCCTCAAGCTGTACACTCGCGCCCACGGCCACAAAGTCCGTCCTGCCAAAGCTGTGTTGGACTTCTGGGCACGACGCTCACGCTACCTCTGATGCAGACGATGAACCTGATCATCAACCTCGAGACGGACGACGACATCCTCGAGGACGACAGCGTGACTCTCGAGTCGGTCGGCGTCGGTGCGTATGCTTCCACTTCATCCCAGTCACCTTTTCCGCTGATCCATGTCGGCTTCACTGCAGAGAACGAGACCGAGATCAGCTTCTTCGCACGCGACTTGTACGAGGAGTACAAGAAGAATCCCGAGCAGGCATGGTGATTCTGCCTGTCGACCATCCGCCCTCGCATCGCACCTCCGCAATTTTTGGGTCTCTCGGTCAACGGGTGTTGTAGCAATATCACTGTCTTTCGTGCACTCCTAGAGCCGCATCTCATGGCAGCGGATCGGGTCCGCCAAAACGGCCGTACCACCTTCGTCCGCCTCGCTCTGGCCTCGCCGTAACGGCTTCAGTGCATCTCTCGCCCCACCGCATAGCTTGACACGCTTTCCCCTTCGCTTTTCACGCTCCTGCCGACTTGTCCCCTTCTCACCGGCTGGTCCAACCTCTCCGTGTGCTTGCGGTGTTGCCGCCGTCTTTCTTGTCTGCTTCGCCTTCAGCTCCTTCAGCAGTCAATCCGACTGGGACATCGAGAGATATCGCAACCCAGTCCTCGAGAGGGACCTGGATCACGCAGGCCAAAGGCACGCGCGAAGCGGCATAGAACGACGATAGTAATGCAGTGCGGGCGAACGACTCTTGATCTGCGACACCTCATCCAAACACAGCCGACAGCTTTGCCGTTGGCACCCACGGCGCGTCGACGCTCCTCACGCGGCCGCCAAACCCGCCGCCGTTAAAGTCCCTCGGTCCGATCGCGCCGTCCTCTCCCGCGAGGAGCACCGCGAGCCTCCCCGTCGGGCTCGCGGCGCCGACGACAAACGCGTCGGCGTGCTGCGCGAGGACCGAGAGGTCGCGGGCAAAGTGGCGCGTGAGGAGGACGCGCAGCGCGCGCGGGACGTCGGCGTTCCACACGCGCTGGTCCCACTCGCGCAGGAGCTTGTTGGCGTTGCCCTCGGGCGCGTGCAGCGTTGACGTGAGCTCGAGCCGGAGGACGTCGTTGAACCGCAGGAGGTCATCGTAGGGCGGCGGAGATGTGCGGAGGACGTTGTACGACACGGCGTTCGGATCGGTCGAGAAGAGCGAGAAGAGCGTCGTGTTGCTCGTGAGCGCGATGAGGGTCGGTGTCGCAGTCGGAGGGAAGAGGTTCGGCCGCGACCGCGAGTACGAAGGCGAGCGGATCGAGGCGTGCGTGAGGCGCCGCACGGCGTCAGACACGCCCTCGTACAGGGTGCTCAGATTGCCGACCTTCTGCGACGCGTCGAGGCCGAAAAGTGACAAGTCGACGCGCGGCTTCTCGCCCGCGAGGTGCACGCCGACGACCGGCCCGCGGTCGCTGCGCTCCGTCACGCTGTACTCGTACTCATCGGAGTCTTCGTCTTCGTCCGCCGCCGCATCGTCAGAAGCACCAAGACGGCGATTGCCTGTCAGGAAAACTTATCAGCGAGGTTGCTTGCGATCGGAGGCTGAGAGTGAGCTGCGCACCGCCCCAAGTCGGCGAATGCTTGCGATGCCGCAGCCCACCGGCGCCCAAACCAAGCTCCATGCGCTGCTTGCGCACGAGCACCGCGAGCTCGTGGTTCGGGCGCCAGACCTCCCTGAGCGCAGACGAGAAAGCGCCGTACGCCTCCTCGAGCGCGGCAGGGAGCGTCTCGCCCTCGGGCAGGACGGCGCCGTACTGGCGTCGGCGCATCGCCTCGAGCACTGCGGGGTCGAGCATCTCGTCCCTGTGAGACTCGGCGAGTCAGCGAGGACCGCGAGCATCGAGGGCGCAAGCAGCGGGAGTGCGCACCGAATCCACTCGTCCATCTCGCGCTCCATCTCGCGGCTGACCCAGACGCGGTCCTGCCCCTGCCACCTGCGCGTACCCATGCGGGTCGCGATGTCGATCGAGAACCAGTCGGGTGGCGGGCGGCAGTAGACGAGGCGCGGGAGGAAGTAGTCGGTCACGGCGCCAAAGTTCCAGCGCGAGTCGTCGGCGAGGACGGTGTACCCGAGCTTGGAGCCGATGACCATGGCGCGGAGGTAGTGCATGAGCTCGCTCGAGAAGCCGTGCGAGTCGGAGAAGCGGAACAAAAGCACGCGCTTGCACTCAGGGAGCGTCTCGCCGTTGAGCGTCACGTCGCCCTCGCCGGCCGTGACGTCGCGCCACTTGCGCGGCAGAATCCAGCTCTCGCCCGCGCCGGCCATGTGCGCCTTGCGGTGCTTGGCCTCGGCGGCGACGGCGCGCGCAGAGGGCTTCGAGGGCCCGAAGAGGGAGGGGCCAAAGTGCAGAACGCAGAAGAGGGCGAGGGCGCCGACGACGAGGCGCATGGCGAGCCTCGGGGGGATACTGGCGCCGCTGCGCTGCCCTGCTGCTGCTCCGCCCGGTCCTCCTCGCGATGCACTGCCTCCTCCTGCGCCTGCGCCAAGGTCGATGTCGACCCCGCCCTTGCGCGGCGAGCCGGTCAAGCGGGTGCGCTTGGTCGCGATCGAGTCTCCTCGGACGTGGCCCCTGCGGTCTGCCGAGGTCGACGCCATGGCCGCGCGACGAGATGAGCGAGCGTGGGGAAGGGGACGCGCAGTGAGCGAGGCGGGGAGCGAGCGTGTCAAGTCAAGCTGTACAGATTCCGAGTACTGCCCAGCCAGTCGACTCGGGCTAGCACTGCTTTCGACAGAGCAAGGACGGGGACAGGGCGAACGAGGCGACAACCGATGAGGTCGACGCGGAAGAGGGGGACACCTCGCTCTCTCCCCTCTCGTGCGGCGACTCGCTGGGCCGTGCCATGACCAAGATACTGTTTCAGTAAGCAGCCCAGCCTGCCCAGATCTCGGTCTGAGCGGATGGCGAGGCGGCGGCGAGGTGGTTCGGTCATGGCTGCTTCGCTTCGGACATTTCATTGTTCGCCGCCCTCTTGCTCTCGCTCTGCACAGCTCGAGACCAGCTCGTACGCGACAAGACCTGCTCACCACCCCGACCGACACACGCTGCGCGCTGCACGAGCCATGCCCCGCCCTCGCTCGGCCCACTCCCTCTGCCGATCGCACCTCGCCTTCGGTCTCGTCTCTGCCGCCGCCCTCGCCTCGAGCGCCGTAGCGTCGCCTCTGCACGTCCTAGAAAAGCGCTACACGGACGTCGGCGGGTATGCCAACCCGACTGCGGGCGGAGGAAAGTGGCTCACGGTGCGTGGACTGCCTCGAAACCCCTCGCAGCCAAGCGTGGCGACGTCTGCGCAATCTCGCCATCGCCGGGCTAGACTCCGCTGAGCTCCGCACTGACTGCTCGCATCCTCTGCAGCTTGCCCGCAACACCTGGCCAGAAGGTCTCGGCGAGCCCATCAACATCGTCATCTCTGCCAACTCGCATCCGGCCCTCATGACCGACGAGGGCTTCTACGACTGGGGCATGTCGATCAACTTTGGCACCTACCTCCTCGACGCTAGCGGAGTCGGCAGCTACCACGGCGAGTGCTTTGGCCAGACGGACGGCGCGCGGCAGGCCGCCAACCTCGGCGACGGAAACGGCATGCGTGCGTCTCGTCTCGATGTCCTGAGCGGGTTTGATCTACTCCCGCTGCTTCGCTCGTAGCCCGAGAGCTGGGTCAAATGGCGACAGGCGATATTGTGGGCTGTTCCGCTCACACTCCCGCACTTTCGCAGACAACCAGTCGGACCTTCTCCGCGAGAATTTCGGAGATGTGACATACGGCGTGTGCAAGGAGTCGGCAAACGGCGGCTTCCACTACCGTGTGTGGCGACAGAACGGCACCGACGCCGACACAGGCGCCTGGTTCCTTGCGGCGAGCGAGGAGGAGGACCTCAGTAACAACCACATGATCGTCGATAACGGGTTCGTACCCTTCCCGTCTCGCTCCTGCTCACTCGATCCCTGACACGCATCTTTACGCAGCTACGACCTCGGGCGCGATGAAGTTGTCCGCCGAGCCGTCGCTCCGGGCGGGACCAAGTCGCCCATCACCAACACGACGTACACGGCGACGGCCGTCAATGCGTCGGGCGTCGGCTACTTTGACAACATCACGTTCTGGGATATCAACCACCGCATCTCGACCGACGGCGTCGTCATGGTGCTCACCGTCGACGTGACCGACCCGGGCACGCTCGCGGCGTGCGTCTTCTGATCCTCAAACGCTTCCGCTCAACGCCAAACTGATCCTTTTCTCTGTGCCCACAGCGCCGCTCGGAGTACGGGCGACAACGCCGCACCCGGAACAGGCGCCTCTGCGGCCGACCTCGCGCGGGCCGCGAGCGTCGGCCTCTTTGCCGTCTTTGCGCTCGCGCTCCTCCTCTAGACCCACTGTGTCCTGTCTCCCCCTTCCCCGCTCGTTCTCTATCGCAACACTATGTAGCAACCCTCCTTCGAGAGAGTATTATATGCCATCGCTCGCAAACCCGCTCCCTCCCTCGCGTCGTTCTGTCCATACGTATCACCCCTCTGCCTCCCACCATAGAAGCTTGCAAACGATTCCTTTACGCTCAATTTTATCAGCCGTGACAGACAGCAATACGGGCAGACACCATACTACATACGGGTAACGATTTCAGGGACACTCTAGCTTAGCGCGTAAGAGAGAGAGGGAGGGGGGATCCAAAACGGTAATGAGAGCGACTAGTGCTACACGGACTGCAATTCCAAACTTTCTGCAACACGTCCTCCTTCACGAACAAGAACACGCGACGCTCCTCACTTGCCGCCTGCGCCGTCTCCGCGCTGCTGCTGCTGCTCCTCATGCTCAGCCATCATCCTCTCCCTCTCCTCGCCCGTGTACTCCCTCCCGTCCGGCGCATGCGTCGGCGGGACGTACGCCTCCCCGCCGCTGTCGCCGCCGCTCGCAGGGACGGCGGTGGTGCTGTTGGCGGCGGGAGGGGGCGACGTCGGCGGGGCGTAGGACGACGTCGGCGGCGGTCCGGGCGGAGGCGCGTAGTGCGAAGACGAGTCGGCGCGGTAGTTCGAGTCTGTTTGTGCGGGCGCAGGCGCGATTGCGTCAGCCGGCTTGGCAGGAGAGGAGCGAGGAGGGACGAAGAGACGCACACTGCGGCGGCGGGGCATCGAAGCCGTTTGCGCCAGGCGAAGAAGCGTGCTGCTGCCCGTACGCGGGCTGACCGCCGTTGTACTGCCCGCTGAGGTAGCCGCTGTTGCCCTGCGCGAACCCAGGCTGCTGCTGCTGGTAGTACTGGCCGTGCGGGAGGTTGTTCGACACCTGCTGCAGCGGGAAGGCCGACTTGAAGGCGCGGGCGCGGCGCCTGCGCATCAAGTAGCCGATAACGAGGATGATGACGGCGACGGCGACCGCAACTGCGAGTGACGGAGGTCAGGAGATCTCGAAGGACGCGAAAACCTCGTAGGTCGACGTACTGCCGACGCCGATACCGATGCGAGTGCCGTAGGAAGCTCCGTCATCGTCACGATTCCAGTCTGTATACGTGAAAAGGAGGGGTGTAAGTACGGAGACGGACAGAAGGAGCCCGGAGAGCTGTTGTGCAAGCCAGGTCGCAGGGGAACGCCTCGTCCACTCTAGGAATCGCCTCAGCAACAATTCCTGCACTGATGTTGAGACTACACCTTCTCTGCGCCTAAGCAGGCAGAATCGGAGCATGCTGGGCGGTGAGCGCCTCCTGATCTCCGACTCGAAGATAGGGCCCCATCTGCGACGCCCCGAGCGCCTCCGAGTTGACTGCTCGGCACACACGGTGGACCAATCAAACCTCCGAAGCCCGACAAACTCGGGCGACATCCGCCCATGCCGCGAAGAACTCCCAAGACTCGAGCCTGCCTCCTCCCTGGGTGACCCGCTCCGCAGACGACGTCGCGGTCCCCGTGCATCGCGCGCCACATACTGGAGAGTCCCGGCACCCTCAACGGCCCCTCACGGCCCAGGCAGGTCGCTCGAAGCGCAGAGGAGCGTCCGAGGTCGCGAGCGGGGTACGCAGCTGCAGAGAGCGGAGGCGCGAGACTCACATAACTGGGCGTGGGCGGGGCTGGCGCTCAGCAGCGCGATAGACACGGGTAGTAGCAGCTGTGCGAGCATCTTGCAAGCTGTTGTCGCTGCAAGTTGCAATTGTGGCGGGGGGGAAGCAAACAGGCGACGTCGACGCCGCCAAGTCTGACACGCAATCTGCACCGCCTTCCCTGATGAACTCTGCCGATCGTACGACGCACGTACATGCTCATCGCTGAGCCATGAATAATGCACCCGGACCTTTTCTCGTCTCTCTTCCAGGCCCGCTCGGCACACTCACTACTGATGCACTTCATTGCCTCGCCAGGTCCGGCGAAATCTTTTGGACGACCAAAGACACACAGAGAGAGGAGAAGCACTCGACAAGGTGTCACCGCGCGGCTCGCTCAGAGGTTGACAAAGCGGAGGTAGGGCTGTCGCGACGGGAGAAGGTGAGTCCTCCTCGCCTGCACGTGCACTGGGCGGCAGTAGAGACTCACGAAGACCTCCTTGACCTCCTTGCCCTTGAAGTGCTCCTTGGCGGCGTCCGTCTTGAGCGAGTTGTGGACAATGAGCGGCTGACCGGGCGTCCAGCCCTGCGGCGTCGCGACCTTCTCGCGGTCGGTGAGCTGGAGCGAGTCGATGCAGCGCAGGATCTCGTTGAACTGGCGGCCGGTCGAGGCCTGAAGGGCGGGAAGTGGTCAGCCGGACCTGGGAAGCGGCCGGGAGCGAAGAGGCACGACGTACCGGGTACTGGAGCGACAGGCGGACCGTCTTCTTCGGATCAAGTATATACACAGTCCGGACGGTGAAAGGAATGCCCTGGTAGAGAGCGTGCGGGAGAGTGGGAAGCGTCAGCGGAGACCGCGGCAGGTGACGCGAGGGCTACGAAGCGGAAGGACAGGCTCTACACACCTTCTCGTCGAGGTTGGTAAGGTCCTGCTCGTCGAGCATGTCGTAGAGCTTGGCGACCTCACGGGTGGGGTCTGCGCACGCATGGAGGAGCCAGAAAGCGGTCAGGCGGAGTTCGCAAGTGTGAGGGCGCGACGACGCAATCCGGCGCGGCGCGACGTCCGCTCAGGCATGCAGCCCTCGCACTCAATGAACGTACCGGCGATGATGGGGAACGAGAGGTTGACGTTGCCGAACTGGTTGATGTCCTGGACCCACTTCTCGTGCGAGCCGAGCTCGTTGCACGAGAGGCCGATCTGCTTGACGCCGCGCTTCTGGAACTCGGGGGCGAGGCGCGCAGCCTCGGCGAGCTCGGTAGTGCACACCGGGGTGAAGTCGCTGTACAGACGGGAAGAGGTGAGCGGAAGAGCGAGATGTGGCCGAGCATGGGGTCGGAAACTCACGCCGGCTGCGGGACACACACGTCAGGTCATTCCTCCTTGCAGAAGCGAGTCAGAGGCACGCACGTGGGAGAAGAGGATGACCCAGGAGTCGCCGATAAAGTCGTAGAAGTCGATCTCGCCTTGGGTCGTGTTGGCCTTGAAGTTGGGCGCCTTGTAGCCGAGGCGGAGGCCGACCTTCTGCTCAGTTGCCATCTGCACAAGGTCGGGTACCAGGGGAAGGTCAGCATGGCAGGAAAGACGACCCTGACGGATTGCTAAGCCGCGTGCAAGACACAGGCCATCATCGAGGTCACGATGCTGGCGAGCATCCCGCCCTTCCATTCCTTGTCCGGTCCTAAACAGTGCGGCGTTGCTGCACCGGACGAAAGAGCGACCAGAAAGCACGCAAGCGCGAGTAGCGGAACAAGCGAGATGCAGACCCGAGGATCGGCGCGTTCCCTCGAGCGTTCCAGCCAAGCGACAGTAGCGTAGGAGCCTTCGAAGAGACTGTACTCACGGTTGCGAGTGTCTGCAAGGCGCAGGAAGGCGGGGGACACGAGCGAGGGTCAGCTACGTTGCCTCTGTGTCGAGCCGGGGAAGAGGGGGAGGGCCACCGTAGGCGCGGAATGTTATGCTAGAGACGGCCTATGAGACTCACGGTGTGCTTGAAAGGTGGAGTGTGCAGGAGAGGAGAGGAGTGCACGCTGTTGTAGACGCGAGCGGACAAGGCGAGCACGCAAGCGGAAGTGGGGCGCGAGATCCCGATGGCGCGCAGCCAGAGGGGGAAACACCGTCGACCTTGTTTCTCTCACGCCTTGCACCGCTCATATAGCAGCTGAAGGCAGACGGCCCAGCGACGGTTTCCGGATTCACTGAGCGCGTGGCCGCGCGAAAGGAAATCGGAAGATACACGGTGCAGCACGGTCGAATTGTACAGCACGAATCTGAATCACAACGACAGAGAGGAGACCCAGACACAACACTAGGCATACCCCTGCTCGCCACGCCACGCCTGCCACTCTTCGTACGTTCGCTTGACCTTGCGGCTCTGATACCTGCTCACCCTCGCGCCGCGCCGCATCTCGTCGCTCACGACGCCCTTGTACCCCGCCTTGCGCATCGCCGCGTCGACGGCCTCAACCTTGGACCAGCCCTGCGCGGGTGCGACTTCGGGGAGGAACGTCGCGTGAAGGACGGTCTTTAGACCGCGCGGGTTCTGTGCGCGCGGGACTGAGAGTCGCAGCTTCGGCAGTGCCGAGAGCGAGCGGTACGACTGTCTGGGAGTCGGAGCAGCAGAGGACGAGGAGGACGAGTTGGTCGAGGCGGTCGAGGCAGGAGTCGAGCGCCCGCTGGCGTCTGGCGGGAGGTTCAGCACCGGGTTGGCAAACTCGACGTAGATCCCGTGAAGGCCGAGCTCCCAGTCGAGGTAGTCGTCGCAGACCTCAAAGTCGGTCAACAGCGAGACGCTGTGGGTCATCAAAAGGTGAGCGAGGAGTTGCAAACGCAGAACGGAGTGAGCGTTGCAGCGCACCCGCACTCGAGTCGTGGCAGCTCCTTTCGCGTGATCGGGTCGAAGCGGCTGTCCTCGAACGCACTGTACGATGTCGTGTCAGCCAGTCAGTTCTTGAAAGGAGAAAGAGGCAGCTGCGCACCTGATCTTCGCATAGTCCTCCAGCCCTCGACCGAGCGGTTGCGCCTCAAAGTTGCCGATGCACCCTCGCAGCCTGGGCTCGCCGCCTGATCGGGGGACGATGTTCCACGTGACGAAGAGCGGGCTGCCCGCACGGCATCGGTCAGCTTGTAGTCGGACCATGCGAAGTGGGGCTCAGGCAGCGAGGAGGCGACGGAGGACGCACAAGGCCTCGTCCTTGTCGAATGGGGCGGGGCTCAGCTCGGTGCCGTGTAGAGCAGAGTGCAGGACCTCGAAGCAGAAGTAGGCGTGCTCGAGCAGAGCGTCGCCGGACGAGGCGGGCATGACGTTCGGGACAGCGGGCAAAGGAGAGGACGGGCAGCGAGGGCGGCTCAGACGACAGCCCAGGGTGTTTGTCCGACAACTTGGTGGTTGTCTCTGAGTGGAACAGGGCCTTAGCAAGCTGCGGCGAGAGTAGGGCGAGCGAGAGAAGGTGCTTTGTGGGCGACGGCTGGTCACGCTTCGTTTGGGTCCGTCTCTGGAGTTGTGACTAGTCTGCGAGTCTTCGTCAGAGCAGACCTAGTATGTAGAGCAAAGATTCGGGCGACCAGGCGAGAGTGACCTGCCTCCAGAAGGACCTAGGGGGAACCTCGCCGTCGCTTTCTCCGCAGATGTTCATAGGTTTTTAGAGGTAGCAGCAAAGATGAAGTCTCGAGTCTCGTCAGCAGTGCTTCTATTTGCACCAGCCGAGTGAGACCCGTTGAAGCGTGTGATCGCGGCGCTCGCTCGCGTCCCGCCCGCTCGACCTTGCACCGCGGCCGCGCGAGCCTAGGGAGCGAGGCGCTGCAGGATGCAGTACTCGAGTCCGTACAGCAACCCGTCTGGGGCGCGCCTGCGGCAACGGCGGCGCAACCGCTCGTCGGTCGCGCTCTTCGTCGAGAGCCCAGCGACGGCGACGACGACGCTCATCACGTTCCTCCGCCGCAAGGCCGGGTCCTTCTTCTCGCTGGGCGTGGGCATTCTCGTGGGCCTGCTCATCGCCAGCCTCCTCGGGAGCGGCCAGGTGCGCTGCCCGTCTCGCCTGCACCCCACCCGCTCGTCGATGCAGTTGGAGCATCTCGCGCTCTCGCTCCAACCCGTGCAGCAAGTGCACTCCGATGACGGGGCTGACACTTGTGCACACAGCCTGCGGCAGTACCGTGGAAAGGGTCGGCGGTCGTCGAGACGTGGACGCAGCGGCAGGGCATCCACCGCAGCTCCGTCTCGCTGCCCACACTCGAGCAGCGCGAGCGCGTGTTCAAAATCCTGTCGACCCTGACGGGCTACCACACCCGCTACTGCCTCCGCAATGCGCAAAAGGCGTACCGCCGCCAGGTCTACGAGCGCTACGAGCCCCTCGTCGGGTACGAGCAGCACCACAAGCGCAAGGGCCTGCGCAGCCACCTCAAGGCCATCGTGCCCAAGGTCGCGCGCCGCGGCATCTTCAGCGACGACGAGAAGACCGAGGTCGAGCAGATCTTCTCGCACACGCGCGAGGGCAAGGCCGTCCAGCGCGGGTACGAGGGCCACAAGTACTTCTTCGCCATCAACCTGTACAACTCGTTCGACATCATCCCCGACCTCTTCTCCAACATGTTCAAGGTGTCGGCCATCCTCGGCTTCCAGAACGTCTTCGTCTCCGTGTACGAGAACGGTTCACGGGATCAGACCAAGGCGCTCCTGCGCCTCTTCGACGCCCTCGCGCGCTCGGTCGGCCTCCGCGTCGTCATTCGCACCTCGCTCCGCACGCGCGGGGCTTTCAACCATCGCATCGAGTACCTCGCCGAGGTGCGCAACGCCGCGCTCGCGCCGCTGTGGGAGCTTCGCGAGGCAGAGGGCGAGGTGTTCGACTCGATCATCTTCATGAACGACGTCTTGCCCTGCGTCGACGACCTCCTTGAGCTCGTGTGGCAGAGCCGCAGGCAGAACGCCGGCATCACGTGCGGGTCCGACTACATCTTCCACGAGGAGGTCGTGCGTCGCTCTTCCTGCTCCTCGTTGCTTTCAGCTCGTTACTGAGACACTCTCACTTCCTCAAACAGGGCCAGCCCGTCTTCTACGACAAGTGCGCTCTCGTTTCATGCGACTCCTACCGGACTCTGCCGCTGACTTAGCTCGTGCAAAGCTGGGTCGCCCGCGACATGAACGGTACTGCGCTCGAGAACGCGCCCTTCGAGGCCGTTTTCCGTGACATCGAGTCGTCGCACCGCTTCCAGCGCCACCTCCCCGTGCAGGTCCAGTCGTGCTGGAACGGTATCGCCGTGCTCGACCCGGCGCCGTTCTACGCCCACCCGCACGTCAAGTTCCGCATGGCCAAGCTGTCGGCGGGAGAGTGCTCGGCGTCCGAGTGCTCGTTGATCTGCAACGACTACTGGAACGCCGGCTACGGGCGCATCATCATGATTCCGCGCGTCAAGCTCGCCTACGACCGCGTGCGTTCCCATTCTTCGAGCTCTTCTTCTCCAATCTATGTCTCGCTAGCAGCAAGTCACTGACGTGTGCTCCGTTCTCCGTCTACAGCAAGTCTGGGACATCATCCACCCCGAGCGGCGCAACCTGACGTACATCCGCGGGTACACGCGCCTCGGCGGCAACCCGGACGACCCGCACTCGGACCCGCAGGACCGCAGCTGGTACGGCCCGCACGACCGCCTGTTCCGCCAGGAGGAGAGCGAGGCGATCAACTTCCGCCCGGCGCCCAAGTACGGTGAGTCGTCGTCTTTCTCTCGCTCGTTCTGTGGTTGCGCCCCCAGCAATGCTCCCCTCTTCATTACTTCCGCGCTGCTCGCGAAACTGTCCCTCGGTCACGATCATTCTGGCAGCCTGCGACGGACCGCACTGCTGCCCGAACTCGACTGACCCTTTCGCTCGCTACAGTGTGGTGCTGGGGATGGGACGGTGCAGGAGACCTCGAGGGCCCGGATGTCGAGCCGATTTGGGAGCTCCAGGTGCGCGCGGCCTGCTCCACCGGACGGCCGGACGACGCTCACGTTCTTTCGTGCTCGCACAGCCCAACATCACGGTGGACCCGCTCCTGGTTCGACACGACCGGTCCTTTACGGACCTGTGAGTGTAGGACCGGGCTGGCGGAGCAGCATAGACGGCGTCACTCTTGGCTCGAAGGGGAGGGGAGGAAGGGAGTTCGCGCAGCGCTTTCACTCGGTTCAGTCTCTCTCGTTACATCGTTTTCTGCCTCTCCTCTCTATAGTGCTTCTCCATCGCTCCACCGTGCTTGTACATCATCCAGCTATACCCTGCAACGATCCTTTATCGGACTGAGCGTCTCGCAGGGCGGTGACATCGGTAGCGTCTTGATCCACGGCGGAGTCGGCGACTGCTCGAAGTAACCTCGCGAGCGCAGCTCTGTTTGTCGGCCTAGCGCTCGTAACACGAGCAAGTCGAACTGCGGGCTGTCGAGTCGCTTTCGTGAGCGGGCACCGCCTCTTTCGCTTTGGACATGACCTCGCGCCCCGCCTCGTCGCACTTGACACTTACAGCGCGTCTTCACAGCTCTACAACGCGCATATCGAGGCTGCCGCGCCGCGTCCGCACTTCCCCGGCGCCTCCTCCTGCTTACGATCCCTCGTCTCTCCGCGCGCGCTTCCTCCCCTTTCCCGTCTCGCCTACCGCCTCGAAAGGCGCGATGTCGTGGGCGAACGTGCTGGAGAACTATGCGCGGCACAAGCGGCCGGAGAGGGAGCTCCCGGATGGCGTGTGGGTCGCGAGCGACGAGCGGACGTGCGTCGCGGGATTCTCGGGCCTCTCAAACTTGTCTGTACAAGCGACTGAGGTCATACTTCTTGTTCTTCCGCGCTCAGATTGACGATCTTCGACGGCTACGAGAAGGCAAAGTACCACATGCTGGTGATGCGTGCGTTGCTTTCGACACTAGCTTGTCGACTGTCTGTCACACGACGACCATCCCGGCACGTCTCTTCTCCTTTGCGCGCGGACTGATATTGTGGAGAATGATCTGTGCAGCCCGAGATCCCTTCCGTCTCTCCAGCGGCGCGACCGTGCCATCTTCGCACTTGACCAACCTGCGCGCACTCCTCAAGTCGCCGCACGCACTCGAAGTGCTACAAGCGCTGCGCCAAGCTGGCGAAGAGGTGTCGGTGCGTTGTGCCCGCTCGAATTCATCGCATGAACAGGCACAAACGACTGCTGCACGCAGGACATGATCCGCGACGAGATGCACAAGAGCGAAGGGTGGACTTGGGACGTGAGGATGGGTTTCCATGCGGTGCGTTGAAACCGATATCGCGCTGTATGTTGTGGGGCAATGAAGACCGCGCAGTGCTGACGCTTGAGACCTGCGTGTCGAGCTCAGGTCGAGTCGATGCGGTACAATCTTCTCGCTTCCTCGACGTCGCCAACAAACGTTTGGGTGACGGCTTCCCTGGCGTACGCAGACATGTGCATCTGCACGTCATTTCGTCCGATATGATCTCGCCCAAGCTGAAGAATAAGAAGTGCGCGGCTGCTTCTCGCGTCCAAAGAGGCAATCTGAAGTGCACGGAGCTGACTCTCGACGACGCCCGCAGACACTGGAACTCGTTCCATCCGACTCTTGGCTACTTCCTGCACATTGGCGATGTCATTAACGACGTGGAAGGCGGTTCGCTCGAGCTGGTGCGTTTTCTGCCGAAGCCAGACCGCTATAGCCTGGCCAACTCACCAGGGTCTGAAACAGGACTCGACTAAAAGCTACGAAGCGCTCCTCAAGTGTGACCTCGTCTCGCACTACCCGCCGCACCGCACCTTCGCGACGATCCCGAAGCTCAAGGAACATCTCGAAGCGGAATTCGAGCGCGAGGGTCAGCGACGCCGCGCATCGCAGAAGCAGGGGTCGGGTACTGCGGACTCGGGTGGAGCAAAGCGAGGAGGTCACGAGGGTGAGGGAGGTGGCGATGCGAACGGGAAGGGGAAGAGGCGCAGAACGGCTTCTCCTGCGGCGCAGCAATCGAGGTAACGAGCCGACTCAGGCTTGACGACTTGCGTTGCGGTCCCTGGACGTGCTCCTTGTGCAGCAACAAGATTGTCGACACCTGCATGCTAGATTGGGCTTCTCGCTCGCATGGTCTCGACGCCACGGAGATCCTAATCCCCTTCTTTACCTCCTTCTGTCGCTGCTTCAGCGACGCCTTGCTTCTCTGGGACGACGCATTAGCGGCCACGCGGCCGCCACATGACATTGGGACGTTTGCAGAGGCGAGCGAGCCGGCCTCGCGAGACCTGCAGCACGAGGCAGGAGTGAAAGACATGTCTCACTTACGCTTAGAGCTCTTTCTCGGCAAGACACTGCCCGGGTCTTGCTTGTTCGGGCATGGCAGTGTCGCTGATCCTTGCTTCGGAGTCGCGGAAGCCGGGGCGAACGAGCCAGAATGGGAGCGCCGACGACCTGCAGCTCGTTCTCACGCCCTTGTTCTCCTTTCTGCACACCGTTCAGCTGCTGCCTGCACCCCGTTCAGCTGCTGGCACAGCTTGCTTTTCACTATGTCCTCCATGCGACAAGTTTCGGGGCCCAGTCTGGCGTCTTCGCCGCTTCTTCCCCAGTACGACGAGGACAAGACCGCGCTCCTCGGTATTTTGACGTCGGACGACGAGGCATACACGCCTTCGCTAGGCAATCTTCCCGGGGCACTCAAGCAGCGCCGTCTGTTTTCCCGCCTGCCTACGCCTCGACACGCCGCTCCGCTCGTCTGCGCCATTGCGCTTCTCGGCACTCTCGCCTACTTCGCGACCTCTGTCGGCGAGTTCTTCGCTGCGCAGCGCGACGGTCTCCCGCACGGCCGCGCTCTTGCCCGCGCTTTCCACCACGAGCCGAAATGGCCTCTCTTGGAGGACGGCGTCGCGGTCCTCGAGGCGGCAGAGGGACAACACACGGTGACGGCCATTGTGCTCCACGGTCTTGGCGACGTCGGCGACGGGAAGCCCTTTACCTGGAACATGCCGAGCCGGTTCCCGTGGGTGCGATGGTCAGTTTGTGTTCCGCTTCACCACGTCCGACAGGCGGTTCGTGACGAGCATGAAAGGCGATGCTGACGCCCTTGTTTCGCCTACGACAGGGTTGCACCTACGTCCGACTACCTCAACGTGACTGTGCGGAATGGAGAGGGGACCCACGGCTGGTTCGACATTGCGTGCGTTGCTTTCACGCCGGTCCAGCCCGTCCGTATGTCCTTGCTGATCCTCCTTTCCGCATCACAGCTCCTTCGAGGACATCTACGAAAACGAGGATGTCGTTGGCTACATACACAGCCAGCAGCAGGTCAACCGCCTCATCGAAGAAGAACGCGAGCGGCTCATTGCCGCGGGCAAAGAGCCGCGCATCGTCTTGATGGGCTTCTCGCAAGGCGCGTCACCTTTCCGCCCTTTCGACAGCTTTGGGAGCATTATTGACGAGCTGTTCGACAATTCAGGCGGCGCAATGGCCCTTCTGTCGACCTTGACTTCGCCGCACGCCAACCGTATCGAAGCGGCTGTCGTCCTAGCAACCTATCTGCCGCTCATCGACGACATGGAAGATGTGCGTCCTCTTTGCAGACACGGCACCTCGCACAGTGGGGCTGAATTAAGCCGCTTTCGCAGTTGTTCTCTCCGCACGCTCGCGACACGCCGCTCCTCTGGCTTCACGGCCGCGCCGATCCGCACCTTTCGTGAGTACCTTGACAACCCCCTGCGTGCGATGACGTCTTGACTGACTCGTTGCTCTTCTGCAGATATGCAAACGCCGAGCTCGGCATCTCGCGCCTCCTCTTCTCGCCCATCTCGATGACCGACATCACCTTCCACGGCTACGAGGATCTCGCGCATACGTATAACGACGAGGAGCTGCGCGAAGTCGAGGGCTGGTTCGCAGCAAAGGTGCCGCAGCACCAGCGCCTGACAGCCCAGGACGAAGCGGACCGCGGCGAGCGCCCCCAGCGGGTTGCGCGACAGGGACGGAAGGGTTCGCATCGTTCTGGAGCTCACTAGTCATCAGTACCGCATGTCTGGTTGTACCGCCGTACAGTCGTTTGTTGTAGTCTTCCAGCACCCCGTAGTTTGCCCTCTTGTTGCCAACTCTAGCTTGTCTCGTTAACGTCTACGGCTCGGACCGTTTGCAGATCCAGGTGCATCACTCGGTGCCGCTGACGCAGAATGTGCGGCCAGGTGCGGTATCTACGTTGTGAGACGGACGCGACCTGCACCCAACGCACCCTCACCACTCACCACCCGCCGCGTCTGCCGCCCTTGTTGTCGTCAAAGTCGGAAATGTCCGAACCGTCTGTTCCGCTTCCGTAAGGGTCACGGTCGTAGTCGTTGCCTCCGTTGTCGTACTGCGATTGCCCGAGGGCGCCGCTGCTGCTGCTGCGCCGACTGCCCCGACCGAGGTCTCTCGCGCTCTTGAAGTAGTTGATCGATAGCGAGATGGAGCGGATGTAGAGGAACAGCAAGACGCCGAGGAGAGCGGCTCCCTGACGGACGCCGAGGACGTCGTCAGTATGTGCTGCGAGGGAAAGAGGCGGAACACAACGCACGGCGAGCAGGACAGGCGCGTAAACCAGATTCGTCACGCAGCCGTCGTCCGTTACGTTGAGCGTCACGAAGCTGCCGCTGCGTTCGGCGCGGTGCCTGTCAGCGCGCATGGCAGAGAGAAACTGCAAGGCGCCTTTGACGTACCACGACTTCCTGTCACTCCCGCCTTGCGACTCGCGGTCCCATGCGAGGCACAGCATCATGTACCAGAACGCGCCGCTGAGAAAGACGGCGAGGCAGCCGACGCCGATGACGGAGAAGAACCCGAGCTGCTGCATCGGATGCTTCGTCTTGTCTGAGCGGTGATTCTTCTCCGGGTTGTGGTAGTCGGTGCCGCGCTTCGTGCTGCAAGAGGAATGGTCAGTCAGATCGACCGGCCGTCGCGTTCCGGGATTCGGGGAGGACAGCAACGCACAGGAACCAAGCAACGCCGGCGACGATGGCATACACACCGACACCGACACACCCAATGATTCCGGGAACCTTAGCATAGGTGGGCCAGTCTGCGGCGTCGCAGAAAGTCTTTCAGCCTCCCGCACAGCTGAAAATGCGAAAGCACCGCGCGCACACTTGGTAGACGACACCTGCACAACGATGGCTGCAATTTCAGATTGCGGTCAGAACTCCATACAGTCATGGCGCCCCTCAGATGGCTCAGAACATATCAGGAAAAAGGCGCACAGGCAATGAGAAGCACGACTGCACCGCCGACGTTGAGAAGCGGGATGAGGAGGGCGTTGCGCGTCTTGTTGGCCGCGTGCTCGAGGTCCTGGTGGCTCTTTTTCGTGTTCCTGCACCGCCCCAGGCAGAGCGTCAGCGAGGATACCCACGCGAGCGCGAGGAAGGGGACCAGGGTGAGACTCTTACGCACCCCATAACTAGCCTTCCGAGTTGGCGTCGAGGGTGACGACAGACGGCAAGAAAAGACGCAGCGAACGAGTGCTGAAATAGGAAGCGAGAAGAAGCGGCAGACGATGGAAGGGGAAGCGAAGTCACGATGAGAAACGTCTGTCCGTCCGTTCCAAGGAAAGTCCGGTGAACAGGAGAAGCACGAAGGAAAATAGCGACTCGCATCGCCACGCCTCCACGTTCTTTTGCGGGGTAGCTCCAGTTCTAGTGGCGGTGTTTGCGATGCCAGTGGAGTCTATGCTTGTGATGCTTCTCCTTGAGCCAGCCATAGAGACGCAGAATGTGGTAACGCATGGAGAGGAAAACGAGCCCGATCCCCATGAGTTGCGCCGCGACCAGGACCTGCAGGAACAAGCTTCAGAACAGAGACCATCATCAGACGGACGAGAACCTGAACTGCTGCGCACGATGAAAAAGATCGTCCGAGCGATGGATCCGGTGCCGCTGGCGCCGATTGCAAAAGCGATATTGAGACCCAGGGTTGCACTCCAGACCGGCTATTTACGCAAGATGTCAGTGCCCAGGGGACGACCGTTGGAGTAGAAGCAGAACACACCAGAAGCGCGATGCCCATGTCGAAGTGGGTTCTCCCGCCTACACCGAACTGGATAGCGAGCGCCGCCGCACCGATGTACAGCGCTGCAAGCCCGTTGAAGGCTGCTGCAGTACCGTAGAGAGCTGCGCGTGACGGTCAGGTTAGCTTGAGCTGCAGAATATGAATGGGTTCCGCAGCAACGCAACGAACATGCAGGTATGCCCAAAGACAGTACACACCTGCGAGGAAAGAAAGGTCAGCAATCTTGCGCGGTGAAGTAACAGGACGCGGCATACTGCATGACGGCTACCACCGCGTCGAGCACGGCGACGGTGCCGGACAAGGCAACCCAAAGGAGCTTGTGTCGGGTGCGGTATCGCTCAAACTTGTCGCCCTTTCCGCCCGCCGAGGGCCCTGCGCCCTTGTCATCGCCCGAATCGTCGAGATCTTCGGCCGCGTCCTCTTCGGTCAAGGGTTCCTCGGGGTCGCTGTCGGAAGGGGGACCGCGACGATGACGGCCCATGTCGAGAGGGTCCGGGGTTTGGGAGAGGCCAGCCGGATCAAGGTTGCGCGACGAACCAGAGAGCCGAGGAGCAGTTCCGGCACCGGAGTGTCCGCGGACGGCCAGAGACAGTCTCCTTTCGCCTCAGGTCTGCTCAACGACGACATAGGCGACCATGAGGTCGGCATCGTGCGACACGCTGAGATGCATGCGGAGGCGTTCAAAGCGGTCTGAGGAAGCCAGGGCGAGGCGAGAGTCGGACGCGAATCCGAGGACGGGTTTCGGGCCAGCCTTGCTCACGCAGAGATCCTTCCACGTCGGGGTGCAGAGTGGGTACAGCGCCTTGTAGGCAGCCTCCTTCGCAGTCCACCTAGATCACTTGAATGTCAGCTGGCTCCGGAGCGGAAGTCGATGAAGTGCGCTAAGGGGGGGCTCACCGGAGAGCGAGGTAGCGCTCACTCTGGGTAGATGAGCCGCTCAGGTCGCACCATTCGTGCAGCTCGTCGGTGCACAGGATCCTGCCCGCCAGACGAGCGGGGTCGCGCCGTGCAAGGATGGCTCGAAGCCTCGAGAGATGAAGCAAGTCGACGCCGACACCGACGAGCATAGTCCCGGTAGCCGCAGTGATGTCCTGAGAGTGTTCCGATACCACTGCTGCCTCTAAGAACGGCTCAGAGCAAAGTGAGCGGTGGTTGTCGCGTCGGTCAACGAGCAACCCGCTGCTTTCGCTCGTCCTGTCCGCTCAAGTCAGCGCAAATGTCGAAATACGCTTCGCTGCCAGACATTGTGCGTGTCTCGCTCACTTACGCACACTCCCAGCACCCGCAACTGACCGAGTCCGCTCGACCGCAGGACACGGGTGCCGACGTCTTCGAGACGCCCGACGTCCCCGAGGAGCACACTTATTCAGTGCGACGAGCTAGGCTCACTCAGGGGAGCTCTCACACCGTCTGACGCGCTCTCCCGGCCCCTGCAGCGCGACGACGACTCGGACGACGACTACCTCCCGCGCAGCTCCTCCCCCACCGCGACCCGCCGCACCGCGCCCGGGCACGGGGCTGCCGGCCCTTCGAGCGAGAACATTGACGCAGAGCGGCTCGACGCGGCAGAGGCGCGCAGGAGGTTTGGCGCGGCGAGCGCGGCGGCTGCCAGGCGTTCCGACAGCGGTGCGTGCTCCCTGTAAACGCATGCTCGTTCGTTGCACCTGCTGAGACTGCTCTTTGCACAGCGTCCAAGCTCCCTTCTCGTCGCTTGCCGTCGGCACGCGAGTACGTGACCGGTGCCGATCCCGAGGAGCGCGACAAGGAGACGCCTCTCGAGCGTCTGCGCCGCCTCCGGCTCGAGATGGTCGAGCTCGAGGACGAGGTGCGGCGCAGCGAGTCAGAGCGCGCGCAAAAGGCTGCGGAGGAGGGCTCTTCCGCACGGGATGAGCCGGCAGAGGGCGAGACGGGCCGGCCGGCGAAGGGCAAGAAGCGCGAGGTCTCGCCCGCCGTCATCCTGCAGCAGCTCCAGCTCTTGCGGGGCGACTTGCAGCAGCTCTCGCCTTCCGTCGAGGGTGTGCTTGAGGCGGACGGAGAGCGGCCACCTGGCGCGGTGGACGAAGCAGAGGGCGAATTGGCGCAGAAGGCGAAGGCTTCCGCGGGCCTGCTGTCTCGTCTGCGCCTTGCGCAGGACGGAGTCGACAGAACCGCGCCAGTGCAAGGCGGTGTACCGAAGGGTAAGGGCCCCGGCGGCGAGCTGGACGAGACGAAGGAGGCGGAGCTCGAGAAGCGTGTCGCTGAGCTGGAGAAGCTGCTTGGCGCGAGCGAGGCAGATGTCGACGAGGTGCGCTCGTCTTCAGTCACTCCTCTGAGTCAGCGGTTAACAGTGTCCTCCACAGACGCATGCTGTCCCGCCTCCGCTGCTCAGCACCGTCTCGCGCCTCGACCACCTCCTCACGCTCCTCACCCAGCCCCGCCACCTCGACACCATCTCGCGCCGGGTCAAAGTGCTCGTCTCGGACCTCGAGCGCATCCACGACTCGCGTCGCAAGCTCGGCGACTCTCGCCCGCTCAACGTCGCCCTCTCGGGCGGCATGACCCTCGTCACAACATCCGCAACCGGCGAGCGCGCGCCGGCGCCCTCTCCCTCGGCCTCGGCATCCGTCAGCGGCGGCGGCGGCGGTGGGGGCGCAGCCGCCGCGCTCTCGCCCGACGCGCAGCAAAAGCTCGACGCGCTCTTCGCGCTCCTGCCGCGCCTCGACCCGCTCCTCCCGCTCGCGCCGCGCCTCCTCGCGCGCCTGCGCTCCCTCTCGGCGCTGCACGCGTCGGCGGCGTCGTTCGGCGAGACGCTCGCCGGGCTCAAGGGCGAGGTCGAGAGGCTCGGAGAGGGCGAGAAGGGGCTCCGGGAGGTGCTCGAGGGGTTGGAGGGCAGCGTGCGCGACAACGAGGCGAGGGTCAAGGGGAACCTCGAGGCGATGGAGAAGCGCGTCGGCGAGGTCGTCAAGCGGTTAGACGCCTTGTCGGCATGAGCGCAATCAGAGCTGGCCTCTCCAAGCTGCACCGCAGGGGACGCCCAACGCGTGCTTTTCGAGAAGAAGACTGCCGAGGGACACTGCTACAACTGCTGAGAGAGACATGCTAGGCTAGGAAGGGAACGTCCATTCACGCGGTCGCCGCCGCCACCTGCGCCTCCTGCTGCTGCGCCCCCGCTGCCGGCTTCGTCTCCTCGGAGCCCTCGCCCTCTACGGGAGCCGTAAACTCGAACCCAGCCGTCTCAGCCTGCGCCTTGAGCAGCTTGTACCTTGCGACCCAGCGGTCAAGCTCCCAGTTGCCCGCCTTGGCGCCCTCGATCTCGCGAAGCTTGTTGATCCGGTTGCGCACGACGAGCATCCGCCCGAGGAGGACCTGGCGCTCCTTGCGCTGCACGCCCGGGCGGAGGCGCGCCGCGACATTCTTGGGCAGCGAGGGGCTCGCGAGGCGCCGCACCCGGCGCGAGAGCGTCGTCTGGAGCAGGTGCAGGCGCTTCCAGGCATCGACGATGCGCGCGTCGGCCTTGACCGACGTGAGCGTCAGGCGCAGCTGGTCCAGGTGGTATGAAACGAGGACGAGCTCGTGTTGCAGGGCGACGACGGACAGTGGCGGCGCGGGAGATGCGGAGGGCGATTCGGGAAGAGGAGCGGTGGAGGCGGTGTCGACGTCCGCGGCTGGCTCGAGCGCGGAAAGGACGGCGCTGATGCGTTGCATCTGCTCCTCCATGCGTTGGAGGATGTGCCGTGTCCGTCGTCGGAGCCAGCGCGCCGAGCGAGCGTCGTAGTGCGCTTTGATGGAGAGCGCGACCGAGGCGATGAGGGTGGAAGGAACCGCGTACGGCTTGGCGGGGGCGGAGGGAGAGGCGGTGAGGTGTGAGCCGAAGCGCGAGACGATCGAAAGTGACCGGAAACGCTCGTCGACTTCCGATTCCACGGCCGCAGCCGAATCTTGCGGATCCGTCGCCTCCGGCTCCGATTCTGCGACACGATGGCTGTCAACAAGTGTTTTGAGAGAGAGCGCGCGGAGCGAAACGCACCCTGTGATCGCTGCACCCCAACGGCCTCCTCAATTTCGCCGATCCGCTTGTCGGCGTCCTGCGACCAGCGCATGAAGAGGAGATCGAAGTAATGCCGCGCGAGCGCGCCGTTGCCGAGCCTCGCGGCCGTCTGGACGAGGATAGCGAACGCGCGCGTGCCGACGAGGTGGGCCGCGGCTTCGCTCGTCGCGGGCGCAGCGGGCGTCGAGTCGGCTTCGACCGAGGCCGACGGCGAGAAGGACGAGAAGAACGAGGCCGAGTTGGACTCGTCGGCGGGGCGCACGGGCTGGTCAAACGTTTCGAACGTGGCGACCATGGCGGGCAGGTTGTCGCGGTCAGCGAGCGCCTCGAGGATCCAGCACACCTCGCGCTCGCCGATCGTGCGGAGCTGCCTACGCGCGTGGCTCGACACGTCGACCTTTGCGCCGGGGAGCTTGATGTCGAACCCGTACAGGGCCTTCATCGCGCGGCCAAAGAGGTGCAGGTCGCCCGCCTTGATGGCGAGCTTGAAGAAGGGCTCGATGCACGCGTCGACGCGCTTGCGGTCGTCGAGGCCGATTTCGCGGAAGAGCATGTGCGCGGCCTTCTTCGCGAGCGGCTGCGCCGCCGCGCGCTCGACGGCGCGGCCCGAAGCGCGCCCGTGCAGCTCGACCCACCCGCAGAACGTCTCGAGGATGCGGCCGCACACCGCGGCGGTCGGGAAGCAGCCCGCCTCGAGGGCCTCGTCCCACGTGCGACTCGCGCCCGGGGCGTATCGCAGAGCATGGTACTGCCAGATGAGGGCGTTGAAGTCGCCGTAGGTCGGGCTCGCGCCGGACTGGCGGAGGCGGAGGCGGATGAGGTCGACCTTGGCCTGGTAGGTGCGGGCGTCGGCGATGACGGCACTAAGCGTGCGGTGCTCGGGCTTGAGCTGGATGGCGGGCAGGAGGGCGTGCAGCGAGATGAGCGGGAGCGACGGCGTCTGCCCCTGCAGGTCGCACTGCGAGAAGAGCTCCCACGCGCGATGCGGGTCTGGACGGGCCTGCTTAAGCTCGCGCACGAGCTCACCCGCCGAGCCCGAGAGCTCGGCGGCTGCTGCGCCCGAAGACGAGGAAGGGTCGGGAGACGAGCGCGGAGGGGCGCCCGCGAAAAAGGCCTGCGACGCCCGCGAGAGGGCCGCCCAGCTCGTGTTGGCGTTGCTGGCTACGTTCTGGCTCCCGCCTGCGCTCGCAGCGCTCGCCTCGGGCGTGGGCGAGAGCGGGACGGCGTGCGAGAGAGACCGCCGGGGAGGAAGCGCGAGCGCCTGCGACGTCGACGCGACGGGCTGGTGCTGCTGCTCGGCGGCCAGCAGGCGACCCTGACGAGCAATCCTGCGCATCGCCATCGTTCTTGGCGCAGCGGGACGAGGTGCAGCGAGAGCGAGCGGGCGGACGAGTTCTTGCTCCGCGCGCGACCGGGAGAGACAACTCCGCCTCTCTCCGCGGACCATGCAGGAGGGAAGCGTTCGATTGAGACGATGCTTTGTTGCTGATGAGGAAGCCGCCATGCTCAAACTTTGTTTACGACTCTTCCACCACCGCTCAAACATCCCAGAAGGTCCAGTGTCCATGGTTCTTCTCCCTCCTTTTGTTCGGCCGTTCTCCTCCATTCTATGCTCCTTGCCTCGCGCCGCCATGATTGATGCGTTCCTATGGGACGGGAGGGTTTTACTCGACGAGCCTGTGAAGAGGCAGACATGGTCAGGGCGTCCTCCGCTCGTTCTGCGGGCACATGCTTCTTCTGCCGGGGCTTCGAGCCTGACAGGCTCTCCAGCAATGTACCGAGTCTGCAGCCGAAGTCCTGGAGCAGCAACAGCGAGAGGCGGGCGGAACTCACTTGGGCTCCTTGTCGAGCTTGGGGTGCACGCTCGAGTGCGCCATGACGTCCTCGACGCGGTGGTACGAGTTGAGGTTCTTGTGCAGCGTGATCTGGAACGCCGACGAGCCGCCCTCGCGCGCGACGATCGTCGACGACGCGAGGAAGTAGAGCCACGTCTGCGTGCCCCTCGGGTCTCTGTCAGCGAGTGGCCAGGAGAGGAGAGAGGGAGGGAACGGGGACGCACGCGGTACCACTTCTCGCCGTACTTGGCCTTGACCTTGTCGGCGTTCTTGATCCAGTTCTCGTACCAGCGGTGGAGCGTCGCCGAGTCTGCGAAGCACAACGGTTCTCGCCATCAGCGCACTGCCCTGAAGCAGGAAAGAGCGACACGGCCGAAGGAAGAAGCGTGCAGACGCACAGTGGACACCGATGACATCGCACGACGTGACCTCGAAGCCGGCGCCCTCGAGGCGGCCGATGACCCAGTTGAGCGCGCACGACGCGTCGGCGCCGGGGAACACGTACTTGTTCATGAAGAGGCCCCTGCGCAGCGTGGAAGCTCTTCCTCAGTCTGTGCTTCCTACGTGCAAGCAGAGGGGACAGCGGCAGAAGCGAGCGAGGCGACATACCAAACGAGGTCCTCGTACTGCCAGGTAGGGCGGAGACCGGCGACCTGGTAGACGAGGATGCCGTCGTCGTCGAGGAGGTTGTAGACGTCCTTGAGGAAGGTGTTGTAGCGGCGGATGCCGACGTGCTGCGTGCGCAGATGGAGGATCGTGAGTACCGACGGATGCAGGAAAGCGCCCGACACTTAGCAACCCGCAGACGCACCTCGGCCATCTCGAGGGTGACGATCTTGGTGAACTTTTGCTGCTTGTCGAGGTTGCGGAAGTCGGTGCGGAGGATGCGCGCGCGCGAGGGGTCGACGCCGTTCTTGGCGATGCGGTTGTTGCCAAACTCGGCCTGATTGTGCGAGAGCGTGACGCCCGTCGCGTCGCAGCCAAAGTTCTTGGCCGCGTACGTGACGAGCGTGCCCCACCCGCAGCCAATGTCGAGCAGGCGGTCCTCGGGCTTGAGCTGCAGCTTGTGGCACACGGTCGCGAGCTTGTTGTCCTGCAGCTCCTCGAGCGTCTCCTTCTTGTCGACGTCGCCGATGATGCCAGACGTGTAGATCATGCGCGGGCCGAGGAACCTGCGCGGAAGAGCGAGTGAGCGTCGAGAGCAACCTTGAGATAGGACGGGCGCAGACGCACCACTCGTGGAAGTCGTCGCCGCGGTCGTAGTGGTCGGTGACCTGGTCCTCGTCCTGGCCGGCCGAGTGGAAGATGACGTCGGGGATGAGGCGCGTGAGGACATACTTCATGAGCTCGATGGTCATGACGAACGACGCCCAGTCGTGACGCCACTCGAGGAGCTCGAGCATGTCGCCTGCGCGGGGATCGCTGGAGTGAGTGTCATGTCTCGCGGAGTGGTTTGAGCAGGTGGGGGCGCACCCTTGATGTCGATCTTGCCGTCAAAGTAGGCGTCGTGGAAGACCTGCATGGGGATCTTCTTCTGGCCGTTGTACTTTTCGCGGAGCTCGGGGTCGTTTATGGTGATGTAGTCCTCGAGGTTCTTGCCGGGGAAGATGCCGTTGTCGCGGAGGCGGACGTTGGCGCGGCTCATGAGGAGCCAGTAGGCGATGGTGGTGGGGACGCCGGTGACGACGAGGAGGAAGAAGTAGGCCGTCTTGAACGAGACAAAGGGGACGAAGCGGCTCAAGAAGTACGGGACAAAGAGGACGAGCGCGGCGAGCTGGTAGTTTGAGAAGGCGCCGTTGCCCTCGACGGCAAAGGGCGCATTGGCGATGGCCGCGCGGTTCGTGACCTTGAGGCCGACCTTGGGGTCGTACGTGGCAGCCCTGCACGCACACAGCACGGGTCAGCCCTGTGCGCACGAGAGCTGCGAGCAGGCGGAGGTCGGACGACGAGGACGAGCGGTGCCAGCGGAGGGCGGGCTCAGCGAGCGCGGGCGGGGGTCCGCCGGACAACGTGGCTGAGCATGCTTTGCTCTGCCTGGGACTGCCGTGCACTCACATGGTCGCAGTCTGCTTGCGGAGCAACCGAGAGAGGGATTCCCGGGACACGCGCCAAGTCGCGACTCGGCCGCGCGCCTCCCCTCGAGTGACTCCGCCTCAGCCCAGATCGAAACTTTGGCTCGCTCCCTCCCGAGCTCGTCACACACCCGCAGGCACGCGAGGCGACCCACGAGCAGGACACAGAGGTCACTACACACACCCTCCGACCACTCGCACCGTCCCTCGCGCCCCCGTCGTCTTTTCGCACCGCCTCCTCCTCATTCCCACTCCGGCTCTCTTCCCCCGCTCCACCGCTCGGCCGCTGCGATGAGCGCACCCGACGCAGCCAAGAACGCCGTCTTCGTCAAGTCGGAAGACTACGACGGCACCCGCATCAAGGGGCCCGACTTCAACCAGCCCCACTCGCTCGAGCAGCTCCTCGACAGCTATGAGCGCATCGGCTTCCAGGCCAACGGGCTCGCGAGGGCCATGGAACTCGTCAACAAGATGGTGCGCTTCCGCTGGAACGGCCCGCCCCTTGCCCGGTCGAGTCGCTCACCTCACCCCTTCCCGCTCACAGCGCAACTGGCGCCTGTCCGACGAGCCCATCGACCCCGACCTGCAGACCGAAGAGCTCGACGAGCAAGAACGCGCCGAGACCAAGTGCTCCATTTTTCTCGGCTACACGTCCAACCTCGTCTCGTCCGGCCTGCGCGAGGTCATCCGCTTCCTCGTCCAGCACCGCTACGTCTCGTGCCTCGTCACGACCGCCGGCGGCATCGAGGAGGACCTCATCAAGTGCCTCGGCCCGACCTTCCTTGCGCCCCGCGGCGACTTCAACCACGACGGCGCGGGCCTGCGCCGCCGCGGCCTGAACCGCATCGGCAACCTACTCGTGCCCAACGACAACTACTGCAAGTTCGAGGACTGGGTCGTGCCCATCCTCGACCAGATGGTCGTCGAGCAGGAGCGCACAGGCGACGACCGCGTGCGGTGGACGCCGAGCAAGGTCATCGACCGCCTGGGCAAGGAGATCAACGACGAGAGCTCGATCCTGTACTGGGCGCACAAGGTGCGCCTCGCCGCCGCCTTTGTCTCGAGAGAGTCTATGCTGATGTTTTATTTCTTCGCATGCCGCAGAACCAAATACCCATCTTCTGCCCTGCGCTGACAGATGGCTCCCTGGGCGACATGATCTACTTCCACACCTGTGCGTGCCGCCTCCTCTGTCTCTCTTGCCATCTCCTGCCCAATGCTGACCCACCTACGCACGTACAGACAAGACCGAGACGCCCTTGTCAATCGACATTGTTGGCGACATCCGGCGGCTCAACGACCTCTCGATCAGGAGCAAGAAAGCGGGCATGATCATCCTCGGCGGCGGCGTCTGCAAGCACCAGATCGCAAACTCGATGCTCTTCGTGCGTTCCTTGCCCTCTCCTCCTCCCGGCAGGCCTCGCAGACGCTGACGAAAAAGTGGCGACGCGCGCGCAGCGAAACGGCGCCGACTTTTCCGTCTACATCAACACGGGGCAAGAGTTCGACGGGTCCGACTCGGGCGCGCGCCCGGACGAGGCCGTCAGCTGGGGCAAGATCCGCATCGACGGCGAGAGCGTAAAGGTGTACGCCGACGCGACGCTCGTCTTCCCGCTCCTCGTCGCGGGGACGTGGGGGCGCGCGCACTGGGCGGACGAGCAGCGGGAACAGCGGTAGACGGAGACGGTGCGCGAGTGTCATAGAGCGTACAACGCGGGTCTTGTGCATGCACTACTGGCGATATTCTGAGCGGCGGGGCCGGGATATACGAGAGCACATTTCTATGCGAGACAACGGGAGGGAAGAAGCGAGCGGGCAAAGCTGTAGATGTATGGGACAAAGAGGGAGAGGGACAGGTGGAACTCAGTCGCCGCCGTCGCTGCCGGCCGAGTAGATCGAGCTGGGGCGGCGCTGCGTGAACTCGCGAATCTCCTCCGTGCAGTCAGTCGCCGCGATCGCTGCCGGCCGAGTAGATTGAGCCGGGGCGGCGCTGCGTGCTGAATTCGCGGATTTCTTCCATGCGGCGCTCGGCGTTCAGGAAGATTTCGTCGCCTTCAATTGGAATGAACTTTTGCGGGCGCTCCAATGTCAGCCCTGAACGCTATAGGACTGGATAAGGAGCAAGGGAGACGCACGCCCTCGAGCTTCGAGGTTGACTTCATGAGCTTGAGGTCCATAGCCTTCTTCGAGTGGCGCTTGAGGATGTCGATCACGCGGTCGACCGAGATGTGCTCTGCGCACGATGCAATCCCTTGTCAGTCCCTGTCGGCAGCGTATCGTGCGGTCCGCGCCAGTGCGAAATGCGGGACACGCACCGGTGAGCGCCCTTCGCGGCTGGACCTGTAGCGCGTGCTTGGCGTCGAGGCTCGCGTCGAGCACGGCCGAGTGCGCGCCCTCGGACAGCGTGACGCGGACCGAGAGCTCCTTCGAGTCGCCCTTGGAGCGCTCGTACACCTCGAAGCTGCGGACCGGGCATCGAGACGGTCAGTCAGGACGCCGAAAAACCCGAGACTCGTAGCGAATTGCGCGGCAGACGCACGAGATGTAGGACATGTAGTCGAGCTCGGGAACGTGCGGCATGACGATGGGAAGGTCCGAGAGAGTGACGAGGTTGACGAGGGTGTGGCTGCGCGAGAGCGGAACTGTCAGACTCGTCGTGCAGCAGGAACACGGGCCTTCACGCACATGTGCGACTCCTTGGTGAAGTAGAAGTTGGCCGATGGGTGCTCCGACTCCTTGGTCTCCTGCAAGTTGCGCACGACCTGCTCGAGGAGCGGGAGCGACGTGAGGAGACCGATGATCTCCTTCTCGTGCCGCTCGATGCCGTACTCTTGCGGCGCGACTGTGTACGGCGGGTTACGTCAGCGTGTGCATGGCGGGTTGCGTCAGCGGATGAAGCGGAAGTGAGAGTGAGGATCGGATCAGACGGACTCAGGTCGAAGAGGAGCTTGGCGCGCTTGTACAGGTCGCGCAGCTGGCGAGGCGGGCCACTCGACGACGAAGTGGTGCTCTCGATGCCCGAGCGGCTGTCGGCGGAAGAAGGGCGGCTGCCGTTCTTGGTGAAGATGGTCTCGAGGAAGACGCGGCTGGAGAGGTGGGCAGGTCAGTGGATCGGACCTGCGGCGCAACTCCAGACTGCTCCAGTACGCACTTGTGCAGTGCGTCGTATTTGAGCGAGTCGTACAACTCGGACACGCGCGACGGGTCAAACTTCTCCAAGCTGACATCGCACCAATCCGCAAAGAGGCCCTCCCACCGCTCTGAAGCACGTCATGGCGTCAGGCTGGCAGTCTAGAGATGGGACAAACAAGGGAGACGCACCGCGGAACAGGTAGGGGTACTCGCCACAACACCACCGAGGCTGGATCTTCTCGACCTCGAGCGTCTGCCAGTTGTCGTTCATGATCTCGCGCAGGGACTGCATGAGCTCGATCGTCTCTTTCACCACCTGCACAGACTTGGGCGTCAGGACCGTTGCTCAGAGCCACAAAGGACGGAAAAGCTCGCCTCGAACGGCTCCTTCTCGGCGTGCCAGGCAAACTCCGGGCGGACGTGGTGACCAGGGCGACACAGCGTCTTGAGCTTCTTCTTGACCTTCTCCATCTACACGAGCAAGATGAGTCAGGTTGAGAGGAATCACGAACGGGAAACAGCGAGACGCACCTCGTCCTTCGCCGCGTTCGAGTCGTCGAGCAGGTCCTTGCGGATGATGAGCTGGTGCGTCGTCTGCTCGCTGCTGGGGCGCTCGCGCTCGTCGAGGAAAGCGCTGTCGTGGGCGAAACATCAGTGGCTGGGGCGTGAAGGCTCCGGCAGGAAACGCACGTCGTGAAGATTTCGGCCGTCGCAACCACACGGCGCCTGCGGAAGCGGAAGAAGCTGGGTCAGTAATGGACGCGGGAACAAGCATAGGCAAGACGCACTCGGACGAGGTGTAGACGTTGGTGTGGTCGAGAAGCGTCTTGTTCATGATCGTGTAGTCTGTCGCCGCAAAGTCAGCAAGCGTTACAATGAGCGGGCCAGGAAGGTGCGCACCCTTGCGCATGTTCTCGGCAATGTCGCGCGCCTGGTAACGCGCCGCGTGCGTGAACTGTGGCGGGCAACGAACGAATCAGCGAGGCTCCGATGTCAAGGAGCAGCAGAGCGCACCTCGCCTCCCCACTTGACGATGACGGCGAGCGTCTCGCACACGCCGTCGACGATGCTCGGCTTGAGCTGGGCCTTGGTCCCGATCGTCGACTTTTTCTTCTCGATGATCTTGCGCAGCTGCGCGAGCTGCTCGAGGTCGGCGCCCTCGAGCGTCGCCGCCTTCTCGGCCGCGTCGGCAATGTACTGCAGCTGGTCCGGGTCGCGCAGGATGATCTCGGTGGAGCGGCCCTGGAGGAGCGTAATGAACGGCTCGGTCCAGGCGTCCTTCGTCTTGAACTTGAACTTGAGCTTGCCTGGGTGCGCTTGGCTTGTCAACAGAGCGGCCTTGGGAGACACAGAGGGGTAATGGAACGCACACTTGGGCGTGCGGTCGCCATGGCGAGCGACGCAGATGGTGCTCTTGAGGGTCCACGACTTCTCGCGCGGCCGGTCCGCCTTCTCCGAGACGGGCTTGGGCAGCGACGGCATCTTGCGAAGGCAGAAATTTGTGAGGATCTCGGCACACTTGTCGCTGTGCCGACATAGCGTCAGTTCCACTCCGCTAGTGGCTGAGAGACGAGCGAAAGAAAGGGGCGTACTAGTAGAAGTCGTTGCCCTTGACGAACGACCACCCATTGACGTCGATGACATAGCTCTTGCCGCCGGCGCGGAGCATGTCGAAGCCACAAATGTTCTGCTTGAACGCGATCGAGATGTCGCGCGCCATCTTCTTCTCGGCGTCGGTGAGCTGGCAGATGAAGCGAATCTCCTTGCCCTCGGTGTTGCGCCGCACGATGCCGTCGACGACGGGCGACTTGCGCGTCTCGGCGTGGACAAAGTTGGGCCCGAGCGTGTACACCTTGATGTCCTCGGCGTTCTCGACGTCGACGAACTGCTCGTAGATGTAGGACGCATCGGTGCGCGGCTCGATCATGTTTGGCTCGTGCGCGGACGACTGGTTGCCGACCTGCAGGTGAGGGTGCATGAGCGACCGAGCGGGTACCAGGCGACAAATGACGAGACGCACCTTGCGGAAGAGGCGCCTCGCTCCGCCGCCCTTGGCCTTGGGGAAGTAGATGTTGACGTTGTGGTTCTCGCCGCTGACGGGCTTCTCGACGAACGGCTTGACCATTGTCTGCCCGTCGACGACGATCGTGTCGTCGTCCTTCATGACGAGCTCGCTCGTCGGGCGCGGCTTGTCGACGCGCACACCGAGGCTCTGCTGGATCTGGTCGGCGATGCTCTTGTCGAGCTGCGGACCGCCGTCGCGGTTGCACTCGAGGCGCTTGGGCGTCGGCACGCCGATCTTGTCCAAGATCTGGAGAACAACGCGGCGGTCCCAGAAGATCTTTTGCAGCGGGAGGTCGTTGACGCAGACAGGTTTCCGCAGGTCGACGTATGCGACTGTGCGCGATCGAGTCAGCGTCGCTCTCGTCGCACTGTGCGAATGCTTGGCGACGCACTGGCCTTGTCGATGGGGAACCCGTCCGAGTAGAACGAGATGAGGAAGTCGCAAACCGGCCAGTTTTCGATGTCTGCGCCGTTTATCAGGGTCAGCTGGTCGCACGCTCGACGTCACAGCCCTACGAGCGATCACGCACCCTCATCGAGAATGACCTTGTCGCCAAAGACGGTGATCTCGAACTTGCCGGTCGCGAGTAGGCGCGAGAGGATGTTGCGCATGGGGCGAGAGCGCGCCTTGCGGTCCATGGCAGCAACGCCTGCAAGTAGACTCGACGTGTGTCAGTCTGTGCATTCGCGGCGAGTCTCGCTTGACCCGCGGACAGCGAGAGCAGCGGCTGTGCCGGTGCGCGGAAAGGTAGGGCAAGCGCACCGAGGCGCATGAGGGGCTCTGCCGGGGTGGACGGCTCTGTCGAGCCCGGTGTGGACGACATCTCGAGCGGTCTGCGCGGGTCTGCGCGCCTGGTCGGGTTGTGCTGGTGCGGGGTGGACGGCAGGGCAGAGGATGCAGGCGCGAGGTGAACGCTCCTTCGGGGCGCAACGGGCAGACAGACAGCTGCCGCGAGGTCTGCTCTGCACGCTCGCCCTACGTTGCCTGCGCTCTCGAGGCGGACGCGCCAGCCTCGCGCACGTTCTCGACGCGCTCGGCGGCTTGCTTCCGCTTCCGCGTCGCCGCCATCCCGCATTGCGCACGAGCGCGGCTTGACCTAGATCGGCGCGCGGTGCGAGCTGCTGCTGCTATGTATCGTCCCGCGACGCCTGCGCCTGGCTCGCCGGATGCGAAGGCCGCTGCTCTCCCCTTTCCCGTCCCCGTTGATGAGGATCATCTTGTGCGTCGCTTCCTGCACGGGCTCTGCTGGTCTGTCCCGCTGAAGGCCCCGTGTACACAGCTCTACGACACGCAGCGAGCTCTCGCCAGGCTCGGCCTCGACTTGAACGCCTCGCTGTTCGACTTGCTCTGGTCGATCCGCCCAACACAACTGCCTGCGCAAGGCACCACGGCCAGCGACTGCTCTCCCACCACGAGATTACCCGAGCTTGACAAGCTGCTGGTCCATGACGAGGCGTCCTCGCTGGTGCCGATGCGCGTCGTCGTCGTCGATGACGAGGGCTGTGGCTTCTACCAGACCTTCGTCCGTCATGCTCTTGCTAGCCTGATTGGCCCCGAGCTCTGCGCTACGCCCATTGGAACAATTGCGCAGAAGAATTCAAAGTTTCGGGGGGAATTGTATCTGCTCGTCGGGGCAGCGACGAAATGGACAAGGTGAGTCTGCTTGCGTCCGCCTCCAGCTTGCGCAGTGAGCTTAATCTGCTTCGAGATACTCTGCAGCTTACCGGGCATCACCTCGAACGAACGCGATACGGAGAGCGCTGTTAAACAGCTTTACGGTTCCGGTTTTGATGCCCTCCGCGGCATGCTCAACTCGCTCGACCTCTCCTCGCATCTGCCCTCGCTCTCCATCGCAACCAAGCGCTACTCGAACATCATACCCGACCACTCGCTCTTTGCTGACGGCAAGCCCGTCATGTTAATTGAAGACAAGAGCATCGCGGCGAGTAGCTCAGGCGGCCTGTTTATGCTCATCAAAGAGCTGAAGGGCCCGGGTGGCGTCGCATGGATTGATGTGCCTGCAATACGCCGTCTGGCCGGCGAGCAGAGCGAAACGCGGAGCGGTGTAAGGGTGATGTTCGCCAAGGTACGCCCATTGCCTGTTCGAACGGCAAGCCCGCTCTGAGCAATATCTTCCTGCAGAACCTCTTTGTGTCCACTCTCCCCGACTCGCAATGCTACCACCATCTGTACCTGTCGCCGGTCGACCTCGCGCGCGGTCACGTTGTCCCGCTCACCTCCGCCGATGCAGCCCTTCCTCCGGCCTACGTCTATCTCGTCGCGTCCCCTGCCCCTCTGGACGCACCAGCGTCTTTCCTCACCTCCTTTCTCACGGTCATGTGCCCCGAACTCGCCACGCGCGCCGTCAGCCGCTTCCTTCTCGACTCGCCCAACTTCACCGAGCTCCGCCGCCTTCTCGCCGACATTGGCTACAGCATCGATTGCGAAGCTGCCGGCATCGACTTCAACAGACTGCGGGACATGGCGGAACTGGAGATTCGAGGCGCAGGAGGCGGAGATGACAAGGAGCGGGAAATGGAGGGTTCGGCGGGCGAGGGAGGCAAGAAGCAGAAGGACGTGGTCGAGGAGCAGGACGACGCGCAGGAGCAGAACGTGGCTGCGCTGCAGGGCGACGAGGACGCGGCGACGGCGCCTGCAGGCGAGGCTGGTCCGCCGACCGATGCGGCTCACCCCGGCGCCGACCTCGCTTCGCCCGACGACGTCGAGCCGCGCGACACCGAGGTTGCGAAGAGCGCAGCTGCCGCTCTCGGCCGCGCAGTCAAGCGCCGCGCTGACCTGCCCGCGAGCAAGCCGAGTTCGTCAAAGCGGCGGAAGAAGGACGACGAGAACGTTGAGGCAGCTCGGATCCTTGACGACTTCCTCGCGAATCCTGAGCAACCGGGGCATATGGTGAGCGGCATCTCGGGCGGGTTGCAGCCGGTAGCAGCACGCAGCCTTAAACTGAGTGGACACGAATACACAGCTCATTGCCGCGCAAGAGCAGCTCGCTACCTTTGGCTTCTCCGTTGGCGACACCGTCCTCCGCCTCGTCTCGTTGATCCACCATGCCTCGGCGCCTCCGGCCGCGTCGGCCGCTGCACCGCCCTTCGAGTCTGCAACGACCGAGTTCGAAATCTCCAAGTTGTTCGTCGAGGACAGCCACCTCGCCCCAAAGCTGGTCGCCGTCATTCCCGAGCTCCAAGAGTTCATTGCAACACAGTCGCTTGCGGCCTTCTCTGGAGATGGCGACGAGGCCAAGATCCACCGGAGGATCGGCGAATTCTATTGGGCGCAGCGTGATTTCCGCTCCGCACTGCATGCATTCCTCTCCGTCTTTCATGACTGGCCATTGTGAGCTCTTTGCTCCTCATCATACCCGCGTCACGCTCACATGCCTAGCGCACAGGTTCAACGGCGATTGCGCGACCGAGAGGGACACGTCGGCCGTTGTGCAGCAACTGTACGGTCAAGGTCTTCCGCGACTTGTCGAGTTGCTTCAGACGGTCGACCCAACGACCATTGTGCCGTTGATCAGCATGGCAGCCCGCACCCTCAATGGCGTCATCTGCGTCGACGCAGTCAGCGTTGATGGCGAGATTCGAGGCCTCTTCGAGAAGAACATTCATTCGAGCGGGCGAGCAGGCCTCGGCACGCAGCTGAAGGATTCCGAAGGCGATGGAGTCAAGTGGTTGGACGTGCCGATGACGTACAAGGAGGGTGAGACAGAGCGGAGTGGACTGAGGGTCATGTTCAGCAAAGTGAGTGGACATCTTTCTTCATTCTGCGCGCGGCTCGATGCACCGCTGTATTCACATCTTTCCTTTTCTCCAGAACCTCTACGCTTCGTCCGTCACCAAGCCGTCCTGCTTGCTGCACTGGTACGCGACACCGGCCGAGTGCTGCTTCGCGTGCCTTGTCCCGATCAAGTCGAGGACCGACAACCCGAATGCGCCGCCTGCCTACATCTACATCTCCCCGGGAGCATCCCCGCTCGACGCGCCCGGCCTCCTCATCTCGACCGCTGCACCGCTTCTGGACCCTGCGAGTTTCGTCAAGGCCGTCACGAGACGCCTCGCCGACGCACCGCAGCATGCTCCGCTTCGCCACCGGCTCGCCGACCTCGGCTACAAGCTTGACTGCGACTCGGAAGGAGTCGACTTCGCACGACTGCGTGCTTTCACCGATGTCGAAGGCGGGGACGTCGGTAGGCCGGGGTCGACGAGCCAGGAGGGCCAGGTGACGGTTGACGGCGGGAAAGAAGGCGCACCGCCGGCGCCTGATGATTCAGCGTCGTCCTTAAGTGGTCAGCAGGGCGAGGACAAGGTCTGTCGGACTCTGTCGGTCCTCTTGTCCATTTCCAGTCAGTCTGCTCACGCTTGCTGCCTGCAGCCAAGCTCTTTCATTGCGCAATATTTCTTCCTGCCCGAGAGCAGCGCAACTGCACGTCGTCTCACCCGCATCACCGAGCACACCCCTCCCTCAACACCCGAGTCACAGCCAACTCGCATACGGCTAGACTACCCGCCCATCAAGATTGGCAAGGATGTGACAGTCGTCAGTGGTGCCATCAACGGCCAGCGAGTCGTCTGCAAGTTCGGGCCCGCAGTTGCCGACGAGGCGCGCTTCTACCGCTCGCTCGACGGCAGCGACATCACGCCAAGTTTCCTCGGCTTGTTCAGCTCGTCTCACGAGAACGAAGACGCGCTGCTGACTGCCGAGTCTGGCCAGTGCCTCAGGCTCGTCGGCTTTGCTGATCTCCCATCGGATGCTCGGTGCGCTTCTTCCACCCAAGGTCCTTACATTGTTTGGGGTCACTGACAAGGCAGCTATTCAGCCCGCGCCTACTGTCAAAGATCGAGGCCCTCCACCGCGTGCATGGCATCGAGCACGGCGATCTCGCACCTCGGAACGTCGTCGTCGACGACGACGGCGAGCCGCGCATTGTCGATTTCGCCGACGCGTCATTCCACGACTGCTCGGGCGACTGTCCCGAGCTCAAGTACGCGCGTGAGCTGCTCAGCGCGACGTAGAACCTTTCCTTTTGCATTTCGTTTGGTGTGCTGTATGTTCGTGCCCTCCCTGTTGTTGCCCTCAATCCCGCCTTCCTGCAACTCGGCCCGTCGTATTGCCGCTTCATATGCGAGTGCTCGCCGTGCGCTGTTTTCTGAAAGGCCGAGCGCGACGAAAGGGATTCTCACTCGCCGAACAGCGCTTCCGCTTGCAGCTCGCCCTCGCACGTTCTCCCTGAACCTCCCCGATTCGCGCGCGCTGTGTGCAGTCGTACGCTTGACCTGACAAGAGCTTGCACTGAGGCTTGGGCTTGGCGCACGCCATGTCGCTCGCGGTCCTGAGCATCGCTGTCCTCGGACGACAAGGCAACCCGCTCTTCCTCGAGTCGTACTCGCAGAGGCAGGGCGGCACCGCAGATCTAAAGTGGCACTATGCTGCTCACACGGCGCTCGACTTTTTCGACGAGCGAGGCGAGTCTTCCTCGTCGTGCCCTCCTCCCCACCTCCCGCTGACCTCGGCTCGCTCCATGGCGCGCAGAGGCGCCTGCAGCCAAGTCGACAGAGTCGTACCTCGGCTTGCTCTACGCGATGGAGGACTACGCCGTGTACGGCCGGCTCGCTCCGCTGCACTCGAAGTGCTCGCTCGCTGATGTTGTCGAGCTTCGCGCAGGTACGGCTACCAGACCAACACGCGCATCAATTTTGTCCTCGCACTCGCGCTCGCCGACGCAGTCATCCGCGACGTAGACGTCAAGACGGTGCGGTCCTCTTCCCCTCCGGTCGTTCGCACCTCTTCGCGCTCGCTCATCGCTCGTCCTACAGATCTTCCGTGCCATCCACAACGCCTACATCGCGCACCTGTCGAACCCGTTCACCGCCGCCGAGTCAGACAACCCCGCCGTGCTCGCCGCGCCGATACGCAGCCGCAAGTTCGCGGCGGCGATGGCAGCCATCGCGGGTCGCGCGCCTGCAACGGGCGGCGAGTAGACCTTCCGACAAGCTCTTCAACATCAGTCCGACTCGTTGTCCAGCAGTACTCACCCTTGTTGTAATGACTACGCGGTACCTCCTCTTCCTTCTCCCACAGCCTTCCACCCCTCTCATCATCCTCCCTCTTCATCGGCACGTCCCGCCTGACCCGCTCGCGCCTCACGCGAGCAGCGCAGCGTTGCATCCTCGCAAGGGGGCGCAACCGCGTCTGCTCCCCCCAACGCGACGAGCGGGTCTGTCCAGCACGACGCAGATCCACCTCGAGCCGCATAGTGACAAGGCTCCGCGAGGCTCCCTGGAGCTCTTGACAGATACGCGGCTCAAATTACCCATAAGCGTGCGTGGAAATAAACTTGTTGCACGATGAAACCAGCGTGAGAGACCTGGACAGAGGGGAAACAGATGCGAGGGTGAGAACCGTGGAAGGGAGAAGCTCTAGCGACGAAAGTGGGAGATGGGGTATGAACAGCTAGTAGGAGCGGGCGAAGGTGTTGCATGCGTATGAGAGGAGGATGGGGGAAGGGGCGGGGAGTGTCTTTGCGTGACGGAGCGGGGCGGGGCGTAAAGAGGAGCGTGATGAAAGGGGGGATCATGGTGTAACAAGATGGGTACGGCACATGAGACACAGAACGGCGAACACCAAGCAGAAAGAGGGCGTCTGGACGGCTCGATCAGTCGGCGTCGAACTCAAAGTCGGGCGACATGCCGTCGTCCTCTCCGCGGTGCAGTAACCGTCCCCACTCGAGAATCAGGCGGACTGCAAAGAAAGTGGTATCAGCGGAGGACACGGTGAGGCCGGGCGGCGAGAGAAGAGCGTACACATGTACGCCGCCATGTCCTGTTTCCGCCAGTGGTCACGCGCCCAGTGCTTGCCCGCCAGCCCAATCTTCTTGCCGAGCTCGTCATGCGCGCCCTTGCCGTCGGGCGTGCCGCGGAAGAAGGTCATGATGTCGTACAGGTCCGAGTAGTCGACCTTGACGGGGACGTAGCTGCGCGACACGCTCGCCGTCAGTGCGAAAGCTCGCAAGCGAAGACAGAGAAGGATGCAAGACGTACTGGAGCCACGGCTGGATGCGGTCGGCGTACCACTCGGGGAAGAGGGTCGACTTGAGCACGCAGGCCTTTTGCGACATGAGGCGGTGGAAGCGGCCGGACCAGCCGTTGCCGTCGACGTCCATCACGTACTTGTACTGCGTCGATGCGAGTGTCAGTTGCGGCCGCGCAGGGAGCGGGGAGAAGGGACGGGAGTACGCACGCGGTATGCCTCGTTGAGACCCATCGTCTGGTCAAAGTGGATGAGCTCCGCCATGACCTTGCACGTCTCCTCGTCGCACTGGACCGGGCCGCCCGCGAACGACACGTCCATGTACTCGTGGTTGAGGCCCGTGAGGCGGTACGCCTGCTCGCGCACGGCGTCCTCGCCCTCGGCGACGAGGACGTCCTTGGACCCCTCGACCGAGTTGGTGAGGAAGTGGAGCCGCGCGCGCTGCGAGTTCTTCCAGTCGTGCTCGACGTAAAAGTCGATCCCGGTCGTCGACCCGCGCCACATGAGCTTGTTGAAGTCCTTCTTCTCCCAGTCCGGGTCGTACCCGATGTACGTGTCCGAGTACTGCTCGAGCGGCGTGACAAGGATGTCCGAGTGCACGTTCGTCTTGGCAAACGTGAAGAGCGGGACGAGCGGGCCCGGGTCGGTGCCCGACACGGATGTGAACCCATGCAGGTTCATGATCTCCGGGTGCTGGCAGATGTCCATCGCCTTCGAGTGATCGTAGATGTACGAGCGGCCCTTGGCGCGCTCGTCGGACGCGTACTGCTCCTTGAACTTCTTGAGGAGCTCGTCGGCGGGAGGCGTCTCCTCGCCTTCGTCAAAGTAGCCGTCGAGAATGGCCGTCTCGAGTTGGCGCAGCGGCGAGTTGGGCGGGCAGCCGATTGCCCAATTCGACAACGAAGGGTTGCTGTCGTGGAAGAAGTCGGACGGGCTCCAGTCTGTGTAGGTGTGCGGTAATTGTCAACGCTGGACCAGCAAGAGACACGAAGCGTTAGACGTACAGTCGCCCAAGTCGGCGAGCTCGACCATGCGGTCGCGGTGGAAGTAGTCGAGCTGGCACGCCGGCTGGTCGTGGCGCGTGAAGGTGAGGTTGACGTCGGGCGCGTAGGCGGAGAAGCGGCGAATGAGATCGCCCAGGTCCTTTGCGCGGCGGAGGAACGCCTGCTCGCCCGTCTCGGCAACCTTGCCGTCTGCGATCTTGATCGTGAACGTCTCTTCGCGCTGCTCCATGACGGCCACGCGGTGCGCCAGGTCACCCGGGTCACTGCGGAGTTTCCGAGAGAGAATCGTGAGCGGTGGAGTCAAGAAGCGGTGAGACGGGACGAGGACGCACAGCGCCCAGAACGGCTGCAAATCGTGGTGGATTTGGTCGTACTCGTCGACGAGGATGACGCGGTTGGCGCGCGCGTAAGCCCACCACTTGTCGAACCCGCGCGGCGGGTTGCGGCGGTACCGCCTGCGGTACTCCTGCACGGCCTCCTTGAGCGTCTTGCTCTGCCGCCGCACCTTGTGGTTCCACTCGGCCTCGGCGCGCTTGATGAGCGTGAGGATCGGGTGCGGCTTGACGGGCTCCTTGAACGTCTTGAGCGGCGCGACGTAGACCTGCCCGTTGTGCTCGTCGAACGTGTGCACCGACTCGGCGTCCGACTCGGGCAGGCCAAAGTCCTCGTCCTCGGGCTCAGGCATGGGCGGCGGGACGTAGCGCAGGTCGTTGCTCCCGTCGTCCCAGTTGAGATAGTCGATAAAGCCCTGCAACCGCTCGGGCAGCTCGTTCGGCAGCGGGACGCCGGCCTTGGTCAATGCGGCGTGTGTGCGCGAGCGGTTCCCGTCGGGCAGAACCAGGAGCGTCACGAGCGCGGCGACGAGGACCGTCCCAACGAATCGTGGCCGCTTCCACAGCGGGAGGAGCCCCCCTCCGGAATCTCCGCCTGCGCCGCCGCCGCCTGGTCGCCGGGGATGGCGGCCGGTGGTGCCGATCATGGGCGTGTCGGGCTCGAGGTACTGGGGGAGGGCGTCGTAGTCGTCGCGGTCGCGGGACGAGGATCCGGCGGCGGGCATGGCGGCGGTGCGCTTGCCCGGTCGGCGGCGCGAGTTGAAGGCCAGGTCGAAGGCGTCTGCGTCGTTCCTGGGCGAGGCGGGCTGGGAGCGGGCCGACGACGCGGCCGAGGGCGTCGGCGAGTGCGCGGGAGAGAGGGACGAGGGCGACGGCGGCGAGAGGGGGCGGGCCGACGCGAGCGGGAGTAGCGACGCCAGCTTGCGGGTGCGCGGGCTGCGTGGCCTAGCGGGCTGCACGCGGGCTGCGCGGCGGAGTTGCGGGACGAGCGAGACGAGACGAGAGGGAGCGCGACGCGTCGAGACTTCGCGCCGTGCGTCTCGTCAAGCGATCGAGCCCCCGGCCAGGCGCCCTTTTCCCTGGGCAGGTGTGCTGCGTGCAGGACGACACTTCTTACAGAGTCAACCCCTACACGCCACTCGCCACGCTCCCGCAACACCGCGCATTCAGCTTGTGCTCCTTGTTGCTCTGAGACATGCTTCTCGTTCCGATCACGGAAGGACCCAAGCCCGACCTTGCGGGTGAACGTGCTCTCTTTGCCGTCCACAGCGTGATGGAGCATCCGTGCACAGTCGCAGACAAGCTCCCGCGCCAGGAAATCGAGAGGGCCGATTGAGCAGCGAGGTGAGGTTCGACAGGATCGCCGTTGCAATGGGAGGGTGACGGTACAGTTGAAGGTACAGCGCGGTGGAGCGCGCAGGTGAGTACGACGGCGAGGCAGATACGACATCAGGGTGGGGACGCAGACAGACGGACGACGATGGCGGACGGACGACGGAATGGATGACTCGTTGAGGACGGGTATGACGGTGTAAGGGCGCGCGACAGGCCATGTTGGAGGCACTGTGTGTGTGCGCGCAAATGCAGGTATCGGTTGAATGACGAAGGGATAAGGCAGACAATGCGGAAAGATGCGGCGAGGATGCGGAGGTGCTGGCTCGGTTGAAGAAGCTGGCAGAGGCGATGTAGGGCGTTCTGAGGTGGAGGTTTTCCAAAGACGATCACCGCTGGCTCGAGCGGATGAGCGCCATGAACTCGGCGCGCGTCTTGTCACTGCGGCGGAACGCGCCCAGCATCGAGGACGTGATGGTCGTCGCGCCCGGCTTCTGGACGCCGCGCATGGTCATGCACTGGTGACTGCAAGCGCAAGGCGTCAGACTGGAAGGGAGAACACGGGCGATCTCATGGCATAGCATCCAGCTTGCAAGTCGAAGCGGACTCACGTCGCCTCGATGACCACGGCAACACCCATAGGCCGGATAGCCTCGTCAATCGCAGTTGCGATCTGCTTCGTCAAGCGCTCCTGCACTTGCAGTCGCCGCGAGAAGGTCTCGGCGATGCGGGCCAGCTTCGACAGCCCGAGAACGAACTTGTTCGGGATGTAGCCGATCGAGACCTGCAAAGATTTGGACTGTCAAGCCTGCTTCACGTCGACACGGCACATATAGAACGCACCTTGCCGGAGAAGGGGACCATATGGTGCTCGCACAGCGAGAAAATGTCGATGTCGCGGACGATAACCATCTCCTCGTGGTCTTCCGCAAAGATGGCGTTACCAATGACGTCTGCGGACGTGTGGGCTGTCAGAGACGGTTTCTCCGATAACGCGACAGATTAACGCACCAGGCAAGCGCTCCTCGTAGCCCTTGGTCATCCACAACAGCGCCTTTGCGTACCGCTCCGGCGTCTTGAGCAGGCCGTCACGCTCCGGATCCTCGCCAATGCATTCGAGCAGGACCTTGACCGCGTCCGAGAGCTTCTTCTGACGGGCTGCAGTCTCCTCGGGAGTCGCGTTGAGGCGGTCGAGCGTGCCCTTGCCTGCAGGACGACGAGACGAAGCGAAAGTTCAGCGAAAGCGTCGCTCCCTCGCGGACAGGGCTCGCAGTACGCACCTGGCCAGCCAAGCCCGTGCTTGTCCGGGATCGGGCTCCCGACCCTCGACCCGACGAACGGCTCGAACGAGCTCGACTGGGACCCGCCGCCCATGGCGCGCTGGCGCTGCAGCGCGAGCTCGCGGAAGCTGCGCAGCTCGTCGGCGTCTTCCTCGGCCTCGGTGCGCTGCGCGGCGGCGTGCGTGCGCTCGTGCTGCAGCGACGTGTGCGACGACGGAGCGAGCGACGATGAGGATGGCGGCGAGAACGCAACTTCGGCGGCGAGTGGGGACGGGTGGTGCAGCTTGAGAGGCGCTGCAGAAGCGTGCTCGTCGGCCATCTCGTCTCTGGAAACGCAGCGAGTCGAGCGTAAAGAGCGAGAGCGTTTCCCGCTCGCTCGTGCTTTCGGCTCCTCCACTTTCGCGACTTTGCTCTCAGCGAGACTTGTGCTTCCGTGAGAACAAGTAGTGCGTCTCGCAGCAATCGCATACTGCGCCAGCGACCTGCCTGGATCAGCAGGACGCATGCTCGCCTTCTTCCCCTCGTCCACCCAACGTTGACCTGATGAGGTCGGCCGCTGGCAGCCAAACCCCGCTGCGCGGTAATCGATACACGTGTCCGAACGAGACAGGGCTGCTTGGGCGTCGGACGAGCTACAGTCAACCGCAGAAAGGTTGCCCACCGCGCGCGCGCACAAAAGGCGCGCACTTTTCTCGCTCTTTTCGCAGGGCTTCCTGGGGAGTCTCGCTGGTTGCAATGGATCCGTGAGCATTGCCTGCGTGGCGGGAAGCACGCCAGCGAGCCCGAATGAGCGCGAGCTGGCTGTGGAGGCCCGCTGCTCCTCGTCGCCAGCACCGCCTCGTTCTCTTCGACCATGTCGTCGTCACTACACTAGATGCCCGGGCCCTACGACCAGGACCTGCGCGAGCTTGCGCTTTCGCTTCTGTGCGAGGGCTTGACGAGCCAGCAGGTGGGAGAGCGGCTCAAGGTCGACCCCAGCGCCGTCCGACGATGGCGCCGCCGAGCTGAGCTGGAAGGATCGCCTCGCGCGCACCAGAGCCCCGGCCGGCCGCGCAAGCTGCGCACAGTCGACTGCACCCTCCTGCTCGCGCTCGTCCACTCCTTCCCCGGCTTGACTGCCCGCGAGCTCGCCGCCTTCCTTCCCTCACTCGACCCGCTCGCGCCCTCGGTCTCGCCCGACACGCTCGAGCGCAGCCTTCGTCGGAGCGGCTACACGCACAAGAAGCTGCACAGGATTGCGGCCGAGCGCGACCCGGCTGCCTGCGCTGCGTTCGAGCAGCAGCTCGCCGAGCTCCACCTGCTGCCCCACCAGTGCATCTACGTCGACGAGACGGCCAAGGACGAGCGCAACCTGTGGCGGCAGACTGGCTGGGCGCTGAAGGGTACGCCGGCGTACTCGACCCAGCCCTTTGCCCGCGGGATCAAGCTCTCGCTTGTCGCCGCGCTCGGCTTCAACGGCATGCTGTCCGCTCGCGCCATCGCTGGCGCATTCAACGCGCTCACCTTCCTTCAGTTCATCCTGGAAGATGTGGTACAGCTGCTCATTGCGCTTCGGGCTCAGCCTGGCCCTGCTCATGCGCTTCTTGCTTTCCGGGGTTCCCGATCTCTCCGCAGCTACCCCATTGCGCGCCGTTCCCCGATCCGAACAGCGTCATCATCCTCGACAACTGCAGCATCCATCGCTCGCACACGCTGCGCGAGCTCGTCGAGGGAGCCGGCGAGCCTCGTCAACGTGCTTCCCTTCCGCTTCTCCTGACCTTTGTCTCCGCTTCAGGCTGCAAGCTCATCTTCCTCCCTCCCTACTCGCCAAGCTTTTCTGCCATTGAGGGTGCCTTTGCACAGAGTGAGTTCCCACCTTTCACTGCTCTCCCTTTCGTCGCTGCGCAGCACTCAAGCTGACCCTTTTTTGGCTTGTGATCCCGCAGTCAAGCTCGACCTGTCGCTCAACGGCGAGTACTACCGCACGCTCGACCCGCTGGACGGGATACTCGAAGCGGCGGGGCAGATTGGACCCCTGCAGGCGCAGGGCTTGTACCGATACGCCGGCTGGAATGTTTAGACGGGCATGAATGAGCAGTGCACCTCGCATTTCGGGCCCTGTGGGTGTCTCGTGCTGCAGAGTGCAACCCGGAAGCCTTAGGAGAGCCGCTCAAAGAAGAAGGCGGTCACTTGTTCCTGTCAGCGTGCGCAGAACATCCTCTCACGATTCTGGGTGCCGTAGCGGATCACGAGACCATGAGATAACACGGGGAAAGCTAAAGAGAGACTGTCAAAGCTGCGCCTCGCGCCTCAGACATCCGCCACGCCCGCACCGCCCGCACCGCCCAACAAACCCTCGCAGCGCTCCTTGAGCGCACGCATCACCGGTCGCCACTGAAGCGGGCGGCCGCCGTGCTCCACAAACAGCTCCTTCATCTCGCCTCCCTTTTCTGTCGCTTCGTCTCCACCCATGTCATCAAACGCGTGGACATCACCGACGTTGATGCCGAGCTTGTCGAGCACGCGGGCTGTGCCGGCGTGCAGCTTGTGCAGCGAGCAGAAGTCGACGAGCTCGGGGGGCAGCGTCGCGTCGGTCGAGGTCGAGGCGGCGGAGTGGCCGGGAAGCGAGAGGGAGGGAGGACCGGGAGGCGGCGGAAGAGCCGGATGAGGTGTGTAGGCGAAAGGAGGGGGAGCAGCGGGGTAAGGCGAGTGCATGGGTGCAGCCGGAGGAGGAGGTGCGTGATGCGGCGCGCGAGAGAAGGCTGCGGAGGGAGGCGCGGACCAGGCAACCGCGGGAGGAACGGGAAGGGCGGAGTAGGCGGGTGTCTCGCTTGCCCACGGTACAAGCGCCTGCGTCTTTGGCGCCACGGTTGTCTTGATGGCCCGCTGCGCGTCGAAGTACGTGTTGTTCGGCGGGTCCGAGAGCGTTGCAGCGTTGTTGCCCTCGAGCTGCCCGCGGATCAAGGTCAGACTGCGAGATCAGATCAAGCTACGGCTGTACGTACAATCGCGACTGCCCAGGTGGTCAGGGGTGGTCCGCTGAGCTCAAAGTGCCGTCCTTGCTGATCCTTGTAGCAGTGGACGTCGGGGTGCACCGAGCATGAGCCCTTATTGTATCGCTCGAGTAGCTGCTCAGTCACGTCCGCGATCTGTCTCGAAGTGTGTTTTAGTCCGTGAGCAGGTGTGTGAAGTTGCGGTTGGCATGACGGACCGACTTGTCCGCCTTGGAGAGGTACGATGCGCTCTTGGATACGCTCGTCGCGCTCGACTTTGTCGCCAACTTTGCCGCGCTCTTGCCCTTGGACGACGACGACGACGATGTCTAGAGGGAAGCGAGCGTCAGAAAAAGGTCCGCGCAAAGATGGAAGGAGGACGCACAGTCGCGGGAGAAACGAGATTCGGCGGCTTCGGCACGACGAGCACGAAACTCTGTGGCGACTTGGACTGGGACTGAGAAGAGGCAGCCTGCTGAAACTGCTCATAGTCGGTTGCTGAAGCGAGGGAGACAACGTTCTTGTTGCTCGAGGACGACGTCAGGTTCCGTGCGGTGTAGTAGCCGAGCTGCGAGTCATCCAAGACGCTCGGCTGAACACCGAGAAGCTCGGCAAGCTTCTTTATGAGCTGTGGGCGGGTCGTGTGGCGGTAGAAGTAGCCGGTACCGAGGCTGCGGGTCCTGCGGTCGACCTCGAGGACGTCGCACCCGAAGTAGAGCCTGGCGGCGTCGGCGGCGCGAGCTGCCTCCTCCTCCTTCTGAGCGCGCTTCTCGGCATTCTTGTTGCTCGACTTCGCCTTGCTCTTGCCCTTGGCCTTGCTCGCCTTCGCGGGCGAGACTTCGTCGTCGCTGTTGAGCTCGAGGTCGTCTTCGTCTGTGCATCCAGAAGTCAGTCGAGTGAATTGTCAAGTATGCACATGAGAGGTGTAAGGTACTCACAGTCCGACACAGGCGTGGCAGCAGTCGAGGTCGAGGCACTTGGCCCTGGAGCCCTGCGCTTCGCCGGCCGCGCAGAACCGCCCGACTTTCTCGCGATGCGCTTCTTGCTCGATTGCGCAGGTGCAGCGCGAGCCTTGGAAGAGGACGACTGTGCGTCGGCGGCCGGGTGCGACGCGTCGTGCTCCTTCGCAGCTGCGCGGCTCGCGCGAGTGGTGTACTGGCGCGTGCGGTGCGGCGGCTCGTCGTCGGCCTCCTCGGTCTCGCGGCTCGCAGACTGCGGCGTGCCGGGCGCTTCGTCGAGGTCCTTGTCGAGCGTCTCGGGCGCGTCGTCGTCGTCGTGTGCGTCCTCGGACGGCGCGGATGAGTCGGCTGCGTGCTGCGGCTGCTGCGACTGCAGCAGGACGCGGGGCTTGCGCAAGCGGACTGGCTGCTCGCCCTTGCGCGAGTCCGATTGCGGGTCCTGCTGTTGCTGGTCGCTCGCGAGCAGCGAGGCCTTGGCGCCGACGATTGAAGAGTCGTGGTCGGAGGACTCGTCCGAGTCGGACTCAGCCGACTCGCTGAGAGGGTGGACTGCTCGCCCAAAATTCCGGGACGAGTACAGAGTGTCCTCGGCATCGTCGAGGTCGAGGTACTGGTCGTGCCCGATCAGGCGCAGCCCCAGCTCGTTGACGAGGCAGTACTTGACGAAGCGCTCGGGATGAGCGATTCCAGACAGGCACGACTTGCTGCCCGTCTTGAGATAGCGCTCCTGCAGCACCGAGAAGAGGACGGCGAAGCCCTTGGGCCCGTAGCTGCACAAGTGCGATGGATCAGCCCTTGCCCGAACAGCGGGGCCAAAGATGCCGACGACGCACTAGCCGGGTTGGCCTGCGTCGAAGGTAATCATAGACACGTCGGGATCCTTGGCGCCCGTCGCAAAGTCCTTGAAGTCCTTGTAGAATCGCGAAGATGACGGTTTGGCGGCGATCTTGTCGATGTTGGGCAGGATGTTCCTCGCCCGCCTGCGGCAAAAGCGAAAGGGTCAGCCAGAACGGCCGACATTTACAGGAGAGAACTTGAAACGGACTGCTCAAACTCCTCCCAGTCGACGCTGACGGGCCACCCATTCTTCTCACCCTCGAGACGGGCCTTCGCCCCAATCGAGTGGGCAGTGCAGAAGGAAGCGTGTTGCGGCAGGCTCAGATTGCTCTTAAGCTTGGTGCTGGTCGACTCGCGAGCGTTCACATCGAGCAGGTCCTGGTACACCGCGAGCAGGTCGACCGAGAGGGGAGGGTCGAAGCGAGTGCGGCAGAAGAGGCACTTCTGGAGGTAGACTACAGCGAGCTGAGGTGTCAGCGCCTGACACAGCAATCTGACTGTAGCTCGGCGCGTCTCACCATCGTCGCCGAAGAGTTCGGGCGAGCCGGAGCGAGAGCTTGAAGACGAGTCGGACGGCGATGAGCCCGAGTTGTGGGACGCTTGCGAGTCCGGCAGCTCGTCGTCAGACATGGTACAAGGTCTGTCAAGGGTCGAGCAGCCGATCTGAGCGGAGTGCTCGCCGTGTGAGCGTCGCGAACCTCGCTGCGACGACGGCGCCTTGTGGGGCGGCGGCGGCTCCTTCCTCGCGATGCGGCCCCCTGTCTCGATGCAGACCATGCTCTCTGCTCTACACAGACCCTGTCGTCCCTGTCAGACTCTCCAGGAAGCCCTGCAAAAATAGCGAGAAAAGTGCGCGCGTTTTTGCGCGCGCGCGCGGTGGGCAACCTTTCTGCGGTCGACTGTAGAACGCTAGAACAACGCCTTGCCGGCTCAAGCGCGATCAGTTCAGCACGCACCTTTCGCTTCTCCATTCACTCGCGATCGCTCCTCCTTCTGCCCGCCGGACTTCCGCGTTCCGTTGAATGCTCGAGTCGACTTGCATTGGGCAGGAGGAGTGTCCTGCTTCGTCTGAGCACGTCTCCCTGGCTGCTCTACCTCTGTTCTCTCATCTGCCGCTTCGCTCATCTCGCCCGATGCACCGCTTGACGGCTGCCCTGCTGCTCGCAGCAGGGACTTATGTCTGCCCTATTGCTGCGAGTCCCATTGCGTTGCAGACAGGCGCTACACCTCTTGCGCCGCCGGCCTTCGAGAAGCGCCAGACTGTGCGTTGTGCGAGCACGACCGACTGCAAGACCGTCGGCTACCACGGCCCGAGCAACTCGCACTTTGGCTGCAACAAGAAGCGCGGGCTGTGCATCTGGGGTGCGTGCATCCTCTCTTCTCCCGCCTCACGTCACTCATTGCGTTCCTGTCTCACGTCGGCAGAGTGCAACGCTGGGTACCAGCTCGTCGGCGGAGCTTGCGAGCAGACATGCGATGTGACTGCTGTCTGCACCAACGACGTACCGGTCAACGCGAACCGCTACTGCCGCAGGGGTCTCTGCGAATGGCGTGAGTCCGAATCTGTCCCGCTGTTCTGCGGCACTGACCGATATACTTCCAATAGGATGCCGCACGGGCTTCACACAGTCTGGCGACCTGTGTCTCGCTCCTGCCGCTTCTGCCTCGTCCAGCGCTTCATCTTTGTCCACATTGTCTCGGACCACAACGCGCTCGACCACAACCTCCGCTCAGACGCCAGCACCGACAGGTGTGCAGTGCGCCCTCACTTCGGACTGCTCAAACAACGTTCCTTTGTTTGCGAACCGTTACTGCGCGCATGGGACCTGCAGCTGGCGCGAGTCGCTTCTTTCCCATCGCTCTCGCTTCATGTCCAGCGGCTCGACTGACTCGTGTAACCGCCCGCGCAGGCTGCCGGAGTGGCTACGTCAGTAACGGTGACGGCTGCGTCTCGCTCGAAACGTCGACGCACCTGCCCGATGGAGCTCCGACAACCACAACATCCGCCTCGCCCACAACGGCGACTTCGACGCCCACCGCGCGAGCCTGCTCTGTTGTCGCCGACTGCAATCCTTTCGCGCCGGCTGGTGCAGTCCCAATCTGTGCAAATGGTCGCTGTGCTTGGCAGTGCGAAGACGGATTCGAGATTGGCTACGAGGGGCGCGGCTGCATTGCAACAGTCTGTAAGTCCTATTCCTTTGCTTCATTGCGTCGGCCTGCTCACAGCGATATCGACAGCCTCGGCCTCTGCCGCACCGACTCAGCCTGCCGCGACGCCAATCCTCAAGCGCGCGTACCAGGGTGCATCGTTCTTCGACGGATGGAAGTTCTGGAACGACACGGACCCGACTCGAGGTCAGGTCGTGTACGTCGACCGTAACTATGCGGTGGAGAAGAGACTTGCGTACGTCAGAGAGGACGGCGTCGCTGTCCTGTCCATCGAGTGAGTCATCCGTCTCGTCCTCCTGCCTTTTCCGCTTTCTAACGCCCACAGCGCACATAGCAAGAGCTCTGTCCTTGCACGCGGCGAGGGTCGAGCTTCAGTCCGTATCAGCTCGATCGAGGAGTACGAGCCTGGCTCGCTCATCCTTGTCGACCTTGCGCATGCCCCTTACGGACCCAGCGTCTGGCCGGCTTTCTGGACGGTACGCCGAGCCCCCTCCGGCAATTGATTGACCTACTGATTCCTAAAGCGTGCAGTATGCCGACCCGTGGCCCGACCTAGCGGAGATCGACATCTACGAAGGGATCAACTCGCGAACTTGGAACCAGTACAACATCCGTACGCTTGAAAACCCAACCTCCCCTTCTTCAATAGAAACAGCCCCTACGCCGATTATTGACACGCTTGTCTGGCGCAGACACAACAGCCGGCTGCTATCGCAATGACTCCGTGCCTCAGACCGGGAGTCGCTCGACCTCCCGGACTCACTGTCTCGCGAATGGATCGGGTCAGCTCTCCGCAAGGGTCTCATCAATACTGCACGCGTAGCTGACTCTTTTCTCGGCACTTCCAGGCTGTGCAGTGCAGGACTACAACCCTGAGTCGTACGGGAAGGGGTTCAACGAAGCCGGCGGTGGGGTTTTTGCAGTCCTCTTCGCCGAGACTGTGTGCGCTGCTCCACCCCGACTAATTTGCCATCGGCTTCATCTGTGTGATTGACGCGGTCGTGTTCTTAGCATATCAATTTGGCGCTGGAGCCGAGCCACCATTCCGCCCGATGTTGCCAGCGGCGAGCCGCGCTGGCAGAACTGGGGCATCCCGGCCGCTGCGTGGGACGGGTCGATGTGCGACATCAAGAAGTACTTTCGAAGTCAAATGCTGACTTTCGTGCGTCCCGACCGCCCACCGAGGTTTTGCCTCTCGTCAACCTTCTCAGTCTGACCCTTCTCCTTCTCCTGCAGGACATCACGTACACTTACTCCTCTTACTCCTCTGCTGTGCGCCTCTGACCCTGCATACAAATTTGGCCCTCTGCGCAGAACCTGCGGGACCTGGGCTGGTCAAACGGCGATCTGGTTCAACAGCCATTCATCGGGAGACACTTCGGCGTATGCCGACTGTGTAGCGGCTGTACAGGACCCGGCGGCCTTCGCTGAGGCTCACTTCGAGATCAACTACGTCAAAGGTACGTATGCGCCTCTTCAAAGGGGAAGGCTATCGACCGACTCGTCGATGACTCGCAGTCTACAACGTCTAGCTAGCCTTTCCTCCTCTCTTCCGGGCTTTTCTTGCGTGTTCCCCTTGGCCGCCTCGCAGCGGGCGCGTGCGACGTAGCGCGTCATTGTGTCGTTCACGATCCAACGTTCGAGCTCTCTGGATTGTACGGTACGATTCGGCGTTGCGGCAAGCGAGAGATGCAGCTCATGCATGCAGGACAAGATCTTACAGAATGTGCACGACCCCTGTACACCGCAAAGAACGACGAAGAAGCGAGGGACTGCAGGAGAGATGCTGGGGAAGAAGGAACCGGACCGGAGCTTGGAGGCCATCTTGATGACAGACAGTCGCAAAGCGGGCACATCGGACTAGTTGAGATAGCGACGGCAGGTGGGAGCGCTACGTGTGAGTGCAGGAATGTCAGTCGCAATTCCGACCTGCTGAAAAGGGCGTATTACGCACCCGCAGAGACAGGGAATCTTGTTGTCCTCCTCGATCGGGAAGTGGTAGTCTGCGATGATACAGTGTAAGATACCGGGAGAGCGACGGACACGACTCGGCAAGTCGTGAGAAGCGGGACGCACCGTAGGTGACCTCCTCGCCGGGCTCGATGTTGGACTTGGCGTAGATAACGATCTTCTTGACGCCGTTGATCGTGATGATCCGAGCAGTGCAATTGGGCGCACACGAATGGTTGATGAGGCGACTGTGAGACGATGAATTCCGGATTAGCGGGGACGCGAGATGCTGCGGAATGGGTGGATGCGCACCCAAGGTTGCCCTTCTTCGTCGCGTCCACGACGAGGTCCTCGTCGACACGGAAGAGGTACGAGCTACCTATACCCTGCCGCTCGTACGCCTTCTCGCGCCGGTCGGCGACCTGCTGCCGGATGAGCTCGCCGACGTACTCGATGACCATGTCTCCGATGGGAATGTGCCTGCGCGTGCGCAAGGGCGTGAGCAGCTGCACCGAGACCAGCAGGAAGACATTGCACGCACTCGAGCGCGAAGAGCCCGTAGCCTTCGATGCCGGACCGGGAGAAGGTGAGCTGCTTTTTGCGCGTCTTGAGCTGGTTGAACTTGAGCACGTCCGTGTCGGTCGCCGTGACCTTCTTGTGCAGCTCCATGCCGCGCACGAGGCCACGAGTGTTGGCGCGAGCGAGACGGGACACGGCGACGCTTGATGCGGCGGCGTTGCCCGCCGACGCAGTCGCTTCCGCCGCCTTGGCCTGCTTGGTTGCCGGGCGATTCGCCATCTTCTCCTCGATCGTGATCGTGTAGAAGCCCTCGGTGCGGGCCGAGCCTGTCGAGTGCTTCGGCGCCTCGTCGTCGGACGGTGGCGGGGTCGGATGCAGATCCTGGCCCACCTGCAGGCGCTCGAGCGCGAGCTTGAGGTAGAACAGGTCCTCCTCGTCGGCAGCAAGGCCAGCCTCGAACGGGTCGGACGTCGCGACGCGCATGCGCCGCGCCGACTTGACCGGCTTCTTCGGTCGAGGGGCCTTCTTCGCCGCGGGCTTCGCCTCCTCCTCGCGATCTGAAGCGCCGTGCAGAGATGGCGAGACCGCCCTCGCTGCGGCCAAGTCCTCATCGACCTGCATCGCGTCGCTGGCTGCAGCTCGTGTCGCCTTGTCGCGCTTGTCGATCGCTTTGTCGACCCCAGATGCGACAGCGTCGTCGGGCGACGGCGACATGACAATGTCCGCGACGTCGACCGACGCCTTCTCGGCGGGGCGGACAACCTTGGCTTCGTCCTCACTGCTCGTGTAGTCGTGTGTCGCGCGCTGACGCTTTGCAGCGGCCTTCTTGTCCTTCTTGCGCGCTGCCGCCGCCTTCCTGGCCCGCTCGCGCTCCGCGCGCTCGTCCTCGCTGTCCTCGTCCTCACTCGCCGACAGCACGCGAGGAAGGAGCTTCTTCTGCTTGGGAGCGCTCTTCTTCGATCGCGCGGGCGTGCCTTCGTCATCGCTCGCGCCTGCCGCGAAGCTGGGCGATTCGGATGGCGCCTCGGACGAGAGCCGACTTGCGCCGGTCGCAGCACCGCGTCGAGGCGGCTTTTGCTCGTCTGACCGGGTTGACTGTGCCGGTTTGCGCTTGGCGAACGACAAGGACGAGAGGCTCTTGACAGGCGCAACGGTACCGCTGGCCGCAGGCGTCTCAAGCGGCTCGGCTTTGACGGTAGGTTCTGCACTCGCAGACGTCGGTGCGCCGGCGCGGTCCCACTTCGTGAGGTGGTCCTGGATCTTGCCGCGAACGATGCGCGCCGTGATGTCGTTGCGGAACGCCTCGAGGAGCTCGTTCACGACAAGGTCCTTGGCCTCCTCGACAAGCTCGTCGTTCGTCCAGCCCGACTCCTTGCGCACCTTGGGCGGGCGCGCGAGCTTTTGCAGGATCGCCTCGAGCTGGCTGCCAGGTGCGGGCGCGTGACCCGGGCGCGACAACCCTGCCGGCGCAGACCTGGTCGTTCCGACGCTGGCGGCGCTCGACGACGGTGTCGGCAGCTTCGAGGCGGGCGGGCAGAGCGTGAGGTCCAGCGCGGCGCCGGCAAATTTCCGGCCGTTCAGGGTGTCGTAGGCCTTCTTGGCGGAATCGTCGTCCTGGAAGGTCACGTACCAGCCATCGGCGTCGGCGTAGGACTGCGAGCAAGCGGATCAGCACCGCGCTTCCACTGTGCAAGGAACAGGCAAACGCACATGGTCGATGTTGAAGTGGCGGAAGTGGTGCTCGAGGTCTTCGCCGTTCGGCACGGCCATCTTGCCGCCCTGACCGAGTCGATGCCGCCCGAACGGCTCGCGCTCGATGCAGATGTACGACTTGCCGTTGGCGGCGAGCTTCTCGAGCAGGACCTTCTTGCTCGCCTGCCATGCGATGGCGCCGCGTGGTGCGATGCCGCGTGGAAGGATATGGCGAAGGGTGGCCTTGCCCGGCGAGTGGTGGAAGTAGAGCGTATCCCGCGCGTCGACCGTATCGCTGTCGTCGCCTGACCCGTCATCGTCATCGCTGCCGCTCGACTCGCCCCCGTCTTTGGCGCTATCGGCCGCTCCTCTGCGGTTCTGCGCCGCATCCTCCTCGTCGCTCGACATCTCCATGTCTTCCTCGCCGTCACCGGTGATCTTGCGCGTCCCCGGCTTGGCCGGCAAGCCTGCTGCCTTGTGCTGCTCGGCGAGGCGCCGCTTGGCAGCCTCGACGGCCTCGGAGATCGCACTCGCCATGCTCTTGCTCTTGCCCGGAGCCCTCGGTCCGCTGTTCCCGACGCGCGGCTCGCCCCGCGAGCGGTCGCGCGACGCAAAGCGGTCGTCGTCGCGGCGCGAGGACAAGCGTCGCTCTTCGCGGTCGCGCTCGCGCCGCGTGAGCGGCTGGGTCGTCAACGGCCGAGGCGGTAGTGGTGGGACAGGCATGGACGGAACCGAGATGCGCGATGCGGAGGGCGGCGCGCCGCGCACGGGAAGGGGAGGGACGGGGATGGAAGGAAGCGAGATGTGCGTCGCAGTAGCGGCGGCGGCGCTCTGAGCGGGCGCCGACGACGAGGACGAAGGGGCTCCGCCCGGACGCAGCGGGCGCAGGCCCGTCGGCGTGCCGTAGCGGGCTACGGACGGAGACCGGGAATCGGCTGCGGCGTCGGACTGAGGCGGAAGCGGATTGCGTGAAGGGGGAGGCGGGGGCGGGACGGACGGAGGCGGAGGCTTGGCGGGAAGAGAAGCGGGAGCGGCAATGCTGGAGAGAGATGAGGACGGGCGCGTCGCACTCGTCGACTGTGGCGGCGGGGGTCGGAGCTTGGGCTTCGGCGGATGTCGCCGCTCGAGCTCCGCCTTGACCGCCGCCCTACACAGCTCGCCCTTGCCGTCCAGCACGACCTTGACGCCCTCTTCAGCTCGCAGCATCGCCATGCCGACCTTGGCGCCGTTACCCTTCTGCACTGCCTCGCGGGCCGAGTTGCCGCCGTCCTGCGCCTCGTGCTTTTGCCGCTTGCGCTCGTACCGGTCGCGCGTTTCCCGGTCGGGGTGCAGCTCGCGCGGGACGTCGTCGACATACTTGATCCAGCAGATGCCGAGGCTTCCGCCAGTCGCCGGGTCGTACTTGACGTCCTGGGTCTCGATGCGACCGAACGAGCTGAAGTGCGCAGTGAGCGCGCCGGCAGGAGTGGTCGAGGGGAAACCGGTGACCAGGATGGCGCAAGGAGGAGCGAGTGGAGGAGGGCCTGTCGAGTGCTTGTCGTACTGCGCAAGAGATCCTGTTGTCAGCGTGAGAGTTCTAGCGTACGAGTCAAAAAGATTGACGTACCGTCCACGAAACAACAGCTACCTTCTTCCACAATGGCCTCTTCGACCCCGCCAGCCCTTTCCTGTACGCGGCTTTGTCCGCCGTGCGCGGATCCTTGCCGGCGTCCTGCACTCCCTCGCCGTCATACCGCATCGTCGGCTTCTTGCTCTTCTTGATCACGCTGTTGTCGAACGCAGGGTCGTACGTGACGCGGTAGTCCCGTGTCTTGAGCGGTTTGTAGAAGAACATGTCGGCGGGATCGATGGGCGGCGGAGGCGGTCGTGTCGCAGGTGGTGGTGGAGGGAGAGTCGAAGGCGGTGGAGGGGGAGGAAGACTGGGTGGAGCGCGAGAGAGCGACGGCGAGCCGGATGACCCGACTTCGAGCGCGCGCTTCTTCGGCGACCCGCCATTGACAAGGGCTGCGATCTTGTCGCTCCCTGTCGAGGTGATAGAGGACCGCCTGACATCTCGGCTGGACGCCGACGGGAGGTCACGCGAGGAGCGGTACGAGTCCCGGTCTCGGTCGTAGCCATCCAAAGGGCGTGCGGACGACGGGGGATATGCAGAGGACGACGAGGAAGGCTCGACGTGGCGGTGCGAGCGGGGAGATGGCGAATGTCGGCGCGAGAGAGGGTCGCGGCCGTACGGCGACGGGGAGCGCCGGCGAGACGAGCTCGGCGAGTGTTGGCGATGGCGCTCGTAGTACCTGTCGTCGTCGTAGCTACCTCTGCGGCCCGAACCAGCTAGATACGCGCAAGTCCCGAGAAGTCAACATTGAGCCGGACCGGACGAAGATCACAGGCGAGGGCGGCGGGAACAGCACAGAGCGCGTCAGTGAAAGTGCTGAGAGGTTCAAAGAGGTCTCCTTGAGGCTAGGCTGGCACTCACAGCCGTGTCCGGACTCTCTGCGGTCGTAGTACGAGTCTCGCGGCGGCGAACGAGCACGCGAGTATCCCGCGTCGCGCGAGCTGCGCGAGTCGCGGTAGTAATCCGACGCGTCTGCCCTGCTGCCCCTCGGCGGGCTCCTGTCGCGGTAGCTCCCGCTGCCGTGGCCGGACGGGTCCCGCCGCATGCTGCTGCTGCTGCTCCCGCGCCCGTACTCGTCGTCGCGCGCCATTGCGCGGTTGAGAGCGCGTCTGCTCGAGCTTTGCTGAGCTTCTAGGTCTCTAGCAGAGCTCGCAGCACCTGCACGTGTAGACAGCGGCGGCAGCCAGGTTGGGACGAACTGAGCCGGCGAGTCTCTGCTCCGGACATCTTCGCCTCGCTCCGCTAGTGAGTCTGTCGACCAGAGCATTCGTCTGCTTACAGCTGTGCGCGTCGAGCTAGCACAGTCGCGCCTCCCTCCAAGTGCTGAACACGACTCTCCGCCGACTTGCGACGTGCAGCCGACGACTCGAACCGCTTCGGCGGCGTGGGCCGCTTGCGCGTGGCGCGTCCTCGCTGCAGCAAGCTCCTGTACAGTGACTGGCGCGCTTGGTGCGACTCAAGCGCGCTGGTTGCCATCCCCTTCGCGCCTCGCTTCGAACTGCATACACGCAGCTTTACCTGCTGGCCATCGACTCCAGCAGGCCAGTGCTCTGGTCGTATCGGGTCGCTGTGGAGGCTTTATCGCGCTGTCCATCTTCGGTGCACGCTTGTTCGCGGTCTGCTGCACCCGCACAGCCGCAACTTTCCCTGCTTGAGTCCTACGCTCCCAGCCCTAGCCTCGCAGGACACCATTCTACAGGCGAAGCGCGCACTCGACCCATACGTGCAGCGAGAGTGTTCCAGTCAACACCTTGCCAGCTCAAAGCTGGTCACTCTCGCTAACGGCTTGCACACCGCATCGCGCAAGCTACCGACTCGATGAAGCAGATGAACCCTCGACGCTGTACTGGTTCTTTCGCACAAGGGCAGGCCTTTTCTGCAGGTCAGACTGCGTACGGTCTGCCACAAGTCTGCCAGGATGAAGAGGCCTAACTGTACCTGCCTGACACCGAGACACGCAGCCGACTCTACATAGGTGCCCTGTAATGACTACGAGCGGCTGAGAGTGTGCTTAGAGCCGCGGCGCCGCAGCAAGCAGAAACGCGAGGCGCCGCAGTCGACGTCGCCGGCGACTTTGGGAAAGCGGGGACCCTCTCTTCCGCTCAGCCGCGACGAAATCTCTCGCTCTTTTCTCGCTGCCAGAGCTACGATGGGCTGGTTCAGGAGCTCGTCCCGCTCGAGTTCCTCCACGAGCGACTCGCTGTCGCTTGCACCGTCCGACCCTGCTTCATCTGCGACGTCGGCATCTCAGTGCGTCTCGCTCTCGCCGTGCAGCTCGCGTCAAAGCCGCTGACGAGTCGAGTGCACCGCAGAGCTTCGTCTTCGACCGGCAAGGTCAAGGCGTCAGACCTGCGCTTCCCGCAGAACAGCGCCTCGCCCAACTCCCGCATCGTCTCCATCCCGCCCGAAACTGCCGCCTCGCCGAACGGGCGCGCCCAGTCGGTCATCTCGGCCACTGAGCTGAACGGCGCAGCAGCAGCAGACGCAGCGGGCCCGACCCGCCCCAGGAGCTTGCGCAGGTCGAGCAGCTCCTCGGTCTCGGGAGGAGTGGGGCGCGAAATGCTGCCTGCCGCGAGCGAGCCGAGCGCAGCTGGAACAGCGACAAAGGCAGGCGCAATTGCTGCGGGCGTTGCTGCAGCAACGGAGGGCAACGGCGATGCCGCTTCGTCCGACGACGACGACGACGACTTTGAGGATGCAGACGACGGCCCCGCAGCTGCATCTGACGGCGACAGCGCCGAGGTGCGCAAACCTGGCAAGAGCAAGGCCGCACGCATGGCAGTCGCCAAGATGGACGAAGACGTCCAGCTGCGGCCCAAGTGCGGCAAGAAGCTCAGCGAGTTGACGGCGCAGGATGTCGCGCTCACCGAAGCCGACATCAAGGAGGACATTTCGGTCATCTGGAAGGCCATGTGCGTGCATTGCACCCGGCGCCCGCAAGGAGAGCCCCTTGTTGACCGCTTCGCTTGACATGCAGGCACCTCTTCATGTCCTCAAGGATGATTGAAGCAGAAGATATCTGCCTTTCCGCCTGCGATCACCGACTGTACTACTCGGTCGGATACTCGCTCATCCAAGCGATCAAGTCGCTGGCGACTTTCGAGCCCGAGGACCTCGAGGCGGCGATCCAGTGCTGCCGCGACTCGATCCACATAGCCAACTTGTCGCGCAAGAAGGACCTCGGCATCTTGGAGCGCGTCGGGAGCATCGCCAAGGGCTCTGCGTCTGTGCATAGCATCAAGAGCATGACGCTTGTGCAGCGACATGCCGAGCTGGTCTTTGCGGAGTGCACACTGCTCAAGGTGCGTCCTTTCTGGTAGGGGTAATACTCCACCGTGCTCATCGATGGTCGCTCGGACAGGCTGTTCTTGGCATCATCTACTCGGGCGACTTCCTGTCTTTCCTCAAGGAGGCGCTCAACATGCGCAACGCCTATGCCATCTACCGCACACTCGCCAAGTACATCGAACAGACTGACGCCGAGTACACCGCCGGCGAGGAAGACCCGGCGATCGACCAGGACTTCCGCTCGGGCGTGCGACTCGGCAACGGCATGATCTCGTTAATCCTCTCGTTGCTTCCGAGCACGGTGCTCAAGATCATGGACGTCTTTGGCTTCACCGGCGACCGCGACTGGGCGCTCGCTACCCTCATGAAGGCCGGAGGGTGGACGGCCGGTGTGAAGGACTCATCGCTGGATCCGGAGCAGGAGGGCATTCGGAGACCAAGTGCGTTGCATCCTGTTTCAGCCTCCCTAGCTTGCAAGTTCTCGACTCACGCGCTACCTGGCACAGTCTGCGATATGGTATTGCTCATGCACCACCTCGTCATTGCCAATTATCTTCCGTGAGTCTCGTCTCAGCCCTTCGTATTTCTGAACATTCGGCTCATCTCCGCGTCTGCAGCGTCGGCGGCGTCGACATCCCGACAGCGGCGAACATCCTGCACTACGAGCTTGACCGGTATCCTGGCGGGTACGTCGCATCTGCCGAGCTGCTCTCTCAATGATCGCTCACACCGCTTCCTTTCGCAGCATTTTCTTCCTCTACTTTGCTGGTCGGCTGCACTCGACCGAGACGTTGCTCGAGGACGCGATCAAGTCGTTCCGGTCGGCGATCCAGGCGCAGCGCGAGTACATCCAGCTCGGGCACATCTGCTATTGGGACCTCGGGCTCGTCTCGCTCGCGCAGGCGAGTTGGATGAAGGGGTACGAGTGCTTCAACATCCTCGACAAGGAGTCGAACTGGTCCAAGGCGATCTATGCCTACGCCAAGGCGACGACGCAGTACGAGGAGGGACTCGAGGTCGACAAGGTCAACTCGACCATGGCGCAAGTCCCCGACCTCATGCAGCGCATCGCGGGCAAGTCGATCCCGCTCGAGAAGTTTGTCGCGCGCCGCGCACGCAAGTTTGTCGCGCAGGGGAACCGCCTCGCCCTACCCGGTATCGAGCTCGCCTACGTCCTCAACTGCCTCGGCCTCAGCCCGCGCTTCATCCTTTTCGAAGAGCACCTCAACCAGGTGTCGCAGGTCCTCGCCGAGCTCCACGCCGTCAAGGAGCCGGAGAAGTACGGGAAGAACGGCGACGAGTTCTGGGACGGTGCGTTGATAAGGCTCTGCACGCTGGTCAGCGGGCTCCAAGCTGACCTTCTGCGTGACCCAGACTACTGCCTCGCACACCTCTTGCGCGGCATCATTCTCCGCTTCATTGCCCACCCCGAGCCGCACGTCGTCCCTCGCCCGAAGAAGTCGCCCATCCCGCAAGATGAGGCGGACGAGCAGGCGCTCATCTCGTTCAAGTGCGCCGTCGGGGTTTCGCGCTCTCTCAAGTGCGCACTGACATGAAGTTTGTCCGCAGCAATGTCCTCAAACACGGCAAGGACATTCAGCACGACCACCACCTCGTCTGGTTCGCCCGTACGTCCTTTTCTTCCTTTGGTACCAGGCTCGGTCTGACCGCTTGGCGTACCAGATTACGAGCTCGGTCGGCTTTACCACGCGCGCGAAGAGTGGGCCAAGGCGCGCGAGCAGTACGAGCTCGTCATGAGCGGCAAGGGGCTCGAGGTCAGCACCAAGAAGGGCAAGGGCAAAGTCAGCCTGCAGGTGCGTCTCTTCCCCGCCGAATGAGCGCTGATTGCGGCAAACGCAAGCGCTGACGGCGCTCGCTCGACGCAGAACATGGCCGTGCTGCGCAGCAATGCCGGCTTGCAGCTTCTCAAGGAGAAGGGTCACTAGAAATGGCCTCATCCCGCTCTATCACGTCGTGTCCTTTCTGCACTCTTCTGTCCGTACAGTGGTCCTCTCTCTGATGCTTGTATCACTCCACGATATGGCACTGCACCATCCGTTCGCACTTCACCTTCGTTTTTACGAGTCTCACTGCAATGTCTGTCTGTTGTCGCGCCGAGCAATGCGAAGGAGACGTGTGGTGAGATGGCATAGTCAAGACAAAGGACAGGACGATAGACTGAAAGAAGGCAGGGCTACAAGGAAGGGGGGTACATGTCCCGCTCGAAACTCCACTCGCTCGTCTCGGCATCAGCTCCTCCCGCGCCATGTCCTGCAAGCTGCACCGTCCTCCGCCTCCCTCTCGTCTCCCTCCTCGCAGCCGTCGGAGCGCCCGGGAAGACGTCCTCCACACCGGGCGCGTTCCAGTTCGAGCTGCCCAACTCGAAGTGAAGGGTCGGCAGCTCGGTGCTGATCTCGCCCTGCATCGGCGCGGCAGCTGTCGAAGGGGGCCGCACGGAGCGATGACAGGTCGGACAGAAGGCGACGCGGGTGAACCAGCGCGAGAGGCAGTGCGCATGAACTGCAGGTCGAAACACAGTCAGTAAGGGGATTGGCACAGCAAGTGGCACATGTCTGGGCGACGTACAGCTGTGCGAGCACGGGAGCATGCACTGCGAGCGATAGCCGAACGGGCGAGGGAAACCAGGCGAGGCGGGAGGGAGGCGATAGGCGGGGTCGAGCGATGCGGCTCCTTCGAAGCAGATGCTGCAGGTCCACTCGTCCGACTCGTGGCTTCCGTCGCCTTGCTTCACGCCCTCTCGAGGCGGGAACGCCTGGGCAATGGTTTCGACCGCGTCGAGCTCGTCACGGAAGTCGTCCATCCTGCAGCCGGAAGCATCGAGGGAGAGGACGAGCAGGAAGAGGAGGATGAGGGTCGAGAGGCGGAACCACCCGTGCGAGGGGGAGCGGGCGAGCAGCGTCTGCACCAGCTGTGCGAGCGTGAGGAAGTCGGAACCGAGATTGACGACGAGGGCCGAGATGAAGATGGAGGTGGGGATGTGGAAGCCCGAACGGCGCCAGGGCTGCGAAAGACGGAATGCCGGAGCAGGCGTTGAGGCGCTGACGAGGTTAAGGGAGACCAATAGCGGCATTAGGGCGCCGAAAGTAATGATGAGCAGGCGAAGAAGCTGGACAGACGTTGTCGGAGGGAGTCAGCCATGCGTGTCGCTCCTCATGGGTGATCACGGCGCACCTCTAGCACGACCACGTTCCGCAACGGCCTCCATCCTCTCGAGCCCGCCGCTGTCGCACCAAGTCCTGTCGCGAGCCTGACCTCAGCGCCCACCATTTCCCGCCCCAGCGCGACGTTCCACCCCTGTTCGCCTGCGCCCTGCCACAGCGCCGCCCCGCCGAGCGCACATCCCGAGCCGGCGACAGCGAGGCACAAGAGCGCTGCAATGCCGCAACGACGCCAAGCGCAGGCCGCGCGCCAGCGCATGCGCGAGAGGCGCTTTGCGAGCGTCGTTGGGTGCCCAAACGCGGGAGACGAGGCGGACCCGAACGGTGGCGGAAGCGGGTCGGCGAGGAGAGAGCGTATGATTGAGTCACCCGCGTTGTAGACGACGAGTTGGGCGAGGTAGAGGAGGTGCAGGAGGAAGAAGGTGTAGGTGAATGGGGTCAGGCGAGGGAGGGGTTCTGTTGCCGGGCAGACGGGACCGGCGTAAAGAGCCTTCTTCGTTCTACCAGCGGCGCCGCCGGCTCCTTCACCGAGCGAGACGAGCCCGACGCGCTCCGCCTCGTCGCTGCCCGCCGCCTTCGCACGCTCGACCCGGTTTGCTCGCGATTCTTGCGGCGGCGGGTTTGACAAAGCAGGCGTGACAGTCCAACCTGTCGACGTATTCGAGTCGCGCTTCGTCGAACCCTTCACGGGGATGTCGCTGCTCGATGCTGGGTCGCGTGAGCTAGACGACGTCGAGTCGGTCTTCGACGCAGACGGGTCGGTGAGCAGGTCACCCGCCGCCACAGCGTTCTCGATCGAGTCGTCTCGCAGTACAGTCGGACCGGGCGGCGAGCTGGCCTGCTCCGAGGAAGCGGGAAGAGAAGTGTCGGTCGGGAAGAGCGAGGCGGTGCAGGTCGACTCTTCGGGGACAGCGAGGCTGTCCTTCCCCGACGGCCAGCGAGTCGGCGTCTTGGGTGAGAAGGCAAAGAGCAGGCAGCAGAAGACGAGCTGCTGCTGGTAGCGCTGCGCGGCTGTGCGAGTCGCCTGTACGCCCGAGCGGTGACAACGAGCAGTGGTCAGCTCGAGGCGGTTTGATCAGGCCGTGTGTGAGCTCAAAGATAGCTCGGTAGCATCTCGCGTCGCCCACACGGGCCCATCGGCAGTGAGAGCAGCTCCACCGCCTTTCCCCCGCCTCGAGGCGAACGGACCGAGCGATGAAAGCATTGCGCACCTCGCGGCTCAGCCTGGGGAGGCGCATCGCGCTCAGCAACCTGGTAGCTACTGCTTCGGGGCTACAGCGAAGCAATCGAGCGAGGTGGACGTGCCGATACGGTGCCAAGTTGCGTCTCGCCGCTCCTCTCTGCTCCCGTTCACCGCGACACATTGCTGATGAGCGGCGCACGGTCCGACCATGCCAGAGTCTAGCTCGCTCCGAGAGTCAATCACATAATCACAGCGTTTCGGTCCAAGGTGATCTCGGCTTCCGGACAATGCTCCCCATCTCGACGGCCTTCGGTCGTGAATCAGGAATGGCACTGCTTTGTTTCGCTACAGGGTACTTCGTGTACACATTGTGTCAAGCTGGCAAAGAGCCTTCAGTACGCCATGTCCTCGGCGGTCTTGCTCCCGCCAGCCACGCCGGCCTCGTGCGCGAGCTCCTTGTCGCCGCCAAAGCCTGCGCGTGGTGCCTCCTCCATCAGCTGGGCTTCTTGCGAAGGGGGAAGCACGGAAAAGAGAAGGGGACGCACCGTGCTCGCTCGAGACGCGCTTGTCCGGCTGGCCGTCCTTGCGGAGCCCGTCGTGCTCGGTCGGGCGGTAGACGGCCTCCTCGCCCTTGCGCTCGGCGTCCTCGGTGAGCTCGTTCGACGCCTTCGACATGGTGTACTCGATGTTGGACTGCGGGGCGGGCGACGAGGGAGGGGCAGAGGCGAGCGAGAGAGGGGTATGTGGGGGTCAGCAGGAAGCGCATGACGGGAGCAGGCAAAGCAGGCGAGAGCAGCGCACCATGATGGTTGTGTGTGACTTGGCGGTCTGCAAGGTGATGAGAGGGAGGAGAAGGAGAGCCGGCAGCCCGCACAGCGCCAAGTCGGCGAGTCCGTCCTGCGTCACCGCGCTCTACGTCGGATCGGTCGGGGGCACAAGCGATGAGGTGGAAGCGTTTCAGGCGGTTTTCTCGAGCGCAGGGCGCACGCGTCAATCAGGACCGACGATTCGGGCAGTTTTGGACTCGCGTGAGTGAGAAAGAACCCGGAGCGGGACAGTTGGAGGGTCGTGACAATCCTGACCAGGAGGAAGTCTTGCGCTCGACAAAGTCGCGCGAGCTCGCTATCGTCCCGGACACCTGTCGGAAACGTGGACGCACTGCGATTGCTCTACTGCATGTGATGTGTATCCCTAGGCGCGAGGAGCAGCGCGGGACGGAAGAGATGACCGCACGCTGCTCGCCCTGCACCACCTCAGATCCGGCACGCCTCCACTTTCTCGCCTGCGACTCTCAGCCGATACTCTCGCACACAAGGACGCGACAGATTGACAGGCGCCCGCCCCGTAGGACGAGCGCTGGCATTGCCGACCCCCCTAGCCACCCGCCTCAGGGGGCATGAACCGGCTACAACAACGACGAAAGACCGCAGAGACCCCTTGGAACTGGCAAAGTCGGGGGGTTTAGACCGACTCGAGGACCTGGGGCTCGACGAACTCCGTGCGCTGGACCTGGAGAGAGAGGGAGAGAGAAGAGAGGGTGAGCCTTTGGTGCTCAGGGGAGAAGGGCAAGCGTTCGAATTTACCTTCGCACCAACCTCCGCCTCGGTCGACGCGCTGTGGAGCTCCATGAGCTTCGAGACGTCGAACTTGGGCTGCTTCATGAGCTTGACCTGCGAGCAGGGAGGGGAGCAGAAGGACGAAGTCAGCGGAGTGTCCCGGCGATAACGACACCGGGGCCAGCGAGACGCACCTTGCGGACGTAGACGTTCTGGAGGGGGTAGATGCCCTGCGACGCCTTCTCAATCTCGCGGCCGATGACCTCGGGGATGAGCTTCTGGACGAGCTGCTTGAGGTCGCAGCTCGACGCCTCGCGCTGGATGACCTCGAACATCTTCCTCCGGATCTCGCGGATCTGCGCCGACTGGGCGTAGGTCGTCTTCTTGACCTGGTTCGGGCGGCGCTTGGTGAAGCCGATGGTGAAGATGCGGACGAGGTAGCCGTCGGTCGTCTTGACGTCGAGCTGGGCCTCGATGAGCGTCTGCCACTTGCGGACGAGCGAGCGGAGCTTGTCCGAGGTGAAGTCCATGCCGTGGAAGTTGGTCAGGCAGTTCTTGCCCTGGACCTCGTCGACGCGGAGCTGGACCTTGCGGAACGTGTTCTCGTCGTCCTTGTTGAGGTCGCCGAGCGACAGCTCAAAGATGCGGCCCTTGAGGTAGTCGTTGGCGTTCTTGAGACCCGACGAGCGGTTGACGAGGGTCTTGCCAACGTTGCGCGTCTCGAACATGGACGGCGCCTTGAGGTCGTACCAGTCCTTGCGGGTGAAGGGGTCGACCACCCGCTTCTTGATGCCCTTCTTTCCCTTCGAAAGACGCTTGTTCTTACCGACGGCTGTGCACGGGGGATGCGCGAGCGAGATTGTCAGCTCGACTGGTCCGAGGCGAAGGGGTGCGCCCACACCGGTGCTCGTCCGCGCGCCCTGCTGCCCGCGCCTGCCCGCCGCTTGTACTCCTGTGCTGCCCGCGAGCACGCCCTCAAGGCCAGCCAAGCGCGGCACACGCGGTAGCCAGCTCGCGTGCGGCGGCGTGCTCCCCTGCGCGGTCCCTCCCTCACATCGCCCCGGCTCGACGCAACGTCGTGCGGCCGCGAGACTTGCGCGAGCAGCCTCGTAGCCGTTCGTCCAGTCGGCTAGGGGTGCAGGGCGGGGGCAGCGAGTGGCGAGGCGGGCGGGGCGGGGTGCGGGTGCGAGGATTTTTGGTGCGGGAGCTCGAGTCGGGCTCGCTCTGTGCGTCGAGTTTGCGGGCGGGGCGCGGGCGGGGGCGGCGACGGGCAGGGTGGGAGGGAAGGAGACTTGCCCATGGCTGCAGGTAGGAGCGGGCGTGAAGACGCGGCGAGGGTGCGAAGAGCAAAGCCCGACTTGGCCGCGAGTGCGCGACTTCGGGGCGAGCTTTGCCCCGCTCGCTCGCCGCGCCCCTTCTCGCCGCCCTTCCTCCTCTTTCCCGCGCCCAGTCGGGTTACCAAGCGACACCTGGCTTCCACGCCCTTCGACGCGCCCGTCTGCTCGCGTTTCATGCGCCCGCTCACGAGGATTGCATCCTCGACGGCATGCTCGCCCGTCCACCTACCCGCAAACCTGTACATGCACGGCCAGTCAGGGCTCCCTTCACTGCAGTGCAGGCATGCAAACTGCTTGCTCTCTTTCCAAGCTCGCCGCTTCTCCGCTGCCGAGCGCCGGCTCGTCCTCGCCACCAGCAGGAGCCCTGCACAGGGCTTTGCTGCGTGTCTTCGGCCTGCGAGTCAATCTCGTGCAGTGATGCACCTGCTGATCGCTGTAGCGCCCCTCTCGTCGCACTGCTGGCCCACTAGCACTGCTCTCCCCGCCAGTGCCTCGCGGTGCTCCCATCTCGACTGCTCCTGCAACTCCGCCAGTGTCCACCCTGCAGATCCTGCTGTGTCCGCTATGCTTACCAGATTCACTGTCCTGCTTGGTTGCCGCTCCGTCGCCTGGCGCAAGCTATTCTCGGCGCCCTCTGCTGCCGGACCCTAACTTCCCCTGCCCCACCTCCCACCCATCCGAACAGAGGTGGGGACTCAGAGGGCTTCTGCTGCGCTCCTCTCTCGCTCTCGCTCCGTCCGACCACGATCAAGGACGCAAGATGTCCGGTGCTGCATTGAGTGACCGCGACCCGCCTACCAAAGAGATCCGGACCCTCGGCTACATCGGTGTGCCACCCCTCCTCTCCAGCCGACTTGCAGCACCGCCAGCCCCGCGCCCGAACTGACCTGCATCTCACTCAGGCCTCGGCAATGCCGGCTACTTCCTCGCCAAGCACCTCGCGACGCACCTCTCCGCGCCCGCGCCCCTCTCGCGCATCCTCGTGCGCGACCTCTCCTCTGAGCGCGAGGCGCAGTTCGTGCGCGAGGTCAACGCGCTCGAGGGCGTACACGCGGCGGCGGAGAAGGGCACGCGGGACAACTGGGGCGAGTGCGACGTCGTCGTGACGATGCTCCCACATGGCGATGCCGTGCGGGAGGTGCTGCTCGGGAAGGAGGGCATCGCCCCGCTGCTCAAGCCGGGTGAATTTCTCGCTCTGGTCTAAAGAGACGGGCCGCGTGACTGACTTGGCTGCATGGCGGCGGCGAGGCAGGCACGGTCCTGATTGACACGTCGAGCGCCGACCCGTTCAACACGGTCAAGATGGAGGAGGAGCTCCGCTCGCAGTACGGCCTCTACCTCGTCGACAGTGCCGTCACGCAAGAGCGAGACCGCGCCATCGGTGACGGTGCGCCTTTCCTGCGAGTCCTCGCCCAAGCGTCGTGCTCACGGAACGTCGAGCGCAGGCGAAGTTACGTACCTCGTCGGAGGGCAGGACGAGGCAGTCGAGGCGGCCATGCCCGTGCTCAAGTGCACGAGCAAGTACGTGTTCCGCATGGGCGGGCCTGGGAAGGGCCACATCGCCAAGACGCTGTGCGTTCCTGCACCTCTCCTTGTGTCCGCTTCGGCCCGGCCACAGGTCAGGGATTCTGACGAGCCCTGAGTTCGCAGCAACAACTATGTCTCCGCTGCTGCCGTGCGCATCTGGCGCTGCCGCCATCTCCGGAGTTGCCCGCTCATCTCGCTTCCTCGCAGATCTGCGCCCTTCTCGACGCCTATGTGCTCGGCGCCAAAGCCGGCGTCGACCCTCTCACGCTGACGGTGGGTTTCTCTCTGTCTCTCCGGCTCGTCCCCCAACCGCCCGCTTATCGACCTGATCGAGCGCAGCACGCCTTCAACGTCGGGACGGCGCAAAGCTTTTCTTCGCGCTACAGCATGACGCGCGACGGCCTCTCGGGCTCGCACGACTCGGGCTACAACCTCGCGCTCCTCGTCAAGGACCTGCGCATCAACGAGCGCGTCTTCGACGCGCTCCTCGGTGGCGGAGGCTCGGGCGGTGGTGAGGAGGGCGCGCAGGACGGGTACCCGGCGCATGTGCGCAGGCGCTTTGAGCGCGCGCTCGAGGCGCTGGGAGGAGACGCTGGGGCGTGCCATACCAGGGCGCTCAGGGCGTGGGAGAAGGAGGCTGGGGTCGAGGTGCCCAAGTATGAGGACGTGTGGGCGGGCAAGCTGGGCGACTGAGGGAGGCGCTAGACTGCACGGAAGCTGATGTACGGGTCCTTTCGGTCTGTTCCGTCCGTCCCAGCCTGGGTGCAGCGAAATGCGAGTGGGCATCGTCAGCCTTCTCAATCTCGCACTTCTCGTCTGCGCTCTCCCTTGCTTCACATTGAGAAGCTGTTTGTACACAGGCGTCGCGCGTTACAGTCGTAAAAATGCCGAGCAAGGACCAGCCCGCTCAAACTTTCTCTACATCCGCCTCCTCCGTCTCCTCTACTGCTGGTTGCACGACTCGGGCTTCGACTTTGGCTGCGGCCTCGGTGGTCCTCCGATCGACACTCCGGCACTCACACTGACCGCTGCGGGCGTCTGCACCTCATTCTGGGCCGGCTGAGGCGCACTGATCGACGGAGGAGCGGGCGTGTCGCCGTACAGGCGGCGCAGCGCCTCGTGGTCAAGCGTAAGCGCCGTTGCGGTCGTTGTCGTGGTCGTCGTCACGGTGGTCGGCGCCGCGGCAGCGAAGTAGGCGGGCACAGCGGCGCTCCCGCTGGCTGGAACGAGCGAGGTCGCAGGCTGCGCGTAGAGCGCTTGCGAGGATGCTGCGGAGGGCGCATGCGACGCTTGCGACGGCGCAAGCGACGGCGCACGCGCGTGCTTCTCGAGCGCAGACTGCCAGCCCGGCACGGTGCGGGTAGTGTCCGAGGCACTCGGCGGCGGAAGAGCCGAGGGAGGGGCGGGTGTGGGTGAAAACCGCCACGAGGGTGCCTCCGATGGAGCACGCGATGGGGGCGCGGGCGTGCCGAAGGGAAGGAAGGACGACGGAACGGAAGGCGGGCGGAATCCGGGAGGCGAAGGGGGCGCCGGAGTGCCGAACGGACGGAAGAAGGCCGGGACGACCGGCGGAGCGAGCGCCACGCTCCCGCCACGCGAGAAGGTTGTGTCGACCGTCCCTTCGCGGTCGAAGGGGGTCAGACCGCGCTGCTTGAACGCCTCAAGCTTGACGAGATGAGGCGCGGGTGTGCCGACTTCGGGTGCGCTCGAGCGAGAGCGTGAGCGCGTGTCATCCTTGCGCGCTTCGTCTGCCTGCGTCATCAGCGATGAGGTGGCTCGGAGGGCGGGAGAGGGAGATGATGACGGGGCATGTTTGCTGGCGGGAGGTAGGCCATTGCGCGAAGGTGTCGCCGAGGGATCGCGACTGTCCCGCCGCTTGCGCTTCTTGCCTGAGCTCTTCAGCCTGGCCTCCGCGGCGGCGAGCTTGGCGCGTAGGGATTCGATGGTGTCCGGCGCAGCCGGCGTGGAGCCTGGGGTGACTGACGGACCGCGTGAGGCGTTGTCGGAACCTGCGACGGTACTCGTTGCCCATGTCACCTCTGGTCGTCGCTCGGGAGTTGCGCCGGTACCCGTATTCACTGCGCCTTTGAATGGCGGAGGCGGCATCTCGGCTGCGGGTCGCGCGCCTGCATACATGTCGTCGCCGTCGGAGCCGGAGTCGTCGTCGCTCGCCACACGGTCGGAGTCAAGCGGATCGTGGAAGTCATCAACGTAGTCCTCGTCATTCTCGTCATCGTCATCGTCTTCGTCTTCGTCGCCGTCCTCCTCTGCCTCCTCCCCTTCCGTCACGCAGTCCTCTTCTGCGCTGCTCACCGCTTGCTCGGTCTCGTCCTGGACGGCAGGCTTTGGCGGACGGTTCTTGGCGCGCTCGCGCTCGCGCCTGTCCTCGTCCATTGCCTCTTGTTCGTCCATGTCGAGATAGATGGCGTTGCCGATCACAAGCGGCGGCGTGGTGGGGCGAGGAAGCTCTTTGGGACCTACAAGCATGGCGGAGTCAGCGTTGAGCAGCGAGAGCAGCCTGCCGTGACGCGCACCTTCGTCGGCGAGGAAGTTGCGGACCCACACTAACAGACACACATCAACAAGAGTGGTGAGTGAGGCGCCGGAGCGAGAGCAGGCAGCACTCTGCGCACCATCGGACCGCATGTAGAACGTGAAGCTGAAGTCGTCTTTCTTGTGCGGGAGATAGTCGTAGCTTGTCTTGTATTGCTTCTCGTTCGGATCCTTCTCCCTCTCGGGACGTTCCTCGAGAGCGCCGAAACTGCAGGCAGGTGGGTCAGTGTCTTGGCTGGGATTGAGAAGGGTGTAACGGAATGGAAGTACGATGCCTTCAAACCGAATTGCGCCTTCTCTGCCTTCTCGTCAACGGCGCGCTTGTCCTTCTCCTGCTTGTCAAGGGGATCCGTCCTCTTTGCCTCCTTGACCTCCTTCTGCGCCTTCTTCTTGTCCTTATTGCTGACGCGGACCACGGTGCGCTTGACCTGCGTAATACCGCGCACAAGGATTTTGAGGGAAGACACGGCATCCAGAAAGTCGAGGTCGTTCGAGGTTTGACCCGACGCGCCGTCTGCAGTCGGTACATCTCCGAAAGTGAACGGGCGCACATGTTTCTGTACACGGTACATGGTCAGCTTGATTTCGCGCCTGTCAAACGGAAGTCGTCTTTCTGTGTCGACCCGGACCGTGTCCCAGGCAGTGTAGCGCGAACGATGGTTGAGCGGTTTTTCGTGAGGTGACTTGCCGACCTCGAAGAAGTAGCCGGAAATACTGCGAGTTGGTCAGTCAGCGTCGCCTAGACCGTAAAACAGAGAAGTGCTTACTACTGGTCGCCGAAGTACAGGCAGATCTCGTGCCCACGCTTGGGCTTCTTGGTCCGCCCGTCGTAGAACCACACCTCGAACTCAGCGCCGTACGCGCCCTGGATGAACCCGCTCGCCTTGCCCTGTGCCGTCTCGCGCATGCCGAAGACAGGGAGCGGCTTGTTCTTGACCGTGACGAACGCCTTGAACTCGGGGCGATTGAAGAAGTAGCTGGCGGGAGAAGCGATCAGTTCAGACTAAGGCGGCGTGCACAAGCTCGACACACATGCACCGATCCTGCTCAGGCGGCTCCATGGCTGCAAAGCTCGTGAGGCGCTGGGAAGCACCCGACGAGAGGAGCGGAGGAGGACAATGGACGAGACACGTACGCGTCCGAAACGCGGGGTCTGAGCGGAAAGCTCCCAGCCAGCTCCCAGCTCAGGCGCGATGCTGCGACAAATATCTACACGCTGTGCCAGCGACTGATCCTGCAGGAGGCCAAGCTTCGACGCACAGAGACCCGACGTTTCGAACTGGACGAGAGCCTCGATGTGCGACAGCCCGCGCAGCGTCTACTCGGCCGCAGAAACAGCGTGCAGGAGGCCTGAATCACGCTGTGCAGAAGCTACTGAGCCTTTACAAGCAGAAATGGCACCCTCACAGGCTTCCCGCTGCGATGCGTCTTGCCGGTCTTTGCGACGCGCGCCTTGATCCTTCCACACCGCACGACGCATCCCTTCACCGCGCCTCCGGTGGTCTTGCTGTAGCTGTCTAGCAAAGACTGCATCAGCTGTTCCACTCGTTCTAGTCAGTCGAAGGGGAGAGAAGCGGACAAAGCGCCGTCCATCATCTCTCCGACGGGAAGCAGATGTGGACGACTTGAGAACAGATCGCTTAGCGCGTCTCTTCCTCGTGCACGGCGCCACAGAGAGCCCACAGAGAGCACGTCCCGCGCCGCTGGTCTCGCGCATGAGCCCGGTCACAGCAGCGTCGTGCAAAGCATCCAGTCCAGCATCGATACGATGTCGCTTGTACGCATGTTCGTGGCGCGCTCCATCAGGGCGGCAAGCGTGACTCAACTGTGGCGCAACGCCGAGGGCAGACGCAGCAGCGACGAACGCGAGAAGCGTATGTGGAGCCTCACGACATCGCGCAGGGACAATAGCAAGAATGGTTTCACGGTACGATAATCACAAGACCCCAAAGGACGACCGAGCAAATCCCAGCGGGCACTTGAGCGCCCCGCGCGCCGACTGCGCTCACGACTCGGCCGCGGCCTTCTTGCCCGCCGCTACGTGCCCGAGCGAGGTTGCTGCATGCCGCGTGAGAATGTCAGTACTCGCCTCGATACGCAAGCCAGCAAGCTTGACGGGTCATTAAAGGGTGAGGGTGTGGCTGGCGGAGGAAAGGAAAACGCAGGCAGGCGCACCCGAGTCGAGGAACTCGATGCAGTGCACAATGTCGGTCGTGCCTGGCGCAAACGTGAGCCAGAAGCACCCCTCGAGGGTGACGGCGTCGCCGTTCTTCATGTGACCCTGTTGGCGCGAGCACAAGCAGCGTGAGCGAGCCGGGCCGGCGGGCGGGCAAGGGAAGGAGAAGGACGAGCCTTGAGCGTGATACGCGCGGCGAGCGTGTCGTCGCCCTGGACGACCTGGTGAATGTCGAAGCTCTGATCGTGCGTGCGAGCCGCAGAAGCGCGAGATCAGCGAGGGCCCTCATGCAGTCCATCGCTGGCGCGAAAGCCAGAAGACCCGCGACCGGATCAGACGGGACGCACCTCGAGCGTCCGCCCGATCCGCTCGGGCAAGCTGCGGAAGAACGCGAGCCAGTGCAGCGCCGAGATGCTCCCGTCCTCGGGGTAGTCGGGGATCACGCGCGACAGCGACACGGGCATGAACTGCCAGGTCGCGGTCGGGGCGACGTGCGGCGGGAGCGACGAGAGGTCGCCGGCTTGGAGCCAGGCGGACCACGAGGTGAAGGCGGCGAGGCGGGCGGCTTGCATGGTCGAAGGACGGCGAGGAGGGGAAGAGATTCTAGGAGAGGTGGCGAGGAGGGAGAGGAGGGGAGGCGAACGCGGGTGGGAGCGACGCGGTTGCTCGGGACATAGCCGGCGCGGCGTGGCGAGACGGCATGTCCGCGACTACGAGAGGAGGAACCGGAGACGAGGCCGGCGAGTCCGACGGAGGGCCCAAGCGGCGAAAAGAGGAGACCCCGGAGCGGCAGCGGCGCATGCGGGAGCGAAAGCGGAAGCGCGAGGTGCACCGCACGGAAGAGAACGCGAAGAGGATGCGCACTATTGTACACTGCCGGACGCGCCTGTGCGCCAACCTACACACACGGGAAGAGAGGAAAAGGCCCACACGGTACAGCACAACGAGGAGTCTAGACGGGATAACAAGGGCGTGGGAACCAGGAATCGTAGGCGCGATGGAAGATGGCGACAGTCGCTTAGCGCCGGCGTTGGGGCTTGCAACCCATGCGCTTCTCTGCAAGTGGCGGAGGGAGGGGAAGGGAGTCAGTCACAGACAGCGCGCGAAAGACTGGCAAGGGGCGCTGCGACGCACTCTCTCCCGCAGCGCGGAAGTGCGTCTTGGGCGTCTGCTTGACGGTGAAGCCCTTGGACGAGCGGTACGACTCGCGTCGCGACATGCGCGGGCCCGAGGTCGACACCTTGGCCTTGGGCTCGTCGCCGCCGGCCTGCGCGCCCGACGTCGAGGCAGTGCCGTCGACCTCCATGCCTGTAGATGTGCTCCCGGAGAGTCAGTCGGGCGTGCGTGACCGTGAGACGCCTCGTGGGCCGGCAGCACCGCCTCGCTGTGAGACCGGTTGTCCGCCGGGCACCTGCACCGAGAGAAGCGCGCCGCACCGCCGTCTGCCTTGCCGTCTGCTGCCGCCGTCTGCTCGCCGTCCTCGCTGACGGTCTCGTAGCCCTCCTGTTTCCGCTCCCACTCCTCCTTGTCGGTGAGGGCGCGGGGCTTGAGCGAGCTGGCCTTGAGCTGTGCGCTCATGCGCTGCATGCGGAGGTCCTGGGCGATTTTGTAGGCCGACCTGCGGGGTTGTGCGGGCTCGTGAGCGGGTGCGAGGAGTGGGGGGAGGCGACGGGGGAGAGCGCACTTGTCGTCGTCGCGCTTCTTTGCGCGGAAAGCGCGGTTGTGCTTTGACCTGAGCGACTTTGCCATGGCTCTGGTTCGTGGGAGTGAGAGAGAGAGAGGGCGGCAGAGGCGGGGCGAGGCGGTGCTCGGCAGCTCGTCCAAGCTCTCGCGCGATCGCGTCGACTTGGGCTCGCTCTCTCTACCGGCTGGCTACCTGCCAAGTACTCGAGAAGTACACCATGCCAAAGACCCGCAACCAGCCCACACCCGCCAGGACACAGGCCAAGGGCAAGGCCAAGGGCAAGCAGCCCGCCCGCCCCGCCCCGTCCCCTAGGGCCCAGCTCACAAAGGCAAAGGCCACCCCGCTCCCGCGCGAGAGCTCCCCCGACCACGTCGACAACGCACAGTCGACCGCAGACGAGCTCGACGACGACGAGGAGCTTGAGGAGGACGACGACGAGGACGTCCTCATGCTCGGAGAGGACGGCGACGAGGGCCCGCTTTGCGGCGAGGACGACAGCGACGACGACGAGGACGGCGATGAGGAGGAGGACGATGTCACACCCGAAGCACTCGAGCGCATGATGGAGGTGCGCTCACGCTCCTAGCCCGTCTTCCGCTTCCCTCGCGATTGACTTCTTCACCATTCCGCAGCTCCTGGGCGAGGTCGACGCTGCAGAACTCGGTCTGATCGACGGCGAGGAGGAGGAGGAGGGCTCGGACGAGGAAGACGACGAGGAGGACGAGGACGAGGAGCTTGAGGCGGAAGATGCGGCCCTCAAGCCCTACGAGGAGCTCGAGGGCGCCGACGAGGCCGACGTCGTCCCCGTCGAGCAGACCACGACCAACGACAAGGTGCGCCTTCCCCTCGCCCTGCTCTGACTGGAGACCGCCGTACTGACCTACGCTGCTTCCGCTCAGGTCGCGCTCGAGCGCGTGCTCGCGACGTTCAAGACGGACGCCGGCTTCTTCGACACGCTCACCCTGACCAACCCTACGCCGCTCAACATCCCCGACGCCAACAACGACCTCGAACGCGAGCTCGAGTTGTGCGTTTCTCGCCTGCATCCGTCCATTCCCGCTCTGTCCGTACTGACCTCCCTCTCTCGCCCTCGTGACAGCTACAAGCAGTCGCTGTGGGCCGCGATGCACGCCGAGAAGCTCTTTGCGCAAGCCGACCTCCCGTTCCACCGCCCGTCCGACTACTTTGCCGAGATGGTCAAGACGGACGCGCACATGGCCAAGATCCGCCAGGCGCTCCTCGACGAGCAGGCCGGCATCAAGGCGAGCGAGGACGCCCGCAAGCTCCGCGACGCGAAAAAGTTTGGCAAAAAGGTCCAGGTCGAGCGCCTGCGCGAGCGCGAGCGCGAGAAGAAGGCCGTCGGCGAGAAGCTTGACAGCCTCAAGAAGAGTGTGTTGCGCTTCCTGCCCTCCTCCTTTGCTTCTTCCAACTGACGCTGTCGCCCCTCGTCTCCTCCAGAGCGCAAGTCGGGCGACGCGACCTTTGGCGGCGAAGACTTCGACATTGCGCTCGAGGACGCGCTCGCGTCTTCGTCGGGCGCGGCGGGCAGCAAGAAGCGCAAGCTCAACGAGTCGGAGCGCCCCGGCCGCGCGCGCAACGGCCTCTCGCGCAACGCGCGCGACAAAAAGTACGGCTTTGGCGGGTCGGGCGGGCGCCGCGCCAAGCAGAACAACGACCGCGAGGACGGCGGCGGGTTCGGCGGCGGCGGCGCGGGTGGAGGACGTGGCGGCGGAGGGCGCGGGCGCGGCGGTGGGAGGGGCGGGAGGGGAGGCGCGAGGGGCGGGGGAGGGAGGGGCGGCGCGGCGAAGAACCGCCCGGGGAAGAGCCGGAGGCAGCAGTAGTGCCTCGCGGTGCCGTGTGCAACCTCTTCTCCCCTCGTCCGTCCGCTGCCGGGAGCAAGGTGGCCTTGCGCGCCTGCGCTGTCTAAGGTCCTCGGGTCGAAACCCTGCAGGCCGTTCAGGCAGAACCCGATCCTATCCCGCTCCAGGGCGCAACTCTGCTTGTAATTGCTCGCCGAGCGTAGTGTGCATCAGGCCAGAGGTCACAGGCAGGCTGAAGGGATGGCAGTGGAAGCTTGAGAAGGTCGCGCTGGTCGCAAACGAGACGAATTGAACGGGCCAGTACCTACTGCTGGCAAAAAGACGGCAAGAGCTCGTGACCTGCGTAGATGACAAGATTACTGCCTCTCCATGGCGCCGCTCGACCCGGCGGAAGCCCTGGCAGAGCCATTCTCACTCTCCCCAGGGACGCCAGAATGCAGCCTCCTTTGAGCGGCCGCGCGCCGCTGCTCCGGGCTGTCTAGCCCAGTGTGCTTGAGTGCGTCGTCAAGGACGCTGTATCTCACGTTCGAGGCTGGGAGAGGCGGCAGCACAACTAGCCGCAAGGGAAACCAATAGGTGCGAAGCGACGACGCAAGCAGAAGCCGCACCCCATCTGCAGTCGGGCGCGAAAAAGCAGAGAAAGACAAGCACTCACGGACCTGACGAACTCTCGCCTCATGCGCGGCGACGGCCAGAGAAAAGCGAACAAGCCAGCGCGTCTCTTCGTTGCTGGTCGCCTTCACTTCGCCTTCCCAAATGCCACCGTCCCCTCGGTCCAGTCGACCCTCCCGATCCCGAGCGCCGTCCCCGTCGCGCACAGTGGCGCGCGGTTCAGCGCAGGGTGCCATGCGCCCGCCGTCACGGCTTGCTCGAGCGGCCAGGCCGACGTCGACGTCTCGGTCGCGGACGAGATAGCCGCGGCGGGCTTGCTCTTGCCATACGGATTGCCTGGGTCGAGCGCTTGGCGGAACTGCGAGCGACCAACCGAGGTGAGCATTTGCGCGCCGGACGAGACCGGCTCGCCAAAGCATCGGGGCTTGCGGAAGCGCACGCACCTCGACGTCCAGGTTGTCCCACATGCGCACCTCGCCCGTCTCGCGCTCGTACTCGAGGCGGAAGAGCTTGTGGCAGAAGTGACCGCGCACGCGACGCTTGCGCATCGAGCGGATGCCCGACGTGAACATCGCCGAGCCGTCGGACGAGGTCGAGAGGACGAAGGGGTGGTGGGTAGAGCAGGCGACGGACTGACCAGCAGGACAGACATCGGGTGAGTATGCAGTTCGGGAGCTCGCCGAGCTGTCAGACCAGTAACGACGTACCCAGATGTGCCCGCGGTGGACGCTGATCCTGCTCTCGTTGCCGAGGTAAGTGGGCTTAAGCCCGAATCCCTTGGCGCGGTCCTCCTGGTCGTGCGAGTACGCGAGACCGGTCGCCGGCGAGAAGTCAACCGTGCAGAACGGACCTGCAGCCAAGAGCTGTGTCAGCGTTTCGCTCGCCGTGCATAAAATCACGAGACGAACCGCGGTCGTGAGCGAGGACAGTACAATTGCCGCTCGGGTCGCGCAGGTCGCTCAAGATCGTGCTGCCGTCATAGCCGGCGGAGAGGAGACCGGTCGGTGGGGCATCGAAATCGTGCTGCTCGCGGTCCAAGAGCGAGGGCGGCGGCGTAGCGACAAAGACGAGCGCCCTGATCAGACCAGCGTGGGTGGGATAGTAGTGCGTTGGGCGCAGAGGGCGCTCTGCATGTCATGAAGGGCGTCAGGTCCAATCGCTAGTGCGACGCTCGAAACATGGCCACGGACCCGGCGCTTTGCCGGCGCGCAGCGCAGCACCGACCCGCCAGACGGCGATGTAGCCTACATATCACAATCCTGATCAGTCGCGCTCTTGAGTCAAAGCGAGACGAGCTGTGCGTACCGTTCATGCAGCCTACCGCCAGCACCTCGTGGCTGCCCCACGCCACCGAGAAGCAGGTGGTATCGGGCAGACGGAGGCGCAGAGCAGGCGAGATTGTGACTGTAGATCGCAACACCACGGATCAGCATTGCTGCATCATTGATAACGCGAAGTGCCGTGGACGCAGAACGCGACGCACTGTAGGCAGGCTCTTCACTGTCAGCCGCCACCCCAGCCCGCTCGCGAGCGTCTTCGGGGCGTGGCACGACAAAGATGCCGACGCTCCCGTCCGCGAATGCGGCCGCGACTATCCCGAGCTTGTCCCTCGCGTCGGTCGCTGTATCCTCGTCGCCATCGACATCCATCGCGTCCTCCTTCTGCTTGCCCTTGCCCTTGCCCTTGCCCTTGCCCTTATCTTTGTCCGGTTTGGCCGACGCGTCTTCACCGCTCGGCTTGCCCGTCCCGCCCATTGGGCACCACTCGACCGACCTCGCGTCGCCCATCCCGTCCGGCAGGCACAGCACCGTCTCAAGGCGCATGCGGTCCTGTGCGTCTTCGGCCGTTCGCGGCGAGAAGTCGGTCGCGCTCGAGGCTGGGACTGACCAGAGCTGGAGGGCGCTGCGGGATGGCGAGGAGGAAGAAGAGGAGGGGACGTGGCGGAGCGGAGCCTCGGGGTCGGAAGAGGTCGCGACGAGCACATACTCTGCACGGGTCGGTAAAGGTGAGCATGCAGCGTGCCCGAGACGGTCGAGGCGAGCGCACCCTTGTCGGCAGGTCCGTCGGGACGTGGCGCCCACTTGACGCTCGAGATTGGTCCGCCGGCGTTGAAGATGTGGCCCGGCTTGCGATGAACGACTTCGTCTGCAGCAACTGAACGTCAGTACCTGCTGAGTATGCAAGGAGACAGTGCGAAGGGAACGAACCAAGTCGCTTCGTCTCGAACCTCGCGAGCTCGAGCACCTCTTCTCCCGTGTCGACGCCCTTTGCAAGCACCTTCCCGACCCGGAGACGCACGCTTCCAGATGTGCTCGCTGCCGAGTCCTGCATCTGCGTGTCCGACGGGCCCGCGACCGCCGCACCGAATTCGGGCGGCGGAACGGGAAGCTCGTCTGCGAGCGGACCAGGGGTGCCCGGCGCAGACGAGTCGGCGGCGCTGTCTGCGCCGGCGGGAGCTTCGCCGTTCGACCCTGCTAGCGGAACAGAGGGCGCGAAGAGGGGAGCCGGTCGATTGCTGTAGACTTGGGTCGGAAGGTAGGCGGTGCGGTCACTGCGAGAGGAGCAATGAGTCGGCATGAACGTGAATTGAGCAGAGACTAGTGACGTACCTCTCGGGTACTGTGCCAATCTCGGGCACCTTGACCTCGTCGTACCAACCGCCCCACCGCGGGCGCTCGCGGATGCTGTCTCCCTCCCGTTCGTAGCGCCTAGGAAGCCACCCAAAGTCCCACACTTCGTCCTTCTCGACGCCGAAGGGGCTGCCAGTCCAGGTCTCGAGCAGGCCGTGAACCTGGTCGTCCGTGAGGACGAGAGGGTCGGCAGCTTCTCCCGCCGCGAATGACCGCGCCTTGCCCTTGCCGCCCGCATCTGCGAGTCGACGCGCCGGCGCCATACTCGCGAGCGGTCCAACGTAGCTGTGCTGCGAGCCGAGGGCCGTGTACGGGTGCTTGACGGGTACGGTCGCCCGCGGCGGGAGTGCGCCCGCGTCGCCCTTGCGCGTGGCGGTCGCCCCGGCCGTGACGACGACGGCGTGCTGCGGCTCTGTCGCGGCGGTGATGCCGCGCCCTCCCGTCCGCCCGCCGCCTCTGCGCCCGCCGCGCCCCCTGCCTCGTCCGCCGCGACCAGGACCGGGCGACCCGCCGACGATGGACCCGCTGAGGCCGCTCGCGCCGCTGACCGACCCGCCGGAGCCGAGGTCGTCGTCATCGTCGTCGAGCGCCGCGCTGTCATCGTCATCGTCGTCGTCGTCGTCGGACGCAGCCGCGTCGGCCCCACTGCCCTTGCCGTCCTGCTTGTCGGGCAGCTCGAACTCGGAGCCGGACGAGTCTTCGGGGATGTAGACGGGCTTGCGCTTGCGCTTCTTGGGCTTGGGCGCGCCGTCTGCGGCCTGGGCAGGCGTGTCCGAGTCGGAAGACGAGCCGGAGGACGAGAGCTGGAGCGGCTGCAGGAGGTGCGCGTAGCTCGTCGAGGCTGCACTGCGGCGGGGTCGAGGAGGCATCCTGCCCGCTCTGGCGCGCTCCCCAGCGAAAGCAGCGAGATGTCAAAGCGAGAGCCGTTGTTTGTCGGCGCGACGAAGCGACAGACTTCATCTCCAGCACACACCGCCAGACTCTACTGGACAGCCTCAGGAGCCTTGTACTGGTCTCCTGAGAGCAACGAGAGCCCGAGAGACGCTGGCTTCGCTGGTCCATGTCTTCTCACTCCTCGTCGCTTCTCGCCTTGGACGAAGCTCCATCGCTCCAGACCCGCTACTGGCTGTACACACGTCTCCCCTGAACCCACACGGCCTTGCGGTCGACCTCGCTCCCGTTCGACCACCACTTTTCGACCTTCTCCTCGGTCGTAACGCGCCTCCCCTCGCCGCCCTCCTCATCCTCGAGGTCGAACCAGTCGACGCGGCTGGCCGGACCGCCGACCTCGATCCACTGCGCGTCGAACGCGGCGCCGACGTCGAGCGTCCCGACGCGTCGCGCGTCGCGGTCGAGCCCGAGCGCCTGCGCGCCGCCGAGCGTCGCGAGGTAGATCGCCTCCTTCCACGAGATCGCGAGGCTCTTACTCTTCTCCTCCTTCCCGCCGACGCGCACCTCTGCGCGCCTCCCCTCGCGCAGCCTCGAGACGCCCACCGCCCAGCGCATGTTCTCGTCGAGCCCGACGCGGTACCCGCCCGAGATGTCGGACCCGAGCCCGACGCGCACGCCTGCGTCCCACGCCTCGCGCAGCGGGAGCTGCCGCTCGGCGCTGAAGTAGATGTTCGAGAGCGGGCAGTGCGCGATCGAGGTGCCCGTGCGCGCAAGGAGGGCGAGGTCCGGCGCGGAGGAGTGCGTGCAGTGCGCCATCAGAGAGCGGTCGTGTAGGAGGCCGAGCTGGTGGTGCGTGCAACGTGTCAGTCTCGTGTGAGTGGATAGGGCGGAATGGATCGAGGGGCGGAGAGAGACTGGAAAACGGAAGCACACCTCGTCAAGAACCTCGACGTCGCTCTTGCCGCCGAGCATCTCGCGACAGACAGCGACCATCCCCTCGCTCTCGCACATGTGCGACTGGACGCGCGCGCCCGTCTCCCGCGCCAGGTCGGCCAAGCCTCGGAGCAGCTCGAGGCTGCACGTCGGGACGAAGCGCGGCGTGATGACGGGCTCGACGAGGGGCTGCGACGCGGCGTCGAGCGCGCGCATGCGCTCGATGAAGGTGCGGGTCGCGGAGAGGGACGAGGAGGTCGTCTCGATGTAGGTCGGGATCGAGTGCTGGTCCATCGCGACCTTGCCGATCTGACCGCGAATGCCAGCATCGAGGAAGGCTTGTGCGAGAACGAGGCTGCGACAAGGGGACAGTTAGCTTCCATGGGTCGCTCTGCCTGAAGGAGATGATTCAGCAGCACAGCGACGCACTTTGCCTCGACGGAAATGGTGCCAAACACGCTCGCAGCGGTGGTCCCGTTCTGCAACAAGCGCTGCACCAGACGAGCATAGACGCGCTTGCCCAGCCCGTTCGGGTCGCGGTCGATGCGCGACTCGGCTTTGAACGTGTATGCCTCGAGCTGCAGTTTCGAGCGTTCAGTGCAAGGACCTCATGCTGAATGGCGGAAGCCGCAACCTGCCCATTCCATTAGCGGCTTGTCGAGTGCCATGCCGGCATTGATGTACTGTGGCGCGTGTACTGCGCAGCTCGCGAGGTCAGCACAGCACTGCAACCGCTACCTGCGCGTAAGCGCGGCCGAGCCTCCAAACAGCATCCGGTCGTGTACTCGGGTATTGAGCGAGCAACAAGACGCACTGTGCGTGTCGACAAAGCCTGGAAGCAACCACCCGTCGGCGCCAAGCTCGACAAAGCGGTCCTTTGCAACCTCGCCCTTCTCGACGAGGTCCAGCACAACCGCAGACTCTGCTCCTCCAGCGGGTGCGCTGTGCGCGATGTAACCCTTCTTGTCGACAACTGGGCGGGACGAAGGTCGAGGTCAGCTCGTCGACTTGAGGGGGTGGTCCGCAGGGCCGCAGAAGGACAGGGCGCACCGATGAGCTGGTCCTCGCAGATGTCGACGCTGCGCCGGCTGTGCGGCTTGATGACGGTGCCGCGGAAAATCCACTCGATGTCGCCGGCGGCCAGCATGGTATGAAGAAGGGAATGGGCGATAAGGCGGAGAGGAGTAGAGTGAGAGGAGGGAGGCGCGCAACAGCCAGGAGGAGACTCGGCTCAGCGGAGCAGTACGGCAAGCAGGTAGCACTGGACTCGGGCGAGATACAGCAGCAGGAGCGGGCGGAAGGCTGCGGGCGGATGAACGCGGAAGTGCGGGGGAGAAGCGAGGGAATGCAAGCTGAGCGAGCGAGCAGGAGCAAGCGGGGCAGGTGCAGACGGTCAAGAGAGAAGCAGTCGAGCAGTCCAGCCCTCTTCCCGGTGGCCTCGGTGCAGCTGAGCCGAGGCGGACTCACTCGACTTGGCGGCGGAGCTGATGAACATGTTGGCCGCCGCCTCTCCCCTCGACTCGCTCCTGCTGCGCTGAAGTAGAGCCAGACACGCTAAGCAGCTCCAGGACAACCCAAGGATCCCACCCACAGCCATGTCCACCGCCGCGAGCATCCCGCTCGCCGTCCCCGCCCCGCTCGGCACCTATGCCCACCTCCTCCCGCCCTCGTGGAAGGCAATCATCACCGCCTGGCTCGCAGAGGACACCCCCTCCTTCGACTATGGCGGGTTCGTTGTCGGCGAGACCCTCGAGGAGGCCACCCTGTGGGGGAAGAGCGAGGTCTGTCCGCTTCCCTCGAGTCCCGCTCGTCCCGCGGCTCACCACACGCACTGCAGGGCGTCCTTGCCGGCGTGCCCTTTGTGAACGAGATCTTTGCCCAGCTCGGCTGCACGTGCGTTCTCCCCTTCCGCTGCTGCCTCCCGCTTGCACTCGCTTACCGCCCCACCCGGACACGAACAGCGTTGAATGGCACCTGGAAGAGGGCGCACCCGTCCTCCCCACGTCCGAGACGCCCAAGATCAAGGTGGCGACCGTCCGCGGCCCGGCGAGGTGTCTCCTCCTCGGCGAGCGCGTCGCCCTCAACACGATGGCGCGCTGCAGTGGCATCGCATGGAAGTGCGTCCCCGCTCCCGCTCGATGGTTCTGCCGCGCCTCGCCGGAATCGTCCTGACCTCTGCATTCCGAACCAGGTCGCGGCGAGTCCTCGTCAAGGCGAGGCAACTTGGGTGGGAGGGCATCATCGCAGGGACGCGCAAGACGACGCCTGGTGCGCCGCTCTCATCTCCTTGAATCCGCACCACCATTTTCCGCTCATCGTGCTCCTCGACAGGGTTCCGCATCGTCGAGAAGTACGGCATGCTCGTTGGCGGCGTCGACCCGCACCGCTACGACCTCTCGAGCATGGTCATGCTCAAGGACAACCACGTCTGGTCCAAGGGTGAGCCGTCCCTGTCCGCTCGTCAAACTCGCACCAGCTGAACTCGACCTCTCCGCTCCGCTCCGCGCTCGACAGGGTCCATCACGCAAGCCGTGCATGCCGCAAAGTCGACCGCGGGCTTTGCCCTTCGCGTGCACGTCGAGTGCCAGTCGCTCGCCGAGGCGCGCGAAGCCATCTCGGCCGGCGCCGACATTGTCATGCTCGACAACTTTACGCCGCAGGGGATCGCCGACGCGGCGCGCGCGCTGCGGGACGACTGGGCACGCGAGACGGGCGAGGGCGCGAGGGCGAGCGGGGTCGTCAAGCGGTGCTTGGTCGAGGTGAGTGGCGGCCTGACGGAGGAGAACATGGCCGAGAGCTTGTGCCCTGGTGCGTGTCGGATTCCTCACTCCGGCTCGGCCAAGCTTCGAGATTGTCGGCTGTCGGGACGATGTCCTCGAAGCTTCGGCGCTTCGTCTCGTTACGGGCCCTGACCGCCACAATGTTCCATTTGAGGCACATCTGAATACTCATTCTGTGTGACACGCAGACGTCGACATCCTGTCAACCTCGGCGATTCACCAGGGGACACCCATCGTCGACTTCTCGCTCAAGATCCAGAAGCGGTCCTGAGCATCGGGAACGGGGCATGACATTGCATTGCCACGCCTAGTATCTATACAAAGTGTGTCGAAGCAGCTTCCGCCCCCTGTGCGGAGGACGAGCGAGTCGTGCGACGGTGCTGCCGCGGAAGCGATTGCGAGCGGGAAAGCGGGAATAGAGCGGGAACCAAACGGATCGGTCTGGCTCTTTCGCGCGTCTAGCACACTTCGACGAGAGAGAGGTGCGCCCGGCGTGCAGCGCCCAATCTGACTCTGTGAGCGGGAGGGCGAGAGCCGAGAGAGTCAAGCCGCGAGCGTCGAGCGCGGCGAAGTCGGAAGCGGGCCCATCGCCCTCGGTTCTCGTCGCCGCGCGTGTCTGGTGAGCTGGAGCGGGTCCGTGCGAGTGCGAGTGCAGCCCTGACCACTTTCTGCGCCCTCTCTGCCCTGCCAGACTCCGCTGCCGCCGCGCTCTCCTCCCCGAAACCGCCTCTCGCTGCGCCCGCTCTCGCCGAGTCGCCAGCTCGCCTCGTCCGCAGCGTGCGTTCCTGCGCTTGCCCACGCAGCCCTGATGAGCCTTGACGTAGGAGCTCGTGCTGACGGCGCTTCTTCTTGTGCGGTCGTCGCCGTGCTGCAGGCTCCCTCGCCCGGCCTCCACCCCTCTCCGGCCTCGCGCTCGCCCCGTTCCGCCCCCGGCCCCCGCCCAAGCCATGTCGCAGCCTACGCGCGAAGTCAAGGTCGCCATCGCCGGCGCGACCGGCACCGTCGGCCAGCGCTTCATCTGCCTCCTCGCCGCGCACCCCTACTTCCGCATCGCGTCCCTCAACGCCTCGCCCCGCTCGGCGGGCAAGGCCTACAAGGACGTCGTCCGCTGGAAGCAGAGCGTCCCGATCCCCAAGCTCGTCCTCGACATGGTCGTCAAGACGTGCGAGGTCGACCAGTTTGGCGACGTCGACATTGTCTTCTCGGGCCTCGACAGCGATGTCGCCGGTGACGTTGGTGCGTCTCGCTCCCCCTCTCGGTGTCCTTCGTGTCTTGAAAGCGTGGCGGGCAATCAGGCTGACTGACTGGGCCTCGGTCCACACAGAGGAGGCATTGCGGAAAGCAGAGTACGCCGTCTTCTCGAACGCGGGCAACTTCCGCCGCGACCCGCTCGTGCCCCTCGTCGTCCCGCTCGTCAACCCGAGCCACTTTGCCATGATCCCGCACCAGAAGAAGACGCTCGGCCTTGAAAAGGGCTTCATCATCACCAACGCCAACTGCTCGACGACGGGCCTCGCCATCCCGTTCCACGCGCTCGAAAAGGCCTTTGGCCCGCTCGAGACGGTCGTCGTCACGACCATGCAGGCCATCTCGGGCGCCGGCTACCCGGGCGTCCCGTCGCTCGACATCCTCGACAACGTCGTGCCGTACATCGGCAAGGAGGAGGAGAAGATCGAGTGGGAGCTCGCAAAGATCCTCGGCGGCCTCAGCGACGACCTCACCGAGTTTGACATGCACTCGAAGCACCCGATGAAGGTCTCGGCCGCGTGCAACCGCGTCCCCGTCCTCGACGGCCACCTCGAGTGCGCCTCGGTCCGCTTTGCCCGCCGCCCGCCGCCGTCGCCCCAGCAGGTCAAGGACGCGCTCCGCTCCTTCTACTGCGAGGTTCAGAAGCTCGGCTGCCCGTCAGCGCCGCAGCAGGTGCGTCGCGCCGCCTTTAAGAACGTGTGGCAAAGCTCACTCTTCGCTCGTCCACTCGCAGGCTATCGTTGTGCACGACGCTCCCGACCGCCCTCAGCCCCGACTTGACCGGTACGTTAGCTCCTACATGCCAACTCGATTGCCGTGGCTCACCAGGTTGCCACGCGCAGGTACCACCAGGAGGGCGCATGCGTCCACGTCGGGCGGGTGCGCGAGTGCCCCGTGTTCGACGTCAAGTTTGCCGTCCTGTCCAACAACGTCTCGATCGGCGCGGCGACGAGCTCCATCATCAACGTGCGTCTTTTCTCCGCGCGCCTCCTAGCCCTTCCCGTCGGTCGCGTCCGAGGGCGCAGGTTCCTGACGCAGTTCGTTGCGCTTGCAGGCCGAGTACGCGGTGGCGAAGAACATTGTCTAGGGTGGTGGACCTTTCCGGGCGGGCAATCTAGAGGTCCTCTTTTGTCGTTTCTTCGCAGTCTTTCGCGCGCGCAGAGTGAGCTGTCGACTCTTGCTTTCCCTCTCTGGCTCGATTCGGGCTCGGCTGCTTCGCGACGAGTTTGTCGTTCGCGCTTCGGACCCCGCGGATCTCGGCGAGTCAGGCTGGGTCTCGCAGAGAAAGCCCCGTTAGGCAAGGATGTATCTATGTCTGCCAAACAGTCCTTGCAACGAGACTCTACCCGAGCAATCCTGCGTCGCGGAAGCGCTCCGGCGTGGTGCGGTACCGCTGCGCCTGCCGGAGGTTGAGGCGTCGGTGCCAGTGCGCGAGCGAGTGCGGGCCCGCCGACGAGGGAGGATAGTCCGGGTGAGTGTGCGGGTGCGAGTTGTGCGCGTGCTGGTGATGCACATGGTGCTGGATACATGAGTGATCAGCCCCGGCGTGTAGAGGATGGAACAACGCAGAGATGGCAAAGTGGAAGAATCGCACTGACATGCACTGCGTGCTGAGACGGTCCCGCTTGTCCGGCAGTCGAGTGCTGTCACTACAACCGTGAGCGGGACGAGACCAGTGGCACAACTTTGCAACTCACACCTGGAAGGTATTGAGGGAGATTTTGCGACCCCGACATTGTCGACGGCGGCAGGGAGGGGATGCCCGGGACTGCAGACGGCGCAAGGGGATCGTATATGAAGTTCGGCTCGCCCAAAGCATCCCATGTAAACGGAACACCAGGCGGCGCCGTGTAGTGTGCGCCGCGATCGTCAAAGTCGATGCTGATAATTGCGAGGTAGAGGAAAGGTTGCGCCTGCTCGTCGAATGCTTGAGCCGTCGGTGCGCACACCGCCGCGAGTGGAAAGGACGACGCACCAGGCCCGACAGCTGGTAGCAGCCGCTCTGTGCTAGCTCTACCGTCGAATTCAAGAGCTCGAGCAAGAGGTTCTGCGCCTTTTCCGACAATGCGCGCCAGGTAGTCGTCGTGAGGAGCGATGACACCGCTGTGGTGTACTGGAGGAGGTCATACGGAGTTCCGTGCCACGCGGCAGCGAGTTGATCGAGCAGTGCAACCACCGGTGCGGCAGTCTGGCAAGTCGAATGCGTTAGGCGACGAACTGCTCAGTGCGGGAGAAGCGTCTCACATCGGCCGTCTCGGCGTGAGCGCGCGAGCCGGGCTGCGGCGGACCCGGGAGCGGTAGCACTGACCCTGGAGGTTGGGTCGGCAAGTAATAGGGATGGTGTTGCGCGGAAGGGTAGGGGACGGCGTGGAGTCGGTGCGACGACGGCCTCGAGGTCGTCAGGCCTGGCGCCCTCGCTGCCGACGGCATGGGGATCCCTGAAACTCCGTTCACCTTGAGGTATGGCAGACGCGCGAACCACTGGCGGGGAATCTAGAGTGACGCTCTGTTCAGCGAAGCGCAGTGAAAAGAGGTCTTGAACAAGGCTCACCAAGCTTTGCATGGCCCAGCGGACTGGGTCCTGCTTCTGCTGCGGCGTCGGGTGCTTGGAAAGGTGCTCGAGGAGATTCGAGCAACCATGAAGCCAACGCAAAGCTTCGTCCTGATGCGCCTGACTGACGTGGGCCTCCCACTGCCGGAGAGTGCCCTCAACGTCCAGTCTGTACTGGTCAAGCCACCTCTTGAAACTGCCTCTGTGTGGGTCGCCCACCGGCAGCGTAACAACGAAATTGCCGCAAAAGTATGGCCAATCTTTGGTCTCGGCCAATATCCTGCGCTCAAAGGCTGTAGTACCGTCCATAGCCGGAGCAGGGTGAAGTATGGAAGCAAGAAAGACAGCGTTCGCATGCCCGCGCACGCGACTCCATCGCGGATTTACCGCTGGAGGCAGACGAGCGGACAGGAGTCGGAGCGGGCCGAACGGTACCGGCGGAAGCGGACACGTGCGGCTTCCTCACAGCGCAGAAAGAACCAGCAGAGTAAGAACAGAACAGTACCCAGTCAGAGTACAGCAGAGGACAGTCAACGAAAGGCAGCGTTCGAAGGAAGGCGCAAGGCAGTCGAGTTTCAATCGGAGGTCTCGGCTGATGGACCAGCCGCAGACGCTTCCTTCGCCCGCGCCTGCTTTTCCAAAAGCTTCCTGCGGCGCACAGGAATGCCAGAGGCACCGAATCAGCAGAACGTCCGAGATTTCGTCGGCAACGCAAGAAGCGCCCGGCTAACGAGAGGCAGACGCACCTCCTGGCCTGGAGCACCAGCTTTTCCTTGCGCGCGCGCAGGTTTTTCTCTCGCTCCGACGCGCTCGTTGACCAGCCGGTGGCGCTCGCAGCCTCGGCCTCCTTCGCCTTGCCCTTGTCGTCGCTCGCGACCTTGTCCTGCAAACCGAGGCGGGCGATAAGCGATGGCGGCGGGCCTCGCTTCGCCTGCGCAGATGCGGAAGATCCGGCTGCGGCGGGCGCCGCTTGCGTCGGAGTGCCAGGTCGCACGACCAGCGCGTCGGGTGACGGAGGGAAGTAGGACGCGGGAGGCTGTTTGCGGGCAGATAGGTCAGCGCCATTCCGCGAGTATACAAGACAGAGCACGAAGACTCAAGACAGCGCCTGCATGCGCTCAGGGAGAATCGGGACTGGCCGACACACCTCTGGCAAGCCGCCCTCTCGCAACGCCCGCTCCACGGCTCTCTCGACGCTCCCGCCGTTCCGCTCGAGTTCCCAGCGAGCGGCAGCCTGCGAGACGTTCGGGAACACGCTCAAGACCTGGTCAATCGAGGCCTGCGGGACGTCCCGTCGTCGCCGAGAGGACGAGGAGCCTGCGAGCGGGAAAATGTCAGCTCCTCATATGGCTTCGACGAGTGCGGCGGATGGGCCAGCACAGTGAGTTTGAACTAGGCAAGCAGCGGCGCGCACCAAAGATGAGCTTGTAGCCGGCGTAGCAGACGCCGGCAGCGACGGCCCATCCGAGTGCTTCATCCTGCGTACCGAGGGCGAGCGGGTCAGTCGGAGTTCTGCACCACCGTTGCTGCAGTACTGGCTATCCCCACGCACCATTCTGGCTGTCTCTGGTGAAGGCGAGTGTCGCGGTCGTGTGCGGACGGCGATGAGGTCGTCGTGGCTTGACCCCGGTCGCACTGCTCGCCTCGCCCAGACTGTGCGGTGGATGCACTGGGACTGTTCCTGACTGCTGCCCGAGTGTACCTGAGCTGCTCCCGTCGCGCTCCTTGCTCTCGGCCCTTCTTCCGCCGTCGCATCTTCGGCATCTCCTCGCGCCGGTTATCACCTCGACTTCTTCTGACTGCGGCGAATACGTGACGAGCCTCTTGGAATTGCACCTGTAGCGCAGCCTGTGCCGTCGCTGACTGCTAAGGTGGACCGCGTTTGCTCGCTTTGGTCCCGGCTCGCATGTCGCTGTCTCTCAGCTGGCATCGCTCTTCTGCGGAAAGGGGTTCTCGTGTTTCACAGACTGCTCGGTACAGGGCGTCGCGACCCCTCGCGTCATCACTTGTGACGCTGCAGAGGTCCTCTCGACTTTGACGCTGGCGCTTCTGCTTTCCAGTCTTGCATTCGCATTCGCTCCGTGTGATTTACGTCTCGCATGCTCTCTGCTATTACGGCATGTTACAACGCATGAAGCCCGTTGCACTCAACTCCCGCTACCGCGCGCCCTGTCTCAGTCCGACGCGTCGGAATGGGCTTCAAGCCTGAGGACTGCATCCTGTCGGCGAGATACTCCGCTTCACACACTCCTGGGTGGCCCATGTGCGCCCGTCAGCGGGACCCTGGTCACACATTGCACAACAGCCAATCATCAACGATGCCTGGAGACGGCGGCTGGAGAAGAGCCGAACGCAGCATCTGCCCCGCCCCCTCGCCTGCCGACCCCGCCCCCTCGTCCTCACCCCGTATGCTCGGCGATTTGCGCAATCCACCGCAACTTCGGCTGTCGGCCCTGAGCATGGGCAGAGCAAAAAGCAGCTCGACGAAGGGAAGGGGAAGAAAAGCGAGAGAAGGAACCGTCTCGAAGACCCAAGCCTACGGATCTGCCGCACGAGAGTGGCCCGCCGGCCCGAAGAGCAACTTCATCGATGAGAGCGGGCGCGGAAGATGCGATCCAACCGCGACATCGCTTTGTGGCTTGTGGCAGAGTCGTCCGCGCGCTGAGCGATGGGAGACGTGCCCGGGCCGCGGTCCAGGAACTTCGGCCTCTCGCCGCAGGGTCGCGCTCGCAGACAAGCGGCTGCAGGTGGCTGCTCGTGCTGTGTCGCGGCGATTGTGCTGCACTGCCCTGGCCCCGCTCAGCTGGCTAAAACGCAGAGCATGGGGGCGTTGCCCCAGTGCAGGAGGACAAGGCGCCCGCTCCGGCGACCCGGGCTGCAGGGCGGCGTAATGCCAAATTTGGGCCGCACTCCGCTGACATCGCTGCGCTCTCCTCCATCCCCGAAGGCGGAGTCGGCGGAGCGTTTTTCTCTCGCCCACATCGCTCCCACGCTCTCCGTGGTTCGCTGCTGGGATTGCTCGCTCGCTGCTGCTTCCGCCCTCCTTGTGCACTCGCCGCAACGCTCTCAACGGCAGAAGGATACCGCAGCTCGGTCATGACAGCTCGGGACGAAGTGAACGCCGCCCAGGTCGGCGGCGATATCGAGAAGGCCCCGCGGGACGGGCGCGTGGAGGACAAACCTTCGACGACTCTGCGCGAAGATGTCGCCGCCTACGGACTCGAGAAGGTCCTCGCACGGCACGGAAGGGTCGACCTTGTTCCTTTGGTGCGTTCTGTCGGCTGTCGCGGCCGAGTAACGGTCTGGCGCTACCGTGTCCTGCCCCAAACTGCTTGCGAGTATGAGACTGACAAAGCTCTCTGTGCTTGTAGCCTAGCGACGACCCGCAAGGTGAGTTTGGAAATGGGATCGCGCGGAAGGAATCGCGCCTCGTCGAGTCCGTCTTGCGTTCTTGAATGCTGATCTCGCCTGTCTTCCAGACCCGTACAACTGGCCTGCGTGGCGCAAGCATGCTCTCCTTGTCCAAGTCGCCTTTCACGCCATGCTCGGTCCCTTCTCGGCGGCCGCCGTTATCCCCTCCTTCGAGACCTTCGTCGAGCTGTGGGGCATCAGCATCACGCAAGCGTCTTACTTTGTGTGCGTACTCCCCCACAGCCTTATAGAGACCTCTTCTTGACCTCCCGCACCTTCGCAGCTCCGTCCCCATCGTGTTCCTCGGTTTCTTCCCGCTCGTCTGGGGCCCGATCTCGAACCGTATCGGTCGCAGGCCCGTCCTGCTTGTCTCGGCTATTGTCAGCGCGGCCATGCACTTCGCCGGCGCATACTGCCACTCGTACGGCGCGCTCATGACCACCCGTGTCTTCCAAGCGTGCGTGCATCTCCGTTTGCTACAAGGGACTCGCTAAGCTGACGCGTCACCTTTGTAGTATCTTCCTGTGCCCGCCGCAGAGCATTGGCGCGACGATGGTCAACGAGATGTACTTCCAGCACGAGAAGGGGTGCGCTTCTTCTCCCGCAATCCTTCATCGATGCTTACTGACATGGCCTGCCCCTGTAAGCGCTCGCCTCGGCATCTGGACGCTCTTCACGTCTCTCGGCCCTCCTGTCGCTCCGCTTATCATGGGCCCTGTCGTCTACAACACCGGCAAGTGGCAGTGGACGTTCTACCTCCTTGCCATCATCAATCTGGCGCAGTTCTTCCTCTACATCTTCTTGGCACCCGAGACGGCCGGCTTCAACCGTCCTGCCCGCGGCGCGCCGGGTACCAATGCACCTCTCGCTCAGACCACCGAGCAGAAGACGCCCTACTGGCGCCTGCTCTTCACTTTCAAGCGCGTCTCGCCAGCACCGTGGTCGCATGTCCCGATCGAGGTCGTCCGCCCGCTCGCCATGGTCACCAAGCTCCCGGTCCTCCTCCCGTCCTGCGCATATGCCCTCGTCTTCGCGTACACGAACGTCCTCCTTACGGTCGAGATCCCCGCTCTTCTCGGTCGCAAGTACGGCCTCAATGCGCAGCAGATCGGCCTCCAGTTTGTCGGAGCCGTCGTCGGTGCGGTGCTTGGTGAGATCGTCGCCGGGCGTGGCTCGGACCTCTGGATGGCGTGGCGCACCAAGCGCGCAAATGGCAACCGCGAGCCCGAGATGCGCTTGCCGTTTGGCCTGCCGGGCTTCATTCTCGCGCTCGTCGGAATCCTCGTCTTTGGCATCCAGCTTCAGAACACCGAGTCGGGACACTGGGTGCGCCTGCGCTTCTCCAGCCCTTCTTCCCAAGGCTCCCGTTCCTGACAGCTTACGCGGCACAGAATGTCACGCCCATCATTGGCGTTGGCATCGCCATCTTCGGTCTCCAGCTCGTCACGACCGTCGTCTACGCCTACGTCGTCGAGTCGCAACCCGCATCCCTGCAGGGGCGCGTTCCGCCGTTCGTCGCTGCCGTCCGCCAGTTGTGGGCCTTCCTCGCGCCATTCTACCTGGAGGACACCTACGCCGACCTCGGCAACGTCAAGGCGTCCGGCCTGCTTGCGGCTCTTGCGGGAGGCTTGGGCTTCTTGGTACGCCTTCCGCTGACCTGGTGGCTCCATGTGTCTTCCCTGACGCCTTAAATTGCTCAGCTCGTCTTCGCCACCCTCGTCTTTGGGCGCAAGTGGCGCCACCGCGGTGTCGAGGCGTGAACGGAAGGCGGCTTTCCGGGCTCAAGTACAGCTTCCACGGGTTTTAGACTCTCTAGAGGTGTTCCGATATATCTATGCATTGGTAGTGCGCTTCATACTTGCGCCCTCTCGCCGCAGTGAGTACTCGAAGTCCAAACATGCCGTATACCTCCTTTTCGCCCGCCGTACGTGCAAAGTCTCGTCAGGTTTGACTGAGAAGGCCGACGCGGAAGCCAACAACCGAACTCGAGTGAAGTAGATTGCGATACTAGCTACAATAACAAGATCTAGCGTACGCAAACCTTGAGCCCAATCCTGGTGCATCAGTCCCACGAGAACTTGCTGCTGAGTGCAGCCCCTCCCGCGTACTCGCCCAGCGCGCCCGTCAACCCAAGACCCGACAACAAGCCCTCCTTGCCGCCCTTCTTCTGCTTGCCCTCGCGTTGCTTGAGCACCTGGTGCCCAACACTCCGAGCGCGAAGACGGACTTCAGCCTCACTCGCGCCAGAAGCGAGGAGAACCTTGGTGCCGACGGCCACCTCAAGCGCCTGCCGCTGCTCCTTGGAGGACAGCGAGGCACTTGAGGTTCGGATAGAGGCGGAGGACGACGGGACAAGCCGCGCCGGGAGAGTCGAGGACGAGGCGGGCGAGGCGGCGGAGTGGACGGTAGGCGCGGCAGTCGAGGGCACAGAGACGGCTGATAGCGAGTGCGACGGCTTGACGAGGAAGGAGAGAGGCGAGCGGCGGCCGAACTCGTCACAGGATGCTGAAGTCGGAGAGGGCGACTTCGGCTGAACCGCGGTGGTGTCCGGCAGTATGGCCGGCGAGCGAAGCGAGTCGGAGGCGGCCTTTACCGCCCCGTGGCACGATTCCGTACCTCTCACGGGCGTGAGGGCAATGGAAGGCAGAGGCGGCGTCTGGATCTCGTCTGACGAGTATGCACTCTCGCCGGACGAGGAAGGCAGCTTGCCCATGCCGACCGAGCCCGCTGACGATACCGACGAGCGAAACGAAAGTGTGAAGGACGGGTCGGAGGTCTGCGCGGGGGAAGCCGAGAGTGGCGAGGAGCCTTTTGCGGCTCTCGGCGAGTGAGGGGGGCGGAAGGCACTGGGGTCGAGAGAGTGCCGTCGGTCTGAAGGGACAGGAGGATGGACCGCGCGCTGCGATGCCAAGTCTGGCGACGCGCTAGGCGATGGGGATCGCTGGCTAGGCGAGGTTGGGCGGATGGACGGAGCGGGCGCCAGTCGCGGCCGCTCGAAGGCGGAGACATCGACGCTCGTTCCCGTCGGTACGGGCTCAGAAACCAGCTCGGGCGCAGCGACGAGAGCGTCAATGTCGAGGCTCTGGATCAGCGCGAGCGAGATTTCGGTCGCCTTGCGCCTCGAGAGCGGGTTGTGCGCCGCACCCGAGTCGACCTTCACCGTGTCGAAGAACGACGGCTGCCAGTGCGCATCGTCGTGCTGCACCGACGCCCTCTCGGCACGTCGCTTGCGCCGTGCGAGCAGCGAGCTCGGGAGCGAGAAGCGCGCGTGCGAGACGAGGGCGCTCGAGTTGGCGCCTCTGGCGGAAAGCGCCTGTTCCGCTGCTTCGACCGCCCCTGTCCGTCCGCGCACCGTCTCGGGCGACGCTGACTCCTCTTCCTCGATCTGCGTCTCGAGCCGCACGGTCCAAGACGCCGCTTCGAGAGACATAAGAGACCCCAGCGAGGCCTTCCCAGCGGACGATGAGCGCGAGCGCATCGACGTTGCGCTCGAAGAAATGCTGCGCTTTGAGCGTGGGGACGAGCCCAGCACGCTCTCGGCCGTCGTCTGGCGGTCCGTCTCGTCGCCTTCGCTGTCCGACAGAATGTGCGGAGCCGCGTCGAGATAGCCAACGCTCGTCCCGCTACTCGACGGAGCGTGTGAGCGCTTCGAAACGCGGGGAGGAAGCGGCGGCGAGACCTGCGGCGGCGAGAGCTCCTCGGCGGGCGAGGCGAAGATATTCCAGATTGGCACCGGACGAGGCGCAACCTCGTCAGGCGTCGGCTCGCCGACGTAGTCCGAGGGCGGCTTGGAAGGCCGGCGATTCTCGTACCAAGGGGTGCGAGACGAAAGAAGCATGGGCGAGCTGGCAGTCGGAAGCGGCGGCAGCGGCGAGGCAGGTGGAGGTGTCGGGGGCGGACCGCTATGGGCGTGCAGGCTCGGCGAACGCGGTGTGCGAGGCGTGCGAGGTGTGCGAGGTGTGCGCGGAACGTCAGGCTGGCTGTACGTGGTCTGCCGAGCGGCGAGATTGCTCAACGGAGCTGGTGCAGCGGCGCGGTGACCTGCTGATGCCGACATGCCGCCGACGCTGGCGGCTCCGTCGCTGAGAAGCGAAAACGGGAGACCACCGCCCAGCGAGGAAGGCGATAGTGCTGGAGTAGCGCTCGAGGGATTAGTCTGATAGTCGAGCACAACTGAGGGCACGAGCGGAAAGCACAACAAAGACTTGCACGACAGTACGGCGACGACACAACGAAGAGGACGAGGGTAACACCAAAAGCGGACGAAGGAGAAGGGGAGATTGGACGAGGCGCATTCAGGCGAGCACACCCGTACCTTGGCTGCTGAGGCGAATGCGTTAGCAACGGTCGCGGTGGATAACAGAGGGAAAGAAGACGTACGGAGGACGCGGCGATGGGCGAGAGCGGATTGCGGGGTTCGTCTGGAAAGCAGCGTCAACTCTCTGATCCGATCAAGCAACGTTGCGAGACGAGGACGTACAAGCATCGTCCTGAGAGCGCGGATCTGCAGCGCCGTGCAGCCCGCGATCGTCGCCGCTTCGTACACGAGTGGCGCAGCCGCCGCCTCGTTCTCGAGTACGCCATGAAGCGCATGCACGCACCACGCGCGGAGGATCTCGTCGTCGTACGTCTTGGAGAAGACGACGAGCGCGGCGAGGACGGGCGGGTGCAGCTGGAGTGGCGTGCACAGCGTGAGGGCGTGCAGGTACTGCAGGAACGCCTGCACGACCGAGGAGGGCTCGGGCAAATCAATCGTGCGCGGTGAGAGACGCAGCTCGTCCGCTGCGAGCATCGTCGCGGCCGAGACGGTCGACTTGGATTCGACCTTGTCGTTCGCGCCTTCGGCCGGTTCGCTCGCATCGCCTGACGTGGCCGCAGCGGCCGCAGCTTCGGCTTCGCGCTTCTGCTGCGCGGCTTGTACGCCCGACGCGCGCTGCTTGAATTCGTCCATCTTGGCGCGGAACCACGGCCACCGCTCGACGAGGATCTGCCGCGAGCAGCCGAGCCGCTTGCCGTCCGAGCAGACGATCTCAAAGTCGCTCAGGTACGGCTGCGAGAGGGTGAAGAGCCCAAGCGCTTGCGCGGCGGGTGCGAGAGGACGGGAGGGAGGCTGGTAGATTCCGAAGGATTCGAGGTCGATGAAGGCGAGGTGGGCAAAGTTGGTTTGGCGGTGATCGTAGTCGCTTGCAATGTCGCGTTCTGTGGCAGGATCGTCAGCACAAATAAGAGTGAAGAAGAATGGCCAGAACGCACCCCGGTCGCCGAGCACGACGACCGTATTCCTCCAGCACACGGCGCGGTTCCAGCTGCCCCTCGCGAGGACGCTCCCAGGATCGATGCGCAGCCACTCGAGCTTCTCGCCGCGCTCGACGCGCTCCTTGACGCCCTGCGCGCCCGCCGGGCCGAGGTCGAGCGCCCAGATCGAGAAGTTGTTGACCGCACTCGAGAGGAATGTGCCGAAGACGAGAAGGTGGCGGCCGACGATCGTTCCGGTAGGGAAGCGGAGGCCGGGCGGGAGCGAAGGGCCGGACATGGACGAGGAGAGGCCGGTCGCGGCGAGCGGGGACGAAGGCGAGAGGGGCGAGTTGAAGAGGTCAAGATCGCGGCGGACTTGAGAGAAGTTGTGGTTGGAGAAGAGGATGAGGGGTTCGGGCTGCGCGGCGCTCGCAGGCTCGGAGTGTCTGAGCTGGATGAGCGAGTCTGGACCGCCGGTCCCGGTCGGAAGGGGCGATGCAGTCGAGGCAGTCGGGAAGACACTGAAAGGCGGAGCGGCTGCAACTGCTCGGTAGGTCCCGATGTGCCGGTCCCACTTTCCGTGCCTTACCCAGGTCATCGATTCGAGGTCGAGCACGTTCATCGAGTGCAAGTCTGCAGAATGCGGACGAATGTGAGCAGTGGCCCCGAAACTGACTACGCGACAGCGGCAATGGCAGGATTGCAGACTCACAGGTGTTCCGCACGTCTTGCCCACCCATGACAAGCATGACTGACCGCTCCCGACCCTCTCCGCTCTCCTGCTCCGACGGTACCTGCACGCTCGTGACGACGCCGAGATGCGCGTACCGCGCCGCGGGTCGCTCGACGCCTTCGGCGCACTTGGTCTCGCCGCTCAGCCACCGCCGCTGCGTCGTGTCCCACACGCACACGTCGTCGAGCGTGCAAAGCGCGAAGGCCGGATCGGCGGCGGCACCGTCGGCTGTTCCTGCTGCAAGCACGGGTGCAGCGGCATCGGGCGCGTAGCCCTCGCCGCCAAAGAGAACGAGCTTGTCGCCCCACGCGCATGCGCTGTGGAAGTAGCGCGCCTGCGGGGCGTGCTGAGCGTCCTTGTCGTCGTCGTCCTCCTCCGCCTCGCCTCCCTCTACCCTCGTCGCCCCGTCGCGAGGCGGCCATAGCCTGCTCCACTCGCCCGTCGCCAGCTCGAGGCAGTACAGCGTGTCGACCATTGTGCGCGTCGGGACGAGCCTTCCGCCAAAGACGTAGACGCAGTCGCCGACGAGCGTGACGCTGCACCCGACGAGCGGCGGCGGACGCTCGGCGGTCGACGTGCGCCGCACCGACGCCGTCAGGTCGGCGGCGCTGCTGACTTGGCCCGAGGGGCGGGGCGAGGGCGCGGCGCCGCTGGCGGACATGCCGAGGATGGGCGTGCCCGGTCCGCGAAGGTACGGCGTCGAGACGGCCGAAGAAGACGCGGTCGACATGGCGCTGCCGGGCGGGTGTATGGGAAGTCGCTGCATGTTGGGTGGGTGGGCGGAGAGCAAGGGAGGGTCAGTATCTGCGGTCGATAAGCCAGAAAATGGGGGTTGTCCGCGCAGACGTCTCCTGTCTCTCTCGCCCCACCTCGGCCTCACGGACGTTCCGTCTGCGCCCTGATCGCGCAATTCTGGGCTGAGGTTTGGAACATCACGCGAGCGCGGCCGGGACCGCCATCGACGAGGAGGCGAAGGCGCAAAGGCGCGGGAGGGAGCGAGGGCAGAAAGCCCTCGCACGAGGCGGTGCTGCCGGCAGTCGGCCTGCAGGCACACATAGCTGCACAGCGCACGAAGGCGGCCCCGCTGCCGCCGTCCTAGCCGGCCTGCCTTCAACCTCGCACGACAGAGCAAGTCGCTGGCGCCCAAGCCACCGCGTCCTTGAGCCGGCTTGACAGTCCCAGCAGCTCGTAGCGGGGCTTGGAATTTCGTCGTGTCGCTCCCGTCCCGCCCTGATCGCCCGAGACGCGCCTGTCCCGCTGGCACCGCCTCGCGTTCCGGCACCTCGCCGCGTCTTCGACCGCAGGAAAGCGGACTGGACCGCACCTCTGTGAGCTAGAGAGCTTGAAAAACCGTCCTCCGAAACCCGTCTCGCTCCGCAGACGATGGCCGCCGAGAACGAGCGGATGCCCCGCTTCGAGGCGATGAAAGCGAGGCGGGCCGGATGAGCGGTCTGCGGCGCTTGTCCTGGCCAGCAGAGAGCAGGATCTGCAAGCAGCCTCGCACGAAAGAAGCGGCACGGAAGGGAAGTGGGCGAGCGCAGAGAAAGCGGAAGCCGTGGTCGACAGCGGACGACAACGAGGCGATGATGGGTGGCAGGCTGTCACGATACACAGCCTGGTAGAGCTAGAGAGCGTTCTCACGCAGAGGGTCGACTCCTTCGAGGACGCGCAAGATGGCAAGCTGAAACTCCGCATTCGATTCGTTCCCTCGACTTCCGGCTTCTGTACAACAGCCCTCGCGTCCCGGCCCTCCTCCCACACACACGCGTCCAGCCAGCCGCCATACTATCGGCGGCGAGATGGAGCGCCGTTCTACTTTGCGCGGCGGTGCACGACCGACTTGCCCACCTCCTGGTACTCGTCCTTTCCGATCCAGAGCTGTGCACAAATGCCGGCACTCTCGAGCATCAGCACACGTGTCTCGAGGGAAGAGGCACAAAGAGGCCAAGACAGCTAAGCGCCGGACGCACCTGGTGGAACGTGCCGAGCGAGGCGAGGATCGACCCGCCGAGCCAGGACGAGTGCACGCGCTCGTGCGACGTCGCGGCAGCGTCTGCGCATCATCCCCGCCGTCAGCGACTGCACGTGCTACCGCGAGGTACCCGTAAAGGGCTATCGACCGAGCGAGCGCGCGTAAAGACTCACGGATCTTGATCTTTGCCCCCGGCGCGAGTGTCTGCAGCTCGGCCTGGAGCCTGTCGATGAACCCGGGGATCAAGGTCGACCCGCCGGTGACGACGACGTTGCCGAGGAGCGTCGCCTGCAGGTCCGGGTCGACCTGCACGAGCGTGTTGTGCACGAGCTGCCGCAGCGGCTGCAGTGCAGAGTAGGGGTGCGAGGGGAGCGTCGAGGCCGAGGGCGGGAGCGCGCGCGACTTGATCTGCGTGCGGAGAGCCAGTACAGGTCAGAATACGGACACCGTGGCTGGAGACGGGAGCGGGCACGCACGTCTGCGGGGAGATGCGCCTGCGGGTTGAACAGCACTTCGGGCGTCGTGAGGCGCGGCAGGCCGAGGTACGTGTTGAACCCGTCGGGAAACTCGAATGGTCGTGTCGGCTTCGAGGCAGCGTTCCTGTATGGCACGCATGAGCGGCGAGCGAGAGACGGGGTGAGGGGGAAGAAACGCACGCATCGTCCCAGCTCGGCGTGAGCACCTCGCAGACCGACTCCTTGAGCTCGTGCGCAAGTCGCATCTCCTGCAATCGGTGGTAAGACGGCGTGGTCGGCGCGTTCGGGTCTGCAGGGTTGGGCAGCCGCTCTTGCCTGTCTCCAATACAAGGTCAGCATGGCTGCCGATTGAGGGAAGTCGTGGATCGCACGAACCGCAGCGCTGCTCGTGCCGGCTGGTTCGGCTCGACGGGCTCCTTGGTCTTGACGAGGTAGTGAGGGGTGATGGGGACATTGGAGGCGCGGAGGGAGGAGAGGAGGACTTCGGAGAGGAGGGCGCCGCCTGTCGGCTGCTTTTGCAGGGCTGTGTGGCAAAGTGTGTGAGCTGTCTGTATGCGCAGGTACGCGGTAGGCGAAGAAGCGCACCTTTCCGGAGGACAAAGCCGTCGTAGACGGGAGTGACGGTTGTGAGCTCCTCGCCGACGTCGATGATGAGCGCCGAGCCCTTGCCAGCCGCGAATCTACGTTTCGTACCTCACTCGATGGTTAGCGGCTACCCGGGGGGCGAGGTTGCTCAAACGCAAGGGGCGGAACCTGGAGACGCACGCGCTCATGACGGCCTTGTCGACGGCGTAGAAGGCGGGCGCCTTCCACGTCTCGAACGCCAGCTCGACCATCTTCTCCTTGTTCTCCTTGGAGTTCCACGCGGGCTCGGTCGCGAGGAGCGGGTACTCGTCGAGGCTGTCGAGACGCATGCGGTCGGTCAAGGCATGCTCGACGGCGCGGCCGGCGGCGTCCCAGTCGTGCACGATGCCGTCGGCGACAAAGGTGGAGACGGAGGCGCGCGGGCGGTACAGGTGCACGGCGTTGCCGTGGACGTGCGACGGGGGCTGGCTCGGGTCGGACGAGGCGACGGTCGCGTAGGCGGTCGGGAAGACGCACTTGGGCGCGTCTTCGCCGGCGTAGCTGTTGCGGGAGCGTACACGAGTCAGTACGCGCCTCGAACAGAGCCCAGCGCGGCGTATGGACCGGCGAGAGACGCGAGCTGATGAGAGCGGGGAGGAGGAGCGCACCCAGCGCGGACAGAGCCAGCGCCAATGTCGAGGACGACGGCGCCGACCTCGTCTCCTCCGTACTGCACAGGCGGGCTCATCCTCGGGTAGGAGCGGCTGAAGTGGGGACAAGACGGAGGAGCGACTTGTTGTCGCGACAGAGGTTGTCCTCTCGATCAACCCGCTTGTCCAGTCTGGGCAGCGTGTGGATACTTCGTGAGCTCTCTTTTCGGTCTGCTGACAACCCGCTCGCACCGCGCCGCTTTCCCGCGCTCTTGCTGCTCCTCCTGCTCCCGTTCTCTCTGCTACATCCAGCCTGGTGCATCTTGGGCTGCCTGCAGTCTTCAGAATCTCTGCTTATGCTTCTGGTCGATTCAATCAGACGGGTGCACCTGCAAAGTTCGGGCCATTCAAGCATCGCAGGACGCGCCAGTCCTCGAAGAGATTCAACTCTCTGCCCGCAGACAGCTGCTGTCCCGCAATTGTGTTCGAGTCTGCGTGTCTGTGCTTGCACCATGCCGCCCTACACCAGCCCCCGCAGCCACGCGGTGTTGCCCTGCACCCACACGCCCGCGCCCACGCCCACGAGTGCCGCGACGGCCCACGGCAGCTCGAGGCGCACGACGGTCCAGCACCACAGGACGCCCGTCGCAGGCGCGCGCGCCATGACGCGCAGGTACGACTGCGTCGTGCACGTGTGAATCGTCGAGAGGCCGGTCGAGACGCACAGGGCGGCGAGGAGGACCTGCGTCGCGAGAGGCGGGAGGGGCGCGCGCGAAGGGGGCCGCAGCGTGAGAAAGTTGAGGAGGAGGAGCGCTGGGAGGGAGGCAGGGTGAGTCGAGGGACGCAGGAAAAGGGAGAGGCGCGAGAGCCAGGCGGACCTGGAACAAAGTTGACGAGCCGTCGCAGCTCGTCTCGCAGGACGAGCTCCTGTCCGAACTGTGCATGCACAGCATAGTCCCTGTGAACGTGCGAGCGGATAGCATGGTTATGGCCGGGCATATAAAGAAGCAAGCGAGAGAACGCACATTCCGGCGTAGAGGAAAGCGAACGGGACGGTCCACAGCACCGTGTTGAGCACTTCCTCCCACAGCGGCACGCCCTCCTCGGCGTACACAGCATTCTCGTCTCCCTCTGCGCCTCCCCCGTTGATGATCTCGTGGACCTTGCCCGTCGCCTGCTGCTGCGCGACGAGTTGCTCGAGCTCGTCGGGGCGGAGTACGACCATGGGCTCCTTGCCCTTGCCCTGTCCTGCGCCCTTGCCCTTGCGCGCGAGCCCGTTGGGCAGGCCCAGCTCGGAGGGCTTCATCGGGCCATGCGTCTCGAGGAGGCGCAGGCGGTCCTCGTGAGAGAGGTCGAGGAGCGAGGGAGACGCGGGAGGGGACGGCGACGGTGTCCACGAGCCCTGCACTGCGGCTGGGCGCTGCTTCGGAGGCATGTGGGGCGGCTGCAAGCGCGATGTCGGCGCTTGGTTGCAAGGGGGACGCGGAAGAGAGGGACAGGCGAGCAGGCCGTGCTGCTGGTGAGCCACTCGAGGCGTGTGAGCGTCGCTACGAGGCTCTAGAGGAGCTGCTCTTGACCAGCGTCCTTCACCCGGCGCGTGCTCGCACCTTCACTCTGCTCCTCTCCGGACGCGGACGACGAGGTGCTCCGCGTGCAGCCGTCCTCCTCGCGAGACGCTCTCAGCCAGACTCATACAAGCTTGCCCAGCGCTGCTGTCTTCCGCCCAGGACATCCCGCAACCGCCAGCTGCGTCGAGCGACCTCGTCGTCGTCGCGCCGGAGTCGCTCGTCCACCTGGAGCGTCTCGCCGCGATGCACTCTCGAGAAGGGACGTACGTGCCGCAGAGTTTGATTCAGCTCGAGGACAGTGCCCAAGCGGGCTCATCGCGCGCATACTCGGCCGGAGGGACCTGGGACGACGACCCGCAGGAATGGGGCGGTGCAGCGCATCCCTCCGCCGCGTCCACGGCGCTGCCCGGCTTTGCTGCTTCTCCCGAACCATCAGCAGCACGACAGCCGTACCTAGCGGGGCCGGGACGCTCGCCCTTGCCCGGCCCGACATTCCCGCCCGCCTCGTCTTCTCCAGCACCGGTAGCTCGCCCGCCAACTTTGCCGCCCCGCCGCGCAGCAACCCTGCCCACGCCGACACACGCTGCTACCATCCCGACCACACACACGCCGACGCCCGCCGCCCTCCCAGCGGACCCCACACTTGCGGCCTTCCACCGTTCGCTCGTCGCATATTACTGGAACTTTGCGCAGCAGGGGTTCGTCGCCCCGCTGACGGCACCAGAAGGATCGGCAGAGCGTGTGCGGCAGCATGTCGCGCGCAAGGAGGCGGTCGACTGGGCGCTGACGTGCGGCATCGCGGTGGTCGACCCGAGTATGGCCGCGTTGGCGCAAGGGGGTGCGCCGGGACAGGCGGCAGAGGCTCGCGCTGAAGCAAGCACCACAGAGAACTCTGTGCGGCAACCGCTTCCTGCAGCCCCGTACGGCGCAGATCAGGTCGTCTCTTCCGCGTCACCACTCTCCGACTTGAAGCGTACGATTGGCAGCGCCGCCCGCCCACTGCCATCGCCTATCCCACCAGCATCACATCCGATGAATACTCCAACTTCACGATCTCCGCTTCCGCCGACGCCCGCTTCATCCGCTCCCCTGTCCCACGTCAAAATCTCCTCGCCGTCATTCTCCGCCGACGTCTCGCCCGCTCACAACGCGCCCAGCGTGCCCTTGTTGTGCTCTGCGAGTACCACTTCAGCGCAGGACTCACCCGCCGCGACACCGGCGAAACGCCCGCTCCCGGTTCCGCCGCTTGCGCAGCTCGCGAGCGGGATGCGCGGGATGAGCCTCGTGGACCGGGGCGAGGCCGCGTCGCCGGTCGGTGCGGTACCGAGCATTGTGTTACCGGAGGGCGATGAAGGGCAGGAGGTGACGGTCTCGCCGTCGGTCAAGCCGACTGTCCCGACCTTCTCGTTCGACGATGGAGGCGCGGACGAGCCCGAAGCGGTTGTACCGACCTTCTCCTTCGGCGGTTCAGACGATGAGAATGATTCGCCGTCGACGAGTGCGCGACCTCTTGCTTCGCACAGAGCGTCCTCGTGCGCCGTCCCGCTCCACCCGCGCCACGACCCGTCTCACCCGTCTCACCGGCTGTACCACCCGACCTCGGTCCTCCCCTCCTCCACGTCCTCCTCTTCGTCGTCCCCAGCGCACGTCCCGCTGCCGGAAGCCGGCACGCTCACCTGCACGTCCTGCCGCGCGCTCATCTTCGGCCGGGTGCTCGTCGCCCTCGGGAGGGAGTGGCATCCAGACTGTTTCCGCTGCGCAGAGGAGGGGTGCGGCGCGAGGCTTGAGGTGATGGAGTTTGAGGGGACGCCGGAGGACTGGGAGGGATTGGAGGAAGGAGAGGGGGAGCGGGAGGAGGACTTGCAGGGGAAGGCGTGGTGCATGGTGCACTTTGAGGAGGTACGTCGCGTCTGCCGAGCGATGCCGCGAGTCACTCGCTCGGGGATCCATCGTCTTACCTCGGCACGCGAATACAGCGCTTCGCCCTCGAGTGCCACCACTGCCGCACGCCCATCGCGTCGGCCGACTACCTTCCGATCCACGACCCGCTCCTCCCGCCGCGAGCCGACTACCGCCACCCGTCGACGCGGTACTACCACCCGCTGCACTTTTTCTGCGCCGGGTGCGGCGACCCGTTCGTCGACCCGACCTCGTACGAGCTCCTCCCCGCGTCGTCCGCCGACGGGCTCGAGGCGACGCCGTACGTCGCGCGCGAGGGGCACCCGTACTGCGACGTGTGCGACTTGCGCATGTGGAGGGAAAAGTGCCCCGGGTGCGGCAAGGGCTTGCGCGAGGAGGACGGGTTCCTCGAGGTCGAGGGCGCCAAGTGGCACGAGGGGTGCTTCAGGTGCTCGGTGCGTGCATCAGCTTTGCATCCGTCGTGCTCCACTGGCTCACAAAGCTTACGTGCTCTCTGGTAAATGCCGGTTTTGCAGATGTGCGCCAAGCCGCTCACCGGCTTCTACCTCCTCCGCCGCGATGCACCGTCGTCGCCCTCTTCCCCTCCTCAGGCTCCTTCGCAGAAGGAAGACGCCGACGAGTATGCCGACGAGCGACCCTACTGCGCCGATTGCTACGACGTCAAGGCGAAGGAAGAGGCCGAGCAGGCTGTCGCCTCGAGGGCACGGTGAAGCGGTGGAGGCCTATGCTCGGAGTCGATCCCCGGCCCGTGAGGCCCCATAGACACTTTGTACGACGTAAGCGCTTGCGGGCAAGCGGTTTGCATCCAGCTCATAGCGTCGAGAGCGCCCGCGACTCGCGGAAGCCTCGGGCAACGCTGGTCCGAGCCCTTTGTATGCTTCTGTCAAAGACGCATTTCACTGTACGACTTATTGTGGAGACCAAGGACACGCAGAGCGGATCCGGGAAGAAGATTGGGGCAGTTTGAGGTTGTCCTCTCGGTTGGTCTCGCGGTTGGCCTTCGTCGCTCCGCTTCCTCCGGCGCAGACTCGTACGTGCGCGTCCGCTGTGGATTGGGAGACTTCTGTGGTCGCTCACACGCCCGCTTGGCGCTCCTGCAGCTCTCTTCGCCCATCTTTGTCCTCATCATCGAGGCGCTTCCATCAACTCGCTCGCACCCACAGCATCGCGTCTAGCCGGTACGTGGGCCTCCCAGAAGCTGCAGGAACCTCCATTCGTACTGACGAGCCTGCTTCTGCGCCCCTTCCGGCTCTTCCTCGGACCCTCTCGCCCGCGTTCTCTCCGCACCGCCTCGCTCACTCCCTCACCATGGGCGCGATTCTGCCCGGCAGCACACGCAGACCGTCACAAGCATGTCTCGCCTCAATTACAACAAGTGGGACAACCTCCAGGTACGGCTGCGACCGTTTCAGCTCGCTTCTCTCTTTGCGCTGACACCGCCCATTCGCTGTCTACGCAGCTCTCGGACGACTCTGACATTGAGGTGCACCCCAATGTCGACAAGAAGTCGATGATCCGGTGCGTGGACCTGCTCAACCCGCATCGCGCAAGAAAGCCCGCTGACCTCTCCTCGACCCGGCTTCATTAGCTGGAAGCAGCGCGACATCCACGAAAAGCGCGAGCAGCGCAAGCTCAAGCTCAAGCAGTTCGAGACCGAAGTCCCGATGAACAACTCGCTCCTCGCACGCATCGACTCGCTCATCGCCTCGACGCGCTCCGAGGGCGCGCACTTTGTCACGAACGAGGTGCAGCGCCTCAAGGCTGCGCTCCCCTACTCGTACGAGACCAAGAAGTTTGCCGAGGGCGAGCAGCCGAGCGAGGACCACATGATCGTCTCGCTCCTGAGCCAGGTCGTCACGGGCGTGCAGAAGAAGGAGCAAGAGGAGGGCAAGAAGGACGAGGCGGGCCGGCCCGAGCGCATCGTCAAGGAGCTCGAGTGGCACCGCCAGCGCCTCGTTGACCGCCAGGCCGAGATCGAGAAGGAGAAGGTCGAGATTGCGCACGAGCAGAGCAAGTGGATCACGAGTGATGACCTGCGGACAGGGTGGGACAGCAAGACGGTGTGTCACTCCGCATCACTTCTGTTCCTCGTGTGGCTTCACTGACGCGCCGACTTGCAGATCGTCTCGTCTACTCCGTCTGCCCAGCCACAACCCGCCCCGCCCGTACCCTCGACCTCGACTGCCAAGCCGCCACAGAAGAAGACGGAGACGGTGATCGAGACGCTCAACTCGCCTGCAGTTGAAGCTGCTGCTGCCAAGGCAGAGGTTCGCACATTCCCGACCCGTTTCCGCGCTCGCGATTCTGACGCCGCCCCTTACACAATGCGAAGGAATCTGGCGGCGACTCGTCCGATGAAGCCGACGTCCCGCCATTGACGCCTTCAGCACTCGCCTTCTCCAAGATCGCGCCTCTGGACTGGGATTCGGTTAAGCAGGCCATCGGGTCTGACCCGTCGTTGCTGAGCGAAGAGACGGGCGACGCGCTCATGGTCGAGGCGTTCAGTCAGGCGATGAAGGGGACGAAGGCGGGCGGGAAGCGTGCGAGGGAGTGCACCGAGAAGGCGCTCATCGGGCAGTACTGCCGGAGTTTGGGGCGGGATGGCGTCGCACTCTTCTTCCAGCGGTGCGCGCGCCTTGTCGTTACTCTCTTACTCTCTTGGCGACGAATGACTGACATCCTTCTCCTGCGCAGAATGGCGGGCGGCAACCAGCAGGCGCTCAAGATCTTCCTGGACGACGTCTTCAAGACGTCGCAGCGCATCATCGACCGCGCGCAGGTCGTCGCTGCCGAGCGCGCAAGCAAGGCCGCGTCGGGCGACAACGAAGGCGTCGAGCAGATCCAGCTCGTCGCCTCGTCGCCCGACACGACCATCACGTTCGAGGTGCCCGACGGCCCGCCGCCCGAGAACCTCGAGATCACGGGCGAGGGCAGCGAGGAGCTCGACCCGCAGCTCGTGCGCGAGTTCCTTCAGCGCCGTTGGGACATCTTCGAGTCGTTCCCCAAGAACCTCAAGAGCGCTCTGACCGAGAAGAGCCTTGAGAAGGTCAACAAGGTGCTCGGGCGCATGAGCGTCGACGAGGCGGAGCAGGTCGTCGAGCAGCTGCAGGAGGCCGGCATCCTCTCGGTGAGTCTGTCGCTCCGCTTTGTGCGCTCGCATCATGCTCATCGTGCACGCGCAAACAGTTTGAGCAGCCGGGCGTGATTGACCAGACGGGCAAAAGCGGCAACGAGACGGTGACGGTGCCGATCCCGGCCAAGGAAGAGTCGGCGCCCGTACAGCAGACACAGGCGCTTGACCTCGGCGACGACCTCGACTGAGCGAATGCAACGACAGACGAGTATGACCCACTCTCTGCCGAACGTGAGAGGGGGAATCGGACTTGCGGCCGGAGCATGCGGGGCGCCCAAGTCCGCCCGCCGCCTTTGACTGCTTTCGTCCGCGTCTCTTTCGCTTTCGCTGCTCGTTGTGCTGTGCATGCTTCTGCGATAGACAAGATGGCGGACGCTGGCGCCATACCCAGCGTGCGGACGCTCGTCTGGCTCTCTGTCAAGGTGCGCCGTGCCGCTTCCCCCACTCTGCTCGCTCGTGAGCTGACGCGGGCCTGATCTGCCGCGCAACAGCCTTTGATTCGCATCTTTTTTCCTGCATCCGTTGGGTTCGGCATGCAAAAGGCCGGAATGCTACCTGCCGATGCGACGAGGGCCTCCGCCATCATTCTCATAAATTTCCTGCTGCCGTGCCTGCTCTTCTCCAAGGTAGGCCCTGTCGGGAGACTCGAGGCTGCATGCGAATCCGCTGATGGCAACGTCACGCTCGCAGATCGTCCCCTCCTTCAATGGCGACAATGTCTCCGTTATCGGTCCCATCCTCCTCACGGCATTCTTCTACCAGCTCTTCCCAGGCGTGCTCGGTCTCTTCGGCCGTGCTCTAACCCCGAGCCCGCGCAAGTTCCGTCACGGCATCATCTCGGCCTATGCGTTCGGCAATTGGGGCGACCTGCCGACGGCCGTCGTTCTGTCCGTCACCTCGACGTCGCCATTCTCTGGCGGACACGACGAGACGCTCGGCATCGCGTACTGCTCCGTCTTTATCCTCGTCGTCTACCTCTCGACTTTTCCGCTCCAGGGCATTCGCCTCATCCAGATGGACTACGAGCGGGAGCTCGACACCGCGCGCGAACTGCGGTACGAGGACGGCGAGTTCGGCACGGCGGCCAAGTACTGGAATCGCTTGCGCTATGGGTGCCCGATGAAGCACGAGCTTGAGGAGGAGCGGCAGCGGCAGCGGAAACGGAACGACGACCTGGTCGAGAAGGAGGAGGAGGGGGCAGCGGAGGCGGCGAGCGCACCGGACGATGCCGAAGAGCCTGCGGTGGGGAGGGCGACGGCGGACCAGGACGAGATAACCGCGCTCGACGCGCAAACGGCCGATTTCCCGGCCATAGAGCCGATACCGTCTCGCCTTTCCGCCCGCTCGCCTGCTCGTCCCCCTTCGGTCCACCCATCCATCGCAATGCGCGTTGCTCAGTCCGTCTGGATGTTCCTCCGCCCTGTCATCACCTCGCCGCCGACCATGACCCTCTTGTGCGCACTCGTCATTGCGCTCGTCCCCGTCCTCCGAGCACTCTTCATTGCGCCCGACGGCACGGAGAGCTTCCACCCGATGGCACCAGACGGCGACCCTCCTCTCGCTGTCCTCTACGACGCCGCCAGCTTTGTCGGTGCCGCATCAATCCCTACCGGCCTCATCATCCTCGGCGCCAGCATCGGCAAGATTTCGCTCCCGAAACCGCTGTCGCGCCTTCCCATTTCCGGCATCCTCGCCATGGCCTTCACGCGCCTTGTCATCCTGCCCATTGTCGGCTTCTTCTTTGTGCGGCAGCTTGTCAGGAGCGGCATGATCGATGGCGACAACCACGTTCTGCGCTTCGGTGCGTTGCTTTCGTTTGCCAATACGCTGATTCTCTCTGATTGTCTTGCTGTGCAGTCATGGTGCTGTATAGCTGTGTCCCAACCGCAACAAATCAGGTCACCTTCTCAATACTCTTCGCGCCCAAGGGACGCGAGTCAAATGCGGATCTTGTGTCGGCATACCTGCTTGTCGAGGTCTGTCCTGCCCCAAGTCTGACTGGCATCCACATCACTGACCCACAGGCGTTGTGCAGTATGCCATTTGGGCCGTTTCAAGCGTCATTCTGACCGCGTTCAGCCTGAACGCCATCTTTTCGTAGACTGCTAGCCACAGCTTTTCCTGGTGTAATATCTGGTTAATTCCACGTGTGCGGAGTCACCACGCCGGTAGTCATCGCATTTGCGCACCCATTCACACCCTTGCATCCACCCTGAGGAGCCACACCGCTCACGCAAACGTCCAACGATCCCCTCGCATCTAACAGAGAGCGCAGCACACGAGCCAGCGACGAGCCACTTGCCCCAGCGCAACGAAAGTGACCGAAAGCGAGCTTGGTGGCTGTCGAGGGGATAGAGGCGGCGAGCCGGGCAGAGCCGGGGCGCAAGACTGCATCCGAGGCGCGGTGACGGCCCTAACGCAACAATGCCGCGTTCGGTAAGTCCACAGACGCGCACTTGCGCGCTCGCAACCGCCACGGAGCAATCACGACCGCGAGAGCGCCCAGAGACCGCTGAGCTGATGAAGGCCTAGCCTCGCGGCCCGCAGGTCATCCAGCGCGCGCTAGCTAGTGCATGGGTACCTGCGAATCGTGAGGAGTTTCCTGCGTGAGCCAGCTCCGCTCGGAGGGAGCAGTGCGAAAGAGGAAGCGCATCGGAGCGGGGTGGATCCTCGAGGTGACGCGGTTGGCGACGCTTCCCCCGCCTCGCGCTGCACCAAGCCTGCTGACAAGGCTTTACCCAGCGTATTCTCGCTGTTCCAGACCTGCTACAGTAGCAGCCGGCGCGACCGCAACGCTCGTCGCTCTTCTCCCCCCATCGCCTCCCTCCGCCCCCCCGCCCGCCCAACCTCACTGCATCCGCCCAGCTCTGTCCTGCCGCACCGTCATGCCTGCTCCAGCCGGCGCGAACCGCCCGCACCGCTTCACGCTCGAGATCCCCATTCGCTCGAGTCGCTCCCTCCCTCTCTGCCGGCTCCCGCCTCCCCCCGACACCTCCCCCTCTCCGTCGCGCACGCTCCGACCCGCGCTCGCACGCGCCCGCACAGTCTCCCGCAAGGCGCCTCTCCCCGCTCGGCCAACAGCTTCCGAGCCGAGACGCACTCGCTCGCACAGCCGCGTCGACGTCGTCGAGGAGGCCTTCCGCGCGGCATTTCGCATTTCAACGGTGCGCAAGGCCGGCGAGCTGCCCTCGAGCAAGAACGGGTGGCGCGGCAAGCCCATGCATCTCGCCGGAAGCCGCGCCACCAGGACGCGGCAGGTCGCCGAAGAGACCGAGCAGCAGCGCAAGGACCGGCTCTTGCCTGTTCTCCCTTTCAGCCCGTGTGTTCCTTTGTGTTTTCCCATCCCCAAGCGTGTTGCTGATCCTCGTGTCATTGCAGCGCCTCGAACCTTCCTTCGCTCGGTGTGACAAAAGAGGGCGATGTGCTTTTTGTCCGCACCCCCTACCTCGGCGACAAGTTCGTGCGCGATCTCGAGCAGGTCGCCCGCGACGCGCGTTCAATCTCGGACGACTCAGGTTTGGGTACTGAGATGGGTGGCTCTGCCGTGCAGCGCCAAATCATCGTCGGCGCGACGAGGGCCTCTGCGAACGTGCGCTTGCGTCCTTTCCCCTCCAATTCTCCGGTCTGTTCTGACACGCACTATGCCCGACAGCACACACACACCACAGGTGACTACCAGAAGGCACGCGAGGAGTGGGACAAGCTGTTCCAGACGCAAGCCTTCCGTTCCGTCGTGTACGTCGACCTCTGCGTTTCACCGCCCGCAGCGTCTCACATCCGCTACAGCGCGCAGCCCACGTCCTACACCGACACGTACCTGCCCCAAATCGCCGAACTATACCGCTCGGTCCACCCCAACGACCCCTCTCTCCGCGCGCGCTTCGGCGTCTTCCACTCCTGCGCCTTTAATCTCCCGACCGGCGGATCTGCCGCAACAACCCGTATGCACCGTGACCATCAGAATCCTGCTGCAGGGATCTGCTGGGTCCTGCCGTATGGTGAGCACCATGCCCGCACCCTCGACAGTGATGTCCTGCTTACCTTGCGCTCTCGCTCCAGGCAACTTCGACCACAAGAAGGACCACCTCCTCGTCCTTCGCGAGCTCGGAGTCATCCTCGAAGTCCCACGCGGTTCAATGGTGGGCCTCCCGTCTGCGCTTGTGACGCACGGCAACATCTCCATCCGACCGGCAGGCGAGTCGACGCCGCACGCGAAGGCGGGCTGCGAGCGCGGCTCGCTTGTCTTCTACTCGTCGGCTAATGTGGTCCTGATGGGGCACACGAAGGGGAAGACACTGAAGGCGGTCAACGGGAGGAGGAGGAAGGAGATGGTGTTCAAGGGGGTCGACGACATGTTCAAGTTTCCGTCCGATGTGACGCAATAGATCGTCCGGGTATTTCTGCACACGCTGTTTCCCCTCATTGTTGCGGGAAGCGAGAAGTGCGCGAGCGACTAGAGAGGCTGAGTCGCTCTTGAGTACTCTGCACGACTCTCTCACTTCGAGCAATCGTGCCCGCTCCTCTCAACCTTTGCGCGCCCCTTTGCTTCGCAGACTGCTCGCTCGTCTGCCGCGGCGCTGCCGCGACCATGGCGCTGGACGAGCTGGCTGCGCCCCGATCGCGTCGCGACACGCCGGTCCGCCCAACTCGCCGGGCCCATCGCCCTTCTCTCCTGCGCTTCCCCGGCTGCTGCACCTCTGAGCATGGCGAGCTCGAGCGCCGGCGCCTCTGGCCGCTCGCCCGAGCCCTCGTTTGTCTTTGCACGTGTGCGCTTGCTCTGTCGTCCCTGGGCCCGAGTCTCTTCGAAGTCGAGCTGACGCCTCGCCTGACAGGACCGCTATTCGCTGTGTGCAGGGCTGAGCCCGTTCTACAACTCGCACCAAGCGGGTGAGAGCTTCTCGTGCCCTCCCGAAGTGCGCACTGCTGACTCTGCTGCACGCTTCCTGCCCCCAAGGACCCTACATCGTTGGTGGGTTACTGCCCCTTCTTCAGCGGTCCGTGGTGCCTGTTGACAGTGCTGTTCACGCAGGATGTGTTCTGCGCGGGCTCCTTCTCGACGTGGCAGAGCGACCGGGCGACGGAAGCAACGCGGACGGGACTGTGATCCTCACTCAGTTCGACGCATCTCTGCATCTCTGCCCTACCTGAGCTTACTCTACTCGTCCGCAGTGCCGCTACCTTCGCTGGGTCGTCTTCAGACGACCTTCATGCCGATGCACACGCATCGCGGGTGTACAGAGCAGTCCTGGCCGGTCTGCGAACTGGCTATCCGCTCGCCGTGATTCTCGGCCAAAGCTACCCTCATCTTCCCGCTGTTCGGACCTATGCTATCGCTCGGCAGCCGGCTGCCAAGTACGTCTTGGCCGGGTTCTACCGGGTCGCGGCCGTCTGGGTGAGTATTTACCGTCCGAGCTGCTCGTCCTCGCTCCTGACCCGTCAATCGCAGTTTGCAACCACGCCTGCTGTCGACAAGGTCAACTCGAGCCGCGCGCAGACAAGTATACGTGTTCGTCATTGTCTCCCTTCGCTTTCCATCGACGCGCCTCATTGCTGTCGGTTCGCAGGTTCGCCTCGTGTGGAACGATCCTTCCGTGCCGCCGTTCTGGCTGAGTCAGCCGTTGTGCGTCTCCCGCCCTTGTGCTTGTGACTGCAGCATATGTTGACCTCTCGCCGTCCGTAGCGCCGTAACCGCCTTGCCGTGGGTGACCCGGTCCGCTCCCTCTACACCGGCACTCAAGTTGCTCCGTCGCAGATTCCCAGCCGTCAGCTTCTCCTGCTCGACGTGCTCGCGCAAGTCGCCTGTCGCACCGGGCCAGGTTGCCCAGTGCCTGAGCCCCATCTGCCCGACCTTTTTATCCGTGCGCCAAACGCCCCTCCAGACTGTCGCTGCTTTTTTTTTTTCATAATGTTGATGCTCGGCCCGCAGGATCACGTCAGCATCACTACGCTTCTCCCCGTCAGCGAACATTCACCGGCCGTCCTCGTCGCCTACGACGCCCCGCAGCCGCTTGTCCCATCCCCGCTGCTCGACATCCCGAGGCTCTCGCAGGCAGACACGTGGCCGCGCCATTATGCCGCATCGGCCAACCACGGCTACCTTTGCGATAGCTGTGGCGAGCTGCACGCGCAGACCCGATGGGACGTGGTTGAGTGCACGACGTGCGGACTCGCGCAGTCCCTCTACTCGGCATCATTCACGGCCGAGATGCTCGCCTCGGACGAGTCGATGCCGTCCGAACAGTGCAGCAACGGCGTCAAGGTCGTGCACCGCCGCATGCCCGGGTGGCGTATCTCGTCGTACAGCATCGACGGCATCAATTCGGTCGTGCGCCTTCGCCCTGCATCGCTCGACGTTGCAGACGCAGCCTTCCTTTCGCTACAGCAGCCCGCAACGACCGAGTGCTTCTCACGCGGCGTCGTGCGGCAGCGCATCTGTGCGTGCATATCCTCTCGCCAACACTTGCCTCTCATTGTGCCATTTCGCAGACTACGGCACTCGGACCAGTCACTTTGCGTTCAACGTTGGCGCGCCTTACGATTATGGGGTCGAAGGCGTTCCGACCTTTCCACTGCCTGACTCGACGGGCAAGTCGGTCGACGGGCCGTTGGAGGCGACCGAGACGGTCCAGAATGTCCTCACATACCTCACGACCGTGGCGCGGGAGTGCATGCAGGAGCACCTTGTCTTCAATGAGGGTCTTGTCATTGCCTACAGTATGTCTTCTCATTTCGTCTCGTCTGTTCGGAAGGCCTGACGCTGTACATTCTGCAGAGTCCAACAACCGCATCAGCGTGCGTGTCTGTCTGCGCGTTGAGTTCCTGCTCGCTAAGCCTCGCGTTGCGCAGTGGCACCGCGACGCAGAAAAGGCCGTCCGCGCTGGTATTGCCAGTCTCTCGTTTGGCGCTCCTGCCTACCTGCGCTTCCTCGAGGTGGTTCGCCCTGCGCGTAGGACTCGCCCGCGACACTTCTCAGTGCTCCTCATGCACGGAGACGTGTGCCTTCAGCTTGTACGTGTGTCCTCGTGCGCACCGTCGCGGCATACACTGATCAGGTCGAGCGATCGCAGGGGCCGGTGGTGCAGCGCAACTTCAAGGCTCGTCCTGCCGTGTCGCTGCCCTCTCGTCAGCATCTCAGTCCCTCTTTGTGCTCGCAGCACTCGCTCACTTCACCCGGACTTAGAATGGGTGCGTGCCATCTGCGCTGCCAACTCTCTGTGTGCTCACAATTCGCCGTCTCATAGTCATCACGGGTCGATACATCGACCCCAGCGGCGTCGTAAAGCTCCCGGCCACCCCGTCGAGGCCCGGGTTGCGATCGAGCACGCGGAGGACAATGTACGCGGAGCCCAGCGACGAAGACTGCGACTCGTCGTCGCACACCTCCGACTTCTCGCCCTCCGATTCCGACTTTTAGACTGCGCCGTGCTGCTGTTGTTGTACACTGCGCGATGCATCGTGACGTGATCGCTTCGCTCGTGCGATTTCGACGGGAGTGACCCGAGTCGGAAGTGTTCTCGCGGACGAGCCTGCGTTCGATGGACTCGGACCGTATTGCGGCTCCCTCTGGCTGCTGTCGAGCTCGACCGAGCGCGTGCATCGATCTCCGACGGCCCTGGAAGCGCGGGAAAGAGGTGTGGGGTCGAATAGCCCGCGCGGAAGCAGGCCCAGCACAGCCTCCTCGTCGCGCCACCGTCTTCCGCCCGATGCTTGACTGTGGCTCCGGGGCCGCCCTGCACGCGTGCCACAAGCTTATCCGGAGCGGCGTTTGGGCCCTCGCGAGGTGTGCAGGGCGGAATCTCCGCGAGCCGCTCGACCGGCGAGCGACTTGGGCGATTTCGCGCCGGCGAGGTTCGCGCTCCTCTCGACCTTCACGCACTCGCCGGGACAGCGGCGATGAGCTCGCCCGGCAGCCCAAAGACCTCACAGGGCTCTGTCCAGCGGCGAGACTTCCTTCTCGGCTCGTTCGCCGTCTCTCTCGCCAAGGCTTCGCACTTTGTCGATCCGACCGATCCCGCCGTCTCGGCCCTCATCTCGCGCCTTAAGGTCGTCCCGCAGCGCCGAGTACTGCCTGAGAACGTCAAGAAGCTCGCCGAGTCGCTCTTGCCCGGCTCGCTCGATTCCAGGTGCGTGTCGTGCGCGTCTCGGCTCGCGCAGGCTAACCGCCGCATGCTGCAGCATCCGCACGCCTGGCTGCCTCGCTTTCTTTCCACTCAGCCATTACACCGACGCCGACGAGCGTGGGCGCATCGCCGCGGCACGGCAGTCGTTCGTGCGCCAGCACGTTGCCGCCGAGGGATGGGTGCCTCCCCTAGGTGCGCGGTTCACTACGTCTCTGGGAGCGTTTCCCAGCTCATGTGATACTCTACAGACAACGACACATCTACCCTCGCTCTCCCCCCTCTCGAGCAGCGCCGCACGCCCTCGTACCCGCAGCCCCTCCTCTCCGATGCCGCGATCGCCGACCTCGGCTTGTACGTCGCCGACGGCAACCACCGCCTTGCCGTGATGAGTGCGCACGCACAGGCGGGCGTGCTCCCGACTGACGCAGCGGAGCCGTCCCCGACCGACTATGCACTCGCATTTGAGCTCTACTCTGAAGGTGTGCCTGCATCGCTGGATCTGACGAATCGACGACTGGTCCGGTCCATTGCGCGGCGCTGACACAGACGAGCGCACTGCAGACGTCTTTCGGCACCCTGGCATCTTCTTCAGCATCTCGCTCGAGTTGAACCAGCTACACTCGCGCACCGCCATCTCGCAGCAGCGCTCGCTCGCGGCCACACTTGCCATGCTCGCGCTTGCGCGCGGCACTGACGCGGGTGCGCAGGGCGCGGGGCTGAAGCCGGGTGCCGTCCTGCCGAACGACTTTGGCTCGTTCGTCACGACCGGGTATCGCGCACGCGTTCTCGAGACGGTGCGTTCTGTCTCGCGCGAGACGTCGTTGTCTGTTCTTCACTGACTGTCGCGGGTCACCCAGGCACACGAGATGCATCCCGCCATCTCGGTCATCCTCGACAACATGTCGGGCAAGGCGCTCAACGCCGCGCTCGGCTACGGCAAGGACGGTATAGGCCCGGGCTGTGTCGTGCGTTCTTCTTGTCTGCTCCCATTGGCCGACCTCTCACCGTCTGCTTGACCTCTGCAGTTCCTCCTCATGCTCCTCGCCGAGACCGCGTCGTTCTATCGTATCGTCGACCCGCAAGGCCGTATCACGACCGACCTCGCTTTCCTCCGCCTCCTCTCTCGCCGGTTGAAATACGAACTCGCCAACCCGTTCTCTCCGGCTGTCCCCACCACCGAAGGCTTTCTCGAGGCGACGGAGGACACGAAGAACTCGCTTGCGCGCTTCGGGAGGGCAGTCAGTGGCCTGACCACCGACGCCCTGCGCTACGACACGCCTCACGAGCGCCAGTTGTTACGATCGTTCGGGGACTTGCTCACCGAGAAGACGCCCCGCCCGCCTGGCGAGAAGAAGTGGACCGACAACGACGACGTGCTCAAGCAGACGTGGGTGCCAGTCATGGGCTATGTCCGTCTTGCTCGGCGTCGCCCGTGTCAACCCCGCTGACATGCCATTCTGCAGTTTGTCGACCTGAACAGCCTCTCGTCCGTCACGCGGTCGACGGAGGTGCGCAAATCGGCGGCAGCATCAGTGATCAAGGAGGACGTCGATGACGACCTCGTTATCCTGTCAAGCAGTGCGCGGCGACGGCGCTCGCAGACGGTCAAGTCCGAGAAGGCGCCCGGCGAGGACGACGGCAAGACTACGTCCGCCCAGCCTGGTGCGCGCAAGCTCGAATCGAGGCGGGACATCCCGCATTGGTGGACCAACATCCAGGTCTTCTCTGGCGAGTGGTTTAATCGAGTGCGCGCTCTCGGTCTTCCATCCCCAAGCCATGCTGACCCTCTGCAATACCAGCTCGGCGCGGCTCTAGCTGCTTTCGCTCCGCTCCTCTGGTCGCCGATGTCGGACGACCCGATCCGACCGCCCCGTCCCGACTGGCACGACCCGGTTCTCCTTCTTCTCTCGCTCAAGTCAGACGCGCGTGCTCGACTCGAGCAGGACCCGTTCAGCCCGCTCGTCGGCACCAAGCTCAAGTTCGACCAGCTGCCGGTCGCACCATTCTCCGAGAACGAAGGCGAGATGTCCTCCGTCTTTGTACGTCCCGCGGTAACAGCGAGGTAGCGCGTATACTGACAGCCAAGCACACAGGATCTCCTGCGATGGCTCTGGGTCATCCGCGATCGCCTCCTCGCCGAGGCTCGCGCCGCAGCGGCTGCGCTCAACGAACTCGATGAGGAGACCGTACCCTTTCTATTCGACAACTCGCGCCTCTCAGCTCTCCCCCGCCAGTCCTTCGTCTTCCTCGTCCCTTCTCTCTTCCCTCCCGACTCCGCTCTCGCGACCCAGCCCATCGAGCACCGCCGCATCTCGGTCTGGGCGTACCCGACGCACCGAGAAGTGGCAGCCCGGATCGCGCGGGGCTTTGTCATCCCCGCCTTCGCCTCGTGGCTCGACGATTTCCCCGCCGATGCCATCATCGACGTCGATACCGGCTTCAGCGCCGACACCGCGCCACGTCCTCCGTCGGTTCAGGGTATCGAGAAGGACGGTGAAGAGGATGAGCTGGATGAGGGCGACGAGGACGAGCTGGACGAGGGTGACCCTGCCAGAAAGGGCGACGCAGAGGGCGCGGATGACAGAGGCGATGAGGAGACGCGCGGCGCGGAGGGCAAGGGTCGCGCCGATCAGGGCCCCGACAAAGACGGCGACGACGGTGCGCCGGACGGCATTGGCGCCGACGTCGACGGCAAGGACCCGAACAAGACGCCTGACCCTACCGCAAGGGGTCCGAAGGGACACGAGCTCGAATCGGGCGCGGACGGCGACGCGGCAAGCGGCGCGCAAGCAGGAGCACCGCGCTCCAAAGCGCAGGGTCCGGCTGGCACGACGGAGTCGAAGAACAAGCGTGCCGGCGCAGCGACTGAAGAACCCGTGCCAAAGCGCCTGAAGACCGCCCCATCAAACGGCGCAGTCTCGGTCGACTCGTACATCCGCATCCTGCGCCACTTCGCCACGACCGGTCGCACGGCTGATACTGCCATGGCGTTCGAAATCACCCACGAGAAGGAGCCCGACAAGACGCTCGAGACGCTCAAGGTGTGTTTGCTTCCCTCTCTCTATCGTCCTTGTGCTGACATGGTTCCTCCGCAGCGCTTCGTAACCCCAACATGGGTAACAGAGCAGAAGAAGCGCGGCAAGGTCAAGTCCTGGGTGGTCGGCGTTGTAGAGGATGCAGACGGAGCGAAGCTGCGCAAGGCCGCCAAAGGCCTCGCGGCGGCGAAATCGTGACTTGTCTCATCCGCTCGCATATTGAACGTGTGGACTGACCACACTACGTCGCAGACCTCTCCGCATCGAGCCCGTGACGACAACTTTCGACCTCCTGGGAGGCTCTCCCGCGCAGAACGGGAGGGTGTTCCTCGCTCTCGCTGCCCACGCCGACCCCACGTTTGATCCGCTTCGTCCGCCTCGGCTCGAAGATCTCGATGTCCTCCGCGTCACCAGCCCGTCCGCCTTCAGCCAACAATTTCTCGCCGCTATTGTCGGTTCGGACGACGATGCGCCCTCCCGCGCAGCTTCTCTCGGCGGCGAGGGCGCCCGTAGTCTTGTCCCGGCGTCGAACGCGCTCGCGCGCGCTGCGGCAGCGTCGAGCGAGCTGGCGGCGCTCTGGGGCGACGGCATCGCGCTGATGGGGCGGTTCGAGCAGGGTACGTCCGTGATTCGTGCTTCGCCTCTTCGCTGTCGCACTGACAGTCGCACGCTCTGTGCAGTGCGGCGAGACGCTGAGCCAGCAGCGGGAGGTCCGGGAAGTACATCGGAGAATGGCAGCGGGGACGACGATGATCTGCTGGCGGCATTCATCGATTCTGTGTAGTTTGTCACGTATTGTTATCGAACAAGTGCTTTGCAACTTTCGCGGAACCACGGCAATCCCGGAGATAGACAAAAGCCCTGGAAATAAGGACTCGGAAATCGCGCGCGCGGTCGGCGCGTCTCGCCCGCTGCCCTTCCTCGTCCCAGCACTACGACCTGCCCGCCGTCTCTCGGTGGTCCGCTGCTCTCACTGCTGCCCTGGGAAGCTGTGCCGTCATGGACTGCGCCGTAGCCGCTGCAGCTCGTCGACGGGGTCGCGTCGTCTGATCTCGTCCCACCGCTCGTGCATTCTGAAGCGCGCATCCCCCCCCCCAAAGGATTCGATGCTCGCTTCCGCGTCATGCTCGGCTGCATGTGCTGACTGCTGATCAGCCAAGAGGCACAGATATGACCCGCCTCGACGAGCTTGCAGACATCCTCGAGGTCAGCCGGTTCTGCCTCTCGCTGGTCCACGTACGTCCTTGCCACGCGTGCATGCTCACATCCGCACGCTCCACAGGTGCTTTATCCAGACCAGAGGCCCGCTCGCATTCGCCAGACGGCAGCCGCCGCTCTGGCTGTCGTCGGGAAGCGCGCATTGGCGACCGATGCTGGTGCGCGGGCGCCAGGTATCGCCCGCACTCTCCCAGACTTACTGGAACCTCTGCCAAGACGCGCGCAGCTGGTCGCGACTGCGGCTGCCAGCTTGCAGCGCTTCGCGACCTGACCGTGAAATCCAACGTCCGCTGTCGTGCCTATGGTTGATGCTCGAGCTGTACGACGGCATGTTCTCCCTTGGTCTCAGGAGCTGTGACATGGGGTCGGTCGGGTCAGGTAACCAGTCCGGGGCCACCAGGACGGACGATGGGCATCTCAAAAGTACACGCAGTAGTTTCGCGCTGAAGCGCATCTGCCTCGACGAAGTGGACCTTCCGGGGCAACTTTTGCGAGTCGGGCTTCCTTCTGCGCCCGTGTTGACAAAAGTAAAGCTCGAGACAATGATCGCGCCAGCAGAAAACATCGCAACCAACAAGGCGAGGAAAGATGCACGAAGGACAGCGACTGAATGGAGAGGAGAAGGTTTGTCTCGCTACCTGGACCGTCGCCTGGGCGGTCCGGGCGGGACCAGGCAGGTACAACGTGCTTGAACAATGACAAAGCCAGATGACAGAGGAAGTGTGGAACTACAAGCAACACGGGACCACGGCGGCGTCGCTGCCTACTCCCTCGCTCCGGACGGGCTTGCGTCGAGCCATTGACGCATGAAGTCGGCCCCAGTCTGCTCCGGCACATACTGCGAAGGGTACAGATGAACAGCCAAAGGCTTCAGCGCACGCTCCAGAGCTCCCCGACAGCGACACGAACACGCACCGCCCTTGAGCCCGTCTGAGGCGGGGTGTCGACTTCGATCTTGTTCCGGAGCGGCACCATCAGAGGCATTGCGTCCATCATCGCGCGCCATTCGGCTTCTTGAGCGGCCGAGGGGTGGTAGGGCGAGACGGCGAGAAGTGCAGCAGTGCGGGAGGGGCCGGGCGACATCGTGTCGGCAGCGGAGAGGGCCTGCTGCTTCCGCGCGTACGCCTCGTAGCCATCGAGAGCGGAGGTGGTGGCGGCGGCAGTGGCAGTGAGGTCGGGAGGGGGCAGACGTGGGGAGGTCGGCGGGGACGAAGAGGGCGACTTCGAGCGAGCCCTTTTGCGAGGGCGCCCGTCCTCGTCATCGACATGCTCGGCTGTGGCGGCGCAAAGAGAGCATCCAGAGAGTCAGGAAATCGGTCATGGCGAGGTCGAGTTGGGTGCTCACGCTGCTGGTGCGTCGGCTCCGAAGAACCCTCGCGAACGTGCCGCGGACCGTCGCCGAGGCGGTAGGAGAGGAGGGTGCGGAGATTCGTCCACAGGGTCGCGGTCTGATATACGTCGAGTACACACTTGCTCAGGCTGGCGAAGGGGCTGTCGTCGAGGCCGGATGCGCCCGGGACGGACGATGCGAGCTGGTGAAACCGGGGGAGCTTGAAGCCAAACTCGCGGTATGCGAAAACGGATGATGCGAGTGTCTCGAAGAACGTCGCGAAGAGCGGGGCGAGGCTAGTGGAGGCGAGTGCGAGGCGATGACCGACCTTGACCAGGAACTGCCCGCCGTTGAAGAGCGACACGGCGACGGGCTCGCCGTCCTCGTCAAGAAGATTCACCTCGAGGACACCACGCGTACCCGTGGTAACGGGTGCATCGTCGGATGCGAGGCGTCCGGACTGAACGGCCGCGCTGATGATCACGCGCTCGTCGACGAGGCTTGTGCTGTGGGCGAAAAGCGGGCGCTGACCTGCGATCGACTCACGTGTGAGGCTCCTGTATTAACGACGTGCCACGAGCAGAATGAAGCGCACCATGCTGGGAAGCCTCGATGACTGCGTCGACGATCAGCTCTACGCGCCCGTTCTTCGTCCACAACACCCGGCCGTCGGGTGCGATGGCTGTGAGGGTGAAGTCCTTGTTCGCGCGGTCCTGTCCGATACCGCAGAGAATGAATGTCTGGCGGCCAGCGAGGGGACACGGTCAGCGATTGCCCGCATAGTCGCGATTCGACCCTGCGCACCGTCTCGCCGCCACCCTGCGCCCCAAACACCGCAAAGCGAACACAGTCTGCGAGGTTGAGCTCTTTGTCCAGGATCGAGACCTCGAAATCGTAGGCGGTGAGAGGCGCTTTGGACTCGAGTAAGTAGCGACTGAAAGGTCGGGAGAGGCTGCCGAGGAGGGTGCGGAGATCGGGTTCGGGGAGGTGGATGATGCGTTCGAGCGTTGGAAACGACGGATTGGCTGAGGGACCGACACCGCTGGACGTTGGGCCGACCCTCACGAGGAGGTATTGCTTTGCAACGACGGTCGAGGTAGCAGGGTCGACCAGCGAGAAGGGGTCGGTGACCGCCATGACATCTCCCAAGCTAGCTTGGAGCGGGCGCTCCTGCGGGAAACGTAAAGATGAGGGCTGCGCGAACGCGGAAGATGGAACGGAAAGACTGACGAGCGAGGGCGGCTCGCCAAGAGCCTGCTTGAGCGTGTAGACGAAGCGCTGAAGGAGCGACATCGTCTTGACCTCCGGGACGGGGGAGTCGGAGTGGGCCTGGAAAACTACGGCTGCGGGAATGAGCTTGACGAACGCGAGGGTCGCGGCGACGCGGTCTACGGGATCCCCAAGACGAAAGCGTTTCGAGAGCAGCGAGCCCCACTCCGTGAGGTTAGCCTGCGGCAAGACGGTCAGAAGAGACCTCACACGTGACGAATAAGACACGACGACGGCGGGTGAACGACTCACAAAGTAGAGTACGGCACCCTGTTTCTGCTCCGCAAGCAGACCGTCCGTGATGCGCACGGCCTCCGCGTGGCAGAAACTTGCGAACTCGAGATCCTTCGAGCTGAGAGAAGCGCTCTCAGCGAACGCCACGAATGCTGAGCCCATGCGGAGCCGCGGGATGAGGGTCTGCTTGCGCATGCCGTTGTGTTTGGGCTGAGCGAAGGCAACGACATTCGGATCAGCCCGGTCTCGGAATGTTCTCCGGGCAGGATGACGGCGCACAATGTACTCGCCGTTGAACGGCGCGCTCGGGCTGGTACGAGGGCCGGCGAAGTCGTGGACGCGCGGATTGTCCTCGTACTCGGCGCGAGCGGCGTCGAAGTTGCGCACGAGGTCCGAGAGCTTCTTGGTGAACGGGTGCGACTCAATGACCTTCAGTAGTTGCGCGCGGTGCGACGCATCGTTGGCGGCAGCGGCGGAGGCCGAAGGAGCGACGACCTGACGGGTCGGGCGCTGGTCGTCGCGGCGCGCCGCGGCTGTAGAAGAGCCGAGGTTCAGCGAGCTGCTGCGCACCACGCCGAGTACCCTGCTGCGCGAATCGCGATCGGAGAGAGAGGCTGGAACGCATCCCCTCGGCCGGAGCGAGCACACGAGGCGAATGAACAGCCCACCTGCGCCGCCACCGAAACGCCCAGAGCTGCCGCTGAACGGCATGTGGATCTGTTGAGGGTGACTCGGCGGCCGGCGGCGAGTGCGAGGCGGATGAGGACGGAGCGACGGGGAGAGGGCGAGCGAGCGAGAGGAGCGAGCGGGATGCACGACGGGCTGGCGGTCCCGGCGGCGCGACGGCGAAGTAGCTTGTGACCTGACCGCTCCTTTGGACCGCCCTCTGACTAGCACCGAAGCTGGAGGCAGAGGGGAACGAGCGAGCACGAGCAGGAGAGCGACGCGACCTTCTCATCCCGGATGCGAACCGCAAGTGCCGCCCACAACGACGCGCAAAAGGATGGCCTTTCCATGTGCTCAGTTGCAGATCCAAAAGCGCAGCCAGACGTCCCCCAACGCCGCGACTGGCGACGCTTTGACCCCGCCCTTTTTCGCCCTCTGAGCGGCGGACGCGCAGCCGCACCGCCTCCTCGCTCGTTTGCCCTCGATCTTGCTCTTCCCCGCCCGACCACCAGGGTAGGTCTCAACGATTCGCAAGAGACGAGAGGTGCTATCTCGTAGCGCCAAGGACGGGCCCTCGCTCTCTCCGCCCGGCGCCCTTCGCGCGAATCGCAAGGGTCCAATCGCGATCTCCCACGCACGTTTCAGACCGGAGGGACTGACTAGCTCGTCGTGCTCGGGCTGTGGCCTCTGCAGCATGGTCGGTAAGAAGAGCTCGGCGGCACAGAAGAAGGCCGAGGCTGCCTTGGTCTCCTCGCCCTCCGCCCTCCCCGTCGGCAAGGAGCACCTCGGCACGTGGCGCATCCTCCTGCAGAGCTGGCACTACGACCCGAACGCGAGGTGCGTATGCATGCACACAAGACTGAACCACGTACACGCGCGTTTTGACGTCCGCACTCGTTTGCCGCAGCGTGACGGCGCGAGACCTCGAGGTGGAGCTCCGGCGAAGCGCAGAGGGCACCGCCGCGGTCCAGGACCTGGAACGGGACGCAGACGGTAAGGATACCTCGTTCCCGTTCGTGTTCACCAACAGGCGGTGGCTGCTCGTCGCCGGTGTCGAGCAGCTGGGTTGGTGGGGCGAGACCGACGCGAGCGTGGTCTGTCCGCGCGTCAACACGGCGATGGGCGGTAGGCAGAAGCTCGAGTACGTCCTCCGACTCGCTCCGAACCGCGCCGTCGAGACGGAGAGTCTCCCGTTCCTCGCGACCCCGACCAATGTCATCTATCTCGAGGCGGCGCTGCGCAAGTGGAACCGGAACGTGCCGGGCTTCGACAAGGCTGGGGCGAAGAAGACGCTCAAGGCTGCAAATCGCCGATGGAAGGTGCGCTTCTTGACGTAGAACGCGTCGACCGTGCACGCGCTGACGGGCCTCGGACTCCCTACAGATGTTCGATAGGCTCGTTGGCGACGCGGGTACGCTCAGCGGCCGCCTGACTAAGCCGCGACCCGCGTTGTTCCTCCTCGAGCCGTGCGACCCGCCCGCATTCGACGAGATTTCGGTCAGGCTGCCTCTCGCCGCGATCCCGAGCCCATGCCCGAAGCACAGGACTCGACACTGACCAGAGCAACGACTTTGCAGCCGAGCTTCTTCTGCAGGACGCTTCAGAGCTACATTGCCGTCGACCTGCTTACCGAGGCGAAGTTCGGCCGCGACGTGCGCTCCGAGAAGCGCTTCATCGAGCGTCTCCGCGACTTCTACCGGACCTCGCACGAGTACGGGGTCGAATGCGAGCGTGCGACGGCGCGCCAGGGGACGCACGGCATGGACATTGACGGGCTTGACAAGGACAAGCGTGACGACGAGGACGACGAGGACGACGAGGACGAAGTCGACCCGCCGCAGCTCGTGATCTGCCAGAGCGTTTTCCGCGTGTCGTTCCTCTCGGCGGCAGCGCTCGGGTCGCTGCTCCAGCAGATCATCAGTGAGACGGGCTGCGCGCTCGTCAAGAACAAGGACGGGGGCATCTCGAACGAGCAGGGCTTCTTCGCAGTCGGCGTCGCGTTGTGCGTTCTTCAGCTCGTGTACACCACACGGCGCTATGACGCGAGGTACTGATGTCGTGAGAACCCGCAGTGATGAGCGGGGCAGCGCGGGCAAGCTCAACACGACGCCGACGGACCAGCTGGCCCTGCTGTCTTTTGCCGAGCTGCGGGCGGTAGCCAAGGCGGCCAAGAGGGAGAAGACGAGGTCCGTGAATTTGCCCTCCGCCCGGACATCACGCGCAGCGCGCGCGGCACGCGCAGCGGTTGACCTGGACACACACCCAGCATGCCGTCGAAAAAGGGGCTGCAGGATGCCGGCATCGCTCCTGACCAGCTCGACTTCGTGCACAACTACGTTGTCGCCATGGGCGAGCCGACGACCGACTCCGTCGCGAACGGTTTTGTCAGCGTCGGGCGCGGCGGTCGCTTGCCAGGATGGGAGGTTGCGGGCGCATGAACAAAGTGCGTCACCGTGTTTGCGCTGCGCGCGAGCGCGCGAGGCAAGAAGCGTGCTGACGAGACGCGGCGCACCGCAGACTTTTCAAACACCCTCCCTGTCGCAATTGCTTGATCTCGTTCTTCAATCTCTCGTACTTCGATCTCTCGTTCTTCAATCTCTCGTACTTCGATCTCTCGTAGTTCCATATCTCGTACTCCTCTCGTATTTCTAACTCTCGAACTTCCATCCTCTCGTACTTCGAGCTTCTCGTACTTCGAAACCTCTCGTACAACAATAACCTTGCGGCCCAGGCGTCGAAGTCGTGTCTGTCGCCATCGAATGTGTGTGTGTTACAGTAGAAGTGGCTAGAGACAAGCTCGAGAAGGAAGGAGAAGGTCGCGACTGTGGACGACTTTGAAGCAAACCAACCGAGAAATCGAGCGGAAGAGGCGGTGAGTACATTGTGGACGGGGTACAAGGCTAGCGCAGCTGTTCGGGAGAAGGCGGAGGCGTGTCGAGTGCGATCGGCCCTGCTGCTCGGCGTGGCTCCTGCGAGAGGTGATGAATTTGCGCCTTCTCGTGCGTCCCGGAACTCGGCGGCGTCGTGGAAAGGGGGTCTGTTTCAGCGTTCCCTGCGTGCAGAGGTTAGACATTGAAGGTACAGCCGAAATACGGCAACGGGCGATTTGCGCACCAGGCCGATAGACCGAGAGCGCGGTGTGCCAGGGGACAAGCATGCCAACTCTCCACTCGGGTTGGTATCGGGCCGAGGTGACGATGGGATATACCGATGAAGCTGGGTCGGGCAGGTCGGGCAGGTCGGTGTCGTCGGTCTGCGAGGGGGAGCGGAAGGCGAGGAGAATCGCCTGGAAGGGGAGATTCGGACTTGTCAGCCGGTCTCGTGTCGGCGCGGAGCAACGACAACGACAGACCTTAGCGTCGGACTGGTGCTCGAAGGCGGCTACGACGTAGCCGTTCTTCACGAGTCCGCCCGCTTCGTCAGCCGTCGCACCCGCGAGTAGAGCAGGTCCGCCTCCTTGATAGCCTCGACACCTCGCGGCCGACATGAGCCAGACAAACGCGTCTCGCGCACGCACACACTCGCGGGGGAGCCCGAACGCGACGATGCAGCCGCGGTTGGAGAGGCGCTCGCGCAGAGGTGGCGCGAGGAGATCGATAGGTGCGTCTGGGCCGAGCATCGTGCCGTCTGAGCGCGCGTACTGCGCTTCGAAGCTTCGGAGTCGACGCGGCTGGCGAGGCCGCAGGTGGTCTGGGCTGTAAACACGCTGGCGCGCGGGAGACGGAAGCGACTGCTCGTCCCTATCGCGGCCGGCGGCGGGACCACGATCCCATGCTGCATGCGCGGGAAGTGGGAAGGGCAACGTTGGGACGGGGCCGATCCTTTCGTCATCGCGACGAGCGGAGGTGTGATGCTCGCGAGAATGTGGAAGGGCGATGCCGGAGCGGGACTGCGCTCCGCGCGAGCGGTCGTCGAGCACACTGCTGCCAGCGGAGGCGGTTCCTCCGAGATGTAGTGTCGCGCCCGGCGCCCAGACATTGATCATCGCGCCAGGCAGCGGGGCGTCCGTATGGCGAGGGAGCATCGGCTGGGCGTAGAAGGGCGTAGGCGGGGGGTGGAAGGGCATGGGCGGGACGCTGAAGGGGTTGGGCGGGAGGTGGTAGGACATGGGCGGTGCGTGGAAGGGGATCGGCGGGGCGTGCGAGAGAAGAGTACCCGTAGTCCCGGCCTGGCGCGGAACGGAATGGAGGTTGAGCGGGCGAGAATCGACGTCGGTCAGGACCGACGGAGGGACATCCACACGGTATCCAGGCGGGGGATTGCCGGCCGGGTGCTGATGCAGAGCTTGAGGGTCCACCGGACGGAGTGAACCGTCGCGAGGCGGCATGGACAACCCGAACGTCGGGAGCAACGGCGGATGAGGCGTGGGCCGGCCGAGCGTCGGAGCTGCCGGCGGAGGGGCAATCGAGGCGTGGAACTCAGGTTGATGTTGCGTAGTCGGCGAGGTATAGGCCGTAGATCCCACGGAGCTGGCGGGAGGGCCGCACGGATGATGCGCCGAGCGGGACGGCGGCGGTGGTGGCGAGCGCGCGCGAGCGACGATGGGCGGGCAATCGACCGAACAGGGAGGCACCGCGGTGTCGGCCGGCGGAACGAGACTTGAGGCACTCGGGGCGCTGGGGTTCGCAGCGCGCGGCCACGGGCACGGGTGCTGGTCAGACAGGCCCGAAATCGGGGCGACGGCAGAAGTCGGGGGATAGGTGCAGACGGCGGAGGTAGAGGCGCGACGTCGCGCGGCATCGGGTCGCTGCCGTTGACTTGAAGCGCTTCGGCCGGGGACGAGCGAGTCGAGTTGGTCGAAGGAGAGACTGCGCGAGAGGAAAGGCCAAGGCGACGGGGCGATCGAGCGCCTGGAGTGGCGAGCCGAGTGCGAGGGGAGCGCGTTGTCTTCGGCTGGGTGGGCGAATGCTGACGAAGGCGCAGAGACCCGCGATGCAGGAGAGTCGGGACTGATTGGGAGAGGGGGAGGGCGAGGGGAGCGGGAGCGGCGGAGGGGGAAGCCGGGGCCCGTGAACAGCGGGCGGAGGGAAGGCAGTGGGAGACGTGGCGGGTCGGCGGCAACTGGCATCGTCTGCGTCAGAAGCGCCAGCGAGACGCGTGTCGTATCGAGCGCAGGCACGGAGAAGCGAGAGCGGGGCGTGACTTCACAGCGAGCTGGGGCAAGCTAGCTGGGATGCAGAGAGATGAGCTCAGCGCGGGCTGCTCGCGCCAAAAAGAGCAGAACCAATTGACGCACGAACACGAGGGGGGATAGAGAACAGGTTTCTCGGTCGCGACTACGAGGGATTGACGAGGGAGGACTCGCGACGCGAGCCTGAGGCTGCGCGCAGCCGGGCAAGGGGCTTCGTTAGGCGTATTCGAGTCACATGGGACCAAGGCTATGCACCCGCGCAGTAGGACCGGACGAGAGGCTCGGGGAAAGTGTCGCGCGGCGTGGGCAGAAGGAGAGTGTGGCGGTGCTATTCGAGCAATACAACGGGGATAGCGTCGAAGGGTTGTCGTCCGACACTGCTGTTGTGCTCGTCCCAACTCGGTGGTCGAGCTGCGCCGTGAATCATGACTGGTCCTGCACCTATACCGCTGCGCCTAGTCATCGTCGGTGCGTGCTATCTCTCGGCAACGCATTGATCGGGCCCGAGCGATGAGACTCGAAGTGATGAAGTCGCAAGTCGACGGGCACGAAGCGCGACGGCGCGTCGAGGACCTTGGCGGCTCCGATAACTGCGACAAAGGCGGTCACGGTCCTTGTACCGTCCCTCGCGATGCCGGAGCGGGCGAGATAGAGGTGGGATCGTCGACGAGCAACACAGGCGCTGCGTCGACGCCTGCACTCGCTCACCGAGACGTGCGACTGTGCTGCACACGCTACTGGGCTGTCTTTGCTGCACCCTGTGCTGTGGCGTGACCTCGCATGGCTGAGCGCACTCGCTGACCTCGTTGCACCCCGACCTTCCCTGCCGTGGCGCTTCCTCAACCTCTTGCGACAGGCGATGGCGGCGTCGGCAAGTCTTCCATCACGATGGCAATTCTTCAGCGACCATTTTCGGAGGGTGAGCCTGTTCGTCGTCTCGAAGCGAGCTGTGCGGCTGACTGCCCCGCTCCGGCAGAGTACGATCCGACCGTTGAGGACGCCTACACCCTCACCAGCACTGTCGACGGCATCGAGTACGCGATCGAGCTGGTCGACACGGCAGGACAAGAGGAGTACCGCTTTGCGCTCGACGCAACAGCACGAGAGGCTGACGGTTTTATTCTCGCGTGCGTCCGAACCTGGATGATGCCCGCACCATAGCAACTGACACGCGTACCCACGCAGTTACTCAATCGACTCGCCCGACTCGTTCGAGCTCCTGCCCGACTTCCTGCATTCGCTGCGCAAAGCCACCTCGCCGCACGAGAACCCCTCACCCGCCCTCACTCCGGAAAACACCCCCTTCCCCTTCCTCGTGGTGGGCAACAAGTGCGACAAACCGCCAGCAGATCGTGTCGTGACGGCTCAACAGGGCCTCACGTTCGCACGAACGGGCGGCGGGCTCGTACGTTCACTTTGACCACGCAGGTGTCTGCTAGACCATCCGCTGATCTTCGCGGTACTTGCAGTTTTTTGAGTGCTCCGCCAAGTCGCGCGTCAACATCGACTCGGCTTTCCTCGCGCTCGTGCGCACTGTCGCGCGAAGCAAGTCGCTGCACGGTGAGCATGTCCGGCTGCTCAAGGGGCGCGACGACGGCCTCTTCAACGGCAATGTCGGCTTCATCGAGAGCGGCGGGCGTGGCCAAGGTGGGCGGATTGGGCCCAACCCGACAAAGAGCCTAGCGGGAGGAGGGGTGCGATACGGGCAGAATGAGAAGGAGGCGGCGCCGGGCATGCCGCGACGGCCGACGCGGGACCCGTCGCTCGCGATGGACAGGCGAAGGAGTCTCTCGGTCGGCGGATTGGGGCGGGACCCGAGCGAATTGCACGATGAGAAGAAGAGCGGGTGTGGGTGCGTGATCTGCTGAAGCCTCTCCCTCTCTCTGTTGTCATCGATACACCGCCTCGCGCGCCTGCACTGTCTCAGCGATATGTATTGCACCTGTCCAACGCTGCAACTTCTAGTCCGTCTCGTTGTCTTGTAGCTTGACTCGCGCCGTCTCGAACTTCTTCCTCGCCAGCTCCTCCCACGGCGCGATCCACACGGCCCGCTCGAAACTGCGCAGCGCTTGCGCGTCATGCGCGCGCACTTGCTCGGCATCCTCGGTCTCTGCCGCGCGCTGCAACTCGACAACACCACGGGTCCTCGCGCGGCGAGAGCGCAACATGGCGTCCTCGATGAAGGGACTGCGGTCGCGCACGAGCCGCCCGGCCGTCTCGATGTTGGGTAGGAGGGGCGAGAGGGCATCGTCTGTGTTGACGGGGTCGAGCGGGTCGAGAACGCACAGGAGGTGCGCGATGCGGGATCGTGCGGCCGGCGCCCAGGGCATGGCGTGCAGTGTGCGAGAGACTGTCGAGAGAGCGCCGTGTGTATCGCCCTTCGAGCAAGACAAGTCAACGCGCTGCTCTGAGCCTTGGAATAAAGACAATGGCCCACCTGGTTTAGGTACCGCAGCGTCGAAAGTCGGGAAATCTCCGGGTCGTACTTCACGGCCGGATTCCAGTCGAAGACGCTCGCCGTCTGCAGGAGCGCGCGGTCGTTGGTGGCGATGGCGTAGGCGTAGAACAGGCGGCGGTGGAAGAGGGGCGTTTGCTTGCCTTGCGGCCTGTGCGCGGAACAAGCGGGTTGGCGGGCATCCTTCACGAGGAAGAGTGGGAAAACCGGACGTACATGTTTGGCGAGTCGAGTAGCGCCGAGAGAGCGCGGTCTTCGTCACCTTCGGCCCAGTGCACGCGCGCGAGTGCCGAGTCGAGGTGGTTGGCGTACACGCCGATCTGGTGGCCCTCGAGGTCCTCGAGGCCGCTCTCCAGCACCTGCTTCGCGCTGCCGGCGTCGTCGAGCCAGACGTGCGCGATGCTCGAGCCGAGCTTACACTCGGTGAGCAGGATGACCGACTGCTCCTTGGTCAGGCCGCCGGGAACCTCGGGTGCGTCAAGGTTGAGCAGGGATAGAGCCGCCTCGAACGCTTCGAGAGCGCCCTCGTAGTTCTCGGCTGCGAGTCGGACGCGCCCGAGGTTTGTCTGCGCAATCACGTACTGCCCCTCGACCGCAGGCGACTCGTCAACCTCGTACAGCTCCTCGAGGATCGAGGCCGCCTTCTCGAGCGACTCGCACGCCGAGGCGAGGTCGCCGATCTGTTCGAGTACGAGCGCATTGAGGTGTAAAGCGCTGTGGTCCTCGGGCCGCTGCGCGAGATAGCGAGTGAGGGCGAAGAGCGGCGCCGCGAGCGTTTCTGAGGCGGCAGGAGGTGGGACGGCGGTCGGCGTCGCTTCCCACGTCGAGGAGGACGGGACCGAGGCGCGATGCTTCTCGAAGGCACGACCGGCGAAAGCGATGTCGGCCTCAGGGGTCTCTCCGCCAAGCGAGAAAGCATGCTCGAGCAGCACAGACGCCTCAACCGCGTGCCCTGCGAGGTCGGCGAGCGTTGCCTGCCCTACCCAGGCCGCTGCCCACTCGGGGTCGAGGACTTGCGCCTTGAGGAAGGACTGGTTGGCGAGGTCCTCGTCGCCGTGGACGAGGTAGAAGAGGCCGAGGTTGGTCCAGGGAATGGCGGAGCGCGAGTTGTGCTCGACTGCGCGGATGAAGCAGTGCTGCGCAAGGCGAGGCGAAAGGTCGAAGGACAGGACGCCGAGAGCATTCCAAAAGGTGGCATTGAGCGGCTCCTTGTGTAGCGCATACTTGAGGCAGCGGATCGCTTGCTGGAGCGTCTGTTCAGGCGAGACGGGCCATGCCGTAAACGAGGACAAGCGGGAGCGGAAGTTGCTGATGGCGATGCCGAGGTCGTACCATGCCGACCCGGTCGCCGCCTCGTTCTGCGTCTCGAGCAAGACGCGCATCTTGCTCGCGAGTACCGACAAGGCGATGGCGAGCTGCGAAGGCGTCGCGCCGCCTGCGACACCCTGAAGCTGGTCGACCGTCACGGCAGACACGGCGCCAATCTTGCTGTCGACGTCCTGCGAGGCGAGGTGGTCGAGCAGTCGGCTCATGAGCTCGACTGCCTCATCTTCGAGTGCCGGCTGGGGGATCTTGCTGAGCCCCGAGAGCGCATCTGCGACGACCTTCCAGGCCACACGCGTCGCCGTGCCTTTCTCCACGATGCTCGTCGCCTCGCGCAGCGCCTCGACGAGCGACTCCTCGGCGCGGACCATGAAGCCGCCCCTCTGCTCGCCGACTCCCTTGCTCAGCGCGGTCTCCGCCAAGACGACCCGCACGCCGAGCTCGTCGGGACGTTCGACGAGAATCTCGCGGAACGTCCTGATCGCCGGGTCGAGGAGGCCGATCTCGCGCTGGACGTCGGCGACCGAGTACTTGGCGAACCACGAGTGCGGGTCGAGCGCGAGCGCCTTGACGAAGACCTTGAGCGCGGCGACGTGCTTCCCCGAGTGACGATACGCGACGCCAAGCTTGACCCAGGTCGACACGTCCTCGGGTGCACCACGGAGTGCCGACTGGAACGCCGTGATCGCCTGCGCGTACTTTTTGCTGTTGAGCTCGCTCGCACCGATGGCCTTCCAGGCCCAGGCGAGGCGAGCTGCCGCCTTGCCACCCATGCCCGCGCGACCCTTGTTGCCGTCGACAACACGGCGCGCGATGACCTCGACGAGAGACCATTCGCCCAGGTCGGCAAACTCTTCGGCGAGGAAGCGCGCCGCGACCTCCTGCGACGGGTCAAGCTCGAACGCCTTCTGGAAGCACTTGCTTGAGCGCTCCCAGTCGGGTGTCGCGAGCGAACGGTAGTAAATGCCGAGAGAAGTGAAGGCCGGTGCGAAGGTGGACAGGGCGCGGAGCGATGAGATGTAGGCGTCGTATGCCTGCTGCACTTGCTCAGACGACAACTCTGTGGGTACGGTTGAGCGCATGAGCGATAGCAGGGGACGAGCGAGAGACCTGAGAACGTACCGCTCAACTTCCAGCGACACTCGCCGAGACGCCACCAAGCTTTTGCCCTCTCCTCCACCTCCTCGAGCTGCTCGCCCTCCTCGACACCCTCGGGCTTCTCGAGCGCACGCTTGCTCCTCCACCGCTCCTTCTCCTCGCGCTCCTTGTCGCGGCGCGTCTTGCGCTCCTCGAGCGCGCCAACGACCTCCTCGAGCTGCGAAACAGCCTCTTTAGACGAGCCAGCCAGGTGCAACGCCCAGGCGCGCTCGCTCTTGGCCTGCGTGAGCGCGTCGGGCGGCAGGAGTCCTGCAGGGAGCGCGAGGACCTGGTCCCAGACCTTGAGCGCGGCAGCTTGCTTGCCTTCGGCCGACTGGAGAACGTGCGCCTTGGCGATAAGCAGGGCGGGATCGGGGTGCGGACGAGGCGGAAGAGACGGGATGGAAGGTGGTGGGGGAGAGGTGGCGAGGAGATTCTCGAGGATGCGCAGAGCGCGAAGATGGTGCGACGGCGGCTCGTGGTAGACGAGCGCCAGCGCAAGATGCGTGTCGAGAGAGCGGCGGGACCTGCGGTCTCGGGATGAGTTCGAGCCGGGGCCGAGCAGGCTCGGAAAGCGTACCGCGACAAGTCCTGACCGATCTCGCCTTCGAGCTTCTTGAGCACCGTCAAGCCTGCTTCGGCGACCTGCAGCAGCGCGTCCCACTCCTTCTGCTGGCGGAAGAAGGCGGCCGCCAAGAGATGCGTGACGAGGGATCGTGGCGAGTTGGCGAGAGCACCCTGCAAGAGCAGCTCGTCAGCACGAATGCACCACACGGGAAGGCAGACAGGCGTACCTCGACAAGTTCGGCCATCTCGTCGTCGGTAGGTGCGGCAGGCGGTTCGGGCCGCTCCTCTTCGCCCTCAGCAGGCGGGACGGAAGAGGCAGCGGCAGCTGCAAGCCGCTGCATCGTCGCCACAGCTAGCCGCGCAAGGCTAGAGCTGCAGGACAAGGCTATGTTAGCACGGTTTTGCGCAAGCGACGGTTGCCGCAGAAGACGCACTCGGGAAAGAGGTCCGCCTGCCGCCTGAGCAGGTCCCATCGCTCCTTCGGCCACTCCTCCACGCGGTCGCTGTCTGCAAAGGCGTCGGTCCACTCGATCTCGACCTCCCAAGCCGCGGGCTCGGGAACGCCAATGACAGCCATGCCGCGCGCGAGTCCCTCGACCTCGCGACGGTAGTAGTCCTTGGCCGCGCGCTCCTTCTCGAGCTCCTGCTCGCTCTTGACCTTGACCTTGGCGCTCAGGTCGACGGTCGGCGCATCGAAGGGTGAGGGGAGCGCCTGAAGGGTGGTACGCAGGTGCGCAAGAAGCCGGCGCTCGACGTCGCGGCGCAAGGGCTCATCGTTGCCCGCGTCTGGGTCGTCGAGGACCTGTCGCCACAGGCCGGGTAGCTGGCTCTGTGGCAGGTATTCGGCCTGGACCTGCCGAGTCGTTTCCTCCGCCGTGAGAGCAGGTCCGCCGAGCCGTTGCCGCCGCTTCTTGATCTCGGCATCGAGCGCAGACGTCTCGATGGCGGAGATGAGCGAGAGCAGCTCGAGGAGAACGGGAAGAGGCGAGGACGAGTACCGCTGTACGGTCGGGAAGGTAGTGGCTGTAGGGGCAGTCGGGTCGTAGGGCGGGAGAGATCGCAGAAGTGGGTGCGAAGGCGAAGTCGGGAGGAAGTAGTGCAGGGTCTCGATGAGCTGCAAGAGTGTGCACAGTGTCAGCTGAGTGCGTCGGGGGTACTGCGGATGGCGAGCCTACCTCCTCCTTCGAACCGTGCTTTCTTCGCACATCCAGCAGCTTTTCGAGCGATTCGGCGTATTTTAATGAGTCTTGACTGCCGGCGGAAGCGCAGTTAGCCGGGGCGAGACCGGCGACGGACAGAGCAATAGACAGCACCTCTCGGCAAACAGCTGCATCAGACCCTGCAGCTCGCGCGAGTAGTCGCTCCATCGCTGGCGTTTCTCGTAGAAAGAGGCGAGGCCCTGCGAGACGCTTCGGGATCAGCCATGGCGCATTCCGTCATGGGGGCAACGTGTGTCTACGCACCTGGCGAGCCAGAGGCTGGCTTGGAGACAGCTCGATCGCCTTTTTGTAAGACTCCTCTGCCTCGTCGGGCCGGTCAAGGTTGAACTGTGCGAGAGCGAGGAAGACGCGGCTGTAGTGGTCGTCGAGAGAAGCGGGTGCATTTAGCGTCATCGTCAGCGCGAGCTGTTCGTCACGAACTGTGGTGCCAGAGTGAGCTCACGCCTGGTAGTTGGCCGATTCAAAGTCGAGCACGGCGCTGTGTGGAACGCGGCGTGAGTTTCATCAGTTCGGCGACGAGGACGAGGGCGAGATCGCACTTTGCATGCTTCTCGACGGCCGGCCAGTCCTTGTCCTTGAGTGCCTGCTTCAGCGCCTTTGTGGCTCGCGCGGTCAAAGCCGACATCGCGGGCCGAGTGGAAAGCGAGCGGTGACAACGTCCTTCCGGAGCATCGACGTCTCGTTGACAAGGTCAACCTCGTCACAAGCTGACTTGGCTTCAGCACGTAGGTGACAAAAGGATTCACAGACGATGGTCAACGGACGATGGCAGCCGAAGAAGCTTTGCTTGACATTCAATGGTCCCGCTCCTCCCAGATTGCAGGTTGATCGCAAGGGAAAGTGCAATCATGGTGAAGGGCTTCATTTGCACTAGCTCTAGGTACAACCGGATGTATGCTTTGTACAGGTCCTGCGTTTGCGAGTTTCTCGAGGCCTTGCGGCAAATCACCGCTCAGAAGCGGAACGACATGATTGTCGGGCTGTTGGGCGACAAGCCGGAGCAGGTCAGCAGCTGCCCAAGACAGAGCTAGAGCCAGGTGAGATGAGCGCACTTGAGGAAGAAGGGGAAGAGGAAGTGACCGCCGACAACGAGGGCGAGCGGGACGATGGACACCCAGTCGATGATGGCTGTAACGCGAGTCGTCAGTCTCGACACCCGAATGAACGAGGAAGCAGCACTTACCCCACTCCATGAACGGCAGAAACGCGAAGAGGAGCATCATGACGATACAGAGGCCGCACGCCGTAAAGACGACGCGGTACCGCTTGAAGATGGCCGGCAACTCGTCAAAGACGGTCGAGTCGGTCGCTTCCTTAACCGTCGCAGACCACTGCATGTCGTAACCGACAGGGTGCGCCAGGAGGGCGAGCAAGACGTGGAAGGAAAGGCCCATGAAGAAGAGCGCTGCGCGAGGAACGTATGAGCAAGGCGTCGCAATCGCGCGAAATGGTCAGACTGACTGTTGCACGGCTGCGAGTGGAAGCAACGTCAGAACCATGTACTTGATGCGGACAGGAGAGACCTCAAGTACCGTCCATTTGGCTTGTTCCCAAACGGCAGTGTGCAGGCCACACTGCCCCGAGCGATACCGAAGCAGCGCGAATGCGAGTGCCGAAGCACATCCGAAGACGACAAAGAGAGCGACCTGCAAGTGGCGACAGCAGTGAGAGGGAGTCCGGGAAAGAGCATGAGCCAGGGCTCGAGCAGCAGAGAGGGAGACGTTGCGCACGTTGACTTTCCACGACGGCAGGTACGCGCTGTCGAGCGACGGAGCAAGCATTCCGTAGAGCAGGTACCCGGCGACAGACCTGCGTAATTATGAATGTCAGCATTGTGGTCGGACCTTGGGAGCCCGACTAGGCGGCACGCACAGCGGGAAGGCAACACTGATACCGTAGTAAGACGAGAGGTAGGCCAGGGAAGAGAACTTGTAGTGGAGCGGGAGGTTGCTGTGCAGGAAGAAGTCTTTGGCCATCGGGGTGAAGATGCCCTTGGTCGGCCACTTCTTGAGCGGGTGGATGAGAAGCTCTGAAACACCGTAGGCATACCTGCACGACCGGCACTTGTCAGTACACCTAGTCAGTCTGCTCGAGAGCGAGACTACGCACTTCTGCCAGCGATTGAGCTCGTCGTCACAAGTGAGCGAGACACCCTCTTCGAAGCCGCCCTTCGAGTACGTCGCGAAGCGTACATCGTAGCCGGCGACGAGCATGCGCAGGGCGCAGTCGAAGTCTTCCGACACGTGCGACTCGGACCAGATCTGCCACCTGCCCGACGGCTGGAGCTGCGCGATCTCCTGAAGCGCCGACCAGCGGATGAATGCGTTGTGTCCGACGAAGCAGCCGACATCGCCGTTCGAGGTGACCCAAGCGATCGAAGTGTTGACGAGACGGGTGAAGAAGGCGATGAAGTTCTCGAAGTAGCCGGCCCCGACGAGCATCTGTCCCAGAGGCCTACCGTCAGTCTCGCTCTTCGCCTGATCTGAGTGTTCGGCGGGGTCACGCACCACATCCGATACATGCTGAATAATAGCACACTCGGGCGACCAGTGCATTTCGGACGCAGCATCGAGGAAGCAGTCGACGGGAACGCGAGTGTCCGAGTCGATGCTGTAAAGGCGCTAGGCGTCAGAGAGCCCATTCGGCCGCGATCAAGTAATGGTCGACGTACATGAGGATGAGCTCGCCAATGCGGATATCGCCGGAAGCCCACACGCCCAGCGTCTTGGGCTTCTCGTCCTTCTCGTCGTCGCCCTCCTCGCGCGGGATGACCCGCTGCGTTTCGGCGAGCGCCTGCTCGAGACAGATCTGGTAGAGGGCCTGGTCCTCTTCGTAGGTCCAGGGGTTGTCGGGAGTGCGCTCCGGGCGCTTCTCCTTCAGGAGCGTTTCGATACGGATGGAAAGCTCGAGCGCGACATTGAGGTTAGACGACTTCTTGAATCGACCCGCGCGCTTGTAGTGCTTGCCGTGGCCGGGACGAGCGACGTAGGCAATGGCGTTGGCCTCGTAGAACGCCTTGCGGGTGGCAAAGTCGCGCTCGTTCAGCAGCTGCATACCGTCGTCGCAAACGAGGATCGACACGCTGCCGCCCTGCAGCTCGTACGTCTTGATGGCGTCCTGGAGAGACCGGATCGTCGGCTGCAGGACCGACTCGAGACCCTCCTTGTAGACCGGCATGAGGATGGTCTGGCAGCAGCGTACAGCAGAGTCAGCGAGTTGCAGCCGCGGAAGGCATGGAAAAGGACGGACGAAGTGCGGCAGCGGGCCAGGCATGCGCGGCGGGCGCTCGCCCGAGTAGTACTTGTTGTTCTGCGCCATTTGCTTGACTGGGCCAATGAGCTGGAGGACGATGGCGACGACGATGACGCAGAAGAATTGCGAGACGAAGAACTGGAGAGGGATGGCGAGCGCGATGAAAAGGCGCGGCCATGAGCCGTCGGTCATGTACTCGACGATCAAGGTGTCAAGCGTGAGCAGGGAGACGAAGACGTTGATCCCCACTGCGAGGCCGACGTGCAAGGGCGACAGGAGGCCGATTGGTCGCTTCTTGCCCACACTTTGCTCTTCGTCGCCAGATTCGACTGCCGCAGGTGGCGAGACCTCCTCCTTGACATCTTCAATGTCGTCGTGCTCGCGCCAGATGTAGTCGAGCATCTGGTCCGAGAGCTGGCGAGCGTGCGGCACAAGGCTGGCGACATCGTCGCTCCACAGGACAAGTGCCGAGTTCGAGCGAACGAACGCCGCATACTCTGTAAAGCAGGCTCCGCGTCAGATACGATCGACATGACGAATTCGCTTGCAGGCCGTACGATGCCGCTTGACACTCTTGAGATCTTCGAGGTGATCGATGATTTGGATCGCGCAGTCCTGGTTGAGCGTGACGCGCTCCTCGTCAAGACCGCTGTAGAGAGGAAAAGCGATCAGACTACGCCGCAGAGGAAGAGCTCAGAAGCGGGGCTCACACCATGGAGACGATGCTGCGGCAGACATGCGACGAGACAATGACGGCCGCCTCGGCATTGATGCAAGCGAGCCCCTCGAGAAGGATGTCGGCGCCATCAACCTCATGCGCGAGCGGGTACGAGGCGTACGAGGATGTGCCAGCGGTGCCTACCGAGGTACGGACTGCGACGATGTTGCCCCAGTCTGCGTCGGGGAAGTAGCCCGCGGCTTCGCACGTGCGAAAGATGTGCTCAGCCATGAGGAACTGGCGCTTGTGGGCTTGCGCGACCGCTGCCAGATCTGCGAGGAGGGTCCACTCAGTATGCGACGGGACGACCGCGAAAGCGCAAGGGAAGCGAACGCACCCGTCCCCAGCTCACTCACGACGGAGGCCGTCCGAATGGACCGCTGCCGCTGAGCGCTCTCTGCAAAGGACGACCGCCTCGACGAAGCGGCGGTCGAGAAATGCGAAACGCGGCGAGACGGCGAGATTGCGGCTTCTGCGAGAGATGGCCGTCGGGTCGCCATGGTGGCAGTTGTCGAACTAGCGCTTCGGGGGAACGGGAGCGGAAGGGAGAGAAGACAGCACGACCAGCGTGACGAGCAGGAGAGAGAGCAGGAAGCAGGCAGAAGGACATCAACTCTCGTGTGAGGCGGAAACAGGGCGCTGGACGGCGCTCGCCAGAAGCAGGCAGCGCGATCACTTGCGAGGCCGGCACAGCGGCGTCCCCTCCGTCCGGACTGCCCAGAAAGCGCAGCGAGCGTGCGGGTCGGTGGGTACGTTTCGGAGCGGACGCACGCGAGCTCGGGGCGCAGCAGGGTTCGGCGCGAGGAAGGGCAGGTCGGCCGGGGCCAGCTCGGCCACGCTCGCGAGCTTGTTCGAGAAACGAGCGCGAGCGGGCGGTGGCGAGTGGGTAGGCGTCAGCTCTCCAGGGTTGTTCCAGGGCGGACGCCGTCGCCGACGCCGCGCCGCGCGGCGCCGCGGTCGCCCCTCCTTCCGTTTTCTCTCTAACTCTATCGCTGCGGTCGATCACTGCTTTCCCGTTCTGCTGGAATGCGCGCCGACGCTCCGCCGCCCTCTCGCATGCTCACCTTTGCCGACGGGCGCTCTCCTCGGGCGCGCCCCCGATCAGAGCTGCTGGCCCGCGAGCTGCTCGTCTCCTGCTCTCCTTGTGCTTCGCTCCCACGCTTTGCTTGTCTTCCGAAGCCGCCATGGGGCCTATGCAAGCTGTACAGGTGCGCAGTCGGTCTTATCAGCAGTGTGTACCTCGCATCTGACACAACTCTCTCATCTCCTTCGATCGTAAAGGCTGCCGCCTTTGATCTCCGCTCGTCCCTAATCACGCACTCCAGGCAAGGCTCATCTTCGTCGCAAGACACCTTCGATGGGACCGCCAAGCCCGACGACGAGATCAAGGAGCTTCCGGCGGATGACAGGCCCAGCGCGAGTTGGGCGGAGCAGGCGTCGACTGCTCAAGCGCCCGCTCTGACCTATCACGCCACGCCGAGTGCATCCACGCTCTCTAGCGCGTCCGGAATCTTCGAGTGCTACGCCGCCGAGCCCGTCCGGAAACGCTTCAAGGCGCCGTTCCAATCGCACATCCTGGATCGCGAAGTCGGCAATCCCAAGCCATGGATGAACGGCCGCACGACCGTGAAACGCGACAAGCGCTCGTACTTTACGACCCTCTTCGGCATTTTCGTCGGACTCGCGCTCGGCATCTTTGTCATTGTCAAGGATGCACTGCACGTCGATCACTACAACTATTGCCCGGTGCTCGACGACGAGTTCAACGGCGACTCGCTCGACTACAGCAAGTGTGCGTTTACGCCCTTTGCCTTATCCCGCGTCTCGTGAGCCTGGCTGACCTGTCATTGTCGTGCAGGGCGAGTCGAGCAGCGACTGGGCGGCGGCGAGTCCAACGACTTCACGTGGTACACCGGTCACAATTCTTACGTCGCCGACGGCAATCTTTGGATCGTGCCAACCCTGACCAACGAGACAATGCTGCCGATTGACTACGCGTTCGTCCTTCTTCAAGTGCCATCCTCGTCGCTGCTGACCTTGCTCCCGCTTACAGCGCGATGAACAGCACATTCATCCAGCTCGGGAACGTCTGCGACTCGATCCACCAGAGCGACTGCCAAATCGCAGCCGACACCGAGCAGAACCAGACTCTCGTCCTTCCGCCTGTGCAAAGCGCCATGATCTCGACGCGTGACAAGGTCGACTTGCAGTACGGCCGTGTCGTCGTCCGCGCCAAGATGCCTACAGGGTGCGCTGACTGTCTCGACTTCCTCCGGCTCAACTGACCGTCTCGTCTTCAGTGACTGGCTCCGACCGCAGATCGCGCTTGTTTCGCAGGGCGAGGAATACGGCCGCTACCCTGCATCCGGCATGATGACAGTGTTCGAGAGTCGCGGCAACATTGCGCAACACCGCCTCGATCAGCTCAACAACGAGATGATCTCTGGCCTGCACTGGGGTCCGGAAGACGCGCCTGCGTACGACCGTTTCTACCTGACGCAAGGTCTCTACAAGGTCTATCGCAAATTCTTCAACGAGAAATACTGTGCGCCACTAGCTGCCTCTACCTGCCTGCCGTCCACTGACCGCTAGTCTCGCAGACGAGTTCGGCATGGACTGGACGCCGAGAAGTGTGACCATCTGGGTCAACAGCCGCGTCCGTATCAGCTTCCGCTACGGCTTCGGGCGCAAATTCTGGGACCTCGGCAAGTTCGGATACAGCTACGCGAACGGCACCATCATCGGCAACCCCTGGCAGAGCGCCGAGAACCAGCACATTGCGCCGTTTGACAAGCCGTTCTATCTTCGCATCTCGCTGCAGGCCGGCGGGACCGACGGCTACTGGATGGATTCGCTCCCGAACAAGCCGTGGCGCAACAGCGACTCGCGACCGCAGGCGATGCAGCGCTTCCTCGATTACCTCTCTGTTTGGATGCCGACTTGGCCGTCGGGCGACAAGATCCGTGACCGTGGCCTCGCCATCGACTCGATCAAGCTGTACCAGCTGGTCCCGAGGGGACAGGAGTGCTCTCCGTTGTAGACAGGCCTGATCTCGTTTTGAATTAGATCTTTCACATCCTTTCCGGTCCCTTCGCCATTCTGACAAGCGAGTCTGCTGAGTTCGAGCTCAAGACTGAGCTTTGAACTGCTCGACAGCTGCTCGATACACCTTGCGACTTCGCCTGGCTTCTCCCGCTGCGACTTCGCCTTCCGTCTTTTCTGCCTGCTCAACTCGGCCGCTTGCGCGGGCAATGAGATCGCTGCCTACGCTTGCGTAGTCGCCAGTGCCGGAAGTAGCGGAGTGGCCGGCGTCGTTCTGCTTCGGGTGAGGGGGAGCGACTTTGAGCGAGGTCCTTCGTTTTCGTCGAATGATCGCGCACAGAAGGCCCGCAGTCGGCATTCTGGGGCAGGGCACGGCCCTCAAGGTTCTATCCGCAGGCTCGGATCTCGTCGCGTGCCGGCGGCCGACCCTGCCTGTTTGGGACACCCGCTCGCCGACTCTCCTTCTCCCGGTCCTGCTGCCCTACGTTCGGCTGGTGCTGCTCGGCTGCTTGCCGCACTAGGTAGAATGGGCGGGCCGCTCGTCCGCAGTCTCGCACTGCGCGCCGGGGCGGTGCCGTTCGAGAAACTCGCTTCTCTCGCCTGCTGTCGGCACTCATCGCAGCGCCCGCGCGAGCAGCTAGGCCTCCCTCTTGCCTCTCGTACTGCTGCTCATCGCATACGGCGAGTGTGCTGTCGACGTGCCGGGCACGGCTGAAGCTCAACATGCGCCCCATCAGCGTGCTCTCTTGGATCCCGCTCCTCACCGTCCTCCCCTCATCCGTACAAGCCGCCTACTCGCTGCAAGAGCTGTGGGCAGGCGACGACTTCTTCGACGGATGGCGGTTCTGGGGAAATCGCGACAACCTGACCAATGGTGCCACCTACTACGTCGCCGCGGATGAGGCACAAGATGTCGCTTACACGAATGCGGGCGGAAATGTGGTGATCAAGGTCGACAACACGAGCCAGCTTGCCCCGAACGGTCTGCGCAACTCGGTACGCATCACAACTGAGCGCGCGTTCGACATTGGGCACCTGTTCGTCATGGACGCCCTGCACCTCCCGTACGGCTGCTCCGTCTGGCCCGCCTTCTGGACGCACGCTGTCAGTTGGCCGTCGGGAGGGGAGTGTGATATCGTCGAGGGGGTCAACCTGCAGGAGGCGAACGGCGTCGCGCTTCACAGCGTTGCCGGGTGCTTTGCGGCCGACGGCACGGGCGTGCCGACCGGCGAGCTGACGGCGACCAACTGCGATCACACCGTCAATGCCAACCAAGGGTGCACCTTTGAGGACACGCGCAATGCGAGTTACGGCCCGGAATTTGCCCAAGGAGGGGGCGGAGTCTACGCGATGGAGCTTTCGAGCGAGGCGATCTCGGTCTGGTTCTTCCCGGTGCGTTGCATTCCGCGAACCGGTTTATTTGGATCCTCGAGTCTGACTCTTGCACCCTCGTCGGCAGCGAAACGAGGTTCCAGCCGACCTGCGCGACTCGTCGACCTCGCCGGACCCAACAACTTGGGGCCGTCCCGTCGCCTACTACGCCTCGAGCGGGTGCAACATCAACCAGTTCTTTGCGCCTCAGCAAATCACCATCAACATCGCTCTCTGCGGCGACTGTGCGTTAGCCGGACTTGCGCCTCATTCGAGTCACATCGCATCTCTCTGACACACTGGCACTCTCGCTTGCAGGGGCTGGTCAACCTGGCGTCTTTTCTCCCGTCTGCGGCACCGGCACCTGCGCCGAGTATGTCGCCGATCCCTCTCACTTCGACACCGCCTACTTCGAGATCGCCTCCGTGCGCGTCTACGGCGGCGGGCTCAACACGCGGTATACGAACGGGACGCTCGCGGCTGCGTCGGGCATCATCGGCGCAATTGGAGGCGGCGACGCTGGCGCGATGGCGACGGGAGTGAGCTCGGCGGGCCGACTCGTAGCGCCCGGAGCGGAGGGAGGCGTTCGAGCTGGACTCGGCGCAGTAGTTACGGTGCTCATTGCGGGTCTGTCGGCGGTGTTGTACCTTTCTCACTAATTTGCAGCATGCACTGGTTTCATTCGCTCTCAGCACGTGCAGAGAGCGCGGCTGTTTCAACGAGATCCGTCCACAGAGGGAAGGCTGGTCTGATGCGCGTCTATGAGTAGAGGCACTTTGACCTCGTTGTCAACCAGCTTCCTATCCGTATCTACGTCTAGATCTGCGGCACCGCGTGCCCGTCTCCTCGCTGGTCAGAGCCTCCGGCCCATGCGCCAGACGGCAGCTTTTGAATCACCTGCAAAAGCATGGATGGAGGTTGTCAGTCTATGTCCCGTCAGCCGAGGATGTTGATGGGACCGACGCACCTGACCTCGGCCAAACATGGCCCGCTCGTGCCCCGTCAACAGCTCGACGTCGTGCCCCATCCGCCTCAGCTCGTCGACCACGGCCGGCTCGATCCCTTCCTCAAGGTACACGGTCGTGCCGATATCACCCTCGTGCTCCGGGTTCTGTGGTACGTCGGCCGAGATGCAGAAACGCGGCGCGTCGAGCGCTTGCTGCGGGTTGAGATTGTGGTGGAGCATGTTGAGCAGGACTTGAACGTGTCCTTGCGGTTGCATGAAGGCACCCATGACGCCGTAGACTGCGCATTGAGGGAAAGATCAGTACCGAGTAGCTGGAGACCGGAACAGCAGGATTGATTGCACCCATGAACAGGTCGCCGCCCTTCTTGTCGCCGCGGGTGACTAGCGCCGGGATGATGGTGTGGTACGGCCGCTTGTTTGGCGCGATGCAGTTCGGGTGGCTCTCCTCAAGCGTGAAGTTGTTGCCACGGTTCTGGAGGCTGAATCCGGTGCCCTCAGGAATGGCATGCGTGCCGAAGCCAGCATCTGCAAGTCGCGACAACGGTCAACGGGTGAAGAGGGGAGCTGATGAGCCACGCACAATTCGACTGGATGTACGAGCAGCCGTTTCCAGCTTCGTCTACGACCTCAAACAGCACAGTATCGGAGGACGAGATGGGGGTGCCCTTGTTGATGACCGGGCTGGACTTGCTCGGGTCGAACAGCTCGGCACGCTTGGACAGATACTCCTGCGTTCTCAAAATGGTCAGCGCAAGCTGATAGAGCGCGCTCGCTGGGAAGGGCTCGCCTTCGACAGCAGCTGCTCGACAGGAACATTCACGTGCTCCGGGTCGGCCACATACGCCCGAGTGTCGGCAAAGGCAAGTCGGATGGCGGAACTGCGGAAGTAGGGCATACAACCGCGCACGAGTCAGCGGTTGTTCAGCCGCAGAAGGCAGAAGCCGGGGAACGCACATGAGTGCATGAAGCCATTCGGCGGAGAGGTGCTCCGTCTTGCTCAGGTCAATTTTACCTTGCTCCTGCATCGCCTCCAGGATACCGAGCGCAATGAGCGCCGTCAAGCCCTGCCCGTTTGGTGGAGTTTCATGCAGCGTGAAGCCGTTCTCGCCGCCATAGTTGACCGAGATGGGCTCGACGGGCGTCGTCGTGTGCTGCTTGAGGTCTTCGAGGGTCATGACTCCACCTCGAGCTTGCACGACTGCGGAAGTAGCGGTTGGTAGAGCAAGGGGCAAAAGCTCAAGGAGATTAGCGGGGGCGACACTGCGTGAGAAGGTCAACCGAATCGCCACGTACGATCGACAATCGCCTGTGCAATGCGGCCCTCGTAAAACCCGGCTTTCCCCTTCTCCGCGACCGCACGGAAGGTCCTCGCCAAGGTCGGGTTCTTGAAGATTTCGCCCGGTCGTGGCGCATGCACGTCGCCCGTCTCTGGGTCGGTGATGAGCAGCTCGCGATAGTTGGGCGAGCAGCGCTTGAACAGATGCTGCGCCTTGATCCAGCCGTACGACGAGATCTCCGAGATGGGAACGCTGTGACAGTCGAAGCAGTCAGATAGCCGCCTGGCAATGACGGGAAGAGCTGAACGTTACCCCGCCTCTGCCATCCGGATGGCCGGGTCCAGCACATCCGCCATGCTGACCTTTCCGCTCCCGAGCTTCTCGAGCGTGTCGCACCACAGTGCAGCGCAACCCGGCACGGTAGCGGCGTTTATGTTCAGCATGGGGATCTCGCGCCCCTTGATTCCCAACTCGCGGCACTTGTCGAGCGTCAAGGCTGCAGGTGCACGTCCGGACCCGTTCAATGCCGAGACGTCCTTGGTCTCTGCTTCGAAAAAGAGACAGAAGCCGTCGCCGCCGATGCCGCACGACCCGGGTTCCGTCAGGTTGAGCGCGGCGGACACAGCGACGGCTGCGTGTACGGACAATCAGCTTTGTCTCGACGCGGGACTGCGAATTCGGCGCACCTGCATCGGCAGCGTTTCCTCCCTTGCGCAGTACCTCTAGCCCTGCCTCCGCTGCGAGCGGTTGCGAGCACGCGACCATGCCCTTCGTCCCTGTGTGCCCCCCTTTTCAAGATCAGCGCTCGGCTCGCGGGGATTTTATCGCTACATAGACGCACCGTACACGACGGAGCGGCGCGAAGGAAAGCGGTTGAAGGGCACCTCGAGGTCGGAGAGAGCATCATGCAGGTGGAGCGAGTGCTGGAAAGGCATGGCGGGTGTACGAGCAAGAGACGAGAGAGAGCGAGAGCGGTGCAGTAGACGAGCCAGCCTTGCTCAGGTGCCAGCAAGATCGGCGAGTCGGGATGAGGCGCGAGGGCGAGCCGGAAGTGGGGAACAGAGGCCGCGGCGAACGTGCGATTGCCTCCCCTGAGCCGCACATCCAGGAGAACCGAACAGAGATACACGGGGTCGGCAGGACTAGTGGGAGAGCGCAACCGTAGGGAAAGAAAGAGCTCTATCGAAACACACAGGGTAAAACAGAAAGCGAACGAGCGGACACAGGGAACTCGGCACGGCCCTCCCGACCTTCATACGCCACCCACCGCTTCACAGCCGCCCGAACCCAGCAGCAATGCCACTCCTCGGGCCCTCACATGACGGCGCACCCGCTCTTCTCGGGCTGCTCGGGCTCGGGGTTGAGGTCGCGCTCGATCTGGGCGACGACGAGCTCGAACAGGCGCGAGACGTTCTCGTTCGTTCGTGCCGACGTCTCGGTGAAGGCCGTGTTGCCCCACGACGCGGCGAGCGCGGCACCTTCCTCGCGCGTCACTTGCCTGTGCACGAGCACACCGCACAATCAGCTCACGCGCGATCGAGGTGATACCAGAAGTGAGGGCCAGCCGGTACGGAGGACGCACCTCTGCACCGCCAAGTCGGACTTGTTGCCGACGAGCACCATGGGGACGTTTTCGCGCCCCGTGTAGCCCAGGATCTTGTCGCGGATAACGGAGCACATTTCGAAAGACGAGCGCGACGAGACAGAGTAGACGAGGACCCAGCCGTGCAGGCCGACCGCGTGGCGCGATGACAGGATCGAGAACTCGTCCTGTGAATGAGTCGAGTGCGGGTGAGTAATGGAGAAGCATGAGGTGGACAGTGTAAACTGACCTGTCCCGCCGTGTCGATGATGTCGAGCTGGTAGTCCTGCCCCTTGTACTTGACGTGCTTGGTGAACGTATTTTCGATCGTAGGGTAGTACGATTCGACAAAGTGCTGGTCGACGAACTGGACCGTCAAGGACGACTTGCCTGCGAGTGCCGCGGCGAGGGTGTCAGTGCCGTGCACCTCACACGTTCCCTGCATCCAGGTCTTCCACCGGTCGCTCCTTTGGCGTCCTGATGCCTAGCCAGTACAACCTGCACTTGGCTGGCGCGAATGACATTCCCGCGCCCGTTAAGTCCGCCTGACGGCCGGCCCATTTCCCCGAGATGACCAGCACGAGATGTCACCATCACCATGCGCGCGAATCGACGCACCGACAGAGCGGGACCCGAGCAAGGCAACCTTGCGCTGCTTGGGGCCGATAAGCTTGCCGGAAGGAGTGGTCATGTCGGAAGGAGAGATAGGCGACTGGCGGCTGGAGCGGGTTAGCTGGAGTCATAGCGCGCGAGTTGCGGGTAGGACGCACGGTGTGCACGAGTCTGGAGGCAGCAAGTGGTTCAAGCTGTTGCCGGACGGAATGAGGTCGGCGAAGGTCAGCCACGAGTCGTCGTGATCGCTTGTATCGCCTGTCCGCCTGCCTCAGCGGGTGTGCGCAGTCCTGGGCAGCCGCTCCTGCGCTGCTAGTCCCGGCGAGCGGTGTGTGCGCGGTGCAAGCGCAATCCCGATCAGTCGGCGAGGCTAGCCGCCGGGTCTCGCGACCACGGCCCGCGTCGGAGCGGACAGCCCGTTCGACGCTTCAGCGAGTGTGCAGACTGTGCAGACTCACGTGCGAGTGCGAGCTGGCGCAGCTCTTGAGCGAGGCGAGCAGGCGAAGCGAGAGAATCGCAGCCCCGCCGAACCGCCAGAGAGCGATGAGCGAAACGCGGACACACCACGCCTGAGCGAGATCCGAGGGCTGTAGAGAGCTGAGAAGCACTCTTCGAACCGGTTCACCCTGTCTCGCTGGCAAAAGAGGACGAATGGGAACTCTTTCCGGCAGTCTGGGCACCGCACCGTCCGTGTCCTCCGGCTCGCTCGTCTGCTTGAACTTGCTACAGCCTGATTCTCCGCAAGGCAGCTCGACATGCCTTCATTCTGCGAGACCATGCTCACCCGCTACGTCTGTCCCGCTCCCACTGCTTCCTCAATGTGCCTCAATCGGCTCACTCGCTTTATCCCGCCCCACCATGTCCTTCGCTTGGCCTCGTCTTCGTCGTACACAGGCGGAAGAGATCTGCATAGCGACGCAGCACCCGTTTCTCGCTGCTGCGGGCAAGCATGAGCTGTCGAGCGCCAAGTTGAGCGAGTGGCTTACGCAGGACCGCATGTACGCCCTTCACGGCTGTAGGTCCTTCTTTCTCTGCGAGCCTGCGCACCACGTGCGTTCATCTGGATGACGGTTGAGCGGCTCCACCTTCCGGAAAGTTGACGAAGCAAGCTAACTTGCGCCCTCTTGACTTCTTCAGATCCCAAATTCATCGGTCCGCTCCCTGTTATGTCACTGCAAGCTGTGTATCGGGTGCTAACAGTTCTGACCTGCAGCGTCCCTCATCTCCGCCCTCCCGCTCTCTTCCCCGGCGCATCAAACCGCCTCGCAGTCGACCCTCTCGCTCCTCTCCTACGCGCTCTCCAATATCTACCGCGAAGTCGGCTTCTTCGACTCGCTCTCGCCGCGCTTCGGTCTCAACCTCGCCACGCGCCCGGCGACGGCAGCGGGCGGGGCGGACAGGCTCGAGGGGGCGCTGATGCGCACCGAGACGAGGGCCTACGTCAATTTGCTGATTGCGACCGGAGCGGAAGCGGGCCGCAACGGAGGCGGGATGGAGGAGGGATTGGTGCTGTTGTGGGCTATGGAGAAGGTGCGTTGCGCTCTGTCACCCAACAGCTGGTATGCCTGAGAAGGCTGTCTCGCGCCTGCCGAAGCGACGCCTGCGTGTACGGCCCAGCAGTCTATGAACAGCCAAGGGCAAGGCACAGCAAGCTGATGCTTTGGTGTGCTGGCAATGACAGCTCTACAACCAAGCCTGGATCTTCGCCGCTTCGCACAAGCCCACCGAGCCGCGCGCGACCGACGAGCGCACCTCTGCCGCGCTCGCCGAGCTCATCGATAACTGGACCAACGAGGAGTTCGCCGAGTTCGTCAAACGATGTGAGGAGGCGGTCGAGGGACTGCAACTGCGGGAAGGTACGGAGGAGTGGACCAGGGCGGAAGAGGTGCGTCTCTCTTCATACGGACTTTCTGCCGCCACGCGCTATGCTTGCTGCCTGTCATGCTCACTCATCCCTTCTGCAGATGTTCAAGTACACGCTGTACCTCGAGCAGCGCTTCTGGCCAGCGCTCTGAGCCGACTTTCGCGGTGAACCCGGCGCGGAAGGGCTCGACCGGGCCGCCTATCCAGCCCTTTGATCCACCTCGCGTCTTCCCGAGTATAGACTTCAGGCACAGCGTTTCTCGTTGACCGCAATGGCGATTGGGGAGAGGGCAAGCCTTTGAAGGAGGATGATAGCCTCGGGCGCCACTCGCATCCGCCACGCCGCGGCCTCGTACGGCTCGAGCACTGCTATAGAGGTCGTGCGAGAGCTGCTACCGGTCAGCGAGCCTCAGCAACGGGCTGCTTTGGCTTCTGAGTGTTCGTGTCTCGTCGCGTCGCGTGCCGGCTCCTCGTCCTCTCTGTGCGGTTCTCGTCGCCCGCGATGCGGCTGCTGCAGCTGCTGGGCGCGCTGGCACTCTGTGCAGCCTCTGCACGTGCCACACCGCAGCTGGATGAGACTGACTACACTCCGATCGTGCATTCCTGCTCCACTTCCCGGTTCTCACGGGGATTGAACGTGCTGACCTCGCTCTGTGCAGGTCGTTCCGCTGGCCGTGCGAGGGCCGTACCTCGGTGCATACCTCACCGGCCGGGAGGACAAGAACCTCGCGACGATGGACCCGCATTGTCGGTTCTCCTCTCCCGCTCTTCCCCACTTCGCGCTGACCTTGCTTCACGACTCGCGTGAGACAGTCTGGACGACAGTGCCGCTTGGTTGGAAGGGGCTGATGCGAGTCGACGGAGAAACATGGAACTGGATGGGCAACCTGACGGAATGTGCGTCGCACTCTCCCTCGTCCTGCCTTCCGTGCCAGCTAAACTCCGCCGCCCTCGCAGGGCCCGCCGCACGCAACGCCTCTTTCCACCACAGCACGGCCGAATCAAGCTTCACCCTGACCAACCTCCCGCCGACCGTCGCGCTGCACGCTTCTTTCCTCTCGCCCGTCACTCCCGCCGACGTCTTTCGCCAGTCGATCCCATTCTCGTACCTTTACCTCACCGTTGAGTCGCTCGATGGTCAGCCACACGACGTCGAGGTATACAGCGAGGTCAACGGGCTTTGGCTCGCCGACGCCGAGGATGAGGAGCTCGAGTGGGAGGGCTTTGAGCCGTCGCACGGGCGCGACTGGGTTGGCGCGCGCGCTGCGCTGCAAAAGCAGCGCGTGTTCGAGGAGGAGTGGCACGAGGACCTCTTCTCGAAGGACTGGGTCCCGACCGACCGCATCCTTCACGGCGAGCTGTGGTACGCCGCGCAGGCCCCGCCCGGCTCGCCCGTCGGGACGACCTTTGCCGCCGGCGACGACGCAATGCTGACGCGCCGCGCATTCGCCAAGTCGGGCTTGCTCGCGAGTCACACGAACTCGACCTTCCGCCCGACGCGCACCCGGTCGGCGCGCAACGCCTCGCTCATCCTCGACGAGCCCGTCTTTGCGCTCGTGCATGCCTTCGGGCGCGTCGGCGCCGAGACGCCCACCGCGCATCGCGAAGCCGTCGTCGCGCTCGGGCACGTACGCGACCCGATCGTGCAGATCCGGACGGGCGTGCCGGACGCACCGCTGAACGAGCCGCTGCGTCCGCTGTGGGCGTCGACGTTCTCCGATGCGAAGCAGCTCGTCTCGTTCGTCATGAAGGACTTTGAGACGGCGCGCAGGCTCAGCAACGAGTTCAACGCCAAGCTCTATGCCGATGCGCGCGAGGTCGAGTCGCATGAGTACGGCAACGTTGTCAGCGTCAGTACTCGTCAAGTATTCATGGCGCTCGAGGGGGGATGGGATCAGTCGCAGGAGGGCGGGCGGGCCAAGGACGGGCTGGTCGCGTGGAGCCCGGTGACGGGCGAACCGATTCCTGCTGTCGGTACGTTTTCACCCTGCAGCTTGCGCGAACGTCATTCAGCGTTCCACCGGACTGACGCGAACCTTCGGCGCAGTCATGCTGAAAGAGATCAGCTCGAACGGCAATGTCCAGACGATCGTGCGCTTTGCGACTCTGGCTCTTACCTTTCTTCGCATTTTCTCACGACAACCGCCCGCAGGATGTCATCGCTCCCTTCCTTCCATTCCTCCTCTACGCAGCGCCCACAATGCTCCCTCTCCTCGCCGAGCCGATCTATCGCTACATGGCCACGGGACTGTACACGCCCGTCCCGCCCACACACGACCTGGGCGACCACTACCCGAACGCGACGGGGCACGACGACTTCCTGTACCCGGGCCTGCCGATCGAAGAAGCGGGCAACATGCTCTGCATGGCGCTCGCGGGCATGCGCGTTGCCGAGCCGTCGACGGCACCGCTGTCGGTGCATCAACGGCTGCAGCACCTGTGGGACTCGGCGTCCGACTGGGCCGAGGAGAAGCGCACGGGCTCGACGGCACGGAGGAGCCGGGTTGGGTGGGAGGCCGAGGTCGGGATCGGGAGGGACCACCGCAGGGAGGCGGCGAGGATGGCGAGGAGCCAAGCGCGCGATCGGTACGAATTGCTCAAGAAGTGGGCCGTGTACCTCGAGGAGAACGGGCTGTATCCCGGCGATCAGCGTGAGTCCTCTCAATGGATGAAGGCAGATGCAGCCGTTCTTCCCGCCGCTCTGCCAGATATTTTGTGGTGCTGACTCCTACTCTCCGCCTCACGCAGGAACAACGGACGACTGTATGTCCTCGCGCTCTGTTGCTTGTCATTGCCCAGCTGACATCCCCCTCGACGCAGTCTTCGGCTCTGCGCCTAATCAGACTTCACTCGTGCGGCTACCCGCCTCTCGGGCTTATCGTTTCGTACGCTGACACTCATCTCCACAGGTCGTCAAGGCCATCGCAGGCTTGCGCTCAATGAGCGAGATTGCCGGAGACCTTGGCCACACCGACGACCAGCAGCACTACCTCGTCAGTACACGGTCCTCGTGCCAATCTCGTCCACCGCGCACGAGATCTTCAGCGAAGCTGATTGACACATCACACGCAGGACGTGTCAACGCGCTTCCGGGATAAGTTCCTCGAGCTTGCTCTCGCCAAGGACGGCACGCACCTCCTCGGCACGTACAATAACCAGACGAGCTGGGTCACGCATGTGAGCTCGCATGCCCATATCCCTCCTGCGGTTCTGCCAGCTTTGAGAGCTCGACGTTCGGGTCGCTCACCCTCGCCTCCCTCCTTCGCGCAGTACAACCTCTACTTCGACAAGCTCCTTGGGCTGAACATCTTCCCGGCCTCGATCTACGCCATGCTGGACAAGTTCTACCCGACGCACGCCGGTGCGTTCACCCTGTCACGCCTTTCCATCCAGACAATGCTCACTCGTCCCTTCCTGACGCTCCTGATACTACTACCCTCCCGTCCGCGCCTCTCGCAGAACCGTACGGCCCAGCGCTCGACTCGCGCTTCCCGACGCGGGCCAAGACCGACTGGCTCGCGTGGGCCTCTGCGCTCTTCCCGCCGCGCTCGCCCTCGCGCACGCTCTTCCTCCACTCGCTCGCGTCGTACCTGCGCCAGTCGCGCAACGCCGTCTTTGGGGACTCGATCACGCCGCAGGAAGGGTGGAGCGTCGGGTTCCTGAGCCGCCCCGTCGCCGGCGGGCACTATGCCCTCCTCGGCCGCGCCGTCATGGAGCAGGCCGCCGCCGACCGGCTGCGCGCGCGGCTCGCGGCGCAGAGCGGCAGGATGGTGCAGCTCCTCGCGGCGCTCGGTGCAGGCGCAGTCTGTCTCGTCGCGTGGCGCGCGGCGAGGAGATGCAGGCGCCACAGCCGCAAGGGATACGTCGAGCTTGGCGCGTCGAGCTCGGGGCGCAGAGGGAGCGGTGTGAGCTTGGCAGGGAGGCGCGGGAGCGAGGGCGTGTGGCTCGCCGAGAGCCCGAGGAGCGTATTCGAGCTCGAGAGCGTCGTCGACGAGGACGAGGACGACGAGCGGCGCGCCGAGGCGTGGAGTCGGGGCGCTGCTAGGCTGAGGGGAAACAGCTATGCTGAGGGTATGGAGGACAACGCGCTCGGGCTGGGCGGGCCAGGCTTGCCGCGAAAGAGGGAGTAGGTGCGCGAGGTGAGAAGGTCGCGGGTCCCATCGTCTGACTGTCGGTCTCTCTGGTAGTCCCACCTGTGTGTTGCGTCTGCGCATTTGCATCGCTTGCTTTGACTTGCTGTTCAGTCGAGAATCGCGACACCGAGGCCGCCTCGTCGGCCCTCTCGAAGCCAATCTCTGCGCACTGTCGCCCTGATTTCCCGCCAAGAGAGAGAGGATGAGCGCCATACGCATTGCATGCGAGCGAAAAGAACGGCGTGATGCTGTAACGACATGAGGGAACAGGAGACGAAAGGCAAAGAGGGAGAAACCCGGACGGGAGGGCGTAACGACAGTGGATGCTGGATGAGCAAGTGGAGTGGCGCGCTGATGCCGTCTTCTCGTTGTCTGCCGTCCGGGAGACGCATCGGGCGGTGACGGAGAAGAGGCTCGCGGCGGCTAGTGATACAAGTGCAGGGGGAAGGCGGATGCGGATGGAGGGGAGAGAACGGCGCTCAGAACGGCGAGGCGTTCTCCGAGCCGAACGTCGACGACTGGCCGAGGCTCGACTTCTTCTGCTGCGGCTGGGTGGACGCCTGGAAGGACGACGAGAGCGAGAGAGGCTTGCCCCTGAGAAGGTGAGAGGACGATCAGCACGAATCTCGCACAACCGCGGCTTGATCCGCATGCAAAAGGGACCTACTTGTTGAAGTGGCGCTGCTTGCTTTGCGCGAGCTTCTTGGTGCAGGGCGAGACCATGTGGTCGGTCGGCGAGTGGAACGACTGGCTGAGTGCGGTCAAGCGGGATATCGAAGTGGGGTTCCCGCATGGTGATTGCGATCAAGGTTGTGTCGAAGGATTGTCGAGGGCGCAGAGCGAGCCATCGAGATGCATTGCGGGTGGATGAAGGCAAATGTTGAATGACGAGGGCGACGAAGGAGAGCCGGCAGACGTCAAGACCAGGACGGCAGCGGGGCGAGGAGGAGGTAGAGAGCGGAGCATCAGTAGCTGGCAACCTTCTGAGACCAGCGCAGATCCTAAAGAGACGAGGACGGACCCGCCCGCGACCTTGGAGAGGAGGAAGCTCTTTGCGCCGAGCATGGCGGCGTGGCCCTGGGCGGTGGGGCCGGTGCCGTGCGGGAGCTGGGCCTGCTCGGCGGGGGCAACGTGCATGGGCTCGATGCTGTGCGCGGACGCGGTCGACGACGACGCGGACGAGGCGAGGCTCGAGGTCGAGGGGGCGGGCGACGAGGTGGTGATCTCAAAGGTCGGGGTGGCCATCTCTGCTCTGCTGGTGCTCGTAGCGTGGGTCTCGTGCAGTCTGGAGCGGAGCAAAGGAGGGCGCGAGTGGGCGGAGAGAGCAAAGAGTCGAAGCGAAGCCGCGCGGAAGGCGGAGGTTGAACGACCCGCAACTCTCGCACCCTCGCGCTCGTCTGGAGGGATGAGCAAGCACCGAGAGCTACAAAACCAGCAGTCAGACGCACTGCAGCTTGTACTTGGAACCGCTCGGGTAGGACGAGGCCACCCGCACGACTTCCTCCTTTTCACGCCAACGCCTGCTTGCTTCACTGATCTGAAGCAGGCCGTTTCAGTTAGATCAGCCTCTTACGAGGGAAAGTTGCCCGGAACCGGCACAAACAACTGTCTTCCCATGATTGTGTCCCCTCGCGAAGCTCCCCCCTTTTCAGCTTGGCTTTCACCCGCAACCTCTGCACGCCCGCACCTCGCTCGAGAGCAGCGCCGATTGCGCTCAGTGCTCAAGACAAGCAGCTGCCCTGAGCGCCGTAGGTTCAGCCAGCGCGCAAACTCGCTCGCGCTCCCTCTCGCCTCCGCTCCCTCTCCTCACGACGTCGCCCCCTCGCCCCTCCCGCAGACTGCGCCTCGAGCTGCGCTGGCTCGGAATGGCGGACGCACACCCCGCACCTGCAGCGCCGGTCGAAGTAGGCCCGCCCGAACCGTCGACCTCGACCGTGCCCTCCGACCAGCGCAAGCTCGCCTGCCTCGGCAACCTCCCGCCAGAGCTCAAGGCGCTCATCGTCGAGAAAGTCGACGAGGCAGATCGGGTAGAGGTTGAGGCCGATTGGGAGGACGCAGATGGCGACGAAGACGACGACGACGAGGAGGAGGACCACCCCGACGGCGTCTTCATCAGCAGCGGGTTCCTGGGCAACCCTGGCTCCAATCCTCCGCCGAAGGGCATCAAGGACGATCTGTGGAAGGATGTCAAGGAGCCAGAGCTGGGCCCGGACGGCAACCCGACCCCCGAAGCGCTCGCTCGCATGCGCGACTCGTACCTCACCGACCTGAGCGAGGCGCTGCGACCGTCGGGCATCGAGGCGCTTACGCTCGTCAACCGCGAGTTCAGCGAACTTGCGCTCCCAATCATGTGGCGGGTGCGCATCTCCGTACCGAGGCGTTGATTTTGCTACAAAGAGCTCATTCGCATTCCGCGCGCAGAGCCTCGACTTCGAGAACCGCTCCAACGAAACCGTCCTTGCCTGCATCCGCACCATCCTTCCGCGCCATGCACGCCATGTCCGCTCGCTCGAGTTTGGGCAAGCCGACGGGCGCATGTTGCGCGCAGAGCCGTACGGCACGGGCTACGACGCCGAGGATCCCTTCCTCCCGATTCCGCGACAGCGCCTCGCCATCGTCGACGCTGCTGAGCGCTACGGCGGCGTCTCGGGCGATGGGCTGAGCTCCGAAGTGCGCCACCGTCGGACGAGGAGCCTTCTCATGGCCGAGGTCGTGCGGCAGTGCTCGAACGTTGTTCGCATCGACTGCGAGGCGCTGCCGAAGACGCGTCTCGACTGGGTCGACCAGATCGAAGAACAGGACTTTGGGGACCGCAACATCGTATACAATACGGATCACGCTGTCGAGGCGATCAAGACGCACCTCGGCGCCAAGCTCGTCGACCTCACCTTTCTCGCCAACGACGACAACGTCACGACAGAAGCAGACGTCGCCGCACTCGTCGCCGCGTGCCCCAGGCTCTCGCGCCTCGAGCTCGAGTGCTACGTCCCGTCGGGCCCGCAGGCGAACCGCGACGCGCTGTACCGCGCGCTGCTGCAGCTCGCCGAGCTCGAGTCATTCACGCTCTACGGCTGCGACTTTGTCACGGACGACTTTGCCGCGCTCGACCTCCCGTGGCCGCTCAAAGTGCTCGCGCTCGGCGAGTGCGAGAACCTGTCGTTCCCGGCGTTCCACACGCTCGTGCACCGCTTCGTCAAGACGCTCGAGTGCCTCGACATTGACAACACGCCGCACACGAATGTCGACGACGACAACGAAAAGTGGGCCGCGCGCGCGCTCGACCTCTCCAGGCTCGACACGCTCGTCATCGCGACACAGCACGAGGCGGCCTTCTTCCTCGAGGCGTTCGCAGCATGCCCGATCGCGACGCTCGGGTTCGGCTTCTGCCCCGCGGTGAGCTACCGCGACCTCGAGGCGTTTGTCGAGCAGCACGTCGACACGCTCCGGCGCGTCGAGATTGCGCACGACGCGGCCCTCACCGAGCCGCAGGTCGAGAGCTTCGAAGTGTGGTGCCACGCCAAGGGGATCGAGTGCGTCCTCATGCCGCCTGGCAGCGACGACGAGGAGAGCGACGACGAGGGCATGACGGACTGGGACGAGGACGAGGACGAGGACGACGTTGACGAGGAGGACGACGATCATGCGTGGAGCGACGAAGAAGACGAGGACGACATGGACTAGAATCACACGCGACGGCAGTAGGAGCCCGAAAATGCATCGCATAGCTTCCGCTGTGCACCGCAAACATGGAGAGATCGGCAGCGTTCATTCTTTTCTTGCTGTGCGGCAACGGCAACGCAATGCACTCGCGTCCACACAGCACCGGCGCGAAGCGAGCCGATGGACGAGGGAAAGTAGGAGAGAACTGCTTCTTTGTTTCGGTACAAAGCGGTGACTACAACAAGACGTTGCGTGTACAGATGAGTGCATTCACTCGTCGTCGGTCGAGTTCTTGGCACCGCCGCGCTTGCCCTGTGAGGCAAAGCAGAGTGAGCAAGAGCCGGAGGAAGGGAGCAGTGAGGCGTGCGTACCATCTCGGACGCGCGCTCGTGGTCGGCGCCGAAGCCGTGCTGCGACGACATGCGCTTGTCCTCGGTGCCGTCCTTCTTGAGGCCGCCGTGCTCAGACGGCTTGTAGACCTCGTCGGGCTGGGTGGCGCCACCCTTCTTGCCCTGTAGAGGAAAGACGCGCAGATCAGCGCCTGCATGCGACGGAAGGGACTGCCGATGAGAAGCGAAGCGCACCATCTCGGAGGCAAACTCGCGGTTGCCGCCGAAGCCGTGCTCCGAGGACTTGCGGGCGTCGCCGTCAGACTGTGCAAAGGTGGAAGAGCAAGCGACACGACGGAGAGGCAGTGAAGGAGACGATCGGGACGGGAAGGGAACAGAGAAGGAAGCGAGGCGGAGACGACGGCGTCAGTTCAGTTCAACACAGCGTCAAGGTAGACGAGGTAGCGCACCATGTTGATAATGTGGGTTGGGTGGGAGTGGTTGGGGTTGTGAGTGCGTGGGAGCTTGCGAGAAGCGGTGAAAGAAAGGAGAGAGAGGAGACCGCCCTCGCGCCCCTCTTTGTACTCGGGGGCTGCGGATGACACGCAAGCGGTTTCTGACGTCGCGCACGCGGTCACAAGGTATAGCTTTCCATCTGACGGATCTGCGACGAGGATGCCGGGAATCGACGAGGGGAAGCCGGTTCGCTGGGCGAGCAGAAGGGTCGCGGCGAGCTGCAGCGCGGCGGGCAATCGAGCGCGGTGGATCAGTCGATTGCCTTTCGAAACGTAACCTCGCACGTCAAGCGATTCCTGCAGCCCGCCTTGACCTCCTCATCGGAGCTTGCGTCCCCGCCGATTGAGAAGGCCGACCGACGCAATGGCTCCGTCATCCTGGTTCGCCTAGCGGTACTGGCCGATCAGACTGGTCAATTGCATGCGTCAAGACGCATACAATTGGCCATCGCTTCCTTAAAGCCTTTCGAACAAGTCCCCATCGACAGGAAGCTGCCGATCCTGACACACCTCTCGCGGCTCGTCGTTGCGATTGAAGGAACTCACCGATACTATGGCAACAGACTGCACCGCACTTCGCAAGGAGTAGCTCCAACACCCGCCGAACCGGCGTCGACCAGCAACGCTGCCCCACATGCAATTCCATCCTTCTATCATGCCGCATCAGCCGCTGCTCCCGCCTGCTGAAGGAAAGTAGCGCGTGTGGGCGTCTGCTGGCTCGCCATCCAGGCGTCCGGGTCACGGATGAAGGCGTGCTGCAGGAGCTCGCGTGCGGAGGGGCGGTCCATGTGCTCGATCTCAAAGGTCTGGTCGAGGAAGTCGTCCGCGTCGTTCGAGATGTCGTCCGGAACGGTTGGACGGCTTGACGAGCCGATCTGTGGGATCCAGCGTGATCAGCGCGCATGCGGGAGGGACATGGGTGGACGCAACGCACCCGGAAGATGGCCTGCATCTGGGTGAGGTTGGCCCACGGGTGCGCGCCGGTGAGCATCTCGACGACGAGGCAGCCAAGCGACCAGATGTCGGCCTTGCTCGTATAGGCGGTCTGCTTGACGACCTCGGGCGCCATCCAGTAGACCGAACCTTGCAGCGATGGTCGGTGCACTTTGGCGCCGGTGAGCAGGTCTGCGGAAAGACTTCGTCAGCAGCGCGCTTGATACTGGGGCGGTGACTCGTCGACGCACTGTCCTCAACCTTCTTCGAGATGCCGAAGTCGCTGATCTTGATGTTTCCCTTGTTGTCGACGAGGATATTGGCGCCCTTGATATCGCGATGGATGATCTCGCGCTCGTGCAGGTAGTCGAGCCCGGTGAGGATCTGCCGCACGAACTTGCTGACGAGGGCCTCCTCGAACGCGCCATAGTTCTGCAGGAGCGCCGCGACGGACCCGCCGGGCACGTACTCGAGGAAAATGTTGAGGTGCTTGTCGTCCGTCGACGAGTCGAGGTATTGCACGATGTCTGACGTGGACAGAGTCAGTACAGAACGACAGCGGCGACGATGCAGCGGGACGCACTGTCGTGCTGGAGGACCTTGAGCAGCTCGATCTCGCGCTCGAGCGCCTCGAGCATGCCCTTCTTGCGCTCCTCGTTGTGCGAGTTGCCCGTCGGGAGCTCGACTTGCTTGACGGCCATGAGCGAGCCCGTCATCGGGTTCATGCCGAGGAAGACGGAGCCGAAGGAGCCGGCGCCGATGAGGGCGCCCTTGATCCACTTCATGCCCTTGGCTATCAGAGTAAGTAAGCTGGTCAGTGAGGCTCCTCGCTCGCAAAATGCCGTGAACGGGTACGCACTCTCCGGCTTAGCCGTGCCCGGCTCCTCCTCGTAGTCCTCATCAGACTCCTCCTCGCTAAAGTGGTCCTCGTCGCTCAGGTCGTCCTCGAACTCGCTCTCAACTTCGCTCGGCCCCTCGTCGTCGCTGTCGTGCGGCCCACCGCCGCCGCCCGACATGCTCGCGCGCCAGCTGACGCCGCTGGCGCGCCTCGTCTCGAGCTCGGCCGTCACCTCGTCGACGGTGATGATGCTCGCCGCGTCCGAGTCTTTGCTGCGGCGCTCCCAGAGGCTCTGCGCGCCGACCGACAGCCGCGACGAGCCCGAGAGGCGCGACAGGCGGCGCGATAGGCGGCGCGGCCGAGCGTCGAGGTACGACGGCGCGAGCGAGGATGCAAGCGAGCGGGTCTCGGCCTGGTCGGGGTCGTTGGTGGTCGAAGACGAGGCCGAAGACGAGGCGTGCGCCATGATGGACGATTCGGGCGAGTCGCTGATGCGCGCGCGCTCGGCGGCCGTCTCGTCGCCTCCCTCCTCCTCGGCCTCGTCCGGCGGGTCCAGCACCGACCCGCTCGAGCTGCGCGGCGAGCGGTTGCTCCTGATCGACGGTGCGGGATCCGCCGTCGGTGCAGGCAGATTGAGCTCCGGCCCAGACCCGCTCGACGAGACGCTGAATCGGCTGACAGACGCGCCATCGCCGCCCTTGTCCTTCTCCCAGCTCGTGCCCCCTTTGCTCTCGGGCAGAGGCTCAACGTGTCCTCCAGCGCCACGGGACGAGCTCGCGCGACTCGCCCGGCTCGCGACGCTCGCGGCAGAGTATCTGCGCCCGACGCCGGCCGCAGCGGCGTTGAGCGCGCCCGAGCCATAGACGAGCGTGCCGCCCGCCGCGGCACTCATGCTCTTGCGGATGCTCGCGCGCACCTGCTTCGACAAGAGCCGGCGCTCCGACTTGGCTGCATCGCCCGCCGCGGCGCCTCCCGCTGCGCCGCCTGCACCACCGCCGCTCCCGGCGCTCGAGCCCGAGCCGCGCAGGCCGAGCGGGAAGAACTCGGTGAGGTGATTCGTGATGAGCTCCGAGGGCGGGCGCTGCCCGAAGAAGTTGCGCAGCTTGCGCGTAGAGTCGGGCAGGAGCGACGCGTGCCGTCCGCGCGAGCCGCCGCCTCCCGGAGACGTTGCCGACCCGGCGGCGATGGAAGAGGACGTCGGCGTCGACGGCGGGTGCTGCATCGCCGCGGCCGAGGTCGAGCGCGGCGAGAAGCCCGCCTGCTCGCGCGACGGCGGCGAGTACAGCTGCTGCTGCTGCTCGACCTCGCGCCGGGAGCTCGTGCGCTGCGGTGGGCTGTAGACTGCGTTCGCGCCCACACGCCCCTCGTCCTCGTCAGGGTGATCGAGGCCGTAGTCACTCCCTTCGCCGCCCGCGCCGTAGTAGTCGCGCGCCCAGTCGGGCGCCTCGAGCCCGCTCATGACGCTGACGGTGCTCGCGCGGTGCATCTTGGTCTTCGCCCCGCGCGCCGCTGCGGCTGCGGCTGCTGCATCGCCACCATTCTGCGACGATGCAGGTCCGATGATGAGGACCTGGTCATCGTCGTTCCGCTCGTCGCCCGAGGTCGGCGGACTGGCAGGCTCGATGCCCATGCGCGGGATCTCGACACCGAGGTAGTTCGGACTCGTCGGCGATGAGACGGCAGCGACGGCGGACGAAGAAGTAGTGGGAAAAGGTACGGTGCCGCCGGGACGGGACGAGTCGGCCGAAGCGGCGTGCGACTCGCCAAAGACCCACTGCAACTTGCGCTCGCGCTTGTGCGCAAGGTCGGACGCCGAGATGGAAAGTGGGAAGGATGAGGTCGCGCCCGGCGTCGGGGATGCGGGCTGCGAGAAGCTCGAGACGGCTGGCGGAGAGGTCGAGAGCGAATGCGAGGCGGCGGCTGCCGAGGGAGGAAGCGTGTGGTGCCGTCGGACGATCAGGCCGCGCTGCCGCTCGGGCGCAGACGCGTTCTGGCAGATCGTGTACAGCTCGTGCTCGGTGAGTAGTCGGGCTGTGCCATTCAGTGCGTCAGTTTGACGTTCTCGCGAGCCAGGAACAATGCCCGGGGAAGAGCGTACCTGCGCCCGTCACTTCAGTGACCCAGACGCCCCACCCATCCACGTCCTCTCCCTCCTTCCCTCCAAACTTGCGCATGACCCTCGCCAGCACCTCCCTCCCGTCCTTGGCATCCGCGACGGCCAGCACGCGACTCGTGACGCCGTCGGCCGACGTAAACTTGACGGCCTTGCGCATCACTTCGAGGTTGCTCAGCGGCGCGCCGAGCGCCGCCGATCCGGACGACGGGCCGGCCGGCGTCGTCTGCGAGCGTGCGGGCATGGGCACGCGCGACGTGTGCTCGACGGCGCTCATCGCGCTCGGGAGGAGCCCGGCCGAACCCCCAGACGGACCGGCAGCGGCGGCGGCGTATGGATGCCCCGCATACGGCGACTGCGCCTGCTGCTGCGGGGCGTGGTGGTGCTGGTGCGCGTAGTGGTGCGTCTGCCGCACGGGCGACGAGGCGAGCGACGAGCTCGAGGCCTTGCGGTGCCCGCTCGTCCCCTGCGGCGGGTACGCTGCGCCGGACCCGCCTGTCGCGCGCGTCGAGAGGGACGAGGTCGAGGCCGAGGACGTGAGCTGCGCTGCGGGCGGTGGAGGGGCGTGGATGTGCTCGGCGAATCGAGCGCCCGTCGGCGACGGCTGAGGCTGCGAAGAGGTGGAGGACGAGGGCGGGTGCGGGATGCGGCTGCTTGGTGGAGGATGTAGCGGCGGCGGCGGGACGTGCCGCGCGTTCGAGAGAGCGGACGCTGCGGACGAAGACGTCGAGGGAAGCGGGTAGACGGCGCTGCGCGGACTCGTCGTGCGGCTCGGCGGGCTGCGCTGGTGCAGCGGGCTCGGGATCGCGTTCGACTGCGCGAGGTGCAGCGGCGGCGGGATGCGGTTCCCGACCGAGATGTTGCGCGCAGAGTACGAGAGCGACCCGCTGCGCGCGTTCGGGTGTAATGCGGCGGGAGAGGCGGAAAAGGAAGCAGAAGACGGGACGAGCGGACTCGTCGGCCGGCTCGCGCCGCCTGCACCGGGCGCGCCCGCTGCTGTAGCGCCGGGTGCGATCCTCCCTAGTGCGCTCGGCCGTCGGGACAGGCCCCCTGCACCGCCTCCTCCTGCGCCGGCTCCTCCGGCGGCAACGGCCGTCGCCGCGAGGTACTTTGTGCGAAGGCTGCGTACGGCGACACAAATCTTTACGCGGTCGCCTACGCTGCGAATGCCCATCTCCTTGAGCGCGGCCTGGTCGACGTCGAGGAGGACGGCGCCGCGGAGGTCGTTGGCGGCGAAGAGGTCGGCGTAGGGCTCGTGGGGGAGCGTCGGGAGGGCGGCAGCGAGCCAGCGGGCGACGGCAGCATCGTCCCAGGCGGGCAGCGCGGCGTAGTCGAGCTGGAGCGAGGGCGACGACGGCGAGGGAGCGAAGGCAGCGAGGGTCGACTGGGGCGGCGACGCGAGGTGGGCGTGCCCGAGGCTCGTGCCCGGCCTGAGTGCGCCCAGCGGGATCCCGTGGCCGTTGAGCAGCGTGCTCTGCGCGTGCGGGAAGCTCGGGCTCGCCGGAGACGACGACGCAGAGTGGGCCAAGAGCGGCGCAGCAGCACCGACAGAGCCTGCCATGGCCCTGCTCTGCCCGCGGCCTGGCTGGAGAGACTCTCGGGGCTGGAGGGCGGGATTACTGGCGAGTAGCGTCGACGAGGAAAGGCGGACAAAAGGACGCCAACTCGGAGGCACGCTCTCGGCTGGGCGCGACCTGTCGCGTCGGTCCGACGAATGGCTCTCCAGATGAGTGCTGGAGCGCGTAGCGAGTCTATTCGCGCAAGTCTACAACCCCGCCTACCACCGCGAGCCAGCTCGCAAGCCAGGGCACGTCGCGCTCGTGCTCTTCCGCGTCCTCGCTCCCTTGTCCCGCATCCGCCTGCAGCACCTCGTTCACCATGCCCTCGGTCTCGCACGGGTGTAGGAACCAGCTCGGCCGGCCCGTCGCAGGGTGGTCCGCTTGCGAGAGGAACGGCCCACTTGGGCGTGCGTCGGGGACCACGGTGTTCGCGTGAAAGGTGGTCGACGACAGCAGCTCTTCGAGCGAGAGCGGCGCGCCGGCTGTCCTCCAGCAGATCAAATGAGTCCGACTCGCGTCAGCGCCTGCGCGAGGAGCAAGGACGTAGAAACGCTGGACGCACAGGTTGCGTGCGCCTCGAGCCAGAGGACGGGCACGCCGTAGGTCGGCGAGTGGCAGATCGACAGATGCACGATGCATGGCGCTAGCTTGCCATCTGCCGGGGGCTCAGCAAGCACAGCAGCTTCGTCTGCCGCAGCGTCTTCACCACCAAACGAGGTCACATCGTCGAGAGTAGCATCGTCGGATGAGGCAGTAGCAGGGGTGTAGAAGCGCCGAACAGGGTCCCTGCGAAGGCAGCCGACGCCTGCAGTCCACTGGACAGTCCACAGCTCGTGTCAGCACGCTCAGGGGGGCGAGGATGATGACAGCGAGAAGACCGCACCCTCGACTGGCCCTCGACGACCCAGTGCCAGCCGTGCGCGAGCGGGTTCAGGGCGAGCTGGTGCGCTGCATCGTGCTCTGGCGGGTCGAGTGCGCGTCGCTGGTGTTGCGCGACGAGTGCGGTGCAGGCGTCGTGCAGGCGCGCCGAGTCGAGGCGCAGCGGGGCCACGGTGTGCGGCGGCGGTGGGCTGAGGTCAGCTCAGCGGGCAGAGCGACCGGCAGTGCTGGCGCTGCAGTAGCCGGCGCGCGCAGAGTTGGAGCTCGTGGCGCGCTTTGTCCGCGTCGGCGACGGGAGCGAGCCGGAGCCGGACACGGGGCAAACGAGCGAAAGCCTCGAGTCGGCGACTCGCTCTTGTCGAGAGCTTACTGCACCTTAGCAAGACAGACAGCCATGGACAACTCGCACCCCGTCGTACCCTACATCGGACAGGCGTGCGCTTCTCCTCTCCCTGCACCTCCTCGTCCTCGTCTGTTCCCCACCTCTCGAGCCGAAACTCACCCTCAAACTCGCACTCGCTACCTCGCAGCGCCTGGGCCTTTGTCCTCCCGCACTTCAGCGACTATGCCAAGAAGACTCTCGCCACCCTCATCCAGTTTGTCGAGGTGCGACTCCCCGTCGCCAACCTTCCGCTCTCTTCCCTCGCTGACTCGCAACCGGGCCGTGCCGCAGGAGGAGTGCCTTCCCGCCGAGAAGCTCTTCCACGCCCAGGTGTCGACCGACCCGGCCAAGCGCTGGAAGCAGTACCCGCAGGTGATCGAGGACCTCAAGGCCAAGGCCAAGCAGCGCGGCCTGTGGCAGCTCTGGATGAACAAGGCCCAGTACGGCGAGCACGGCGGTCGCCTCTCCAACCTCGAGTACTCGGTCATGGCAGAGGTCATGGGCCACGCCATCCGCATCGCGCCCGAGGCGACCAACTCGTCCGCACCCGACACGGGCAACATGGGTGCGCTCGCTGCTTCCTGCTCTTCGTGTCGTGACTCCGCGCCAGGATTCAAAACTGACCTTCAAGCACTGCTCTCTGCTTCGTTCCGCTTTTCCGCCTCTTCTCGCCCTTTTTGCCCCCTCCTCCCTTCCGCTCCACCTTAATCTCCTACTTGCCCTCCCGCCCGTTGACGCGCAACTCAATGACAACCATACGCAGAGGTCCTCGCTCGCTACGGCAACAAGGAGCAGCAGGCAAAGTGGCTCAAGCCGCTCATGGAGGGCAAGATCCGCAGCAGCTTCGCCATGACCGAGTACGGTATTGCTAGCTCTGAGTGCGTTGATGTTCTCTCATCGACATCTTCAGAGTCTCGGCTCCGTGCTATTAGGACTCGCTCAACAAGCCATCGCGACTACCAAGCTGACGATCTCCGTGGACCTTCCCAACCTCCCACCCTCTGCCGTCCATCCATTCTCGGCGCCCTCTCACAGCGCAACCAACATCCGCACCTCGATCGTTCTCGACGAGAAGACAAACGAGATTGTCATTAATGGGCACAAGTGGTGGATCTCGGGTGCGGGCGACCCTCGCAACAAGATCCACCTCGTCATGGGCAAGTCGTACGTCGGATTCTCCTTTCTTCCTGCGCACTCGTGCTATGTGTGTGAGCTGTTGACTGACGGCCAGGTGCACAGGGACCCGAAGGCGAGCAAGTACAAGCAGCAGAGTATCGTGCTCGTTCCGAGCGACACTCCGGGCGTCAAGCTCGTTCGCCCCATGCAGGTGGTGCGTGTCTCATCCTCTGAGTACTTGCTGCCGCTGTTCTGCTTCGGCACTCCGAAGAGCTCGTCAGAGGCGCTTAGCTGACGCGCACTCACCCGTCCCTCAGTTCGGCTACGACGACGCGCCCGAGGGCCACTTCGAGGTCATCTATGAGAACGTGCGCGTTCCCGCGTCGAACCTCATCCTCGGCTGGGGCCGCGGCTTCGAAATCATCCAGGGCCGCCTCGGCCCCGGTCGGCTGCACCACTGCATGCGCTCGCTGGGCATCGCGTCGCGCGCGCTCGACCTCGCGCTCCTCCGCGCGACCGACGAGCGCAAGAGCACGTTCGGCAAGCGCCTCTTTGAGCACGGCGCCGTCGTGAGGGAGCTCGCCGAGAGCAGGATCTCGATCGACCAGGCGAGGCTCCTCGTCCTGGCGGCGGCGCTCGTCGTCGACCAGCACCCCGAGCGTGCCAAGGGTGCGCTGAGGGAGATTGGCATGGCTAAGGTACGCTCTCGCTTGGGTCCTGCGCGGCGACTGTGGCTGTCGAACGGCTGCTGCTGCGCCGTGCATTAGTACTGGCTCGTAGATGAGCTGACCTTCTTGAACCCTGCAGGCCTTCGTCCCGACGGTGGTCAACACGGTCATCGACCGTGCGATGCAGCTGCATGGCGCCGAGGGCATCTCGCGTGCGTCGCGGTCCTCTTTCTGCAGCTCCCGCTCCGCGCTTCAGCTGATGTACCCCTCCCGTGCGTTTTGCAGAGGACACCCCTCTCGCCGCGCTTTGGGCGCAAGTCCGCACTTTGCGCTACGCCGACGTACGTCCACTGCGTCGGGCTCACTCTGCTCGTCTCGCTGACCTCGGCTGTTGCGCCACGCAGGGTCCCGACGAGGTGCACCTCGACCAGCTCGGCCGCACCGAGCTCAAGCGCGTCGACGCCGTGCGCGCCAAGTACGCGGGAGTGCAGAAGCGCGAGGACGAGCTGATGAAGGGCGAGAAGGCGAAGGCGAAGCTCTGAGCGCGAGCTGAGCGCGAGGGCGAGCGAGGAATGGAGTCTCGTTTTCTGGTGTCGTACTTTGTTCAGCGGTGGATCAGTGCAAACTCAGTACCTTTTTTTGTCTGTTCCAAGCTACTGTCCGCTGAGGCGAGAAAGCTCGAACGCCGCCGAATGCGGGCCTTCTCAATCGGAAGATGACGGTCAAGGCAGCGCGCTGCTCGACTGCGTTACATGCACGGCGTGGATCCTGTTTTTATACTGACACTGACAACAGGCACGGGCGGGGGAGAGGTATTTTGCGGACATTGGCCTGTGCTGCGACGACTACTGCCTCGACAGGTCCGTTACGTTCTTCGAGTGCCAGAACATGAGTCGGTCCCATTCGTTGGGAGGAACGATCTCCATCCCCGTCGTCGTCGGCGCGGACGGGTCGGCCGTCGCCTCGAGCTGCTGCGAGACGACGAGGCGCGGGAGGAAGCGGTACTCGTCCGAGGCCATGTGCCACGTCGGCGCAGTCGAGAGCTTGGCCTTGTTTGGGCTGTTGGTACAGGTTGCGTCAACAAGGAGGCGCACAAGGACGGACGAGAGGCGCATGAAGCCGGCTCACTTGCTGTACTTCAGGAAACTCGAAACGTAGGCGCGCCACTCGTGCGCGACCGCAGCCTCAGTCGCATTCATACTCGAGGTGGCGTTCTGCAAGTAGTAGTCTGTGCGGGTGTCATCATGTGAGTGGGCATTCAAGGCTAGAGTGGCTGAGTAAGCGTACTGTCCGACGAGTGCGAAGCGCCGTACCAGCCTTCGTAGTTGGGGTTGGGCTCACTGCAAAGCAAAGAGTATCACAGTGTCAGTGGTAGTAGCATCCGGCGAGCCTGAAACCCGGAACTGTACGCACGGAGAGTTGAAGCGGAGCATGTAGCTTGGCAGACCCTTCGCAGCGTGCGCGCGAGCGACCATCCAGGCGCCACCATCGGCGAGGAAGTCGTTGGACAGACCGAAAGAGCGGAAAACGGCGTCTTGATCACAGTGACGATGTCAGTCAGGCCATGCTCAGTCAGGGGAGTAGAAAAGCGAAACCTACCCTTGTAGGTGTTGGTGTCCCTCGAGGCATTGACAACGGGCTCCGGGTAGATGCGCGCAACCTCCGAGAGCAGCTCATCGGTAATGAGCGGGCCGATGCTGCTGCGAGCCTGCGCGGTTTGATTCGTGCTCGGGTTGGGCGACAGGCGCACGACCTCGTTCGTGACATGCGCAGCTGCCGGGAGTGAGTCAGTCGCTGCAGTCACTGGACGGACTCCACGAACGGAACGAACCGATGACGGGAACTTTAGCAATCTTGCCTTGAGCATAGAGACGCGACGGCTGGTCCGTCAACGTCTCGCCGTCAATGGACGGAAGCCAGCCCGGCCAGGAGAAGCTGCAGACGGTCACTTGTCAGAATACTGCATGACGGTATCATTGTGAGAGAGGGGCGGACCCATCGTCCTGGGTCGTCCGGCTAAAGTTGAGTGCGGCGAGGCGGATTGTCTCCGCAGGCAGAGCGCGCATGCAGGCGAGCTGTTGTGCCGCACCCTCTTTCGTCGAAGCGGAAGCCGTGCAATTGACCGAGCTTGCGAAAGCATCGTTGCGAGTCTGCCAATGCCGTGAGAGGTGGTCAGAAAAGCGCCGCAGATATCTCGGGAGAGGATCTGCGTACCGTAAGCTCCTTGACCGGGTAAGCAGCGTACTGCTGAATACTGCGCGGGATAGCCTTGTGGAAATTAGGCTTCTTGCCGTCGTACAGGATGAGCTGGGTCATGATGGCGCCGCCGCCGCCGCTCTGGCCCGAGATGGCGATGTTGTTCGGGTCGCCGCCAAAAGCCTGTGTAACGTCGTCCTGAGGGTGAGTTCTGGTCTTGCTATCGATTCAGAAGACAGGAGACCCTTACAGCAATGTTCTTGTGCACCCAATCGACGCAGAATCGACTGTCGAGGAGACCAACGTTGGCCGTCTCACCCTCGCCTGCTGCGCTTTCGCTGTTCCAGAAGCCGAGCACTGCATTCGCGAAACGTCAGTAGCCTTCTGCATGGCCTGGCATCCAGGTTGGACCTACATCCGAGGCGGTAGTTGCAGTTGACGGCGATGATACCCTTGTCCTGGCCGACAAAATCGCCGAACGGGTTGTTCGGGGACTGCACGAACACGTAAGGTTATGTCAGGTCAAGCTTAGGGGGTTTGTATGGGAATGCGAGCGAGACGTACCTGGCTGTTCTGCATGCCACCGCCATGCGTGTACACCTGAACCGCAAGCTTGTCTCCCTTCTTGGCTCCAGCAGGAGCCCAGATCCAGGCCTATGGAAGGAAGGGTGAGAAGGGCGCAGAGGCGAGTAAAGCGGAAGGGAGCGGACCTTGAGGCAGTCCTCCTGACCAGGTCCAGCGTTCACGCCGACGAAAGATGTCGTGCCGAATTGGACACAGGCGGTGGGCTGGCCGTCAAAGTCGGCAGAGACGTCCTGTACCGTCGAGTTTTGCGGTGCGAGCGGGCGAGGTGCTGGAGGAGCTCGAGTAACGTCAGCGGAAGGACGACAATTGAGTGCAAGTGCCGCGACTCACCCTTGAAGCGGAGGTCGCCAACAGGAGGAGCAGCATACGGAATCGCTGCACAATGGAAGGAGTCAGGACTGATGAACGTGAGCGTAGACGGAGAGAACAAGGAGGAGGCCTACCTTTCCAGCTGTGTACGGTGCCGTTGTTCTCGACCGTGCCTAGGTACTTGCCGTACTTGCCCAGGTCGACGATGGGTCCGTCGGCGTGAGCTGCCGACGCCGCAGGCGCAGCTGCAGCTGACGACGAGAGGACGAGCGTCGCGAAGAGCGCGGCGAGGGACGAGACGAGCATGCTTTTAAGCTCCACAGTCGCTAGCGGGAGCGCGAGTGGGAGAGTCAGGAGCAAGAGCGCATGCTGGGAGGAGACGCAGCGAAAGAAACACGGCCCCACATCGGAAAGGAAGAAGGATCTGCGCGCACTAGCGCATGAGGCGGCGGCTTCATTTCCATGCGGGAGGGGACAGCTTTACCCGCGTCCGGGTTCCGGTACCGGCGATGTGGAGACGTCTACTTGAGTTTGATCGATGGAGCCGAGAGGTGCGGAGAAGCGGACAAGGAGGCGGGGTGGAATCGGCAGGCGAAGAAGTCTTGCGTACCGCCACCGTTCTTCCTATATTGACAGCGCACGGCGGTGTCAGGGACGTCGAATGAGCATGAACGGCTTCGCACAGACTGCCGGAGCGACGGCATGTCTGGGTCGCGGCCTTCTCAAGCTGGAGCACGCGGTCAGCGCAAGGTCAGCGCGTCGTTCTTCCACCTGCGCCTGTCAGCTGTCTCCGCTGCGGTGATCATTAATCCCGCACTCTCGCAACCTCCCACCGGGAGCCGTGCGCATCGACACGAGCGTTCCCTCGTCAATCTGATACCGCCCACGTCGCGCGAGGGACGCATCCGGAGCGAAGACCGGAACCAGTAGAAGCCACGAAACGGAGGGTCGAGAGCGAAAGCGAGAAATGAACCAGGTGCACCACCGCGGCGAGGTGAGGCGACCGGGCTCTGCGAGAGGAGGAGCGGCAGCAAGCCCGGAGAGGTGCGCGAGTCAGGTGATTAGGGCATTCCGCGCAAGGGAGTCGATACCGTCCAGAAAAGTGCAGCACGGCACAGTGAGGGTGAGGCATACCTAGATGAAACGCGAAGAGGACGATCAGCCGGCGTCGTGCGACGCATGCCCTGTTGCACTCGCCGGGGACAGACGGTCATGACACGGTGAAAGGGCAACATCTGCGCTGCAGCTAGAGCCGTGAAGAGCGTTATTCTTGAGGGAAGCCCCGCAATGCTGTGTCAGTCCGTCCAGCGAAGTCGGCCGCCACCGAAAGACTGGCCAATTCGGCTTCAAGCCTGCACCCACGCAATGCGCAACAATCGTGAGATGCCAATGCAAGCCGTGATGAACGGATCGTGAACTCTAGGGATGAAAGCACTGTCGGAAAAAAAAAAACTACTGCGTGCGGCGCTTACTGCAGTCGGATGGGCCCGTTCCAGCGCGGCTCGATATCCCTGAGCGGCACGCATGAGTCAACGAGGCGTCTGATAACGGAAGGCAGCGTTCTCGAGCAGGCAGGCAGCGACGCACAAGTTGCCCGTAAAGTCGTTGCTGCCCGGCTCGTCCTCGTCTTGGTACAGCCGGCCGTACTCGAGGAGCAAGCTGTTGATGAGGGAAATCAGCACATCGCTACTAGAGTGACACAAGTGATGGAAAGACGCACCGGAATTGGTAGGCCTCGAGGTCCGCCCAGCGGTAGCACTTCTTGACCCACTCCTTGCCCGCCTGCGCAATCTCCTTGCCCAGGTCGTCGTGCGCGCCCTCGCCGTTGATGCCGCCGCGGAAGAAAGCCATGATGTCCCACATGTCGGCGTAGTCGACCTATATCGGCGAGAGGGTCAGCATGGCGAGAAAGCGAGGACGCTCAGGAGGGCCACACACCTGCATCGGGATGAAGTGGAGCCAGGCTGCAGGCAAGTATAATCAGCAGGATGAAGCAAGCATCTCGTCCTCTCGAGACTCACGGATGGCCCAGTCCTGTGGCAGGGAGGTACAGTCAGCGGGAGCGAGAGTGGGAAAGAGGTGGATGCACGAACCGTCCAGAACTCTGGGAAGATCGTCGCCTTGACGACCGCCGCATTCGAGCTGGACGCAGGGAAATTAGCTGAGTGCCACGGCCTGCGGGGCGCAGGAGAGCGCACAGCATGAGTCGGCGGAAACGGCCAGACCACGAGTTGCCGTCGACATCTGTGAGGAGAATGGCGTCAGTCGTCGCTTTTGGCGGGGTTCACGTGGGCAGCGCGTACCGAGCACGTATTTGTACAGGCTCGCGCGGTCAAAGCTGAGCCTGCGGTCGTACCCCTGGAACACCTCGAACATCTTGTCGCACGTCCCGTCCTCCTTGACGCACTGCACGGCGGGCCCGACCATGCCCGTGTCGAGGAAGAGCGGGTTGACGCGGTAGTTGGGCACCTCGATCGTGCGCATCACGTCGCGCTCGTCCGTGATCGTGATGTTGCGCCGCCCGTCCTCCTGGTGCGAGAGGAGGTGCAGCCGCGCGCGCTGCGTCGTCCGCCAGGGCGTGGTCGCCTCCCACAACGGCCCAGACGTCTGCCCACGCCACTGCAGCGACGTGAAGGGGCGCTCTTCCCATGCCGGGTCGTGCTTCGCTTCGAGCTCGAGCTGCTCGACGATGAGCGCGTGCACGTCGCCGAAAGTCGTCTGCACGCCGGGCGTGAACATGGGGATGACGGGCGTCGGATGGTGCGAAAAGACCCAGGACGTTGTGCAGTGCGTGTGGCGGTAGTGCGGCGCGTAGCACACGTCCATGTAGCCCTTGAAGTCGGCGACGAGCGAGCCGTTCGCGCCTTTCGGGTGAGGGGGCATCTCGAAACCGGTTGCAGTGAGGTCGGCGTGGTAGCCGTAGCCCTCGAAGCCGAGCTCGCGGGCCGGGCTGCCTGGAGGGCAGAAGATCGGGTAGCCCCAGTTCGGGAACGGGCCGCGCTCCTTGGGCTCGAACGGCGACTCCTCGTCATCGTCGTCTGCATGAGGGAGAGGTGAGCTCAGAAGCCGTGCTGAACGAGGTAACTGAGTACGTACACTCGCCCCGCTTCGCGAGTCCCTCCAGCCGTGTCCGCTCCTCGGCAGCGACGGCGATGCGAGCGTTGTCGTGCCCGTTGTAGATGATAGTCATGTCGGGAAGCAAGTGCGCAAAGCGCGACATGAGCGACTCTACGCCCTTTGCGCGGTCGTGGTGCGCGAGCGGGCCCTCGCGGAGGACGCGCCCCTTCTCGACGCGGATCGTCCAGGTCGTGTCCATGATGGTCGGCAGGTGGTCGACGCGCTTGCGCAAGACGGAGGGCTTGAACGCGCGGTACATGAGGAGGTCCTTGTCGATGAGGTCAAACTCGTCGATGAGGAGCACCTTGTGCGCCTTGGCGAACGCATACCTGCAGCGTGAGACGAGTTCAGCGCGGGTTTCCGAGTCATTTTCCAGTCGCAACACGCACCACTTGTCAAAGCCCTTGGGCGGATTGCGCCCGTACCTGCGCTTGTACTCGCGCACGGCCTGCTTGAACGTCGAGCTCTGCCGCGCCTGCAGGTCGTCCCAGTCCTTTCTCGCCTTCTTCATGAGCGCCGGGATCGGGTGCGGCTGCCCGTCCACGAGCGGCATGCGGCTGTCCTGCCCGACGGCGGGCAAGTCGCGCGGGTCGAGCGCGCGCGCCGTCGAGGCTCGCAGCGGCGCGAGCCGCCCTGCGCCGACTCCGCCGCCGTGGAGATTGTCCGAGCCAAAGTGCTGCTGGCGCCCGCCCTGGCTGCGCCAGCGGATGGCGTCGGCGGCGCGCTGCGGGATGTAGGGGCCGACGGCGCCCTGCACGCGCAGCTTGACCGACTGGGACGAGGGCGACGTCGAGTAGGTGAGGTAGAAGATGAGAAAGACGAGGAAGCCGACGATGGGGAAGAGCGGGCCTCGTCGCCCCAAGAGGTAGACCGGGCGCAGGATGATGTTGCGCAGGAGAATGAGCGGTCCACCGCCTCCTCGTCCTGGCCCGGGACCCGAGTCCGAGTAGAAGGGGCGCGGTGCGGCGCTGCTCTGGCGCTTGCCATAAGTCGGCAGGGTGCCGTTGCCGCGGTCTCGCGAGTCCTTGCGGCCGAGGCCGAGCATGTTGAACCAGGACGACGACGATGCGAGCGAAGGCGACACGGTCGTGTCGGACTTTTTGCGCAGGTGGTGAGCGCCCGACGCCCCGCCGATGCGCGGTGTCTGCGGCACTCGCGGGGTGGTGCTCCCCTCGGCGATGAAGGGCGACGGCGGGACGGAGAAGGTGTGCGACGAGGGAAGCGCTGGACCTGCTGAGGCGTCAGCTCGGGAGGACCGGCAAGGGGCGGAGCGGGGCGCACTCGGGTCGACGAGGAGCGACGCGCGTCGCCCTGCTTTGCTCTGCGGCAGTTCCATGCACCCGCAGCGCCAGCGAAGCAGCGACGCGGAGAGGCGGGTACGCGCGTTCACACAGTGATCGCACCGCCAGGGAGCGCTGCAGACAGCGAGATACGCGGGCTTGGTAGCTAAAAAGGCCCGGCGCAGCCTTGGCCCGGCAGCAGAGCGGCGACGAGGCGTCGAGGCGAGAGTCGGAAACCCGCGCGGAACAGCGCCTTCGATCACTCGCCGGCATTGCTCTCCAGGCAGCAACAGGGATAGCACTGCAATGCATTCGCTCAAACAGTCTCGAACGCCGTCTCCGCTGCCCTGTCCTCGTCGACGTCCTGCGCCGACACTTCCCCCTCGACCTCGCCCGCGACGTCTTCGTCAAGCTCGTCCTCCTCGGCGTCACGCCCCTCATCATTCTCAGCCCGAACCTCAGGAGACGAGCTCCGATGCGCGTCCTGCCCCTCGAGGTCGTCGACTCTCGCCCTCAGCTCCGCGACCTCGCCCAGCAGGCCCCTTCTCACCTCGCGCAGCACGTCCACCTTGCCCCTCCACCTCTCGCGCTCCGCTCCCCACTCGCTCTCCCGCTCGCGCAGCGCCGCCTCGCGCTCCTCGGCGCGCTCGACCCGCCCGTCCGCCTCGCGCAGCGAGCGAGACAGCGCCCCGATCGCCTCGTCGCGCAGCGCGAGCTCGCCCGCGAGTCGCGTCACCTCGCCGCGCAGGTACTGCACCTCGTCGGCGCGCGGGCCCGCGCTCCCGGCTGGCGACGCCGCGACCGCGCGCAGGTGCGAGATGACGCCCTCGATCGAGAGCGGGACGAGGCGGTACGACGCGGGCGCCTTGGGCTTGGGGAGTACGGGCGGCGGAGTCGGTGCGCGCGGGAACTTGTCGAGAAAGGTCGCGCCCCAGCGGCTGGTGGGCGCTTCAGCGGGTGGGCGAGCCGGCGCCACCACGGGCGAAGGTGAGCGTTGTGCGATTGCGTCGCCATCGGCCAAAGCCGAAAGGCCGTGCTGCTGCGGAAGCTGAGAACGGTCGCAACTGCCTAAAGGGACACGATGGGCGAAAGGCTCGGGCTCGTAGGGCTCGTCGGTGCCGGCGGATGCCTCGACGGGCGACGGCAGGTCAAAGATCAGGTCCACGCTGCGACAAGTCAGAAGCTTGGTCAATAGACAGCACGTAGCGAGGAAGCATATCAAGCTCACAGCGTCTCGTCCGGATCATCCACCTCTTCGCCCGGCACTTCTCCCGGCAGCGTCTCGCCAAACGCCTCGAACGCCTCTCCCTCGAGCCCCTCCATCTCACGCACGAGGTCTCGCACCTGCCTCTGCTGCTCGACCGTAAGCGGAACCTGCGTGCCGCCCGTCGCCGCAGCAGCTCGCTCAGGCGTCGCCGGCGCCTTCGCTGTGTCGACACTCTTGCCCTCGCTCGCGTGCAGACGGGTCGAATGCGCAAGCTGCGCATGCACACGGGCAATTCCACCGAGCGGCGCTGCAGGCGGCGAGCTCGACGCAGGTTGCTCGAGCGTGCTCGAGGCACGCGAGCGCCTCGGCGCGGCGGCGACAGGAGCAGGAGGGTCAGCAGCGAGGGGAGAAGAGCGGCGCGTCTGCAGCCGCGCGAGGACCTCGTCGGGGAGGTTGATGGACGATGGGACCGGGCGGAGAGGGGAGGAGTGAGTTGGCGTGCGGACTTGGCGCGAAGCGCATGCGGGAGAGGCGGGAGTCACGGTGCGATGCGAAGGGCGAGAAGGCGAGCGAGGCGGGCGCTGGACCGCCTGAATGTGAGAGCTCAGGGCGGATTCAGCGGGATTGCCAGGTGGAGGAGAGCGGATTGAAGCAGGGGCTGGCTCGTCCGGCTCGAAGATGGGTTCGCCGTCCGAGTCAAAATCGGGGATCGCAAGCACAAAATCCTCCTCAGCCTGGACGCGAGCACTCGGAACTGGTGGAGGTTCCTTCGACGTGCTCGAGCGAACGCGTTTCTCAAGAGGTTCGACAGGGTCGTCGCACAACTCCTTTGGCGGGCGAGGGCGCTTGTGCTGGGCCATCGCAGCAGCTGTGGTGGACGCGCCCGGCTCGGCATCCTCGGACGCAGTGACGAGCTCGGAGAATGGCTTGGGGTGCGGGCCACGGTAGCGAAAGCGGTCGAGGGCGGTTGCGGGATCTGACCTGACGCCGGACACCTCGTCGAGGTCAACACTCTTGCCTTTACGCGAGAGCGAGGGCTTGGTTGATGAGCTCGTTCGGCAGATTGGAGCGCTGCTGTTTTTGGGCTTGGCTCTGGACGAGCGCGCACGCGGCTTGGCGAGGCGCGAGGGGTCGGGAGGAGAGGGCTGGAGGGCGGGGTCGTCGGCAAGCTCGTCGATTTCGCTCGAGTGCGATGACGAGGGCTGCTTGGCCTTCCTGGGCATCGTCGCAGCCACGCTCGCGCAGCGGGAAGAGAGGAAGGAGGAGAGAACGACTCGAGCTGATGAGGAGACGGCGGAAGACGACGATGCCTCGCGAGGACAGGCGGGCCTGTAGACCTGGCAAGTAGATCACTACAAGTCCGGCCAGAGCAGCTCAGCAGCAGCAGGACAGCGTCGCGGCGAGTCAGCGGGAAGGGCAGGACGAGACGAGCGAAGGCGCGGGTTGGGCGTCGTCGCTGCGCTCTGCTCGCCGCCAGAGAGTCGCAAGAGCGCCAGAAATGTCGAGCAAGTCTCGGTAGACGCGCTCCTGCTCTTCCCGCCGCTTCACACGCCGCTCGCTCGCCTGCTTGTCGTTCCTCGGCTACTCGCGCCTCATCGCCTCGACAGCTCGAGCTGCAGCCCGCAAGGATGGCCGCGAGGGACCCGAGGACGCTTCAGAGCTCTGCCACAAGCGCCCAGATCAGGTGCGCACCTCGTTCCCTCCCTCTGAGTCCTCACCTCCCCCACTGACCTCAACTTCGGTCAATCTTGCAGGGACGCAAAGGGCTTGGCACTCGAGCTTAAGAACCTCGTCAAGCGCAGAGAGCCCTGGGACCGCGATGTCGACTTCCAGCGCGAGTCGTGCGTCTCAGCCCCCTCCGGTCATGCCCGTACTTGCTTGCACTGACACCAGCCTGCCGCCGAATGCAGACTCAGGAAAGCCTATCTTCGCATCATCTTCTCGCCCAGTCTCGCGAGCGGCTCGACTACCCATCTCGGCCGCACGCCGTCGACACTTTCGTCGTCCTCGGCCACCAAACAGCAGCTCGACATCCTCAACCTCCTCTGGCTCGATACCGCCCACGCCCTCATCCAGTCGTACCGCGCCCGCCTCGCCGAGCTCGACAAGCAGATCGCTGCCGCGCCGAAAGCGCACCGCAGCAAGGGCCGCTCAGGAGCCGGAACCGGAGGCGGTGGCGGCGAGGTCCAGTCTGCGGCCGTCGGGCCTGTTGCGCGCCGCAAGCTCGTCCACTCGTTCCGCCAGTTCCTCAGCAAAGAGGAGGACTTCTGGCGCACCCTCTGCGGGCGCCTCGCGAGCCGCCTGTACCCGGAAGAGGCGGACGAGCTGCGCGCGGTCGGGATCGTCCGCAGCAGCTTCCTGTCGTCCAGCGACGGTGACTCGCGCGACGGTCTGCCCAACGCCGCGAGCTCGTCTGAGGTCCCCTTCGACCAGCTCGACGAAGACGAGCGCCGCGCCCGTCGCGCAGCCGTCCTGCCGCTCGCGCACAAGGCCCTGATCTGCTTCGGCGACCTCGCGCGGTACTCCGAACTGTACAACGAGTCGAGTGTCGCGCCGGCTGCTGCGAGTGCTGGCGGGAAGAAGGGCGGCGGGAAGCGCGGCGGAAAGGGCGGACCAGGCGGCGCGCAGGACAAGCGCGTCAAGACTTACACCAAGGCGGCCGAGTGCTACCACCAGGCGCGGCTGTTGATGCCCGACAACGGTACGTCATGCAGGTTCCACAATCTCGACCGAGCTTGCTGACAGCCAGCTTCGCAGGCAACCCTTCCAATCAGCTTGCTGTCCTCGCACAATACACCGCCGAGCCCGTGTCATCCGTCTACCACTACTACCGCGCGCTCTGCGTTCGCTCACCTTTCACAACCGCTCGCGCGAACCTCCAAATCACGTTTAGCAAAGCCGTCACACGGTGGTTCGCCCCCGAAGGCGGCGAGCCCAAGGGTGACGAGGGCGACAAGTTCCTTTCTGCCTTCCTTGTTCTGCAAGGCATTCTTTTCACGAAAGAGAGGTGTGTCCTGTCGCTCTTTGCCCTTCACCAGCGTGCTGACCATTTTCCTGCACACAGGCTCGCCGAGCTCCCTCCTCTCGCCAGCCGCTGTCACGATCTCTTCCGCACCGTCCTCGCCGAACGCATCTTCACCTCGGATGTCGTCACACGCATCGTTGTTGCTTCCCTCTCGTCCGTCTGGGACGCACGCATGTCGCGGTCGGCGAGTCAGGCCTCGCTTGCGCGCTCCAAGACGGGCTCGACTCTCGCAGCGAACGCTCCGACAACCGAGTCGAGCAGTCCGCGCACGAACCTCGAGCCTGAGTGCATCGCCCAGCTCGTCGCGCTCATGACGACGCTCCTTTCGGTCAGCACGTCCGAGACGATCGAGCTGTATACGGCCAACATCCAGTCCGCATCGTCGTCCGCCTCGCCGCAGTCGACGCCAAACCCCGCGCAAAACATCTCGGCCGTCCTGCGCCGCGCGCTCCCCTCGATCCGGATCGTCACCAAGTGGCTCGTCGCACAGCTCGAGTACCTCTCGCGCGTCGAGGCCCGCGTCGAGGCGAGCGAGCGCAAGCGCGCACAGCGCGGTGGCACGCGCGGGCGCACGAGCACGGGCGAGGGCGAGGAGGCGCAGCGTCCCGCCTCGTTCGGCTCCTCGGGCGAGACGAACCACTCGTCTGCGCCTGCGGGGACGCCGCCCGGGCGCACTTCGCTCGCCGAGCTGCGCGGCGCGCTCGACACGCTGTGGAGCGCGCACGCCGACTTTGCCAATGCCATGAAGCTGGCGTTCCCGCTCGAGCGGCTCCCCACGCAGCTGCTCGACCACGGCCTCTGGCTCGAGGAGGACGTCGAACTCCTCGGCTTCGCGCCCCTGCGCCGTGGTCTCAAGGGTTCTGCGGCGGGCGGGACGACAGAAGATGGTGGGCCGGTCAGTGCGAGGGAGATCAGGAGGGTTGGACGAGATGTGCACCCAAATGAGGAGCAGCTCATGCGCGTCGCCGACGGGCAGAAGGATGCGCTCATTCTCGCTGAGTCGCCTGTGCGTACATCTCCCACGATCCTAACTCATGTCACGGCCGGCTGACTGGCTTGCTCTCGTATGTCCAGCTCACGCGCATCTCGCTTGTTGACGGCGCATTCGTCTTCATCCCGCGCGACCAGGCCGTCCCGGGCGCGGACATCTCGTTCGAGCACCTCGCTCCGGGTGGAGATGCTGCAGAGGCGCGCGACGGCGACGAGGACGACGGCGAGATGCTCGACCAGGTGACCGAGGACGACCCGGTTGACCGGGCGATGCGCATCGACGCCGCCGACAAGATCGACATGGACGGCTTGAGCGACCTCGAGGATGACGATGATGACGAGGAGCAAATCGTCTACCCCGGCAGCAGGTCGTCCAGCCAGCCGCAGGTTCAGCCAATCCTGTACGCAGCCGGGTCTGCATCGTCTGGCGAGCTTCAGCTGACGTTCTTTACATCTCGACAGTCCGCCGCCCGGTCTCTCGCGCACGACGCCGCAGTTTCAGGCTCCTTCGGCCAGTCCCGCACGTACAGCCGCCGACCTCCGGCAACAGCTTCTCTCCGGCGGCGCGCACTCGCCTTCCAGCGCACCCAGCCTGAGCCCGTCGTCGAGCCACATGGGCGCTGCGAGCAATGCAGCCGGCCCGTCGCTTCTCGCACCTGCAGGAGGCGGCTCGCCCTCGCTCAATCCGGTGCACTCGATCTGGACGCCCGCGCCCGCCGGCGGCCATGCGGGTTCGCCCCTCCTCGGCAGCTCGCTCGCCACCCCGGCGGGACACCCGGCCCAGCAGCAGCAGCAGCCAGTCACGCCGCACTCGTTCGAGTCGATTCCAAACTTGACGCACGGCAGTCCCGCCGCACACGCGGCCGGCTGGCCTTCGGCGCATCCGCACCTTTCCGCGCCCCCACCGCTTCCGCCCCATTCGTCCTCATTCGCGGATCTCCCGCCGCCCGTCGCCGCCTCTGCGCTCTACGGCGGCGCCTTCGCCGCTGCACCCGCACCCGCGCTAGGGCAGGGGGTCGCCGCCCCGCCCTTCCCGCATTTCTCTTCGCCGGCTCGTCCGCCCGTGCAGCACCTTGCCAGCTCAGGCGGGTCCCCCGGCCTGTCAACTGCGTTCGCCGGTCTGCACCAGCACGCCGGCGCGAGCGGTGCACCGCCTGGATTGTCCCCCTTCGCGGCGCCGTTTGGGGCTCAAGCTCCGGCTCAGCACCAGCAGCAGTACCCGCAGGGTCACCGAGACGTGGGCGGGTGGCCGAGTGGGTATAGCTGAGGCGGACGAGAGAGTGCAGAGCGCACTCCTTCTTGCACGAATCATACCTCGTAACGGCCTTCAGCGGCGCGGACGGACGCTCCGCACGGCGACAAACGTCGTTGAACGTCCGCGTTGATACCGCAGCAGCAGCAGGAGAAGATTGCGGCCTGGATCGTAGCGTTGGGGCAGGCTGTCGGAAATGACGGAACGAAACGATGGGAATTGGTCTTGCTTTCTTATTGCACTGTCCGCCTGGGCAATCAATGTGAGGAGACATTAATTTCACAACAAGCGAGACGCGCGAAGTGTATGACCGAGAATTACAGAGCCCAAATTACCGTACTTGCTTAGTTTGTGATGTCTTCGCTGCGGATGTACGGCCCGCTCGCCGGCTTTGGGTACTTTTCCAGCACAGTCACGACGTCGCCGACCTTGATCATGCCTGCGCGCGCTGGTCGATGAGCTGGGGTCTCGCGAAAAGCAGTGAGACCAGGCTTGAGAAGCGCACCCGACTCCTTCTTAGGCGAGACGAGCATGCCGAAGCACACTTTGCGTCCTGAGATGGGCTGGACCATGCGATCTTGTTTCATCACGCCGTCAGGGAGGAGCTTGTCGCGCTTGGCTGTCTCGGGGTCGACGGAGGGGAGCTGCGAGGCGGGCGGATTCGTGAGTCGGCAGGGGCAGGGCACCGAGAGGAGCTGCACAGGACCCACCATGCAGCGCGCACAGCGCAGCCCGACCTCAATTGGTTCGTCACCAATCGTCAGCTGTTTCCACCCGTCCTCCTCCCACGGCTCGGGCACGCCCTCGACAACGATGTTGGCTCGGAAGCGGTTGATCTCGAGGCCGCCTCGCTCGGCGATCGCAGAGGGCGACCATCGAGAGGCATCAAATTCAGGGTCGGAGGCTAGTGCGGGAATGCGGGAGGAGAGCTCTCTGCAGGGACGAGCGTAAGCACGCGGCAAGGTTGTGCGAGGGGGCGAAGCGACACACTTCAAGCTCGTCGCGCTCGCAATGAGCATGCTGTAGAAATCTGCGAAGCCAACAACAGGCTGGAAGCCTTCGCTGTGCACGACGCCCGGGACCTCGGCTACGCTCCTGCGCGTGTGGCCCTTGCGGATGAGAAGCACGTCGCGTTCCATGAACTGGCTCAAAGCTGCGAGGAGCTCGGGCGAGCCGACAGTGTAGCCGTCCTGTGGGTCGCAGCCCCACACGGCATAGTCGTGGTCGAGGGAGGGATCGCTTTCCGGATTGTTCAGGTAGGTGGAAGGGTGTGCGAGCGGGACGGAGAATTGGCGAGGGGCGGCGTCCCCCGGAGCAGAGGGCACCGAGATGTCGAGCGTTCCTTTCTCGCGGTTGATGACGGGGTGAATGAGCACCATCTGCAGATGCAAAGCGCTTCAGTCGGATGTCACCGTGTCGGAGTCAAGAAGCTGACCTTGGGGATAGTGCGCGCCGTCAGGAACTTGTGCGACTGGGCGTCGACGATCATCCACTGGCGGTCATACTAGGCAGCTCAGGAGGAATGAGAAGATGCGTCACGGGAGGGCTTCCGCGAGAGACGAACCTCGAGACCCTCCTCTGAGTAGGCGCTCTCCTGGACCTTTGTTCCTCGGCAGCTCTGAGACCGAGGTGTCAGTAGAGACAGCGCAGGTATGGAGAGCAGGAGAGCCTACCTTGATGGGGAAGACTGCAGTCATGGGAAGCAAGAAGCGCGAGAGGAGACGGGTCAAGCGAGCAAGCGACAGAGCAGGCAGGACTCGAGCGCACCCCACAGTTGCTGGACGGTGATTGCGGGCTTCCTACCCGTGAGCCAGCTGAGCATGGTGTTGGCGGTGGAGCACGAGATAGCGGGATCTGCAGCGGGGAGGCGCGGGCGCACTTCAGGGGCGGCGGGCGCCACGTCAGCCTGGCGCGCGCTTCGACACGAGCGCGGCGGGAGGAGCACGGCCGACGGTTTCCGCCCCGGTTGCTCCCTCACCCACGGCCAGTGTGAGCACGCTCCGAGTCAACGAGCAAGTCCAGCGCTGACCTCCCCCTCTGCCCCCTCGCCGCCCCGCCCCGACCCGCCGTCTCGCCGTCGCGAAAACCTCCTCATCCCGCTCCCCTCGTCCTCGACCCGCCCGACGCCCCGCCCTGCGCCTCTGACAACCCCGTCGACTGCTTCTGCGTCGTCGAAAACCCCGCCCGACGCCCCTTGCCCGCTCTCCCGCGCCCCTTGTCCGCCGTTCCCACACACCCGCCTCGCTTTCGACAGCAGCATGTCGACCCAGCTTAAGGTCCGCGCCAGCGAGCTTCAGGGCAAGAAGCGCGACGAGCTCGTCAAGCAGCTCGACGAGCTCAAGACCGAGCTCGTCTCGCTCCGCGTCCAGAAGATCACCGGCGGCAACGCCTCCAAGCTTGCCCGCATGTGAGGCCGCCGCTCCTCCTCTCTCTGGCGACGCTGCTCGCGGGGCACGGTGTGACGAGGGATCGTTGCGAGGGCAGGTGGGCAGGCACGGATGGCCAATCGGCTCAGCTGGTTGAGGTGGACCGCTCGGCGAGGGGTCTGCTGGGGGGCGAGTCTCGCACGACCTGTCGTCCCTGCATCTCGCCTCGCCTGGCTGCCGCGCGTGCGTGGCTCCGGCAGATGCAGCGGGAGATTGGCAGTGGCGCGCGGCTTCGACCCCTCCTCAGCCGCTGCCCCACCTCGCCGCGCAGTCCGAATCGACGTCCTGCCAACCCTCCCGCTTCAACCTGTCGCCTCGCGTACAACAGCCAGCTGACCCTGCGTGCATGCTCGTCCCACAGCTCGGTCGTTCGCAAGTCGATTGCCCGCGTCCTCACGGTCATCAACCAGAAGACGCGCGCCAACCTCCGCGAGCTCTACAAGAACAAGAAGCTCCCGCTCGACATGCGCAAGAAGCAGACCCGTGCTATCCGCAGGCGGCTGACCAAGGTCCGTGCAACTTTGCGCACTCGCGATGTGGTGCACCGTGGGCTGACTTACGGGCTTGTCTCCCTCGCGCCGCGCAGCACGAGCGCACCCAGACCACTGAGCGCGCTCACAAGAAGGCGATCCACTTCCCGAAGCGCAACTTCCTCGTCAAGGCCTAAGCGAGCGTGGCTGCATTTGAGATGTTGTGTTTGGCCCCGGGCGTCGCTGGCGTGAGCGAGTGAGCGAGGCTGCGGCGAGCGGGCCGAGTGAGGCGGCGTGCGCGAGCGGAAGTGTACCCACTGCGCTCCTTGCATCCCCGCTACCTCAGCGACATAGCTGTGCTTCTTCGTGCTTTGGAGTCGCACCCCTCGCGAGAGATTGCCTCCCAAGATGCGGGAGGAGGGGTGACGGTGGCCTCTCCCGTCTTTTTCGCTCTTCACGCTGGCAGAGCGACACGCCGGCTGTTTCAGAACCATGTCGTGATGCGGAAGTACACCATACGACCGGCAGGAACGCATTGCGATGCTCCCCTGACTTCGCGAGCCCGGCGCCGCTTTGACCTTTGCGCCGTCCCGCCCGCTCAGGCTCGCCAGGGGTTCGTGCGGGCTCAGGCCAGTCCAGAAGAGAGGGGCTGAGTGCCTGTCGGACGGCCCGTGAGACTTGGCGCGCTCGCGGGACCGCCGATCATCCCCGTCTCCTCGTTCCAGACCTCGAAACGCTGGCGGCCGTTCTAGCTCGCTCTTGAGGCGTGTGGTGCAGCTTGACTTTGTCCACTCAAATTGCTCTGTGTGTGATTCTTCTTCGCTGTGCGCTGCTGCTGCTGCGAGACCGCCATGCTCTCCTCGTCGCTCGTCGTGGTCCCGCTCCTTGCGGCAGCTTTGGTCGCCCAACCTGCCGCCGCCTACCCGCCTGCAGCCTCCGACCCCGTCTACATCGCCCTCGTCAACAACGAGGAGACGCTGGTGGTCAAGAAGCGCGACCTCGTCGACCTCGAGGACCGTGCGACCGTCCGCTGCGCTGCCACGACCGACTGTTCTAAGGCGGCGTATGCGATTCCGCCCAACTCGCATTATGCATGTAACAAGGCGCGCGCGACCTGCACATGGTGTACGTCCCGGAGGTGCGGTCCTAGAATGCGCGCCGACGCAGAGAAGCTGATCTTAAGATCTTGTCGAACCGCAGCCTGCAATAGCGGCTATGCTTCAACCGGTACAGCATGTGCACGCAGCGCGACGACGACGCCTGCCAGCCCTGCGGGTCCGAAAGCACCTGCTGCGACGCCCGTTCTGAAGCGAACCTACGCGGGCGCGACCTTCTTCGACCAGTTCAACTTCTGGAGCAAGCCCGACCCGACCCACGGCCAGGTCAATTACCTCACGCGCGAGGCGGCGACGCGGCAGGGACTCGTGTCGGTGTCCAAGGCAGGCACGGCGGTCCTTCAGATTGACCGGAGCAGCAAGCTTGTGCTCGGGGCCAAGCGCGACTCGGTCCGCATCGAGAGCAAGGAGGTCTACCAGCCGGGGAACCTGATCATCCTCGACATGAAGCATGCACCGTGGGGACCCAGCGTGTGGCCCGCGTTCTGGCTCGTGCGTCGCTCCCCTCCTTCTCCGGTCACAACCGAGTCGACTGACTGCCGCTACCGCGCACAGTACAACTACCCGTGGCCTCAATCCGGCGAGGTTGATATCTACGAAGGGGTCAACTCGCGCACCTTCAACCAGGCGACGCTGCACACCGTGCCCGGGTGCACGCGCTCGGGCGCGCAGACGGGCAACAGCGCCGCATCGAGCCCGTCCTGCGACGCCTACGGCCCGACGTGGGGCTGCAGTAGCTTTGACTACGACCAGACCTCGTACGGCGACGGCTTCAACCGCGCAGGAGGAGGCGTCTTTGCGGTCCTCTTCGCCGAGACCGGGTGAGGCTCGCCCGCTTGCCCTCGTACTGACGGAACGTGACTCATAGGATGTGCTAACGGTTTCTGTCCGCCAGTATCTCGATGTGGCGCTTCCCTCGGGCCAGGATCCCGGCCGACATCAAGTCGGGCGCCCCGCGCTGGAAGTCGTGGGGGACGCCTTTCGCCGCATTTGACGGCTCGACGTGCGACACGCGCACCTACTTCAAGAACCAGATGCTGACATTCGTGCGTAACTTCCCCGCGCTGTTCAAGGTCGAGCTTGAGACTGACGTCTCTTGCCCTTCCCGCAGGACATCACGTATGTCATCCTATCACTACAACGTTGCATCCAACTCGTACTCATGTCTCTCCTTGCGTTTTCAACAGCACGTGCGGTGACTGGGCAGGCCAAGACGGCGTCTGGCGCGACCCGAGCCTTTCAGGTCCTGTCTACCCGCGTTACGCCAACTGCGCAGCGGCTGTCGCCGATCCTGCAGCGATGAAGGAGGCGTACTTTGAAGTGAACTACCTCAAGGGTGCGCTGCTGGCTTTCTCTACCGCCTTTACAGGTACTGCAAGGCTGACTTCTATCCGTGGCCATGCAGTTTTCTCAGTCTAGACAGCCTAGGCTCTTCTCTTTACTCGCCTGTATTCGGTGCTGTAGGAGTTGTGCTATCCCGCCGCGCTGTGGATCGATTCGAGCGATATGAGAGCTGCTCGTTTGGCTTCTGCCTTGCACTGGTGTGTCCGCCGGAGCTCGATGCTGCCAAGTCCGACTCGACAATCTAGAGCACATGGTCCAGCGCTGTCAGGAGGCATCTGCGAGCTATCTGGGAGGTATCTGGGACGGTTGGCTGCGTGCTTGCAGACCCAGTGCTCGGACTTCGCTGGTGCCCGGCTGCCGCCGGTGATTGACTCTGCTGAATGGAGCGCCATAGCATGGGAGGCCTTCCTTACACCTTGATTCACCTTTCAAGCGATCTGTGCGGCCTGCAGAAGCGTGTCGAACGGCGCGGAGTCATCGACGACCGAGCATTGCAATTTCGCCCAAGTCTCTCGAGAACGCCCGGTGCCTTCTCTCGCCTCTTTCTTTCCTTCCCACCACTCATCCCTCTGCCTTCGCCCTTCCCATCCGTCTACACGTCACGCAAGATGGCCCCGACTACGTCCAGCTCGCTCCACCGGCAGCTCGCTCACCCGTACTCGCGCGACTCCCTTCGCCGTTCGACCCGTACTCGCCGTGCGGCCCCCTCTCTCTACCCTGCTGCGGACGAGACGGGCACGACCAGCACTACTGCGACGACTGCCGCGCCCGCCTGGGGTACGCGCACCAAGCGCTCCCGCAGCGACAAGGACGACTCCACCTCAAACGTCGAGATCTCCGACAAGGTCCCTCCTCGCCGCAGCAAGCGTGCGAAGACCAGGTGCGCACGAGCCCCGACCTTTCATCGCGCATAGCGATTGATCCTCCTTTGCTTGTTCCGCGTATCTGTGACATCCCTCCCCTCCCTTCGCCGTTCTGCCCGCCCAAATTTTCTCCTCTTTCCCCCTCACTTCCCGCAGCTCGCTTGCCGTCAACAAGCGCAAGGCTGAGGACAATCCCGGCTTCACCGTCTCGGGCGACGAGGAGGAGACCACGTCGGCTAGGCCTAAGACGAACAAGCGCGCCCGTCTCTCGCTCGTTCAGACCGACTCGCCTCATCCCGCTCCGGCTCGGGGCGCTCCCGCCCCCGACGCAGACGAAGACGATTTCAGCAATTTCTGCCGTGACGAAACGGACGACTTGATGCGCGAGCATGCATCGCCCGCTGGCTCAAAGCTTTCTGGCGGGTGCGACTCTCTCGTCTCGCTGGTATCACGAGCCTGGTCCTGATGTCCAGCTCCTACAGCTCAACCTCCAACGCAGAAGCTGAGGTCTCGACTCGTCGCGCCTGGAAGTTGTCAAGCAAGGTTCAGGCCACCCCCGGCTCGTCGAGCAGGTTCGTGCCGTCGGCTTTCTTTACGCCAGACTGCTCTCACTGACACTCTGCGGTCTCGGAACTTCCATGTGCAGCACGACCAGGTCTGTCAAGCGCAAGCACGAAGATGAGCAAGAGAGCAAGACGCTCGACGAGGACAAGCACCCGTCGCCCTCGCAGGCCAAGCGCGCCCGCTCGTCGCCGGCTCGCCCGCTCAACGCCGCGCTCATTTTGAACGACGAGCTCGATAGCTAGGCCACGCAGAAGCCGAGTAAGCGCGCTCGCCTTTCCCCGGCAAAGTCGGGCGCTCCGGCCACCGCCTCCTCCGGCTCGAGCCAGGCCACGCCGATTCTCGACCTCACCGCCGAGGAGACGGAGGAGGAAGTTGATGTCAGCGACGACCGCTCGGAGGAGGATGGCGATCGCGCGGCTGCTTCGCCTGCACCCGAGGTGGCTGCGGCTCCCACGCAGTGCGTTCTCTCGACCCCTTCCCGCAGCTTGGCAACCTCCGCTCATACCTTGCGGTTCCATCGCAGCTACTTCATGACCATCTCGGCCAGCGGCTCCGTCAACCTGGACACGGACGACCAGGCCGCTGCTGCCCGCTTCGATGCACTCAGGCGCGACGGCCGCATCCACCACGGAAACGCTCTCGAATTCGCACAGTCGTACAGGGACAACATGCACAGGGCTCCGACGGCGTTTCAGCCAGCCCCGGCGACCCCGCTCGCGGCCGGCGCTCTTGCCGACATCTGGCCCGACGCTGCTGCGGTCGACCGCTTCGCCGGGCTCAGCGGTTTCGGCAGCTTCGGCGCCTTCGATGCCTTCCATTCCTCTCACGGTGCTGCCGGCTTCGGCGCGGGCCTGCCGGACGGGCTTTGAACTGGTCGGAGCAACACGGCGAACGGCTGAGACGGTGCAGATTGTCGACATCGTCTCACACGTCGGCGCCAGTCCACGCGCTCTTGAAGCGTAGGACTCGCCCAGTCCACAGTGACCTTACGGCCCTTCGTACAACGTCTTCAACTCAGGCTTTTGTTCCTTCTCTCCTTCTCGCCTCTCGCATCTCTCCCTACCAATTTGTGCTCTTCAGTTACTCGTTGTCCTCTCTGCATGCCTTGCCTCCTCTCGCGCCTTGGGCTGCAAGGATCGGCCTCCCTCTTACCTGTGATACTCGCCCGCTCTCTCTCTCGTGTTCGCTCATGTGTTCTGTGTCATCTCACATCGTCTCCTTCACGCATCGCATCTGTGCAATGGACTCGTCTCTTCAAGGAATTAACGCAGCGCGGAAGAGGGGCAGCAGCACAGAGTTGCAGCAGCTCGTCTTGCGGACGGCGAGAACTACGAGGTGAATCAGGCGAACAAATTGAAAGAGGCGTAGCGACCCGGAAGCTGCGACGTAGAAATGCGAAGGGGGAGAGGAAGGCGGCGAAGTCGGGGGAGCTTCGGACTAAGGCAGAGGGAGAGGAAGTGGAGACGAAGGCAGAGGGAGAGGAAGTGGAGACAAAGGTCGACCTGCGACAAAGAGGAAAGCAACATGCACGAAGCGAAACAGCCGAGTTGGCGGGCGCGGCTACGCAACAGAAAGGCCTCGAGTATAGGCTGCACACCAACGGTGAGGGACGAGATTACTCAGCTCGCCTGAACGACGAGGGCCGCGACGAGCGTGAGCGCCAGGGTGCCGAAGGTCATGCCAGGCCTGGCAACGGCAGCCGCGCCATTTGAGCTCTTCGCAGCGGCCGTGGTGGCCGCAGCCGAGCTGCCCGAGTCCGACGAGCTGGGCGCACTGTCGCCTGACGAAGACGAGGGCGTCGCGGTCGAGTTGGCCTCGACGGCCTTCTGAGCGAAGTACTGGCGGGTCATGAGCGTCGACTCCATGGCGTAAGGCAGCGCCCAGTCCTCGAACTGCTCGGTCTGCGAGCGGATGCAGCAGTTCAGGGGTGCGGAACGAGTACGAGTCAGAGCGGCCGTGCGCACCGAAAGATTGTCGCCCCAGCTAGCCGCGTCGGGGAAGTCCGCCGTGATCTTGACCGTCGCATCCCACATGTCCTGGTTCTTCTTGTCCCTGTAGACGAAGCCGGGAGGAGATCAGCCTCGACGTCAACCTTCTCAATCGGAGCGAGACGCGCTTCTTGACCCAGTCCTTCATGTAGCAGCCAAAGGCCGACTTGCCATCGAGCGAGACTTGTCCCTGCGAGAGCTGAAGGTGAGCGAGGAACGCGCAGGGATGAGGACAGGTGAGCGAACGTTGATCAGGCCCTGCGAGAGCGAGCAGAGGTCAGCACGAGCGCGCATCGCGACTTCGATGCGGTACGCTACTTACGAACATGCCGTTCTTGCAGTGCATGGCGACGGCGCAGTAGTAGAAGGTCGTCTCCTCGGACTTGACGGGCACCTCGAACTTGAACGACGCATTCTGCATGCCACTTTTGAAGGCGCCATCCTCGAGCGAAGCGTTGCAAATGGCGGCAGCCGACGACTGCGTGACCGTGTGTGGCTGCGAGGCGGAGTAAATCTTAGTCGCTGGTCCAGCACAGCAGAAAGCGGAACTCACGCCGGCGCCCCAGACGAACTCGACCGTCTCGCCCGGCTTGGCGGCGATGTTGAACGGGACCATACGCTGGAGGGAGAGCATCGCGTCAGCCGCCGTAAAGCGGAATGCGCCGTCCCCCGGATGTGAGTGAAGCGCACCAGATCGCCCTTCTTGGGCGCGACGACGACTTGCAGCGGGCCGGCAACGAGACCGGTGTCGTTCGCAGGCGGAGCGGCCGGAGCACTAGCTTGGCCAGTCTCGGTGGGCGGAGGAGCGGAAGCAGACGGATTGGCGACTGCGTCAGTCGCGGTCGCGGCGGGCCAGCCAAGACCGCTCGCTGTGACGAACAAGCGTGAGAACCGCAGGTCAAGGAAGCGCATTCGTGCGATCGACGTACAAGCCATGCACTGCTGGATGCAGGCGTCGTACGGAGAGCCAGCGCCCGAACCCCACCCGCCGTCCCCGGACGCCGCAGTCTCGGTCGGTGCCCAGTTGGCCGTGTCGTAAGGCTGCGCGGCAACGGCGGTCTCGGTCGGCGCACCGGCGCTCGCCCACGAGTCGGCACTGTAGTCAACCGGCGCGGCCGACGCCTGGTCGTCTTGCGCCCAGTCGCCCGAGTCGTCGTTCTCGTCCGTCGCAGCAGCGTCCCATCCGTCGCTGCTGCCGCCGTAGTCGCCCGAGGAACTGTCCGCGGAGCCGTACGAGTCGGTCTCGTGGCTACGAGCCCAATGGGCAAGTCGGCGTTTTCCGAGCGAGGCGGGCGAGTGGCGGTCTGTGCGGGTGCAGAAGAGCGTCAGTCACCAACTCGTGGATCGTCCGTGCCCGCTTTGTCGAGCAAGCTCGAGGGGAAGCTTGACTGACCGAGCGCGAGGACGAGCGGGGCGAGGAGAGCGAGCGAAGCGAACGCGGTCGAAAGCTTCATGGCGGGCGAGTCGAGACGGCGGCCGGCGCAGATTCGAGCGGGTGCTTGCGAGAGACGAGAAAGGGACAACAGAAGACTCGAATCGCGTCGAGCGAGCAGAGCGAGCGTTGACTGGAAGAGCGAGGCGGGAGAGGGGGTCAGTGCGGGAGCGAGAGGACTGTGGGAGAGAAGGCGGGATGCGCACCCGGCAACGGAGCACAGCGATGAGGGTGCAGATGAATCCTCGCAGAGGCGAGCAAGGAGAAAAGCGGGAGGGAGAGGAGGAGAGAAGGAGGAAGAGAGCCAACGGCTCGCTCGCGCGCAGCTCGTTCGGCTCCCGCTCTCGCCCGCTCGACCCCGAGCTCCGACTTGCGCCCGTTTCGCCTGGACCTCCTCCTCACTCTCTATACCACGCAGTGCCGCTCACAGGATCCGTTCGCGCCGTCCAATATTTCCGCGAGAGCGAGGACCGAAAGGCTCCGCCCTATCCTGCCTGCGTTCGAGCGGTCCGAGCGGGACTCTGTTAGACGTGCAGTCAGACGATACAAACTTGTACGACTGCGGGAGCGAGCGCACGTACAGTGCGCGGAGCAGAACGCGCCACTGGGTCGGGGCGTCCGTTGCGCTGGTTGTGTTGCCGGAATTGCGTCGCCGCGACATGCCTTGGAACGACGCTCCATGCCTTAGCTGAAAGATCATGACGCGGATTACATGCTAGCTGCCTGTGTAAGACGCCGTGCGAGCCAGTCCTTTCGCATAGAGCGTAAGATCAAGGAGGGCGACAGCACATCTGCGGGTGGACTAGAACCGAGGTCCCCATATGTTTGCGGAAACGCGTCAATCTCGACCGATGGTGGTGACGGCGAGTCTGCTGCAGGACGTCAATGCGCCCTGTCAGTCGCTATAGACATGCAATGAGCGTCTCGAGCGAGGAGGGGACGCACATTGATTTCCTGGCGGTCACCTCTCTTCGTGACTGACTTCACTGAGACAGAGGTACCGTCTGGCAGCTCGACGACACGAGAGCGGGGTCTGCCGTGCCGCGAAGGAGCCTTACAGCAAGGACCAGAAGGGAGACCAACTCGAGGACATGCTGCCGGTGGATCAGGCTATATGCGAGCTAGCGTTTTAGAGTCGCAGTCACTGAGCCAGCGCCAAGTCAGCGAGACGAACGAATGGAGCGACGAGGACGTCAGCAGAGCCGGCGAAGCGATGTAGCGTTGAGCACGACAGCAGCGAAGCCTCGCACAGGAGCGAATGAAGCCCATGCATGCGAGGGAGAAGCTGCGCATTGCCCGATGAAACTTCTCGCCGAGAGATGCGAGATGGAGAAGGTTGGGAGGCCGTGCAACACGGGCTCGCTGTGGGACGGGGCAGAGAGGATAGCTGCAAGCAATCCTCAATATTCTCTGCATGCGCTGTCCGTAAGTGCGCCTGAACGATCGCAGGATAGCCTGAGAGTCGCGGGACGAGAAGGGCGACGCTCGAGGACCGCTGCTGGACTTGCGAAGCACCAGCTTAGCGCAATCCGACCAGCGACAAGACACTGTCTGGCAGCTACACAGTTCCAGCACGCGAGTTCGGCGATGTTGTTCGTGCGAGAGCCCGGCCGTCGCTGACTGATGAAGCGACTCTCGCTCCGCCCGCGAGCTCCTCCGCCCAAAAGACCCTCGGAAGTCGCTAGAAAGGATGGCAGAGGTGCGCCCAGCTCTTGCAGCCACGTCTATGCCGCCCAGCTGATCGCTCGCGCTATCGCCTCGCCTCCCCACCTCGGCGTGTAGTCGACCTACAAGTTCAACGTCGTGCGTTCGATGAATGGTCGTCAAGCAGTCCCGATGAAGCTGACCATGTCGTGACTCGAGCAGAAGATGACCTGCTCCGGCTGCTCGGGCGCTATCGACCGCGTCCTCACCAAAGCACCGGGTGCGTTTGCTGCGCGCACTGGATCCCTCCGCGTGCTCCTCACGAGGGTCGTGTGAAGTGTGTCCGTTGTTCTGCGTTGCTGAACCCGCTCTCGTCCCCTGCAGAGGTCTCGTCGCACGACATCTCGCTCGACAAGCAAGAAGTGCTCGTCAAGACGTCGCTCTCGTACGACGAGATCCACGCCAAGATCGCCAAGACGGGCAAGCAGATCCTCAGCGGCGCAAAGGTTGAGGCATAGGTGGCGGCGGTGTCAGCCTTTCGAGCGGAAGGCGTGTTGGCGGTAGAAAAGAAGGAGCTCGCAATCACATCATTCCGGCGCAGGTCGCCTCGCATCAGCACGTCCTTCCTCGTGATCAGAGCATTGTGTATCCACCAAAGCGAGATGGACGGCTCTGTGCGCAGGTTCCGCTCGGAGCGTCACCCTGCCCCCTGCTCTGCGACTTCCCCTCGACTCGCAACACGCACTTTGCGAAAGTTGAGAGTGACAATGAGACAACAACAGGGCTCTACACTCGCAACGCTTCTACCCCTCCTTTCTTCTGCCCCTCGCATCCTCTCGCTGCGTTGCCTCTCCCGACGCCTTCCCCAGTGCCCACACGCCCGCCAGCAATCCCAGCACGACGGCCTGCTGGCCCGCCCCGAGCGTCGCTTCGCCCTGCGAAATGGCGTCGAGCGGGTTGCCTAGGAGAAGGGCAAAGGCGCGCGGGAGGACGAGCGTGTCCTTGAGCGCGACGACGGAAAAGAGCGCGAGCGGGGTCGTGGTCTGCGCGTGGTTGTCGCTTCGGGTGAGCGCGTACGAGACGGATGTGACCATGCGTGAATGCGTACCGAGGCAAGGTGCCAGGTCGCGGCGAGATTTGCGAGCCCGCACAAGGCCATGACCGCCTCTTGCGCCCAGAATCCCGGCTCGGTGAAGAAGCTGTAGTGCCGGTAGCGGCGGATGTCGGCGAGCTCGGGCGAGCTGAGGGTCGGGAGGGCGAGGAGGATGATGGATAGCGCGAGGTGGATGACGAGAGAGGGTGGGCGCGCCGGCCTGCGGGAGGATTGGTGAGCGAAGCTTGCGTCTCCTAGAAGCGGCGAGCGTACCACTGAGATAACTCCGTTGGCTTGCATTTGCCCGTTTCCGCCTCCCGACCTCGCGCTTGCGCGGCTTGTAGCGCCACGACGCACCCAACTGAACTGGCCGCCCATGCGAGCGCGAAAAGCCAATTTGATCCGCTGCTGTAAGCAGTGACGCCCTGTCCTGCGACGAGCGCAAGCCAGAGGCCAGTGCTCAGAGCGAGCTGATTGACGCCGGGGGCGACGTCGCAGGACAGGGAGGCGGCGGAAAGGGAGAGGGGGAGTGGTAGCAGGCGAGCGAAAGCCCAGAAGGACGGGTCGACGGTGCGCTGAGCGAACAGCTCGAGCACCGCGGCGAGCGTCGATGCGACTGTGGCGACGAGAACCTCGAAGGCTGTGCTCAGGTAGTGGAAGAATGGGCGGGATGGAACCGTGGCGGAGAGTTGCGAGAGAACGGCGGCGAACACATTCGGCTGGTCTGCGCCGGTAAGCGCTCGCCTTCCGGTAGTCTTCAGTAGTACGAGTCGTGCCGTGAGTCCTGCGGCTAGCAAAGCGGCGAGCGCGATGACGAGGTGAAGCTGCGTCGCAACGAGCGGATGCGGGAAGCTGCAGAACGATCCGTGAGCGGGTCTCGGCTCGCGAAAGAGGGGAAAGGACGCACCTGTACTCGCTGGTGCTGGCCACGACGGCGCTCACGACGGCAGACGTGGTCGAGACGGCGAGGTAGACGGCAGCGGCTCGAGAGGACGGCTCGCGCAGCCAGTCTCGCACTGAAGCGACTGGCGCGGGTACGCGGGCTCGCATGACGCGCTGGCGCAGCTGTTCACGCAGGCAGAACAGCGCAGGAAGGAGCGGGACCGGCGTAGTGAGGCCAAGTCGTCCCGATCAGCCGTCGAGGGAGGTTGGCGTCGTCCCTCTCGCCACACTGCGCACGAGATGGCGTTTGCTGGGCAAGTCGGAGCAGCGAGAGCTCTGCTGCAGCAGATAGCCCGCCCGCCCGCCACCCCGCTGCCCTTCTTCCACTTCTCGCGCTCCTCCCCCTCCTTCCCGAACACCGGTCTCGCTCACCGGCCCCTCGCCACCTTCACGCCCTCGTACGCACTCGGCGCACCCGCACGGCCATCGCCAACCTTTGCCGCTCTGGGCCGCGCGTTCCGTCAACCCGCGCGACGGACTTTCTCCTCGTCGGCCGTTGTTCGAGGCATCCGACCGTACTATGGCCGCGGCGGGTCTGGCAGCTCGTACGGCCGAAGGCGCGATCCGAACTGGCGGGACCGCATCGATGCGTTGCCGGGACAGTGGATCGTCATCGGCCTCATCGGTGCGCGAGTCAATGCCCGTTCCCCTCGTGAGCGCCTCCTGACCATCTCGCCGTGCAGCTACGAACGTCGCTGTCTACCTTGCATGGAGCTACGGCCAGCAGCTCGCGCACCGCTTCCGCGATGTGAGCTGGGTACGGTTCCTCCAGCGCAACTTCACCGTCTCGTGGAACAACATCACTCAGGGGCGTGTGTGGACGCTCGTCACTTCGGCCTTTTCACACGAAGGGACGGGCCACGTCCTTGTTAACATGCTCTCGCTCTAGTACGCTGCTTCCCGTGCATCACAGCGACCGCGACTCGCGACTGACGCCTTCGCTCTGCAGCTTCATGGCCCCGGCCGCCATGTCCATTCTCGGCAACTCTGCTTTTCTCGGGCTCTACCTCTTTGCCGTAAGTACAAGTTCACTCAGAGCGCCGACCCGCAGAGACTAAATGGTGCTTGTTTGCAGGGAGTAACCGCCTCGACTTTCTCGCTCATCGTGAACCACTTCATCACGCGAAACCCGTACTACTCGGCGCACGGCGCGTCAGGTGCGACGTACGGTGCCATCTCGTTCTTCGCCGCGTGCTTCCCGCGCGAGACGTTCCTCCTCTTCTTCGTCGTCCCCGTCCCGGCGTGGCTCTGCGTCTCGGGCATCTTCGTCTGGGACCTGTACAACGGGTTCATTCGCCGCGGCGGCATGACGGACTCGGCCGGACGTACGCTCTTTATTCCTTCGATCCCTGACCGCGCTTAACCAACTCACTCTCCTGACTCCCCTCTCACAGATGTCGGTGGTGTCCTCGCCGGTCTCCTCTTCTTCCTGCGCAAGGTTGGCCGCATCTAGACGCGCGTCGCTCTCCCGTTGTACTCGATTTCTCACTGCCCAGCTCCCCGCCTGTTGTGCTCTACGCATCCGTTCTCTGCCCCGCTTTCAGCATCTCTGCAACACCGCTCGTCCGCTCCCAATTTCTGCTGTTCGTCGCCAGAACGCAACCATGATGATGGTGAATGTTGCGAAGGGGTACTGCATGACAAATGGCTTCGTGGCCTTATCTACACTTCAAACGAGACGCTCGTCGCTCTGCCCCGTCGCAGACGCGCCGCTCTCGCCGTCGCCACCACCGAGCGTCGAGAGCCCGCGCGCAACCTCGCGGTGCCGGTCCGACTTGTTGACGAGGTCCTCGTGCTTCATGTGCGGCTCGAACAGGCCCTCGCGATGTAGGCGCGAGCGCTCGGCGAGCTCCTCCTGGTGGTTGACGGCCTTCTGCTTGAGCCCCGTGTCGTGCCCCTGGCCGATGTTGCCTTGCGTCTTCATGTTGCGCAGGCCGTTCTCGCCGCGGAGCTGGTCTGCACGGATAGAGAACGAATTAGGGGTCAGCACGGCTGATCCGCGCGTGCACCGCTGCTTCTGCTCGGGGCACTGCGGGCGGGAATGCGACTCCGCATGCACCGAATCTCGACCCAAGCCGACGCTTATCGGCCGACGGTCCCTCCAATGAAACTCGGGAGAAGAAGGAGGCGGACGCACCGTAGAGACCCGCAGGCGGCTCGTGGTTCGCGTTGACGCCGAGCGCCGCATCGTGCTCGCCGCGGCCAACCTTCTCCTCCTTGTTGGGCCATGCAACCGACTCGGCCATGCTCTTGAGGTTGTCGACGATGCCAGACATGATGATGCTCTGGTCGTGCGCGAAGGAGAGAGATGAGCGTGATTCTGCGGCGCGGAACCATTTGCCAGTGAGGTTGCGATGCGACTCACTAGTTGTACGGGTCGTGCGTGTGTGAAGAAAGGGAAAGAAGGAGGACCCTGGTGGGGCAGGATCGCAGACCACCCTCAGCCTCGATTGCTCGATGCGAAGGGGAGCAGCATGACGCAGTTATCGGCGCTTACCGCCACTGTCGTGGCTGCGCTTGATGAAAGGCACGTGTTCTCGACTCTGAGCCGTGTCATGGTGCGTCGATCAGTAGAGAAGCCCCAGCCCGAGTGGGTCGGGTTGGGGTCGGGCTTTCTGGACGGCGACAGGAGATCGACGGAGGGGGGCGCGCTGGTCTCGTTCGCGACAAGTCCTCCACAGGTCGAGTTCGAAGCGGATGCGATTGCACCAGGTAGATGACATGGACAAGGGATTGCAGGACAACACGGGGGGATGTTCTATAGGTGCGGGGTGGTTGCAACAAGATGTCGAGGGCCTCTCAACCCGCGAAGGCCGAGTCCTCGAGCTCGACGCCAAACTCCTGCCGTGCCATATCCTGCGCGACGACACATGCATAAGTGGGAACTCGCGGGAATGGAGCAAAGGTAGCACGCACCGTCACCTGCCTCTGGAGCAGATCCTCGAGGCCCTCGCTCTTCCTCCCGAACCACTCCTGGATCACGCTCCGGATGCGCGTCACGACAAAGCCGACGTCGACGAAGAAGAGCACGACGCGGAAGATGACCAGGCGCGCCTTCTCGATGGCGTACGTGCGGAGCCCAATGTCGCGCAGCGCGGCCGAGTGCTCCGGCGTCGACAGGGCGAGGCCGGTCGCTGCCCAGTGCGCCAGGATGTTGATACGGTTCGTCGGGCTGCCGATCGTCTGGTTGTTACCCTGCATCATGCTGCACGCGAAAGGGAAGGGGCGAATCAGTCAAGACGCTTGGGCGGCAAGTCTCCAGATGTTGAGCCGCACCGCATCGCCCTGGTCACGAAGATAAGCTCGCGGGGAATGAGCTGTTTAAGTGTGAATTGATGTCAGCAAGCGGGCCGAGCAAGTGCCGAGAGCGAGACAAGGCACCTCTTCCGACTCGAGCATCGTCTTGAGACGCTCTTTCAGCGTCGACTGCATCTCCTGGCGCGTCTGCTCGGGCGTCTTGCCCTCTCCGCCTCCCTGCTGCTCCTTGAGCTGCTTGCGCAGGCGGTGCGGGCGCAGCAGCGTGAGCGACGCAAATATGTCGCTGTTCTGCCTACGAATGCCCCACGAGACGGCAATGTCCTCGATCGATTTGACGTCGCCGACGAACAGGCTGCGCCACAGCAAGCAGTACTGGTGCCGGAAAGTTTCCGGCAGGTCGACGTACAGGCCGTGGTCGATGAAGATGACCTGCGGCTCTTTCGGGCGCGCAGGGTTCGGGCGGATGAGGATGTTGCCAGGATGAGGGTCGGCATGCACCTGTGAAGGTAGTGGATGAGCAAGAGCCGCCGCAGGGGAAGAGCAGGTAGACGCACGAAGCCCCACTTGAACACCATAGCCGCGAACACCTCGGTCGCCGTGTCCATCGTCTGCTTGAGCGAGAGGCCCTGCTCCTCGATGCGCTTCTTGTCTGTCAGTCGGCACGCCTGGACGAAGCTACAGGCCCGAAGCAGGTCAGCGACAATCTTGGAGAAGAAGAAGGCCAGAACCCACTCGGCAGTCATGACGCTCTCGCCTGTCCACTGCTCGTAGATCTTGGGCGCCATGGCGCGGTCCCTCAGACCCGGCTCCTTCGCGAGGTGCGCGGCCATGCGAGTCGAATTTTCCGCCTCGTGCTGCAGGTTCGCCTCCTTGCGCATCTGGTCCGAAATGTACTTGCTGACGAATGCGACCGGGAGGTCGAAAAGCTTCTCATACGTCCAGAGCAGCGTACGGTAGCACCACAAGTCGCTGCGAACTGACGGTGTCAGCTTGGAGTGAGAGGGCAGAAGGAGGGCGGGAGGGGGAGGAGAGGAGAGGAGGAAGGCAGGGAGGAAGGGAGGCGGGGCGGAAGGGAGGTGAAGGAACGGAGGTGAAGGAACGAGAAAACGTACTACTCCATCTGCTTCGGCACCGCCTCCTTGCGAACCTTGACAGCAACCCAACCCTCGCCGTCCTTCCACGGGCGCCCGTCAACCGGCTTCAACCGTGCACGGTGAACCTGCGCAATCGACGCCGACGCAATCGCTTTGCGGTCAAAGTGGTCGAACGCCTCGTCCGGATGTACGCCGAACTCGCCCCGGAAGACGCGCTCAACTTCTTCCCACTCGACGGCGGGGGCAGCGTCGAAGACGTTGGCGAGCGCGTCGCGGTATGGCTTGGGCAAGATCGCCGCCTGGATCGCGAGGGCCTGGCCTAGCTTTATATACATCCCCTTGTTGGTCTCGATGATGTTCCACAGCCGTTTGGCGGTGCGCTCGTGCAGTGCGTCGACGGCATCGGGGTTGTTGGCGTCGAAATTCAGCTTGAAGTCTAGAGCGAGGACGATACCGAACGCGCCCGTCCGCAAGCTGCGGCTGATGGCGTCGGCGTTGTACGCCTTGTCGTAGGCGACGATGCCCGTTCCGACTAGAGCAGCAAGCGCCAAATTCCGCCAACGCCGGCTGCTCCCGCCCTGCCCTCGCCCCCCGGAAGCCGGAGATCCTGCCCGTGCTGATGATGCAGCTGTCTGAAGCTGTCGCGAGGCTGCTGACGGGCGCAGGAACGTAGGCGCCGACGGGATCGCAGCGAGTCGACGAAGTGGAGCGGCGGCAGCGGGTCGTCGCAGGGCTGCTCTCGGCACAGCGTGGGCTGCCCGAGCGACCCAGGCGCTGTTGAGCATTCCCTCTGGGACAGCACGTGTGGGCAAGCGAGTGGAAGAACGGAAGGCGCGATGACGGAGGCTGTCGGCCGCCGGCTGCTCGAGGCGATCGGCAGTCAGGCCGAGACATCGCTTCTCTTCATCTTGTGTGCACGGCTGCTAGGTATGCCATCCATGTGTCCGCAGTCTGATTTCGAGAAACGAGATGACGAAAGACAGTCTTGAAATGGGACAGAACAGGTCGTGAAGTACAGAACAAAGTCGACTACGTACAAATGACTGTGGCTACGTCAAATCTATGGTCTAAGTAGGCAGGAGACAGAACAAAGACTGCAGGTACACCGGGAGAGGAAAGGCGAAGGCGCGAGGCATGAAGCGAGAAGTAGTGTCCGTCTGGATCGTCCGGCCAAGGGGATCAGGGCGACTCGCCGCCCGACGCAGAGCCCGACCCGGCAGCCTTGCGCTTCGTCGCCGCCTTCTTGCGGTTGCGCGGCGCGCGCTCCTTCGTGATCGGCTTGAGGGCGCCGAGACGGCAATGCGCGCCGCCGGGCACAGACCTGAAGAACGCCGGGTTGGAGAAGGCCGAAAAGTCGGCCGCGCTGAACGTCTCGGCCGTGCCGTCGGGGAGGGTGACCGAGGGCGCGAAGGGCGTGGCGTCGAGGATGTTGAGGAGCTGGGCGGTCGAAGCGCGCTTGAAGCCGTAGATCTGCAAATCTCGGCAAGGTCAACGACGACAGAGCTTGAAGAAACGACGACAGTGCAGCTCACGTTGAGCTGGCGGATGAATGAGCTCGTCACGGTGTGGCGGAAGAAGCGTTCAAGGATATGCAGGAGGTGCGGCTTCGTATGCGCCACGAGGAGGTACTGGCCGGAGGCATCCCATCGCACCCACGCCTCGTACTCCTGGTGCTGCAGCAGGTACGACAGCTTCGAAATGAACGGCTGTGAGGTTCCGCAAAATGCGTCAGCGACAAACGTTTCGTGGTCGGGCCACCGAGAAAAAGCGACGCACCGTGACAACCTCGTTCTCCTCGTCACTCGTGCTCGGCGAGCGTGGCGCAGCAGCGGGTGGGGGTTCGTGCACCGGAAGGTCCCCTTGCGGGTACCCGACGGCGGAAGTGGCGGCGCCCGGGAGCGCGACCGGCGGCGGGGTCGTGCGCACGCGCTTCGCGCCTTCGGGCGGGATGAGCTCCTCGATGTCCCAGAGCTGGTGTTTAGGTGCAGAGGCGGCGGCAGGGGACTGGGCGGCGGGCAAAGGAATGGAGGACGGGCCGGACAGGGGAGCGAGGAACGGAACCTCGAGCTGGTCGGGCGAGATGCCGAAGTCGAGGTAGCCGGACCACGAGTCCTGCTTGAGAAGGGCGGAAGGGAGCGGCAACCCAACCTCGCCAGTGAGCTCGCTGAGCAGCAGAGCGTCGTCGTAGGAGTACGAGCCGGGAGTGGGGCGGGACGAAGCCGACGACAACGATGACGGAGTGGCGGCGGACGTTGAAGGCTTCGGAGAGGGCGCGGTCTTCGAGGAGTAGCCGCGCAAGGGCGCGGGCGCACGCGGCGGTGCAGGTGAGCACGAGCCGGCGCAGCGACTCGACTCGGAGACGTCGATGGTCTGGAAGAGCGGGCACCCTCCAGCCGTGTAAGGGCAGGTGATGATGGGCTGCGGTGGAGCAGAGACAGCGGCCATGACGTTGCTTGTGCGTGTGCAGGCGGAGGAGGGAAATGAAGCGAGGCGAGAACGGCCAAGGAGGGAGAGGAAGGGAGAGGAAGGCCACAATGCGCGAGGACGCTCTCTTCGGCCTGCACCTCCCCGGAACGAGCATCCCGACTTTCGCCTGGTCCGTCCGAGGCTCTTTTCCGCCTTTGCGAGAGAGCCGAGGGACACCTCGTTGTACCGAGGTGGCTCCGAAGCGGCCTGCCGCGCTCGAGACGCTCAAGCGAAAACGAGCTCGGGCTAGACCTGCGCCTGTCAGCTGCGACACCGAGCTAGGTAGCAGACCGGCCAGCAGCCCTTGTTCGAACGCGAGGCAAGACAGGAGACGAGGGAAACCGCCGGTTCGCGTACGAGCTCCCGTCGCGAATGTGATTCTTGCAGCTCGCCAGCAAGTAGCGCGCGTGGTGTCCATACAGTGCGCACGCCCCACGAAATGCAGACGGCAGCGCAGCGTCGGGCAGTGGCGAGCAATGCGACCATGAAGCGACCGGCGAGCATCGCCTCGAGCGCCCGTCAGCGTATTCGATGCTGTGCCTCGCGATGTCAGGCATGCTGTGCGACTCGTCCAGCGCTTGCTGAGAGTCTTGCAGTGCTGTCGCGAGCCGTCGCCGAGCGCAAGAGGCAAGTCTCCGCCCTCCCCGCAGCCTCCCTCGGATCAGCGAACGAGCAGATCGCTACTCGCAGAAGGTCCACGCAGGCGCTGGGCCGCGGCTTTACCACCTGCCAAACTGCTCCCCTGCGCATCAACGCTGAAGCTGCGGTCGTCTCGCGCAAGTCTAAGTCAGGCGAACTCGCCTTGTCCACCTCCTCCCCTCGGTATGGGTTGGCTGCGCGCACAGCGTGCAGCATCGACAGACTGTCCCAGCAGTCGCTGTGTGTGAGGGGCGCGCCGCTCTCCGGTTGTCCCGCTCGTTTGCACGTGCTCAGCGGACCTCGATGAGGACCTTCGCGGCCCCACCGCGCTGTTTCTTGCGCTCTTCTCGCTACTACAACACACACGACACGAGCCATGTCCGCACTCAAGGCGTTGTGGCTCCCGCTTGCGACGCAGGAGGGACTGCAGCGCTCCTCACACGGCCTCGCCGTCTCTGCCGGCAAGGCGTTCGTCTTCGGCGGGGAGCTGAAGCCTCGCACGCCCGTCGACGCTGCAGTAACGGAGCTGGACCTTCGAGGTGGGCGCACAAGCTATCGAAGACTCGCAAGCTCAATGCTGACCTGCTTCCTCGGTCGCTGGCTTCAATTTCGTCCTTGGCAGATGAATCCAGCCGCACGCTTGCGGCCCATGCTACTACCGAGTGGCCTTCCGGACGCGTCGGCGCTACCTTCGTGAGCGCAAAGGGCAAGGTCTACCTGTGGGGTGGGCGTGGCGGAAAAGACATGGGAACCTTCGCCGGCGAGACGGGCATCTGGGCTTTCGACGCGAGCACTGCATCGTGGGCGCAACACGAAACGAAAGGCGAGCAGCCTGAGCCGCGCAGCTTCCACACTATGGCGGCATACGGAGTGCGCACGCTTCCCTCTTCTTTCCACGCCAACTCTGCTGAGAATCTGCCATATTCAACAGGACAACCTCTACCTCCACGCCGGCTGCCCGGCATCGGGTCGGTTGGCGCAGCTTCACTCGCTCAATTTGACCAACTGGACCTGGACTCGCCTACCCGAAGCGCCCGAGCCCGCTCGCGGAGGTACCGTCCTGACCGCGCTCCCTGCTTGCACCGCTTCGACGCCTCTCCTGGCTCGTTACGGCGGATTCGCCGGATACGAGGTCGGCGGCCTTGACATTTACGATGTCGAGGCGCAGAAATGGACGACCATCGATGAGCAGGTTGAGGGCGGCGGCGAGGGCCCGGGAAAGAGGAGCGTGCAGAGCTTTGTGGGGACCGACGGCTCACTCGAGTACGAGGACAAGATCGTTGTGGCACTCCTGTCGATGGGCGAGCGCGAGGCCGCGCCGAAAGAATTGGGACACGACGGCGCAGGATTCGTACGTCTTGATCTGGGGTCATCGTCAACTCTCTGCGCCCTTTCAACTCACTCGAGTGTCGCGCACGCAGTTTCACTCGGATGCTTGGGCCCTCCTCGCCACCAAAGACGCTGCGCCGACCTTCTCTTGGCTGCGCCTCGAGTCTTCGGCGCGCTCAAAAGGCCAACCCGAGCCGCGCGGCTGGCTTGCCTCGACGCTCGTCGCGGGCAGCCAGGTCATCATCCACGGCGGCTTGAATGCGAACAACGAGCGTCTTGCTGACGCCTGGACGCTCGAGGCGGTTCTCGAATAAATGAATATGACCAATAAGACCTTGTTGCTATGCTTGGACCATATAGGACCGTACCGAACGGGAAGAGACAGGGCAAGAGAGACACGAGAGGGGTGAGCGAGAGACTATGCACGATGGGCTGGAGGTTGCGGGTATGTGGAGGGACTGCCAGCCAGCAAAGGAGCGTATGGCTGCGGGAGGAGAGCCAGAGATCCAGCTCAGGCGTGAACCGAGACGCTGTTCATCTCGTACGCGTCCTTGTCGTGTTCGCTCTTGACGCCGTAGTCGTCCAGCGCAGGCGGAACCGACAAGTCGACGTCCTCGGCCGTGACAGCCTCGGCGAGAAGAGTCGCGTGGTGCGGGAAGACGACATTCAGGAGCCAGAAGACGAGCACAGCCGGGACGTAGCCAGTCTGTCGGAGCCATAGTCAGCACTGTCTCGCTGAGAGGAAGTCGATGGGAGACTCACGATAAAGCCGGGCGCATACCACCACTGGATGTTTCCGATGTAGATGTCCGGGTTGATCGCGTGGATGAGACCGGGAAGGTTGGGCGTAACGGTCAGGACCAAGGTGACAGCTGCCCGCCAGTTGCAGCCGCCACTGTAGCGGTAGATGCCGCGCGGGTCGTACAGCTCGGGAACTGCGAGGATAGTTGATCAGCATGCATCCAGCCCATGGAGCGAAGCGCGAGGTGCCGGAGCAGCCAAAATGTGTGGCAAGCAAAGCTTACCGTGGTATGCCTTGCGCTTGACGAGGAAATAGTCGGCGGTGAGGATACCGGCGAATGGTCCGAGGAAGACTACGTGATGGCAGGAAGTCAGTTCCAACGGACTTGTGACAGTCGCCCGAAAGTTGACGAACTGGCGTAGCCGGAAACGAAGGTAAGGAAGGTGCCGCTCGATGCGAGGATCTTCCAGGGAGCACAAGCCCAGCCGCCGAGAACGGCGGTGAGAAGCTGTCCGCGCGTGAGGTTGATGTAGCGAGGCGCGAGCGAAACAAAGTCATTCGCCGACGAGATCGAATTCGCCTGAATGGAAGCGAGTCAGTGGAGCTAGGGAGGAGTCGCAGGTTGTGGTTGTTGTCAGGCGAAGCCAGACCGCGAAACGCACCGTGATGTTCGCGGCGATACCGGCCAGCATCCAGGCGAGCGCGGCAAAGGCGATAGCTGCCCGGTTGTTCCATTGCCACATGATGTCGAACGGCATCCAGTAGGCATCCTCAACGGCGAGGCCGTAGACAGGAATGCTCGCCGAAGCCGCGAGGATACCGCAGATCGTGACGAAGAGCGCCTGCAAGCGAGAGAGTCAGTAAAACTGATCGCCGCAAAAGTCAAGAGAATCAAGGAAACGCACCGAGATCGGAATGGCGAGGCCCTGCGACCACACTGCACGAGGTGACTTGCTGTAGCGCGAGAAGTCGCTCGAGTTGACCGAGAGCGTCGACCAGTTGCCCTGGAGCGCGGCAAAGCCCGTGAGCCACGCCAGGCTGAAGTCCTTGCCGTGGACCGTGTTGGGCTGCGAGAAGAGCGGGCCCGAGCCGCCGGCCGAGTGTATGAGGGCACCCATGGTCGCAAGCATGGTCGCCGGGACGACGACAGTCTTGAGAAGGAATGCCCAGCGCAGCTGGTTCGGGTTGAGGAAGAAGAACGGAAGCTGGGAGAGCCGGCAGATCAGCTAACCGGCGACTGCACGTGATCCGAGACGGCTCGAAAGCTTACCTGGACGAGCCAGAAGAGGAAGTACGAGCACATGTCGCGCGTGGTGATACCGGCGGACTCGGCGAGGCGGTTCGGAATGTCGGCGTACGAGGGCCAGATGGCGCGAAGGAACTGGGTCATGGCGAGACCGCCGTTGTAGGTCTCAACGCCGAACCAGATGAGCGAGAGGAAGGCGCGGGAGATAATGGCGAAGTAGGAAAAGTAGTAGCCCATGGATGCGCGGGCGGCGACGGGGAAGGGAATCCGGAGGTTCGCGCCAGGCTGGGCGTTCAGAAGGATGGGGATCGAGATGACGACGTTGCCGAGCACGACGATGCCTGCGCAGAGCGCAGAATCAGGACAGCAGGTCAGCCTGAGTGGCGCAAGATTGCTTCGAGTGCGACCGCTTCCGAACGCACCGATCGCGTTCGAAACGGTGAGTCCGAGCGGGATGAGACTCGCGCCCGTCGACCAGAAGGCGGGATCGAGCGAAGCGGCGATCCAGAAGGAGAACTTGAGGAGGGAAGGGGGATGAGAAGATCAGCGTGTTGCTGCAAGTAACTGTGCGAGAACACCGCACCCAAGTGCCATATCCCCAGGTCCTCTGCGCCGGGTCGACGGTCGGGTCAAGGTCCGCGTTCGTGTAGACGTCTTCCGGCGCGCTGAATTCCGGCAAGGTTAGCCGCACGACAAGGACGCTCGAGGTGCATGGGCCGCGCTCACAGCGACGAGGGCTGGCGAGGAAGCTTGACAGAGAAAGGGGCGCGGGTCTGGTCGTCGCCAGTGTTACGGCGATGGAAGAGACCCATGTCGGGCGAGAAAGTGCGAAGGTGGCCGTAGGAGGAGAAGGAAAGGAAGGAGGACACTCGCGACGTTGAGCGGAAGGCCAGAGTGGCGCGAGTTTGCCACGTCTGGGACCCGGGCCGTTGCCGAAGTACTGAGCGACAGGAGAACCGTGCAGAGGAGGGTCGTGCACGAATGAAAGGGGCAGCTGGAGCGGAGCACCACCTCGCGAAGGGACAATGGGAAGGTTGAGAGCCTCTTCGTCTAGCGAGGATGTGCTTTGAGCTGCTCGCAAGCGTTCAGCTCGTCGAGCAAGGAGCAGAGAACGAGCTGCAGCAAGCGGGCGAGCTTTTGCGCGTGTGCAGACGACCCTTCCTCCAGGTGATCTGGCACTAACCCGCCGTGCGGGGTGAGCTATCAAGAAGACCCCTGCGTGCACGCCGTGCGCATGGCACACCTCCCACCCCAGATTTGGGCATTCCCTCCGCACACGCAGTCTCAACGGTTTGCGGACCCGACGCGATCCCGCGCGAGCAAGAGGATCAGTGCTGAGACAAGGAGCCGCACGCCGGCCACAGGGGCACGGCGCCCAGTCGGCGAGCAGCATGCGGGGTCTGCGTCTCTAACCGCCGAACAGCAGCTTGCGCGGGGGGCCGAGCGTAGGTGACGAGCGGAGAGCAAGTTGCGATGATGAGCGGAGGAAGGCCGCCGCGGCTGCGCTAGTGCAGTGGATGCGCGATCGTGCATCGGAGGATCGCTGCTAATGCCATCAATCAATCACTAGCAGCCGCGCACAACGAATGTGCGCCGAGGCGGGGACACAGGTGCGCACGACGGAGGAGAAAATGCGCGTGCAGTGAGGACGGATCTACAACAGCTCCTCGAGCCGCCTCCTGCGCACCTCGATAGCCTCCGCATGCCGTCTCACGAGCTTCTGGACGCGCTTGTCGACCCTCCACCCGCTCCACCCGCTCCTCGGCCCAGCAAACTTGCGCTCGAGCTCGCTCCAGACCTCGACAATCACGTCGCTGTCGCCCGCGGTAACCTTGTCGAAGGCGGTGAGTACCCAGAATAGGTGCTTGGACGAAGGGGCCGTGCGGGCGCCGTTGTGCGGGAGAGACGCGAGCGAGGAAGCCGGGGGAGGGGGCAGGGCGAGAAACGATGCGAAGACGGCTTGAAGCGCGGGGAGAGTGAACAGGTTCGAAGACGGGGCCGTGCGAGCGGGCCGGGACGACGAGCGCGTGAGCGCAGCGAGAGGGGCCGAGTCGCGCCGCAGGGCTTGAGCGCGGATCCGTGCACCGCTGAGCGTTGTCGCGTCGAAGTTGAGTAGGCTCTGCCCGCCGCCGAAGTCCGCGCCTTCACCGTTTGCGGCAAACGAGGCGGCGCCGAAGCGCACAAATGCGCGAAAGAGCGGGATGTAGTGGTGTACGGCGGGCTGGACTGCCCCGCCACCCTCGGTAACGTCGCGCAAGACGCGTAGCGCGCCTGCAAAGTCACCCCAGTGCGCTGACGCCTGCAGCAACGCCGTGTAGACGTTGTCGCCGACTGGCGGCGCAACGACGACGCGCTCTGCGGGCGACACCGCCGCGCTCGCCGGCACGCTCGAGGGCCGCAACGAGTCGAGCGCGACCGATCCGCCAGCCTGCATCGCCTCGTACAGCCGCACTGCGTCGTCGAGGTCTCCCTTGCGCGCCAAGGACCAAAGCATCGCCGCCCACGCCGACTGCACCTGCGCCGTCCCGTCCTCCGCCCCAAGCGCCTGCTCAAAGATGCGCCAGCACGCCGCGACATCCGCGCCTCGCTGCGACTCGCGTCGCAGGAGCTCGACGAGTGTGCGCCGTCCGACGGGCACACCGTCGTCCCGCATGCGCGCAAGGACTTGCTCAAACAGCTGCCAGCGCTGTGCGCGCCCGGCGACGAACAGGAGCGCGTCGTACACCTCTTTGCGCTCCGCATCGCGACGGCGTTTCCAGCGCGCCTGAGCCAAGGTCTTCGGCCGCTCCGTGGACGCGAGAGTCGGACGCGGCAGGCGCAGCCATTGCACGAAGAGCTCGACGACGCGCTTGATCTCGGGGTCTTCGCGCGGCGAGCGCATGCACGACCCGACGAAGAGGATCAACGCGCGCCAATCGCGGTCGCGCAGCCCGGCGCCGCCGCCGCGCAGGAGCGGGTCGATACCCGCACCGCTTGGGATGCTCTCCGCCGATGCGTCGGGTGCGGCGGGCGAGACCTGCGCGATCAGCTCGGCGACGACGAGCAGACGGTCGAGGCCGTTGCGGGTGCGGGGCCGGGCCGAGGCGAAGAGGTCGAACGCGGCGCGCAGTTCGCGGATGGAGAGCGCGATCTTGCGACGACCGGAGATGTCCTGCTCCGGGTCGTGCGAGGTGATCGGGGCAGCGACGGCATGCGAGGAGGTGAAGAAGCCGGAGGGAGACGACGTGAGCTCGTCGTGAGGCGAGTCGGCGGAAGGGGCACGCGTGGAGCTGGGGTAGTTGCTGTGCGGCAGGGTAGGAATGTCGCTCGGATAGCGCAGGACGCGCGCAAGCGCAAGCCATGCTGCGTCCTGCGACTGTGAGCGTCTCTCCGCCACGATTCCGCGCTCTACACTGCGCTTTGAGCGGAGTGACGAGACTGGGCGGACGTCGAGCGCCTGGCGGAGATTGGCGAGGAGGAAGTTGCGCTCGCGAGTGAAGAGCGGGAGGTACGGCGATAGCTGCAAGCGATCGTTTGGCGGTCTCCGCACTCGGTTCTGCCTCGTTTGCAGCTCCTCCGAGCCCGATGAGAGCCACGCAGGGAGGAACCGCCGCCGCCTCCCTTGTGCCAAGCCGCCGTCCGTCTCCTGCTCTCGGGGGAAAGGCGCCGGAAGGGTCGACTCTTCAGCGACCCCGTTCGGACTCCTGCCAGCGAGCTCGTCAAAGCCTGGGAGCGGGTCGTCGAGGGTGAGGCGCGACGACGAGGCGAAGGACGAGTAGGCGGCGTGCGGCGCGCGGGACGGGCAGGAGCACGGCAGGCGCAGCAGAGCGGCGCGTATCCTGCTCGCGGCCATCCGCAGCTCGGCGCTGGCTGCAAGCGGGGCGAGAGGAGCAGAGATGAGCCCCGACTTCGCTCCTTTTCCCTCGACCGTCTCGTCTGCGGCTCACGACTTGCTCAGATTGCGATGGAAGAAGCACTGGAGAAGCTGGCAGTGTGCGTAGGGACTTTCTCCAGCCGGTCCTGCCCTGGCAGAGCTGTGCTCACCTCTCTTCTCCTCGTGCAGGTCCTCATCAGCCGCAGGCGGTGCACGCCCCGACGGCGACATCTGGGGCAACTTTGACGCCGTCCCACTCTTCATGCAGTCTCTGCCGGAGGAGCTCGGTGGCACAACCAAGACCAAAGATCTTAAGGAGGGCGAGACCAACCCCTCCGACACCCTCGCTGCTCTCCAGGCTCTCGCTTACGATGGCGACCCGTCCGGTGCGTCTCTTTTGCCGCCCACCGCGGCACCGCATAAACTCAGAGATGCTGACAAGTTGGCTCGAACTACGCAGAGATCGCGGCCGGCTTCCGCGAGCAGGGCAACGACCTGTTCAAGCGGCGAAAGTTCCGCGACGCACTCGGCTTCTACACCCGCGCGCTCGACGAGGTCGGCAAGGAGCTCCCCATCGAGGAACGCCGCACGCTGCTGGGCAACCGCGCAGCGGCGAACCTCGAACTCGGTGCGTCGCCTCTCGGCTCCGACTCTAACACGCTCTCTTTCGGGCTTGTTTGCTCATCGTTGCCCCGTCCGCAGGCAACTACGGCGCGACCCTACGCGACTGCTCTCTCGTCTTGCAGCAGACGAACGGCGACTACCCGAACCCGCCGTCCGAGGCGTCGCACCGCACGACGGCCAAGGCGCTCCTGCGCAGCGCGCGCGCGCTCTCGGCGCTCGACAAGCTCCCCGAGGCGCTCGACGCGCTGCGGCGGCTTGCGATGCTCGAGGAGGAGCTCGGCGAGAAGGACAAGGACTCGGGCAAGAAGTGGCGCGACGAGGTCGAGCGCAAGGTGCGGGACAAGGAGAGGAAGGAGGCCGAGAAGGCGGAGCGGGAACGGAGGAAACGCGAGGGCGATGCGGCACTCGTACTTGCGCTGGCGGTGCGTGCTCGCGGTCTCTTATCACCACATCAGATGCTGACAGCGAACGACGTTGCAGCAACGAGGCGTCGTCTTCCCGAAACCGACAGCCAAGAAGCCCCTGTTCTCCGACTGCCCAACCGATGTCACGCCGCCGCACTTTGACCCGGACATCATGCCCGTCACGTCGCTGCCCTCGATCCCACTCCTCCCGCCCGCCTCGTCGTCGTCCGACTACACGCCATGGCAGCCCGCGCCGCCCGAAACGCCGCTCATCTTCCCCGTCTTTCTCCTCCTCCCGCTCGCGTCGCCGCCGACGCGCGACCTCATCATGGCCTTCCCCGAGGAGGCGACGTTCGGGGACGCGCTCGCGTCGATGGACCAGGACGCGAGCGAGACGCAGCTGTACCTCGCCACGAAGCGCGGGCGCGTGCTCAAGATCGGGGCCAAGCTCACGCTCGGCAAGGTGCTCGCTGCGGCGGGCAAGGTCAAGGAGGGCGAGCCGGCCGACGGGTGGGAACTGCGCGAAGGGTGGGCGTTCGAGATGGTCGGGGTGCCCAAGGGCGCCAAGGGCGAGGAGTGGATTCAAGAATGGAAGAAGGAGGTGCAGCAGGGGAGCAAGGCGATCCTGTAAAGCAGACATTTGCATTGCAGTGGCGTGCATCTGACTCTTGGGAGAGGCGAGAGTCGAAGTGGTGCCGAGGGGTGATCGCGGCTCGCCCGCTCCCGACTGTGCCTCCCGCTCCCTCGCTCGTCACTACACGGAACACACTCAGCAGCAGACTCGCCAGCACCCACCAACAGACACAGGCAGCCCTACGCCCCGCAACCGAGCGCCCTCGTTCTCGCGCGGCTTGCCGTTCCGCTCGACACGCGGGTTGCGTCCGACCGGCGTGACCCCCGACTCGCGCTTGCTCTCGCGTCGACCCCCAGGGCGACCTGTGCGTTGCTCGAGCGGGTGCACTCGAGTCTGCAGTGCAGGGACTGACTCGTGCCCTGAGTGCTTCAGTGCCGAGTCGAGCGCAATCGCGGCCGAGACCGCCGTCCCCCGCGCGCCGGTGCGTCTCCCCGCCTCGCCTGACTCTGCCGCCGCCTCTCGACTCAAGTCGGAGGAAAGCACACTCGACTCGCGCACAGTGGCGTGCTCACGTCTCGCGCCTCCTCCCCCTGCAGCTGCTCTCGCTCGTCTGACGAGCCAGTGACTGCTCGCCCTCTCGACTCTCGCTCGCTCTCGCCACCGCCGCTTCGGGTTGCTGCGAGTCACTCGTCGCACTCACCGCCTCGCACCCGCGTCGTCGTCGTCGGCCCGCGCCTAGTCACTCTTCCAACTCATTCACACACACTCGCCCATCATGTTCACCGTCAAGCACATTGCCCGCGCCCTCTGCTGAGCGCCCTCTTCCCGTCTCCACCGCCACCACCACCCACCTCAACCGCAACCAAAGCATCCGCCACCATTCTCGCCCGCGCTCAGCAGCCTCTCGCGCACTCGAAACCTCTTGCAGGCTACACCCCGCTCTAGCCTGTAACGTCACGGTCACCCCTCGCACTCTGGTCACGCCGCCGTCGCCTCTCCTGTCCGCCCCTCGAACGCCACCGAGGGCACTCTCCGCCTCTACCAAGACGCACCACGGGATCGTTCTGCTCGGGAGCCTGTCGAAACCTGTTGTGCGTCGGTGCCGCCGTTTCTCGCTCGCCCCTCAGTCGACGCCCTTGTCCTTCTCGACACGGACCTTGTCTTCGTTTCGTCCGGGTCATCCCTCGAGTGACGTACTGACCTCTTGCCCTCTCCCGCTCCACTGCCATGCTCATCGTTGACAGGTTGTCAGTACACGCCGTACCGTCAGCACCTTTCGCCACCGCTCTCCAGCACCGCCCCGTCAGCGTCACCCTACTCCGCCATGACTTCCCTCCTCACTCCCCCTCTTCCTCGCCCGAGTCCGCCTCGGGCCTTCCCTCCGCCTCAGACGAAGCCGCCGCGTTTGTCGCGTCACTCGCCCGCTCCCGCTCTCACACCTCGCAAAACCGCGGCCTTCCCGAACCGAAGCGCTCTCGCCCTTCGGCTTCGCGCCGCCCTTCTCTTTCGCACGCTTCCACCAGCTCCTCTACAGCGCCGTCGATGGCCTCGCGGCCGTGCGCCGTCCCCTCGTCGGTGCACGACTGGATGGGCGCCCATCTCCCGCCGACTCCGGCGATGCAGCCCTGCACCTGGGACCACGCGTCGACCGCGCCGCCGCCCGCACCCGCGCTCGACGCGCCCGACGCACACTGTCCGACGCCGGTGCTCACGCCGGACGAGGACGAGGTCCTCCCCTCGCTCGCCACCGCCACCAACAGCGCCACCGCGGGCCTCGCGCGCGCTGCGACTGTCCCGTCGCTCTCGGGCAGGTCGTCGTTCGTCAAGCGCGATGACCTGACCGCCAAGGCGGTCGCGCGCGCGGCGTCGCTCGCGTCGGGCTCGCAGCCGCACCAGCCGCTCGAGCGCCGGTACACCGAGTCGAGCTTGTCGGCACCCGCGCAGCTGCAGCAGCCGGGCAACGACAAGGACCGGTTCGTGAATGGCCTCGTTGGTGAGCTTTCTCCGCATCCTCCTTCGCTCCTTTCGCCCCTCTGGCGAGAGTCGCCACTCGCTCGTTTGGCCTTCTCGCTCACGTCGCTTTCGTCTCCTTGTTGCGCTTGCTTCTTTCAGGAGCGTCTGTTCTCGCCATCGAATCAATCTGGGGTCCTGCCGCTTCGACCTCGTGCCCGGCCGGCTCGCCTTCGGCGAGTTCCGCCACCGCCAGCGGAGTCCTCCCTCTCCAGTGGTTCGTCAAGGAGGTCCTGCGCCGCTCGCGCACGTCGTGCTCGACCCTCCAGCTCGCGCTCTACTACCTCCACAAGTCGCGCCGCGAGATTCGTGACGCCGTCGCGCGCGCCGACGCCAGCCGCGGCGAGATTGTCCGCCTCGAGCAGGAGCTCAAGGCGTGCAAGCGTGCCGCGCCGACCGCGTCGTACCCGTCTCCGCCGCACTCGCCGCAGGACGCGCTCGACGCGGCGCACGCGGTGCACGCGTCAGCGCTCGCGAGCGAGCTTGGCGAGCGCTTCTCGCAGCTCGTCGAGGCGCAGAACTCGCCCGTCCTGTGCGGCCGCCGCATGTTCCTCGCGGCGCTCATCTCGGCGAGCAAGTACCTCCAGGACCGCAACTACTCGAACCGCGCGTGGGCCAAGATCTCGGGCCTGCCCGTGCAGGAGGTCAACAAGAATGAGCGCGCGTTCCTTCAGGTCGTCGCGTTCCAGCTGCACCTCCGCAAGGAGGACTTTGAACGCTGGACTGCCCGTCTCTCGACCCTCACGGCATCGGCATCGGCCTCGTCGTCGTCGGCGGCTGCGCAGCAGTCGCAGCCGCAGGCTCCGCAGCAGCCGCTCTCGACCTCGATCACTGTCTCGCCCTCGCTCCTCGCTCGCCACGGTCTTGCGCGTTCGTCATCCGAGCACGTTCTCCTCGACGGGTCTGCTGCCACGCCGCTCGCTGCGGGGGCGCGCGCGCTTGGCCCGCTCACGCAGGGCGCCCGCACGGCGCTCAGCAGGGGCCAGAGCAGCGCTGCCGTCCTCGGTGGCGGCGTCTCGTTGACCTCGGCGCGCGAGCGCGGCTTCCCCGTCGCGCAGCCGATCCAGCAGCAGTACCGCCAGCCGGCAAACGCCGTCGACCATCTCGTCGACGACGACGACTCGTCGTCGTCGGGCGCGTCCGACTACTCGGTCGCGACGACGGCTTCGTCCTCGGCGGCGGCCGCTACGCCGCGCAAGGTCCGCGGGCTTCCGACGCGCCGCGCGCACTTCGCGCAGGTGCAGCAGCAGCAGCAGTCGTTCGTCCCTGCGAGCTGGACTGCCGGCGCGAGCGCGATGGAGGGCGTCGAGATGCTCGGGCGCGGGATCGAGGCCGTCAGGGCGCACTGAGGCCTCGCGTGTGTCTGGTCTGGAGGGAGTGCCTCGAGGATTGCACATACGGGTCGTCGTCCTCTTTTCCGCTGTTCTTTTCCTTTCCTCTCTTCTGTTCGTTCCGCTCGTTCATTCGTTGTACAGCCTCTCTGTGCTGCCCGCCCTTTCCCCTTGCACGACCACCGCTACCTTCCGCCCTCCCTCCCCGCCGTGTAACGCATGGTGCGAGGGAGGCGTGTACACTGACTATCTCCTGTGTTTCTCTCGCACTCAGTGTATGTCTCTTTCTCCCGCTCCTCGTACGCTCGCCGCCCTCTCCCTTGTCGTCGTGCAACAAAAGGTCGTCTCCTCGTCTTCGCTGTTCCAGACGATCGACATGAGAGGAAGCACAAGCTCGCGCAACAGAAGCAACGAGGACAGTGTGCACGTTGCGACTTTCGTGAGTCTGCGTTCGGGGCGTTCCTACAAGGTGCGGAAAAGGGATCCTGCTGATGCGAATCTATCTGACGGAGGAGAAAGACGAAGGAGGAGAAGGGAACAGAGTACAATAGGGCCGTTCAGAACCCCTCGTTGTGCAGCTTGCGACAGAGCGCGACAGCCATCTTCTCGAGCGAGAACTTCTGCTTCTCGGGCGGCGCCTTGCTCGCCTTGGCCTCAGTCTCGGACGCCGACGACGAAAGGCCCGGCGCGCCGTACAGTAGCTTCGCCGCCTTGTTGTTGACGACCGAGTCGGCGACGGTCGACGCCGCAGAGGAAACGGTCGACGACACGGTCGACGAAACGGCAGAGAGGCGCGAGGGCGAGTCGTCGGCGGGCTTGGCGGCCGTGGTCGGCGCGGGCGAGGCGTCCTTCGACGACGAGGCGGGTGCGTTGCACCCAATCGACGAGCCCGGGAGCTGGCGGATTATCCAGCCCGCAGCCGACGCGAGCCCCTGCGCGTCCTCCGTGTCCTTGTGTTCCTTCTTTACGTCGGGCTGCGGGGCTGCTCTGGAAGAAGCCTGGCTCGGAGTCGATGCCTGCGCTGCCGGAGGAGAAGCGGCCGTCTGCGGCTGGTTCTTCTTCTTGCTCGATCCGTTCGTGCTGACACCGACAAGCTTGCCGACGAGGGCGTACACGTCCTGCCACTGCCAGCCGTTCTCGGCGCCGCCGGACCCCTTGACCTGCGTCGCCTCCTCGCCCTCGCGCGGCTCGCGCGAGTCGCGGATCTCGGACCGCGTCACCTGCTCGACGGCGTGCTTGCTCGCCTCGGCGCTGCTGAGCCCGCTCGACCCGCGCATCTCCCAGTGGTCGCACGCGTCAAACGTCCCGAGGAACTCGCCCCACCGCGCGCTGTCGATGCTGACGAGGCCGTCGTTGCCGCGCCACTCGGGCGGCGCGGCGCATCCCTGCGAGACGCGCGCCTGCTCGGCGCCGTCGAGGACGAGCTTGGGCAGCCACAGCGGGTGCCAGATCGGGATCTTTTCGGTCCGCGCAGCGATCGAGTAGTACTTGACGTCGGCGCGGTCAGGCGTGGAGGGGTTGAAGGCGTCGCGGAGGAACGAGGGCGTGAGGTTAGCGTAGGCCGGCGAGTCGAGCAAGTCGAGCAGGTATGACGTGACGCTCGTGGAAAGGTTGAATGGCAGGCCGGGGAAGTGGCTCGCGGCGTCCTTGACCTTCTGTGCCGCCGCCTCAGCCTTCTTCGCGGCTTCGGCTGCTTTCTTCGCCGCTTCGACCTGCTCGCGCGAGAGGATCGGCGACTTAAGCGAGTAAGGGAGCGGGATCGAGGCGTCGTCGGGCTCGTCGAGCGAGGAAGAGGTCGAAGGGCGCAGGTTGAGCACCTCGTTCGGCTCGAACTCGGTGCCGATGCCAATGTTGGCGCGGCACCAGGCCATGAATTCGGAGCCGCGATGCGGCGTGCAGAGCGTCGTGAGAGAGCGCGGACGGTAGAGGGTCGGGCGGATGTTCGAGATGAGGTAGCGAGCGTCGAGACCGCCCTGCGGAAACGCGGCAGGTTAGCAACGTGCAAAGGCCAGGAACCGCTTGCACGCACCATGGAGTGCGCAACAAAGTTGAGGTCACGGTTGAGGAGGCTCTGCGTGTCTTCGAGCGACTTGTGCAAGACATGCGCGCGGTTCTTGACGGAGCCGGTGCTGCGAGTGCACCCTCGTCAGCCGCGGCAGTCTGATACAAGCCTTAGAGGCGAGAACGTACCCAGGTACAGCGGTCACAAAGACCTCCGCGCCGATCTTGCCGCGCAGGATTTTGAGCAAGTCGCCCCAGTAGTGCAAGCGGAAGAATCCGGGACCTTTGACATCGAAGCCGTACAGTCCTGCACGCGGAAGGATCAGCTTGGCTGTATGCGCCACGAGGAGCACCGCTAAGCGCACCGTGACACAGAACGATGGGAAATCGCGGTTTGAGCACCGGGTCGTACAGCGTCGGATGCCGGACCAGCTCGTTGATCTCTCCATACGGCGACGGTGGTCTCGGGGTACATGCGGATTTGCGCTTCTTCGGCGGTGCGCTCGTTGCGGGAGGGGCGGCAGAAGGTGAATGTGCCGGGTCGACCTTCTCAGCCGCAGGCGCAGCGGGTTTCCCCTGCTCGCCGACGACGGCAGCCGCCTCGTCCCGCAGGATGTTTCCTACACCCCGCTCCCTGCCCTGTGCGCCGCTCGAAAAGGCGGCATGCGCGTCATCGGGCCGCACGTGGCTGTCGAGAGCGGGCCTGCGGGCGGTGCGGCACGTGGAGAAGGGTCGGGGCGCGCTCAGCGAGCGTGGTGCGCTTGCTGGGCGCATCGCAGCGGCATGGAGAGGGCGATTGGGCGGAGTAGATCGGGTCCGGGCGGTGTTGTGCGGGAGAGAAGCGAGAGAACGTGCGAGTTGGGGGGACGCCCGCGGCCGAATACGGCTCTCGCGCGCCGGCACCCGCACGGGCTGGTGCAGGAGCGAGGCAGGGAGTGCGCGCGAGTCTGCAGGAACTTTCTGCGTGTTCGCCCGCACGCTCAGGCGGAGCGACGGGCGCGGCGAGACCCGCTTCTCGTCGCCGTCGTCCGAGCGAGTCCGCGGCCGCTTCAGCGCCCGCCTTGCCGGAGTGAACGGCGCGGCTGGCTCGTCTGAGCCTGCGAGCGCCCCGTCCGCCCACACGTCGGCGGATCCGCGCGCGAGGCGAGGGAGCGGCAGCGCGGCGGCGGGTGTCGAAGCCGACGTCGACGAGGCAAACGCCAGCGAGAGGTACGACAGCCGCCGCAGCGTGCTCGACGACAGCGGCGGAGGCATTGGAGCTGCAGCAAGCTATCTGCAAGAGGTTGCGAGTGTGTGAAGGCAAGAGTGGGATCGCCATGACGCTCTCGAGACGGCAACCTCGCTTCGCCCCGCAGATGGACCAGACAAGAACGATGCTCGATGCAAGGTGTGGATGCACTGCGACAACGGCTAGGAGCAAGAGAGAGACGACACTGCGGCGAGTGCGACATTTTGACGACGGGACCAGAGAGTGAGAAAGAGGGGGAAGGGACTTGAGGTGGAACGATGCGGAATGCGAGGATGAAGTTTTGGCGTAGCTGCAAGGCGGATCGGCTGGATTGGGTGAGGCGGGCAAGAGGCGCTCTAGTCGTCCTCGAGGATCTGCAGAGCGAGAGGACGTCAAGCAAAGGAAAGTGACGCTAGACGAGGGTGTCGTTGCCCGCTTGCTCCCAGATATAACGCATGCTGGTGCAGACTCGGGGAAGGGGGAGAATGGACGTACGTCGCCCATCTCGTAGGCGCCGTAGCGCCCACGCGATGCCTCCCTCTTCATCTCCTCGAGGCGCTTGCACACGTCGGGGTACGCGGGGCGGAGGCGCGAGCGGCGGTCGATGCGCGCGAGGCCCTCGCCGACGAGCTGGCAGTTGAGCGAGTTCTCGTGCGACGCGAGCGCGTTCGGGTCGTTCGGGTCGAAGAGCGACAGGCTCAGCGTGCCGTTGGGCTCGCGCGCGTCAATGTTGGCCACGAGCTGCTGCCCCTCGCACAGCTCGCGGAAGCGGTCCATCGCGTCGGCGCCGTACTCAGTGCGCCAGTCGAGAAGCGACACGAAACTCAGCGTCGCGTCCTTGGCCTGGCCCTCGAGGGTCTTGAACTGGGCAGCGAGCGGGCGGAGGCGGGAGAAGGGGAGCGTCTCGGTGTTGCCGTCTGTGCAGTGAAGAAGTTCGTGACAGATACACGAACGTCAGCGAACTGTGCCAGGCCATCAGGGGAACAATCGAGCAGCGCACAGTCGATGTAGACGACCTCGGCTTCCTTCTTCGCCGGGTTGCTGCGGCGGACCTTGGCACGATACCAGGCGTTGTCGACCGAGAACTGCGCGCTGACGAGCTCGCCAGACCGGGGCGTGAAGCCCGCCGGCGTGACATCCGCCTCCTTGTGGAACACGGTGAGCTCCGACATGAGCTTCTCGAGTTCAGGGATGCCTGCGGCGTCAACCAAGTGACGGTCAGCACTGCACCTCGCCATACTGATCGGAGACGAGAACAGAGGAAGAAGCTGTGACGCACTGCCGTTCTGGAGGAGCTGCACCGAGAACGAGAACGGCACAGTCTCGGTCCCGCCGCGGACCTCGGAAACGACGACGTCGACGTACTCCTTGCGCGCCTGCGCGGGCTGGAGCGCCGCGCTGCTCGCAGCCGCCTCCTGTGCCGGGTCGTAGTTGGACCAGAGCTGCGGGATCGTGAGCACCGTCAGCACGTCTTCGCGTACCACAGCTCTCGCAGCCTTTCGCACGCCACCAAAGGGGGCGCTCTGAGTAGGCAGGGAGAGCTCGAGATGTGCGAGGAAAACGCACGTTCTTGCGCTCCTTCTGCGCCGCCTCCTGCGCGGCCCAGAGCTCCTTGGCGTTCGAATACTCGTCGACCTTGGCGAGGCCCTCGCGCACGAGCATGCTCGCGACGTCCTGGCCGTTGTAGAACAGCTGTTCGTTCGTCGAACGACCTCATCAGTCTCGGCCATCCGTGAACAGGGAGGGCAGGGGAGATGGGCAAAAGCAGCGAAACGCACGCGACCGATGAACCCGCCACTCTTGTCGGTCGCGTCGACCTGGAACTCGACGTCGCGCTGCAAGAGGCGGCGGCTCGAGAGGGTCGCGGCCTCCTGGCCGTACGGCTCGCTCTTCTCGTTGGCGTTGCGGGCCGTGCGCGGCGCGCGGATTTGCGACAGGACGAGCGTGAGCTTGGTGTCTTGCTTCGGGATCCAGATCTTTTGCGACACGGGCAGAGAGAGAAGTCAGTCGGGAAGCTCGGCGTGCGGCGAGGTTCGGGAGGCAAGGCCGGCTCACCTTGAAGCGCGAGCCCGATGCGACGTAGTCGACGACGGCAGGGATGCGGCCCTGGCGCTTGAACTGGCTCAAGAAGGGCGCGGCCTTGTGCGCCGACTCGCTTGCGTCGACGATGCGGGGCGCAGGCACGTCCTTGCCGCCGTGGATGCCCTTGCCGTCCTCGATCGCGCGCGCCTCGGCAGCCATCAGGCGGTCATAGTCGCTCGAGCGGTTCGCGTCACCCTGCTTGTGGCGCAGGACGCCGAGGAGGCCGCGCTCGACGAGGTACTCTGCGACGTTGGTCCCGTTGGGGAGGCGCACGGTCGCGCACTCGCGCGCCTCGTACTCGCCCTCGGCGGGCTTGACATAGTCGATGACGACGTTGACGGGCTTGCCGACGAGGCGCTTGCGCAGCGCCTCCTTGCCCTCGAGCTGCAGGCCCGCGACCTTGGGGTCGGTCGGGCGCGGCTGGCGCACCGACGCGAGCTGCACGCGCCGCTCGGCCTGCTCGCCGTCCTTGACGATGCTGAGCATGTCGGCGCCCCACACGCGCACGCACGTCGCGTTGAAGCCCTTGAGCGCGGCAGCCGACGGGCCCGCCGGCTGCGCGTCCTTGTACAGCCCGCGGCGGTTCGCGCGGGCCTCGGCCTCGCCGCGACGCAGCTCGGACATCATGGTCGGCGTCGGCGACGAGGCGAGGAAGCCGGCGTGCCAGTCGACGATGCGCGCGAGGCCGACCGACATGAGGAGCGCGGCAATGTTGCCGGCCGGGTGGTGCACGGTGCCGAGGAAGAGGTTGACTTGCTGAGGGGCGGCAGACTGGGCAGAACCGGGGGCGGGCGTGGGCGTAGGCAGCGAGAGGAGCGTGATCTTGATGAGGCGCTGGAGCAGACGGCTCTCGACGAAGAAGCGGGCCTCGTCGCCAAACTCCTCGCCCTGGACATCCTCGCGGCCCGAGAGGTTGCCCGAGCGCGGTGCGCGGACGCCAGCGATGCCGAGGTTGATCATCTGGTGGTGCTCGGGCGAGAGGAGGAGGCGGGCGCGAACCTGCGAGCCGTTGGTGACGCCCTCGACGATGGCGTCGATGGGCTTGCCCTTGTGCTCGGCGAGGAAGGCGACGGGGTCTTCGGGCATGAGGTAGTCGATGCGGCGCTGCGGCGGGCGGTCAGACGACCACAGGCCGCGGCCGACGATGCGCGCCTCCTCCTCGAGGTCGCGGAGGAAGGCGCGCCTCGAAGCGGTCGCCGCGCCCTCTTCGTCGTCGCCGTTGGCCTGGTCGCGGCGAGCCGAGTCGCGGACCTTTGCCCAGCCTGCGCGAACCAGCTCGGCAGCGACGTCGAGTTCGGTGCCGTCGGGGTTGGCGGCGTAGACGATGCCGAACTCGAGCGGGGGCGTGGTGGTCGGGAGGGTGTACGAGACGGAGAACGAGACCTCCTTGCCGACGACGAGCGAGCGGAGGAAGTCGCGCGACTCGAACGCCCACGGCTCGTCGTCGCGGTCGCGCGAGCCGATGCGCGGGGCGGTGAGGTCGGCGAGGTGGAGCACCTTTTCCCTGCGCGGTGCACAACGGCGGGTCAGATTGCGCTCGCAAAGGTGTGGTCGCGGATCTTTCGACGCGACGACGAGCGGGAGCGCACCTGGGGAGGGCATCTGCCTGGACGACCTTGCCACGGAGGACGAGCTGCAAGGGTGTGTAAGCTCGTCAGCTGTACGCACACGCGGAAGGAGCTCGCTGGGGGCGAGGCTGCACGTCGACGCGGCAGCAGGCGACGACGACGACGAGGAGGGGACGAGAGAGCGAGGCAAGCGGGCGAGGGACGGACCGTGTCGCCCGAGAGGACGCTCTTGACGAGCGCAGCCAGCGAGTTGTGCGTCGCCATCGGGGGAACTGCTCGCGCACGAGGGCAACCCGACCCCGCTCCACGTCCCTCGCGCCATTACCCCGCGAATACAAACTCACTTTGTATTCAGCTGTTGCAGTCGACTACACTCCGCTTGCTCATGCTCGCGTGCTGCTGCTTCGCGCGCGACTCGCCCGAGCGTGCCGCGTACGAGCCTCTGCCCATGCACCCACCCTCGCCCGCGCCCGCACTCCCCGCCCACGAGCTGCTCGCCGTCGATGCCCGCACCCACCGCCCCGTCCACCTCGCCCTCACCGAGCATGGCCTCGCCGTGGTCAAGGAAAAGTCTGGTCAGTCACGCACACACGCGCTGGCGTGCTCCTACACGCGCCAGGCCCCTTCTCTCGCTCGAGCTCGTTGACATCTGACCCCCACTTTGCCGAACTCGCAACCAGGGACCCTGCACTCGCTCAGGCTCGCCAAAGGTGCCATCCAGTGCAGCCAGAGACCCGCGCAAGCGCATAACTGACGCGTCCTGCTCGCCCAGCCTCGTCGTCGTCGACCCTCGTCGTCCCATACCTCAACCTCCTCGCCGTCTCGGTCTCGCACCGCGCCCTCCCCTCCCCTTCCGCCTCGGCCGACGCTGCCTCGCATCTGAGCAACATCTCCATCGCCGCCCTCGTCCCGCGGAACAAGGGCGACTCGAAGAGCCCGCTCAAGCTCTGGACCCTCAACGGAACCGTGTACGAGGTCGGCGGGACAGACGGGCACGCACAGGGCGGAGAGGGCAGGAAATGCGCAGTAGACGACTGGTGCAAAGAGGCGGAAGACAGGGCCTATGCAGGTGCGCTCGGCCGCTCCCTCCTCGCGCTCGCACTGCCCGCGCTGACGACCTCGCATGAGGATCCGCAACGCGCAGGACTCGAGCGTCGCCGACGCCTGCACTGCATCGTCAATCCCGCAGGCGGGAAGGGCAAGGCCAAGGAGGTGTGGTCCGACGTGGTGCAGCCCGTCTTTGACGCTGCCGGGTGCAGCTACGACGTTTCCTGTGCGTGTCGCCCTCCCATCTCGCCCTCCCTGTCCTCCGTGTTGACGCCCGCGCCTGCAGACACGGGTCCACCTGCCTCTCCGACGAACGCGACCGCGCTCGGGCAGCAGCACGACCCGCGCGCGTACGACGCCCTCGTCGCCTTCTCGGGCGACGGCATCGTGCACGAGCTCCTCAACGGCCTCGCGACCCACCGCGCGGGGCACGGCGCGCGCGCGCTCCGCGAGACGCCCATCGTGCACGTTCCGTGTGGGAGCGGGAACGCGCTCGCGTCCAGCTTGTATGGCCCGGACAAGGTTGGCGACCCGCGGTGGGCCGCGCTGGTCGCGCTCAAGGGTGCGCCTATTCCCCAGCTCCAGTACCCTCCGTTACAAGTTGTTCAGACTCGAGGCCCACAGGTCACCCCATGCCGCTCGACCTGTCGTCGCTGACCCAGCCGGGCAGCTCGACCCGTCTCTTCACCTTCCTCACCCAAGCCTTCGGGCTCATGGCCGACCTCGGTGCGCCCCCCTTCCTCCCTTCCCCCTCCTCCCACACACGCTGAACGACCCGCGACGCAGATCTCGGCACCGAGCACCTGCGGTGGATGGGCGACCTGCGCTTCACGCTCGGCTACATCCAGGGCGCGCTCGCGCGGCGCACGTACCCGCTCACCCTCGCGGTGCACCTCGTCTCGGGCTCGAAACAGCGCATCGCCGCGCGGCACAATGCCGCGCTCGGCAGGGCGCGCGGCGCGAGCGGCGAGCTGCTCCCAGACGACGACGACGTGCCCCCGCTCGGGCTGCCCCGATTCGCAGACGCGCTGCCAGGGCCGGTCAAGCGCCGGTTCGAGGCGATCCCGAGCCAGGAAGAGCTCGACCAGCTTGAAGAGGGGTGGTATGAATTCGACCTGACGCGCGACGGCGTCTTCTTCTTCTATGGCGGCAAGGTCCCGTTCGTCGCCAAGGACGTGCGTCCTGCATTCCTTTGACGTTTCAGCAACACGAGCCGTTGTGATGGGTCGATGCTGATGCTCTGCAACGACTTCGGCGCACAGGTCATGCTCTTCCCTGCAGCAGATCCGAACGACGGCTTGCTCGACCTCGTGCTCGTCGGCCCAATGGGTCCCATCGAGGCCCTCACGGTGCGCTCGCCACTCGCTCTCTCTTGCTCTCGACGCTCCGGCTGACTCGCCTGCGCGCCCGCCAGGCCATGGACAACGCCGCCAGCGGCGGCCTCTTTGCCCACCCGGCCGTGACCTACCTCAAAGCCTCGTCGTACCGCCTCTCGTTCCCCGCGCCGGCAGCGGGCAAAGAGGGCCACGTCTCGATTGACGGCGAGCGCGTCCCGTACGAGCCGTTCCAGGTCGAGGTCCATCGCGGGCTCGCGCGGGTGCTGGGGATGGGCGCGTGGGAGGGGAGCGCGAGGATAGAAGGGCTCGACGACGCGAGGAAGTAGAGCGCGCATGCGCAGGTTTTGCTATCGCGTGCCCTTGGCCGCCCTCGCCAGTGTCGCAACGAATTGCCCAAGAAAGAGAAGGGGAAAGGCGCTGCACTAGGGTTACACGAATACAGACAGGATCTGCCGCTCCTCCCCGCTCACTTCTTCCCGCCCTCGTCGTCGCCCTCGTCGCCCCGGCGCGCCTTCTCGTGGTACCCGTCGAGGCCGTTCTTGAGCTGCTCGAACCCCTCGCCGCCCATCATCTGCAGCGCCTGGAACGCCTGCTTCGGGTCGACCTCGACGCCTGCGGAGCGGAGCGCGGCCATGAGCCGCTCGGCTGCGGCGCGGAGATCCGGGTCTCTGCGAGGCGAGGGGAGCGGAGTCAGCGAGGGAGGAGGGAGACGAGCGAGCAGGGGGACGACGCACCGTGCGAGACTCATCATCATCGACAGGCTCGGCTTGTGCCCCGCAGCGAGGTCGACGCCTGTCTTCTCCGCCGTCAGCTTTGCCATGTCTGCGTAGCGCCGAGACATGCGCGAGTCAGCATTGCCCCATCCACAGAGCAGGAGCGGAGGAAGGAAGCGCGCGCGGAACGCACTCTCGATGGCGGCGAGCACCTCGGGCGACTGCTGGATGCGCTCAAAGAGGGGCGCGTGCTCGTGGAACTTTGGGTCCTCGAACGGGTTCTGGTCGGCCTCGCGCGCCGGTGCCGGGGCCGAGGACGAGAAGCTGCGGACGTGGCTCGTCGGGAAGCGGAGCGAAGGGGTGTAGGTCGACGAGGACGAGGACGGAGACGGGGCCCAGGCGGGGTGGCTCGACTGCTGGTAGGGCGAGAACGAGGTCGAGGCGGTGGCGTACGGCGACGAGGAGAGTTGGTGCGCGCGAGGGGCCTGGCGCAGGAGGCTGGAGCGGAGGGCACGCGGTGCTGCAGACTGCATCTCGGCGGTAGTTTCGTTTGCAAGGAGTTGCAGGGGAAGAGGGAGAGCGACGGTCGTTGGCCTTCGCACCTTCTCGTGCCGACGCAAGCCGTCACCGCCCTTCGCTCCTCTAAGCAGGCTTTAACTGTTGCTTGCACGCTAGAGCTATAGCTTACACACATGCCTGAGGCAGTCTCATCGCTTCGGAAGCTGCCGCAATCCTGTCTCTCGACTTCATCAGTTGGGGACGACCGTCCTCCCTGAGCTGCTTCTCCTCGTCTCTGTGAAGCAAACGTAGGGTCCTCTACGCTCAAACATATGCTCTCAAGGCGCTGTGTCCGCTGCGGACCCGAACGCATGACGTCGAAGACAGCTGCTCGTGCTCGCTTCCGTCGCTCTCACACCAGCTGCCGGTCTGCTTGGCTTGTGGTCCTCTCTGACGGTGTGGGTCGCCGCACGACCTGCCTTCTTGCTTCCAGCGAGCCGCCCGAGAAGAGCGCGAGTTGCGTGCGCGCACACGCGCAACTTGCGAGTCCTGGGCGGTTCCGCGATGCTGGATAAAAAGGGCGTCAACCGCGCCCTCTCCCCTCTCCTTCCTTCCCCTCACTCCACCCAGCTCAATCTCCTCGACAGAGCCGAGCAACATGCCCTGCGTTACTCGAAGGTCTGCAAGGACCGGTACGCCCTACACCCGCCCCTCTTCCCCTCCTCTCAGCCCCGCCGTCAAGACCGCCAGGCGCTCTCCCCGCGCCGTCAAGATCCAGGCCAACTTAGAGGCATCCGATTCGACTGTCAGTACGTCGGCCATGCCCGTCAAGCGCACCCACGCCGCCGCCAACGCTCCGGACGCTCCCATCGCGCCCTCGCCATTCTCACCATCTCGTCCGACGAGGTCAAACACGCGCGTCCGAGCTCGCCTCTTCGACACGTCCGGCGGCAAGCTTCTCGCGCCCGCCGAGACCCCTGCGGCGGGCAGTAGCGACGAGCAGGACGTTCCTTCCACCCCGAAGCGCTCGAAGGTCGCTCACGTCGCCTCCCTCGACACGCCGCTCACGCCCGACGCTATTCCCGCCGGCTCTTCGTTGTCGTCTTCGGCGTCGTACGGTCTGCGGTCTCGCTCGGCCAAGGTTCCGGCGGCCCCTTCCCAGCCCTGCAAGCCTGACGCCCTCACTGCTCGCGACTCGGGCCTGCTCACGCCAGCGTCGTCGTCGGCTTCGCTCAGGCGTACCATCAAAGATGTTATGGTCGAATCGGCCGTCCAGACCGACTCGCAGGACACCTACTTCGCGTCCGACGACGAGTTCGTCGAGTTCGATGCACCGCGCAAGGTTGACAAGGGCAAGGGCAAGGAGCTGCCTCCGAGTGAGGACGAGGCCGTCCTCTACAGCGAGCTCTGGAAGGCGCAGTGGAGCAACACGCAGCTCACTGAGGTGCGTCCACCTCTCCACTCCAGCGCTCTGTGCCTTTCTCGAACTAGACTTGACGCTCCGTGTGCGTCTTCCCAGGTCAACGACTACTACCGCACGCTTCTCAAACACCTCAAGCCTGCCATCTCCTGCCACGTCTGCCGCGAGGCCGTCGTTCGCGGCACCGTCCCGGGCGACGAGCACGATGGCCACAGCCCGTGCGTTCCTCCTCGTCTTCTAGCAGCTTTCGCCACTGACGGGTAATGCACCGATAGTATGGCTGCATGCATCGACTTCCACCGTCAGAGCACCTCCAGCTCGCCCGCTGCGAGCCCGATTGGCGCTGACAGCAGCGTTGGCGAAGCCGTCGAGCGCGAAGAGCCTATCAATGCTGCCGCTCCCGAGGAGCACGTCTTCGATGAGGCTGTCATTGATGGGGCCTCGGACGCGGATGACGAAGACGAGGAGAACGACGAGTACGTCCCGCTTCCGGGCGAGTCCTCCCTAGCTTGACCTGACTCTTGCGCCTCGTCGCACAGGTACTACTCGACTGGCGAGTCGCCCGAGCGCAGCCGCGACAGTTCGCCGGAGGTCCCCGCGCCGGCTCCGGGGCCTGCACTCGCACCCGTCCCGAGGGGGCAGGGTCCGCGCGTGATCCACGAGACGGTGTGGACTTCCGGGAGGCCGTTGGACTCGCGGTTCCAGGCCCTCTGGAATAACTCGGTCCGCACGTCGAACGCGCTGAACAGGAGCTCGGACGACGGAAACGACGACGACGAGGACGACGGTTCGTACATGAGGGCCTACGTCGACAACAACGCGCCGCCCGCTTCGACCGCCTTGGCCGCCGAATTCGCCGCCGCCGCGAGCGCCATTGAGCGCAGCTTTGAGGCGGGCGAGCCTGACGGGCCGTTCGTCGCCCGTCACCGCCTCGGGGACGACGACAACGACGACCATGACAGCGACAGTGATGCCGACAGTGACCGCCTTTCCGTGCGGTACAGCGAGACGGGTCGCTTCGAGGAGCTTCCCGACAGCGATGGCGCCGGCAGTGACGTCGAAGAGGACGTCGCGGCTGCGCCGCAGAACGCGCCGAGCAGTATCGCCCCCGGTGAGAGCGGCCGCGCGCCCGCTGCCATCCTCTCGCCGTCCCTCGACAACATCGACGCAACGCCCCAGGCCGGCCCTTCGTCGTCTGGCGCCATCCGCGTCGCACCTTCTCCTTCTGCTGCGTCGTCCAGCTCAAACCCGTTCGCCGCCTTCGTCGGGCCGGCAAACGCCTTTGGCCGCCTCGCGCACGAGCTCGCGGTGCGCCCGCCTGCCGCCAATGTCGCGCCTGCGCCGCCTGCGCCGAGCGAGCCTGTGCGCGCTGACCTGCCGCCGGCGTACACGCGCCGTCCCACGAGGGGCGCGTAGGCAACGGTCAATGCCCTCGTCTGGGTTGAGAAGGCCAGCCGAGTGTCTCTCTCTCTCTTTCTTTCTCTTCCCCTGTGTCCGGACTTCTTCAGTCTTCTTCTGGACCTTCCTTGCGGTGCCTTCTCCACCAATTTCCCTCCGCAGTGCTCTCTCCCTCTCCTCTCGTCTCCATTCGGCATCTTCTCGCGCTCACTTCTCGGCCTCTTACCTGTCACCTACTGCGCACTGCCCTCTCGCTCTGTCTGTGATCGTCCATCTCGTCTGCTAGTCCGTGTGCGCACCCTTGTTGCCCTCAATATCTAGTCACGTCTCGTCTCTCGCCCTCGGGCCGTCTTTCGGTAGATCCCCGTCTCGTCTCGTCTCGTCTCGTCTCGTCTCGTCTCCCTCTCCTCTGTCGTACCGTCTGCCTGAGTCTCTGCCTCTCGCGCCTCGTATCTGTGCAATCTCAACGACTTTCTCGAGCGTATCCTCGGTCGACCCGAGTGTTGAATCCGAGCAGACAGGAGTTGCGATGCAAGTTGAGATACCAGGACAACATGAACGAACTGAAGCGTGTCTACCACGGAAGACTGCACAGACAGAGTGATACAAACACTCACGCGCGCGCGCGGGAGAGAGGGACAACTCCGCGCCTGCTGTCCCAGCAGACTGCTCGCGACCGTCCCCCCTTCACACGACCGCGACCTCGACCCTCAGCGCGGCGCCCCTGACGCGGTTTACCCACGCCGGGTACTGCGCGCACGCCCTTACTGCGAGCGTGTCCCCCGCGCGGGCTTCGCGGAGCAGTGCGTGCGCTTGCGGGAGGAATGACGAGTTACCGGGGATGGCGCCGGCGGGGGCAACGTCGAGGTCCGGGGGTGAGGGGGTGGTATGCGCGGGTGGGAGGACGAGCGTGTAGGAGGTGAAGGTGCGCGAGGCGTGGATGTTGGAGTGTAGGCGGATCGTGAGGATGGGGCGGTATGACAGAGGGGTCGAGTCGCCCGAAGGAGAGGTTGCGGAAGAGAGGTCGTCGGGGGCATCGGCGCCTGCGACGTTGCGTCGAGAAGAAGCGGGCCGCAGGAGAACGAGCTCGAACCAGGACGACGAGGCTTCACGCGTGCCGTGGTGTTCCGGCTGCCCGGAAAAGCCTGCAACGAGCACCTTCACGTCAAATCTGGAAACGCACGTCGTCGTCAAGCAGCGGCGCACCCTGATCCTTCGAGTCTGTCCAGACCGACACGCGCCGCAGGAAGTGTTCCGGGGCACCTGGGAGAGCGGGCAAGGGGGGCGTGACGACGAGCGTCTGCGCGGAGAGGTGGCCCTGTGGGCCGGCTGCAACGATTTGGTCGCCTGTCCAGGCTTTCGAGAGCGAGGGCCAGTACTCGCTGTCGCAGCAGGAGAACGCAAGAGCGTCAGACCAAAGGGGTCCAGCACGATAAGAGCAACGAGGAGGAGGGAAGCGCACGCGGCTTCGAGGATGTCGACCGCGAGCTCAGCAGGGAGGTCGAGGTCCAGCTGCAAGATGCGCAGGACCTCGGGCACGTCGGCGTAGTCTGGCGAGAAGTCGCCCTGGGCAGTGGGCGGAGCAGTAGCGGCGGCAACGGCCCACTCGGTCGCCGCTTGCACGGGAGCAGCGATGCGGGAGGAGAGTGCACCCATGCCGGGCTCCCGTGTGCTTCAGATGAGCCTGGCGGTGCGGTGCAAGCGACGAGGAGCGACGAGGTGGCACGGGGCGGGGCGAGAGCAGGACCGACTCACGCGTTTCGAGCGGGATGAAAGCAGGGCTGGCTGTGGTGGTAAGCCAGGTGCGCGTGTGTTGCCCAGGCTACTCCCCCAGCAGCGTGGGTCTCGAGCGCAGGCGAGGCGGGGCGAGGGTCACGCCGCGTGAGCTCGTCGGCGCGGCGTCGCTCTTGCTCTCTGGATCTTCCCGCCGGCTTCAAGGTGAGTCCTGCCGAGACCGAGCACCTCGAGCCACGCAGCTGCACTCTGCCCGCATCCCGCCGCACCGCCCAACCCCCCGCCCGCCGCCGTGAACGCCGCGCTCCCCTCCGCCTCGCAAAGCCTTACCACCGCCCCGGCACCCTCGCCAACCCCCGCCCGTGCCCAATCCACGCCACGAGCGCATCCCTCGTACTCTCGTGCACCTTGCGCGCCGTTCGGGCGGACCGGAGCGAGTCGCCGACGAGCTGCGCAGGCCCTGCGAGGAGGAGCAGCCGCACTCGGGCAGTGCCAAGGGGGAGGGACGCGCGCCCGGCGTGCGCGGCGCCCGTCCTGCGTGTCTGCTGGGATGCAGTGTCGTCACGGTGGCACTGGCAGGGTCTGGCGAGGCGCAGGGACCGTTGGCGGGGCGGTCGCGGTCCGCGCTCGTCGCCGGCGTGCGGGCGGTGGCAGCAGCTTGCAGGCGCGTCTCTCGCTCTACTGGACGGCAGAGCTGACCTTTGCGTTGCTTTTGTGCGCTTGTGCCGCTCGTGTCGCACTCGCAGGACTCGAGCAAGGTACATCCCGCCTCCCCACGACCGTCTCTTCCGCCAGTTCAGGAGCTGACTGCCCCCGCGCGCGCACGCACACAGATGGTCAACGTTCCCAAGACCCGCCGTACCTACTGCAAGGGCAAGCAGTGCCGCAAGCACACGCCCCACAAGGTCACCCAGTACAAGACGGGCAAGGCCTCGCTCTTCGCTCAGGGCAAGCGCCGTTACGACAGGAAGCAGTCGGGTGCGTTCGGCTTGCGTGTGCTTTGTTGTGCGTGCGGCTGCTGATCGTGCTCTCGGCGCCGCGCAGGTTACGGTGGTCAGACCAAGCCCGTCTTCCACAAGAAGGCCAAGACGACCAAGAAGGTCGTCCTCCGCCTCGAGTGCACCGTCTGCAAGTACAAGATGCAGCTCGCGCTCAAGCGCTGCAAGCACTTTGAGCTCGGCGGTGACAAGAAGCAGAAGGTGCGTCGCTCTTTCTCTCCCTCTCGCCCATGGATGCCCGGGACTGACTCTTCGAGGGTGCTGCGCTGCTTTTCGCGTGTTCCTTTACGTGTTCAAGGGCGCGGCGCTCCAGTTCTGATCAATACGCGCATTGTCCAGTGTGTCGTAATGATTCGGTTCTGACTTTGGCATTTCTGGCTGGTGGCCCCCGAGAGGTGCAAACTGCGGTTTCTCGTCGAGTCGGGTGCGGGATCTCTGCTCGCGCGGGTGAAGCATGTGGAGCAAGGGCTGCTCTCGGGTCGGGAGACTGTCCCGGTGTCCGAGCAAGGCTGTACCACGGAGCGACCCTTCTACGCGGAAGCATCAGCGCACATAGCGGGACTTGCTCCCTCTCTTCGCGTGGAGTCGCACAAGATGCAGGCCTCTACAGAGCAGAACTGCACCTGTGTATCCCGGATGTCTACGATGCGACGAGGGAAGCGGGGCTGTGCAATGAGCGCGTCGCGGATTCACGAGACGAGGACGAGCTCGATCGCGCTCGCTTCCGTCTGGCCGCTGCATGCTCGTGCGCGCAGCCCGCACCTGCAGCAGCCTCGTACTCGCCCGTCCGCTGCACCGCGCCATGTCGCTCCCCGCCGAGAAGCGCGCCCACTCGCCGACTCCTCCTCCTCCTCGCTCGAGCGCACTCGACCCCGCCGCACCCGCCGCGGCGCAGGCAGCCGCCGCCGACCCGCAGACCAAGCGCGTGAAGCTCACCGTCGAGGACCCCGTCTCGGTCCCGCCCGTCCTCGTCGAGGAACCGCTCCCCTCGACCTCGACGTCGCAGCCGCCGCCGTCCAAGGCCAAGGACAACAAGGCCAAGCAGCCGCGCAAGGCTCGCGCACGCAAGGTCAAGCCGCCCAAGCCGGGCGGCGTCGAAGAGGCGGGCGCGTTCGACGTGCTCGAGCTGCTGGGAAAGGAGCGCGTCGACGAGCTCGTGCGGCTCCAGGACGACGAGGGCCGCGACTGGGTCGCAGAGGCCGAGCGCGAGTGGGGAAAGGGCGCAGAGGGGAAGGACGTCGAGGTTCGCGTGCTCGCGCTCAATGACCACGGTGCGTGTGTCCCGCGGAGCGCATCCGGATGAGGGAACTGACGCGCTTGCTTCCGCGTGAAACGCGAACTAGGCGAAGGGCTCGCGGCGCTCACTCCTGCCGGCGCGAGTGCCCCGACGCGCCTCGTCAGCATCCCCTTTGCGCTCCCCGATGAGCTCGTCAGGATCCACATCCACCGCCACGAGCCCGACTACTTCATGTCGCACGCCGACCTCCTCGACATCCTCGAGCCGAGCCCGCGCCGCCAGGCCGAGGTCGAGGAGCTGCCGGGACGGGTCCTCTCTGACGAGATGAAGGAGAAGCTGGCGGCCGTGCGCGCCAAGTTCGGCAACCGTGTCCAGTGCGAGTACTACGGGCAGTGCTCGGGGTGCCAGGTTGGTCTCGCGTCCTCTCCTGCTGTCTCGCCCTCGTCCTGACCACAGCTCGACTCGCGCAGTACCAGCCGCTGTCCTACGAGGAGCAGCTCGAGCTCAAGCGCGACGTCATCCGCCGCTCGTTCGCCAACTTTTCCGGCCTCGACCCGGCGCTCGTGCCCGCGCCCGGCCCGACGCTCGCCTCGCCGCTGCACTACGCCTACCGCACCAAGCTCACGCCGCACTTCCAGGTCCCGCCCTCGGGCCACAACCAGAAGAACCGCCGCAAGGCAAAGGGCAAGGGTAAGGCGGACGGCGACGCCGAGGCGGAGCAGGCGCACAAGGAGTGGGACATCACGATCGGGTTCGAGCAGAAGGGACGCAAACGCATCGTCGACATCGAGGAATGCGTGATCGCGACCAAGGTCATCAACGATGCGCTCGTCGGCGGGCGTGAGAAGGTCAAAAGGTGCGTCAGGATGGCCGGCTGGCTGTGATACGCATCTCGAGTAGAACTGCTTCACTCACTGTCCCGCGCTTTGCTTTCCCACAGCAACATCTCGGCCTACAAGCGCGGCGCGACCATTCTCCTGCGCGACTCGCTCCCGCCCCGACCCGCCGAGCAGACGACCAAGCCCACCGACTATGCGCCCTCGACCGAGCCGCACGTGTGCATCACGGACCACCACGCGACGGTGCGCGAGCAGGTCGGCACGGTCGAGTTTGAGCAGCAGGCGGGCTCGTTCTTCCAGAACAACAACTCGATCCTCCCCTCGCTCCTCGACGCCGTCAAGGCGGCCGTCGGCCCGCGCCCGTCCGGGTCGGGCGACGGCGTCAAGCGGTACCTCGTCGACGCGTACTGCGGCAGCGGCCTCTTTGCCATCTCGCTCGCCGACCTGTTTGACCGCGTCGAGGGCATCGAGATTGACAAGGCGAGCATCAAGTGGGCCAAGCGCAACGCAGAGTTCAATGCCGGCCCGGGCCGCGCAGAGGTCGGGTTCCGCGACGGCAAGGCCGAGGACATCTTTGGCGTGCGTTCGCTCTCCGTGGCCCTCTGCGGACTCGTCACAGTCCTGTCGCTGACGCTCGTTCGCAACACAGTCGATCGACTTCCCGCCCGACCAGACGAGCGTCCTCATCGATCCGCCGCGCAAGGGCTGCGACGAGCAGTTCCTGAAGTGAGTCGTGCCGGTCCTCACGAACGAGCCGCCGACCAGACTCCCCGAACCGGACCCTGACCCCCTGCCCTTCACGACAGGCAACTCCTCGCGCTCAAGCCCGCGACGATCGTCTACGTGAGCTGCAACCCGCGCACGCAGGCGCGCGACGTCGGGTGGCTCGTCAAGCACTCTGCGGCCGAGGAGGAGCGCGCGCACAGCGGCAAGAAGGGCTACTGGATCGAGAGCGTGCGCGCGGCGGACCTCTTCTCGCAGACGCACCATGCCGAGGGGCTCGCTATCCTCAGGAGGGAGGTGTAGGTAGACTATCGCTGCATCGCGACGAACGCAGAGACGATTATCACCAGGATGCTGCATCGTGCGGGAGGCATACACAGCAAAGTGGAGGCTGGTCATGCAAGCCGCGGGCTCTGCGCAAACTTCGGAAGCACTGAGGTGTGAATGAGAGTCTTCTAATGCGAAGAGAGCCCCGCGCCACGAAATTCCGCTACACGCTTCCTCCCGCTGCCAACCCGACTGCCTCTGCCGGCTCATGCGCTCGGCGCATCGACGCCGCCCTCCTTCTCGTGCTTCGCCAGCTCGAGCTCCTGCATCACCGTGCTCCGACTCGCGGCATCTCCTGTGGCTGGTGCCGGTGCAGAGGGTGCGTCGGTTGGCGCATTGACGGTTGCTCGCAACTTGGCGTCGTAGTCGGCCTTCCACTGGCGCATTGCCGTCTCCGACCTGCGTTGTTGAAGAGTGTGAGTATGTGCAGACGCACAGGGAGGCCGTGGAGAGGCAATGGGCGATGGGAGAGAACGCACGGCACGGTTCCCTTCGCGGCGAGCTCTGCAGGATCGGGCCACAGCAGTCAACAACATGGTCTCGCGTATGAACAAGGTTGCCAGCAACTGGCAACTTGACCTACCGTTCCGCGCCTGGTTGCGCCAACGCTCCGACACGATGCGGTGCTCCTGCTCCCACTTCAGCAGGTAGTGGTCTGCGGCGCGCAGAGTAACTACGGTCAGCCGCTGAACAAGGTAGCCGCCCCCACCAAGCGGAACGTACCTGCGTGCGTGACCATCTGGAGGCATCAAGATGAAAGCAAAGTCAGCTTCACGGGACTTTGGTCTGGGCACTTGGGCAGGAGCGCACGCCGAAAATGGAGAACCAACTGGCGAGGAAGCTGCAAACCGTCACAGTATGTCAGCACACCGCCGACCAGCGAGCGGGACCCTCGTCGCTGCGGGAAGGAGGATAGAAACGCACGCTTTGCCCGCCAGCGTCTGCCGCTGCACCCACGGAAACCTGCGAGAGTGTAGTGCTCGGCTCGATTGTCCAGCAGAGGAAAGAAGCAGGGTGAAAGCAAGCGAACCGCCAGTTTGCCCTGCGGAAAGGTGGCGGTGTCAACTCCGACTCGACAGCGCAACTTCAAGAACTCGGACGTACAGTGCCACGAGCGTCACGCCGACCAAAGTACCCTGCACAAGGAAGAACGGTCAGCTCGGGAGGCACACGACCTGTTCGTGTGAAGCCGGCTCGCCTTGATCGCACCCTCGCGAGCGCCCATGACCTGCAGGCGGTCTGCGGAAGATACCGTGCGTCAGCATCAGCACTTCTCAAGCCTAAACGAGGCCGACCGCGCTGCAGGGCGGTGCGGCAGCGTTGCTCGCTGTGCCGATGATGAGGGCGAGGCGGACGCACAGGCAATGTCCTCGTCCTCGACGCCGTGGCGAGTGCGTCCTTGCGATCCAGGGTTGAGCATTGTGCCAGTAAACCACGAAGAGCAGAAAGTGCGAGGAAGACGAGCGAGAACGCGGACACCGCTGGCCTTCGCCTCGTCCCGGCGCTCGCTCTCGGCTTCCGAGGACCGAAGTACTCACCTTTTCCTCTCGCCACTCCGAGGCGAAAGAAGTTGCTGCAGATCATAGTATGACACAAAAGAGCATTGTACACAACAGACACCACAACGGATGGACGAGAGGGTATTAAGTAGAGCAACCGCACGGAGGAGGAGCACGAAAAAACCAGGACTAAGGAGGGACGAAGGTTGCGAGGCGAGTGTCTGTTGAATGCGCCTCTAGATGACGGCACGGAGCGCCGTGAAGCACCCGATCGACTTGGGCTTTTCGAGCTCCTCGCCCGTCGACGGGTCGCGCCAGATACCGTCCGTGTCGACGCGGCCGTACTTGTGCGTCGACTGGTTCGTCCGCAGCTGGTCCATCCAGTCGGCGACGATCTGCGGGTTGTCGATCAGGATGTTGGCCTCTTGCGAATGCCAGAACGACTGCGAGTCGAGGTTGCCGTTGCCAACGATGGCGCACTGCCCGTCGACCGACATGAACTTGATCTGTGTAGCGCGGTCAGGCTCAGCAACTGCATGCAAGTGCAAACGAGGCGGGCGTGACTCACGTGGCAGTTGCGGGACTTGTGGACACTGCGGACATGCGAGAAAGCGGGTGAGCGTGTGTGCGACAGAGCAGAGAGGCTGACATACGCGTTGAGAGGACGGATCTGGTCCTTGCCTACGTTCCGAGGTGAGTAAGTGAAACGTACTGGGTCGGACGGAAGCGCGAAACGTACCAGTATACCAGTACACGTGCAGGTTGTCCTCCTTGCCAAGCTTGCGCAGCTGGCCGTACAGGCGGAAGACGACCTCCTCGTTCGTGCCACCCTGGAACGGAATACTCTCGCCCTTGTCGTTGAAGCCAAGGTCGAGGAAGAGCGTGACGGGGATGCCCTGCCCGGCTTTGCCGCCGCGGGAGCACGCCTCGACGACGCCTCGGACGATCGGGGCGGCATTCAGTGTGGGTGTTTGGCTGTAGCCGAGCGAGTCAGCAGCCGCTGCACTCCCGAGACAACTGAAGAACCTACATGAAGACGTTCTTCTCGGCGTACTTGAGCGCGGCGAGCCAAGCCGCGGCCTGCGGACAGCGGATGTCGTTGTGACCCGGCGAGCCGTGCGGACGGCGGTTGACGAGCGCAATGGCTGGGAGCACCGAGATGTGAGCGACCAGGGACGGATTATACGGGTACGCGCGCGCTGGGACGTACGGAAAGGTTCGTGTCGCCGATGCAGCATATGCGGCTTGAAGTCGTGGATGAGCTTCTCGTCGTCGATCGCTGCGTCGACCTTGGCGAGTGCGCCAGCGTTGAGCGCCTTGGAAAGCGCCGCAAGGCGCGCGCTCGATGAAGTGCCCTTCGTGCCGCCAGGGCTCGCCGGCGAAGAAGGCGGCGGCTCCTTTGCATCTCCTCCAACCCCAGGCGGGATGTCACGCTCAGTCGCGAGACCTGTAGGCTCAGGCGCGGACGGGTCGACGAGGCCGGGCGGCTGCGGGTCTGATCGGGCAGACGAGGCGGGATGCAGATCTGCGGGCGAACAGGGCATCAGCGCACTCCTCCAGAGAGGTCAACAGCCCATTTGGCGACACCTACCGTGCGTTTGCACGGCGAGCGACTCGTTCGCTGTCCGGGGCGTCCCTTCCGTCCCATTCGCCTTGCCGTTCGACAACGTTGCCTCGTCTCCGCTCCGCTTCGAGCCCGTGTCGATGCCGCTGTCGACGCCACTGTCGCCACCGCCGACGACAGGCTCGCCGACCGAACCGTTTACTCCAGTCCTCGCACCTGCAGCAGCCGTCGTCCCAGCCTCCTGCGCCTGCGTGTTTCCGCCTCCATCCATGACGCTCGATAACCCCATCGCGAGCCTCGCCTTTTCCTCGCGCGCCTTGTCGACGAGCTGCGTCACGAGCGCCGCGAACCTACCCGTCCCGGCGCCGCCGTACGGGTGCCCGTGCCCATCTGCGCCTGCACCTTCGCCATGCTGCGGCACCGCGCCAGGCGAGCCGGCCGCCTGCGCGTGGTGGTGCTGGTGCCCGCCAAAGTGCCACGGCGAGGCATGCCCGCCGCCGCCCGCGCCAGGCACGGCGCTGTCGCGGCGCCACCAGTCGGGCGGGCTGAGTGAGTGGGTCTGCTCGCCGTGCTCGGCCTGCTCGTCCTGGCGATTGAGGAGCTTGCGTGCAGCCTTGGCCGCTTTTGCGACGTCGATGTTGGCGAGATACGGGTTCGAGTCGGTGAAGGTATAGGGGAAGAGGGACGGGTCGGACGAGGGCGACGGGGCGGTGAGGCAGGGGAGGGCGGGAGCGAGACCTTCGTCCCACGAGATGAGCATGTTGTCGTACAGCGAGTCGACGATAGGGCCTTCGAGATGGACCATCATCTGTGGAGCCGACGGGTGGATCGCGCTTAGTTACGAGGAACTCGCCTGGTGAAGCGCTGAACGGGTCGAGAACGCACCTCGAGGTTGGGGCGATCCTGGATGTTGTTCGAGTTGAGCAGCGCGACTTTGCGGTCGACCACCATTGCTTTCTGGTGGAAGGTCCCGAGAAGCGGGCGGTGAAAGTTGATGACCTGGATCGAGAGGTTGGGCACCTCGTCCGGGTGCGGGAGGCCGAGCAGCGCCCAGGTCTTCGGCTCGACCGTGACGTGGTTACTGTGGACGGTAAGTGTCAGTCCGAGGGAACATCGGTACTTCCTGAGTGGTACGTACTGCCACAGCTGCTCGATGGCACCGCGGTCCCACATGACCTTGACAACGATCTTGTCACCCTTGCGCTCTCCGACGAGCTTGTCGAGCTCGCGCAGTCCGGATGCCACCGTGTTGACAGAATCTGAGGGTCTGCGAGAGATGCGTGTGAGCAGGCGAGCGGGCGGGAAGGTCAAGTCACACCGTACTGCCAGTAGTCTGCGCAGGCAGGAACGAGTCAGTGAGATGACAGGATATGGCTAGGTCGGCGGACGCACTCGTGACAAGGAAGACCTCTTTCTCTGCGAGAACGACTGCACAGCGTCCGACGGTCGTCAGCAATAGCGCTGGTTGTGCGCAAAGGCACGGAGTAGCTTCGACGCACTGCAGTCCTTGTAATGCTGCATGATGTCAGGGATGGTCGAGACGATGCTGAGCGGGATGGTTCCCTGCGTGCCGATGAGAGCAGGCGAGACGTTGCCCGCGAGTGGATCCCGCGTCAAGCAGGTGAGGACGTCCGAGTACATCTGCGGGTGGATGCGCGTCAGCTCCAGGGTGAGAGAGGCACGGACGACGCTCAGGCCTCTCGGCATCGACTCCACCAGGGCTCACTTTGAGGAATAGGTCGCTCGGGCGGGAGGCAAAGTTGCCGCGCTTAGCGGCTTCTTCAAGCTCTTCTGCCTTCCATTCGCGTCCCTATATATCCGAGAGCAGTCAGCAAGCGATCACAGCGGCTAGGAAGGACAGCAAGCCAAGGGGAGCCAAGGCGAGATGAGGCAGACGGACGTATTTCAGGTCGCGCTTGATGAAGAAGCGGCGGTGCGCCCGCTGGAAGAAGTTGGGTTTCGGGAAGAGCTTCTTTGCGGCCTGACCGGGCTTCAAGCCGGCCTTCCAACGGCGGTCGCGGGTCGTCGAGGCCGAGGACGACGAGGCGGTGTTCTTGGACTTGTGAGATGACGCCGCGCGCACCGACTCTGCGAGGGCGTGAGTGACGGTGTGCGTACGGTCGTGCATCAACTCGAGCGGCGGGAACGGCGGCGGCTTGGCCAGTGCGACGAGCTGCGCGGGCGCACTCTCCTTACGGGTGGGCGTTGCGCGAGGAGGACCGGGAGCGGGAGGAGCGGGAGGGGCAGCGGGTGCAGCCTGCCCTGCGTCCGCCATGCCGCGCACGTTCTCGAGTGCTTTCAGCGAGAAGCAAAGTCGCGAAAGAGTCGACGGCGACGGCGACGAAGCGACCGGCGCGGGCACCGGAGGCGGAGGCAGCAGCGACTGCGCACTTGGCTCACACCGGCGCAGTGTGCAGCAGGAGCAGGCTCGCCGACACTGCTAGAACGTTGCACCGCTATCCCGAAGGACAGGGCGAGCGCAGTGCTCTCGCGCCCTTCCCCCTCGCGAATCATCATGCGGATCCGCAGCAGAAGAGAGTCGGAGTACAACACGGACCGTCTATTGAACTACCGTCACTGAGGAAGAAAAGAGAGCTAGAACCTGTCCATACGAGCCTGGAACAATTGTACTGAAAGGAGAACGGAGCCTTGTCTACCTGCGGGAAGAGCGGATCACGAGGGTGAGGAGGGCACAGACAGCGCGGGATGACACGCGCGACGCACTCTGTGCACACAGTAACGAAACATAGAGTTTGTCCGCCGGAGAACCGTTTGGAGGCCGGGGCGTTACGAGACGATCAGGAGGTTCTGAACTGCGCGCCGAGAGAGGAATCCAGTGAGCCCGTCGTCCTTGGCCCGAACGGAACAGGAGAATCACGCACTCTCCGTGCACCATGTCTCGCCAATGTCGGTGACGCCCATGCGGCCCATCTCGTCCTCGTTCGGGTCGTCGAGCACTCCGACGCCCGCCTCCTCGATTGCGTCTTGCAGTTCGATGATGGCCTCGAGCGACTCGGACTCGCTCCCGATGAACGTGCCAAAGTGCATGCCTGCGTTTCGAGAGGGGTTTGAGCTGCTATGGGAGGTGGGCTGCCAGCTGGAGGTCACGCACCGATAGTGTTGCGGCTCCGGACGTCGAGGTGGATGTCGACAGCGTCAGCGGGCGAGCCGTGCACCGCGCTCGAGATGTTCTCGTGGTGCAGCTATAGAACAACGCAAACGCCTTAGCTCTAATCGTTGACACGACGACAGGATGAGACGCACCCGCAAGCCGATGGCGCTGACGAAACCGAGACTGCCGCCTCGCCAGATGGGCACGAACGCAACGTCGAGCGGCCCAAACTTGAGACCAATCTCGTCGAACGCCGGGCACACCGGGTGCGGCGAGCGACGATGGCGGCGGTAGCCCGTGTCGCTGCGTCCGCACAAGCCACATCAGCTCGTCAACTTCTACGAGTTCGAGACGAAGCAAACGACGTACCCCGCGTGGTAGATGACTCCCTTCCGCATGATACTCCTGGTCCACCTCCCCTCCTTGACCGCCCGGCCCATCTCGTGCTCCGCGCGCTTGGCCTTGGCCGCGCTCTCGCGCTCCTTCTCCTCCTGCGCGAGCTTCTCCTCGTCGACCTCGTCGGGCGGCGACTCCGGCGCGGGCGAAGCGGGGAGAGTAAGCGCATGTTGCTGCGTCGTCGCCTCGGACGGGTCCGGCACCGCCTCGCCGTCGCCGCCCTCTGCTCCCGTCGCAGCTGCAGCGGCCGCCGCCTCGCGCTCGGTCTGCCTCTCGCGCGCCGCGCGAATGCTGCTCGCGCGCGAGAGTGGCGACGGGCTGTGCGCGGCCGAGACGGAGCCGGATCGCGCGCGCGCGCCGTCGGGGCTCGACGAGCGCGAGGCGTTCGAGAGGCGCCGGGTGAGCGATTTGGAGAAGGACGATGAGCGCTGCAGGAGCTGCGAGACTGAGCTGCGGCGGCGCGGGGAGGATGCGAGGGAGGAAGGCGAGGCGTCGCCGCGCTTCGCGACCGATAGAGAGGCCGAGTCGGTGGTGGAGGTACTGCTTGCCGTCGTCTGCGGTGAGAGATCGTTTGCCGAGTGTCGCGGGGTGAGGAAAGGTGTAGTGCCCGTCGAAGGCGGATTCAGCAGGTCCGTCCGCCGTGCTCTCGGGCCACTCGCCTCGTCCGCGTCGTCCTCCTCGACCGCGATGTCCTCGGGCTCCTCGACGAGCACCGTGTGACCCGTCTGCATGGCGTCACGCAGCTCGGCTTCCTGCGCCGAAACGAACGACTCGTTTGTCGAGACGTTCGCGGACGATTGGCGAGCTTCGCCGTGGTGGAAGAAAGGGTAGGGGTCGGGCGGGTCCGACTCGATGAGGTGTTCGACGACCCAGCCGCACCACAGCGTCGAGCCCTGGTCTCCGGGTGATCGGCCTACAGACGCAAGCCAGGTGAGCGCTGAATGACTTTGAACCAGACCCGACTTGCGCACCAGAGTTGTGCTGAGCCGGCACACACGAGAAGCGGATGCGCTCCTTCTCCCGCGGTGGCTCGCTCCTGACCGTCCTGGAGCGGCTCGAGCGCCCACTCTCGAGGCCATCGCCAGTGTGGGACAGAGGCGGACTCGGCGCTGCGAGCGGCGGGGCGCAAAGCCCGAAGTCGGACGGTGTGAGCTCGGCATCCTCCCACCAATCGAGCTCGATGATCTGTGAAGGCGGAACACCGCTGGCGAAGAACCAAGTTTTGTTGCCTGTGTAGCGTCGAGGCTGATCAGCCTAGTGCAAGCGGACCTGCGAGAGGTCGGGACGCACCGAGCGGGACGAAGAACTTGGTTCGCGGCCACTTGTCAAGGACCTGCTTGACGCTATTGACGTCCAGGTGGTCGTAGCTGCGGGAACCGAAGTCAGCTCCGCAATATCGAAAGCTTACAAGCGAGCGAGGGAACGCGACTGGTTGTGGCTAATGAGGACGGCATCGACTCCGGGCAAGTCCTCGACCTTGCACGGCGCAGGGCGGAGCCTCCCGGGCCCGGTGTAATTGGTAGGGCCGGCCCGCTCGCTGAAGATGGGGTCGAACAGGAGCTTGAGGGTCGTGCCCTCTCCCTCGGCGTACTGGTCCTCCTCGTCGACAGCGCCGTGCACCGACCCTGCGCGGCCGCGGCGGATCTTGGCGTCGTCCGGGGTGTTGTCTACGCTCTTCCTGCGGAGACTCGAGAGCGGGTCGGGCGGGAGGTCGAGCGGGAGCTGGACGTAGACGGTCGCATGTCCGAGCCAAGTCGAGCGGACAAAGGCCGTCTTTGCGCCCTTGCCGCTCTGCTCGGCCGCGCGCCGGAGCTCGCGGACCTTTGCGCGGCCCCAGTCGCCCGGGTCGAGCACCTGGAGCTCGCGGGCCTTGGGGTGCTTGCTGAGGTGCAGTTTGGGCCATCCGAGCCACGCCCCGCCGAAGAGCAGCTCGGATGCGGTGGGTGCGCTCGCACTCGGCCACGGGTTCTTGAAGCTGAGCGTGCCCGTCAGCGGGTGCAGGACGTGGTGCGCCGGCCGCTCGCTCGGCGGGGCGGCAGCCTCTTGCGAGTCGGGCACCATCTCGCCTCGGACAGAGTGGTGGGGCGCGGCGAGAGGAGGCAGAGACAGAGGCAGCCGAGACTGCTGCCAACTCCTTGGCAGCGCAGGAGTCCAAAGCCGGAAACGACCGTCGAGGCCGAAGCTGTGGGTCCGCCTCGCCTTCCGCGCCGTCATCGTCCCCCTCGCTCGCGCACGTGCCATTTTCGACACGGTCTCAGCATCGCCGCATCTCTCGCCGTCGACAGAAGCACTGGGAAGTACCACTGTCAGCAAGCTCGGGCCATCGGACTTCAGCTTCAGGCAAGCGCTTCGCGAAAGCTGTGTCCCGATCACGCGCATGTATTCCAGAATGACAACGGGCAGCCATGGGAACTGAGTAGTACAGTCTAGGGGTGGGCGGATGCGACTGAATGCGAGGGCACAAACATACTGGGAAATCGTTTCGATTGAGCGAGCGGCACAGACTAGGCGGAGTGGCTTATGGGCGTGTCGGCGGACGGGGCGGGCGGCAAGACGTGTGGTGCGCCGTGCTTCGTTGGGCGCAGCGAGTTGTAGTGCTTTGATATGTGCAACGAATGTCAGCTATGCAGGTGGTTCCACGAGCGGCATGCGGTCCGATAGCCTGCCGTCCGAAAGCTGAAGATGCAGACTGACCTCGCCGAGCCCGTACATCTTGCGGTGATATCTGCAGCAAACCCGTCAGTTTGCACGTCACAGGGCACAATATTCAGAGACAGGTAGAGCCCGGCAAGGGGAATGCGACGCACGAGATTAGCATTGCTCGCTCGCGCGGCAGGTCCGAGCCATGCTCGACCATTTCGGTGCCAGCCTGAATCACGATGATGGGCGATTGGTAATGCAAGGATAGTGCACGGATCTGTGAATGTCGGAACGTGAGGTCAGGGACCTCTGCAGCAAAGGACAAGCGGCGACGTACCTCCGGCTCGCCGCCCCATTCTGCCGTCTTCTCGACCGTGTCGCAATACCGTGCAAACTCGGCTGTGAAGGACGTACACCGACAAGGGCTCGGTCAGTAAAGCGCTCGGGTGGGCAAAAGGCAGGATCTCGCTTACATTGGCTCATCATGTTCTCCGGGTCGAGGTCGCTGGGCAAGAAGGGCAGGAAGTCGTCGGGGTGCGCGCGCATGTATGACGCTGCGTTTGCTCGTGCGACCTGGTACGTCTCCTTATTCGGCTGCGAGGCGAGGCGAGGACGTCAGCACCGTCTTCCCGCATCACAGGCGACTGGTCTGCACTCCGCAACGCATTGCAGGCAGACGCCACCGGTAGCAAGCAACGTACGGAAAGCTTGAGGAAGTTGACCTGGTCTGCAATCGCCGAGAACATGCTGCGCGGCGGACCGAATGTCAGCGAGCAGCGAAACAGCAGTGACGAGGCAGCGCGTACCAGTGGCCGTCAGGCTCAATCTCCTTGACCATGACGCCCAGCTTCTTGCACTGCGAGTCGATCGCCTCCTTCTCCAGCTCGACAGAACGGTCGTTCTCTGCCGCAACCTCGGCTTCGGCCTGTCGTCGCTGCTGCTCGAAGTGGTCCGCCTTGCGCAGCTGTTACGAAACAAAGTCAGCACGGTACCTGGGAAGTGTACGAGCGACTGGAAACGCGGGAGAGGACGAAAGCGCACCTTCCGCGCCTGCTGCCGGTTCACCTTCTTCTCGCCGCTCCCGCCATCCGAGTTCCGGTTCGGCATGAACGCATCCTTCAAGTCATCCTTGAACCCTTGCAGCCTGTCCCGCGCAGACCCGCTGCTGCCGTGGCTGTGCGCGCTCGTCGTTGACCCAGGGCTGAGCGTCCCGTTCCGCGACGAAGGTGCGAGGGACGAGCCGACGCTCGGCGCGCCCGCGGCCTCCTTCGCATGGTCCTCCTCGAGCTGTCCGCCGAGCTGCTCGAGGAGCTGGTCGGCGAGGTCGAGCACCTCGCCCTCCTCGACGGGGTCGGGCCCGCCGGCGCTGACGACCTGCAGCTCGTCCTGCTTGGCCTTGTAGACCTCCTTGACGAGCTTGTTCTTGCTCTTGGAGCCACTGCTGCTGCCCTTGTTCGCCTTCTTGAGCTTGCCGCGTGCGAGGAGCGGATTCAGCGCGGGGACTTTGGGCGAGGTAGCGGCGGCGGCCTCGACCATGGTGGCGGTGTTGCGCGCGTGGTGTGCGGCTGCGGTCGCACTCGAGTCTGCCATGCTCGCACTGCACTCGAATCCGCGAGGTGACGGCGAGTGGAGAAGCGCGGAGAGCGAGCTTGGCGGGGCGAGCGATGACGGCGGTTTGCAGACAGTGCTCGAACGGCAAGAGGAGTGGTCCACAAGGTGCAGGTAGCTCTCGAAGTGCGGGCCGAGCAGCGCACCCGAATGAATCTCTATGATATGCGCATTACCGAGAGGCGGCGAGACGGGAGTGCGATGCCGCTACAGCCAGTGGGAAGGAGTGAGAACAGGAGACCAACGGAGAGAGCGAGAGGAAGAGAAGACGTCTAGAGGTATAACACGGGGTGTACCGCACACAACCAAAGGAGAGGCCGGGAGATCAGGGAAGCAAGGAGGGGTATCGTCGCAGTGGGCGCCGTCGTCTATGCTGGGGTGACGGTGCCCGCCTTCTTGACGCCAGCAATAGTGGGCGTGCTGTGGATAAGCGCATGGGTCAGTAAAAGAGCCGAGAAGGAACGGGCAAAGACCGCTATCTTCGGCTGGACCGAAGTGTGCGACGACAACGAGCGCAACTCACGTGGTACCACTCTTGGCCCTCTTCGACGGGATTTTCTGTTTAAGGAGAGAAGGTCAGTGGCAAGCGGGGGAGACTTGTGAATGGGGGCCAACGCACGAGAACCTGCTTCTCGTGCTCCTCGTCCTCGTCCTCCGTGTCCGGCTCGCGCACCGCGCCAGGCGTCGTGTTCGAGAGGAAGGCAACTGCGAGCGAGTGTGTCAGCGATGCGATCGGAGCCAAGGTGGTGCGGGCAAGAACGCACGGGTACGAGCACGGCGGCGGTCCTCGCGCTCCTTGAGCTGCTTGCGCGTGAGCTTCTTGCGACCCTTGGCCGCCTTGAACTTGAGCTCCTGGTCGGCGCCCTCGATCGTCGCAGCCGCGCGCGCCTCGTCGCCAGAGCCGACGGGCGTCTCGGCCGACGCCGGCGTCGCCGCGCCCGGAGTGGCGGCGGGCGTCTCGCGCGCCGAGTTCGGGTTCGACTCGAACGCGTTGTCGTCGACGGCGGCCTTGCCCTTGATGGTGAGGCGGCCAGCCTCGACGTTCCAGATCTCGCCGCAGAGCGCACCGACAAACTCCTGGTTGTGCGAGATACAGATGAAGGCACCCGTCCACTCGCGGATACCGACGGCGAGACCGCCGAGCGCATCACGGTCCAAGAAGTTGGTCGGCTCGTCGAGCACGAGCGCCTGCGGCTTCGACCACATGGCGGCGGCGATGACGACCTTGACCTTCTGACCACCGGAAAGACTGCGAGGCGGCACGAGGATCAGCACGAATTCGGAGCAGGAGCGTACAGTAAGAACGCACCCGCGCATCTCGTTGTACTCGGCAATGTCGCCGTCGAGACCGACACCCTCGAGGTGCTGGCGGACGAGCTTGACCGACATCTCGCGCGAACCGGCACCCTCGCGCGACGCCTCGAAGTCGTCGAACTCCTGGACCAGCTTGGAGAAGCCGAGCTCAATGAGGCGCTCGCGGGGAACGAAGGTGTTGTGCTGCGGAGAGCAAGACGGTGAGCTTGAAGCGGCAAGGATCGACCAGGCGCAGGAAAGCGCACCTTGTGCTGCATGCCCTGCCACTTGATCTCGTACGCGTAGCTCTTCTTGAGCTTCTGGCGACCGACGATCTGCTCGAGGAAGCGCGACTCGCCCGTCTTGGCGACGAACGGCACCTTGAGCTGGGCCTGCTCGGCCTCGGTCAGGGCGCGCGTTGCCTTGTGCGCCTGCTCCTTGTCGACACCCTCCTGGTAACGCCACATGATGTACTGCACTGCCGACTTCTCGAGGTGCTGCTCAATGTGGTGGAAGGCGTGCTGCGCGACGTAGGCGATACGGAGGTTGGGGTGCTTCTCGACGCGGCCCGAGTCGGGGAGGGTCTCGCCCGTGAGGAGCTTGATGAGCGTCGACTTGCCGGCACCGTTGGGGCCGACTGCGAGTGTGCGGTGAGGTCAGCCTCGACAGTAGAAAGCGGGAGAGGCACGCGACGTACCGACACCGACACGCGACGACAGCGAGATGGCGCAGCTCGCGTTGTAGAGCTGCGGCTTGCTCGCGCCAGGGTAGGTGAAGGTGCAGTCGCTCATCTTGAGGATGGCGCGGGTGCGCGAGCGGACGCCCATGAGCGAGCCGGGCGGGGGGAAGGTGAACTTGACGACCTCGTCCGAAAGGGTGTAGTACGTCTTGCCGGGCGGGTACTTCTCGACGAACTTGGCGAGGTTGCCGCGGTAGTAGACGAGCTGCTTCTTGTGGTAGTGAATGATGTTGCTGCACACGGCGTCGAGGAAGCCAGAGTCGTGCGAGATGATCATCGACGTGACGCGGTCCTGCGAGTTGAGGTCTGCGGGCGGACGGTCTGGTCAGCCACTGCCTGGCGGTGCTGCAGCAGGGAAGGAGACGCACAGTCCTGAAGCCACGCGACGGACTGGACGTCCAAGTGGTTGGTCGGCTCGTCGAGGAGGAGAAGGTCGACCTTCATGAGCATGGCACGGCACAAAGCGACGCTGTGTGCACGATAAGGTCAGAACGCAGCTCGCGACGATGCAATCTCGCGGTAAAGCCAAACGCACCGCATCTTCCAGCCACCGGAGAGCGAGTTGATGGCGACGTCCTGGCGCTCGGGCGCGAAGCCCATCTCCTCGAGCATGCTGCGGATCTCGGCCTCGGTGGCCGAGATGCGCGGCTCGTCAATCATGAGCTGGCAGACGGTGATGCCCGTCTCGTCGCCCTCGATGTCGTGCTCGACGTACGCGGCCTTGATGTCGGTCGGGAAGTTGTCGATCTGCTTGCGGTTGATGGCCTTGAGGAGCGTCGACTTGCCGCAACCGTTGGCACCGCAGATACCGTAGCGGTGGCCCTTGCGGAGCTTGAGCGCCGTGTGGTTGAGGAGGAGGAGACCGCCGTACGCGAGCGAGAAGGGGAGGTCGATGAGGATCTCGCCCTCCTCGTCGTCGTCATCGTCGGCACCCTCGACACGGTTGCGCTCCTTGTCGACCGCGACCCACTTGGCGAGGAGGTCGAGCGCGATCTTCTCGGACGCCTCCTGGCCGACAAAGTGCGCAACGTACGGCGCAACGTACTGGTCCTTCCACTCCTTCTCCGACAGCTGGCGCTTGCGCACGAGCTGCGCAATGGCGAACGCGGCGCTCTTGATCGACTGCTCGGCGAACGCGTCGACCTTGTCGCCCGTCTGCTGCTCGACGGCCTCCATGAGCTGCGCGTACGCCGTGCGCTCGTCGCCGAGCGCCTCGGTGAGGTGGTCGATGGCAGGGATCGACGCGCCCTGCACCGACTTCTGCACCGCGCGCTTGGCCTCCTCGGCGAAGGCGCGAATTTCGGGGAACGCGGCGGACTCGATGATGCGCTCGATGCCAGGGAGGACGGCGTCGGCGTGACTCGCTGCGAGGTCGGGCGAGCGGACAAGCTTGAACAGGTTGGTGGTGAGAACGACCGTCTGACGCTGGACGATGTTGCCCTTCTCGGCGAGGGCACGGGTGAGAAGAGGCGAAACGACGGCGAGGGTCGGGCCGTCAATTTCGCGGACCCAGACGGTCGACGAGAGACGCTTGATCGCAGCGGGGACGGTGGTCGGGTCGGCCATACAGCGGACAAGGTCGGTAACGAAAGGCTGGATGTCGGGGTTGGTGAGGACCTGACAAAGGGCGACGCCGATCTTCTCGGCAGTAGACGAGATCTACGGAAGCGACTGTGAGTTGTTGTCAGCAACGGCGAGAGGTCCAGCAGACGTACCTCGCTCTTGGTATCCCGCATGGAGGGGACCAGGCGGGGAACGTAGTCACCGAGACGCTCCGCAACCTGGTCCTTGGCGGTGACAGCGAACATACCGAGGAGCTCGAGCGCGCCGACCTTGCTGCGCCACTTGGCGTTGCTCTCGAGGTACGTGAAGAGCTCTTCGATCATGCGCGGCGCCAACTCGGGCGGCGGGAGGCGCTGCAGCTGCTTGGCGGCCTTCTCGGCGGCGTCCTTGATGCTGCCGGTCTTGCCCGACTCCTGGTACTGGTCGAGGATGACGGGGAGGAGCGGCACAAAGTAAGGGTCGACGGCGCCGAGCGAGAGGCCGGCCTTGCGGAAGATCTCGTCGAACGCGACCATGGCGCCCTCCTTTTCCTGCGGGCTCTTGCCCTTTGCAGCGCGCGTGAGGTCGTCGAGGATGTTGTCGGCGACGAGAGACCGCACGCCGGTGCTGACGACATGGCCCGCGAGCGACGAAGCGGCGCTGGTCCGGGCCGAGCGGGTGGTCGCGCCGTAAAGCGACTGGAGGAGAGCCGAGGGGGGCGGCGTGAAGTCACTGCGGGCACGCTGTGTGAGCTCTGACACGCCCAACCGGAGCGCAGCACAAGAGCGGGATCGGCGTACACCATGGCGGATCGAAGCGGCACGTGTGGGACGGGGGGCGACGACAAGCGGAGCGGGCGCGGCTGGTGCTCTAGAGCGGGCTGGAGCAGTGCAGTGCGCGTCTATGGGCCGCAGACCAGGCCAGGCGCTCGAGGGAGAGCGAGACGGGGCGAGAGGCGCGCAGAGCAATCGCGCCGCGCGGAAGTCTCGCTCAGCCGCGCTGGCCAAAGCTCGCTCAGCTCGCTCGGCGCACGCGCATCTCGTCGCGGCCTCATCCGCACCCTCAAGAGGGGCTGCAAGGTTGCCTCGCTGACTTGTTCAACTCTGGCAAGCCGCGCATGCCCGTGCCTGTCGCTCTCCTGCTCGTTGCTGCTTCCTCCGTTGCTCTCGTTCGGTGACACTGCACGCCACTGCTCCCGATTGCAACTGCTTGCCTGAAGCGGGACTGGTCCTGCTACCCGCTTCATCCACACACTGAACTCGAAGACGCGTCTCGGAATTCAGAACGCGAGCTGGTCTTCGCAAGACAGCCCTGCTCGCCCGCCCAACTCACAGCTTAGGCCTTGCCGCTGCTTCGCGCCCGTACGTTTCCTTCAGCCACTCGGCCACTAGAGCACCCGCACGTCTCGGTTGGATCTGCGGCAGGAGGTGCGGTGCCTTGCTGAGGTGCTGCACGTCGAGCCACGGCAGGAGGTCGAGCGCTTCATCGAGCAGCTCGTCGTCGACGATCGACTGTCCGCGCGACGGGACTACGTAGCGGATTGGCAGCGACGGGTCGAGGCGGCGCAGGCGGGTGAAGAGGGTGTGTCCTTGCCAGCCGAAAGGGTTAGCGTAGACGAGCTTGGGATCGAGGACAGGGTCAACTAATCGGTCTCTGTCACCGCGACCTCGAAAAAGGAGCTCACCGCTTCGGTCTTGGCAGCCGTCTTGAGCCCGACGCGTCCGTCAGGCAGGTCGCGCAACCCGTGCCGCAAGAACAGTTCGACGATCCTGCGGTCCCACACCTTGAAGAAGCCCTTCCGCGTGAGCGTCTCGCACGCCTCCTTGCGCGACGTCCAGCTGTCCTTGCGCATCGCGACGCTCTTGAAGAACCGGCCGTCGACAACCGAGAGGTTGTAGGCGCGCGGGAGGATCCATGGGTCGAAGATCCACAGCGACGAGAAGACGAATGGCATGGCCGTCGCCGCGAGCGCGAGCGTGCTTGCGCCGAACGAATGACCGACGCCAACGATGGTCTTGCCGCGGAACGTGCGGTGTCGTGCGAGCGAGTGCCCAGCGGGCGACTCGGAGCGCGAGTCGAGTGCTAACAGCGCCGGGTCGAGGGTGGTGGGCCGGAGGATGAGGGGTGCAGCGACCGCATCAGAACGTCCGAGCGACGGCGAGTCGATGTACGAGACGAGGAAGTTGAGCAGGTCGCGGGAATAGTCGAGCCAGTTCGCTATCGAGTGCAGAAAGAGCGTGAGCTGCTGCAGCCACATTCGCCGCCTCTGTGCTCAATGAGAGGAAGACGCGACGTACAGCCTCGGCCCATGACCTCCTCGTTCAGCAGCGCCGAATCGCCGCTGCAGACGCAGTCGAGCGCCCAAGCCTCGGCAACCTCGACGCTCGACCCCTCGAGATCGCTCAGCAGCGCGTCGAGCACCGGCTCCCAAGTCTCCTTGTGCATCCCGTTCCCGTGCGACATGACCAGCGACAGCGCGCCCTCCCTGCGCGGCGGCTCGACCGGAACGTAGCGATTCACCGCGAGGTACAGCTGCTCCTGCTCCTCGACCGTCTCCCGCTCCGCCTCTGGAACAACAATCGGCTCCGTCGCCTGCACGCGCAGCATTTCGCCCAGCATCGAGTAGTAGCACGGCCGCTCGCGCGAGGCGGGGTGGTGCGCGACGGGCGAGGGCTCGCCCGGGTGCCGCGACCCGCTGCGCTGCATGCGCGGGAACGCCGCCGGTACGATGTACGTGTCGCAGCGCCATCCGGGGCGGAACGAGGACGAGTCGCGCAGCTCGAGGGACGGCAGGGTCCGTGGATGCTTCGCGGCTGAAGGGGGCAGGAGCGGAGCGAGAGGTGGATCCTGAGGGGGGAAGCGCAGATCGAGCTCGCGTAGCTCTTGGACGGACGGTGGAGCCATGCCGAGCAATTCTCGTGGGCGTCACGAACGAGCGGGAGGCAGGAGACGACATAAGAGAGAGCGCAAGCACAGGCAGGGAGCAGGAGCGGGCAGACGTCAAAGCGTGCAGCAAGAGACCCACTGGACAAGCTCTAGCGCAAAGGGAACCGGGGAATGCAGCTGGGGAAGGTGAAAGGGTGGAGGAGAAGGAGGGAAACCAGCTGCGTCAAGTGCGGAGCGGGGCCACGAGCAAGGTTTCGGGCGACAGGTGGCGACCCTTCCGTGAGGGAGGATGTCAAGTTGCGCGTGAAAGATACTATCAGTCGCCCTGATCTCTCACAGATACAGACGTGGGTAGAAAGACCGGCTCAAGTGACCAAAGCGCCTCTCCAACCGTCGATTCACTCGAGCATCCGTAAGACATGCAGCATTGCGTGCAAGACACTAGAAATGCTTCTTGTACTTGCTCCCCGCCAGCTCGGGCATCTCCAGCTCCTGCGCAAGGACGCCCTTCAACCGGTCGAGCCACTCGCCCGGGACAGGCTCCTTCTTGTTCTTGCCGCCGAGCCACACCTCGATGCGGTCTCCTCGTGCACGCCTCGATGCGACGACGCCGTTGATCTGACCCTCGAGCAGCGGGCCGGGCGTCGGCGTGCGCTTCGACCCGGGCGCCGGGCCTTCGGTTTGCAGCAGGTCGGAGGTGATGATTTCGAGAGACGCGCCGCCGCAGAGGAGTACTAGGCGTTCGTAGATCGAGTCGAAGAGGGCGCCAGAGGGAGAAATGGTGATGCGGCCGCCCTGTGTGTACGAGAATCGTCAGCATACTGGTGCAGGATCGCGACGAGAACGTGCAAGCGTAACGAAGTACTCGAAAGCTCTTCGAAACTGCTGACTAATCTCGTCAGATCACGCACCTTCTCGTTGTACGGGTCCTCCCACGTCGGGCTGATGCCCGTGCGGAAGAAATGAAGGTTCATGCCAGGCCGGCTCAGGCCGAGCGAGTCCTGGTCGCCAAGCTTTGCCCGCCGCGACTTGGGCGCCTGCTTGAACGCCTTGAGCTGACCGCAGAGCTGGGGGACGGTGGTAGCAGTGAAGACGGGCGTGATGCCTTCGGTGTAGGCGTCCTTCGTCGCAGCAGCCGAGGACGACTTGGACGCGCCCGAGGTGTCGGAGAAGTGGAGGGCTGCGTGCGCGAGCTCGTCAGCATGTCTGCGCACAGCGATTGGAGAAAGAAAGCCAGGACGCACTCCAAGAATGGGTGAGGGGGAGTTCAGGCGGGTACTCGGCGAGTCGTGCCAGCGTCGCCTTGACAGCCTCCTGCTTCTCGGTCGGGAGCGCCTGGATCGACTCGGTGATGCGCTCGAGAGGCTTGTCGTCCACCGGCTCGTCCGCGTTGGCCTCGCCGTCCGCCTTCTGGTCCTCGCGTCTCGCACCCTCGTCGTCGCGGATCTCGCCCTCCTCAAGCGAAGCGGCGTCGTCCTCCTGGATGCCCTCGAGCCCCTGCGCCTGCGCAGGAGCCACAGCCTCGCTCTTCCCGTCCTGTGCGCCGTCCGCGCTGTTGTCCGCATTCAAGCTCGTCCCAGCATCCTCCTTGTCCTCGGGTGCCGCCTTGGCCTGCAGCTCGGCTGCAGGCGGGAGCTCCTTGCTCTGCGGCGAGGGAGACGTCGGCGCGTCGGCGCTGGACCCTTCGCGCGTCGGGCTGACGCCGGGCAGCGAGCGGCGCGTTGTCGGCGGGGACAGGCTGGGCGAGGCGCGGCGAATCTGCTCGTTGTGGCGCTCGACGAGGTCCGACACGCGCAGGGGAGAGCTCATCCGGGGCTGCTAAGATCTCGGGTATCGTATGGGCGAGGAGCTGAGATGGGGCGTCGAGGGAAACAAAAAGGCAGGCAGATCGCCTCGTCGCAGAGGCAAAGTCTCACAAACTCGAACCGGCTTCAGGAGAGCCGACTAGGTACGCAAGGGTCTACTGCGCGTTTTGAATCTTCGCCCAGCCGAAGCAAATTCGATCCGGCGCAGACGACGCCTCTTGCTCGCTAAATCGCTTGCAGGCCGGACGAGCACACTTTCGACATTGCTTCAGACTCGAGGGCATATGTCGACTGCAAGGAAGGAATCTAAACATCGGTACGGCTGGAGGAAGGAGAACAGGGCGTAAACAAGCCTTTGGCCGCGGGGGAAGTCTCGAGGCGGGCGGTAGAACGTTAAGGGTCTGTACGAGCGTTGCTGTGTGCGCGGCGTAGGAGATGGTGATGTGGCAACAACGAGGAACGTAGGTGGAAAGGGGTGGTACGCGAGCGGACGAGGTGGGGAAGAACGTGAAAGTTGGTGGCGCCACGATGAGACAACGAGGCGGCGCGCGGAAGAGTAGCGTTGCGTTGGTGCGGTCAGGAGTCGTTGCGAGCGTTGCGGGAGGTTGCGGCAGATTGCGAATGGCGGACGACTGTGGGCCGTGGTTTGGCGCGCCGAAGGAGGAGAGAGGGATACACGAAGACGAAAGAGCCGAGTACAGACGTTGAGAAAAGGTGCACATCGTTGAGAGTCGCGCGCTTGTAGCGCCAGCACAGCGGGCGATACGCGGATCAAGTAGCGAAAGCCGCGGTCGAGGGGACGGGCGTTTCCTGCGCGCTGCCGTCCGCGCCCGTCTCCTCGCGCTCGTGCGTCTGCGCGCGCTGGCGCTTGTGTCGCATGACGCCCTTCGACGACGCACCCTCGCCGCAGCTGCTCCCGCCCGAGGCCTTGGGCGTTCCGATCCCGGGCGTGCCCGCGGGCGTGATGCTCGGCGTCGGGAGGGGCGACGCGCTCGGCGTGTGCGCAAAGCCGTCCTCGGCTTCGGGCCAGGGAAGCCAGACGGCCTGGCCTTCGAGGTCGAGCGACTTGGACTCGCGCATGGAGCGGAAGTTGGCATTCTCGGCGTTGCTGCAGGCGGGAAAGCGCACCAAGGTCAGCCTCAATCCGCGAGAGTGATGCAGTTGGTCGCAGACGTACGTAACCTGCGGGACGATTGGCGGCTTCTGATGCCGCAAGAGACCCCAGCTGATGCTCGCGAACCACTTGTGCTGCTTGACCTCGCTCGCGCCCGACTGGCTGCCGAGCCGGCGGTGCTCGTCCTTACACAGGAGCTTTTTGATCATGCTCTTGCACAGCGTAGTCGTCGCCGGGTGGTCCGGGAATGCGACCTCGTTGCGCAGGACGTTCGAGAAAGTCGCGTGGCGGTTCGAGCCCTTGAACGGAGTGCAGCCAAAGAGCATCTCGTAAATAAGGATGCCGACCGTCCACCTGCAAATCAGTTGGGTCAGCGGCGGCTCTTCATCAGGTCCTGTGAGTCGAACACACCAGTCGACGGCCGAGCTGTGCCCGCGACCGTTGATGACCTCGGGGCAGATGTACTCTGCGGAGCGACGTAGTCAGTTTTGACGCCTGACAAGAACGAGTGCAGAATAAACACACCCTCAGTGCCGACGAACGAATTAGTGCGGAAGTCGGCGATGCAGCTCTTGGTGTCGACGAGCGGGACGCCGTTCGGCGTGATGAGCTTGATGCCGGCGGGCGCGCCGCCAAAGCCGTGGGGGTCGGAGCATTTTGAGAGGTCAAAGTCGGACAGCATGATGTGGCCCGTCTCGTGGAGAAGGATGTCTGCGAGCGAAAGTGGTCAGCGCAGGAAAGTAGGGGACAGGCGCAACGAGACGCACTCTCGGGCTTGAGGTCCCGGTAGATGAAGCCCATGAGGTGCAGGTACTCGAGCGCGGCGACAACCTCGGCGGCGTAGAACTTGGCGTCTTCCTCCGGCAAGCACTTGCCCGGCCGTGTCTGCAGAGTCCGGAAGAACTCGCCTCCGAGGCAGTACTCCATGCCTGGACGAGCACGGGTCAGTAAGCGGCAAATGCGCGCTGAGAAACAGTGACCTACAGAGGTAGAGGTAGTCGTCCGACTGGAAAGAGTGGTAGAGCGTCACGATGAAGGGGTGATTCGAGCCGGCCAAAATCTCCTGCTCGTCACACGGTCGATCAGCATTCGAGCACTGCAAAAGCATGCGCGGTCACGTACCTCCTCGGCCAGCGCGCGCTTGACCTTGTTGCGCTTGATCATCTCTTTCTTGCTGAGCACCTTCATTGCGTAGAGCTTCTGCGTCTGCTTCTCGCGCACGAGGTAGACCTTGCCAACGTCGCCCTTGCCGAGCATGCGGATCTTCTGGAAGCTCGACGGCCCGACCTCGAGGTTGCGCACGCGGATCGACGAGCTCGAGTACGTGCGGCGGAACGCGGCGCGCGGCGAGCCGGCGAGGCCGCCGTTGTTGAGCGAGAGGCCGACGCCCGGCGCGGGAGAGGGCGGCGCAAGGAGCGAGCCGGGCGCGGCCAGGGCGGGCGCGCCGCCGGGCTGCTTCGCGTCGCTGATCTGCGGCGACGAGCGCGAGCGCGTCGGCGAGCCCTGCGAGAGGTCCCGCGCCATCTTGCTTGACTGCGGGAGGGGAGCCGTGTTGGGCTGCCCGACGGGGATGCCCGCTGAGGAGCCGCCAGAGCTCGACGTCGACTTGCCGCGGTCCGACGAGGTGGTCGTCTTTGGCCGCGCCGAAGCGGTCGACTTGGGCGTCGAAGTGCCAAACGAGACGCCCGAGTCGTGCAAGTCACCGACAGGGATAACGCCGGTCGGTAAAGGCGGCACGTCGGACGCCTGACTCGCGGAGGGGATGAAGGAATTTTTGGTGGACGGGTACGGGTGCGCCTGGCCGGACGTCGCCGAAGACGAAGACGAGCCGAACAGCCCGCCGCCGAACAGCGCCTTGGTGTTGGGTGCAGACGCTACTCGGCGAAGGAAGCGTGCGGCACTCGAGCCCGCGCCGCCGCTGCTGGACGAGGACGAGTAGCCCGCAGGGTTGCTCGCAATGCGGAAGCTGCTCTGCGTCGCCCCCGCGGTGTGCGGCGAGCGCCCCGGGTCTGACGGCGAGCCACTGCGCTGCCTCCCGCGCTGCGAGCGCGACAGCGAGCGGTACTTTTCGGCCTTGTGCCCCACCTTGGTCGAGCGGACGTTCTCCTTGCCGCCGGCTGCCGCGCCCTTGCTGCTTCGCGCGCTCGCCGCTGGCGAGGGCATGCCTCCCGAGGTCGTTCCGGGCGTCCCAGCAGGGCCGGCGGAAGCAGCGGCGGCACCTTGCGAGCCAAAGTATCCGTCCTTGGCGGAGGCGGCGGTCGAGCCGGCGTACCCGCTCGGAGACGGAGTGACGCCCGGTGTCGACCCGTTGGCACTGCTCGAGTACAGCGCGCCGTTGAGCACTGGCGAGGCGTGTGCTGCGGCGGTGAAGATGTCGGAGGAGGCGTCTGGGCCGGCCCCAATGGCAGGGGATGCGGGCGCAGAGGGCGAGTCGGTGCCCGAGTGGGCGTGCGAGTTCTTGCGCGACAGCCTGCCGGTCAAGCGCTTCCAGGGACTCGCGCCTGGCGAGGGAAGCGCGTGGTGGCTGTGGGCGAGCGAGGGGGACGAGGTCGGGTCCATTGCTGCGAAGAGGGCTGCAGGGGGTCTGGCCCGGGCCCTACGTGCACCGTGCTGCTGGCTGGGCTTCTCTGCAAGCCTCTTGAGCGAGCGCAGCGCGTGTCGAGACGAGACGAGCGACGACTGCGGGGGGCGCCCGACCCCTTTCTTCCTCGTCCCTCAAGGAGGCGTTCTGATGCTCCTGTGAGCACGACAACCAACTAGTACCAGTTGCTCTAGATGGTCCCGTGCTTGCCGTGCAGAGCGAGAGTCGGGGTGTGTCTCGCTCGAGCCTCCCTTTTCTCGCTCCCTCGCCCGCAGCTTCCGGTGCAGCCTTGCTCTGCGGAAAAGGCTTACAAAAGTACTCAGGGCCCTCTGCTGCCCCGTTCGCCGCACCCGACGGTAGCGGCAGACATTTGATTCTGGCCCCGTCGCCATCGCGTGCTCGCTTCGCCGCTTTTGCCTCTCGTCCTCGCTCCCCTCCCGCTTCTTTCCAGAGGCGAAGAGTCTGCTAGGATGGCCGGTATCCAGTCGGTCCACGAGCTCATCGAGCAGGACGTGCTCCGCTCGTCCGCCGCCGTCTTCACCTACGACTCGACTCCCTCTGCTCCGTTTGGCCAGTCGCTCGCCGCTGCAAAGGCCCAGCCGGGCGATGCGCGCGTCTTCCCCATGCAGGTCCGCGCCGGTGCGGGCTCGTCGCTCGTCGGCTTCGTCGAGTCGGCCGCGTTCACGTCCAAGGGTGCCGCCGCCGCCGCGGGCAACAAGGCCGTCGCCGTCCTCGGCTCGAGCAGCTCGTTCCTGAGCCTCGTGCCGTCGCTCCTCGCCCTCCCCGACAACTCGAAGCGCCCCGCGCTCAGCCTCCACGTCTCGGCGCAGACGTCGTCCCTCGCCGCCGATGTCGAGGGCGAGCCGACGCTCACCCAGGTTCCCGACCTCGGTGCCGTTCTCGAGGGCGCCCAGCAGCTCCGCGAGGGCGGCTGGACCGGCGCTGTCGTCTTCTCCGAGACCCCGGAGGAGGCCGCTTTCGTCGGCACGGGTCTCGCCAAGGGCGTTGCCGCCAGCGGTGCCGACCTCGTAAACGTCTTTGACGGCCTCACCGCCGGTCGCCAGCTTGCGCCTCTCGCCACTGCGCCTGCCGTTGCTACCGCCAAGTCGCTCGACGCGGCCCTCGATGCGGCCCTGCCGTTCTTCTCGTACACTGGCGATGCGTCGGCGACCAAGGTCCTCGTCCTTCCCGCCTCGGCGTACTCCGCCGCTGCCAAGGCTGCCATCGCCGCTGCCGGTTCGTGGACAGTGTCTCTATATCAAAGGTCGATGCTGACGACTTGACTCCGTACAGGCCTCAAGGACGTTGGCGTCCTCTCGGTTCGCGTCCTCCAGCCGTGGAACGCCGAGGCCCTCCTCAAGGCTGTTCCTGCTTCGGCCAAGTCCCTCAACGTCTACACTGAGGAGACCGCGTCCTCGGGCCCGCTCTTCGACGAGGTTCTCTCGTCGGTTCTCTCGGCCGGCTCGTCGCTCAAGGTCCGCGCCCTGCCCATCGCCACCTCGTCGGTCCCGACCGTGCAGGACTGGGCCGCTCGCCTCGCCAAGCTCGCTGGCACCGCCGCGCCCGCCAAGCTCGCGTCGCTCCTCCCGGCGCAGGCCAAGCTCGCCGTCTTCTGGGACCTCGACGCCTCGAACGCCAAGACCGAGCAGGTTCCGTCGACGCTCGCGCGCACCTTTGCCGGTGCCAACACGGGTGTCTCGGCCAAGCTCGAGGTCAAGTACGACAACTACCGCCAGGGCGGCCTCCAGCACGCCGCGCTCCTCCTCGAGAACGCCGGCCAGGCCACCAAGGACGCGACCGTTTCGGCCATCGCCGCGACCTCCGCGCCGTCGCTCCTCTTCGTCGGTGCTCCGCAGAGCGTCTTCAAGGCGTACGCTCCCATCTCGACCGAGACGGTCGACGCCAACACGCGCATCGTCGTCGCCGGCAACTGGACCCAGGACGACTTTGCGAAGAAGCTTCCGTACGCGCAGCGCAAGGCGCTCGTCGAGATCGCTGCTGGCGGCAAGGGCCATCTCTTCGCCATTGACGCCGACAAGGTCGCTAAGGCTCACGGCATCAGCGCCTCGGCTGTCGCTGAGATCGTTTTCTGGACGCTCTACCTCCCGGCGACCATCTCGGCCAAGGAGCTCGTCGGGCTTCTCGCGCAGACGCCCACGTTCGCCACCTGGGCCGCAAACAAGCTCGTCGAGGTCAACGGCGCTGTCCGCAACGCCCTGACCGCGATCGATGTCCTCCCGTCGTGGGCCGACGAGCCCGTCGACGACGAGGGCAAGAAGGTCGAGCAGCCCGCGCCGCTCCCCTCGCAGCTCGTCGCGACCGCCGCTGCGCCCAACCCGGACCGCACCTTTGCCGACCCGGTCGCGACCATCGCTGGCGGCGACCAGAAGAAGTCGTGGCACCACGCCGCCCAGCGCCTCCTCTTCCCCGAGGCGTTCGCGCTCGAGGGCGCGTTCGAGGAGAAGCTCCGCCCGGACCTGCCCGAGCGCAACTTCCTCATCACTGTGTCGGAGAACCGCCGCCTGACGCCCAACACGTACGACCGCAACGTCTTCCACATCGAGTTTGACACGCGCGGTACCGGCCTCAAGTACGCCATCGGCGAGGCGCTCGGCATCCACGGCTGGAACGACGCCGACGAGGTGCTCGACTTCCTCAAGTGGTACGGCCTCGACCCGGAGGCGATCGTCTCGATCCCGTCGCGCGTCGACTCGCAGCGCGTCGAGCAGCGCACCATCTTCCAGGTGTTCCAGCAGAACCTCGACATCTTCGGCAAGCCGGGCAAGTCGTTCTACGAGACGCTGTCGCGCTACGCGACCAACAAGCAGGAGGAGCGCGCGCTGCGCTTCATCGCGTGCCCCGACGGCAACGCCACGTTCAAGAAGATGAGCGAGATGGACACGGTCACGTACGCCGACATCATGCGCCAGTTCCCGTCGGCGCGCCCGCCCGTCGAGGACCTCGTGCGCGAGATCGAGGAGATCAAGCCGCGCCACTACTCGATCGCGTCGAGCCAGAACTTTGTCGGCGACAGCGTCCACCTCCTCATCGTCACCGTCGAGTGGCAGACGCCCAAGGGCTCGCCCCGCTACGGCCAGTGCACCCGCTACCTCGCCGGCCTCAAGCCGGGCGACAAGGTCATGGCGTCGGTCAAGCCGTCGGTCATGAAGGTGCGCCGCGCTCTCGTTGACCGTGTGCTCGGCGCTCGAGGCTGACCCGTCCACACCATCGCAGCTCCCGCCCCTCGACACCCAGCCGGTCGTCATGGCCGGTCTCGGAACTGGTGCCGCGCCGTTCCGCGCCTTCATCCAGGAGCGCGCGTGGCAGCGCGCGCAGGGCAAGGAGGTTGGCCCGCTTCTGTACTACTTCGGCAGTCGCCACCGCGCGCAGGAGTACCTCTACGGGTGCGCCTCTTCCATTTGTCTGCCGTCCCGCACCAGACACTGACCTCTCTGTCACCCTCTTTTCTGCAGTGAGGAGCTCGAGGCCTACTTCCAGGAGGGCGTCGTTTCGCACATGGGTCTCGCCTTCTCGCGTGACTCGGACAAGAAGGTCTACATCCAGCACAAGATGAACGAGGACTCGGAGCTCCTCGCCAAGATGCTCGACAACGGTGCCTTCTACCTGTGCGTCTCTTCGCGCACCCACATAGATTGAGACATAGCTGACGCGGTGTTCCGCCCATAGCTGCGGTCCGACGTGGCCCGTCCCCGACGTCTACGAGGCGCTCGTCAAGGCCTTTGTCGGGGCTGGCAAGACCGCCGACGAGGCCGCCCAGCACATCGAGCACCTCAAGGAGGAGGAGCGCTACGTTCTCGAGGTGAGTGAAAGACGTGCCCGATCTCAGTGTCAGATGGCGGCTCACTCGCCTTCTTTCCCGCTCAACAGGTCTACTAGACGTCTCGCTTCATGCTCTCTCTTCAGTAGAAGCTCCTATACGTCGCAACTAGAGGTCTCATTGCCCTTCACAAAGTGTCTGTCGCGAAACGAAGGAAGCGAAATAATGCCTAGACTTTGAGGTCCTTCCCAAACACTTCGGTCAGGTCTTTGCCCTCCTTGACCAGCTCGTTCGCTCGCTTGATGAGGCGCTCAATGCCGTCGAGGCCTGCAAGCGAGACGGCGCGAAGGATCAGCGCACGTCGGAGGGAAGGGGGGTAGGAGCGACGCACCGCGGTCAATCTCTTCCAGCGGCGGGCCAAACGACAGGCGAACGAAGTGGTCGCAGGGCGTCTCGAGGAGGTTGCGGCTGCAGAGAGGCTGAGGTGAGCAAGAGGACGTAAGGATGAGAACAAGCGAATGAGTTGTACCGATGCGAGGGATCTGCAGCAGAGAGCGGTCGTCAGTCTTGCCTGAAGAGCGCGTCAGACCCGAAGTGACGCACTGAGGTCGAAGAACTGTCCCGGGACAACAATGACCTTCTCCTTGAGCGCCTCTTCAAAGAAGACGAGCCCGCTGTCGAGCGGTTTCGGCAGCTGCCGCAGGTCGAGCCAGTGGTAGAACGTCGCCTCGGGCTTGTTCCACACGTCGAACCCCATCGCCTCGAGGCGGCGCACGACGTGGTCGCGCTTCTCGCGGAAGTGGCGCTGCAAGGCGAGGCGGTCTTGCGCGACGCGGGCCGGGTCGAGCAGCGGGATCGCGGCGACTTGGAGGACGTGCGAAGCTGGCGAGGACGAGTCAGTGGAAGCGCGTCGGACTGGCTCAAAGAGAAGAACCGGACGCACCGCCGCCGTCGAGGAAGCCACCGCTCTGCCCGAGCGCCTTGACGAGCGATTCGGGACCGACGACCCAGCAGACGCGCCAGCCGGGCAAGCGCCAGCACTTGGTGAGGCCGTTGACGAGGATGACCTGTGAGTTCCAGCAGCGTTACATTCAGCGCGTTGGCTGCGCTTATTTGGATGCGCGCTGAACATGGGAGAATCAATCGGGCAACTCACGTTGTCCTCGTTGACGTCCTCGATGAACTCGGCAGCAGAGACCTGCGCGCCCTCTCCGAGGTCGTAGATGTATTGCTCGTAGAACTGGTGTAAAGAATAGGGGCAACGGAATATGCGTGCATGGTCAGATCCGCGTGCCAAGGTGAGGTAAGCCAGTTTTCGCACCTCGTCGAGCACCATCGTCGTGCCCTGCCTCGCAAGCTCGACCATCTTCTTGAGCTCGTCGCCGTGGATGACCTGGCCGGTCGGGTTGTGCGGGTTCGACAGGACGAGCGCCGAGAGGCCTTGCTCTTTGATCAGGTCGGCGAGGCGGTCGACGTTGAGGTGGTAGTGGTCTTCGGCGCGCAGCATGGTAGGGATCGGGACGAGACGCCTGAAGGACGACAGCAGCTGGTCGTAGCTGTGGAATGCGGATGAGCGAGCGAAGAGGAAATGCGCTCGGCGAAAGCGCACCTCGTGTATTCAGGAATTCTGCGAGGCAAGAAAATCAACGGAGAGCGCAGGAGCGAGAGATCGGGGCAAACACACGTGTACGAGACGAAGACATCGCCCATGACGCTAGCGACGCGCGTCAGTCCAGCCCGCCTGCAAGTTCGCAGACCGATGGTAAAACCAGATCAGCGACTCTACCCTTCTTGGCCCAGGTCTTTGTTGCGTACTCACCCTCCTGGCACAATGCATACGTTCGCAGCGGTGCTGCAGACGAGAACATCAGTGTTTGGCTCAATGGAAGGACGGCGCAAACGCACTATTGGCTCTCCTTGCCCTTGCGGTACGTCTCGTTGTAGTACTTTGCGACGGCCTCCCTGAGCTCGTAGACGCCCGTAGTCGGTGCGTACTCGTTGACGTCGGCGCCGATGCTCGCAGACAGTTCGGCGAGATTGATGCCGTCGGGACGAGCGGACGAGCCCGGGATGTGGTGGACCTCGGGCGCGCCTTGACCCTGCGGGACAGCGTTGTCAGTGACGTCGTGGAAGTACGGGACGAGACAGAGGTCAGTCGTACGAAGTTGGCCCACTGCAATCACGAAAAGGATCAAGGTCAACTCGCGAACGAAAGCCAACGATCACAGACTCCGCATCCGCACCTCGGGGTGTCCCTGCTTCCATCCGTTTGCCGCCGCCCTCTCGCTCACGTACATGACGCCAGTGGAGCCGGGCGGGACGACGCCGACGACGTCGTGCGGCGACTTTCCCTCGGAGTGGTGCCCATGTCCAGGCACTGCACGAAGGCCAGCCGCGCGAGTGAGCCTTCGCTGGCACTGGAGAAACCTTCACGTAGCTGTCGGTGCTCGCACGGACGGAAGGAAGGACGGACCAGCACGGTACAGCTGTGGCCGAATGTCGAGCCGAACGACGTCGGTCAGCGGCGCTCGTCTCGTCTGAAGACTCAGAGTGGAGTGGGGTGCTGCCGTACCCTGTGTGACTCGCTCTGGGACTCGTCTAGACAGCGCACAAGCGGGTGTGAGCAAGTGTTCGGGCTGTCATGCGTTTCGAAGTGGGGAAACTCGAGGCGCACGCGAGGGGTGAGCAGGAGCGCTCTCTTTGAGCTGGGCGATGGGGTTTACAGACATTTCGAGGGCTGGCTCGTGCTCTCACGGCCTCAGACTGCGCGCGAGTGTGCGGGCGGATCTCGACTCGGCTGCGTCTTGCTCGGATCATCGCCCTTTGTCGCTTCTTCGCTGCTCTCTCGCTCGCGCTTGTTACCGCACGGATGCTGCGCAAGGCCAAGCTGAAGCAGTCTACGCTGCGCTACGGCACTCGCGGCGCAGTCGCAGTGAGCCCCACCCGCGCAGCCCCTTCCTCGTCCCATCTCCGCTCGCCTTCCCCACCGCGCTCGCATCGCCGCAGGGCTCCCGTCAGAGAGGCCTACGTCGACCGCAACAAGCAGCAGGACCTCGACGGCGCCCGCTCGGACGGCGAGGATGTCAGCGCCGACGACGAGCAGCCCGCACTCGAGCCACAGGAGGCCCTCACCCTCACAGACAGCGACTCGGACGACGCCGGGCAAGGTCAGGGCGACGGGGACGAGCGTGGAGCGCAGTCCGAGACGGACAGCGGCGATGAGCTCGTCGTCATGCCCGCTTCTTCGGCCCGCCGCCGCATCGCCCCTGCCAGCGACAGTGGCGACAACGATGAGCAGCCTGTCGCTTCGACTTCTGTGAGCCTCCCGCTGTCACCTGCGTGCCATTTCAAGGTGCGCTGACATCGTCTCGGGCTGCAGAAGGGCACTCTTGCTCCCAGCTCCTCCTCGAAGCCGCCTTCTCTCGCACCCACACGCCCCACTTCCGCCGCGCCGCGCTCCCGCTCGCGCATGATCTTCGACGGCGTCGAAATCCCCCTCTCGCCGCGCCGCGCACCGGCCCCTCTCGGCGCTCGCGGCGTCTCCGCGTCGGCAACGCCAGGTCCCGGGCCGTCGACGCTGCAGAGGCGCGCGGACGCGGCGAGCAAGGCGGTCGAGGTGATGCAGGTCGATGATGGCAGCAGTGAAGGGGGAGACGAGAGTGACGAGCCTGTTCCCTACGGCAGCTCGGCGCGCAAGCCGGCAGCAGCGGCGCCAGCGTCGGCGGGCAACAACAAAAAGGGCAAGAAGCGCGCCTTGTCGCCCTCTTCCGCCTCGTCCGCCAGCAGCAACTACGACGACGAGGACGACGACGATGATGCTCTGCCCATTCCCGCCTCGGTCCTCGCCGACAACCAGCGCCGCGCGACCAAGCGCGCCGAGCGGCTCGCGCGCTCGTCGCCGTCCGCCTCGCCGTCCGCCGTCGCGTCTGGCCAGAACAAGGCGAAGAAGAAGCGCACGGGGCAGCGCAAGGTCGCGACGAAGAAGCGGCTCGCGGCGCTGAGCCAGGGGCGGAGGGACCGCCGCTCGGCGGACGAGGGCAGCGACGCCGAGTTTGTCGTCGACGACGATGAAGAGATCGTGTGGGACACGCCGTCGGAGGAGGAGGAGGCGCCGAGGGTGCCGGCGAAGCGGAGGAAGGGGAAGGGCCGCGAGGAGACGACTGCTTCTGAGCAGGACGACGCAGAGGAAGAAGACGTCGACGAGGACGAGGACGAGCGCCGCCGCGCCAAGACGAGGCGCAAGGGCAAGGGCAAGGCGAAGAGCGCCACGCGCGACGAAGTGCAGCGTGGCCTGCTCGCGACCGACTCGGAGGGCGACGAGTCCGACCGGCTCGGACTGCCCAAACAGCGCAGCAAGGGTAAGCGCAAGGACACGTCGTCCTCGTCGCGGAAGAAGAAGCACGACCAGGACCGGGAGGGCAAGCGCAAGCGCGCACGCCGCGCGCGCAGCGACGACAGCGTCGACGACGAGCCGGACGACCTCGAGATTCTCGACGAGGAGACGGTGCTCGAGGATCGGTACCGCACGATCAAGGACAACTCGGGCAAGTTTGCGGCGCTGCGTGCTGCGAGGGAGGGTACGTTCGGTTCTCTGCAGCCTGCTTTGTGCGAAGTGTGCCGCTGGATGCTCACGCTCCCGATCGCGGTGCAGCTCGCTCGAACCGCAACAAGGTCGTGCTCGACTCGGATGACGAAGCGCCGACGTCGCCGCGCAAGCCGTCGCAGACGCAGCGCGTGTCACCGCGCTACCTCGGGCGAACGGGTCCGTCCAGCTCCAACGACTCGGGCTCCGAGTCGTCCTCCTCCGGCAGCTCCAACACAGACGACTCGGAGAGCTCGATCGACAAATTTATCATCGACGAGGAGGGCGACGAAGAGGCGCGCCGGACGGTCGACGCCTTCCGCGAGACGGTGCGCGGGCAGTCGCAAGGCCTTGTCTTCTACCTCAAGACGTACCTCCTGTACCTCGTGCACGTCATCATCGACCCGCACCGCGACTGGCTCGAGATTGACCCCGAGTGGAAGACGGCGCACGGGCGCGTGCATGGGCACCTGAAGGGCATGCTCGGGTCGCTCATCGGCAGCTCGGCGTGGAAGGTGCGTCTTCCGCGTATGTTCGTCCCCTTCATTGCTGCAACTCACGCGCGTGCTCGCTTGCTCGCAGCCCGCTTTCCAGCGCGCCGTCGACCGCCGGCCCGAGTGGGAGTTGCAGGACCTCGACGGGGACGAGGTCGGCGCTGGGTGCGACGCGTGCACGATGGGCGCCACGCGCTACTCCGTGTTCCTCGCCGTCCTCAGTGTGCGTTCCCTCTCGCTTCCGTCTGCCTGCTGCGCATCGTCTCGGCGCGACAGGACAGCTGACTTGAGGGGGTGCGAGCGTGCAGGGCAAGAAGTACGACCGCAAGACGCTGCTCCCGATCAAAGCCGAGGACGACTCGTCGGACGACGACAACAGCGACTCGGACGAGTCGGACGAGGACGACGACGGCCCGGCAAAGGACGCCAAGGACAAGGAGTACACGTTCCGCCGTGCGTCTGCTCGCCTGCCCTCCTTCCCGCCCCCTTCGCGCTGACGTCGATCGAATCGCACAGTGGGTCGGCACTGCGCCGGGCGCGCCGGAGTGTACCACGAGCTGCGGCACTGGCCGTACACGACCAAGCAGCGGCTCCTGGGCAAGCTCGCGCCGCACCGCCGCAACGTCGCGGGCGCCAAGTTTCGCGAGGGGATGAGCAAGCGCGAGCGCCAGGCCGAGCGGGACCGCGCGCGGCAGAGGAGGGTCGTCGAGGCGGCGAGGCTCGTCGAGATCATGGAGAAGCAGAAGGTCATGAGCGATGTGCGTCTCTTCTGTTGCGCGCGCCGCTTGCAGCAGCGCTTGCGAGCGCGCAACTGACCGTGGCCGTCTCTCGCAGTTTGCCAACATGCTCTTGGGCGAGATCGAGCGCGCGACCAAGGCGTTCGCAAAGTAGGCGTCGACCCGGTTCACATGCTCGGTATTCTTTTGATGCCTCACAAGCTTCTTGCCCTCTTGTCGTGACTTGCATGCAAGACTGTCGTTGTGCTCCGCAGCAGATTGTCCCGTATCGAGCTTTTTGAGAAGCCGCATGGCTTTCCCCTGGTCCGATCCTGCCTCACCACAACGCGAGAGAGCGCTGAATGGTGACGATGAGTTGCGATTTTTGCTAGTTCCCCTAAGGATGCACGACAGAAGAAAGAGAATGAAGAAAGAGGAAAGAACGAGGGAAAAGGCCCGGGAACGATGCTACTTTTGATGTGGCGAAGGAAGCTCATATGGTGTGCCCCCGCCTTGTACTCCTAAACGCACGACCCGCCGATCTACGCCTTCACAGGAAAGCGCAGAACCGAGCGGATTCGTCTACTCCGAAAGCTTCGCGATGATCTCGGCATCGCGGAAGATGTGGTACTCCTGCGTGGCGTCCAGCCCGGTCAGCATCTCGCGCACGTGCAAGCATTGCAGGGTAGCACGTACCTCCTCGCCAACCTTGACGGGGATGCCGCCGAAGCCGGGGAGGACGACGCGGTCGCCCTCCTTGACGCTCAGGGGCAGGAGCTTGCCGTCCTTGCCCGGCGCACCGGGGCCGACCGCAAGGACGGTGCCCTCGGGCGGAGGGCCCTGCGAGGCCGCCGAGGGAAGGTAGAGGCCCGAGGCGGTCTTCTGCTCGACGAGGAGGGGCACAGTGAGCGGCGCCAGAAAGCCGAGGGAGAGAGGGCAGGGCTGCGTACCTCGACGACCTTTGCGCGCTGGACGAGGACGCGGTCGAGGAGAGGGGCGAGCGACTTGATCGACTTGATCGAGAGGGACTAGAGGGAAGAGGAAGACGAGGGGAGGTGAGGACGAGGTGAGCGGGGAGAGAGAGGGCGGGCGGGCGCGAGGCTCACCATGGCTCGAGGGTGCGCTGGGCGGTGGCAGGGAGCGAGAGAGAGGGCGGCGCGGCGGTCGGGGAGCGGTCGAGGCCGGATCTACTCGAAGCTGCCACGGCCGCAGCCCCGCGCGCGAGTAAGCGCCAGACACTTTTCCAGCGCGTTCCGTCCCCGGCTCACTCTCCCCTCTCCTCTGCGCCTCTCCCCCGCTCCGCCCCGCCCAGCCGCTTGCAGCCATGCTCCGCTCGTCCTCCTCTGCCGCCCGCCGCGCCATCCCCGGCGCTCACACCCAGGTCTCGGCGCGCCGCTTTGCGCACAAGGTCCGTCCCTCCACCCGCGACCGCCAGCCCGCGGCATTCCTCCTGACCGCCGTGTCTGCCCGCAGGAGCTCCGCTTCGGCAACGAGGGTCGCCAGGCGCTCCTCGCCGGCGTCGACGTCCTCGCAAAGGCCGTCTCCGTCACCCTCGGACCCAAGGGCCGCAACGTGATCATCGAGCAGCCCTTTGGCGGCCCCAAGGTGCGCTCGGTCGACCCGCACTAGCTCGTGCGCACGCTCACACGGCTTTCTGGCCCGCTCGCAGATCACCAAGGACGGTGTCACGGTTGCCAAGAGCATCACCCTCCAGGACAAGTTCGAGAACCTCGGCGCGCGGTACGCCCTCGCTCCTTTGCTCGATCGATAGTGCACGTAGACTGACAGTGCACCGACAGTCTCATCCAGGACGTCGCGAGCAAGGCGAACGAGGAGGCCGGCGATGGCACGACCACCGCCACCGTCCTCGCCCGCGCCATCTACTCCGAGGGCGTCAAGAACGTCGCCGCCGGCTGCAACCCCATGGACCTCCGCCGTGGCTCGCAGGCCGCCGTCGAGGCCGTCCTCAAGTTCCTCGAGGCCAACAAGCGCGCCATCACCACCTCGGCAGAGATCGCCCAGGTCGCGACCATTTCGGCCAACGGCGACGAGCACGTCGGCAACCTGATCGCGCAGGCCATGGAGAAGGTCGGCAAGGAGGGTGTCATCACCGTCAAGGAGGGCAAGACGATCGAGGACGAGATCGAGGTCACCGAGGGCATGCGCTTCGACCGCGGCTACATCTCGCCGTACTTTGTCACCGACGTCAAGTCGCAGCGCGTCGAGTTCGAGAAGCCCCTCATCCTCCTCTCGGAGAAGAAGATCTCGCTCATCCAGGACATCCTCCCCGCCCTCGAGACCGCCGCCCAGGCCCGCCGCCCGCTCCTCATCATTGCCGAGGACATTGACGGCGAGGCCCTCGCTGCCTGCATCCTCAACAAGCTCCGCGGCCAGCTCCAGGTCGCGGCCGTCAAGGCGCCCGGCTTTGGCGACAACCGCAAGTCGATCCTCGGCGACCTCGCCATCCTCACCGGCTCGACCGTCTTCACCGACGAGCTCGACATCAAGCTCGAGAAGCTCTCGCCCGACATGCTCGGCACGACGGGCTCGGTCACCGTCACCAAGGAGGACACGATCCTCCTCAACGGCGCCGGCGAGAAGACGCTCATCCAGGAGCGCTGCGAGCAGATCCGCTCGGCCATGAACGACCCGGCCACGTCCGACTACGACCGCACCAAGCTCCAGGAGCGCCTCGCCAAGCTCTCGGGCGGTGTCGCCGTCATCCGCGTCGGCGGCTCGTCCGAGGTCGAGGTCGGCGAGAAGAAAGACCGCTACGACGACGCGCTCAACGCGACGCGCGCCGCCGTCGAGGAGGGCATCGTCCCCGGAGGCGGCACGGCGCTCCTCAAGGCGTCGCAGATCCTGTCGGACGTCCCGCACGACAACCTCTTTGACCGCAAGCTCGGCATCAACATTATCCGCCAGGCGCTCACCAAGCCCGCGCGCACGATCGCCGAGAACGCCGGCGAGGAGGGCTCGGTCGTCGTTGGCCAGCTCCTCGAGAAGTACTCGGGCGACTTCGAGATGGGCTTTGACGCGTCCAAGGGCGAGTACGTCAACATGATCCAGGGTGCGTTTCCTCTTCTCTGCTCTCTCGTGCTTTTCCGAGTGCTGACCGCGTCCTCGCACCGCGCAGCCGGTATCCTCGACCCGCTCAAGATTGTCAAGAACTCGCTCGTCAACGCTTCGGGCGTCGCGTCGCTCCTCTTCACCACCGAGGCCTCGATCGTCGACGCGCCCGAGGAGAAGGGCCCCGCCGGCGCCGGTGGCATGCCGGGCGGCATGCCCGGCGGCATGGGCGGCATGTTCTAAGCGCTCCCGCCTCTGTCGGTTTCCCCACTTAGATCGCATTCTTCACCACTCCTCCGCCTGCCTCTCTCCGTCCTCCCTTCACGCTCGTATCGCATTCCCGCCTCACCCCGTGTCGTTCGCCGCATCGCTCTCTTCCCCCCGCTGTGGGGGGGATGTACCATCAGTAGCTCTCCTCACTCAAAAGGAATCGCCAAGAAGGCTTGTTCGTGCTCATTCTCGCCTGTCTGTGTGAGTGTCGAAGGCCTCGACGGATCTGCGCTGTGCGAGAACCGGAGTTGGCCTGTACGCGAAGGAAGCGGAAGTGAGCTTTCTTAACGCTGGCGACGGGTCTCAGCCAGGTTTGCCAAGCGAACGCCCCTCTACCAGGCTACATTTGGTGAGTTGTGCCAGGACGGTGTCCTGCAGCATGTAGACAATTGGCTCAGAAGGGTGCGAGGGGCAGTGGAAGAGCCTAGGCAAGCAGGTCCAGCGGATCACGCATGCTGACGAAACACAGCAGGTCCGCAGCAGTGCATGAAGACAGCCATTTGTATCCATGCGAGTGAGAGCCGCATATCCGGCAAGCGGTAGGTTCAGAGAGGGAAGGCTGCACGCGGAAGGACAGCATTGAGGTGTTGCAGCCTGATTACAGCCCTTGCCCGGCACCAAGCAGATCAGTGCACCGCCTTGCAAAGCAACAAGCCACGCTTGGGTAGAACTGCAGCAGACGCAGAGAGACGGTGCCGACTGGTGCTGCTCAACCTGATGGCCGCAGCGTGAGACTCGAAGGGCTCGCAATGAGTACAACTGGCCATACAGGAGCTGAGCTTGCGCAGGTGCAATAGCAGGAGTGCCAGACGCCCTGCAGCAGAAGAATTAGCAGTCGAGGGTGGCGCAGCGCTCATGCGGGGGCGAGTGTGATCTCGACCAGCGGGCCGAGGTGCGCAACGGGAAGATTCTCGAGCTTCATGCGCCATGCACTGGTTCAAGACTTGCTGGGCCGCACTCCAACTTAGCATGCAAGCTCTAGAGAGAGAAAGCAGCTGAAAAGAGAGGGGGGAAAAGGGCAAGAGCGTCCTTCTGAGGACCTACTGCCTCGATTCCTTCTGGATGCATGGGTGGTCCGGCTGTCCTCCATTTGGCCCCGCTGGCGCAACGGCAGCGCATTTGACTTCTATTTCTTTGTGCCCCGGCTCTCTTGCGGGGCTGGAAGCACCTTCCTCGGGAATCAAAAGGTTGCGGGTTCGAGCAGTCCCTTCTATTCCGTGTTCCGTTAAAGTTGCACTCTGGTTGAGGCTAAAGGAGCCGGATAGTACGGCTTGCAATGGCTGCTTATGGGACCACAAGCCTGATCAGGAGCACTGAGCGGTGCAAAAGTGCTGTGCATCACCAGCATTTTGCTGCAATGCAGCAACCATTGGCAATTGCTTTGCCCGTGAGTGTCAGGCAGACTCAAGCACTGTCTAGTTCAGTTGAGCGCCAGGGCCAGAGCAGCACAAAGGACCAGGGGAACAAGCGGGAGCAGGAGATGGCACTGCTCCGCAGCTGCTGCTTGAGCCTTGCACACATGTCCTCACTCTTCTTACCAGAGTTGTGTATTTGAGGGCATCAAATTTCACTTTGGTTTGCAGTCACCCACAAGTCTGATCATTGGCGTTGGCGGCATTGTAGTGGCATGACGGCATGTCCAGCTTAACACCTGTGCAGCCAAGGCTGCCGACTCTGCCAAGCAGGCATCTGGACCGGCGTGAAGCTCAGAGGTTGAAAGCAGCCAAGCAGAACTTGTCCAATCTGCTCTGCAGCCATTCCGGAATTGAGGACAGAGAAATGTGAGGCACAAAAGGATTTGGGCAATGCAGTGCTGACAGCCTGACAGTGTGAGATTGACGCAGCTGACCTGCTGAACATGTACGTCAGGATAATTCTCTCTGCTTTTAGCGCGCTGACGGTTGTGGCCACAGCCTCAAAAAGTTGCGCAAAAATACTGCTGTCTGAAGCAGCCACAAGCTCACTGACCTTGGCGCTGCCACCCCAGTGTCAGTCTTGTCCTAGCCATTGCACCATGGCGTGCAGACGGCTGACCTCAAAACCTGCTGGTCCATATTGAGGCAATGAAGGATGGACGACACCCACTGCATTGCAGAGGTGGGGGTCACGTGCGCCCGGGAATGTCAGGATGGCAAGCGTGGCAAGGTTGCAGTTGCTGCCCTTTGCAATGATACAGAAGAGTGCTTGCACACCGGTGTATGGTGTCTGCAAGCGACTTGTCGTGAACATCCCTTGCTGTGCAAACCCAGCCAGAGGCCCAGAGCAGAAAGGGTTTTGTCACGCACCATCTTGCCGCCACTGACTTTGTCGCCAAGGCCGGGCAGCTGGCCAAGAAGGTGCATCGCTTCCGTTGCGGCCTCAGGGCAGGCGTTCTCGTCGAGGTACATAGTAGACAATCGCAAGGTCGTGATTACGGCGAGCCGCAAGCGCGCTGCGTGTTTGTACTGCTCAGCATTGTAGTGCAGAACGCCCCAAAGCTGGGAAAATAGGCTCACTGCACGCCTGCGAGGAGAAGACGACGCCTGGACAAGCTTGTCAAAGGCCTGGGTTGAGGCGGGTGCGCTTGACGGCTGGGCTCAGCTGCACAGGCGAGGGGTTGGTACCAACTGTCAAAGTGGCAAGCAACAAAGAGAGCAACAACGGAGAGTGAGACAACAACGAGAGCGAGGAGGACGACGGCCAGCGCGAAGACGATGCGGCAAACGACACCGGTGCGAGCAACGACAGTCTGGCGAGCGGCACCGAGACAGCAAGCAAGGTGGAGAGGGCACGCAACAACACGGCGGCAAGCAAGGAAGAGGAGCCAAGCAAGGTGATGCCGGCCGACGGTGGTTGGCTGATGAAGTCGAGCCGGCGTGGTGACGGTGACGGATCTTGCGGGACCTGCAACAGAGTTGAGACGGTTGGAGAGAACTGGCTAAGATGCACAGATGAAGTTACTACGGACCTGCAACAGAGTCAAGACGGTTGGAGAGAACTGGCTAAGGAAGAGAGGCGAAACGAGACAAGGCGGTGCAAAGACAAATTGGCGGACAACCCTCGCCCCGGCGCCCGGAGGCGCCCAGCATGCACACGATCACGTCGATAGGGGTATCCAGACGACAGAAAGAACAAGAGAGGACCGGCAAGCGCGAAGCGCCGCGGACCGAAAGCATCACCTCCTCAGCGATCCCTCCGGACTTGCTCTCCCGCAACACAAGGAGGAGGAGCCAAGCGAGGAGGAGGAGCCAAGGGAGGAGGAAAAGGACAGATTTGCAGACGTTGCAGTACGCTTGGCCTTGAGCGCAGCCAGCTGCAACTTTGCCTTTGCGTTTGACATACTTATGAAGTAGAGCAGTAGCAAGGGACAGCCTGCCAGAGGAGGTCCGTGGACAGACAGACGCGAGCCGTTGCGCTTCCGGCAATGACGGCCCGCCCTCGCTCGCTCCCTTTGACTCTCCCCTTGTACTTGCCAGCTACAGCCAGAGCATCATACAGCTCACCAATGTCTGACCATTGGTGGCGGACTGCGCTGCAACAATTGCAAAGATCAAGGGCAACCAGTGCGGGCCGCGCAAGAAGTTCCGCACCGTCCAGTTCCTCTTCGAGTTGTGCAAGCCGTGTGAGCTGGAGGACAGGTGCGTGGGAGCAGCTCATACATCTGTTCACCCACCTGGCCAAGACAAGCTGACGTGCGGCTCGATGCAACAGCCTGACCAACTTCCAGATTGACTACAGTAGAATCCGCACATAAGCAAGAGACCTACAAGCAAGGTCTGCCTACAAGCAAGCCAAATCCCCTTCCCAATCACAGTAAATGTGAGCTACAGCAAAATCTAAAAGCAAGATCTGCCTATAAGCAAGGGGTCGACCCTGTCCCGAAGGCTTGCTTGTAGGCAGATTCTACTGTACCTCCTCAAGCGCTTTGTCCCTGACACCTATCATGAGTGGTAGCGCATCTTGACCAGCGCCGCGTCAACCCCTGACTTCATTGGCGGCTGCAAATATTTTGGTTTTGTCTTTGACGACGAGCGGAACCAGTCTACCGTCTTGGCCGAGCCTGTCACGTATGGTCGCACCCGCTTCGGCAGCACAAGCTGCACCTTGCCAACAGATGGGAAGGTCACAGCAACAGTCACGGTCTACCAGTGGTTGCTCAAGCTCAAGGTGCACGTGAGGCACCTCCTTGACCCGCCCGCTCTCGCACTCCCAGCCATGCCCTTGCTCGTGCTTTGTGGTAGCTGGATGTGGCCCATCAGCTGCAAGAATGCCATTGCAATAAGGCGGTGGACTCCTGCATTGACTTGTGGGACGCATGCGAGACCGCACGTCCACTGGTCTTGCGCGCATTGACATCACGCTGACCACGGGTATCTGTGTGCAGACCGGCCTTGCGCTCCTCAAGTCTGTCCTGCGCGCGCCTGCCAAACGCTTGCCTTCGCTCGCCAGGTTGTTTTCCCGAGGGCCGGCAAGCAGGTTGAGCAAGACCTCGACGCAGTGCGGTAACATTGGGTCCCACCTCCTCGTGAGCTGTGTTGACCTCTCGTGGGCTACAGCACAAGCCTCAACAGCGCCACCTACGTCAACCACTACACGGTGCTGCAGGCCCTGGCAAGCCAAGCAAAGCTCAACAGGTGGGAGAAGTTCACCGTCTTCTTCACCCGCCTGCACCGCAACCCGCCGCAGCCCACTTGCCACCTCCACCTCTACTTTGGGCACCCTTGCCTCAGGCCCATGACGCTCCGCACCCTTGCCTACCTTGCCAAGGAGTACATTGCGCGCACTGGCGCTGACGGCAGCAACGTGATGTACGTGTGGGGCATCCCGGTGTACATTCTTCTCAGCCACGACACACCCTGGCAGAGCGCTGACTTGGTTGCATGCCGCGTTTGCAGTGCAAGCAAAGACCCGTGGCTGCGTGCGCTGAACGCGAATCCGGTTGACTGCGTCGTCACAGTCACGTTCGGTGAGCTCGGCTCGCTGTACCAGAGGACGGTTGGCCGTCGCAGCTGGTGCGTACAACTTCCACACTGACTTGACATGACGCGGCTGACAACTCTCCTGTCAGGCGCTGGACCCCCAACGAGCTGCGCGCCCTTGGCTTATTGGCTATGGGCTCAACCGCGCTGCGGTCATCTTGGGCCTGTCTGATCTCCTCAACAGTGTCAGCGTCACCGACATTGGCTACAGCATTGTCAGCATCAAGAAGGCCGGCACGTGGCCCGGACTGAGGATGCCGGCGTAGATGATGGAGACTCTCGCTTTTTTTGACGTCCCCCCCCCTCGTTGTCGCCCTTCTTGTCGTCGCCCATTCTTGTTGTTGCCCCTTCTTGTTGTTGCCCCTTCTCGTTGTTGCCCCTCCTTGTCGTCGCCCTTTCTCCCTTATCGTTGTCGCCCCTCCTCGTCGTCGCTCCTTCTCGCTGTCGCGCCTGATTGATGTTGCCAACACTTGTTGTTGCATTTTGTTGTCGTTTGCAAAGGTCTGCCAAAGCAGGGGAACGCATCACGCTCACCAACGCTGCTGCAAGCGGGCAGGCCATTGTTCTGCAACTTCTCGGATTGCTCGAAGGACAGCATTGAGGTGTTGCAGCCTGATTACAGCCCTTGCCCGAGACTGAGCAGATCAGTGCACCGCCTTGCAAAGCAACAAGCCACGCTTGGGTAGAACTGCAGCAGACGCAGAGAGACGGTGCCGACTGGTGCTGCTCAACCTGATGGCCGCAGCGTGAGACTCGAAGGGCTCGCAATGAGTACAACTGGCCATACAGGAGCTGAGCTTGCGCAGGTGCAATAGCAGGAGTGCCAGACGCCCTGCAGCAGAAGAATTAGCAGTCGAGGGTGGCGCAGCGCTCATGCGGGGGCGAGTGTGATCTCGACCAGCGGGCCGAGGTGCGCAACGGGAAGATTCTCGAGCTTCATGCGCCATGCACTGGTTCAAGACTTGCTGGGCCGCACTCCAACTTAGCATGCAAGCTCTAGAGAGAGAAAGCAGCTGAAAAGAGAGGGGGAAAAGGGCAAGAGCGTCCTTCTGAGGACCTACTGCCTCGATTCCTTCTGGATGCATGGGTGGTCCGGCTGTCCTCCATTTGGCCCCGCTGGCGCAACGGCAGCGCATTTGACTTCTATTTCTTTGTGCCCCGGCTCTCTTGCGGGGCTGGAAGCACCTTCCTCGGGAATCAAAAGGTTGCGGGTTCGAGCCCCGCGTGGGGCTTTTGCTCGGCTGGCGTACGGGCGCGCGAGACTCCCATGCAGGAGCGACTTCCAAGTCACCCGGGTCTCCCTCACTCTGCCGCCTTTTTTGCCTGCTCCCTTGCGCCCTCCCCAACTCACCTCATTCGTTGGGCTCTCCCGGCTTGCGGGCCGTTCTTGCAGCTTCTGCCCGCTCGCCTGGTTGACCCCTGCCAATCCTCCTACCGTCCAAGTCCGCCAGCCTGACCCTCCCGCTTGCCATTCATGAGCAGTTTCCATACTTGGCTGCCCTCACAAACTAATTCTGGCCGGCGGGAAGCAGAGCCACGAGATACCTGCAGCGCAAGCGGCAAAAGCAGCGAGCGGAAGCAGCAAGGCAATGCGGACCCTGGAGCGCTTGCCGTCAGATCAACAACCACAGAGCCAAAGCGCGAGAAGCGAGGCCTCGAGCCACCAGAAGATGGAGGAAATGCGTAGTATGGCAACAAGGGTGAGAGACGGGTGCCGAGAGCGGCGAGAGGTGCGTCGAGGTGGTCGAGGCGGTCGGCGGGCCGGGGCGCCTAGTACTGAATTCGGATGGCTACTGCAAGGATCGTCACCACGACCGAGTCCTGCAGAAGCTTGCGTTAGACCACGCTCCAGTGGCAGAGCGAGGGAGAGACGCACATTCTGATAGACCTCGCTCACGCAGACATCGCTTGTCGGGTCCCAGAATGCCGACAGGAAGGCGCGACCGGCACCACCGCCGCGCACTCCAGGTCCGCGCTCAGCAACGCTGTGAACCGGGAGCTTCAGCGCAGGTTCCGACAGGGATGAAGGCGAGTGAGCGCGGGATGCGAGACGCACGAGACCTGGCAGAGGTACTTGTAGCCCGCCGGCTCCAGGTCTGTGTTGACGTCGAGGTGTCAAAAAGGGTTGTCATACCGCGCATCAGCACAATGAAGCGCCGAGACGACCGTGACAAGAAGCGACAAGTGAGCGGAAGAGCAGGACGCACCGACCATCCTGCGCTTGACTTCGCCCGCCATCTCTTCCGCCCGCTTCCCCAGAACGTCTGCGTCACGCTCCCACACTGCGCCTGTGATCTGCGGCGCTCCGAGAAGCCGTTTGAGGTAGGGTCGCAGCAGTTCCGCGTTGAAGTCTCTGCGAAGAGGCGTGCAAGGTCAGCGCTCGTGAGCGGGGGATGTTGCTGCAGCTCTGCAGTACGCACCGGCGAGGTTTCGGGGACGCAGCTGCCGATGCGGCGGTGGGAGAGTGCGAGTTGTCCGACAGAGGTGGGGAGCGCGATCCAGACAGCATGGCGGCGAGGGAGCAAGACTGGCGGTACGAGCGGGTCAAGCAGAGCGTGCACAGGCTCGCAAGGTGCCCGCTGGAGCTGCAGGTGCGCGTGGGCAGAAGGCGAGACTTGGTCGACGGCGAGACGCTCGCGCCGTCGCCTCGTCGCCGTCCCGCGACTTTGCGCACGCTGCGAGGATGGAGCTGCGGTCACGAGCACGCGCACAGAACGGGCAGGCCACGGGCGAGGACAAGGCCGCCCAGCCCCACGTCAGCGAGCTCTCCGCCCGCGCCAACTCGGCGTCGTCTTCATCGCCCGAAGGAGCACGCGTCGACCGCGGCCGCTGGAGGTCTGGGTGCGTCCTGCGCCCTCTCCAGAGTCTCTGAGGCGCCTGCCAGACTGACCGGTACTCCCGCCCACAGCCTCGAGGTGCGCCGACGCGACTCTTCACGCGCTTCTCCTTCGCTCGCTCCCCGCCCACGCTGATCCCTGTCCGGCTGTACAGATCCCGCGCAAACTCCTGCACTCTTCCATCGCCGGGCTCGTGCTCTGGCTCTGGACCTCGCATCAGGACGTCCCCTCGCTCCTCAAGTACCTCGGCCTCGCAACCCTCGTCGTCGGGACCGCAGATGTCCTCCGCTTCCGCTCGGCATGGTTCGAGCGCACTTACGAGGACGTCCTCGGCTACTTCATGGTGCGTGTCGTCGGCCGGGCCTTGGCGCTGGCATTGTTCGCTGATCCTCGCTTGCTCCTGACTTTCAGAGGGAGTCGGAAAGGCGTGCGTCCAGCTTGTTCTCCTGCGTCACGTCGTCGTGTCGAGACTGACTGGGGTCGCTTGCAGATGCTGTCAACGGCACAATCTACTACCTCGTCGGCGTTTTGTGGTGCCTCTCGTTGTACCCGCGAGGTGCGGATCTTTCTTTCGAGCGGGCCTTCACCTTTCTTGGCCTCGGCTACATGAGGACGTGATGCCTGTGCGAGTGTAAAATTCGTGACTCACGCAACCGCCTCGCAGACATCGCCGTCCTGTCGATCATCATGCTCTCGCTCTGCGACACCTCGGCATCCGTCTTCGGGCGCCTCTTCGGGCGCTACACCCCGCGCCTGCCTTTCGCCGGCAGTCTCTTCGGCGCGAAAAAGTCGCTCGCAGGCACTCTCGCCGCCGTCGTCGTCGGCATGACCGCAAGCTACTACTTCTGGACCCGCTTCGCCGCAATCGGAGACGAGGGCGACGTGAGCTGGCTTCAGGCGCGCATGGCGAGCGCGTGGAGGGGCAGGCTGAACCCCGACCCGCTCGGCGCATGGGGCATCAAGCGGTTGCCGAACCCGCAGAGGTGCGCTCGCGTTTTGTGCTGCGACGGGCGGAGGGCAGTCAGCGCCGTGTTGAGCAGTGGACTCGCGAGAACGGCCGGCCTGACCACACTCGCCTTGTAGCACGCTCGAACTCCGTACGCTTGTCATCGTCAATGGCTTGACTGCCGGCCTCGCCGAGGTGAGTGCGCGTTTCCGCTCACCTTTGCCTGCTCTGTCGGTCGTCTTGCGGGCAAACGACAGGCATGCGGTTTGTTGAATACACGTGCTGACTTGTCATGCTCGTAGGCCATTGATTTCTTCGGCTACGACGACAACCTCAGCCTCCCGGTTCTCTTTGGCCTCTTCTGCTGGCTCTCCATGTACAGTGCGTCAGGCGCCGCTGCGCCATGGTATGGAGCTGCTCGCACTGACACTACGTCGATCACCGCAGTTCTCGGCTAAGCATCTTGCGCGCGCATTCGTCTCTCCCCTCCCTTCTCTCGCCCTCACCTCTCGCTCGACTTGCCAGCTGCCCTCATCTCCCGCACTAGATACCCCTCCGATTACGGCCTCATACCCATATCGCCATCCGCCCGAAAAGCCGCGACCCTGTTTGCCCTTCATTGCACTTCACGCCTGCGCCCGGCGCACGTTTCACGAGCGAGTTGGCGTGCAGCCTCGCGCGTAACTTTCGCCGAGCCTGTGCGTACCTGCTCGGGCCCTCCGTAGCATTCATCTATCTCGGCGGCGCGTCTCTCGCAAAACGCAATGGCTTCAACTAACCATGACCATCAGTTTCTCCGGTCGACTGAACACTCCGCACCGGTGCATCTCCGCACACTGGCTCTGCTTTGTGGCATTCTAGCTGTGCTGTTGCTTCCGCTCTCTGTTCTCGGCTCATTCTTCTCTGTCTCTGAGATTCCAATCAAATTGCCTCCTGCTTTTGTCTTTTTCTTGTCAGCCGGAGCGGGTGCTTTCGAAGGCGCTGCACCTGCTCAGCTTGACTCGCCGGTCGCGCCTTCTTGTCGGCATTCTGGGACCCGACAAGCGATGTCTGCGTGAGCGAGGTCTTTCAGAATGTGCGTCTCTCCCTCGCTCTGCCAGCGGAGCGTGGTCTGATGCAAGCTTCTGCAGGACTCGATTGTGGTGACGATCCTTGCAGTAGCCATCCGAATCCAGTACTAGGCGCCCCGGCCCGCCGACCACGTTGACCGCCTCGACGCACCTCTCGCCGCTGTCGGCACCCGTCTCTCACCCTTGTTGCCATACTACGCATTTTCCTCCATCTTCCGGTGGCTCAACTCCTCGCTTTTTGCGCTTTGGCTCTGTGGTTGTCGATCTGACGGCAAGCGTTGCAGGGTCCGCATTGCCTTGTTGCTTTCGCTCGCTGCTTTTGCCGCTCCCGCTGCAGGCACCTCCTGGCTCTGCTTCGCTCGAGTTGGCGTCAGGCCATGAGTGCAGCCAAAGAATGGAACTCGCTCATGACGGCGAGCGGGAGGGCCAGTCTGGCGGACTTGGGCGGTGGGAGGAGTGGCGGAGGTCAACCAGGCGAGCGGACAGAAGCTGCAAGAACGGCCCGCAAGCCGGGAGAGCCCAACGAATGAGGTGAGTTGGGGAGGGCGCAAGGGAGCAGGCAAAAAAGGCGGCAGAGTGAGGGAGACCCGGGTGACTTGGAAGTCGCTCCTGCATGGGAGTCTCGCGCGCCCGTACGCCAGCCGAGCAAAAGCCCCACGCGGGGCTCGAACCCGCAACCTTTTGATTCCCGAGGAAGGTGCTTCCAGCCCCGCAAGAGAGCCGGGGCACAAAGAAATAGAAGTCAAAATCGACGAGGTGAAGGGACGGTCACTGCAGGCGCAGCGTACCCGGCCGAGTGTGGGAGACGGCGCGTGAGCTGTTACAACGAGGAAGATGCGGGAGAGACCAGAGAGGGGAAACCGAGAACGCCGAGAGACTATTGCTACAGAGGGCTAGGGGACAAGCTCTTCCCCCGCCCTCCTCCACCCCCTCCTCTCTCCCTCAAGCGCAGTGCGCAACGATCGAGCACTCACTCAGCGCCGATCGAGATGTCCTCGTCGACCCAGCTGCGCTCGACCGTCTCGCGCACGCGCTTGACGTACTCCTTGTTGTTGTCGCGGTAGAGCTGCGCCGCTTCTGCGTTTGCGGGACTGCGTTGCGGCGCAGCAGAAGGTAGCGACAGTAGCAAAGGGGAGAGGAGAAGAGAAGCCGGCGCGATCAGAAGGGGTCAGCCAAATCCTCGTGTCCCGACATCTCTAAACATAATGCGCACCTGTTCGGATTGGGGTCGTGAAGGAGACTCTGAATCGACGTCAAGATTGCCGCCACGTCGTATGTCGGGCTCCACCGGTTCTGAAGGATGTCGAGGCAGAGCTCGCCGTTGGCGTAGACGTTCGGGTGGAACATCTTCGAGAGGAACTTGACGACAGGAGGCTTGTTCGGGTACGACTCGTCGAATGTGAGGACGAGGCGGAAGGTGCCGTCTTCGAAAGGCGTCTCGGCTGCACGCCGCGGCAAGGTGAGCGCGGATTCGGATTTCGAGTGGAGGGTCGGAGGATGAGGAGCGAGGCCAGAGGAGCACAGGGCGTCAGCACATGCTTTGGCTTCCCCGGGCCGTCATGCTGGCATAGAAGAAGTCGAAGTGCACGCACCTGCGTAATCGGACGAACAATCGCGTCGCGTGAGGAGAGTCAGCGACGCTGCACAGCCACAGTCTCGACAACTCGCCCCCGCCCTCGCTGATCTTGTGGTTGCTCGAGCGTGCAGCATGAAAGCCAGTCGACGTACCTGGCCCGAAGATGACGGCGTTCCAGACCATGATGTTGTCCGGGCAGGGAGCGCCCGAGATGCCGCCGGGCGGATCCGTCGAGAGCTTCTTGAAGTCGCGGACTGCAGGGGAGAACTGATCAGCACCGAAAGACTGCGGCTTTTACCATGGCGCCCCTGCAAGAGCAGGGATCGCGGTGGAAGCGAGCCGAAGTGCGGATGCCGACGAACCAAGGCGGCGGCGCGAGGCGGTCGACTGCGCGGCAGGCGAGCAGCGTCAGCAAGGTCAGCAAGCCTCTCTGCGCTCAGCAAAGCACGCACCATGGCGGCGAGAGGAGGGTGAGGTCGAACGATGAGGAAACGAGCCGGCCGTTCGCTCTGTCATCGGACAAGGCAGCTCTCAAGTTCCACAGATCCGGACTGAGACGAGTGCTAGCGAGTGTCTGTATTGCAAATTCTACGACAGATACTGATCGAGCGCGAAGGGCGCGGGTATGCAGCGGGGAGGATAGTCATGACAAGGTCGAGCGGAACGCGAGCGAACAAGCGCTGGAGTGCGTGCTAAGCGGAGGGAATGTAGCGCAAGAAGAAGAGAGAAACGACAAGAACGGAGGCCCAGTGAACGGGCCGCGCCTAGCGCGCGTACGTGCGACTCGGCGCACGCCCATCATCGTACTCGTCGTCGTGGTCCTCCGCCGCAGTGTCGTACGTCGACGCGCGACTGTGCCGCCCTTCACGGCTCGGCACGCCGCTCCGTCCCATGCCGACGGGCGCACCGCGCCCGCCCGGCAGACCGCCGTTGTACGGGTGCGCACCGGGCTCGCCGACCGGAGTCGTCGACCGTGGAGTCTGCCCACCAGAGCCTGCCGAGAGCGCCGACGGTCGCAGAGGCTCGCGGCGGGAGGAAGAGTGAGACGACGCGCCGGCGGACGCGGCAGGCGGGTAGCTTGGCGTGGTCGAGCGCGGCGGACCGGCCTCGTTCGACCACGTCGCGTCTTCAGGCGAGCCGACTGCGAGGCCAACGGGCTCGTGCGAAGCTCGTGCGCCGTACGCCGCGCCAGCCGCAGCACCGCCGCCGAGCATCGCTCGCCCGAGCGCGGCGCTCACCTCGTCCGCGTGCGGCATGTGGCTGCTCAGGTCTGGGTCCTGGTCCCACCGGTACGGCGCCCCGCCGGTCCCGCGCGTCGAGACGGTCATACTGCTGCGCGGCGTGTCCGGGTCTAACGAGCGCGAGCCGTCGGGGTGCGTGAGCAGGTGAGCGGGAGAACCCTCCTGCGGGCTGTACTCGCCGCGCCAGTGCGTGTTGGGCGCGCGCGGTGGGGGCGTCTGGTACCCGTCCCGCGTCCGCGAGTCGCCCTCTTGGTAGGCGAAAGGCGCAGCTGGACCAGCAAGCAGGCCGTCATCAGACGAGGCGGAGACCTCGCGGGCTCGGCGTTCCCGAGGAACCGCAAACTGAGGGTACTGCGGACCGTCGCGAGGCGCGACGCCCTCGTACCCGCGCTGCTGGTGCGGGGAAGGCGAGGCGGTCATGGGGCGGTTGATGCCGAGTGCGGCGAGGTCGCGCGAGCGGACGTGAGAGGGAGAGTCGGGCGCGTCCACAAACGGAGGCGGCGGGTAGTCGTAGTTGTCGCCGGTGCGCTGGCTCTTGCGCGACCGATTCGGCGAGCTGGACGGTCCACGCGAGCGAGACCTCGCGCCAGCCCCGGCTGCAGCGACCCCTGCCGCCGCTGCACCCGCCGCTCCCGACCGATTCGCCTTCGACCTCCGCTCGCCCATGGCGAGTCCGCTCGGCTTCTCCGTGAGCGCATCCTCGTACTTCGTCGCCCGACGCCCTTTGCGTCCCGTGCCCGCCGCCTGCCCCAGAGCGGCCGCCTGCGCGCGCTTCCGCGCCTTCTGCTTACGCCTCCACCGCCAGCAGAACAACCCGGCGACGATGAGGACGACGGCAGCGCCTCCGCAAGCCGCGATCACCGCCGTTGCCCAGGTCGGCCACCCTCCTCCTCCGCCGCCTTGGTTGCCGTAGTCGTGCGTGCGATACCCCGCCGCACTCGCGACCGAATTGATCGAGTGCACGCCTGCGGTCGCTGCTACGCCGCCGTACGTCGTCGGCACGCGGGTGGCTGCCCAGGTCGCCGTACCCGTGAAGGCAAATGGGATCTGCGTCTGCCCGGCGTAGACGGAGGGGAAGGGGACGGTGATGGCGGGGGTCGCAAAGCTCGAGAACTGGCTCGCCGTGATGGACAGGGACCGCTGAGAGACAGACGGGACGTCGGGCATGCCGTCGAACGCCATGATTGCGTATCGAGCGAGGTCGATGGGGAGAGGAACGAGGGCGAGACTCGTACGGCGCCGATCGAGGCCCGTCGAGAGGCGATTTCACGTCTTGGCCGGACTGGTGAGTGGTGCAGCGGATCTGCCCTCCTGGCAGGGCGAGCGAGAGAGGCGGGCGGGAAGAGCGAAAGTGACGGCAGCCGAGGGCCGAGGACGAGCACTTGGGCGCAGCGCTGGCAGCCGTGACGCCCTGGCAGTTCTCGAGCGCGTGCTCGTGCGAGTCCAACCCCGTCAGGCTCTGCAGCTCGAGCTGTGCACGGGCGCAGGGAAGAAGGCGAGGAGTCGCTTCCGGCGAGAAGGCGCGCAGCTCTGCGGCACACCGGCGGCGGCATCCCCGCTCGCTGCAAGCGCAGTTCTTTGCGATCTGGAGCCCGCTCGCCGTAGACCGCTGTCTCCGCTTACTTCCGTGCCTTCTCGCCGACTCACATCTCATGTCCTGCATTCGCCCCCTTTCCAGCCTTTGTTTCTCCGGTCACTGGAGACGCAGATTCGAAACTGAAAGCACTGTTTGAGAACAATGGAAGGACAATGGGAGTCGGCAAACAAAGGGGGACGAGAGGACCGTGCGAAGTCACGGGGGTCGTGGAACGTGCCAGAGCTCCGCCTCTTTCCCTCCTTCCCCTCACTCCTTCCGAGGTCGCTGCAGCCAGCCCACTCGCTGTGCTGTCTGGCGCACCCTCCGCCGCTGCACCGCCCGTGTAGAAGCATCCCCGAACCCGCCGGGCGAGCCTATCAGGCGCCCTATCGAACCCCAGGACGGGGCTGGCAGCAAGAGCGCCCGCGCTCTTCGCTCTTTACGAGCTTGTGACGCCGCGTAGACGCACTGTGTACATTCGAGCGCTGTCTCTAGACGGCTGCTGAAAGGACAGAAAGTCGCGCTCGAGAGCCCCGTCGCAGAGCAAGTTCGCCTTCGATCGTAAAGAGGCCGGCCGTCGACCTTGCCTCGACCACCGCCCCGTCGATCTCCGGTCACGAGTGCCAAACGTCGCGAACCCGACCAGATCGACCGAGGCCGCGAGGCGGCGTGCAGATTTCGTGCTTGGCGTGCAGAAATTGCGGTCGTCGTGCAGAATCTGCAGTCGTCGCGCAGAATCTGCAGTCACGCGTTTCCAGCAGCACCCAAAAAAAGGTGATCGGCGTTCAACGCGCTCGCCTACGACTTCCCTACGTCTCCTCTGCAAGATACAGGCGCAGAACGCGTGAGTCTGCAGTTTGCAACTCCCGCTACCAACACCGTTCCCCCTCCGCTGGTCCGACACCTCGCCCTCGCCTCTCGATTCTCGTTCTCGCCGATTGTCTCGCAATTGCTTACCTTCTCCTTTCTTGGCCACCAGAAATTCTCGCCTGAATCTCGGATGGTCACCACTCGCCGTGCAAGCAAGGTGGGGCGGTCGAAGGCGCCTCGCAAAATTGTCACTGCCACCAACGCTTTGCGGTACTCCAAGTCGCGGATGTCGTACAAGCGCGAGCCGTCTCCCGGGCTGGCGAACGTGCAGCTTGTTGCTGTTGGCGGAGCAGCCCAACGCCAAGAAACCAAGCTGAGGGCAAGTCTCGAGGCGCAGTCGGCGCGCAAGAAGGTCGAGGTTCGTTCGCATCCAAATATGGCGGCTCGGCCGACAGCCAGCGCGGCAGCACAATCACTGACGCCGCACATGACCCAGGCGTCGTACTCGGCATCACCAGCCCCGCCCGCAAGCGAGCAGAGCGTCAAATGCGACGAGGACGACGTCGAGTTGCAGCGCAAGCGCGAGCTGTTCTCGCCGGTCCTCGAGAAGCCGCTGTTCCTCGCAAAGCTTGCCGCCATCACCGACGCCGTCGCGTACTGGGAGCAGCCGGTCAAAGAGCACGGGGTCGGCCCTCTCGAGTCGAAGCTGGAAGAGGAAGAGGAGGACGGTGCGTCGCTTCAGCCGAGTCCTCCACCAGCTGCGGGCGCCTGTGCTGACACAGCGCTTGACAAAACAACAGTCAAGCCGTTCGCCAAGCTGCAGACCGTCAAGGCGGAATGTCTGCTTCCTCCGCCGCCCTCCGCCCACGCTTGCTCGCCGAACTCGCCTTCCGCCGATGATTCCTCCGGCTCGACGCCTTTCCCGACGCCCGCGCTCCCTCTCAAGCCCCTGCCTACGCACATCAAGCGCGAGGACGCCGTCAAGAGCCCGCTGCTCGACGCCGACTCGATCGACGAGCTCGCGCACTACCTGGGCGGCCCTTTCAAGCGGCTTGACCAGCCAGCGTATCTGCCGGCATCGCCCACAGCGCCTGGCTCGTCCAGTCCGCCACCGTCATGCGCCGACACTCCATCCGCCGTTGCGCCGCCAAGCGCAGCAGCAGGATCGTGCTCTTCTGAGCCATGGTCCTTCTTCCCGCCAGACGGGTACGAGGCCTACTGGGCGCGCAGAGCCGCGCAGTACTCGTGACCACATCCATCCCTCCGTACCTGTACAGCCCAAAAGGCTCGGGTCCCGCTCATGTTTTGTGCCGTTCCATCAGCTGTACCAAGCAGTCCATCCGTGGTTGTACCCGCATGTATACCTGTATAGGTTCCCCTTCGTCTTTCCATCTGTGTCAGTTGCCCTCGTCTTGCCCGGCGCGGCCATAATAGCAGTGCGTTTAGCTCCATTCCTCAGAACAATGAGCCAGAGAGAGAGCGGAAGCGCGGATGCGGAAAGCAAGCGCGACAGGTCCGTCTAGCGTTGTGCACAAGCAATATCAGCCATCACCAAGCAACCTTGTGCCGCGCGACGCGATCTCGCAAGCTGGTCGGGAGGGGACGGGGCTACCAGCAAGAGCGCCCGCGCCTTTCGCTAGTTGCGAGCTCATGACGCCGCGTAGATGCACTGTGTACGTTGACGCGCAGTCTCCAGACGGCTGCTGGAGGACATAGAGCCAGTCGCAGAGAAGGCCCGTGATACATCGTCGAGAGGCCCGCCGTTGACCTCGCCTCGACACTTCCACGTCAATCGGTCACGAGCGTCAAATGTTGAAGATAGGACTAGGTCAACCGAGGCGCTGAGATCGTGGCCTTAGCGCTCCGAATTCGTCCCGTTCGCTTCCGAAATGTCTCCGTCGTTTCCGCAGTGTCCAGGACAAAACAGTCGTGACCGGCGACATCGCGTCCGTCTCCGGCCCATCCTGTCATTCTCGCTGGTGTCAAGGCAACAAATTCGTCAGTCTGTAGATCGCAACTCCCTCTGCCAGCAACGTGCAGCCCTGCTGGTGGTCCGACACCACGTCGGTCTGGTCTCGTCTTCGCGCCATTGTCTTGCAATTGCTCAGCGCCTGCTGCTTGATCGCCAGAAATCCTCGCCTGAATCTCGTATGGTCACCACGCGCCCGTCAAGCAACGCAGAGCGGCCGAAGGTGCCTCGCAAGATTGTCACCGCGACCAACGCCGTCCGTTACTCCAAGTCGCGAATGTCGTACAAGCGCGAGCCGTCTTCCGGGCTGGCAAACGTGCAGCTTGTTCCCGTTGGCGGATCAGCTCGACGTGCGGAAGCCAAGCTGATGGCAAGCCTCGAGGCGCAGTCTGCGCGCAAGATGGTCGTGGTCCGTTCGCATTCAAGCACGGCAGCTCGGCCAATAGCCAGCACAGCATCACAATGACTGACGCTGCACACAAACCAGGAGTCACAGTCGGCACCACGAGTCCCGCCAGCAAGCGAGCAAGGCGTCACTAGCGACGAGGACAATGTCGACTTGCAGCGCAAGCGCGAACTGTTCTCGCCCGCCCTCGTACGGCCGCTCTTCCTCAGAAAGCTGACCGCCGTCAGCACGGTCGTCACGTACTGGGATCAGCCGCGCAAGGAGCACCCGGTCAAGCCGTTCGAGTCCAAGATGGAAGATGAGGACGAGGATGGGGCGTCGCTTCAGCCAAGTCCTCCACAAGCTGCGGGCGCCTGTGCTGACACAGCTCTTTGTAAAACAACAGTCAAGCAGTTCGCCAAGCTGCATGCTGTCAAACCGGAACGTCTGCTTCCTCCGCAGCCCTCCGCCCATGCTCGCTCGGCAGACTCGCCTCCCGCCCGTGACCACGCCGACTTGGCCCCTTCTCCCGCGCCCACGCTGCCTCTCAAGCTCCTCCCCACGCTCGTCAAGCGCAAAGCGGTCGTCGAGAGCACCCTGCTCAGCGCAAACTCGATCGACGAGCCCGCAATACTTGGGCGGCCCGTTCAAGCTCGTCGACCATCCAGCGTGTATTCAGGCGTCGCCTACAGCGCCTGGTTCGTCTAGTTCGTCGCCGTCATGCGCCGACGCTCCAGCTGCCGGTGTGCCTTCATGCGCAGCAGCGGGACCGTACGCGTCCGAGCCATGGGCCTTCTTCCCGCCAGACGGATACAAGGCCTATTGGGCGCGCAAAGCCGTGCAGTGCTCGTGACCAAAGTAATCCCTCCGCACCGCTCCGGGACAGCCCGAAGGGCTCGGGTCTCGCTCTTTGTTTTGTGCCGTTCCATCATCTGTGCCAAGCAGTCCGTCCATGGTTGTACCCGCATATGTACCTGTATAGGTCCCCCCTTCGGCTCGCACAGTGGCTCGGTTGCCCTGCCTGGCCCAGCGCGGCCGTGATAGTAGTGCCTCTCAGCCCCGTTCTTCAGGACAGCGAGCAGAGAGAGCGGAAGCATGGGAGCGGAGAGCGAGCACGGAAGCTGTGGCGAGCGTCCTTCATGAGCAAGCTCAGCTACCACCGAGCAGTCCCGAGCCGTGCAACGCAATGGCACGAGCTGGTCGGAAGGGGAGGAGCGCGAAGAAGCTCGACATCGACCTCCTCCCCGACTCGCAGCAATGTCGAAGCAGGCAGCACAGGCAGCGGCGCAGATTGTTCGGTAAGGCTGCTCTGCCCTTCTCCGAGGCAGCGCACGAGCTGACGCACCTGCGTTCGCTTCATCTCCTCCTCGCATCTCTCGACCCGGCTCACACCGTGTCAGGCTCGTGGTTCCGGCGGGGAAGGCGACGGCGAGCCCTCCTGTGGGTCCTGCGCTCGGTGCGCGAGGTGTCAAGAGCATCGACTTTGTCAAGGAGTTCAACGGTGCGCCTTGCTCCTCCTCATCCTCTCGAGGTGGCTTCGGCTGATCTGTCTGCGTCTTCTGCGTGCAGCCCGAACAGCTGATCTCGTCCCCGGCACTCCTACGCCCGTCCTCATCACCATCCAGGCCGACCGCACTTTCACCTTTGTCACCAAGACGCCGCCGACGATGCACCTCATCAAGCAGGCGGCAGGAATCGAGACGGCGTCGGGCGAGGCGGGGCGGCCAAACGCCACAGCGGCAGGGACGCTCAGCATGAAGCACGTGTACGAGATTGCCAAGATCAAGCAGCGCGACGAGCACCTGCGGCACATCTCGCTCGAGTCGATCGCGCGGAGCGTCGTCGGCAGCTGCAAGTCGGCGGGCGTTGCGGTCATTCCTTGAGGTCCTGTGTCGCATACACTGTCGTTCCCCTGTATTCCTAGCCGTCGCATTTCGCATCTCTCGCTTCGTGACCCTGTCGAGTCGGTTCTCTTCTCGCTCTTGCTTCTGCACTTTGACCGGTCGCCATGTCGGGCGCGCCGAAGCCGCCTGCAGAGCCCACCGAGAGTGTTGTGGCTAGTGCTGTCCTTCCTCCCGCCTCGTCGACCGATTCTGCGCCGCCTCCGAGCCCCCACTCGCCGGTGCGCAGACCCGGCTACTCGGCCCGCGCTCGTCGCTGACCCAGAGACGCGTGCAGGCACCTGTGCCGCCGAGAAACTACACTCAGGCTCCCGTGTACATACCCGCGCCGCCCGCCTACGCTCCCAACTCGTCCGTCCCGCGCTTCCTGCGAGCCGTCGCCGCGCTCGTCTTTGTCGGCGGGACCATCGGCGCAGCTGTAGCGTGGGTGTACAAGGTGCGTTTGCTCGCTTCTCCTGCATCCCTGCTTGAGCTCACCGCTCGCCGGCTCGCAGAACGTCATCTACCCGCGCCTCGTTATCTCGCTCCGCGCGCGCTCTCGCCTCTTCGCCGGGCACGAGGCAGCCTACGCCAAGCTGTTCGATGCTCTTCGCGCTTTCACGATCTCGACGGGGATCGCGCGTTTAGGCGGGACAGAGGCGATCGAGCACCGCAGGCGCTTGAAGGAGGAGCAGGCGGAGCGGGCGGCTGCAGGATCAGCTGAAGGGGCAGATTCGGCCGCACAGGTCGAGGAGAAGGAGGAGGAGAAGCCACTGCTGCAGGAGCAGGAGACGAGTGCGGCAGAGGGCGACACCGGCGAAGGAGCCGCAGGGGCAGACCCGCAGCTGCCCCCGCCTCCTCAGCTCCTCGCGCCCCTGCATGCCTCGCTCGGCGCTCTGCGCACCGAATTGCAGTCTGCTTCGCCGACCTCGCCCGCGTCGACCTCTGCGCACGTCTCGACGAACCCGTCCAACCTCGTCCAGCCGCAGGGCACGCTCATGCGCTCGCTCGTCACGCTCAACGAGTACCTCGAGTCCGAGACGTACGCCGCGTCGACGTTCCACACGTACAGGCCGTACGGCGCGTACGGCAGCGCAGGGAGCTCGACGGCGACGGGCGAGCGCAAGGCGCTTCAGGAGTCGGCGCACAACTTCAAGGCCGAGATTCGCTCCATCAAGGGTGCGTGCCGGCTGTGTCCGCTCCGCTAGGCAGCGGCACTGACGGATTGTCTCCACAGGTGCTCTGCTGAACCGCCGCAACTTTGTGTCGCGCCCCGAGACGGCAACAGCCTGATCAGAACCGACTCTGCATTCCCTCTCCGCTCGTAGTGCTTCGTGCCCGTGTTGTGCTGCATTCATACATTGTCTAGAATACAGCGAGTCCTTCCTGACAGGCTCTTGCGATTGTTTGATGAGAATGACTTCCCCCGCTCATCGCTTGACCTCGTCCACAACACTCTGCACCTCCGTCACGATGGCGAGCCTTGCGGACGAGCTCATGAACGACCTCGACGACCTCGACGGCGGCTCTGACCTGGACGACGAGCTCGACGCTGCGGTTGCCGGGCCGAGCGGGAGCGGCGGTGCAGGCGCGGACGACGAGGCGATGGAGGGCGACGCGGCGGCGGACGAGGCGGCGCAGGCGCTCGAGGGCGTGCAGGACGGCGACATGCACGTGCCCGAGGGCGGCGTGCGCCCCGCCGAAGAGGTCGACCCGGACACGGTCAACGCCATGGACCTCGCCGCCGTGAGCGAGGTGGGCAAGGTCGCGCGCTTGCAGGGCAGCAGGACCATGCGCGACGTCCTCCAGGTCCGTACCGCCCTCCCGCTGCTACCTTCGACCCGCTTGCGCTGACTTTCGGTGTGTTGCCGTCGAGCAGAAGATCGAGTACTACCGTGAACACCCCGACGACAACCTTGCCAGCGACCAGGACAGCAGCGAATACCTCCTCATCGTCCAGGCCAACAATCTGAGCGTCGAAATCGACAACGAGATGCTCGTTGTGCACAAGGTGCGCTCCTCTCCTGCCCCACCTCGCCAGTGTCCATCGCTAACTCATCCTGACTCTGCAGTTCATCCGCGACCACTACCTTCCCCGATTCCCCGAACTCGATACCCTCGTCTCTGCACCCCTTCCTTACTGCCGCGTCATCCTCGCGCTCGGCAACGGCCCCGAACTCCAGGGCGACATTGCTGGCATCCTCCCTTCCGGTTCCGTCATGGCCGTCAAGGTCACGGCCGCGACGACCAAAGGTCAGCAGTTGAGCGACACGGAGTGGAAGGTTGTCCAGGGGGCGTGCGACATGATGTTCAAGCTCGACCAGTCCAAGCGGACAGTGCGTCTCCCATTTCCCGCCTTCTGACGCGCCGCCTGACCGCCGCGTTTCCTGCCAGATTCTCGAATACGTCGAGTCGCGCATCACCCTCCTCGCACCCAACATCTCGGCCATCGTCGGCACGCAGACGGCGACCAAGATTCTCGGTATCGCCGGCGGTCTTCACGGCCTGAGTCGCATCCCCCATTCCAACATCTACGTACGCACACTTCCGCTCTTTTCGACCGTTGCAGAGGCTTACGCGAATTTTCTGCAGCTTCTCGGCGCCGTCAAGCGGGCCAACACGGGCTTCTCGACCGCATCTCACTCGGTCGACCGCCTCCATACCGGCTTCATCTACCAGTGCCCGCTCGTGCAGCAGACGCGCCCCGAAGACCGCATGAAGGCGCAGCGCAAGGTCGGCGCCAAGGTGGCGCTTGCCGCACGCGTCGACATCGCCAAGAGCTCGCCCGCGGGCGCTTTCGGCGACGAGATGCGCGGGAAACTCGAGAGCGAGATGGAGCGCCTCGCGAGGCCGCCACCGAAGAAGGTCACTAAGGCACTGCCCATTCCGGACGAGAAGAAGAAGAACCGCCGAGGTGGAAAGCGGTGCGTCGTCTCTGCTCTTCGGCTCGCGTGGTCGACCCTCGCTGACTGGACGTCCGCGTCACCGCTCACAGCGCGCGTAAGGCGAAGGAGGCGTATGCACAGACGGAGCTGCGGAAACAGCAGAACCGCCTTCGTTTCGGAGAGGCCGAGGAGGAGGTCGGGGCGTACGACGACGTCCAGGGCATGGGCATGGTCGGCTCGTCGAGCGGGCGAGTACGCGCCAACATGGGCGAGGCGCGCAGCAAGGGTACGTCGCTGATCGCTTTGACCTCGGCGACAAGCGCAACTGACCTGTGCATGGCTCGGCGCAGCGAAAATCTCCAAGTCGTTGAAGGGTCGTCTCGCGTCGATCAAGCCGACTTCGGGGACAGCGACATCTGGTCTCGCCACGTCTCTGGCGTTCACGCCGGTGCAAGGTCTGTCGCCTCTCTTTTGCCGTGTTCGAAGACATTCGGCTGACTCGCTTGGCTTGCAGGACTCGAGCTCGTCGACCCGTCAAAGATGCGCAGCAAGGTCGACGAGGCCAACGCGAAGTGGTTCGCCGAGGGCGCTTTCACGCATGTGCAGAAGGGCGGCGGGATCGGCAAGCCCAGCGCGAGCGGGAGCGGGACGGGAACGTCGAAGTAAGGGGACTCGAATCGCACAAAGGTAGGGTCGCAATGGCACCGCCGTGTTGTGTTTCTCGCCTGAGCCCGTCTGCCGCTAGCAGTGCTTTTCCTGATACCTTTTCCGAAAGACGAGACGGTGCGGCCCTCGCTGCTCTCTGCTCGCTCGCCTCATTCCGCTTCTCCTCGCATCTCGCTTGCATCTGCCATGTCTGAGCTGCTTGACTGGGACGATCAGCTGTCTCCCGCGCGAGCGCACGACGCTGGACGCCTGCGCGCTGCCGTCCCTGCAGCAGGTCGCTCCGGTTTCCACGGCGAGCGCACCTCTTCGGTCGCAAGCACGGCGTTCAGCGTGCTCACAGAAGGCGAAGAAGTGCCTCGGGACGGCTACGGCGGCTGCGCGAGCGATGGCGATGCGCAGGAGGACGAGGGCGACGAGGCGGTCGAGGACGAAGCCGGCTGGACGGGCGACATTGGCGCAGCGAGCGACGAGCTGCCCGAGCTGTCGTTTTCGTCGCCTTACAAACAGGGTACGCCCGTACCCGAGCCCGTCACGCCGCATCTGGGCGACTTCGACCTCCTCGACTCGCAACTCTTCTTTCTCTCGCAATCGACAACGGCAGGGGAGGTGCCGTTCTCGAGTCACTCGCTCGACCTGAGTGAGCTTCAATCAGGCGACGAGCTGCTCTCGCACGCCGACAAGCCTCGCTCGGCTCGCTCGCCCACCCTTCCTCGCTCGACAACCCGCATTCAATCGCCCGACCGCTCGCCGTTCCCCGCCACGAAGCATCCCCGGCTACATTCGTCGACTCCGCTTGACGATGACGCGATCACCGAGCGGCCGTCCGCTGAGGCGCGTCCTGCAGCCGTCGGCTGCGCCGGTCGCCCGAAGAGCCCGACGCAGGCGGAGATGGACGCCTTCTTCGGCTATGTCGACCCGCTCGCCGACGTCAGGAAGGAGCCTGTGGCAGATCGCAGGATGGAGCATGATGCTTCAGCCGAGAGAGGGGCGGGCTTGGAGCGGGTGGACCAGCAGCAAGGGACAGAGCAGGAGGCAGATGACGAGGCATCGCGCGCGACGAGCCTGTCTGCTCCAAGCCACAAGCGACAACAAGCGTCAGAGAAGGAATTCAAGGACGAAGGAGCGCAGTACTACCAGTTGGCGCCGATTCCGACCGTCTCATCGGCAACCAGATTGCCGCTCAGCCAGCCGGAGAAGCGGTGCGTACTCACCCTTGCTCAGATGCGGTCCCTATATCTGGTGTGCTGAACTCAGACCGGTCGAGCGCAGACACGCCATTGTCGAAGCTCTCGAGCGATTGGCTCTTTCCGTTCTGTCGCAAATCGTCGACGCCCTCGTGCCGGATCAGCAGCCATCCGCTTCGCAGCAGACGAGCGAAGAGGTTCTCACATCCGCGTGGCAGCAAGTCAAGATTGTGCTGGCAAAGCGCGGCGGTCCAGACGGGTTTGGCCTTGTCGTCGAGACCTTCTCAACCTCGCTCAAGCTGACACGGCTCTCGTCGCATCCGGTAGCGCTACGCGCAAGACGCAGCGTCTCGTATTCCCTCGTCGCTATGGTCACGGCGGGAATCTGCGGCTAGGTGGGCGCGAGCTCGGTGAGTCCGTCCGGAGTCGGCACTCGGCTCGCGCTGACCCGCGGTGTTTGCGCCAGCTGCGCTGCTCAAGGTCATCGAGCTAGTCCTTGAAGGGCTCAAGACGGGTGCAGTGTCAACTAAGCGCGACTTGTTCTACCGCGACGCTGGTCTCTTCGGCAAGCAGTCCGTGGTCGACTCGGTGCGTCCTCGTTAGTGCCACGGCCCGACCTGTCGTGACGACTTCGTTCTTCAGCTCGTCGATGACCTCGCTGCCACACTGCAAGTCAAGCGCAGCGATCTCAACGTAGCCGCAACTGCCAAAGGTCTATTCGTGGGCGCCTTGAAGCTCGTCCTCAACGATGGGTCCGAGGTGACTGGCGGCGACACGGTGCGTTGCCCCTTGCCTTTGCATACACGCCATTATTAAGCCTTTCCTCGAACAGGGCGCTCTCGTGCCGACGAGCGCAAGCATCGAGCGAGTCGAGACGCAAGACGTCAAGTGGATCCTGGTCGTCGAGAAGGATGTGCGGCGCCCGACTCGCTTCCTCACACCACTATCGACGCTCACCAGCTGCTCCTGCAGGCCGTCTTCCAGTCGCTCATCACGCCTGAGATCCTGCAAGACAGCGACTTGGGCGAAGGCATCCTCTTCACCGGCAAAGGTTATCCAGACCTCGCCACGCGAGAGCTCCTCAATCGGCTCGCCCGAGAACTTCCCGAGTGAGCTGTTCTTAAGGTCCCTCGTCCGAATAGTCAAGCTGACACAGGCTTGTGCAGCGTCCCGATCTTCGCCCTCGTCGACGCCGACCCGCACGGTCTCGACATTCTTTCGGTTTATCGCTTCGGCTCATCCCTCCAGTCGCATGATGCCGACAACCTCGTCGTACCGCGGATCCAGTGGCTCGGGCTCAAGGGTACCGAGTGGGACGCGCTTGACATCGACCGCGACGAGCTGCTTCTGCTTACCGCTAAGGATCGCACCAAGGCGCTGGCGATGCTTAGGAGGCCGACCCTTCCGGACGAATGGCGGTGCGTCGAACGTTGACCCCGACGCCTGTCGAGCGGGGCGATGACTCATTCCGCGACTCGCAGCCGGGAGCTCGAGTACATGCTTCACCTGGGCCGGAAAGCCGAGATCCAGATCCTGTCCTCCTCGCCGCGCACAGCTGCAGCGTCGGACGACCAAGCGCCGGACTTGACACCGGCGCAGGCGCAAGACTCGCTGAAGACGGGAGCGAAGATGGCGCCGTCCCGCCTTGTCGAGTATGTCAAGCGCGCTCTTTGGCTCGCACTGGACGACGAGGAGCCCGGCGAAGGCGACTCGATGATCAATTGACGGAACAGAGGTCGTGCAGCAACGCCGAAAGAGTTGCATTGCTATGACGTGCGGTGCAAAGTGCGAGGTTTGCGAGCGTGCGGAAGGAAAGCAACAACGTGGTGATCAGGGCTCATATGGGGACAACGGGTAGTAAAGCAAGAAGTGCGCAATCAGGGAAAGACCAGTCGGCGCCTCAACTGAACGGAGCTGCTGCACCCGGCGGAAGACCTTGCGACTTCCTCGACGCCGGCGCGGCCATCATCCAAGCGAGGTCTTGTCGTAACGGGGTTGACAGTTCGCCGAGAAGCGGCACGGTCGTCTCGCTGTGCACGCAGCGGTGCGCTGGTCTGCGCAGAGGAGGTTCACCGCGAGCCGGACGGTCGAGTCGAGGGGCTGCGTCCGAATGGGACGTTACAGTCGGTAAAGTCGGAGGGAAGTGTGCAAAAGGGGGTGGCGAGGGAGTGAAGTCGTTGTCCTGGGGCGGAACATACGAGGTCGGCCGGACAGAAGTCTGCGGGAGGTGATTTCCCGAATCGTGCGATGCTGCCGCGGACGAGTCGTTCGACGGTTCTTGACGACCAAAAGACTGAGCAGGAACGCGTGCGAGAGTGGAGCCGGGCGGCGGTGGCGCAAGAGGAGACTGAGCGAGACGGGGCGGACGGCGCGGATGTTGCGAGTTGATCTGACTGGAGGAGCCACTCGGTGAGTGCACCGTCGTGCAGGCGAGCACGTAGCGCGACGTGACGTACTGCAGCGACTGGCAAGCTCGCGGCAGCTGCTCGAAAGTCCCACAGGTAGGCCGAAGCGGATCCATCCGTTCGCCCCGCCCCTCCCTCTGCCTCGTCTGCTGCTCGCCCGGCCTCTCCAGCTCCTTGGCTACCGAGCCGATCTCCGTGTCGCGCTGACCGTTTCCGCTGCACACTTTGCCGTTCCGGCTGTCGGGTCTGCCTGCGGACGGCCGCGTCGCACCCATGACCTTCTCAAGGTCGTCCGCCCTCGTCACCTGGAGCAGCGTGACGCTGTCGAACCTTCCGCCACGAGCAACAAAGCGCGTCTCTTTCCGCAGCTCGGAGACGAGGTCGCCAAGATTGAGGCACGTTTTGAGCGCCGGCCAGCGCCTGGTGCGGTGCAGGAGCGGGAGACCGTCCGCCTTTTTCGGGGCGAAGCCGAGCGACGCATCGAAGTCTTTCGGAAGCTTCGGAGTGGCTAGGGAAGGGTGCGGCCTGTCGCGCGGTGCGGAAGGGAGAACGGGGAGGGCGGGCCATTCCGATGCAGCGGCGGGCGCGAGGTCGGGACTGCCCGTCAGTCCAGGCAGGTCGGGCGTCAGAGTTGCGCCACCGGCATCGACGGCGACAGGCGGAGCGAGAGCGCGGTAGGGGAGGTAGGTGAAGGCCCGGACGTGCAGGAAGGAGAAGATGACCATTTCGGCGCAGGAGAGAAGAGCGGCGAGGCCGACGACGATCTCCTCGGCCGTCCAGTATTCGCTATCCTTGATCCATCCGAGTGTGATCAGGAAATGAAGGCCTGTGACAGCATCTGAGCGTCAGCTTGGGTAATGAGCGGACCCTGGATGCGTTGCCGAGCGAAAATTGCCTCACTAGCTTCTTGCCTGTCCAGTCGAGCGAACGTCAGCCTTCTTCAAGCTGGAGAGGCTGGGCGGCGGGAGCTCGGCTCACCAGAATGTGAGGAAAACGACAAGCTTGATGCACAGGAACTGCGAGGAGCGTTTGCGAACGTCAGTTTCGCTTCCTGTTGAGGGAGAGCTCGGAGTTCGCGCACTTTGAGCACCGGCTTGTAGGGTACGAGAGGTTCGCGAAGCGGCCAGTACAGCTGGAGAACGCAGCTGCGCGTGCGAGTACGGTTCAGCCGACAATGTTCCCCGAGAACGAGAAGAAGGGGCGAGAGAGAATAGGAACGCACTACATTGCGACAGTAACGGAGATGGTGATGGCGGCTGCAGACCACACATGTACGAATTTGGGCGACCACGAAGCCTGCGAGCAACGAACCGACAGGCGGGCTGGTTAGCCCAGATCTGGCTGGCTGTTTGGCCCAGCAGCCCCTCTATCAGCTACTTACAAGACAGTAGTAGCCTGGTAGTCCTCAGAGATCTGTCAGTCGCGCACGTATATGAAGCAGCGGAAGACACGCACCCGTCGCTTCGCCGAGAACCGAAGCAAAGGTCGACAAGGGCCGCACGATGACATATTGCCCGATGCAGACGCGCATCCACCACAGGAAGGCCTGTCATGAACGCATGCGTCAGCATTCGGGAACCCAGACCAAAAACGCAGCATCTCGCTAGATTGCGGCAATCTGACGATCAGCGTGCAGTTTTGGGAGCGCCCAGATACACTGACCTCTCCCTCGCCGGGGCCACCACCAGCTGGCCGCCACTTGAGCCACCCGAGCGGCCACATCCACTTCTTGAGGTGCAAGTTGCGAAAGACCGACCGAAGCTTGGCGTTCCGCTCCGCCTTGGTCGCGTACGGACGCGGGCACGGGTCTGCAGGCGTTGGAGGCGGGTTCGAAAGGTACGAGAGGAGGAGGAAGAAGAAGGCCGCGATGACGAAGGCCTCGTAGCAGTCGCGCAGGAGCTGGAAGTAGAGCGCCTGCTTGTAGAGGTAGTACGAGAGGAAGGAACAGAGGGCGTAGATGACGGGCATGAGGAGGAGGCGGACAATGTGGCGTTGCTCGGTCGGATGGTAGAAGAATGCTGGAGAGCGAAAGGTCGATTCAGGGTTACGGCGCAAGAGCTGAAATGCGGGCGCACGAGGTGCTTCGAGATAAGCCAGAGAGACGTGATCGTCGCAACGATGGCCATGATACCACAGCAGAGCCACCCGACGTCGTGCGCCTTGAAATTGACGTCGCCGTTGGAGAAGAAGGGAACCGGGTCGTGCGGAAGGACGGCGCTGATGGGACACCCCGTCGACGAGGTCTCGTTGTGACTCATGATGGGTATCGGGGGTAACTTGCAGGGTCTCGGGATGTCGTGTGGTGTCGTACAAGTCGTATGTGTGCGTGAGAGGTCGTCAAGGGGTATATCCTGGAGGGATGCACCTGTCGAGCGGCATGAAGGGGTCAGTCGGGTGAGTATGGTCCGCTCGGATGAAGCCGACACCTACGTAGGGTTGCCCGCGACCGGCCTAGGCAGGCTCAGGTCGCCCGGAGCCTTGTCGGTCGCTCGCTCACGCGGCGGACTGATGAGGAGGAGCGAGCGGGAGCAACGACCGAGAAACTCCTTTGCAGGCGCAGCCGGCAGGACAGCAGCTCCTGAGCACTGCGTCGAGGCCCGTGGACCCTGCCTCGCCTCCGCAAGTGGCGACGAGCGCACCGTTACAGCAAGAGGAATGAGCGGAAGCACCGCCTCCCCCACTTGCGCTCGCGAAATTCGAAGCAAAACGTGCTTGCAGATATCTCGTGTGGCGAGTAGTGGGTCGAAATGCTGGGAAAGAAAGAGGGACCTTCGCAGACGGCCGATTTTCGCTTTCAAGTCCGCTGGAGCAGGCAGCCCGGAGGCTCAGGACGGTCACAGTGGCTGTGCGGCTCCTCTGCGTATGCGTAAGCCATGCAGTCTATCTCTAGAGTCTACCACAATATTTGAGATGGTCTAGGGCCGAGCCAGCAACTCGCCTTGAAGATATCCAAACCACGCGTCCTTGTCCTTCGCCCACGTTTCCCATGCGAGCGCGATATCCTCGACCTCCTCCTCCGTTGTATACTCGAGCTCGAGCGCCTTGTCCCTGAAGCCGCTGCTTCTGAGCCTCGAGGCGCATGAAGCACTCCACTCGGCGACACCGGGCGCTTCGGCACCAGCTGAGACGTCGACCTTTTCCTCGTCGAACCCGGCCTCGAGCGCCCACGCGCGGAGGTGCCTCGCGGCATCCGGCTCACCGCCTCCGGCACGCGCAACGAGCGTCCACAGCTCGTCGAAGCGCTGGATGAGCGGCGTATGCGGGAAGTGGACAAACGCGCCGCGGTCGGCCTCGCGCGCAAAGACGAGGCGGCGCGCAACGCGGCGCATCTCGCGCAGAACGCTGACGGGCTCGGGCACGTGCTGCAAGACTTGGTTGCAGTAGACGACGTCGAAGCTGTTGTCGTCGAAGGGGAGGGCGAGTGCATCCGCTTCGGCAAAGGTGACTTTGTCGGCGACACCTTGCGCCTCTGCTGCTTGACGGGCTTGCGAGAGCACGCTCGATGCGCTCGGGTGCTCTACGCCGACGACCTTCGAAACGTATGCCGCGAAGCCGCACGAGATGGTGCCCGGGCCGCAGCCGATGTCGAGGAGCGAGTCTGTCGGCTGAAGAAGCGGGAGCAGCCGTGCGGCGCAGGTCTCCGCCGTACGGGCCTGATGAGCGCGAAGCACGGTCGCAGAGTGGCCCGACGGGTAAAACGGCGCGTGGCCAGATTTAGCCGACATGAGGAGGACGAAGGAGGGCGGAGTACGGGCGGCTCGTCGAGGCAAGGGTTGCTCCTCGGCACGTCACTGTGCTGACTGTGCTCTCTGCGAAGGACTGGGCCCTGCGCAGACGTGGTGGAAGCCGGGAGCATAAGTCGCCGAACTTCCGTCGTCAACTTGGTCGATCTCGTCCGACTACTCGTGCAGCTCCGGTACGGTCCAGAGTCGAAGCTATTGAGCTCTGCGCGATCCATGCCCCTTGCTCGAGCGCCTCGTGTCTTCGTGTGCGCTCGCCTTGCCTTCATCAGTCGGTTGCCCCACATCGGCTCACTCCGCTCCTCCCGTGTCCAGCTCTGGCGGGTCCCGAGGGATCGGCCTCGCTATCGCACTCAAGCTCGCCAGAGAAGCCGGCGCGCAGGTCACCATCGCCGCGAAGACGTGCGCCTGCACTTCGCTCTCGTGGTCGCCGGACGGCCGGATATGCTCGAGGTGCTGAACCAGCTATGTGCAGCGCGACACCGCACCCGAAGCTTCCTGGCACAATCTACACGGCCGCAGAAGCAATCGAGGAGGCCGGCGGGACCGCGCTCCCGCTCGTCGTCGACATCCGCCAGGCTGACCAGGTCGAACAGGCGCGCCGTCCACTCACGGGCGCATCCCCCGGCGTTGTGCTGATGTGACCAGACACAGGCTATCGAAGAGACTGCCAGCAAGTTTGGCGGCATCGACATCGTCGTCAACAATGCCTCGGCCATTTCCCTCACGGACTCGCAGAACACGAGTGTCAAGACGTACGATCTCATGAACGCCATCAACGGCCGGGGCACCTACCTTGTCTCCAAGTTTGCGGTCCCGCACCTCCTCGCGTCGGCGGAAGCCGGCCGCAACCCGCACATCCTGACCCTCGCACCGCCATTGCGCGGTAACCTCACGCCGGAAATGCTGGGGTCGTGCACCGGCTATGCCATGGCCAAGTTTGGCATGAGCCTTGCAACGGTCGGGCTGGCGGGAGAGCTCAGCGGAAAGGTTGGAGTAAACGGTGCGTGCGGCTCTGGCTTGCTGTGGAGCCTGAGAAGGTCATCGCGGGCTCGAGCTGACCTCCAGCTCCTTCCTCTACTTCCGGTTTCTCGCAGCACTGTGGCCACTCACCTACATCTCGACCGAAGCGATCCGCCTCTTAATTGGCAAGGAGGGGCGCGAGCAGCACTCCCGCCATCCGTCCATCGTTGCCGACGCAGCTTTCGCCATGCTCGAGGAGGACGGCCGGAACTTCAGGTGCGTCGTTCTTCTGCCCAAGTGTCCCCGCTTAAAACTGAAACGCTGCTGCCACACAGCGGAAACTTCGAGATTGACGAGCTTGTCCTGCGGCACAAGCGCGGGTGCGGCCTGCCTCACTCTTCTCGCTCTCACTTAACCCTCCTCCGCTCTTCTGACCGACGTTCCCGCACAGTTTCACCTCGGCCGCGCTTGCGCAGTACTCTCCCACACCCTCTACTCCCTTCGCCGACCTGCACGAGGACCTCTTCATCCCGCCATGGGTGCGGGACGAGGTCGCGCGCCTCCGGGCCGAAGACGGCAGCGCCGGAGAGCTGGGATGGGTCGGGAGGGAAGACGTGGATACGAGAGTTTGAGGCGAGACGGCTCGCGAGCTTCGATGTGCGGCGCTCACATGCGGTGACCTCGCTTCTCGAGCCGTAGAGACAGAAATGACCCAAATCTTGCCGAATGTATCACTGTGACCCTTTTACGACGCCGCCCCCAATCAAAGCCTGGAACACGGCTCTCCACCCGCCTCACTTGTTCTTCCTGCTCTCGGCAACAGCCTTCTTCCCCTTGCCCGCGACCTCGGTCTTCTCGGCCTCGGCCTCCTTGCCGAGCCGCGCCTTGTCCTTCTCGAGCTCGAGCCGCTTGGCCTCGTCGTCCGTGAGCTTCTGCCCGTACTCGTTCTCGCGCGAGTAATCGACGCGGTAGATGTACATCTGCGTGCACGTCAGGCGGGGACGCATGAGCGTTGTGGTCACTTGCAAGTGCTGAGATCGAAGGACGGACCTGGTAGAGGAGGATGAGGAAGACGACGTCGTCGCGGAAGCACGCGAGGCGGTGGAGGAGCGGCATCTGCGGTCGCAAAACGCGTAAGTGCGTGGCACTTTCCTGTCGTCTCCGTCTTTGAGCTCACCTTGATGATGAACGAGAAGAAGTCTGACAGAGGAAAAACGGAAACGAGTCAGTGCAGTGACCAGAGAGAGACTCATGTGGAGTTCGATGATCGCTAGTGCCGACCAGATGGAGCTCACTCACCGTCGATCACCGTACTCAGCACCTTGTAGCCCATCGCCTTGATCGGAATGTGCGCGACGCTCTTGAGTTTCTGCACGGAGCGTCACGAGAGCAGAGTCAGCGAATGTCCGGCGACGGCCTAGACGCTTCCCGCGAGCCGCGTGAGACGCACGTAGTTGATGATGAGTTGCGGAACGAGCTGCACGAAGCCAAACATCTGGCGGGAGAAGGGGGTCAGGATGCGAGAAGGCGAGCGAAGGGAGAGTCCGACGCACCTGGACAAAGCTTGTGAGGGTCTGGATGACGAACGAGTACCACGAGCGGTGGCTCTGGTACAGCATCGAGTAGATGGTCCAGCTGAGCACAGGGGAAGGCCAGTCAGGGTCCGCCGCGGATAAAACAGTGGTCGCGGAAACGCACCCGATCAAGAACGGCGTCGTGCCCCAGGCGACCCACTTGAACGCAAGGCGGTCGTATTCCTGCGTCTTGAGTTCGTCCTCGGTCAGGACGTGCTTGTCCTTGATGTCGATGCGGTAAGGTAGGAGCGGGCGCGAGGGGTACGGGACGACGCGGATGTCGACGGCCCTGCAGACGCTCGAGCGTCAGTCGCTGCTCACTGTCCACAGAAAGAAGGACCGGCAAGCGAAGCATGCGTACTTGGTGATCTTCCAAGCTTCAATGGCGAGACCCAGGCCGGACGACAAGATAATCATGTAGTTCGTCTCTTCCGACTGGTCGATGAGGTAGAGCACTGAAGTGAGTCGGTGACAGGGGCGCAAGGGAACAGAGGATAATCAGCACGGGGTGTGACAACGCCGGACTGGTGACGGCGAAACAAGAAGACAAACTCACAGACGACAGTCTGCGTGAAAACGTTGACGAGGATCGTCCGGACCGAGACACCGACGAGCTCTTTCTTGTTGCGCCAGTGCTTGACGTCCGACGTGAAAGCGAGGAACTGCAAGAAGCGTCCGAACGCGTCAATGCGCGACACACAACGGGCACAGCAGGCATGCAACACACCTCGAAGAGCATGTGCAGGACCGAGACGACGACGGTCGTGATGAGGAGGAGCGGGTTCGTCTCGATGAGGATGCGCTTGATCTCGTCGAGCTCGCCTCCGCCGCCCCCGGTCGCCGTGCTCTGCTTGGTGAACGCGTCGTCCATGGTGCTCAGCAGCTGAAACTTGAAGTGGCTCGTCGGCTTGAGCTCGACGCGGAGCGGCAGGCGCGTCGTCGACGCGTTGAGCGGGTTGAGCTGGTGCGACAGCTCCCAGAACGTGTTGGGGAACACGATCGGGAAGTAGGCCTGCTTGCCGTCGTACGTGCGCGCGCCGTCGCGCGCGACCTGCACGTGCTGCTTGACGGGCGGAGGGAGGCCCGCATAGTTGACCGCGCCCGAATCGCACACGAGCTCGAGCGTCACGTTCGGGTGGTAGAACGAGACGATCGGGCGAGCGTTCTTCTCGGCCTCGGTCTCTTCGTCCTCTTCCTCCTCGTCGTCGTCCGACTTGCCAGTGAGGAGGTTCTTGGTGGCGCGCACGCGGCGCTGGCGGTTGTAGCGGTTAAGCTGGCGGCGGACGTGCAGCACCTCGCCCTTGCCCGGGTACGTCTCATCGCCCGGGACAGGAGACTGGCCCGCGCGGGTGACGAACGCGTCGAGGTAGAAGCTGCCGTTGTGCTGGACGGCCTCGGGCACGTCCCACTCGGTCTCCCACACATGCGACCACTTGGTGTTGCTCCACTCGACGCCGGTCCAGGTCACGCCCGGGTACGACTCGTCGTTGAGGTCGACCGCGAGCGGGTCCTGCTCGGGCGAGAGCTTGAGCGAGATGTCGAGGAGCGCCTTGGGCGGCCAGACGGGGACGAGCGGCTGTGGCGGGGCTTGCTTTGCCGCTGTCTCCGACTCAGTGTTGGCCAGAACGGGAGCAGCCGGGCCAGCGGGCGCTACACCGTCGGGCGTCTGGGCAGTTGCGGGTGTGCCGGCAGGAGGAGGGGGAGTCGGAGAGGAGAAGGGCTTCTTGCCTGCGCGTGCAGCTCGGTGAGATTGGGCGCCAAATGGCTCGGAGGGTGAACGCACCGCTGACAAAGTACTGGACTGCCTGGATGCCGATCCAGACGAGGGCGGCCTGCTTGACAGCTCCAGCGAAGCCGGGAGCAGCGGGGGCCTCGGCAGCAGGGCCTGCAGCAGCGGCGGGACCTTGGGCCGACATTGCTGAGCCCTGATCAGCTACTGGAGCGTAGCTGTGGACAGAGTGCGCGCGGGTGAGCGGATGCAGCCGAGGCCGAGATGAGCGAGTTGCTCGAGGTGCGATCAGTCCTCGCATTGACCGCTCTCTCCTTCCTGCGCCCAGTCTCTGCTGCGAGCAACCGAGACAGCCGCGTACACACCCCGCTGCCCGCACCTGAACCCCCGCTCGGCTCGCTCCCGCCTCGCTTGCTCTCCTCCCCACTCGGCTCGCTCTCTGTCCCGCCTCGATCGTCACACCCACAATGCCCTCGTCCACCGACGCAGCAAACCACAACGCCCGCCTCAACCTCTCGGGCAAGACCGCCGCAGTTGCAGGCGGAAGTACGTCCTTCGACCACCCTCTTCCCGCACCGCTTCCGCGCAGATCATCCCGCTGACGCTTTCTTTGTCTACGCAGCCCAGGGCATCGGCGCCGCCGTCGGACTTCGCTTCGCACAGGCAGGCGCGAGTGTCTTCATCATCGGCAGGAACGAGCAGCTCGGGCAGGACGTGGTCAAGCGCTGCCGTGCCGAAGCGGGCAGGAACGCGGACGGCAGGACCTTCGAGTTCATCAAGGCCGACCTTTCGTGCGGTTTGCCAATTCGAAGTCTGTCAGGATTGAGCTGACTATCTGTGCTACGCAGCTCGGTGAACGAGGTCAAGCGCGTAGCCGGGGAGATCAAGGCAAAGGCCGGCTCGAACGGCATCGACTACCTCGTCACAACGCAGGGTGCGTGCTTGGCCTTCCTCCTGTCCCGTGATAGCACTGGGCACTGCGCGTATTTGTCCGAGTACTCGGCCTGGAAAGTCGAGCTCACCCGGATGCACCCTCTCGTGCAGGTGGCCCTCCCGCCGGCAAGTACGAGCTCACGGCCTCGACGCCCGCGCACGACGCGCACTTTGCCGTGCAGACGCTCTCGCGCTTCGGCCTCGCGTACCTCCTCGCCCAGTCGGGCACGCTCAAGGACACCTGGCTCTCGGTGTGCGCGCCCGGGGGCGCCCAGGGCCCGCCGGCGGATGCGGACGACATCGAGCTCGAGAAGCCTGAGCATCGCAACAGGTGGATGCTCGGCCGCATCATGGGGCAGGGAAAGCAGGACGGCGCGCTGGGCGATGCGATGGCCGTGGTGCGTCAAACGAAGCCTTTCGCTCCTTCGAGCAGTTCTTACTGACTCGCATCGGCGTGCGTTCTCTGACTTGGTGCACAGCAATTCACCAAGCACTTTCCGAACCTGCGCTCGGCGCACCTCTTCCCCGGCTACGTCTTCACGTCCGTCCTTTCTCTCCCTCCTGACCTTCTCACTCCGCTCACCCCCTCTCGGCACCCCGCAGCAACGCCCCCGCCAACATCCTCCCCTCGTTCATCCTCCCGCTCGTCAACCTCGGCGGCCCGCTCCTCGCGCGCATGCCGTTCGGCAACCTCGCGCACCAGTACGCCGAGGTGCCCGTGTACGTCGCTGCGAACCCGCTCGCGCGCGGCCAGGGCCTCGAGTTCTGCAACGAGCGGATGAAGCCCCTCGGGAGCCCAAAGTGGGCCGAGGGAGAGGTCGGCGCAAAGGTGTGGGAGAGGCTGAGGCGGATGATTGAAGAGTGATGGGGTGCTCTGAGGGGAGTGGACGTCGAGGATGAGCCCCCGCTTGAACGCAGACTTCCACAGGCCATGTACATATGATCAATGTCACGCTCTCGATTCCCTTGCCATCGAGCTGGATGACTGCACTATTCTCGCACGTCGAGTTGCTTCGGAAAATCGGAAGTGCCACCCTAGCAAGCGAAAGGCGTCCTGCTTGGCGGTCTACCAGAGGAGTGCTCAGAGTGAGACGACAGACAGCTGTAGGAGACTCGGGCAGGGGGTCTAGCGTCGAGTGGCGGTGGGCGGGGTCCCTCGGCACACCTGGATGAAGCAGGATGAGCGGGACGAGCGAGAACGTCACTCGAGCGATGCGGCTCTGGCCGGTCAAGCATCGTAGGAGTGTAACATGGGTGAAGAACGAGAGCACACGCAGGCAGAGAAAACGTTGCGGACGAGAGCGAGCCGAGGGCACTCAGGCTGTCGAGCGGATGCGCTCACGGCCGGCCTCGCCTCGGCCTCGCTCGTTCCCTCCCCTCACGCCTCGCGCACATTCACAAGTGCGCAGCAGCAGAAGCAGTACACGCATTGCCAAACTGAGCTAACCCGTACACCTCGCAGAACACACGTGAGCTCGCGCGCGCACCATCGATGACCCCGCGGTCCCTCGCTGAGGACGGGCAATCGTCAGAAAGTCGCATCCATGCTGACCCTCGGTACAACTCGTGCAGACCATGTCCAACGCCCTCGAGCAGCTCAAGAAGTACACCACCGTCGTCTCGGACTCGGGCGACTTCGAGTGTCCGTCCACGCTCTCTCCTCGCCGTCGTCGTCGTTGAGCGGACCGCTGACCCCGATGCTCTCCCCTCGCGCTTTGCCCACTCTTTCCGCCTCATTCGTGCTTTCGACACACTCACAACGCCAATCGACATCCGCTGCTGCTCCCGGGACGCTTCTACGACTGGCTTCCGACATACCCCAACTCGTCACCGGGCCCACCACGTTCCTTTCGTTTCCTTTGCATCTTGATCTGCAGCGATCGCCGCCTACAAGCCCCAGGACGCGACCACCAACCCGTCGCTCATCCTCGCCGCCGTCAAGCAGCCCGCCTACGCTCGCCTCATCGACACTGCCGTCCAGTACGGCAAGCAGAAGGGCGGGTGCGTGCTCGCGAGGCTCTTTCTCCGTCTCGAGTCGTGCTGAGTGTTGTACTGTGCACAGTGACATCGACGCCCAGGTTGACGCGACCACCGACCGCCTCGTGCGTCCCTTCCGCGCCGCTCGCGCGCCTCCTCGGTACTCGAGCCTCTTCCGCTGACGCTCTTCCCGTGCGACGTGCAGCTCGTCGAGTTCGGCAAGGAGATCCTCAACGTCGTCCCCGGCCGTGTCTCGACCGAGGTTGACGCCGCGCTCTCGTACGACAAGGAGGCGACCAAGGCCAAGGTGCGTCGGCGCCGCCGCGCTTTCCCTCCGCCGGGTTCTCGGATGCACTGAATAGCATCGAACAGCACTGACGAACACGTCGCTCGCAGGCCAAGCACCTCATCGCGCTCTACAAGGAGCTCGGCATCCCCAAGGAGCGCATCCTGATCAAGATCGCCTCGACGTGGGAGGGCATCCAGGCCGCGCGCGAGCTCGAGAAGGAGGACGACATCCACTGCAACCTCACGCTCCTCTTCGGCTTCCAGCAGGCCGTCGCGTGCGCCGAGGCGGGCGTCACGCTCATCTCGCCCTTCGTCGGCCGCATCCTCGACTGGTACAAGAAGTGAGTCTCTTATGGCTTCGCTGTGCAGCTCGAGCAGATGGCTCCTTTGAGCTACTACTGGAAGTATGGCGCGCATCGGAGACGAAGAGAAGAAGCGCCTCCGAGCCTCGTACTGACCTTCTCTTCTTGTCCACTCCTACAGGAACCAGCCGGAGGGCAACTACGACGGTGCCAACGACCCCGGTGTCAAGTCGGTCACCAAGATCTACCAGTACTACAGTGCGTCCGCTCGACTTGGCGGCGATGACGACCGGGACCTCCTGCTCACCTCTCTTGCCCTCGTTCCGCCCGACAGAGACCCACGGCTACAAGACCATCGTCATGGGCGCTTCGTTCCGCAACGTGAGTGACACCGCCGTACCTTCTGCGGCAGTGGAGCCGTCAGCGGCCTTCGAGCCGTCTCTGGCGCCCCCGGGCGCCTCCAGACGGTCCCAGACGCCCAGGACTGAGTCCCGCTTCCTCCCCGACGCAGACCTCGGAGATCCTCGAGCTCGCCGGGTGTGACTACCTCACAATTGCGCCCAAGTTGCTGCAGGAGCTCAAGGACATGGACGTCGAGGTCAAGCCGCGCCTCTCGGTCGACAACCTCGGCCCGGCGCAGGAGAAGGTCTCTTTCGTTGATTCGGAATCGGCGTTCCAGTCCAGTCTCAAGGAGGAAAGGATGGCGTTTGACAAGCTCCACGAGGGTGATTCTCCTCGATTTGGCTCCGAAACGTCGTTTTTCGACTTTCTACGAGCCTTTACTCGCTTTCTGCGGTCGCTGACAAGGTTCGGAATGACACAACAGGTATTAAGAAGTTCGCCGAGGACGCCGACGAGCTCAAGGCGCTCCTCAAGGCCAAGCTCCAGTAAACGACCGCCTCGTCGCCCGTTCCCGCCTCCCCTCGGTTCCGGTCCTTCCCCTGGCGGATCGTCTAGGTCCTTCTTGCCTTTCTCTTACAGTACAGAGTGGTCCTGCGTGGCACACAAAATTGAAACCCAAGACGTCAGTGGCTTTCGTTCTGCCAGCGTGATCTGCGAGAGCCCCCAACCATCTCAACCGTGAGCTCTCCTGTCTCTCGACGTCCGAGGCGAATTTGGCGAGAGCACTGCATTGTAATTAGGCGAGGAGCTGAAGAATACGGCGAGAAGAGGGTGAGGAAACAGTACACGGAAACCAGAACAACCGCAAACGATCGGGGGGCATACAAGGGATAGTCACGAGACAGGGACAGGGTCTTCTGCGGGAGCGCAGTGGAGTTTCTAGGCTGTGTTGGGGTCGATCGGGGCCGCGAGGAGCGCACGAGACATGTATACGGAGAGACGGGTATAGACAAGAGGGGATCAGGTTGCGGGAGTGCCGGGCTGCTGCTTGATGAGCTTGTGCAGGATGCGAGCAGCGTCTTGCACTGTGAACAGGCACCGGAAAGGGTCAGTCTTGCTGAACCACGGAAGCGAGTCGGGAACGCCGCCACTCACCGACTTCCCAGCGCGTGTCGCGAATGTACTCCTGCACTGTCATGCACAGGTCGAGGCAGTTGTGCTTGTTCGACACGGCGAGGAGGCCGTCGGGCGTGCCGGTGCACATGCCGTCGAGGTAGCGCATCGCCGCCTCCTGGTGGTTTGCCGAGGGCGGGGCGGGGTGACCCGAAGCTGTGAGCGGTGCCTTCGTCAGTACTGCGTCAACAAGAAATGCACCGATGGCGCGTACTGGAGCGACCAAAGGCGTAGACGGCAAGGAAGGCGAGGTAGACCGTCCAGCGGTGGTGCAAGCAGCCACTGCGATGAGCATAGCGTCAGCAAGTGCTACTTCCACAAGCATTTCCGCGCAGGTGCAAGATCCGATCGCAGAAAGTACAGAAGCGAGCGAGACTCACGCCAAGTCGGCCGTCGACTGCCGCCAGTGCTGCAGGCAGCTGCGCAGGAAGTGCACCGCGTGCCAGGTCGACGCGCGGCCCTCGCGCGAGCCGGACCACATGCGGATGCGCTGCTCGGTCGCGTGGAAGACGGCGGGCGAGACGATCAGGCCCGCGGCGGTCTCGGCACCGGCGTAGATTTGCAGCCTGAGCGAACGAGGCGCATTAGTCACGAGGTGACATTCGGCAACGGAGAGGACGCACTCGTGAATGTCGATGCTGAATGTGATCTGCGCCGTCGCGTACAGACTGATGCTTGCGCGGAGAAGCTGAGTTGTCGCTGGCGGTGCGTGCACGAGCGCCTCGTCGAGGCGTTGCTTCCACAGGTTGTACGCCGACGAGCTGTACACGAGATGTCAGAGCGAGCTAAAACATAAGGCAGAAGCGGACGCACATCATGTCACGCCAGTTCTGCGATCTCCGTTCGGGCGATGAGAAACCAAGAACATGGTCGCGCCTGTAGAGAAGGGGTTCAGGCACCCTTTCTCAGCCAAACCAGCGAGTGACGCACCACTGCAGATCTTGCGCGACGCTGAGCAATCCATGCAGCACAGCGATGCGCGAGAACGGGTTGAGCGATGTCGCCTCGTTGACAGCGGTCAAACTCGCCTTGAGCGCCGAGATGAACTGGATCGGCTGGCGCTGCTGGTCGTGCAGCTGCTTCCACTCGTGCGCCGTCGACGCCTCCCACTGGTCCTCGTCGCACGGGAGAGGCAGCTGAATCTGAAACGCGGAGAGGGTGTGCGCGTGGCGGAAGAACGCAGCGTCTATCTCAACCGAGCAGGGTCAGTCGCTCGCTCTGCAGACATGTCGCGGGGGAAGGGGGACGCACGCTCGACGTCCAGCGCGAACACAATCTGAGCCAACCGCTTCGACACCTCCTCCTCGATCCAAGCGTGCCACAGGAAGTCGATGTCGTCCTCCTTGTCGAGCGGAATCTCGATCGCACGCTGCGAGAACAGGCCGCTTCGTCGCCCGAGTTGGATGAAGGACGACTGGAAGATGTGCGCCATCTCGTGGTCCATGCGAGCTGCAGAACAAGACGCTCAGCACTTGAATACTCCGGGACTTCATGACGGCTCAACGTACTGCTGCAGAGCTTGCCGAAGACGACGATAAGCAGCATCGTCTGCATGAGCCAGACCTCGGACCTCGGGCGGAAGTCGGGGGACTGTGTGAACAAGGACGTCAGCATGCGCGGGAGGAGCTCACGGAGGAAGCAACGCACGCAAAGAACCTTGCCGCGGAACCACGGATGCAGCTGGACCGCCAGCTGGTACGACTCTGCCGGTGCGAAGTACGAGCCGACGAGCATCTGCATCGCGAAACAACAAAAGGGTCAGCTCTGCTTGAGAACGACGAGTGCTAGAGGAACGCACCATCGACAGCAGCAGCGGTGTGGGCGCGGCTGCCGGGCGGAACGAGGCGCGGTGTACTGCGGGCGCCTGCGTCTCGTGCACCTTGACCCAGAAGAGGGCGAGGTAGTAGGCCATCTGTTGCACGCCAAGACGAGGGTCGTCGCGGAGGTGCGACCAGTCCGACTGCAAGACGGCGAAGTCAGCCACGTGCTCGTGCAGAGGACAGAGAGATTGAAGCATACGCCGAGGTAGTCGAGCACGCGAGTCCGCGTTGCATCGTCGACGAAAGTCGTCGCATCGTTCGGATCGGGCACAACGTCATGCGAGTTGTGGTATCCGTTCGGGATCTGCAGAGTCATCTCATCAGGATCTGATTCGTGCGATAGCCAAGCGCGCAACGCACCGACTCGGTGAGGTCCATCGACGACTCCTCCTCGACCGGCTCAAGCTTGACAGGGCTTCCCGGCGCGCCGCCATGCAGCCCGAGCAAGTCGAGCGCCTGCTGCTGCTGTTGCTGCTGCTGCTGCTCGGTCGCCTCGAGCTGCTGCGACACCTTGTCGAGCTGGCTGCTGATGTTGCCGTGCCCGCCGAGCGCGTTCGCCACCGCCGCGAGGCGTGCGGGCGTCTGCGTCCCCGGGATGCCCGACCCGCCCTGCCCGAACGCGGCGAGGAAGTCGTGACTCCCTGCGCCGGGCGATGCGGGGCGACTCGCGGCGAAGTGCACGTCGAAGCTCTGGTCGGGCGCGAACAGCCACGAGTAGTCCGAGTTGGACGCAAAAGGCGCGCCGTAGTTCGTCGAGAGGAAGTTGAAGGGCTCCTCGAAGTCGTGATGCGAGGGCATGGGGTGCAGCGGCGGGTTGGCGTTGAAAGCGAAAGGCGAGTGGTGCGTGACGGGATGAGGCTGAGGAGGAGTCGGATGGTGCTGCGGTGGCGGATGCTGGTGATGCTGATGCTGCGCCTGCGCCAACGCATGACCCGCTGCGAGGGCCTGATCGACGAGTGACAGACCGCCCGGCGACGGCTGATGGGCCGCCGCGGCGGGCTGAGGCGTCGGGGCGGACATCGTGCTGCCGTCGGGCGTGTGGCCCGCAAAGTCCGTCGGGATGACGAGCGAGCTCGCAAATACGCCTCCTGGCGGGGAGGGTCCAGATGGAAGCGAACTAGGCGCAGTTTGCGGGTTCGAAAAGGCGTTGTCGGCGGGTGAGCCCGAGTGCGCGGAGAGGGCGTGAGGGGACAAGGTCGAGTAGGTAGCGGACGACGGGGTATGGACGTTCAGATCGTGGTTCGGGATGTGGGGGAACGCTGGCATGGGCGGAATGTGCACGGTCGAGCCGGGCAAGGCGTTGAAGATGCTCTGCTGGAGCGCCGTGTTCTGGTCGGCGGCATAGACTGCAGCCGACGAGGGCGGTCCTGCGGGCATGGCGGGGATGTCGTACTTCTTCATGCTCGTTGTCGCCGACGCCGCGCCTGCCCCTCCTGGCCCGGAGACAGACCCTGCCCGCTTGCGGTCCACCTTCCGTGCCGTGTCGGCGGGCTCCTCCCCGCGCTCCTTGCGCTCGTGGCGCTCGGTATGGCGCACGAGCAAGTCCATGCGCACGAAAGTCTTTGGGCATCTGCGGTACAGAAGCAACAGGCGAGGGTCAGCGCACGATGGCGGACGTCCGAGGCGGACGAGGACGAGGCGCACCGCGAACACTCGTAGACCTGGGTCGGGTTGTGGTTGAGCTTGTGGCGGCTGAGATGGTCTGGCCGGGAGAAGGCTGCACTCGGCCCAGGGCACACACTGTCAGCGGGCGTCGCGCCAGAGTCGCTTAGCGAGAGCGGCGAGGACGGACCTTTGCCGCAGCCTTCAAAGTCGCACGGGTACCGCTTGCCGTCCTCGGCGGTCCTGCGCCGCTTCTTCTTCTCGGGCGGGCCGCTCGATCCCCCCGCCGAGCCGCTCGCGGTGGCGGTGCCCGCGTTGGGACCGCCCGCACTGCCTGTCGCGGCTGGGCGGTGCGCCTGCGCCTGCTGCGGGGCGTGGTGGTGGTGCTGCTGCTGCTGCTGCTGGGCCTGCGCCTGCTGCAGCAGCGCCAGCGACTGGAACGTCGTCATGGCCGGCGTGTGCGCTGCTTGGTAGCGCCTTGTGCGGACACGGCGGACGCGCGAAGGCGGCAGTGAGCGCCGCTCTCGGTGTTGGCGCGCGCGCGCCGCGGACGGGGCCTCGACCGCGCCTTCCCCAGGCCCAGGGACGGCCCGCTCCGACCTCCGCTCGTGCCCCGCTTGCTTCTCCGTCCCGGCCTCACACGCGCCGAAACACCTCTCGCCCCGCCCCCCTCCTCCCGCACACACACAGTATGTAAACAACCACGGCTCGCAATGACAGCAACAGGGGAGGAACAAGTAACAGACAGCAGATCGCAGATCACTGCGAGGATCAAAACGCCGCCAAGGCACCGCCTCGAATCGACAACGCACGCGAGCAACCGCATCCACCAAGGCTCCAGCTCCGCACCAGCGCAAACTCAGATGGTCGCCATCCGGCGTGCAAAAACGACTCGCTCAGGACGCCTTCTTGGGCGCCTTTTTCGGGACTTTGGCGGGCTTGGGCGGCGCAGACGACGTAGATGCTGCGAGACCGGCGTCCGACTCGCGCGCGCGCTTGGCGCTTGCCTTACTCCCGCCTGCAGTGCATCACGAAGAGTCAGCTTCACGTTGCGACGGTCCAAAGGAGAGACGAGCGCAGAGAGGGAAACGCACCCTTGTGCCCGCCGCTCGACTTCTTGCGCATCTTCTCCTTGAAGTGCTGCACGACCTGCGCCTGGAGGATCTGCAGCGCCTTGCTCGCCGGCATCTTCTGCAGCTCGTCGAGCCGGCTCTTGGTCAGGTTGCCAAAGATCTCAGGCGAGATGACGAGCGTCCCCTCGTGCAGCACGATCGGCGGGTTCTCCATCAGCGCCGCCGTCAGGTCGTCCTTGGCCGCCGCCGACGCGCTCTCGGGCGGCGGAGTCGGGCGCACGTACGAGTCGGGGATGAGCGAGACGACGATGGGTAGCGGCTTGGCGAGTGCGGCGGCGTTGTTCGCAGCCGTCGACGAGCCCGACGGAGCAGGAGACGCAGAGGGACGAGCGGGCGCAGGCGGCGCGGCACCGCTGACCTTGGCCGTCGTGTTCGTGCTCGCGTCGACCGCGGCGGCGATGGCGGGCGAGGGCGAAGGCGAAGCTCCACCGGCGCCCGACGCAGCGGCAGCGGCGGCTGCAGCGGCCGCCTTGGCCTTCGAGCTCGACGAGCCGCCGGCAGCCGGAGCGCCCTCGGCGCGCTTGACGCGGAAGTGGTGCCCGTCGAAGCTGCCCATCTGCGTCGGGTCGATCTCCCAGAACGAGCCCTTGCCCGGCTCGTCGGCGCGGCGCACGACCTTGAGAAAGCCCCTCGCCGGCGTCAGGTTGTGCCGGATCGAGTTCTGCCATCCGCTTTGCCCCTCGGGGAAGAAGGGCCAGCGTGTGCCGATCCAGTCGTACACCTCGTGCAGCGTGAGCTTCTTCGCCTCAGACGTCGCGATCGCCTGCGCAATGAGCGACGCGTACGTGTACGGCGGCTTCGCCGTCGGGTTGTCGGCGGGCGCAGCATCTGGCGGTGGAACACCAGGCGGAAGCGGTGCAGGCGCGTACGGGGACGGACGCGGCTTGACCGGTGCCGCTCCAGCTTCGCCGGCGGCTGCGCCCTTCGCCCCGGCAGCGGCCTTGTCGCCCGCCGTTTTGTCGCCGTTCGCCTTGTCGGGCGCGACGCCCGTGCCTGCCGCCGCTGCAGCGGCGACTTCGGCCTTCGTCGGCTTCTTCTTGTGCGACTTGGGCTTCTTTGCCGGCACGGGCGCGGCACCTGGAGCGGGCGAGGCAGCAGCGGGCGCAGGCTTGGCCGCCGCGGGTGCTGTCAACGGCTTGCTCGAAGTCGCGGCGGGCGCGATAGGCGCGGCCGTGGTTTTCGGCAACGCTGGAAGGCCAGCCGGCGCAGGACTCGCCGCGGCGGCCTTGAGCGGCGGGAGAGGCGGAAGAGACGATGTCGAGAGGGTCGCAGGGGTCGGCGGCGCCGGCGACAGAGTCGGGAGCGCGGGCAGCGCAGAAAGAGGCGGGAGTGCAGAGGAGAGATTGGCCCTGGCGGGAGCGGGCGCCGCCGCTGGCGTCGAGACGGGCGGCTTGGCGGCGGAAGCGCCGGAAAGGGATGCGCCGCGTCGTTTCCGCGGCTGCTTGGCCGGCATTTTGCCGCCGGTTTTGGGTGGCGCAGGCGCCGGCGCCGCAGGAGCGGCCGGCGTAGTTGCGATAGCGATAGGCGGCGCCGAGACCTGCTCGCCAGCGCTCGCTGGAACCGCGGGGGCCGGAGCAGACGCGGGTACAGGCGAGTCTTCAAGGGAGACGGAACCGCTGCGCTTGACGAGGTGTTTCCCACCGCCGTGGCCGCTGCCAACCATGTCGATGATCTCGTCGACGTCCATCAAATCCGCGTCGAGCGCCGCAAGCAGCGTGCCCTCCGCATCTGGCTCCTCGTCGTCATCGTCGCTGTCGGACGAGCTCGACTTGTCCTCCTCGTCGGCGTCCCAAGAAGGGCGGCGCGAGCGTGGCGGCAGGCTCTTTCCCTTGCCTGGCCCCTTCCCTGCAGATCGCATCGGCGCCTTGCCCTTCCCGCCTAGGCGGCGCTGTGCCTCAGCCGCCGCGCGCACGAGGGCAGCGTTCGTGTTCGGCCCGCCAGCGCCGCCGAGTAGTTGCGCAACCATCGCGGCGCGGCGGCGAGCGGCTTCGAGCTCGTCCGCGTCAATGACAGGCGACGCGCGCGGATCCCGGTCAAGCGCGGAGTGACGTGCAGGCGGAGAGGGCTCCTTGAGCGGCGGTTTCGGCTTCTTCGAAGAACGCGTAGCGGGAGCTTTTGAGGGGAGAGGAGGACGCGGTTTGGGCGTGGCGGACGACCGCGAAGCGGTTTTTCCAGCTGGAGGGAGAGGCGGAAGGGCGGACGCAGTGGCGACTGAAGCATCGGCGGACGGCGCAGCGGCCGCAGGAGCCGCGGCCGTGGTCGAGGAGGACTTCGTAGGCTGGACAGCCTCGACATCGCTATCCGAAACCTCGGACAGGCTCGATGACAAGTCGTCGTCTGCTGCACCCGATTTGTTCTTCGAAGACACCTTGCCGGACGAACGCTGTTTGGTCCTGGCCTTGGCCTTTTCGGGCGAGGTGACCGGCTCGGGCTTGCCGTCTGCGCCCACGGCGACGACGTCTATCGTGGGCAAGACGAAGTAGAAGATGCGCTCGGCAATCTGAATCTTGGTCCTGAGGGAAAGGGGTGAGACAAGCGGATCTTGAACAAAGAGGAAGGAACGCACTTCTTGACGAGCAGCACCTTCTGACCCTTCGCACGCCACTTCCCTTCTACCACCACTCCATTCCGTCCGAGCACCTCGACCGCCCATGACCCGGCATCGTAATCGAAGTACAGGCGCGCGTGCTGCCGCGAAACGGCGCGCAGCGGACCCAGGTCGACGTCGGTTTGGAGCGGCGCGGGCGCCTCGACGGGCTGCGCGGGGCACGGCGCGGCGGGTTGCACGGCTGAGGCGGTGGATGCCGGAGCAAGGGGAGCAGAAGCCGCGATGTAAGAGGCGGGCGGAGGCGATGATTGTACGAACTCGGAGAAGGGGTCGTCAACCGCCTTCTCCTTACCCTTCGGCGACACTGCAGGCGCAGGCGTATTCGGGTCGATCGTCGCGAGCGTCTCCTCCTTCTTCACGGCCGGTGTCTCGCTTGTCAGGCTCAGGATGTAGTCCTCGAGCGACATGCCGGCGCTTCGTGCGTCGTCGAGCGGTAGGACGGGGAAGGCAGGCGAGGCAGGCGGAGCGGCGGGGCGTCGGCCAATGATGACGCTCAATTTCTGAATGTAGATGTCGAAGGAAGGAAACTCGAGCTTGGCGTATGCCTGCGGGGAGGACAGTTAGCGGGACCGCAATTACGGAACGCGAATGAGCAAACGCACCTGGATGCGAGCCTCCTGCGTTCCGCCCAGTGTCGCACGCCTTTGCAGCCCCTCGGGCAGGCTCTGCGCGAAGCTGGCCGATCCATCGAGCTGGCGAGCTGGTCGAACCGGAGACTTCGTGTCCGCCGCAAAGGGGTCTTTGTCGAGTTCGGCCATTCGCAGCTCGGGCGACAGAGAGGGCAGGTTGGCGACGTTGGCGAACGAGAGAGGTGCCGGAGCTTCGGCGAGAGAGGACTTGCGGCGAAGGAGGGGGGACTGGCGGGAGGTTGAAGCTTCGGCCGAGGGAGACTGATGGAACTTGCTGAAAGACGACTCGAACGCGCTGCGTGCTTGCGCCGGGAAGACGGGGCTGCCTTCGTTATCGGCGCCGCTGGCGAGCGGCAGAGGCGACGTCGCGAGATGGGTTGGAGCAAGTACAGGACTCAAGCCCGTGCCGACATCGGGCGCGCCGCTCTTACTTGCTGCCTCCGACATAACGACGTCCTCGACCACTCGACCGACCGTCAAGTCGGCGCCGAAGAGGTCCAACCCGGTCGGGGTGTCCTTCGCGGCGCGGGCGCCGCTGCTCAATGCCGTCGGGCCGAGCCTCGGTGACGGCGACAGGGTCTTGCTCCACGACGGGAGAAAGTCGTGGTCGTCGACAGCATGCGTCGAGCCCTCGTACAGCGCGAACGAGGGGAGGGCGGTCGCAGCCGATGCTGGACTTCCCAGCATGGCAGCGACCTCGTTTGGGCGGATCGTGGGCAATGCGAGCCTGTTCGCAGAGTTCTGCATGTCAGCTCACGGGTACAAGGAGCTGGCTCGAGGCGATGTTGTGCTGGCATCCACCAGGCGTCCGATGAACGCGATGAAGTAGTTCTGCGCGTCCGAACGCCGACGCACGCCCTGGATAAGATTCACGTGATTCTGTGCACGCCACGGCGGCGTGCAGCACCCGCTCGACCGACGTGACGACGTAGTCGCGACTCGCTGTGCACCAACACCGATGGCCCAAGCTCCGAGCGAGAGACGCGATTGTAGCCAGTCGGAACGGCCGGGCTGGCGTGTCGAGCTCACCTTGGCCGTGCTCGCAATGCGCTCGAGCCGCAGGAAGGGCGGCGAGCGCGGGGTGTGCGGACGAGGCGGTGCGATCGAGCCGGACTCGAGGTTGACCGGTGTCAAGTCGCGTCGCAGGAGCCCAAGCGGATGAGCAGAGTGCGTCGATCAAGCTACTGTACTGCTGCAGCTGCACGTCGCAGTCCTCGCAAGCACGCGTCCCGGCGAGCGAGTGAGCGTATGCTGGTCCCCTCCTCTCCATCTCCGCCTCCCCTCATCCGGACTACGGAAACTTTTCCTGCGTTCGCAGACGAAGCACTGCCCAGTACACCGTCTGTTCACACTCTGACACACTGTGCTGCGTCATCCCTCACTCCCTCGCGCCGTGAGGTCGCGGTCGCATGTGATTCAAGCTCGCTCGGGCTCTCGCTTCCGCTACAGTACCTTGCGAAGCAGTCACCTTCGCCGCCGTCTCGCACAGCGACATGACCTGCAGCTCACTCTCTAAGTCCCGACGAGGCTGCTGGGCAGCAGTATCGCGGAGCACTGCGTGCTAGCCAGCATGTCCTTCCATTCGCAGGCTCGTCAGAGCTCCACTGCCCCTCCTTTGATCCGTGACCCGCATGGACGAGCGTTGCTTGCTGCACATTCTTGATCTGGCCGGTCCTCAGAGTGCGGCGTGTGCATCAAGGCTGCCGTTGCCGCGCTTGGCGGGACGAGAGTGGGTGACGGCCAACTCCGCCGCGCTGGTTCCCGTCCGGTGCCTTCATTGTGCACGGACAAGGCAGGGTCGCGAAAAGCGAAGGTCTGAGTAGGCGAGGATACAGGGCATGGGCAGGCGGCTGCTGACCGCTTCTCTTTCGCGTGACCTTCCCAAACCGGCGCGACGGCTGGGTGGCAAGGTTGCTCACTGTTCGACGGATCTGAGATCTTCAGGTACACTGTCTCTAGAGCACAGAAAGAACCCTCGTGTCCGCACGCATGGCTGACCGCTCCAGTACGGCGCTCGCCGTTGACGCTTCGTTTCTTGATCTCCCTCCTCCCCGCTTTCGCGCGCGCCCGCTGTACACCTCTTGCGCCTCATCCGCTCCTCTCTCGCTATGCGGAACGTCGAATTGGAGCAGGACGCGTCTTCGAGGCGCAACTACACCGCGGTGCGTCCGATCTCCACTGCTCACCCCGTCGGCGTCGGCTGACACCAGTTGTTTGGGTGCAGCTCTTCAACCCCCGCCGCTTGGGACTCGGCCTGCCCTTCCATCTGGCCAGTAGCGCGGCCAAGGCGTCAGAGGACATCGTCGAACCCGAGGCGGTATCGACGAAGCGCGAAGCCGAGCCTCTGTCTCGTCAGGCTCGTGCGCCCCTCACCCTCGACATCCCCATCTTCCGCTCGCCCTTCACCAATCCGTCTCCATTCTCCGTACCTCTGCCGCCGAAGAAGGTCGAGACTGTGCGGCGGCGTCGGAGGGGTTCAGGCGAGGAGCGAGCGCTCGCCGCCAACCGCTACAAGGCCATCGTTGCCCTCGAGACAGCGACGGGCAAGCGGCGCAAGAGCATTGTCGACGTCGAGGACATGACGGAGGGCCTGGAGAAGGCGTCGGTCGCCGAGCGCCGCAGATCTGCGCTCACACCCCTCAACCGTCGGCCAACCGCCGCATCTCGCGCTCAGCTCTTCCGGACTCCGGCCCCCGGCGACGACCTCACAGACAGCGATTTCGCCGCGTCACCTCCGGCTGACTCGCCGGGAGGCGTTCGCCTCACCTTCCCGCTCAATTTCCCGTCGCCCCATTTTCCCTTCCCCGTCGCCGTTACGTCCCCTCTCTCCGAACGTCGCGCCGCCTTCTCCGACGAGTCCCCCTCGCCAATTTGGGAGTACCCCAGCACTCCGGCGTCCCCGTCCTCACCTATCGCGCCTATGTCGCCTGCACCTAGCTTCGGCTCCGCATGCCGCAGCCTGTCCTCGCGCAGCTCCACATACTCTCTTGCGCCCCGTTCGCCACGGGTGTCCATAGCAAGCGACTGCACTGCGGAGCCGTCTTTGCCTCTCAAAGGCACCATCAGGTCGCCTTCGGGCGTCAACATGCCGTATCCACTGGTCTTTCCGTCTCGACCGACGTCGATTCGTTCGACGAACTCGCTCGCGAATCTGTCGTCCTTGGACGCCTTCCACAACTGCGGAGACGATGACGACGGCGGCGAAGAGAGTCTCGCTTCGGACGACGAGGACGACGAAGACCTCACTTCGGTCGTCGCCGAGGTGCTCGAACGCTCTGCCGCCGCAACTCGCGTTGTCCCTTCTTTTGCTTCGCCGTTCCCGCCACCCTTCCTCTCAAATTCGCGCCGCACCTACACGGCGGACAGCTTCTCCAAGCTCACCTTCCCCGCCATGCCGACCCTCTTCCCCAACGCGGTCGGCAGCGTGCCCGGCCGTCGCGTCAGTGCGGCAAGCTCGTACCGCGGCTCCACGGACCACCACGACGGCATGGCGACGCCGAGCACGGTCGAGTTGCGCAGGTCGCCGCTCGAGACAGGCATGACCATCGTCGAGGGCAACGTCTTTGCCGAGGCGTTTGCCGGGAGCGTGACGCCGGCTTGAGTGGCTTCTCGGAGCCGATTTCTTCCTTTGATACCCTTTGTTGCCATGCTGTAGCATACCGTAGCTAGCCCGTTTGCCACTTTCACTGTTGCCTTCTCCAGCATGCGACGAGCGAGAGTTGCTGTTGCGCGGGTGGCCTTTTTCGGCGCCCTTTCGCTACTTACCTGACAGTCCTGCGCTTCGTATGCAGCGGCTGTCAAATTGAAAGGTATCGAGCGATGAACGTTGTCATTGTACGAGATGGCGGCCGTACACCGGGAAGAGCAGTCCGCTCGCTGCTTCCGCGTCGCCTCAAACCTTCGCTTCATCCACGCGATGGGCTCTGAGAGCACCGCAGGAGTGTCGACGACCACAAAAGAACATCTGCCTCAGAGAAGCCGCTCACTAGCAGGATGCCCTCAGCCCGGGCTCAGCGAAAGGAGCGGGCGGGCTGCTCTGTCTCCGGAAGTCGCGACTGCACCCTTGTTCCTGCGCCGTAAGGGTGCCAGCTGCGCCTTCGCGCACGCGACTCAGCACGCCAATCAAGGCGTCGCACCGCATTGTTCGGCAGGAGGCGGACGGCGTCTGCGCTTTCCGGATCGAGGTCGTGATCTGCGGGGCGGTTCTCTCTCCTTCTGCAACGAGCGTAATTCGCCCCAGCGCATTCTCCAGAACGGGCGATCTCTCTGTCAGGAGTGGCCTCTGCACAGCCGTGCCCGAGCTGACCTCGCTCGGGCACCACCTTGTCCTGCCGGACCGGGAGTGCGTCGCCTCGTCTCAGGGGTTCCCCCAGAGCGCGGCGATTGTGCCATTCGGTCATCGTGCTTGCAGTGGGCAGTCCAACCAACGTGCGGGATGCTGGACGTGACCCTCAGGCTGCTCTTGCTCCTCATCTGGCTTCTCCCTGCGAGGCCGCAGTGCCTTCTCTGGATACCTACCTGACCAAGGTCGTGCGCCGTCGCCGAGATGATATTGGCCCGTTCCACGCCGTCCGCCGTGCGCGCGCCGTGCGACGACATGCGCTCGCCGACCCGACCCTTGCAGACCTGCATGAACGAAACGCGCTATGGGGTCTCACCCTCGGCCTTCATTTCTCCCGGTGCTTTCGAAGGGCCGTGGACCCCAGGCTGGCGCCTCACTCCACCGACCGATGTAAGGCCTGAGACACCCTTGTTACTGGCACCGGGTCACCAGCCGGGTTGCGGCGTCGCGGAGCCACCAGAGATTGCCCTTTGGCGGGTCTCGCTCACTAGGCTAGAGCTGACGCTTTCCGTCATGCACTGTAGGAGCTGGCCCGGAGCCTCGTCAAGGCGGCTCAAGTCCGGCTAAGGCGCGCAACTTGCGGGACCCGACCCCTCGAGCGACATGAGCGGACGACACCGACCCACTGCAGGCGCCGCTTCTCTTCCTTTGACCGCTCCAAGCTCGTCTTTCCGTCGCCGCTGAACGAGCATCGAGGCCCCAAACATCGTAGCTGCCGTGCCGCGCACTCGAGGTGGTCTTCGTCGTCGACATCGCTCAACTCGACGCCTTCCACAGCGACTCTCGTATCGACGGCCTCGCCGAGACTCGAAGCTCTCTCAGCATATCTATCAATGTCGCTGGACGCGCCCAGAACCAACAAGCAGCGCGGGTCGAAGCTCTTCTCGCGCAGATCGCGCGTACCTTCATCTAGCTCGACCCTTGTTGGCTCGCCCGTCGTGACCAACTCGACCTCGCTTGAGTCGCTCAAGTCATGGGAGCTCGTCGCATCGCCAACCCAGGAGGCCGCGCTGGAAATGCCGGTGCCGGTGGTCAAGGACAAGTCGAAGACGCGCCGAATCCCGCGCAAGGCTGTACCGTCGTTCAGCGAGCACGAATCAAGCAGTGCGGCAGGGTCGGTTCTAGCTGAAGACCCGCAGCGAACGCCCAGATCTCGCCGCCCTTCGCGTTCTGGCAGTCCGGCCGGCACCTTATGGTCCGAGACGTGCGACGAGCGCGACCTTCCGCCGCTCCCGCTCGACGCCGGTCGTCGTGGATCAGCTGGATCTACCCTTTCCGTCGAAGAGGACTATGCGGCGACGTGCGCGATGCTCATTGCCTCGTACCGCCGTCGCGCGTCGATCCCCTCGCCGGCAGCGATTGCGGCAAACGACGCCCTGTCGCCCCGCCTCGCCCGGCTCGCCGCCTTCACCAACACGCTCGAGAGTATCGCCGGTGGAGCAGCGCAAGGGCGGCGCCTTTCGATGGAGGAAGCGGGCGCGACCTCATGGGAGCTGCCCGACCTCGAGCTGCCGTGGCTTCCGACGCTGTTTCCCGACGGAACGCCGATTGTCGACCCGTTGATGACGTCCCCGGCGTCGTCGCCTCCCGCCTCGTACGCGCCGACGTTCTCCTCGCCAGCATCGACCGCCAAGGCGACCTTCCCATCTGCGTTCACGCCCATCCGCCTCGTCGGCGCCGCGCCGCCTTCACCCGCTCTCAGTGGCACAACGTGCTACCCACGCTCGTCCCCGTCGTCGTCGCCCTCCGTCGCGTCCTCGGCGTCTTTCACGTCGCGCCGGCGTTCGTCCGAGTCGAGCTGCTCGAGCAGCAGCAGCGCGGGCGACTCGCTCGTCTCGACCTACTCGTCGCTCGCCTCGACGCCTTCGAAAGAACCGAACGCCGACTGCTCGGCGCCTTCAGAGGCAAGGCAAACGACGTTCCGCGTCGTCGCAGCCGACGGGACCAACATCCTCATCCCATCCCCCGCGCCCGCATCTCCCTCCCTCTTCTCGACCTCGCGTAAAGACAAGCATGCGCTCGTCCCGCCGCGCTCAGCCGCGCGCACGGCCGCAGGACGGACCAAGGCGGGTCGGAGGCCGGCGCCGAGCACGGCGGGGCTCTCGCGCGCGTGGACGCAGGTCGAGGGCGAGAACGACGAGGGCGAGGAGGTGCTCTGCGTTGGGCTGCGGGTCTAGGTGAGCACTGCGGAGGGAAGGCTGGAGGGCCGGTTCTTTCGCATTTCCGCAGGGCGTACATGGCTTCTTCCTCATTGCATGCCTCCCTCGTTCGTACATACGCAGGCATCTTCTGTCTTTGCTCCCTCCTGTTGTGTAACTCGAAACTTGGTCCTCCTCGTCTCCGACCATCCCGAGAGCACAATTGGGAACGAGGGCGAAATTAAAGAAGTACAAAGGTCGACGATGCTCGCGCTTCGGCGGACATCGCGACATGCGGCTGCTACAGGTGCATCGTCTCCGTCATGCGGACCTTCTCCGCTAGCCTCACGCTGGAAGACATGCGGTGATGCCCACGCTCCTTGCGGATTGATCAGAAGTCGTCCATGCTGCGGTCCATGTCGGCCCTGCAAAGGCGTGCAGTCAGCTCACAGCCCACATCCGAGTCCTTTCGGGAAACAACGCGAGCTCGTGTGAAATTCAGGAGCAGCGCGCAGTGCGGACCCGCTGAGTGGGCGAAGACGCACTTGAGATGCTCCCTCATGCCCTCGGGGAGGATCGGCTCGCCCGTCTTGTCGTCGACGACGTAGCGGAACGGCATCTCTACGCCCTCGTGCGCGTCAAACTGGATCGTCGGGTGGTCGACGAACCGGATCGTCGAGAGCGTCTTGCCGCCCTGGACGCAGAGCGACGTGACACCCAAGGCCTGAGGGACGACGAGCGGGGGCGTCAGCACCTGTACCGAGACGAGTGAGCCAGGCAGAAGAGCGCACCGTGTCGGTTGTCATCTGCACAGGCCCAAGATGCCGTCCAGGGAAGCCGTGTGCGCGCAGGATACCGGTGCGGTCTGTGTGCCGTCGGAAGTTGTCAGCTCGGACTCGACGTTCGTGAAAGAATGTCAATGCGCACCCCGGGGAGGGTCATCGCCGAGAATACCGCCGAACCTGTGCGAGAGAGGCGAAATTCAGTCCCGCTGGATGCGTCAAGGCGTAGCCATCGAAGGCAGGCAAACGAGGCTCCTTCTGCAAGAGTGCCGCTGCAACCACGCTGAGTGAAAGAAGGTGGACGCACAAGAACCACTCGTACTCGTTGCCGTCGCTCGGGGCAATCTCGCCCTTTGCGCGCGGGTCGAGGAGGCAGACCTTCTCGAGCGGGACACCCTCGAGCTGCATGAGCTCGAGGACGCTCTTGGTCTCTGCGCGGAAGCTTTCGGGCTGTGCGCCGCGGGCGAGGAGCTGCTCGGCTGTGTGCGGTGAGAAATGGAGGTCAGAGGGAGGGAAGGTCGGGAGAGAAGGCGGAGCGGGAGACGGACAGAGCGACTTTACGGATGCGGGCGACAGCGACGAGAAGATGACCTGGTTGGGCGCGGCCCACTTGAGCATCTGGGCGTACTCGAGGGCGATCCAGTGCGGGAAGGACGAGTCTGCCTCGTCCTCCTCCATGTGTTCTGTGCGGTGCAGAATGAGCTCGACGGTTCTTTGAATGCGAGCGAGTAGCGAACGAGACGCACCGATGACATACTTGACCATCTCGAGAGCGTGACGGGGGCGGAAAGGGGCGGCGAAGCGGTGCACGGCGATGAAGCGCTCGCTGCCATTTGCGCGCACGTGCAGCGAAAGCGCCCGGCGCCGGCGGCTGCGTTTCGCTTGTTTGGCGCGCCTTGCCGGTACTGGCACGCTCGCCTCCGCAGGGGGACGCACGCTGAGCAGCAGCACACTCACGCTCACACTTGCTTGCACTCGAGACTACACCCCGCCCGGACCATCCCCTCGTCGCCCTCCCTCTCGCCCGCCGTCGCTCAACTTGCTCGCGCGGACAACAACCCCGCCCTTCGTCGCTCGCTCTCCCGCTCTGTCTGCTGCCGCACGGGGGAATGGCCTCGACGCACTCGACCCCGCTCTCGGCCAGACACGCCTACCCGCGCCAGCCCTCGCCCTTTGACGACACGCCCACCCGCGCGCCCTCGTCGCAACACTCGTCCCTCAACCCGCTCACCTCGCTCAAGCCCCAGCGCTCCAACCCGAACCTCTCGCACGCTCGCAAAAAGATGACGTCCTTCTCGGGCTTCGCAAACAGCGGCGCCGCAGGGCTCCGCACCACCAGCGTAAACACCCTCGACCCAGCAGCAAACCGCCCCCACTCTCGCCTCAGCAAGGCGTCCGACTTGCCTGACGACGGTCTGGGAGACGCCATCGAGGCCGACAACACCGAGATGGCCCGCCGCCGCGTCGAGGCGAGCTTCCAGCGCCAGCTCGACAGCCTAGCCAACGCCGCCCTCTCGCTCTCGTCTGCGTCCGATCACGACGACGGCGACCGCAGCCCGCGTCGGGGTCGCTTCGATGACGAGTCGGCCTCGACTAGGTCGTCGGCGAGCCGCACGAGCGTAGACAGCATCGGCAGCCTGCGCATCGGCTTGACGGGCGCAGGCGCACGGCCCGCTCGTCCGCGCGGCGTCACCATCGAGGACGTGCCCGAAGGTGCCGACGACACTGACGATGACCACCTGACGTACGTCACCGAGCGGTCGTCCGTCCTCAATTCGCCGGCCAAGAAGATTGCGGCGCCTTCGCCCTCGCGTGCGCCTGCCGCGCTCGCACCCTCGACGGGACTCTTTGGCTCGCCCCGTCCGTCGCCCTTCACATCCGTTCGCCCGACGCTGGGCGGTAACGAGAACCAGCCGCCGCCCAGCTCGGCCGCAACCTTCCCCCGTTCGTCCGCCCCAGCGCAGCAAGCGCAACAGCCTCGTTCCGCTCCCGCCGCCTCTTCAGCATACCCGACTGTTCCACCTCCGCGCACTGTTCCCGCGCCTTTTTCCGGCCTGCACCGCTCGCCCTTTTCAGCCGCGCGCCCGGCCGCCCAACCGCAGCAGCAGAGGCACTACTCTCCGCTGAACCCGGCGCTCAACTCGCCGCTCAATGGCTCGCTCGCGAGTCCGTCGTCCAGCTTCTCGCGCTCAGTCGACCCGGCGGCTTTCTCTCGCGCCAAGCTCGACTACGAGGACGAGGACGACGACGGAGAGGGCGAGGAGCACGAGGCGGACAGGACGGCGAGGACTACGACGCGGACGGCACTGCCGGACAAGACGGGCTTGACAGATCTCCTGAGGAGTCCGACAGTCGCGCAGAAGAAGGCGCCGCTTCAGGCGCAGAACAAGCGCGCCAGCCCGCTCGGGAGCGGAAGCGCCAAGAGCGCCGAGGGTGCGTCTCGTCTGCACTGCGTTTCCACTGTGCGAGCATCACTTGACATGGTCTGATCCTCTCGCTGTAGCCAACCTCGTCTCGAACGCCCTCGCATCCCTCACCGCGCAGCTCGCGGCCCTTGAGCGCGAGAACGCCGCCTCGTCCGCCCGCGTTGCCGAGCTCGAGCACCGCCTGCGCGAAGGTGCCGCCGGTGCGGGCTCGAGGGTCGCGCAGCGCGAGAGGGAGAGGGAACGGGCGGAGCGGAGCGAGCTGAGGGAGGAGGTCGAGGGGTTGCTGCAGGAGGAGCGGGACCGGCGCGCAGGCAAGTCGACTTATCTGGCCTTCTTCGGTTCGCGTTTGCTGCGCTGTGGAGACTGACTGATAGGGTCCCGCGCCCACCTTGCAGAACTCGAGCGCGTCGTCTCTTCCCTCCGCGCGCAGAACGCCCACCTCGACGCGACCCTCTCGGCGCAGCACGCGACGCTCTCGTCGCTCCGCCGCGCCGCCCCTGCGGCGACCGCTGCACCCGCTCCCGCCGCCGCCGCGGCGCAGAGGCAGCAGCAGTACGCTCTGCGGAGCGAGGTGCAGGACCTCAAGCATGCGCTCGCGGCGCTCGGCTACGAGGTCGACGGCGTGCGCACGGTTGTCGAGGAGCTCCTGCGGGACAAAGAGCAGCGTGAAGCGGGCAGGAGGTGGGAGGCTGAGGAGGAGGAGCGGCGGAGGAGCCTGGCGGGGGACGACGAGGAAGATCAGGCGACGCCGAGGCCGAGTAGGAGGCAGCGCGAGAGGGAGGAAGTCGGCGCGATGGACTTGCCGTCCACGCCACAGACGGAGGACGAGACGGTCGAGGACTACGGCAGGGCAGAGCTAGGCCGCAAGGCGCAGCGCGCTCACAAGGTTCGTCATCTCCGCTCTCTTCGCGCTGGACTAGCACTGAGTATCGACAATCTCAGCATGTGCAGGCGGTCCCGCTTTCGACGACCTCGTACGACGAGACCTACGTTCCGTCATCGGCGTCCGACTCTGCCTCGCTCGTCTCCGCCACATCCGCAACCACCCCGTCCTCCCTCGCCTCGTCCGACGTGCTCCCGGCAGCTGACGAGCCCGACTTTGCGCGCGCCCAGCGCATCTTCGCTTCCGTCTCGCCGCGCCGCTCGACCGGCCCCGCGGGCGCCGCCGCCGCGCGCAAGACGCGCAAGTCGACGCAGCAGCGCGGGACGGACCGCGTCGTGCTTGTTGACGAGCCGAGCGCGAACCTGTGCGCGAACTGCCACGGGCGCAAGGAGGGCCTGAAAAAGCACCACGCCAAGGCGCGACGGAGCGACGGCGCCGAGGCGGATGAGGAGGACCTTGCGCCGGGCGAGGAGGAGCGCGAGCGGAGGCGGAGGGCGCGCAAGGCCGAGAAGAAGGCGCAGGTGCACGAGATGGAGGCCAAGGCGGAGAAGGAGCGCGACGAGCGCGCGAGGGTCAAGAGGGAGGACAAGGAGCGCCGTGCGAGGGAGAAGAAGGCGCGCGAGCGCGAGGAGCACCGCGTCACGCTCGAGCAGGTGCTCGACCGTCTCGAGGACGAGTTTGCGACGCAGAAGAAGTGCGTCGCTTAGCTGGCCTCCGTCCCGCTCCATTCCGACTAACCTGAACGCCTCTCTCAGGATCTACCTCGAGCTGACGGCCGAGTACCAGTCGATGACTTCGCGGGCGGATACGCGCAAGCGCCGAGTCCTTGCCGAGCACCTGAAGCAGAGCATTGACGTGCTCGAGGACAAGGCGCGCGAAGTCAAGCGCTACGCCGATGCGCTCGAGTGCGTCTCGTTGCTTGTATCTCCACACTGCAGAGACTCACCAGCTTATACGACTTCACAGGGATTTGTACGAGACACTGCACGCGCAGACGTGCCCTCGTCGCAAGACACACGCTATTGTCTGAGGCGGCTCTTCTACCGGATACCCTTACCTTTCGTCTTTCGTCCGCCCGTCTCTTTCGGCACCCTATGCACATCCGTTCTTGCAGTCACAAGCGTGTATTCTCATTGACCGATTTGCTGGGCTTGCGCATCGGCGGAGAGACCAGCTACAAAAAGGGCATGAAGAAGACTAGGGCTACAGGGGCGCTCATTGAGCGAGATAAAGGTGTAGAACGGATACATGGGGTGCCATCTCATCAGTGCGCCTCTACCGCCCGGACTGCCTCATCCTCGTACTCGTCCTCATCCGCGCTGCTCTCCGCATCACCGATGCTCAGACTGTCATCGCTCTCCTCGTCGCCGCGCGCCCAGTCGCGGATCATCCCCTCGGGCTGCGACTCGCCCATGAGCGCCTGCACGAGGAAGAAGCTGCGACCCTTGGCTGCGCGCTCCTCGCGGCTCATCCCGCCCGGCGTGCGCGCACGAAGAACGGGAGTGTCCGACTCGCTCTGCCGCCGCAGCGGCAGCGAAGCCGATTCCTCCGGAGGCGCAGACGCAGAGCGGAAAAGCTCCTTCGGCGCTGTGAGCGTCGAATCGCCGAGCGGAGCGCCGCCATCACAACGAGGAGTCGCGAACTTCTCTGGCGTCGCGAGCTGAGGCGACGGTGCGACGATCTCGGGCTGCTTAGGCGGCGCCGAGGCAGGGAAGGGAAATGCCGCCTCGCCGTACTCGCGGCGGATGGGGCTCGGGACGGCGGGAATGGGCGGGACGTCGCCATTACCGGGCAGACTGAGGTGGAAGCCGCCAGTTTCGCCGTGCTGCAGCTTCGAGGGCTTGTCGCCCGCCGAGCCGACGCTTGCCACGCTCAGATGGCGAGAGGCGACATCCTCTGCGGCGGCGAGTTGTGCATGGGCCGAGCCACTTGACCCGGCGCGAGCGCGAGTTGCGACGATCGATTGCGGGCGGGACGAAGGCGGCGTGACCAGCGACGCCTTGCGCACCTGCGACGTGACGAGTGAGGCCTTGCGGATGGTGACCACCGCGGGCTCCTCGGACTCGTCGTCGGTAATCGCGGCACCGTCGACGGTCTGCCTGCCGGGAAACGTGCTCGAGACGGCGCTGGTTGGTGGCGTGAGCGGCTCCTCGTCCGCTGAGCCACGACGCACGGACGAAAGTGGCGTGCTCGAGCGCCGGATGCTGCTTGTGGCGGCCGAAAGATCCTCGTCGTCGCTCGAGTGCCCGTTCGACAGAGCCGGGATCGGCGAAAGCGAGCGCGATCGGGGCGAGAACTCGTGCGGCGGCGCGTACAGCGAGGCCGGCTCCTCGGCGGCGGCGAAGGTAGGCGCCATATGCTGTACAGGAGTCGGCGTAGGCGTGCGGTCTTCGATGGTCGTCAGCGCGGGCGAGACAGCCAGGCTCCGCCCCGCCGGCGCCGGCGCCGGCGGAAGCGGCGTGGCGAGCAGGTCGAAGCCCCGCTGCGTCTGGTCGTCGTACGGCAGTGGCGAAAGATACGGAATGTCGTAGTTGACGGGCGAAGACTGGTTCTGCGCTGCCTCCTGCGCGTCCAGCGCCTCGAACTGCTGGATCGCACGCAGCGACTCTTCCGGCAATGGCGGCTCCCTTCCGTGAGCATCCAGATGCTCGTCCTCCTCGTCGACGTCTCCCGCTCCCGCATAGTATGAGCGATTGCGGCGGTGACCACCGCCGCGCGCGATGCCCGAACGTGGATCAAACGAGGCGACCGAGTAGATCGAAGGCGAGATGTTGTGCCTCTGGGGCGGAGAATCGTGCGGCGGTACCGGAGGAGGGATGGAAGAAGGCGGAACGGGGAACGCGCCGTATGGTTGCGGCGGAGTGGTCGCCGCCTGCCAGGCTGAAAAGCGACGGGCCTGGTACGTCGGCGCCGGTGCCGACGCGGCGGGCTGCTGCCACTCGCGCGGCGTCTGCACCGAGACGTGCACCGTCGGGCGCAAACAGTACAGGTCGCTCCGACGTGCGGCTGGCTTGATCGCGGGAAGAGGGGCAGGCGCGGGAGCGATAGGAGGCGGTTGCGGCTTAACAGCAGAAGGGGGAGCGCTCTGGCTGAGCGGCGAAGAGCGAGAAGGTACCGCATGGACGGAAGGCAGGTGGAGCTGCTTCAGCGGCGTGAAAGTCGACCGTTGCGGCGCGACGAGCGAGACGTCGAACCCGGCGGGCGTGTCGCCGATCGTGTAGCTCTTGGTTTTGTCGTGGCGGTTCGCGCCCCGGAGCGCGCTGACACCGCCCGCCTGCGCCTTGAGGCCCTCGCCAGAGACCGCCGAGACGCTAGATCGGCCGCCCCTGAGTAGAGCGATGCGGTCGCGACTAGTGACGATTGCCTCGGGGTCCTGTGAGAGGCGGCGGACCTCCACAACCGGTACAGGCGATGGTGCAGGCGGCGAGGGCGCTCTGGTCGAAAGACTCGCCGCGTTTGAATCGTGCGTGTCAGTCGAGCCGTTTTCGGAGTCGGAGTGGAACGCCGGCGGACCGCGCTTCATCATCGACAGGCGCTTGCTCGACTCGGTGAGCTCGCCGTCGGCGCGGAGGGCCGACTGCCGGCGTCGGATGTGCACGCCTTCGGGCGCGATGACCTGGCGAGCGAGCGCGGGAGGCGGACCTTGCTGCTGCTGCTGAGGCGCGGGCGGGACGGGCACGTGCGGCGCAGGCTGGGGCGGACTGTGCGAGCGACGACGATAATCGGGCGCGCCGTGACTGGTGTGCGGCGGGCTTGGGATCCGCGCACCGGTAGGAGCGGGAGGTGGCGGAGAGTGCGCCTGACCCGGCACCATACCGATGCCCAGTCCATCGACGCTCGCCTCGAAGCTCGGCCCGAAAGAATTGCGCGGCAGGAGCGGGTCGAGCTGCGAGGCGAGGTGGCTGCCCAGATGAGCTGTACTCCGTGGGTCTGCGGTCTCCTCGATCGAGTTGTTGCGCGGGAGCGGCGGGAGAGGCGGTGACGACCCAATCGCGTTGATGCCAACGTTCGGACGCCGGGTCGCGCCGCTTATGGAGCTGGATTGCGCAGGCGGGGCCGATTTTTGCGGCCGTGCCGCCCCACTCGATGGCTGGCGTAACGGACTGGGCACCATCACCGGCGCCGCTACCGATTGCGGGCGAGTCGTGTGCGAGACTGGCGGCGCAATGGAGTATGCTGGCGGCTGGTGAGGCGAGACGGGATTGTGCTGCGCCGGTTCGGGAGACTTGGGTTTCGACGACGACAGCGAGAACGTCTTCTTGAACGCCATCGAGACCTGCTCACGCGCAGAGTCAGCTCAGCGCACGTGTAGAGCTCTGTAGCGTCACGCACCCTGTTCTTCGACTTGTCCTTGTCGTTGCTCTTGCGCAGTCGCCGGATGCCCGGCTCGAGGGGCTGTGACGGCTGCTGCTGCATTGCGAGCATTGCGGCGTCGTGGCTCGGCGACGGGTCGTACGGGCCAGCCGTGTGCGGTGTAGTCTCTAGCGAAGCAACGGACGGACGCAGAGCACGAAGCAGAGGCATGGCGGGCAAGGAAGCGGGCCGGACACAATCGAGCACCGTGGGGCAAGGTGCGAATGATGCAGGCGGTCCTTCCCTGTGCGCACCGCTCGGAAGGACACGCGAGCCCGCAGAAGGCCTGCGTCGGGCGAGATTGTTTGTCGAATCCGGCAGGCATATGTTCTGCAGAGCAAGCCCGGATCCGGAAGGTGACCCTCACGGAGACTGTTCGGGCTGGTCCGAGCCGGCAAGAGCCAGAACCGAGCGCTGCATTGGTGTCCCCTCGCGCTAGAGATGGAGGTGCGAGACTACGCGAAGCGCGGCTTTGCTGGAGTTGCGCTACGAGCAAGAGCGAGAGGTCCCAGGCGAGGCAAGGGTTCGAGGCGAAGTCCCCAGACGTCCAGACGACGTGCTGAGCCTGCACGGCCCGACCTTGTAGTTTTTCCGCGCGCGTGAGACATCTTTCGCGGCCATCGTACAGAGTATTCGAAGCGGACGAGATCGAAGAGGCACAAAGACTGATGAAGTCGTCGAGGTCGCCTCAGGTCACCAGCAAGCAAGTGCTTGCTGGTGGCGGCGCAGTACAACTTGCTCTAAATCTTGCAAACACTCCGCATATTTCGCGAGAGGAGGCGGCCGTCTGCAACGAGACGAGTCCTCTTCCTCTCCGCCCACGCCGCTGCACTCGCTGTCGTCGGCTGACGGGTACCAGACTCAAAGATTACGCTGCTACGCTCCGCTACTCGAGGCTCCGACTCTGCCCTTTGCCCCGGATGTCTGAGCCGTCGCTTACAGTGCTTCTGGCCGCTTGGTCGTTCACCGCATCGACTCCTTCGCTGACATCCATTGCCCCTGTTTTGCCCGCTGGGTTGGATGATGAGGCGCAGCTCGAGCGGACGAGGCGGTCGAGCAGCAGCTGTGGCTCACCATTTATCAGCTTTCCTTCACATCGACGATGACTTTCGACGGCTACTACGCGACATGATTGTCGCCTGCTCTTGTGGACGGATTCAGATGGAACTGCTCATGACGCGGCGTTGGCATGCGGGCCCAGCTTTGCCCGCCGATCGCGAATCGGACGGCGTCTGTCAACGGTTCTTGCGCATTCAATCCGTCTGGAGCTCTGCATTGCTTGCGGTCACGCTAGGAGGCGCTGCGCACTCCATGCCGCCATGCTACTACTGAGTACGTCAGTATCGCAGCAGAAGCTCGCTGCGCACAAGGCTAGTATCTGGCAGCAACACGAAATCGCGCGTTGCTTGCTTTCAAAGCGACGGGCAAGACGGATGAGACTTTCTCCTGCCAGCTTGAGGGCGGCCGTGCGCACACAATTCACAAGAATACCTGTGCATCGTGGGTTCTCCGCCTCACACTTTTCTGAAGTCACGATGCAGAAGTCAAGCGGAGCGGAAGCAGAAAGGTGACGGATACGAATGGAGTCTTGCGGGCGTTGCAATGAAGGGAGAGAGCACCCCATGATAGCCCCTGCAAGCACTGCAGCACTCAAGACGCAGCCAGACAATGTCCCATCCGACCCGCCTCCGGCGTCGCATGTCGGCGAGAACGGAAGGCGGCCTCGACCAACCCGACTCTTGTCGCGCGAGCTCTTCTTGCGGCTCAAGAAGCATCGGGCTGGACTAGTCTGTGCTGTCACACCGCCTCGCTAGCTCAGACCGGCCGGTGCTCGTCTCGCTTGCATTCACCCCGCGGCCACACCGCCTCGTAGACGGCTCGCCATGCCGTCGCAACGGCGTGCAGGGCCCAGCGAGGGCGAGCTAGGTGCGTAAACACAGTCCTTTGACGCTCAGGGACCCCTTCAAGCTCTGTCTTGCGAGTCGCGGCTCGCGAGGTGGGGAGGTCCTGAGCGGGAACAAGGGAGCGCTGACGAGCGAGAGCGCGTTCTGTGACCCGCAGACAACCTCGAGGCCATGCTCGACCGCATGGAGTACCGCGACCGCGTCCCCTCGCCCAATCCGCCGACGAGTGCATTTCCCTCGAGACCTGGATCGTCGTCGTCGCGGCTCTCGAACAAGTCGTCGAGCCGCTCGCTCCAGTCGCTCCACTCGTCGCATGCCACGCCAGGGTCCTCGTACGACTCGCGCGCCGGGCGGGGCATGTTCCCGCTCTCCGGCATCGACCCGCGCTCCAGCCTCGACGACAACGACACTACGCCGTCCGTGTCGCAGGGAGAGTGGAGCACCCAGCCCCGCCGCGCCTTCAGCTCGAGCCGGAGCACGACCCCCAACTCGGGTCGCAACGCCCCTCGAGATGACACCGACAGCGAGTACAGCTATCAGTCGCGCCTCGCTCGCGCCGGAGACGACTCGTCTTTGCACCGCTCGACCCTGGCCGGCTCCGTCTCTCGTCCCTCTTCGCCTCGCGTGCGACCGCGGACTGCACCGTCGCCGACCCCGACCGTCGAACGCACCGGCAGCCCGCTCCGTTTGCTTCCGCGGTCTCCCCTCAACGACCGCGCGCCCCTCGAGGACCTCACCTTCTTCCGCGAGGTCGGCGCGCTCGCCGAGGAGGCACGGTGGGCCGAAACTTCGGGTTCAACGCCGGGTGCCGACGTCGGCGACTCGGATTCGATCCGCAGCGGGCACAGCAGCGTGCTGAGCGGAGCGAGCGCGCCGCGCACATCGAGTCTGCGCGCGCTCCGGCTGCGCGAGGACATCGAGAAGGAGGCGCTGCGGATTCGTGAGCGCGCGAGCATGGAGGAAATGCGCAAGAACGCTGCCGCTGCTTCGGCCGTCGTCGCAGGCCACCGTGCCGTCACCCCCGAGCCACCTCGACCCCCGACGGGGGAAGACGAGCTGCGGGAACCGAGCTCGACGATGCCTCCGCTGGGCGAGTCCTCGCCTGCGGCGGCGCACTTGCCCCCGCGCAAGTCGTTCAGCGGCAGCATGTCGGGGATCCCGCTCTTTCCCGGCGCGCCTGTCCCTGCCTCTCCCGCGATCAACGACGACACTCAGTCGGTCCGCTCATTTGGGACGGGCTCGGGCTCAACGTCCTGGGCCACGCCGCGCACGCGAAACGGGGATGTCGTCCCTGGCGCCTCGAACGCTTCGGTCTTGAGCGCGAGCGGCAGCGTCGCGAGCGGGCTCGGCGCCGCGCGGACCGAGTATGGTGCGCGAGCGAGCGAGCGGCCGCGGCAACGCGAAAGCAGGGAGTGGAGCCAGACGTGCTGGGTGTGGGTGCGCGAGAAGCCGAGCGGCGGGACCGGGTCGGGCGGGGGCAAGTTCAGCAAAGCGCCGCTCATTCGAGATGTGCGTCCTTTTCTTGCTCTCACTTGCACAGAATTCCGCTCACTTAGCTCGTTCGCAGGTCCCCGCCGCGCTCAAGCGGAAAAGCGGCAAGCGCGAGTCGGCGCACCACCTGCTTTCGCCCGCAGAAGCTCTCCTCTTCGGCGTCGAAGACGAGAAGCGGAGCAAGTCGAGCTCGAAGGACAAGGGCAAGGACCGGGACAAGGGCTTGGGCCCGGCCGCGGCTTCGCGTGATGGGCGCTGGCGAAGAGCAACTGGCGTGCTGCGGGACGATGGGCAGTTCCGCATCTTCGGCGATGTAAGCTCTTTCTTCGTTCGTCGAGTTGTTCTGCACTCCGTAATCTTGTGTCTGCGTGATGCAGAGCGACAAGGCGGTCGTCCACGCCGTTCACCTTCCCTCCCTCAATCGCTCCGACATTCGCATCGTCGACCACTCCCTCTTCGGTCGCCCCAATTGCATCTCGATCTCGCGACATTCCACCTCCCCCTCCACACCTCATCGTCAATCCTTCAGCCCCTCTCAGCCTCCCCTTCCCGCCAAGCCCGATGAGACGGTCTACCTGTGCTTCCCGTCCGTTGTCGCCACTCAAGTTTGGCTCGTCATGGCGCATTGCTTCGCCCAGCCTGAGTTCTACCTCACTCCTGGCGCAGCAACGCCTCGACTCGCACGCACCGCCGCGCCGTACGGCTCGCTTCCGTCGGACAGCGGGACCGAGAGCGAGGACGGCTTGCGACCAGATGAGCAAGACTCGAGTTGCCGCATCTATCGCAGCTTGCAGCTCTCGATCAACGAGGGCCGCGCGCTCGGCGAGCTTGCAACTGAGGTCTTCCGTCCTGGACCGAAGATGTCGTGGGAACGGCCGGCGCAGGACCAGGCGGGCGACGGTCTGGGCAGCACCGACTCGTACTCGCTCGCAGGCGGGTCCGAAGCCTCACCCGTCAAGTCTTCCGCATCGCTGGGCATCTCGCGGCTGCAGTCGCGCGCGACCAACGACACGCGCGACGACGGCAGCGGGACCAGCGAGGCGTTCTGCGAGATCGAGATGGGCGGCGAGGTCGTCGCGCAGACGTCTGTTCGGAAGGGGTCGTCGCCCTTCTGGAACGAGACGTTCGTTTTCACGGACCTGCCGCCATTCGTCGCGCCTGTCACGATCCGAGTCCTCCAGGCCTCAAAGCATTCCGCCAGGCCGCACCTGATCGGCTCGGCGACCGTCCGCATCCCTGACTTGCCGCGGCAGAAGCTCGTCGAGGACTGGTGGGCCGTCAAGCCCGCGACTGCTGCCAAGTCGTCCGACGTCGTCGGCGAGCTCAGCCTGAGCATGCGTATCAACGAAGAGGTCGTCCTGCCGAGCCGAGACTACCAGGCGATGCTCGACGTGCGTACTCACTTGTCTGTCTCTCAGCTGCTCGCTTGCTGACCTGTCGCCACGAACTTCAGCTGCTAACGGACGATGCCGATGCCGACCTCGCCACCGACGTTGCGCACGAGTTCCCGTCCGACCTCGAGGAGGTCACCAAGCTGCTGATGCGCATCTACCAAGCCGAGTCCATCCTTCTTCCGCGGATCCTTCGCCTGGCCGACATCGAAGTCGACAACAACGCCCGCAGTCAGCGCTCAGCCGCCATCCTCTTCCGCGGCAACACGATCTTGACCAAGTCGGTGGAGCTATACCTGCGATTGATCGGCGCCGAGTACCTCGACGCGTCCATCGGCGAGCCCATTCGCCGCATCTGCGCCGAGAAGGTCGAGATTGAGATTGACCCGATGAAGCTCAAGCCCGGCACCAAGGACAAGGAACTCCAGGCCAACGTCCACGCACTGCACGAGTGGACGCTCACGCTGTGGAACTCGATCTACGATGCGCGCGAGAAGTGCCCCTAGTACGTCCCGCTAGCGACGATTGCAGGCACGGCGACTGACCCTCATATTTTCCTCGCAGCGACCTCCGCCAGATCTTCGGCCACATTCAGCGCGTCGTCGTCGACAAGTACGGCCAAGGCGAGGATCAGAAGAACACGCGTTGGACCTGCGTCAGCGCCTTCATCTTCCTCCGCTTCTTCGTTCCCGCCGTCCTCAACCCGAAGCTCTTCTTCATCGTCTCTGGCCCGCCCGACCCGAAGTCACAGCGCACCCTAACGCTCGTCGCCAAGACGCTGCAAGGCCTCGCCAACTTTTCCTCGTTCGGCCAGAAAGAGCCCTGGATGCTCCCGATGAACCCGTTCGTCCAGGAAAACACGGCCGCGCTCGTCGACTTCATCGAGCACGTTGCAACGCCCGCACCGTCGACCGCCTACCGACAAGAGTGGACTTCGACCAATGCGTCAGCCTATGTCACGCCGTACCGACTGCGCAGCTCGCTGCCTGGTCTCGCCAGGGAGGGCGTCCCGATCCTCCCGCACCTCATCGACTTGCCGCGCGAGCTCGGTCTCCTCGCGACTCGCGTCGCGCGTCTCTCGGTCGAGAAGGGTCCCATCGTCGAGACGGCCTCGGCGAGCGCGCACGACGGACGTGACTCGCCGTCCATCGCATCGTCCCGTGGCGGCCGCACTCGTCGCTTCGTCGATTTCGCCGACGCGTGCATCGATGCACACGTCGAGTCGAGGCGGCGGGGCGGAGGGCTTGTCTCGCTGCCGCACTACGAAGACGTGCGCAATCGCATGCCGGACCCGAAGACGCGGACGAAGCGCTCTCTGGTCGGCAGGCCGGCGACGTCGTCCGGTGCGCCTCCGACGGCCGGCCTCCGCAAATCCTTCGGAATGCCTGCGCCCATCCGCACCGCGTCCAGCGGGACGGACGAGCTGCACATCCGCAACCCGACGCCGACGACTGCGACGATGCCGCGCCACCCGATGCAGCCGCCGCAGACCGAGATCGTTGACGACTTCTCACCTGTACCGCACTTCCGCCAGGACAGCGTCGAGGGAGGCAGTTCCGCCTCGCGCCGCAACCACCGCAGCTTCACGATAAACGGCTCCGGCATCGGTGCAGGGCTGGCGCGCCAGGGCTCATACCCGCCCCGCTCCTTCTCGAACGAGGACCTCTCGAAGCTCGCGTCGATCCAGACGTCCGAAGCATCCGACTTTGAGCGCGAGCGCGAGCAGGCCATCTCGCCGCTGCCGACAAGCCAGACCCTTGCGAGCCTGTCGAGCTATCCGGTCTACGCGCCCGAACGCAACTCGCTCGACGAGGAAGAGGCCGACGAAGCGGCAGGTGCAGCTACGGCGGCGTACCCGACGTACCTCTCGTCACGCTCGTCCGACAAGTCGTCTCCCGTCGAGGAGTACTCGTTTCCGCCAGCCAAGTCGCGCACCATCGTGCGCGGCCCACCAACGTCCACCTCGAAGGGTTCGACAGGCTCGACGGGCCGTTCGGGCCAAGTCCCCCCGCCCATCGCAACGGGCGCCGCGCCTGTCACGACCAGCCGGATCCGCATCACGCAGGAGACGACGACAACGACGACGTACGTGACGGACCCCGCCGCAGCGTCGATGGCGGATCCGGCGGAGTCGCCGAGCACGTACGACGAGGATTTCTCGCTCTCGCCGACGTCGCACGAGGACGGCACGCCGTACGAGTCGTCGTTCGGCGCCTCGGCCTTCTCTGCGCCGCTCATGCGTGCCCAGGCGAGTCAGACGTCGACGCACAGCGTCATGAGCGTCCTGTCGGGCCGCAGCCTCGCGAGCTCGGCGAGCAACATGAGCATCTCGGCCGAGGTGTCGGCGGCCGCGGGCGCACCGCACCTCGGCGCCGTCGCAGGCAGGCGCGCGAGCTCGGCGGGGATCACGCTCGGCGGGTTCGGGCGCCGCACGGGCGGCAGCGCCGGTGTGGGCGGAGCGGGCGCCGCGTCGCCGAGGGACGACGAGAGCGACGCGGGGAGCAGCAGCAAGGGGAGTAGCGGCAAGGCCAGCGGGCTGCTGAGCCGTGCGATGGGGAGGAAGGGGTCGAGGGCGAGCTAGCGGGCGTGGCGACGCTCGGGTTGTTGCGTGCGTCAAGTGTGTGTGAGTGTCTCTGTCTTGTCGTGTCCCTGTTGTATTATTGCTCGCATGCGCCCTGTGCGATAATGGACAGGCCCTATCGTCATGTTCGCCACAGAGGAGCGCTCGGACCGTTCTTCCGAGCCGTTGCTGGAAACGCGGAACAGGGAGCTTACGTCGACATGAGACCAGGAGAGCTGGCTTCAGCGCCCTTCCTCCTTCTGCCCCTATCGGTCGCACTGCAGAGTCTGCTGCTCGAGGTACGGCCCTCGGTACTGAGCAAGTGTGTGGGTAGCGAGCAGGAGAGCGATGGCGGAGGCCGAAACTGACGAGACGGTCGCAGCGCAACTCGCTGCGATCTGCACTTGTTCGGGACCAGTGCAGGTCCGTTCTCTCTGACTCTGTCTCGCGCCCTCCCGCGATCTTGAGCGCTTCCGGAGAGAAGCCCCACCCGTGTCTGTTCTCCGAGCGACGAAGTGGCCGCGTCGGCCCTCTTCACACACTCGCGCTCTCTGCCTGCCGAGCCGGATAAAGCCTGACGAGCATCCAGGCCGACTCGCAGAAGAAGCCCACTCGCCCAAGTCACCGCTGGGCGTCTCTGTCGATCCACCTCCCTCCACTCGTCTCGCTTGACGACTTAGCAGCCGAACACGGCGGACACGGCAGCGAGACGGCCCGGTCGCATCTTGACAAGGGCCAGACACCCACTGCAGACACCCTTGTGACTCCTCGCCCGTCCTCGCTCGCTGAAGCGCCGGAGCGCGGGCCCGGACGTGACCGCTCCACCTGCCCCGATTCTCGTCCCGTTCTCGTGATCGACGCACCAGGAACGAGCGCTACGATGGGCAGTGTTGGCTATCAGCACGCACGGTCGCCGCTTGGGCAAGACTCGAGCCGCTCGTCGTCCCCAGCGAGCCCCGGAACTGCGTCTCCGCCCTACCTCCGGATGCACCCCTCCCGCGCACCCCACTCGCCGCTGAGCATCTCGACGAACCTCACAGTGCCACAAGGGAGCTCGCACGCACGCTCGCCGACCAGCCCCGCCCGCGCTCAGACGCACCGCACCCTCGGCCACATCCCCTTCCCTCCGCCTCCCTCCCATGCCAACTCGCAATACCACCCGCCGCGAGAGCACGCGGCGACTCCGCCGCCACACGTCAATCACTCGACCCTGTCGACGCCTCCTGCGCCCGCAGCAGCCGCGACTTCGGGCTACGCCCAGTCTCTCCCGAGCCCTTGCTTCGTCCACTCGCACCTCGACCACACCCTCCACGATGTGGCCAAGGGTGGCGCATCTGGCAGCGGTGCCGCGGGCAGTGAGGCCCAGCGCGGACGCAAGAAGCTGCGCAGCCGCCTATCGGATCAGGGCCCGAGCGATGCCCAGGTCAAGCGACATCTCGACGGCGGGATGCTCGACAATCTCGTCCCGCCCTCCATCCCCGAGTCGGGCGTCTTGTCGGGTTCAGACGATGAGGAGGCGAGCGACGACGAGAAGAACACGTGGACGAGGCAGCTTGCCGAGACGGCTGTCAGCGTCAGGGAGATGAGCAGGCAGCTGGGTGCGTTTCGCCTTTTTCGCTCCGCAGCGCAGCGCTGTTACTCACCGTCGATGTTGCAGGCCGGGCAAGAGTCGTCTCGCACATTCAGTCGGTCATGATTGTCACGAAGGCTCGCGACAACCAGCTTACTCGCGTCACCCGCGAGTTGGCACTTTGGCTCATGCAGACGCCGAGGAACGGGAGAGACCGCGGGCTCATCGTGTGCGTTGGAATGCTCTTCAACAGTCAAATCCGGGGCTGACCCGGGTTTCCGCAGCTACGTCGACTCGCAGCTTCGCAAGTCGAAGCGCTTCGATGCCGATGGTCTCGAGCGGGATCACCCTGAGCTCTTCCGCCCGCTACCACATCGCCGCTACTCGCGCACTTCGTCGTCCGCCTCGCTCGCGACCGACTCGGGTCCTTCACGGCGAGACGGAACGCACACGCCGGGAGTCGGTGGGCGCGGCGGCGGGACCATCACGCCCCTCACGATGACCAACTTGAGCGAGGCGCTCCTCAAGCGCAACAACTCGATCTCGTCGACGAGCGGCGAGGGGCATCCCATGCGTCGCAGCGCGCACGAGGGCGAGGAGGGCCAGCTGCGGTACTGGAACAACGAAATGTGCCGCAAGAGCCCGCACCTATTCGACTTTGTCATCACGGTGCGCGGATCGCGGTAGCTTCATCCGCATGCTGTACTGACCGACTCGCGTGCTCGACAGCTCGGCGGAGATGGCACGATCCTCTACACCTCGTGGCTCTTCCAGCAGATCGTCCCGCCCGTCATCCCCTTTGCGCTCGGCTCCCTCGGGTTCCTCACCAACTTCGACATCGCCAACTTCCGCGAGACGCTCGACGCCGCGATCGAGAACGGCGTGCGGGTCAACCTGCGCATGCGCTTCACGTGCACCGTGTACCGCGCGTACGGCGACGACGAGACGTGCAAGCGGCGCGCGGTGCGCAGCGGCAAGACGGGCGGCATCTTCATGAAGAGCCTGACACGCGAAGGGTGGGACGCGATCGAGAGCGGGACACCGGTCAGCACGCCCGGCGGGCGCGACAAGGAGATCAAGTGCTTCTCGACGCGCGCCGTCGAGAGCTTCGAGGTGCTCAACGACCTCGTCGTCGATCGGGGCCCGAGCCCGTACGTCTCGCAGCTCGAGCTCTTCGGCGACGAGCACCACATGACGACGGTGCAGGCCGACGGCCTGACCGTCTCGACGCCGACGGGCTCGACCGCCTACTCGCTCTCGGCCGGCGGGTCACTCGTGCACCCCGAGATCCCGGCCATCCTCATCACCCCCATCTGCCCGCACACGCTCTCGTTCCGACCGATGCTCCTCCCCGACAGCATGGAGCTGCGCATCTGCGTCCCGTACAACTCGCGCAGCACCGCCTGGGCGAGCTTTGACGGGCGCGGGCGCGTCGAGCTGCGCCGTGCGTCTCTCTCGCTCGTATTCATCGCACGTCGCTCCTGCTGACCTCGCCTGTCCTGCTGGCAGAGGGCGACCACATCAAAGTGACGGCGTCGCCGTACCCGTTCCCGACCGTCTGCGCCGACAAGCAGTCGACCGACTGGTTCCACTCGATCGCGCGCACGCTCAAGTGGAACGAGCGCCAGCGGCAGAAGAGCTTTGTCATTCTCGTGCGTCCTTCTTTGGGACTATACTTTCGCCAACCAATGCTGATGATTGCTCCGATTGCAGGAGGAAGGCCGTTCGAAGCCGCGGCAGTCGGGCGAGCAGCGGCGGGCACCAGAGCCGAAGGCGCCGCAGGAGGGAAAGAGACAGGCGACGTTCGCGGCCGACCCGGTGCAGGGCCGCGCGTCACCGCATCCCGTCGTCGAAGAAGAGGAGGAGGACGAAGAGGAAGACGAGGAGGATGACGAAGGCGAGGACACGGAGGAGGAATACGACATCGACGACGTCTCCGAGAACACGACCAACGCCTCTTCGCCCTCGATCGCCGCCACCGACCCGCACCACGCAAATATTCCGCCACTCCCAGCGGGCACTCAGTCGCGCACGCCCGTCCCTTCATTCGGCGCACCGTTGCGCGGCCCTCTGCGCTCTCCGACGAGCCCGAATCACGACCACGCCGACCTTGCTTCGAACGCGTCCTCCGTCTCGATCGACATCCATGACGACCCCACCGAGCGGTACTGCACCGTCCCACCGCGCGGGAGGAGCCGCAGCCGCTCGCGCGCGACGCTCGAGGAGCGGAGGAGGCTGTCGAAGTCGCGCTCGAGCGGTGCGGGCGGGCAGGGCGCCGACGGTCACACGGCGAGCGACGTCGAGAAGAGCCAGGATCGCGCGTTCGCGGTGGTCGGACATGACAACGACGACGACGACTCGTCGCAGCCGAGCGGGTCGGACGGCGAGTGAAGGGGTGGTCGAGGTCGAGTTGCAGGGCGTGGATGTACCGACGGATGGTCGATTTCCCTCGTTGTCTAGGCTGCTTGTACTTGGCTCGCTCTCCTCTGCATTGCACGCTGTCCCCGTACTTGCGACGACTTGGCTGCACCGCCGCCTTCCGCTCGTCTGTCCTCTCGCATCCCGCTCGACTTCGCGCCGAGAGCTGCAGCAAGCATGGCGGACCCGCTCATCGGCATGACGATCCACTTCGATCCACCTGCGCCGTCGCGCGACCAGGACCAGGCGCCGCGAGGAGGGAACGGCTCGCAGGTTCTCCCCGTCGCAGAGCTCGACGACGACTTCGCGGGCGATCCAGAGGACGGCTCGCAGTACCTGTACCTCGTCAGGTATGTGCGCCGTGCTGAACTGTCCAGGAACGAGCTGACGAGCAAGTCCCGCAGGCGAGAAGCAGCAAGTCATGCTCGCATTCACCGCGTCGACAACCCGTACGAGGTCGCCGACGCTGCCGTACAGCGCACACATGCTGCTGCGCCCGCCAGCCGGCCGAGCGAGGCATGGCGCGAGACGTTTGTCCGCAACTTTGACGCGGCTCGCAAGGTGTGTGACATTGCGTCTGCCATTCTGCTCGCTAGGCTGACTCTTTACGGCTGCAGCGGATGCTATTAGCACCTACCCACTCCCTGCCGCCAGTCGATCCCGCCAACATCCCTTCTGCCCGCGACGAAAGCGCTTGGCGCGTCTTCGTCAACGGGAAACGGACCAAGGCAGTCAAGGTGGCAGCTCCGCCGGCTGCCAAGCCCGTCCAGGCTGTCGCAAAAGGGTCATCGTCAATCCAGGATACGGAGATGACGGACCTTGAGGCCGCGAAAGCCGCCATCCTCGCTTCTCTCGACCTCGACTCGCCCGATGCCGAGCCGGAACCACCCGCGCCTGCACCTGTACCTGCAGCCCCTCCTGCCCCGTCGCAACAACCCGAGTACGAGCGCCTGCCCCAACTGCCGTCTCCTGCCCTCCTCGTCGCGATCCCCCCGCCCGCCCTCATCCACCTTCTCTCTCACTTCAACGAGTGGTACACGGAGCGCATCGACGCCTACGAAGACAAGATCAACTACGTCCCCTCCACCATCTTTGCGCCTCCCGCACTGCGTCGAAAAGCCGGTGGCGCGACGAAGCCTGCGCCTGCGCCTCCGCCTCCTTCCGCTCAACCCACCGCCGCATCCGCGCCACGCCCGCCCCTCCCCAGCGCGCACGAGTCGCACTGGCTCCTCTCGATCCTGACGCGCCTCGAGCAGGTGCTCGACGGCGACGATCTGTCGATGCTGCGTCTGCTCGGCAAGACGCTCGCAGGCATGGCCGAGGCGTCCGAGGTGGCGCGGGCGAAGCGCGTTGCGCCCGCTGGAGGCAGAAGTATGCAGGAGCGCAGGGACGACGAGGAGGAGGCGGAGGGGCGAGCCCGCTGTTGGATGGTCGTCGCGGCGATTGCAGGCGTCTGGGCGCAGGGAGACTTGTGGGACGCAAGTCTGTAGCGCACCACCGAGACTGAAGGAGACAATGCGCTATAAGGTTGCAAGAAACGGGAACGAGTGAGAGACTGATCTACGGAGAATGCTACAGCTCGTCCTTGACGACCTCCTTCTGCTCCTTTTCCTCCGGAGGGAAGCACACCGCCGGCGTCGTCACCTCGAACAGGTACTCGCACTTCTCTGGCTCGATGACGGAAAGAAGCGCGTTCGACGTGCCGCAAACGAGGTCAACCTGCAAAAACAAGCAATGAGCCGCAGTTCAGGCGCCGCTCGAAAGGGAGCAAAACGTACCTTTGCACTCCGTAGCGGGCCGTTCCAGCAGCGCTGCCCGTTGGCGTAAACCTGCTTCAAGTAATACGCGTCCGTGCCGGGCTCGGCGTTGGGCGCCCAGCTCTCGAAGCGGCTGTGGAAGCGCGAGGTCAGTGAGCGATCCCAACGTCGCGCGTCATAGCGACGTACCCAAGACTCGTCCGCTGGCCGTTGTTGTTTGACTTCTGTGTCGCCTCGCCGAGGAAGCAGACGCTGTAGGTGTACCTGCGAGAGCAAGTCCGCGTTCGTCAGCAGAATGAAACACTCGAAGCAGTCAGTCGCAACGCACTCTCCCGTGTTCTTCTCCACACATTCGTTCTCGAGCTTCTTCCACTCCCAGTCGCGCCCCCAGTCCTTCTCGAGCGCCTGCTGTGCCGACGTAAGCTTGCCTTCGACGCTACGTGCCTCATCGACGAGGCTCGAGTGCGTCGAGCGCGCGCGCAGGAGCTCTGGCGCGCTCGAGTCGACGCTCGACGACGGGACGTTGATGATACCGGCGCGGACAAGGAGGTCGACGAGCTGCTTTTTGTAGCCGTCGAAGGTAGGGCGCCACTTGTCCGGGATGTAGTCGTCGACCTTGAAGACTGGAGAAGCGAGGGCCGTGTCAGTCGAGCCACGAGTGGAGAAACGGACCATCGACGTACTGTTTGCGACGCCAGACGTAACGGGCGAGCCAACGCGCAGGTTGATGGAGTCAATGAGCGAGAGCGGGTCCTCATCCTCGAGCTTCTTCAGCTCATCGTCCGCATAGTCGACCACGTCCTCCTCGTCCTCCGTCGACGGCTTTGAGAGCGGCGTGGACGACTCCTCGGCTTCGTCAGACAAATCGACGTCGCCAAAGTTTACGGTGTCGTCGATCGCGATGCCGTTCGCCTTCTGCCAGTCGCGATGGGCGCGGACGGCGCCGAGGACGGCCATGTCCTGGTGATTCGGGTTGAATGTGCGCTTCAGGTTGAAGCGCGTCAGCCAACAAGGCTGAGCGCTCATGAAGAAGAGGGCTCAGCGCACCGCAAGGTCGGTCATGATACCGCTCAGATCGTCGATGTGGCCCTCGAGGTTGTGACGGTGCAGCCGGAGCGCCTTGATCGCCTTCTGCATCTCGACAGTGCGCTCGTAGAGCTGGCTGTTCTTCTTGCGCTCAATCTCGCCCGCCTCTGCGTTCTCGAGCGCCTCGAGCGCAGCCTTCGCCGCCTCCTCCCGGCGGCGCACCGTCTCGAGCTCAGCATGGACGCGCTCGACCTCCTGCTCGAGCTTGAGCTTCTCCTTCGCGCCGTACTTGATGTAGTCCGCGCGGATCGACGCGCCGACGCGGAGCTTGCGCTCGGCCTCGGCCTGGTCCTTGCGGTACTGCTCGCCGACAGCCTTGCACCGGTTCGGGCACAGTGCCTTGCCGTCCGTCTCGTCCGAGCCGTCGCAGCACTCGGAGTCGCACACGCCGTCGTTGACGCGCGAGCGCAGGATGCACGAAGGGAGGTGCCCCTCGTTGCGGCAGAGGAACTTGCCTGCTGAACACTCGGGCGATGCGAGCTGCGCGTCGTAGTCGATGGCCGGGGCCGAAGTGCACGCTGCACGGGCGTCAAAGTCGAAGACGAGATCCCAGTCACTGATCACGGCCGATGCGGCGTCCTTGATGACGAGCGCGCTGGCGCCCTTGCCCGACGAGCGGCGCGAGCCTGTCGCGCTTGCGCCGTCCTTCCACTCGAATTCGAGCCCGACCGACTCGCCCGCGATCTTGACGCAAGACGGCTTGGACGGGAGGCCGAGGACGACAATCTCGCGAACGGTCACGTCGGCAATCTTGCGCGCATAGGCGTTCGATGCGTCGTACGCAGGCGACAAGTTGTCGCCCGCGCGGTTGCGCAGCATGAGTGACTTGTCGCCCTTCTTCTGACTCTGCGGCGCGAGAGAAAACGAGCGGAGGACGAAGTCGCCCTGCTGGTGGTCAAACGTCTCGCCGTCGTCGAGGTACAGCGTGCCGTTTGCGCTCGTGCCAGACAGGTCGACAGCAACGACGAGCGTGATCGGGTCTTTCCAGGCTAGTTTCGATGCACGGCGGATGAGGTCGTGGCGCGGAAGAATGTGGCCGCCGCGTTGTAGAACCGGGATGGACTCAAGCGGTGCCGGAACCTTGACGCTCGCGCCACCGTGCGAAGCGCCAAAGTAGATCTCGTGGGTGAGGTAGTGGTAGTACGGCTGCGAGAAGCAGCTTCAGCGGTGACCGTCTGCTCGTGAAAAGACGGTGCGCACCTGGTCGTCCGAGACGTAGACCTCCTGGGTCGTTGCGCCCTCCTCCTCGACCGGCTTGACGAGCAGACCCGACGAGCCGAGGTAGAACTGATGGTCAAGACCGAAGCCCTTGGGGTCGTTTGGGAAGACGACGTATTGCGGGCTGGAACAGCGTAAGAGATCAGCAAACAGACGGCAAGGAACGCCCGAGAGATACGCACCGAATGACAGGCGCGCCGGACAAGCTGTACTCGTAGAACGCGGTGTAGAACGCCGGCAGGAGCGAGTAGCGCAAGCGGATCGCGTCGCGGAGCATGCCCTGGTACGGCTGCTCGTACAGGTACGCCTCGCGGCGCTTGGTGTCGATGTGGCCGTGCGCGCGGAAGAAGGGTGAGAAGGCGCCGATCTGGTGCCAGCGGACCATCATCTCGGGCGTAGGGTCGCCGAAGAAGCCGCCGACGTCGGCTGCGCGAAGCACAGTCAGCTCGCGATTGCGGGCGGAGCGGCGGGACAATTAAGAACGTACAGCCAGTGAAGGACATGCCCGCAATGGCGTTGCTGAGCAGCATCGGCACCGTGCTCTTGAGGTGCTCCCAGTCGCCGAGGTTGTCGCCAGTCCACATGGCGCCGAAGCGCTGCGAGCCCGCATAGTAGGCGCGTGTGAGGACGAAGGGACGCTTCGGCGGGTCTTCACGCTCGATGAGACCTTGCATCGTCAGATTTTGCTGCAATTCGAGTCGAGTCAGCAAGAGCGACGTGGGCAGGGAGCAGGCGGCGCACGTAGATCATGCCGTTGATGTTGTGGATGTCGCGATGCTCCCAGCCGCCGTAGTGCACGGCGTCCTTCTGCATCGTGATCTCGGGACCATTGAAGACGGATGGCTGCAGAGGCGGGAGGGTCAGCTTGGGAAGGTCGCGCGAGGAGCCGACATCGTCTTGCCTCGTTCATGTCGTTCCAGATGAAGAGGTTGGGCCTCGTCCCCTGCGCATCACGCCACGTCAGCTACAAGGGCGTGCAAGGATGGCTGAGAAGAAGCCGCACCTTGAACTTGTCGAAGCGGAACATCTTGATCCACCAGTCGTGGCTCGTCGGGTTAAACCAGTCGACCCAGGAGCTCGACCCGGGCCAGCACCACCCCTCGAGCTCTGTCTTGCCGTCGGGCTGCTTGCAGAGGATGTCGAGCTCCTTGGCCTCCTTGTAGACGTAGTAGTCGTCGTCGCGCTTGAGGTGCGGGTCGACGATGGCGACAAGCTGTTGCGCGTTGACATGCCAGGTTAGCGCGCCGTGCTTTGACTCGTGCACACCGAGAGAGCAGCAGCGCAGGGGAGGCCATTGCGTACGTTGCGTCCGCGCTCCGCGAGCTTGTCCTGCATTGTCGCCGGCGTCGGGAAATTGTTCGGATCCCATGTCATGTAGCGCTTCTCGATAGCGTACTCGACGTCGAGCCACATCGTGTCCATCGAGATGTCGGCTTCGTCGAACCGCTGCGAGACGGTCTGCACGTCGCGCTCGTCGAGGTAGTTCCAGCGGCACTGGTGGTACCCGAGCGCGTCGTGCCGCGGGAGGGGCGCGAGGCCCGTCAGGCGCGTGTAGGACGAGATGATGTCTTGTGGCGTCGGGCCGAGGAAGACGAAGAGGTCGAGGATGCCCGACTCGGCCATCCAGTGGGTAGAGACCTGGCGCGGCTTGGACGACTTGGTGATGTCGATCCAGGCTTCTGAGCCGGTCGCGAGGAATATGCCGACCGAAGAGCCAGGACGGTGCGCTTGCATGAAGGGGATCGAGCCGTACTGCGAAAGGAGGGAGTGTGAGCGGGTCCTCTCGCCCAAAAAGACGTTCGACAGCCACGGAGGGGCCACTTGGAGGAGACAGCAGCAACTCAAGCACTCACAAGAGCCATTTCCGAGTCGGCTTCGTACTCGAAGACGTCGAGGTTGTACAGTCGGTAAGGGTCCGAGTAGGCACCGTCGCCGCCCCTGTGTGGACCGTCAGCTCCCGATGCTGCAGAATGTCGCAGAGACCTCCGCACCTCGTCTCCTTCAGACTAAGCGACGAAGCGTGCTCGGGGATGCCGAAGACATGCTCGAAGCCGGGGAAAGAAATGTCGACGCTGAGCGATTCCGGTCCTGCAACTCGATTGATGAGCCTATGTTCGCAAGACAGAATGGAACCTGCGTACCTTTGGGCTTGCTGTCCTTCTTGCCCGCAAACGTCTCCTCCCACATGCCGTCCTCGTCAGGCGGGAGGAACCCCGGGAAAGCCTCGTCGGGCACGACGACGCGCTGCTGCTCGGGATGTTCCGGGTCCTGCACGACGAGCTCGTCGGGCTGCTCGCCGACCGTCTTGACGCGGAAGTGCTCCATGTTGAACAGCCTGCGGTCGTTGAGGACCATTTGAGGCTCGCCGTCGCGCAGGAACGTGAGCGTGAGCGGCTTGTGGTCGATGCGAAGCTCGTTGCGCCCGCCGGCGTACTTGACGCTGGTCGAAGCGTCGGTGCGACGGACGTCAAAGCGCTCGTCGGCCGTGTCGAGCTGCGGCTCGACCTCGAGGGCCCACTTGGCCGCCTCGTTGTAGCGCTGCCTCAGCCCATCGACCTCGTCCATGCGCACACGGGCGGTGCCATCCTGGTGAAAGTCGACATCGAGGCGGAATTTGATGCCAGGGAAGAGAGCATTCGACACGGGCGCCGAAAGGGATCCGCGAGCGAAGTCGGGAGAGGCTGCGATCTCGTACGGCGAGTTCCACGCCTTGCCGTGCTCTGCCGCGCGGTCTGCGACAGCGCGATTGCGCCTGCAGAAGCCCGACTGCGCGCACGTCTTAAAGTCGTGGCGCTTTACGGCTTGCGCTGTGGGGAGCAAGGCGAGGGCGACGAGTGCAGCAATGAGGGCGGGAGCAAGCCAGGCGAGCTTGTAGCGGAGTGGCCGCGCTGGCGAGTGTGGACTCATTGTGCTCAGCCTCGCACGCGGCGGTGGGCGCGAGAGCGAGCGAGTCGACGTCGAGCGAGCCAAGTGTCGACGAGCGAGGGTTCACCTCGCAGCCACCGCGGCTCTGTTGGCCGGTCAAGTGTGGTGGATAGCGCTGGCGAGAGCTACTGAGCTCTGTACGCCGCCCACTCGTCCTCGTCAGGCCCTGCGCGGTTGGTCGCCTCCCCACATCCCTCTCTCTCATCGCTCAACCCGCCCGCTCGACAGCTACACGGCCAGCATCTCAAAAGCAAGCGACAGGGTCAGACAATGCCCCTCGACTCGGCACCACTGCTCAGCTGCTCGCTGATGTGTGACACGGCTGTGTCCGGCTCGTTTGCTGTTGCGGCCGACCAGCAGTGGCTCAGCCGACGGGGCAATCCAAGTAGAGCCGGATCTTGCGCTCAAAGGTGCTGTAGAGCCCGATGACCCTCGTCACTCCGCTTATGCGTTTCCGTCCGGCGGCTGCCGGCCGTTCTGCTGGGCGGCTAGCACTTTGGCTCGCTGATTAGCTGTTCAGGGCGTGCTAGAGCTCAAGAACTGGGTTGCATAGGACTGTAGGTCGTCTCGCCAATGCTGCTCATCTCAAAAAGTGAGAAACGGCTGAGACCCGAGAGGTCGCCGACACGGCCGTGTCGGCCCCACATTGGGCGGCGAGGTGCAGCTCGAGCGCTCCTCCGCTTCCTCTATCCTCTGTGCTGCCTTGTCTGCCCTTGCCTGCTACAAGTCGACCCGCAACGATGCCCGGAACTCCTCTGCCAACGTACGTCTGCCGGCTGAGCTCCTCTGTCGCTTCGCTCCCTGAGCCCGCCGACTCGACGTCCGGTCGCGACGCCTCAAGCAACAACGCATGAACGAAAGCTGATCGTCTCTCCCACATGCAGAGACGGCGTGATCGGCAAGCTCAAGCCCGACCAAGAAGCGGCGCTCAAGTCGTTCTGGAAAGAGTTCCTCAACCTCGTCGACGAGTCGCCCGAGGAAGGCAGCGGCGCGCACTCGGCCGCTATGGAGAGCGCCGGCGACAAGCCGGGCAAAGATATCCCCAAGGATGACGCGGCGAAGGAGAAGCTCAAGGCGGAGCAGGAGATGCGGGATGCGAAGCTTGCCTTCGCCGAATGTGCGTCGTCCTTTTCCCTCCTGCTCGAGTCTGACTAGCGCGACCACTGATCAGAGACGACGGCCAACAGACGGGAGCAAGCGGTTCATGGATGCGTACTGGCGATTCGTGCGTCTTGCGTCTTTCGCTTGTCCTTCAATCGGTTTCTGCGAATGTGGGCTGAACGTGTATGAGTTCATCCGCAATGGCCGGCGCAGATCGCCATGGACGACCCGGACGGCATCATGCTGCGCTTCTTGCGCGCGCGCAAGTGGTCTCCCAGCGCTGGAGTGGCAATGGTCCGTCCTTTCTTGCCCGTTGAAGAATTTGTACTCGACTGGCTGACTCGGCTCGAATACAGCTGGCGGCGTGCATCAAATGGCGCATGGGTTCGGATGTCGAGAAGATCTTCGAGAAGGGCGAGGAGGGTATGCAGAACGCCGACGGGTTTATCCGCCAGATGGTGGGCTCTCTTTCCTTATTGCAATCTCTTCGCTCGCGAGACGAGTCGGTCCTGAGGAGTTTGTGGACGAAACGCAGGAGATCGGCAAGACCTACACACAAGGAACAGATTACTACGGTCGCCCTGTCACGTGCGTTCCGCTCATTCCTCCCGCTTTTTAAATCTGACGCAGGTTTCGCTCAGATACATCCACGTCGCCAAGCACCGCACGTACGACCAGTCGGCCAAGGCGCTCGAGGACTTTGTGCTGTTCCAGATGGAGAGTATCCGCTGCTTGTTCGCGCCGCCTGTCGATAAGGTCGTCAGTATGTTACTGTGCCCTTGTTGCATGGCGGAGAAGCGTCGCTCATCCTCTATCGCTACAGTCGTTTTCGACATGACGGGCTTCGGCATTCGCAACGTGCGTTTCTCCGCTCTAGCAGTCTCGCGAGCTCGCTGACATGCGCCTCTTCGTGCAGATGGGTGCGACTCATCTTCACGCCTCTCTCCGCCACCATAATTATACTGACCCGCGCCGACAGACTGGCGCTGCATTCTGTTCATCGTCAAGTGCCTAGAGTCGTACTATCCGGAGTCGCTCCATTGCATGCTCGTGCACAACGGTATGAACTCCCTCACGGGCATATATCATCAGGGCCGTTGCTGATGCTTCATCGTGTGCAGCACCGTGGGTCTTCCAGGGCATCTGGAAGGTCCTGGCACCTATGCTCGACCCGGTCGTGCGAAACAAGATTGTACGTTCACCTCTTTTCCGCCGGCGACCATCGCTGGATTGCTCGCTTGCAGCCACCATCGCTGCATAAAGATGAGCTTGAGACCACTTGCTCACGCGGTCATTCCTTGCAGCAAATGACCAAGTCGACGGAGGACTTGTGCCAGCACATTCCGAAGGTAGGAGCCACCGCCTCGCTTCAGCATGGCAGGGTGGCTCAGTCTTGCTTGTCTTCAGGCACATCTCGTCAAGGAGCTCGGCGGGTCCTCGGAGTGGCGCTGGAAATACCCGCCCATCGTGCCGGGCGAGAACGCGTCCCAGCAGTGCGCTTTATCCTGTCCCATTCCTGTCTCGCTTCAGTCGCTGACAGCTTTCGCATTGCTTTGATGCAGAGATGGCGCAGGCCGTAAGGTGCGCGCTTGACCGCAGGAGGGCATATGAGTTCAGGAGGACTGACCTTTGGCTGTGAGCAGAAGCATCAGAAAGCCCGCGAAGCGCTCATCTCCGAGTACGTCGGCCTCACACGCGAATGGATTACCTCGGACGATGAGAACGTTGCAAAGCGCCGGGAGCTTTGTGTCGACCGCATGCGAGCGCAATACCACGAGCTCGACCCGTTCATCCGCGGGAGGGGGGCTTACCATCGGAATGGTAATGTGCGTATCCCAGATCATTTGCGCAGCTTTGGATTGGCACTGATTCATACCGCTTTCTTCGAGCAGATTGTTGGAAACGTGCGTTCACGTTCCCACCTGCTCCTCAACCCGGCGAACAGAAGATCTGAAGCTAACCCTGATTCGCATACTTTGCAGGGTTTGGTGGTGTGGAACTACCCTTCGCCGTCCGAGGAGAAGAGCGAGGGCGAATGGGAGGTGCGCGGGTACGAGACGTGCCGGGAGGAGTGTTTGCTCCGCGCGAAGCAGATTGGCGAGGAGCTGCGGGCGACGGCGGCGGCTTGAAGGCCGGTTCCCACTCGCCTGCTGTCCTATCTGGGGCCTTGTACACCTCTGTGTCTGTAACTAGCTTTTGCCGATACTCCGAACTCCGTTGCGACGCAACTTCCGCGTCTTCTCCGCACGGCTGTTCCGCGTCCGTGAAAGCTGGATTGGCCAATGTGCCCGAAAATGGCTGCATCTAGTCTGCTAATCGTCGCTCGGCACGTTTGCCACAGCGGCGAGTCCGTCGAGCCCCACGGACACGAGGCCGGCGACCTTGCGGTCTCGTCGTCCTTAGCCCGTCGAATGTTCCGGCTTGTCCGCTCGCCGCTCTTTTGCTCTGCTCTACCACGATCCAGCGTCTATTCCAGCCTCCGCCATCCACTTCCTGGGGCTGCATCGCGCTGTGACGGCCATTTCTTCCCCTCATCCTCCCCGCATCGGCAACCACCATGTCCGGATTCGAGCTCTCGCCAGGCCAGCGGGCCGTCTTGACCGCTGTTTCGGATGCTTGCTTTGCTGCGCATGGCCCGACTGAAGTCGCGAAGACGCGGGCGATCGTCTCGAGTTCGGCGCCAGACTGGCAAAACGAACGACGTGAGTCTCGTCGATTCTGTCTTCGCTTTCACACTCGCTGACAGGGCGAAGTGGACACAGTCGAAGCCTTCGTCACAACGAAGTTCAGCGACCTCTCCGGCTCGATCGACGCCCTCGCCCAGCAATTCGTCACCTCCCTCTCGAAGGACAACGTGCAGAAGATCGGCCTGGTCCTCTCCCTCCTGGCCACCCGACCCGGCACGCTTCTCCTCACCGGCCACGTCGGCCTCTTTGTCGACCTCACGGTAGCACAGCGCGAAGCCGTCCTCCAGAGCTGGCGCGTTTCGAGTCTCCCTCTCCTCCGCCAGGCGTTCCGCGGCCTCGTCTCAATCAGCCTCTATGTCGCCTATAACCTGTTCGACGAGGTCATCTTCGCGACCGGCTATCCCGCTCTCGGCGATGAGAAGCGTAACCTCGATCCGAACCGCCTTCGCCCGCACTACCCGTACGTCTTCGAGCGGATCGACCTGCCGTACAAGGTCATCGAGACGGACATGCTCGTCGTCGGCTCTGGTGCAGGCGGAGGCGTCGTCGCGTCGGAGCTCGCCAAGAAGGGGTGGAAGGTGCTGGTCGTCGAGAAGGGCGAGTACGTCAAGCCGGAAGACATGGTTGGCACGCAGCGCGAGGGCTTCAAGCACCTGTACGAGGGTCAGGGTCTCATGGCGACCGAGGACGGCTCGATGAACATCCTCGCTGGCTCAGGCTTTGGTGGCGGAACGACCAGTACGTCTCTGGTCACTCCAGCATCCGGGTCTTGCCGCTGACGCAACGTGTGATGCAGTCAACTGGTCTGCCTCTCTTCGTCCTCAACATTTCATTCGCGAGCAGTGGTCGAAGGACCACGGCCTCCCCTACTTCCTGTCGACCGAGTTTGCCCAGTCAATCGAGTTCGTCTGCGACCGCATGGGCGTTTCGGACGAAAACTTGCAGCACAGCAAGGCGAATCAGCTCCTCGTCGACGGCTCGAAGAAGCTCGGCTACCCTATTTCGAAGATTCCCGTGCGTTCACATCCGCGTTTCCGCTTGGGAAGGTCAGTGACTGACGCCCGTCTGTCGTGGCCGTGCGCAGCAAAACACCGGCGGACACGCACACCCCTGCGGCTACTGCGGTTTCGGCTGCACCTACGGAGAGAAGCAGGGCGGGACCGTCACCTGGCTTCGCGACGCCGCCGAGCACGGCGCGCAGTTCCTCATCGAGACGACGGTCGAGCGCCTTCTCTTTGCGTCCTCGCCCGACGCGCCGACACCGACGAAGCAGGAACTCGACCGCTGCACGCCCACGTCGAGCCGGCGGCACTGCATCGGCGCGCTGGTCAAGTCGCGCGAGGGCGAGTATGCCATTGTGCGCGCGAGGCAGGCAGTCGTTGTGTCTGCTGGCACCATCCACAGCCCGGCGGTGCTCATGCGCAGCGGACTGAAGAACCCGCGCATCGGTCGCAACCTCCGTCTCCACCCGGTCTCGGTGAGTCTGCTCAGTTCGTTCTGCTGACACACTATGGCAAGCTGACGATCAGACGCATGCACAGTTCACGACTGGCTTCTACGAAGAGCCCGTCAGGCCGTGGGAGGGCGCGATCATGACGGCCGTCTCGAACGTCCAGGAGAACTGGGACGGCTCGCACCACGGCGTCAAGATCGAGGTCATCCAGTCTTTCCCCGGCGGGCAGGCCGCGTCCTTCATGCCGTGGACGTCGAGCTTCGACCACAAGCTCGCCATGGCGCAGTACGGTCACCAGCTCACGTTCATCGCGATCTGCCGTGACCGCGGATGTGCGTTTCTGCCCTCTTCCGCTTTATCGGTGGCTCACCTACCGCAAAGCTGACCGACATCTGCACTGTCGCAGCGGGGCGGGTCTTCCTCGACTCGGAGAACAAGCCACGACTCGACTACACCCCGAACGCGTACGACTGTGTCTCACTCGTGCGCGGCACGATCGCCTCTGCCGAAATCCACCTCGTGAACGGCGCAAAGCGCATTTCGACGACCCAAGTCGACGTCGAGGACTACTACCCGGCGCCGGGGCACAAGTACCTCTCGGACCCGGCGTGGCAAGAGTGGCTCGCCAAGGTCGAGCGCGCCGGGATCCGCCCGAGCCGCTGCGCGATCGGCAGCGCGCACCAGATGGGCAGCTGCCAGATGGGGTCCAAGCCGTCGACGAGTGTTGTTGACCCGCGCGGCAGGGTCTGGGGTGCGGAGCAGCTGTACGTCGCGGACGCCAGCGTGTTCCCGACCGCAAGCGGTGTCAACCCGATGATCACGGTGCGCTCCCTGCTATCTTTTGCTTCTTTGGTCGTCGGTGCTGACTCCGTCCTCTCGCAGAACATGGCGCTCTCGCACTCCATCGCCCGCTTCATCGACGAAGACATGCACGAGGAAGCCTCGCAGCCCATCTCCGCGCACCTCTGAGCGCTTTCCCATCTTCACGGTTCCCACTCCTCTTCAGCTGTGCCGGTCTTCTTCGTTATGTCTTTTGTCTCGAATCTCGCAACGCAGTTATGGTCATCTCGTCAACTACGATCGCGAGATGGCACTCGCGAAAGCATGTGCGACCCAGCCCACATGGCAGAGAAAGCAAACGACGTAATCAGATTACGGGTGACGATAGTTAAGCACGCCAACTACGGTTTGTGAGGTTAGGAAGGGGAGGGAAGCGCAAAGCTTGGGGAGCCTATGTACGCAAGGCACAGCGTGTCGAGTAAATCCAGGTCACGGAGGGGAGAAAGACGAAAGGGCGTTATAGGGGTGCAGCAGCTTGCTCGACAACCGGAGCGGTCGCGCAGCGCCGGACAGCGGACGAGCGCTTAGACGCGCTGCATCTCAACGGCAGGCTGATTCGCCGGCGCGGTCGCCATCGACGCGCCCGCCGGCTGCGGCACGGCCGTGTTGCCGACGCCCTTCTCGGTCGCGCCTGACGCGCGAGTGCGGCCGGGAAGCTCGGCGGACCAGGGCTCCATCCAGACGCCCGACGAGCTGCGCATCGTCTGGAGGATGCCGACGACGACGAGGAGGGCGAAGAGGAACGTGAGGAGGATCCACGAGAGCCACGCAAAGGCCTGCACGGCGCGGCCGAGCGAGCAGAGGCTGCCGCTGCAAAACTGAAGGCCGGGGAGGCGGTCCGAAAGCGCGGCGGCACCGCCTATGTGCGAGAGCAAGGAGGTCAGATGCGCTCCGGGGCCTGCCTCATTTGGAGTAGAACAGGCTGTGTTGAGCAGGGACGTACCGAGGAAAAGCACCCAGAGCACGAAGACGAGGATGGTCTCGACGAGCAGCGAGGCGATGATCGAGGCAGAATGGCGGCGGTGGAAGAACCAGTGGAGCGGCGGGAGGAGGAAGTTGGTCAAAAGACCGGCGACGAGGACAACAACCGCAGATTCGTAGTAACTGAGGGCAAGGTGGGATCAGCTGACTCTCGCTCGAGCGGGACAGGAGGCGGAACGGCGAGAACCTACACGCCAAAGTCGCTCGAGGTCCTGCCGATGAAGGCGGCCGCGAGGATCCACGCAAGGAACGAGGTGAAGGCGACGGCGCCGTAGGCGATGGTGCGAAGGAGCAAGAGGATGGCCATAGTTCTGCGTGAAAGCGAGAGGGAGGACGGCGGCTCAGCAAGCGGGCATCTCTCAACGCCTGCGGCTGCCTCAGCCGACGACCGTGGGAAAGACACAGCAAGACGGCGTACGCTTTCGGTCCGGGGACGGGCGAAGCGGGCGAAGAACGGAGGCACGTGCAAGGACGCGGAAGGACTGGGCGCTCGAGCGCGAACGCGAGGACTGGCGAGTCGAGCGGATGCGCAGGCGCAGGGAAGGAAGACAAGGAGCGGACTCGAGACGGGATCTTCTTCCACGCGGAGGCTCCAAGAAAGAGGAACAGCGCTAGCACCGCCTCGCGAACGGTCCCATGGTTTCGGGAAGCGGGGGCAGCGGAAGCAGGGCGTGCCTCTGGCGAGGGAGGCAATCTGCTGCCGCAATTGCGCCCTCGCTGCCCCTGCTGGCTCGCGCAGATTGAGCCCTGCAGGGCGCGGCAGGGGCCTGGGAAGCGGGACGACCCAGAGCCAGGGGTCGCGAGGTCACCGGGTCTGCCTCGAGCACAGCCCCGCGCATGGTGCACCGCCTTCCTACGACCTCGCACGCTGCTGCACTGCACTGCACGGCCCTGCTACCCGCCAGACGCGTTGAGGAGAGCGCGAGAGGTTCATCAGCGACGCGACCGGCGCGATGAGGTCGGCTGTCCTGACTGTGCCCTTGTCCGCGAGAGCGCATGGCAAAGCTGCTGAGGAAGCGCTTCCCGTTCTTGCCGCCAGACGGCACCGTCGACCACCTCGTCGTCGGCGCGGGCGTCGTCGTGCGTCGCCGCTCCTGCTCTCGTCCCCACTCGGCCGCTATCTCGACCCGAGCACTCGATTCAAGCGCACAGCTCACCGCGCTGCTCTCTTGCAGGGACTCGCAGTCGCCGAACGCTTGCTCAAGGCCTTCCCAGATCGCACAACTTTCATCGTCGAACGGCAAGTCGCCCGCTGCTCGTTCCTTGCCTCCTCAACGATGTGGAGCGGTCACCCGCTGACGCTGCCGGCCTCCGCCCGCAGACACGGCCAAGTGGGCCAAGAGACGTCGTCCCGCAACAGCGAGGTGATCCACTCGGGCATCTACTACCGGCCCGACTCGCTCAAGACGCGCCTGTGCATCCGCGGCCGCGACTTGCTCTACGACCGCTGCCGCGCATACGGCATCGGCTACAAAAACACGGGCAAGCTTGTCCTCGCGACGAGTCGGGACCAGCTCGGATATCTCAGGGGGCTGTACGACAAGGCGCAGAGGCTGCGAGACGCGGGAATCGGAGAGGTCCCGCTCGACTGGCTCTCGGGCGACGATGTGCGCGCGCTCGAGCCGGACGTCGGAGAACGCGTCGTCGGCGCACTGCGGAGCCCGAAGACGGGCATCGTGTCGTCGCACGAGCTGATGGAACATCTCGAGAAGGGTGCGCCTCCGCTCACTCTTCCCGCTCCCGTCCCTCAGTTGATCTGGCTCGACCCTTCGCAGAGATCATCGACAGTGAGACGGGTGAACTCGTGTGTGGCACGCGCGTCGTGCGGATAGACCGTGCCGAGCCGAGCGGGGGAGGCAAGCGCGGCGACGGGAGCGAGGACGGGTGGATCGTTCAGACGCTTACGGACGACGGGACCGGCGGCGAGGGCGTCAGGACGGCCGTACTGGCGAAGTCGGTCATCAACGCATCGGGATTGAAGTGCGTTCTCCGCATGCTGCGCTACTCGGCTCTTCCTGACCATCTCCTTCGCAGCGCGCACCACATTCTGAACCAGATCCTGCCAGAGTCGCAGCGACTGCAGCTCCACTTTGCGAAGGGCTCGTACTTCTCCTGTGCGCCCCTTCACGCCTTCCGCCCCGCTCGAAGGCTCACGCTTGATTTCGGCAGACCGCGGTCCGGGCGTCGAAAGCGTCAAGCACCTCCTGTATCCTTGCCCCGAGGAGAACGTGTGCGTTGTGCTTCTATTGCGTGTCACTCGAGCTCCTGCTGACGCTCGCGCCGCAGATCTCTGTCCGGCCTGGGCACGCACCTCACGCTCGACCTCGATGGCGAAGTGCGTTTCGGACCTGACGTCGAGTGGCTCTCTCCGCCGCTCAACGAGGAAGGCGAGGACGTGCCTGACTTCTGGGAGAGCCGACTGGCTGTCACGGACGAGCGCATGGAGTTGGCCATCGAGGAGGTCAAAAAGTTCCTCCCCGGCGTCAAGGCGGACGGCTTTTCGCCAGACTGTGCGCTGCTCCTCTCTTCACCTGGTGTGCTCAACATGCTGATCCGGGTTTCATTGTACAGACTCTGGCATCCGCCCCAAGCTCTCGCGAAAGGGAGAAACCGCCGTCGACTTCTCCATCACGCACCCGCAGCCGGGCTTTATCTCGCTGCAGGGCATCGAATCGCCCGGCCTGACGTCCTCGTTAGCTATTGGCGAGTTCGTCGAAGGTATGGTGAGGCGCGAGGTGTGGGGACTTGGCCGTGGACGCGGGAGGAACGTGAGCGAGGCGGGCAAGCTAGACGCATGGGCATAGAGCAGGGGCTATAGATCGCTTGTTGATAACATCAGACGCAGCGTTAGAACTCTCTGCTCCGATTCGAGAGGGTTGTGCATTTCACGCGAGCCGACTCCGCGATTTCCTGGCGCCGCGAAGCTCTCCCGTCCTCACCGCGCTTCCCTCGCTGCGCCGGACCGGGCTGGTGTGCAGAGCAGCCATGCACAAGGCCAAGAACCCCACGCACATCGTCAAGGCGCTGCCGCGCATGGTGCGTCGCGCTGCACCCACTTCTCGTCCGGATCCTTCGCGCGAGCTGCGCTGACCGCCACGCTTCGTGTGGGCTGCAGTCGTGGTCGCCGGCGAACCTGTACAACCTGTACCAGCGCACCTACGGCCCGCCGACCGCCGACACGCGGTTCACCAAGTCGAGCATGACCCTGTTCCAGCAGAAGTGGAAGGCCAAGCAGCTCGTGCGGGGCTACCACGGCGACTTCCTGCCCGAGCAGAAGTTCAAGAAGTACTACCTCCCGGACGGCCTCCCGCCCATCGTCGGGACCAAGGGCACCAACGAGCCCAAGGTGCCCCTCGCGTCCCTCATGTTCGCAGAGGTCGAGAAGCGCCTCGACACGGTCGTGTTCCGGTGCTGCTTTGCCTACTCGGTCTACTCTGCGCGGCAGATGGTCCTGCACGGCAAGGTGACGCTCAACGGGCAGGTGGTGCGTCTCGCTCTCGCACCTTTCATCTCGTCGCGGCCTAGTAGAGCTGACCTATACTTGAACAGGCCCGTGACCCGAATACCAAGCTTCAGCCCGGCGACCTCATCTCCGTCGAACCCTCTGCCGTCGTCACGCTGCACAGCCGCGGGCGCAAGTCCAGCGCCGCCGCCGCCTCGTCTGAATCTCCCTCTTCCTCCTCCGACTCGCCCGCTCCTCCCGCCGACGCTGCTCCCTCCGACACCCCTGCATCCGAATCCGACTCCGCTCCCTCGACTCCCGCCGCCCCCGTGCTCGCCGGCGCGCCCTCGGGCCCGCGACCGCTCCCTTTCCGCCTGCCGGACTTTGCGTCGCCGTTCCTCTTTATCCCGCCGTACCTCGAGCCGTCCTTCTCGACGTGCTCGGCCGTGTACCTGCGGCATCCGACGGCACGGCCGGGCGTGAGCGAGGTGCCGAGCCCGTACGAGGCCGATGGCGAGGTCATGCGGTTGGCGTGGGTGCGTTCGGCGCTCTTGGCTGCTTGCTTCTGTGCGAAGGGTGAGAGACTGACCGAGATCGGGGCGTGCAGGAGTACTACACGGCGATGGGGCGCAAGGGCGACAAGCGGCCAGCGTCGCAGCGCGGGAAGCGTCTCGGCGCCTGAGTGTCGGAGCGGGAGACGGAACGAGGGTTCGGTCGATGGCGGTGGTGTATGCGCGGCAGGCGCACCTTTCTCTCGCAACTGCAGGATTCTGTATCGCCTGTTGCAGCGAGTTGCGCGTGCTCGTCCTTGAGTGGAAGCTCGGGAATGGCGGACCGCTCGCTGAGCACCAGCGAGGTGCTTTAGACTGCAGAGTGTTGCACGAATCTGCAGCACGTGCCCAGAAGTGCCAGTGTGACTTTCGACGCCTCCCCCTCCTCCTCCTCGTAGTCCTCGCTGCTCTCGCTTCGCCGCAACTCTCGCTCTCGCCGCGTCCCACGGTGCTCGACGAAGCACACGAGCGGCAATGTCGGGCTACGACTACTCCTCGGCTGCAGGCGGCGCGCAGGGCGGCGCGTTCGCGTCGACGTCTTCGGGGGCCGCACCGCCTGCGATCGGCGGCTCGACGCGCTCTGGGCGGCAGGTCAAGCCCGTAAAGCCGTACACAGCGCCTGCACAGCCCACGCGCGCCCGCTCGAGCCTCAACCCGCACAAGAACGCCGCCGCGCATGCTGCCGCCCTCGCCGCTGCTGCCGCCGCGGGCCCGCCGCTTCCGCCGCAGAGGCACCCGCTGAGCGCGGGCACGGGCGCAGTGCCGCCCCTGACGCGCATCACCGGCCGCGGCAACGAGGCCAAGCAGGCCCTCTTCACCACCTACCCGGCCCGCATGCGCCTCGGCACCTCGAGCCTCGTGCAGCCCAGCGCGCTCGGCAAGGACGGCCCCGCCGCTGGCAAGGACGCTGCGGGGACGGGGAGCGCAGGGACGGGCGCGAGCACGCCCATCATCACGGGGTCGCGCCGCGTGCGGAGTACCGTCAACTACGCCGACTTGGAGAACCTCGACGATCCGGAGGACGACTCGGACGCGGAGCACGGTGCTGGGGGCAGGCTCAAGCGCGGCGGGAGCGGCACGCCCGGCGTTGCGGCGAAGAAGGCAAAGGTCGAGACGCCCAAGGCGGAACCGAAGCCGGAGGTCTGGGGCGACGGCAAGAGCTACCTGGGTGTGCTGCCACCAGGCAACCTCGTGCAGGTGCAGCCCGTAAAGGCGACCAAGCACAGCGCGTTGTGCGTCAAGTTGTCCTCCTTGCCTACGCTGCTTTCGCTGCCGATGATGGCTGACTCTGTTCTCCTGCTCGGCACAGTACCGAGGAGCAGCTGGAGGAGCACGCCGACGTGCCCGGGGCCTTCATCCCGGTGCAGATCGACATCGACGTCGACACGTTCAAGATTCGAGATTCATTCGTCTGGAACGTCAACGGTGCGCCGGCGCTTGGGCTCCTTCCCATCAGAACCCTCACTCATGTGTTCTACACTCGCAGAGAAACTTATCTCGCCCATGTCCTTCGCGCGTGTCTTCTGCGACGACCTCGACATCGACGTGTCACACGCGAACGAGATCGCGCGGCAGATTCAGGAGCAGGTGGACGACTACACCGCGATCGCGCAGCTGCCGATCCGGAGCGAAGAAGAGGAAAAGGAGCTGGTCGAGAAGGACTGGCGAGTGGTGGTGAACGTGCGTACTTGCGCGTGTCTTTGAGCCCGCCCGACGTGCTTACCCTTTTTCCCCCGCAGCTCGACGTCCAGATCGGCACCCTCCACCTGACCGACAAGCTTGAATGGGACCTCTCGTCGTCCCTCACGCCCGAGCTTTTCGCAGCGACGCTCGTGCGGGACCTCTCGCTCTCGTCGTCGGCCGCGCCCCTGATCGCGCACGCGCTGCACGAGGAGCTCCTCCGCCTCAAGCGCAGCTGCCTCGAGCTCGGCCTCCTCAGCGCCGACGACGCGACGCGCAACCGCCGCGGCGCAAAGGCGCTCGAGGGCGTCTGGCGCGAGTGGAACGACGCCGACAAGTTTGGGCCAAAGGTCGAGCGCATGAGCCTCGACGAGCTCGACCGCGTAGAGGCGGACCGCGAGCGTGCAGCGAGGTGCGTCGCCCTCGTTCTGTCACCCGCGCTGTGGGCCACGGTACTGACGAGGTTGTTCGTTCCACAGGCGGCAAAAGCGCGACCGGCAGATTGGCGGGCCGAGGGTTGCGGCGCGTCCGCGGCGGTAGTGCGGGCTTTTGCCATACAGCTTGCAATGACTCTCTTTGCACGTTCAGCGCCAAGGAGACCGGCAGGAGCTTCTGTCGTTGAGTTCGCTGCAACCTTTGCATCGAAGTGGCGCCCGGTCCACGATAGCTTTTGCACGATCCGCCGGGTCAACGCCTAGACTTATTCTCTATCTGCAGGAGCGCATAGTCATGCGCAGCGAGCTTGTACCTACTCGAGAACAGGCCGTGCGAGCAAGCGCGGCAAGCGGGGCTCTCGGGCAATTGTCGCGAGTGCGCTTTGTGCGGGGTCGGCGTTGCAAGTCCATCCTCATCACCGCTCGAGCTTGAGCTCTCCTCTTCCTCCTGGACGTCACACAGGCTCTCGCACGCTACGACGAGCCTGCGACTTGACGGCCACGATGCTGCCAGCCGTGCTCACGAATGCGCTGCACAAGTGGCACAAGCCCTCGAAATACTCCGTGCGCGTGATCCTCACGACATGCCTCGCCTCTCTTGGAGGTGGCCTCTTCGGGTGCGTTCTCTGACGGGTGCTTTGCAGCCGCTCCCAGCTGACACGATCTTCGGCCTGCAGCTTCGACACCGGATCGTACGTCCTTCCCAAACCGCCTCTTCCTCCGTTTCAAGCTAACCTCCGAGAATGCTATAGCATCGGCGCCATCACAGAAATGCACTCATTCGAGGAGCAATTTGGCGTATTGACGCCGACCATGCGTGGAGTTGTCGTCGCCGTGAGCACCTGTCTCTTCCGGATTCCCTTCTTCCCCTTGACCTGACTCCGCCTCTCGCAGATTATCTTGCTTCCCTCTGCCTTCACGGGCATGCTCGCAGGCAACATCGCCGACAAGATCAGCCGGAAGTACAGCATTTCGGTCGGAGCGGCCATTTTCGCCGTCGGATCGGCCCTTAGCGCAGCATCGACGGGAGACTCGCTCGCCATGCTCCTCGTCGGTCGATGCATCGCTGGGCTTGGTGAAGGATTGTTCTTGGGCTGCACAGGAGTGTATCTTACCGAGATCAGCCCGCGCCACCTACGGAGCCAGGCGGTTCTCATCATGCAGCTGTACACGACTGGCGCCGGTGCGTCTTGACCTCTTCTCCCACGATGCCTTCTTTCTGACTCTCCTCCAGTCGCACTGGGCTTCTTCGTGTGCTACGGCACCGTCAACATCCCCAATTCGATGGGCTGGCGAGTACCATTCATCATCCAGACCTTCACGGCCACAGTGCTCGCCCTCGGCATGCCCTTCGTGACCTATTCTCCTCGCTGGCTCATCTCGAAAGGCCGCATCGACGAGGCGAAGCAGGTCATCGACTCGCTCGTCGCGCCCGACCACGACAACGAGAAGCGCGAGCTCTTGGCCGTCCCGCCCGCGCAATTGGCCGCGCGCAACAAATCGCAGCTCGAGGCGATGAAGGACATCTGGCAGCCCGGAGTGCGTGGGAGGACGGTGCTTGGCGTGGCGCTGAACGTGTTCCAGCAGCTGAGCGGGATCGATTTCGTGCGTCTAGCTTGCAGCTTTCGCCGAGATAGGCCAACTGACCCTCCTTTCGTTTCGCGCAGGTGCTTTTCTTCGCTCCCTTGCTCTTCAACCAAGCCGGCCTGGATCCGAGCACCAGCTCTTTCATTGCTTCCGGATGCACGGGTCTCGTCCTCGTCGCCTGCACGTACGCCGGCACCTTTTACATCGACCGCATCGGCCGTCGCAAGATCTGGATCGTCGGCGGAACCTGCACCGCAACTTGTCACATGGTTCTCGGCATCTTCTACGCGACGGGCGTGCCGCGCCTCAGCGAGGCGGGCAAATACGCCACCATCGTCTTCATCGAACTCTTTGCCGTCTCGTTCACGAGCTCGTGGAGCATTGTCACCAGGCTGTGCGTCGCAAGTATCTTTGGATCCGAAAATACGCTGACAGTCATCCGCCAGGTATGCTGCCGAGGTCCAGCCCACTCGCACACGCGCTGCTGCAACGTCGTTCGGCCAAGGCGCCAACCAGCTCGCAAAGTGCGTCACAGTCTACCCGAGTGTTCATGCAGATGAGCTAATTCTTTGCATTGTAGCTTTGCTGTGCGCTCATTTCCTCCGCAGCAACTGGAAAGCGGTTTGCTGCAAACGGACCTTGCTGACGTTTGCCGTGTTGCCAGGTTGCTGTCTCGGGTCCGGCTTTCCTCGACCGAAGCTCGTACTCGCCCTACTTCTTCTACGGCGCCTGCACCGCTATCGGCGTCGTCTTCGGATACCTGTACATGCACGAAGGTGCGGACGTTCCCTGTCTCACCCCGAGAGACCTCGCTCACATGATTTGCGGCGTGCTTCAGTTCGCGGCCAAACTCTCGAAAGGTACGTCTCCTGCACCACCTGCGCGAGGCGAGTCGCCGACAGTGCTGACTGCCTCTCCTGGTGCAGCATCGACGCAACCTTCGAAGGCTCCGCCGTCGCCGTCTCTCTCCCCAAGGTCTTCCGCGCCGCGCGCCTCACCGAAGTGCGCCAGCGCAAGAACAGCCGGTCGCAGTCGGCCACCCTGCCCGGCGAGACGCGCGCCGACCTCCGCGAGCACTTCAAGATGGACGCGATCCGCGAGACGAGGGACGAGTCCGCCGTGGACGACTAGACGGTAGAACACGCTCTTTCCCCTCGACTTTTGTGCTTGTAGACCGACTTTGTAGACTTGGCTTGCTCCGGCTCCCGCCCCGTAGATCGCCTTTCGCTCACCTCGTCTTCTTAACTGTAGATAGAATGTTGCACGTTTCCGAGCGGTAGGACCCTTGCCTGACAGGTAGAAAGTGAAGAGGATCTCTGAACACTGAGCGATTGGCATGTATCGAGAAAAGCGAACATTGCGGACAGTCTTGTACAAGCACCGTCGTCTGCCGACTGCGCTCACCATCCGTCCTCGACCCACCTCCCGTCGCCTCTGTCGCACAAGAACTTTCCGCGCCGCGCCTCATCCGAAATGATTCCGGGGCCGCCGCGCTTCCACCCAACCTGGTAGTCATCGAGCCCGTCGAGGTCGGTCCACCAGATGTCCGGGCATTCGCCCTTCCAAATCAGCGTGAAGCCGTATTCGTTGCGGACGCGGATGATGCGGTTCACGAGCTCGCTGCTGAGCCGGCGGAAGAAGCTGTCGGTGAGGATGACGACTTCGAGCGTCTCGCCGAAGTGCTTGATTTGGCGAATGAGCCCGGCACGGTCCGGATAGTGATGCCAAGGATAGTCGGGATCTTCGATATCGAGAACCGCGAGTGGGCAATTCAGGAAGAGGGCGAGGAGAGGAAAGGGGTCTTCGTTGAAAAGCTTCAGATGACGGAGGGACGGAAGATGGAGCGGTGGCGGTGAAGGCTCTTCGTCCTTTGTCCAGAGTTCGACGAACTCCAAAGTAGGGAACTGAGCCAAGGCCGCGCCGATTTGCAAGCGCTGCACATTGGACCGCCCGTCGCCGCCGAGTAGGAGCCGCAAGGAACGAAGAGGAAGCGAGATCTGCGCGAGCTCGAGCAGGATCGGTTGGCTTGATTCTCCATAGAGATCGAGGTGCGTCAGGCTCTGCAAGCCCGCCAAAGCTCGGAAGGTCGGTTTGAGGTCGGCCCAAGATGCAGGAGGAAGGTTAATGACGAGATGTTGCAGACACAGGGGGTTGAGGTGGAGAAGAACGGGCAGTCCAAGTGTCGCAACCGGAAGGCAGATTCGCGTCAACTTAGCCAGGACTTTGTGGGCGAAGTAGTCGAAGGGCAATTCGTCGGCCGCGAGGAAGTGACCGAAGAGGCTGTCGATGCCTTCGAGAGCAGGCAACTGAGCGAGGACGCGATACAAAGCATCGCGCGTAGCGATGTGTTCCGTGACGGATAGGTGCAGAAACCGAGTATAGTACTGCTTGGTCTCGACGAAGCGGACAAGGCAACGAACCGATGGCGAGAGGTCGAAGGTGTCGAATCGGCGCTCGTCAAGGGTGATCGACTGCGAGCGAATGTGTCAGTCGTCGGAGCTGCCGTTCGCATGTCGCAGGGTCTTAGAAGGGTGGGAGCAACGCTCACCTTCCAGAAGATGGGCGCTGCAAGCTGGTGGCACTCACGGTCGACCTGAAGAATCGCCTCCAGCGTCGTAAGATCTTCCCAGCGGCCGTCGTCGATAGCCATCTCGATGATGAGCAGCTTGAGCTCGCTCGGGAGGCGGTTCCACAGCGTCGAGGTCTTCATCGCGGTGTCTCGAGCCAGGAGGAGCGGGGAGAAGGAGAACGACACGGGGAGCAGTGGGGACAAGCTGAGCCGCTTCGTGGCACTTTCTGGACGTGTCTGTGCTGCTGCACGGTCTGCACGAGCTGCGCGAGGGCGAGCACGAGGAAGTAGACGGCGCAAGAGATCAAGAGAATCCTCACCGCGACTTGAGTGCTCCCCACGTCGTCTTCGCGCCTTGCAGGACTCGCAGGCACTTGCAGAGCGCACAGAAGGTCTCTAGCTACCTCTAGGAACTCGCCGCTGCTCTCCCCGCTCCGTGCCTCCCTCTCCCGGAAACCCTCCTTCGACTCTCGCTCGCAGCTCTCTCCACCATGGGCATCGACCTCCTGCTCCTCCAGAACGACAAGGGCGGCGACTTTGAGGGCGTGTGCGCCTCGCAGAAGAAGCGCTTCGCCTCCGAGGAGCTCGTACACGATGTCCTCGCCATGTACAAGGACTGGACCAAGAGTGCGCCTCTTTCCCGCGGTACCGAAGCTCTCTCTTCTGTTGGGCTGACCAAACATCTACCGACAACAGCCCAGTTCGAGGCGCAGCAGCTCAAGAAGGATGTCAACAAGCTGCAGAAGGAGATTGGCCTCAAGATGAAGGTTCGTCCCGCCCTCAACGCCGGCATGTGCCGCTTTTTCGTGGGTCCATCGCTAACAGCATGCCGAACTCGTGCACGTGAACAGAACAAGGAGAACGCCGACGAGCTCAAGGCGCAGAAGGCAGAGCTGGACGCCCAGATTGCGGCTCTCGACGCGAAGGCACAGGAGACCGAGACGACCATGCGCAAGAAAGGCAACACGATCGGCAACATCGTCCACCCGAGCGTGCCGGTCAGCGACAACGAGGTGCGCGGTCCTTCTGGCTTGGAAAGAGTCGGACCGCTCGGCGTGCTGACCTTTCCTCTTGTGCCTTTGTCGTTCCCGTGTTCAGGACAACAATGCGGTTGTCCGGACATTCTACCCGAAGGACGCGAACGGCGACTCGGCACCGCCCGTCAAGGGCGCGGGCCTCACGATGAAGGAGGGCGTCCTCTCGCACCACGAGGTCATGTACCGCCTCGGCATGCTCGAGATGGAGCGCGGTGAGTCTCGGTACCTTGTATGTGCGCGCAGTGTGTGCTCACTCTCCTCGGCGTTACAGGCACGAAGGTTGCGGGCCACCGTGGCTACTACCTCGTCGGCGATGGTGTCGACCTGAACCAGGCTCTCATCTCGTGCGGTCTCGATTTCCTGCGGGCAAAGGAGTTCAAGAAGGTCCAGCCGCCGTTCTTCATGAACAAGGCTATGATGGGCAAGACGGCGCAGCTTGAGGAGTTCGACGAGGCGCTGTACAAGGTGCGTCTGCTGGTTTGGCCCGTGCCTCGGCTTGACTGACCCGTCTGAACTCCGTCTCGCAGCTCGAGGGCTCGAACGAGGACACGGAGAAGTACCTCATTGCGACGTCGGAGCAGCCCATCTCGGCCATGCACGCCGACGAGTGGTTCGACCAGCCCAACGAGCAGCTCCCGATCAAGTACGCGGGCTACTCGACCTGCTTCCGCAAGGAGGCTGGCTCGTCTGGCCGTGATGTCCTCGGTGTCTTCCGTGTCCACCAGTTCGAGAAGGTCGAGCAGGTGCGCCCACCGTCTCTCCAATGCACGGAACGTGAGCGGGTCGACTGAACAGTTGATCATTGCAGTTCTGCATCACCGACCCGTCCTCGTCGTGGGAGATGTTTGACCAGATGATCGCCAACTCGGAGGAGTTCTACCAGGCGCTCGGCCTCCCGTACCAGCTCATCGCGATCGTCTCGGGCGCGCTCAACAACGCCGCCGCCAAGAAGTACGACCTCGAGGCGTGGTTCCCGCACCAGGGCGAGTACAAGGAGCTCGTCTCGGTCTCGAACTGCACCGACTACCGTGCGTCCCGCTCCTCGACACCGCTGTCTTTCGCCTGTCTCGGCGGCTAGATGCTGATGCCCTCCAATTCGGCTCGCACAGAGTCTCGCAGCCTCGAGGTGCGCTGCGGTATCAAGAAGCAGGGCGACACCAAGAAGGTCTACGTCCACATGCTCAATGGCACGCTCTGCGCGACCGAGCGCGCCCTCTGCTGCATCGTCGAGAACTACCAGACTCCCGAGGTGCGTCGGCATAGTCTCTCCCATTCGGAAACACGAACAAGCTCACCTTGCTTACTTCTCGTTGTGCAGGGTGTCGTCATCCCCGAGCCGATGCGCAAGTACATGCAGGGCCGCGAGTTCCTCCCGTACGTGCGGGATCTGCCCACGACCTCGGCGGCAAAGCCGGCGAAGAAGAAGCACTAGTGGTTTTGTCTAGACGGGGGCGGCTCTTCGCAAGGTTCATTGGTTTCACTCGGATGCTCGCGTGTTGCCGGTAAAACGATAGAGTGGCATTGCGAGAGGCGAACGAAAGGGTGTAGCGCAAAGAAAGGGATGCAGCTGATACGAAGGTGAGGGGAAATGCGATGAAAAGGCACGAAACTACGTACAACGGAGGAGACGCCTTCCTTCTACCGGACCGAGATGCCCGTCTTGCCCTTGCGGCCGATCCCGTCATTCTCGTCGACCTCCTTGCCCGACAGCATGCGCCCTGTGCCGCCCATCCCGCCCTTGCTCTTGGCGGCGCAGTCAAAGATCTTCCAGAACTTGAGGTCCTCATCGCTGCTCGCGGTCGCGACTGTCGTCCCGTCGGGGCTGATGCACGAGTGGAGGATGCGCGTGCGGTGCGCGTGCGGGACGTCGGCGATCTTGGTCAGGGACGGGTACGACCACAGCGCGAGGTGGTGGTCCGGCACGCCGTGCGTCGACAGGAGCTCCTTGGCGTGCGGGTTCCACTTGAGCGACGTCACCTGCGACGTCGTGACGAGGCTGTTGAGCCGCGCAGACTGCGTCGTGTTCCAAAAGTGGATCGTGCGGTCGGACGAGCCGCCGCCCGACGCGAGTAGCGACGAGTTCCACGGGCACCAGGCGAGGGCCTGTGCAGACGGAAAGTCAGCGAAGGGTCAACGATTCTGAAGTCACTCGAGACTCGCCTTCACGGCCGCCGTGTGGTTCGTCTTGCTCATCTTGGGCGCGGTGGTCATGCGACCATCCCAGACGTTGACGACGTTGTCGTTACCGCCCGAGGCGAGCAGCTGCGATATCGGCTTGATAAGGAACGCATTTCGGCGAGACGACCCAAACTTGAACGCACCCCTTGCCCACCGCCCGACAACCCGCCCGCGATCTCTGGCCGCCACTCGAGCCCGCACACCTCGCCTCGATGACCCTTGAGCTGCGCGACGCAGTGCTGTGCGATCCGGACGTCCGAGTTCCAGATCTCGCCGCTGCGGCACCCGCTCGCGACGATGGCGCCGGACCAGCTCAGGCTCGGCACGCGGCTCGGGTGGCCCTGCATCGTGCGCACGAGCTGGCCTGCGCAGACGTCGTAGATCTGCACGGGACCCGACGCGAGCCCGACGGCGAGGTGCGAGCCGTCCTCGGTGAACTTGAGCGAGCACACGTACTCGTCGCCCTCGGTCAGGACGCTCGAGTCGGCGTTGGACCCCCCAACTTGGCACAGCTCGGTCACGTCGCCCGTCGCGGCGTTCCAGACGTAGACGCTCTCGGCGAGACCGATCGCGAGGAGGTTGGTCGACGACCAGTCGATCAGGTTCAGGTAGTAGTCGTCGAGCATGGCCGGCGCGTCGAGCACACGGTCTGGCTGCGTGGGGATGCGCCGTCGAGATGCGGCATTGGCAGCCGAGGACGAGGAAGCGGCGGACCCCTTGTTAGGCAGGCGTGCATACTGGGCGAGGAGGGAAGAGTGCTCTGTCTGGGGCGGCGGCGGCTCGGCGAAGAAGGAGAGGATGCGCTGGTCCGAGTTGATTCCGAGCGACTTGGACAGGTCAGCCGTGTGCTGAGCGTCTTCGGCGCTTTGCGGAGCGGTATCGGACCCAGACGACGAGGAATTGTGCAGGAGGATCGGACCCGTGTGGTCGCCATTGCCGCTCGTCTGCCGCGAAGGGATGTAGCGGTCGTACTGCGCGAGATTCAAGTCAGCATGTACAGTCTGCGTGTAGCAGTTCGGACGTACGTGGCGGCCCTTCTTGCTGGGACTACGCTTCGAGTCGCCCGCAAGCGCACTCGGGTCCCAGTCGTTGCTCACGACACCACTCCTGCCAACTCCTCCGCCTGCAGCCAGTCCGCTAGCCTTCGACGGACTCCCTCGCCGACTCGGCACGTCGAAGGTGCCCGTAAGGTTGCCCGTGTGGTCGTCGTCGCCCGAGTAGCGCGAGCGGGTCGACTTTGACGGGCTCGCGCTCGACTTTTTCCGGGTCGTCTGGGTGGTCGAGACAGAGGGCGCAAAGATGGACTTGGCGGGTGCACGGCTGGCAGCCTTAGCGCCGAGGGAGCGGGCAGGCGAGAGCGAGGGTCCGTTGAGGTTGAGTGAAGCGAGTGGGCGAGACGGCGAGTCGAGGAGGGCGCCGCGCGAGCCCTTGGTCGGAGAGCGAGACATTGCGCACACTATGAGCAGGCGCACTCAGCCCACAGCGGCAAGCGATGATCTAGACGCCAGACGAGCGGAAGCACCTGCGCGGGCTGGAGAGGACGGAGTTGACTTCAGGAGAGGCGGGAAAATGCCGCCGCATCCGGGCCGAAATGAAGTCGGAGCCTCTTCACGAGCTGCGGGCCTCGGCCTTGCTTCGCCTGCACTCGTGCCCCGGCGAGGAACCGACCACGGCACCGCCCTCCTCTCGTTCTTCTTGCTTGTACCGTCTCGCCGGAACCGCTTGGTGGAGCTTATCGCCGCACGCCACACCAGCGCACTTCCACGCGGGCGAGGAATCCGCTCACCTCGCGCTCGACATGGCCGCCGCGCCACCTTTCGCCGTAACAGACTCGCCGGCAGCACCGCACAGCTCGTCTGCTATCGTGGAGCCGACGCATATCGTCAGTACAGACGACGAGGGTGTGGGTGAACAGTTTGCCGATGCAGAGGAGAACGTACTGGGCGCGAACGATGTTGAGAAGGACGCTCCCGCGGAAGCACCTCGACCAAAGGTGCGCTCGCCTTGACCGCGCACTTTGCGACTCTCCCGCTGACGGTCACGTCACAGCTATCGACACATTCAAGCCAGCAAAGCCTGAGCTCGGCGCTCGCCGCAAGTTCTCTCGCCGACACTCCGACTGCCCGTGCGGGTCCACTTCCTCCTGCACGGCGGCCGAGTGAGACTGTCGCTCTCGTGGAGGCGCCAGACGACAATGAGATCGAGGCGCTCACCGAGGGAGCATCAGTGCAGCCTCGGGAGCGCAAGAGCTCGCTCACTCCTAGCGAGGAGAACCTCTTGTTCCCGTCGGCCAAGCCCGCCGAAGACCCGCGGCGTGCGTCGGTCGACGGCAGCGCGAGTATGCGCAGCTTGCGCAGCAAGTCGAGCAAGTCGGGCTCGGCAGCTCCGCGACCGCACGCTTTCGCGACGGCGAAGAGCTACTTCCCGCTCGTCTCCGATCCGAAGAAGCGCAAGGCAGACGCAGCGACATCTCCGTCTGTATCATCAACGCCGAACGATGCGCCGCTTTCGCCCGCGGTACCTGCCATTGGCCCACGTTCTGAGCTGCCGCGCGAGCAGTCGTCGTCCTCCCTCGCTTCCTCCACCGCACCTTCCCGTCAGCCCGTTTTCCCCACCATTGCGCCGAGTCGCTCCGCCGGCTCGAGCGCATTCCCGCTGGTCAAGTCGCCTGGAGCAACAACGACCCCGCCCGCTTCAGATGCGGCGTCGACCTGGTCCGGCTCCGCTTCAGCAGCTTCTCCCGCCCCCGCTCGCACGCCTTCCTCCGCGCCGACCCGCGCAACGTCTCCCCCCGCTTCTTCTTATGCACCCTCAATCGCACAAACAAACCGCTCGGGCGGCACGGCCGCAACTAAGCGCAGGACCTCGCAGCCCTTCGTTCCCTCCTACGTTGCCTCTCAAGCGCCTTCTTACGCCGAGTCCTTCTACGCGACATCGGCCGAGCCCATCGGGCCTACTTCGATCTTCGCCAACCCGACGCCGCAGCAACGCCCTCTCTCAGACCTCCTGCCGAAGAAAAAGCTCTTGGGCCTCTTCGGCGGGAGCAAGAAGAAGAGCGCCGCGCCAACGCAGGGCACCGCGGCAGCAGGGAGGGGCAAGAGCGCGCTGATCCTCGACGCGGCGCTCACGACGTCGCAGACATGGGCCGCGCATCGCGGCGAGCAGAGCCGCATGCCCGCGTTTGGCCCGCCCGCGGGGTACCGGCCTGCGCACCAGGTTCGGCGGCAGCAGGAGGAAGCGGCCGCTGCGGCTGCTGCAGCGGGAGCTGCCGTCGCGCAGATGGGAGGCGGCGGCGAGGATCCCGTCTCGCAGGCGGCGATCGCCGAGGCGTTTGCGCGCAACAGCGCGCATCAGCAAGGTGGCGGAGTCGGTGCTGCCGGCGTAGCGAGGCGGGACAGCGTCATGTCGATGGGGTCGGTCGCCGACATTGCTTCGCCGGCGAGCGGCAGCGGCGGAGCCTTTCCTATACGACGGGACGTTTTCGCGACGAAGCCGCGCCCCAAACCGAGCGCGGCGGGAGGAGCAGCCGAAGGTGCGGCAGGTCCGCAAGCTGTGCAGACGGGCTTGGGTATCGCTTGAGACGGACGGTTGGCGCGTAGATCTCGCAGACTTCCCCTACTTGTGCTTGTAGAACACCTCGCTCCGGTTCATGCTTCTGGTTGTTGTCGTTGGAATACAAAGCTCGCATGCTTTTTTTCACTGGTCGGATGTGAGTAGATAAAGTCTATTGCGCGTGCGCCTCCTTCCTTCGTCTACTAGGCCTCCTCTGCCCCATCTCGCGGCGTCGCCGTACCGCTCCTCTGCCTGCGCGACTCTTCTTCCTCTGCGAAGCTACCCGGAAGCGCATACTCCTTCAACGGCAGGCTCGTCAAAAAGCACGCGAAGCCAACGCCGAGGCCGAGGAGGAAAACGGCGCGCAGGGCGAGGCGGTACGACTCGCGCGCGGCGAGCTGCAGCACGGGAGGGAGCGAGCGGATCGAGGTCGCCACGTGCCGGATCTTGTCGATGATCTCTGCCGAGCCGGGACCGCGGATGCGTTGTGAGAGCTCGGAGGTGAGGACGGACTGGAGCAGAGAAGCACTTGAAGCGACGCCGACGACCTGGGGGAGACAGTGTCAGTCGAGAACCGCTTCCGACGAGCAGATGCGGCTTACCTGGCCGACATAACGGAAGAGGTAGGTCAAGCCCGTCGCGGTGGCCATGTCCGCGCGATCAACCGAGGCAATGAGAGCAACTGCAGTGCCGGCGAAATCAGAACACGCTCCGGAGATTGTTGAAAACGGTTCAGCTCACTCAGCGTGGCGGTGATGAAGGACCCGAAGCCGAAGCCACTCGGTAGGATGGCGAGCCACGAGTGAACCCAGCCGCTCTTCTCGGTGAGGAAGACGAACGAGACGAGCGAGATGAGCGGGAGAACGGACGAGGCGACGATGAGCCAGTAATAACGACCCGTGCGCCGGATGATCTGCGGACCGACGCTTTAGCGATTGCTCCGTACGGGCGAGTACAGCAGGAACGTACAAAGCCCGCGAACAACGAGCCTGCCGAGAGGGCAACCGAGTTCGGCAGCAGGTGCGCGCCCGCTCCCGAGGCAGTGTTGCCCTTGACGATCTCGAAGAACTGCGGGTAGAAGTACAGGATCTGGGGCGAGTGCACCCTTGTTAGCAAGCAGTCCAGTTGGGTTCCAGTTGATCGAAGAAACGCACCGAGAAGGACACGAACGAGGTCGTGAAGTTCCCGAGAGCGACGAAGAGGCCATTGCGCTCGCGAAGGATGCGCAAGGGCATGACCGGCTCGGCGGACCAGAACGCCTCGACCGAGACGAATGCGAAGCCGAAGACGACGAAGGTAATGAGCGGTACCCAGACGAACGGACTCGACCAGGGCAGGTTCCGGTCGTTCTTGTAGGAGAGGGAGAAGAGGAGCGAGCCGAGCTGCAGGGTCCGTTCACAAGTCAGCTCGACATTCCAGGCGCCGTTTCGGAGCATCAATTGCGCACACTCAGCACAAGGGTGAGCGAGCCCAAGTAGTCGATGCGGCGGATCATCTCGCGCTTGCTCTTGCCCTGTCCAGGAATCCGATAGCGCAGGTTGCGGAAGACGAGGATCGCGGCAATGAAGAGAATCGGGAGCTGGCCTGTAAAATCTGCTGTTAGTGGACAAATCGCAATGGTGCAAAGGATCGAACCTACCGAGGAAAGCAGTGCGCCATCCAAGCCGGTCCGAAATGAATCCGCCGAGAGGCCCGCCCAAGCCCGAACCAGCTCCGAACCACAAGTTGGCTGTGGACGAACCCGTCAGCCTTGCGGGAGTGAGTGAAGAAGCCGCCAACGCACCGAGACCCTGGAAGAGGGCGCGTTGCTTGAGCGGGATGAGGTCGGACGCGACAATTGAAGAGACGGCCATCAAGCCTCCGCCTGCAGCACGCTGGGTCAGCTCAGCTCGACCCGGCCAGGACATGCTCTCTAGACGCACCTCCCATGCCAGCGATGAGCCTGCCGACGAGCAGGGAAACCATCGAAGGCGCCAGCCCGCACAGGGCCGTCCCGCTCGTGAAGAGTGTCAAGGCGATGAGAAGCGCGGTGCGGCGCCCAATGATGTCGGCGAGGCGGCCATACAGCGGTGTGAAGGTTGCAGTGCTCAGGAGGTACGAGGTACCGAGCAGGCCGGCTTGGTTTGACCGCTTGAAAGAGGAAGAGACGTCCGAGATGAGGGTCGCGACCTGCGGATGTCGCGACACGTTAGCTCTCGCCGGGTTTCCAGGGGCCAAATTGCGTACGATGGTTCCGTCCAATGCCCCCAGCTGCGAGCCAATAGCCAGGTCAGCGCATTTCGTTGCAATCAGCTGGAGTGGGGAACGCACGAAGACGCCGAGCCACACGGCCACGAGGATGGCGTTGCGCTTGCGCGTCGGCAGCTTGGTCGGGTCCTCGGGCTCGTCATCGGCAGCGACAGGCGCGCGGTCGGCGAGGAGGGGCGAACGCTCATCGGGTCGAGCGGATGGTGCCATCGCACAAACAGTCAGAGGCGGCGCAAGCGACTCTGATAAGCAGTGGTAGTGAGCGGGAGCCCTTCAAGCGGCTCAGTCGTCTCGCAAGCTACTTGCGACGAGAGCAGCGCAAGCACGAAGGACGACCGCCTCCTCGTGCCGGCTCGGCCGACCGGAGTCAAACTCGCCGAAGTCGCTCTTTGCGTCCGTACGGCTAGGGCAAGCTTGCAGCGCTCTCACCAGAAACAGTGTCTCGAACCGGAGCAAAAAGGAGCGCAGACATCTCTTCCCGTACTTCCGCTTTCGACTACGCTCGCGAGGCAAAGCTGGCATTCCCAATCTTCACGAGCTCTTCCCCGCCGCCTCCTGTTTGACCTTGTACCTCACCAGCTCGAGCGCCGTATTGGCGTCCTCGCGCGCGCTGTGCCCGACCGTGGGATCGCCCGTTTGTACGAACTGCGGAAGCGAGATCTGTGGTGAGCGCTTGCGGCAGGGAGCAGTAGGGGGACAGGCCGACCTTGCGCAGTACGTCTTTGGCCAGGTTGCGGAGGGAGTGGCGGACCGTGCCGCCGGCGGGGTGAGGGAAGAGCTGCGCGCAAAGTCGAGGTTGAGGACCAGCCGGTTAAAGCGCGACTCATCTGGGCGACAGCGGGTGGACGCACTATCGCCGTGTCAATGACCTTGTCATGCACCAATCTCAGCGCCTTGAGGTCGTTCTCGACGCCATGCCCGACAAAGATCGTGTCCTGGTCGACAAACTGCGCGAGCGCCCTCCTCACTCCAGGCACGTCGAGCACCGCCTTGTCCAGGTCGCCCTCCTGCACGCCGCTGAAGCGCGTGTTGAGGTCGAGCACGGCGACGCCGGGTGGATGGCGGACGTGCTCGTCGAGGAGGACCGAGCCGGAAGAAGAGAGGACCGTGACGCGTGCGAGCGACATGCCCGACGTGGTGTAGATCATCTCGCAGTCGAGTGCGACGATGTCGACGGCCGGAGGGAGATCGGAAGAGGCGGGAGGGCGGAGCTTCGAGGACGAGATGAAGGGAACGCGAGAGTGGAGAACGGCGGGGTCTTCGTCCTGCGCATCGCGAGTCAGCGTTATTGTCGTGACAGGTCGCGATTGCGCAACGCACCTTGAAGACATGAGGTCCGACTTGACAAGGTGCTGCAGCGACTGCCGGACAGCAAGAGTAGACGCGCTGCTTTGTCCCTGTTCGCGACGAGCAGGTCAACCGTCGACTCCGCGTTGGGGCCAGGCGATCAGATGTCAGACGCACCTCCAATCTTCTCCGTCACCATACGTCCAAAGTGGTAGTGGCACGCCTGCCGGTCGTCCTACGCGCAGGTACACCCGTCATCAGCGCGACCTTCTCAATCGCCGTCCCGCCCACGCCAGAAACGCACCTCGTCCAGCTCGCTGCGCACCACAAATTCCTTCTTGCACCGGTCGCAATTGCGCGGATTCCCCTTCTCCGTCAACGCGTCTCCGCCCGGCCCTGGCGGGAGCTCGACGACGTAGTCAAACTCGCGCAGCCGGTCCTTGGCATGCACGAACCTCGCGACCCTCGCCCGTGTAAGCCGCCCCTTCTCCTCCTCTGCGAGTTTGGCGACGCGCGCCGCCTCGTCCTCGAGCGTGCCCGTGTCGTCGAGCGAGCGCGCAGGCGGGCGCTTCTTGAGGCGCGCGAGGGCGCTGATGACGCTGTTGCGGTACGTCGCCTTGGTCGCGCGCGAGAAGAGGTGCTCCTCCTGTGCGAGCGAGTGCTGCGAAGCGAGCTGCTGCCGGAGGGACGAGGGGAGGATGCCGGGGGTGTAGATTTCGAGAAACCTGCGGCGAGCGGAACGCGGGTTAGGAACGTTGCAAGAGCGGGACGACACCGGAGGGCGCACTGGTTGTACAGCGCGTTGACCATCTTTTGCCGGGTGACTGTGGGCGTGTGTGCCGTGCCCTTTGGCATCGGCAGACGCGGCGGACCCGCCTTATGGTGAGAGAGGTGCCAGTCAGCGAAGTCTGAGCAGGATCAGGCGAGTACACGCACATTCGGCAGGTCGTCGAGCGTCACTTTGGAGCTCGAAGCACGCGAAGCGCCTCCATTGGTCGCCGCAACGGGGCCAGGGCGGCTGGCAGGCGAGGTCGAGGGAGCGGAGGTGGGGTCGGAGAGGCCGACGAGCTGCTTGACGCGCTCCTGGGTCTGCTCGGCGCGCGCAGCCTTCTTCGCAGCAGTCACTCCTCCTGCCGGGCTGGCAGCTGCACGCTTCTGGGGGACAGTCGGGGCGGGAGCAGGCGCTGAAGCACTCTGGGCTGATGGCGGGCGGGAGCGGGGCGGAGCGTGCGAGCTGAAGAGGCAGTTGGGAACTCTGCACGTGCTCCAGTCGGGACACAGCCCAAACAGCCTCGCAGTCGGAAACATCGCCTCGCGCGAGCACACGGCGGCCGACAAGCGAAGAGCGACTCTCTCGGGCTCCTTCCGCTTTGTCCCCCCGCCCAGACTCGTGCAGAGTGACTCTACTGCTGCCAGTATGCCTGTGCTAGACCCGCAGGCTATCGAGCATGCGCCTCCAGCTCGTCCTGACGAAGCCGGCCCCTCCTCCTCCTTCTCCTCGACTTCCCCACGTGCCGACGACCCCGCGCCCATCCCGCGCGACGGCGACGAGACCATCGCCTGCCTCCCCGCGACGACCGCCTCGGACGGCTCGCGCGTCGCCGTGTGCCGCGTGCGCCCCTCGAAGCGCGTCCTCATCCCCCCGCCCCAGTTTGGCCTCGTCGAGGAGGGCCTCTTCCGCTCGGGCCAGCCGGGCGAGCTCAATTTCTCGTTCCTTGAGCGTGTCGGGCTCAAAACCGTCCTCTGGCTTGCTCCCGAGGCGCCCAACGAACCCTTGTGCGTCCGCAGCTGTGAAGCCGGGCCATGCAGACGCAGCTCTCGCTGACTCCTGGCGCTGCTTGCTCTTGGTTTTTGCATCGCACAGCCAGCAGTTCGCCCGCGAGCACTCGATCGCGCTGCACCACCTCGGTGCCGACGACTACGCAGCGACGTACGACCCGCTGACCGAAGACACGGTCCTGCACGCGCTCGACCTCATCCTCAACCCGGACAACGCGCCGCTCCTCGTGTGCTGCAATCAGGGGCGCCACCGCACGGGGACCGTCTGCGGCGTGCTGCGCAAACTGCAGAGGTGGAACCTCGTGAGCATCCTCGAGGAGTACAGGCGGTACGCCGGGCCAAAGGTGCGCGTGCTCAACGAGCAGGTGCGTCGTCCCTCTCGTAGTGTCAGCAATGGCCCACTCTGAGGCCTGAGGCTGACTGCCGTTGTACTTTGGGTGCCGCACAGTTCATCGAGCTCTTTGATGTCTCGATCTGCCAAGTCCCGCCGCTGCCTGCGCAAGCAACGGCCTGAGCCCTCCTGCGGCGCACTCTCTCTGTAGCATTCATAGCTTTCGTCCATGTTGTTGTACTTCCGGCGTATCTTTACTCAGCGTCTCACTTCCACGAGAGCTGTTGATGGGGTAGCGTTACAACAACTCGGATAGTCCCTTACAGCCCGACCTGCGCATCTAGTGCCTCCAACTGTGTGCGCACAAGAGCGAGTCAGCACTGAAATCTCGCTGTATGCGACTCGGCGTGTCGGGCTGCGTCCGACGAAGCCAAGTGTGCTCAGAGGTTCGGCGCGCACGCACATCTTGACCTTCTTGTCCCGCCCGCCGCTCGCAATCTTGTCAGCGACAAAGTCGACGCAGTACACCTCGTCCGTGTGCCCGGGGAGGTCGACGCGGATCTTGTACGTCTTGAGGTCCCACAGCTGTGCGGATCAAACCCGCCATGACTACTCGTGAGCGTCCGATCGAGAACGTCGAGTGAGTCCACCGAGTTGAAACGCACCTTCAAAGTCGAGTCCTTCGACGCCGAGACGAGCATGCGAGAGTCGGACGACCACGAGATGCGGTAGACGGCAGCGACGTGCCCTCGCAGCGACGCGATGAACCTGGATAGAGGAACAAGCACAGTCAGGATCAAGACCGCCAGTACGAAGCTCTGTGACCGGGCGGATCTCGCATCGAGGGCACGGAGCAGACCGCGCTCTGGAACCCGACTCACTTGCCCGTCCGCCCGTCCCACAGCTTGACGGCATTATCGAACCCAGCGCTCGCGATGAACCTCCCGTCGGGGCTGAAGGCGACATGGTTGACCTGCTTCTGGTGGCCCGTGAGCCGCGCGACGGGCTTCTTCGGGTTGGCCGCGGGCGGGTTGGCGTTGACGGGCGGCCACAGGAAGAGCGTGTGGTCGTCCGAGCCCGTGATCATCTGCTCCGGGTTGCGCGACGTAAAGGCCTGGTAGCGCTTGAGGGCGAGCTGCTTGGCTGTGGCGGGGGAAGAGAGTGTGTGAGCGAGGTCGCACTAGCGAGATGAGAAGGTCGGCGCGAAGTGCAGACCCACCTTCCTCGTCGCTTGTGGGCGCCTTGGCATGGTGGTCAAAGGGACCGGTGCGGAGGAGAAAGTCGGTGTTGAGCGCCATCGTGTTGACCCAGTGCGCGTGCTCGCTGAGCGTGCGAATCAGCTTGCCCTGCACGCGGTTAGCGAAGCGTGAGTCTCCGATCCCTCAGCACAAGCGAGGCCAAGGCTCATGGGAGGGGCCTCGAGCGACCACATGAGCCAGGACACCACGCCGACTCACGTCTTTCCCGTCCCACAGCTTGACCGTCCGGTCGCTGCTCGCCGTGTAGATGACGCCCTCGCCGCCCCACCGCACGACGTTGACGCTCGCCGTGTGCCCTCCGAGCGAAAAGTCGAGCTTGCGCGCCTTGGCGTTCCACACGCGCACAGTTCCGTCCTTGGACGAAGAGGCGAGGCGGGGCGAAGAGGCGTTGCTAACCGCCGGCGAATCGACGAATCAGTCAAGGGCTCGCAAAAACGGGAGCTCACGGCAAGGACACGCAACGCACACATGAATCGGCTCCCACGCCAAGCTCGTGATCCACTTGGAATGGCCCCTCATCGGCTCGCCGACCTGCTTCCCGCTCTTGGGGTCCCACAGCCGGATCGTGTTGTCCATGCTCCCCGTCGCGACCTGCCGCTCGAGCCCGTCCCACTCGACGCACAGGAGCCAGCCCGTGTGCCCCGCGAGCGTCGCGGCGGGCGTCTCCGAGTCGAGGTTCCACAGGCGACAGGTGTTGTCGCCCGAGCCGGTCGCGAGAAAGCGGCCCGTCGGGGAGAAGGCGGCGCAGAGGATGGGGGAGGCATGACCTGCGCGAGAGCGGGTCAGTCTGCCGGAAAGAGGGAGAGACAGGATCGTGAACGGCACGGAAGGCCGGGAAACGCACCATCGAGGCTGCTGCTGCAGCGCGTGATCTCGCGCACGCGGAAGACGGCCTCTGGCTCGCAGTCGACGACAAAGACATCTTCGGTGCTGAGCTTGTTGGCGTGCCTGGGGTTGGTCAGGAGGTCCGAGTGGATCGAGCGGGCGATGGGCAGCCGGAGGCCCTCTTCGGGCGCGGCGGGTGCGTCGCCCTCTGCGGGCGGGGCGGCGGTCGAGGGCAGCTGGAGGTGGAACGAGAACGGAACGGGGTCTTCGGCCTGTCACAACGAGTCGGAGTGTCAGCTTGCCTCGCTTCATGCGCTGAGCGAGTCGAGCAGGCGTCGCTCGTCGCAACGCACCGTCCCGCGCAGGTTGTTGACGAGCAGCTCGAGCCCTTCGCGCCCCGTATCGGCAGGCAGCGACACAGCCGGCCCGAGGAGCGTCCCGTCCTGCGCGTTGCGGAACTGGACGATCACGGCCGGGACGGGTCCGGACGAGATGGCCTGCGCGGCCACTGCGCCGGGCGCGGTGGTGCGCTGGCGCTTGGGACGAGGCGGAATCTGCGTAGCCATGCTTCGCTAGCGAGCCGGGCGACGAGGCAGGGAGAAGTGGGGGAGACCCGACCAAGCTCGAGCGATGAGGCGGCGGCGGTGCAGCGTGCAATCTCCACGGACACAATGCTTACTCCTGCGCGAGTTGAAACGGCGTGCGACGGAAATTGCAGTGCTAGTACAAACAGGAAAACTCGGCAAACCAACGAGAGAGAGCAACAAACGGCAGCGACGACCTCCCGCCCTCCCTTCTTCTCGCCCAGTCCGGCACTCCAATACGGGGAGCGCCTGCAAACCTCTTTCTGCCCGCAGCAACTAGCCGATGGCCTGGTCGGGCAGGCGCTCGATCGCGTAGCGCTTCTTGGAGATGTACATGAGCTGCAGGGCGCTAAAAACGTGAATACGCTGATCAAAGAGGCACTCGGAAGCTCCGCAAGCAGGCGCGCACAGCGGCACACCTGCGCCGAGCACCATCCAGTCACGCGGAACAGCGAAAAGTCGACGCACCGGGACACCAGGCACCTTTCGCAACCTCCGCCTCAGCTGCCGGTCGCACGTCGCGACGATGTAGCACCGGTGCTGCGTGACACGATTCACGATGCAGTCGTCGGCGTAGGTGCCCTTGTGCGAGCAGGGCAGGCGCTCGAAGCGCGGGTCGCGCGCGACGCTGTTGTGAGGCGGTACGGGGCAAGGCAGATGGCGCGAAAGGGTGGAGGGCAGTAGGGTGGGCGGGAGAGAGGGGCCAGTGGGGCAACCATGCGGTGGAGGTGAGTAAATCGTCAGCACCGTCTGCAGTAGCTGGAGAGACGGTGGCCGACGCACCGCAACGCGAGACGGTACTGGTGACCCAGCTTCTCGAGCTCGGCAAGGACGCAGTCAGAGATGCAAGGGATCGCTGTCAACGATGACCGGATCAGTACATATCGGGAAGGCGAGCAGCGGAGCGCGACGGACCCTTGGCGTAAAGGACGTCCATCATGGCCTTGACAATGTCGACGCGGTTCTCGAGGCTGAGGTTGATGAAGTTGGTGTCGACGATGACGCGGTACGGCGGGACGAGGGCCTCGTTGTGCGAGAAGAAGAGCGAGGTGGGCATGGCGTCACTGCGGTCGAGGAAGCGGGTCAGGGTCGGGAGCGGGAGCGCCACCAGGACGAGCGAGAGGGGCGGGCGTACACGCGGTTGACCTCCTTTTCCTTCTTCTCCTGCTCCTTCTTCTGAGCCTTCTCCTGGTTCTGCTTCCTGTATGTGGCACAACAAGGTCAGCCTGCGAGCGAGAGCAGGACGACATGACCTCGTCGCGAGCGAGCGAGTCGTCCGGGGGTCCCACCTCGGCAGGATGGGCAAGGGCCGGCTGAGCAGGGCAAGAGAGCGGGAGGACGCACAGTCGCATGTCGTTCGGGTTGAGCATGCGCTTGGTCTGGGCGAATGCGCGCGTCTTTCGCGAGGCACTCGAGGATCCTCCGCGCCCCATCGTGGCGGACTGGTCGGTGCGTATTCGTGTGGGTTCTGGCGCTGTCTTTGAGGTGAGCAGACGCAGCTAGCAGCGCTTGCTCGTGCTCTGCTGGGATGGAGACGGTGGAAGCGGGGCTGCCGGTGCGCTCGTCGAAGCTCGAAGGCGGTGCAGCCTCGACCCCCGACTCTGCGCCCTCTGGCTGGGGGTGTGGGCTAGGCTGCATAGACTCTGCTGCAATCGCTGTGTGCTGCTCTGCTTGATCGGCGTGCCCTCCCGACGATGCGATGAACCAGGTCCGCCCCCGCTCTCCTCGCTCAACGTGATCGGGCCTCGTCGAGCTGACACGGGCACTCTGACGGGTTGTTGACACCACGCAGGACATCCTTCCACACGTGCCAGCCACGCTGCCCGTCGTCGTCCTCGACTACGTCCTCGGTACCCTCACCCATACCTCTCCCGCCCGACGACGAAGCGCCCTCGTTCTCGTCCTCGTCGCCCTCTTTCTCGGCGTGCAAGTGCTCGGGGCACTGCGATCTACCCTCAATGCTCCCCGGATACCGCCCGTTCCGCAATGGGAGCTCGACGACGCACTCGCAGCCGCCTATGTCCCGACTCCCCCCACCGCCCAGCAGCGCGCCAACCACCTGCGCCTCTCGTCCCTCATCGAGTCGCGCAGGTCGGCCTACCCTGCTGCACTCTTCACCGAAGCGGCCCTCGCCGCCGAGTCGAGCCCCGTCGTCGGCGTGACGGCCGTCATCCTCCACTGGAAGCGGCGAAAGGGCCTCGACCTCGTCCTGCGGCACATCACGCGCTATCCGTTCATCCGCGAGGTCATCGTGTGGAACAACCGCCCCGGCGTCGACCTCTCCGTCGAGGTAGGCCCTCGGCATGCCCAGCTTTTGTCGTATCCGCGACGCTCACTCTTGTCTCGCATACTGCAGACCATCACCCTCTCTGCCCCTCCCGGGTCCAGCCTCCCTCTCGCCGAGCTGCGCATCGTCAACTCGCCGTCCAACGTGCACGACGCGGGCAAGCACCTGGCGTGCAGCATGGCCTCGCACGAGCACTGTTACTTCAACGACGACGACTGGCTCAACGTCTACATGGACACGACCTACACCAAGTATCTCGAGTGCTGCGCGGGGCGAGGCAGCGCGGCGGGTGGTGGGCGGATCGCGAGCAACACGCTGCCGATCATCCACCTCGAGCACCGCCGATGGCGCTTTGACAACCCGAGTGCGTCTCTTCTTAGCGGTGCTCAGGCATGCAGCAACGCGCACTGACAGCTCGTTCGTGCACTCGCGCAGCAATCGACCTGCACACGGGCTTCACCTGGCTCGGCACCGGTTCGTTCGCGCCGCGGCACCTCTCGCGCCGCTTCATGCAACAGCAAGCAGCGACGCCGCTCGCGCTCTCGCGCGACCAGTCGCTCGTCGCCGACATGTTCTTCTCGCTGTGGACCAACGCGTACCCGGAGCAGATGCCCAACGACCTCGTCCCGATCGACGTCGAGGGCGGCGAAGTCGGGTGGAGCAGAGGCGTGGACCAGTGGGCCGTCGTGTACGGCAACATCGTGCGTTTTCACCACTTTCTCGTCATTGCAGTTTCCCGTTGTCCTCATCGCTTTCCGCGTCGCAGCGCTCGGCCGTCCGCACGCTCTACACGATCCTCTCCCTCTCTTCGCCCTCTCTCGTCCCCGCCCTCTTCCCCACCGCCCCTCCGCCGCCCGAGTCGCACACGCGCGCACCGTGCGCCAACGACGCCTGCCTCTTTGTCACCTCGCTCACGCCCTTCCCGCCGCCGTCTGCGCTCCGCACGAGCTACGCCGCCTCGCCCGCGGGGAGCCGCACCGGCCCGGGGAGCGTCCTGGGCAGGGCGTGGCGCGCCGTCTCGCGTCGCGGCGGCGGGGGCAACGTCTGGCACCTGGACGGCGGGGCCGAGGTGCGGAGCCACCGCGTGTTGCTGCGCGAGCGCGAGAGGGAGCTCGAGAGCACCGAGGGGCCCGAGCGCGGGTTCGACCCGACGAGGAGGGGGTGGACAGTCAGGGAGCACGAGGCGCGGTTCAGCGAGCTCGAGAGGGAGGATGGGAGGCCCGCGGGAGGGAGGGAGAGCGCGTGGCCAGGGGACGAGTGGTGGATGCGCAACGGCAGCTGGCACCTCGCTGTTGATGGCAGGGGGACCGACACGTGCTGGGAGAGCTTCCGAGGTGCGGCGCGGATCGTTGGCGTTCTTCTCGTCGTCGAATCGGCAGTTGACAGCTTCCTTCTCTTCTCGCAGCGCCCGAAGCGGACGACCATTTCGGCCTGACGCTCGTCAAGCCTCGCGCCGTGCGCCAGCTGACCATCATTGGGTCGCCTGACCTCGCCAACATTCGCGGGTGGGAGGACCTGAATGGCGGAGGTGACAGCTGGGAGGTGCTGACGGTGCGAGGAGACGGGACCGGTGGATGGGTGCGTCAAGCGCGCAGTGCCTCTGCCTCTCGCTCCCTGCCAAGCCGATCCGAGACGCTGAGTTCGGCTTGACTTTGACGCAGGAACCGCGCTCGCTGCTCTCTCGCCCGCGCGTCGTCCCGCTCTCGTTGTCGCTCGTCTCGGTGACGCTCTCGCTCGACCCGATCCACACGCCGACGACGTACGCGCTGCGGGACGAGGGCAACTACGAGGTCGACGAGGAAGGGCGAGAGGTCGCGATCCGCAAGGTCAAGATTGTGTCGCGCGGGCGCAAGCGCGAGCGGGTGCGCGTGTGCGCGTGGGAGCTCGACGGGTGGAAGTTCTAGACAGGTAGTTAGACGGCTTGTTGTAAAAGAGGGGGACTTTGCTTGCAGGTCAGGGAACCAACGGCGTTGTGCTGCGCAAGGGTGCAGGCACCCTCTCTCGAGGTGCACCGCCTCGGCGCGTCGCTCGGCGCTTCCGCTTGTTCTTGTCCTTCTCGCCACTCGCAAAGTACTGCAGCTTGTAGTGCACTGCAACTTGCCCCATCCTAGCACACACCACACATCCCCGCCCGAACGCACCATGCTCGCCCGCGCCGCCCTCGCCTCGACCGCCCTCCTCGCTGCGTCGACCGCCGTCTCGGCGCAGTCGACCTCGGCCGGCGACCTGCTCAGCGGCGTCAGCAACCAGTGCATCCAGGCAGTGTCCAGCCTCGCCCTCGGCAGCGAATTTGCGACGTGCTCGTCCTTCTCGTCCCTCTTGACCCTCGCGACCACTTCGGGTTCCGTGATCGACCCCGTGCGCCCTCCTCTCTACGCGTCTTTAGCTGGCGACGACGCGTGTCTGAGCTTTTCTGACCCTGTGCCACCGCGCCGCGCTCGGCAGATCAACTCGTGGCTCGAGAACCTGTGCTCGCAGGAGGACTGCAGCGACGCGGCGATCCAGAACGCCACGGCGGTCATCAACCAGGGCTGCGCCGACTCGACCAGCGCCATCGTGGTGCGTTGCGCGAGCCACTGGCTTACTGTGTTCTGTGACCCGAGCCTGACTCTCTTTGTCCGCACACTCCCCTTCCGCGTCCCATTCAGACGACGGGCCGCTCGGTCGTCGCCAACTTCAACCAGGTCAAGGAGGGCCTGTGCCTGCAGTACACCAGCAACTCGACCTTCTGTGTCACCGACCTCCTCACCAACCTCCAGACGGCACTCGGCCAGGACCTCTCGATCTCGAGCCTGACCAACCTCGACACGTCGAGCCTGACCAGCGTCCCCTCCTCGGCCGTCTGCACCGACTGCACGCACGGCCTCGTCACGAAGCTCTCGTCGGCGCTCGAGAGCGACTCGACCGTGTCGAGCAACAACGGCACCATCACCGACGCGCTCGCGTCCTACTGCGGCGACTCGTTCACCGACGGCGAGGTCCCCGACTCGGTGCGCGAGGCCTCGGCCAACTCGACCAACAACAGCAACGTCACGAGCCAGCCGCTCAACGGCGCATCGATTGCCGCGGCCGGCGTGTGGAAGGCGGCCGGCGGCGCGCTCCTCGGCGTGGCGGGTCTCGTCGCACTTGCCTAAGCAAGCTTGTGAGAGTCTCAGGAAGAAGGTGGGAGTGGAGAATCAGACGGACAGGCGTGAGGGAGGCAGGAGACGCCTGCTCAAGCATAGACACTTTGTTTCCTCTCTCTCTCGTCATCGCAGCTTCGCACACGTTACCCGACTGTCACGATGCAACGCACTCGTTCGATCGCTTCCGCTACGGCTCTAGTGCTGGTCTGAACTGCGCTCATCGCGCTGCACAGCGGAGGCTGACGGCGAGGCTGACGCTGAAGCCGCTGAGTTGCCGACGGACCTTCCGCGGCTTCTCCTCTGTGCGTTCGTTCCGTCGCCGCCTCTCCTCTCTCCTCTCGGCTCTGCTTCCTCTTGCGCTTGTGCTGGCTGCATTCAGATGTACGTCGGCTGCGGCTGTCTCGTACGCGTAGCCGCGTGCTTCATCGCGCCCATCGGCGCACCTCTCTCGGTGCTCTGCCTGCGCGGAGCGGATTGCTGGTGCATCGTGTGAGTCGACCTCGTTGCTTGAAGCTTGGACTGCTGTTGAGGCTCGACATGCAGTGTCACCGTCTGCGTTGTCATCGGCGTGGGCCTCCTGGCTGCGCTTCGAGCTGCCGTCGGACAGGGGTGGTACGTCTCTGTCGGCGCAGGACTCGGTTCGTGGTACGGCCTGGCAGTCATCAGTACGTCTCGCTGCTCTTCCGCTCCTCAGGCAGAAGTACTGACCTCGCCATCTCTTCGCGCGGCACAGTCGCCATCATCGCCATCGTTGCAGTGCGCCAGCTTCTGTGCCGAGACGCAGCATGAGCCTGCTGATTCCGCGAGCACACAGCATTACAACACGCACGGTCCAGGCAACGCCCGCTACTTCTCCATTGAAAAGCAGCCGCTCCCTCCACCCGGTCGTCGCCGCCGTGCTGCGCTCTACGCTGCAAACGGGGTACCCGCCGGGCGCCTCGGCGCCGAAGGTGAGGAGCAGGCGTTCTCGCTGGAGAAGCGGCAGAGGAGAAGCGGGAGGGAGACGTGGTCGAGCGAGAGCGAGGGGGACAGTGCCGAGGAAGAGGTGCGCGAGAGGAGGGCGCGGGCGGCACAGAGGACAGTGCGTGCTGCACGCCTTTTCCACCACGTTCGGTCGCTGACTGGCATATTCCGAGCAGCGTGACGAAGTGTGCTAGTTCTTTGCAATCAGGGCCACCTTCCGCACTCGCTCGCTCGCGTTGCGTCTGGTAAACCAGCTTCAAAATACTTGTCGGAGCTTGACAACGCCGATATGTCGCTGACGACGTGCCCGCGCGGCCACCTCGGCAAGATGTCAGCAGTGCTGCCCCTTGCGCAGCGACAGAACGCATGCGTCGCGACTCGTGCGGTCCCGTGGGCATGGGCGCCTCTCACTCTCGACACGACACGGAACGAGGACGAAGATTGGTGAATGACAAGGGGACGGAGACTGCATAGTAGACCAGTGAACGACAGAGGAGGCGAGGTGAGTAACAAAGGAGCGCAAGAAGTAAGTGCGTCCGCCCGGAAACTCTGAGGAAACGCCCTTGGAGAAAGCGCCCGCGCAAGGGCGCTGCAATGAGGAAAGGGCTAGGAGCGAGAGCGTGGGCAACGAAGCGTTGACAACAGGAAAGGGTAGTGAGGTCTAGAATCAAGCGTGCTGCTCGCCCTTGACCTGCTGGTGGGCGCCAACGAAGTTGTCCTCTGCGATTCATGACAGTGTCAGTGCTGCAGAGTGGGATGGCAGTCAGGGAGACGACGCACGGTCTTCGCCAGAAAGCTCCTCGAGACTCTTGCCCTTCGTCTCGGGAAGAAGGAGGGTCGAGAAGATGCCCGTGAGCATGAACAGAGCCTACAAAATGGGACAGGGTCAGGCCACAACGCCCGGGTGCACGTACGCAGACGTGTAGAGAGAATTTGCAAAGGATGCGAAACGCACAAAGATCTCGAGGATGTGCTTGACCCAGGCGTTCTTGCCGCCACGGTCCTTGAGCTTGAATGCCATCACCTGCGCAATGATGGCGCCAAGCTTGCCCGAGCCTGGACAGAAGTACAGGAGGTCAGGAGAGAGCTAGACGGGTCGAGCCAAAGGAGCAGGGCGTACCGGCCGAGATACCGTGCGCCGTCGAACGGTAGCGCGTAGGGAAAACCTCGCCAGGGATGACGAAAGTAGTGGTGTTGGGACCGACTGTTCGAAATGGTAACGAGAAGGTCAGCGGACGGCAGAACAGGTCTCGCCTCTGGTACGGCGGCGGCAAGTTGAGCCCTCCGCCGCTTGGTCTTTCCAGCTCCCGAGCAGAGTTACGCACAGTTCTGGAAGAAGTTGGCTGCAGAGGAGGAGCGCAATGCAGAGAAAGTCAGGACGGCCTTCTCAAGTGGGAACGGGACGGCGTCACGCACTCAGGCAATACAGGGCCACAAAAGCGCCGACGGCGTTCTCCTTGAGCTTGTCGTAGCCTGCGCCAAGAAGCAATGAAATAGAGGGCGGGGCAAAGAAGACAAAAGGAGCGGTGAGCGAGACGGGGCTAGTCGGAAGAGAGCCGCAAGGGCTATCGAAGGGACGCACCGAAGCCCATGCAGCAGAGAAGGATTGTGAGCATGGTGAAGCCCATGAGCTGGATAGGCTTGCGGCCCCTGTGAACGAAGGGAGAGTGAGCTAAACCGCAATCGCCGAAACGACCTCAGTCAGAGAAGGAAAGATACGCACCACCAATCGATAGTCGCAAAGGCAGCCCAGAAGCCGGGAATGAGACCAGCAACAACAAGGATGATGTTGCCAACAGCGTTGTTGAACAGAGTGTGATAGCGCTGCTCCTGCTTCGTGCCGGTCGTGACGGAGCCGTAGCCGATGGCGTTAAGGATGATCGACGTATTCAAGCCGAGACCGTAGAAGGCGACGTCGAGGGCGAACCACGAGTAAGCGGTGCCGAGGAGAACCTTGCCGTGCTTCCACTGGCCGAAGTGGTTGCAGAAGTCGCGCCAGGACGCCTTGGGTGCCTCGAGGTGCTGGACGACCGGCGTCGAGTCCTGCACGTAGCCACCGGTCTGAAGGAAGGCGTCGACGTCCGTAGCAGCCTGCTTGATGTTCCGCTCGACGTCCATGGTGAAACGAGGCGTTTCCGGCAAGGTGAGACGGAAGTAGAGAGCAACGGCACCCGGAACAGCCCCAATTCCCAAAATGAGCCGCCACACGGTATCGTAATGGCGGGCCCCATTGATAGGATCGTTGAGGATCGACGACTTGAAGGCAGACAGGGAGACGACCGCTACAATGGCGGCGCCAAGTTGACCCCATCCCTGCGACCAGAAGCTGGGGCAGCAAAAGTCCCGTGTCAGCTCTTATGCCGCTTGACACAAAGCACCACAGAGTGCAGAGCAAGGCAAAGGAGGACGCACGTTGCCGTCATCATGCGACCGCGGATGCGAGTCGCCGCAAACTCGCTAGTGATGACCGCGCTGAGCGGGTAGTCGCCGCCGATACCCACGCCCATCACAAAACGCCACATTACAAGGACGCCGATGATCGAGATAGCCGGGGCATGTCCAGCGACGGCCTGACCGAGCGTCGCAATGATGATGATGATGAGTTCGAGTCCGTACATGCGCTTGCGACCGACGACGTCGGCGAGGTAGCCGAAGAGGACTTGGCCGATGAGCGTGCCGACGGGCGTAGCAATCTTGAGGCCCAGGTCCTGGTTGGCGGTGAGGGCGCCGCCGTGCGACTCCATGTTGTAGACGTAGCCGATAGCCCCGACAGCAAGATTGATCGCGAAGATATCATAGGCGTCCGTAAAGAAGCCAACGCCGGCAACAGCGCAAGCCTGGAGAGGAGCGAGAGCAGGAAAGCGAGCAGGAGGAGGGAGGGGGAGGAGAAAGAAGGTCAACTCAAGATTCGTCATCGGCGGCCGGAACTGCGGCCAGTCGAACAATGTAGCTGTGACAGACTACACACCTTGACGTGGAAGAATGAGAACTTGGCGTTGTCGATTTCAGCGAGAGCAGCGCGGCGACGGGCGTTGAGGTCGACGCCGGCAGCGGCAGCGCCGTGCTGCAGCGACGAATCCGAAGCGATGGCCTCCTTTGTCTCGTACGACATGTTGAGCGGGTGTGTATGCGCAAAGAGGGCGAAGAAGAGAGAGTTGCGACAGATTCACGCGAAAGGGCGAACGAGGCGCGGCCCGTGCCAAATTCGGCGACAGGCCACCTTCAAAAAAGGCGGCGATCGAGGCCGTGAAGTCGGAGGCGTTTGCAAAGCGTGCGCACGTTCTCTATCGCTGTAGCGTGCCTCCTCCTCCCCAGTCTGCCAAGAACCGGCTCGTTCGGAGGAGAATCAGGACGCCGAGTGCTGCCAAGGACTCCTCGTATCTCTGTGCGCACTTACTGGATCGTTACAGGTCCTCTCAGCGCCTCACGCGACCTCAGGGGAAGCAGAAAGATCCAAGAACGTGCCATCACAGCAGAACGTGCGCTTCCCGTGCTGCGAGTCTCGACCCCGGTCCCGCGCCCTTCTCCTGAACAGGTGAAATGTCACATCCATGTTCATCTCGACACCGGCGCTAGGATTGGTGCTCGAGGCGCTATTCCCGCGCTTGACGTCGATCTTCGAGCACGTTGTCCGCTTGCGAGCGTGGGTGGGCCAGGGCAGACAGGCAAACTTGGCGGAGAGCGGGCAACGCCTCGCGGTACATATGCGACGAAGCGCACGTTCGCGGGCCATGCAGCTGCAGGCGGCCTCGGCGATAAATCACGCAGGAGTCCCCCGTGCCGTTGATATTGAAAACCATTGGCAGGGGTGCAGCAGTCCTCCCTACTGTTTGAAAGCAGCCACGCACCTCGACCATGCAGAGCACGACTCCATCTCGCATGCAATGGGTACGAGCTGCACGTGTCGTCCTCGAGAAGGGAAACCAACAATCCGCATGATGTCTTCTACAGCTTTGCGAAAGCGGCGGGATCTGACAGGGCTCGACAGGGCACAGCTACTCTTCAAGCACGCGGATCCGAGCGCATCGTATCACGCGATCAGCGCTCGTCTGTGCGACACTCGCATCGGCGCAAGTCGCCAGGAACAAGTGCAGCAAGAGACGAAAACGGGAGAACGAGGACAAGAGCATGGCAGGCACTCGTCAGCGGGACGCAAGGAGCGCACAGACACAAGCTCAGGTGCTGCACTGTAGCAGGCACAGCACCGCCTCGCCATCGCTCGAGCAGTGATAGCAACATCAACGAGGGAGACCCGGGCGAACTTCATCTCTTCGCTATTTTGCCGCCGTCTTGACGCACGATGGGCAAGAGCACAGCCGTGCGGCGCGACATCTGGTTCCGCAGCGCAAAGGAAGAAGGTCTGCATCTGCGTCCTGCTCCTCTTCGTCCAGCTCGCCGTCCTCATCGCTCATACCCTCTGCAGGCTACCGCGCCCGCTCTGCCTACAAGCTGCTGCAACTGGACGAGCAGTTTCGGCTCTTTGACCGAGTTGAGCGCTGTGTCGACCTTTGTGCGGCTCCCGGTGCGTTCGTCCCCTTCATCCTCCTCGTCGAGGCGGTGCAAGCTGACCTTCCGGGTGACACAGGCTCTTGGTCCCAGGTGCTGTCGAAGAAGCTCGAGTACGCCCCAGAAGTGATCACACACGCGAACAACGCTGATGTCGACGGTCCGCAGTGCGGCAACTCCAGCACCCGATGGCAGCGCTCGCATCGTCGCTGTTGACCTGCAACCCATGGTGCGCACCTCCCTGCTCTCTGCCTCGAACGAGTTGTCGCGCTGAAAATGCCCGTGTACAGGCCCCTCTGCCAGGAGTCGTGCAGATCGAAGGCGACATCACCAAGACGAGCACGGCCGAGCAGATCATCTCGCACTTCAAGGGCAGGCTAGCCGATCTTGTCGTCTGTGACGGCGCGCCCGACGTGACGGGATTGCACGACCTGGACGAATTCGTCCAGGCGCAGCTGCTCCTTGCTGTGCGTGCTTTCGAAGGTGCTCAGTCTCGTCCCCGCTAAATCGTCCCCCCGCAGGCCCTGAACATCACGCTGCACGTTCTCCGCCCTGGTGGCACCTTTGTCGCTAAGATCTTCCGCGGCCGCGACGTCACGCTCCTGTACGACCAGCTGCGGTGCTTCTTCGACCGCGTCACCTGCGCAAAGCCGCGCAGTTCCCGCAACAGCAGCATGGGTGCGTCTCAATTCGCCCCTGTCTGCGCTCGTCGCTTTTCTTGCGCTAACTGAGACGCGTTCCTCATTGACGCAGAGGCGTTCGTCGTGTGCGAGGGCTTCCGCGAAGGCTTCTCGCCCGACCTTACCAAGCCGCTCCTCGACTTCTCCTACTCGACAGCCGACGCGCCCCTTACGCCGAGCGGTGCAGCAAACGATGTCAAGGGCGCAATGCGCTTCATCGCGCCCTTTGTCGCGTGCGGTGACCTCAGGTGAGTTTGCTCGCCGAGCCCTGCTGTTTCCGGGGACATTGCTCACCATTAGCAATCGTAGTGGTTTTGATTCTGAGACGCACTACCCGCTCCTGTCCGACAACATCGCGCCCGAACCGCTGCAAGCGCCGACCGCGCCAGCGTACCGAGAATACTTCGAGCTCAAGCGGTGCGCTTTCCATTGTGCACGGGACTCGCGCAGCTCGCTGATCCAGCTCCGTGCTCACAGAAGCGGCGCTTTGACTACACCGCACCCCTGAAAGGCCAATTGGCTCGCTGCATCGCTCTCGTAGACCTCGCATTCGCCCCTGTTGTGCCCATTACTTTGATACTGCAAACGGATTTGCCCACGAGACGATAGGCGGATGCGGGAGGGTATACACACGAATGCGCGAAAGGGATGCAAGCTTGCAGATGACGCGGCTGAAAGCGGGGTGGATGCGATGAGGAGAGACGGTGAGAACAGGAGGGGAGGGGCTAAGGTACAGTGCGGATTTTCAAAGCGGAACGGAGTGGGCTAAGCGCCAGGCCCGTTGTAGTCCATCTTGCTTCGATCGGGTGCTGCGGAGGAATGGTGTGAGTGAGATGGGTGCGAGCGAAAAGGCGGGCGAGACGCACAGCTGACGCGGGCCCATTCTAGCGCAAGGCGGAAGAAATCTGTTGCGTTCGGGAAGTCAGTACCGCGACTCTCCACAGAGCAAAGATCGAGAGACGCACAAGCCTCCATGTCGGCGTATCGCCAGAAGCGCGTCGCATAGTCTTTGCCGTTGTCGGCGATCTGCTTGGCGAGCGCGTCGTGCGCGTTGCGCCCGTCGAGGTCGCCGGTGAAGAAGGCCATGATGTCGAACAGGTCGGTGTAGTCGACTTTGAGCGGGATGTAGCTGTGCGATGAGCGAAACATGGATGAGCTCGAGATGGGAGACGGGTCAGGGCGGGTTCAAGGGGACGTACTGTACCCACGGCTCGATCCAGTCCGCATACCTGTGAGCAAGCAGTGTTAATGAGCGCACGAGCGATTCAGATAGAGCGAAGAAACGCACCACTCGGGGAAGATGGTCGACTTGAGGACGGCACTGTTGCTCGACAGCAGGCGGTGGAAGCGACCAGACCACGCGTTGCCGTCGAGGTCGAGCAAGAACTTGTACTCGTTGGCCTCGTTCCAGCCAAACTGGCGCTGAAAGTCAAACAGCTGGCGCACGGCCTCGCACGACCCGTCCTCCTCGTCGCACTGGCCCTCGCGCCCCGTGAACGCAAAGTCGACGTACTTCTGCATGAGCGCGCGCGTGCTCACGTTCTTCTCGACGAGGCTCGGCACGCCCTGGGGCGTCTCGAGCCCCTCGCCCGAGAAGCGCACGCGCGACGAGCCCGTCTGGTCCTTGCCCATGAACCAGATGCGCACGCGCTGCGACGAGCGCCACCACGTCCCGCGGTCGAACCACACGCCCGTCGTTGAACCGCGCCAGACGGCCTGCGAGTGCGCCTTCTTCTCCCACTCGGGATCCCACGGCTCCTGGTCCCAGTACTGCTCGAGCGGCGTGAGGAGGATGTCCGAGTGCATCGTCGTCTTGGCGAACGAGAAGAGCGGGCGCAGTTCCTGCGGACGGATGCCGGGCCACGAAGTGAAGCCTGCGCATGTCGAGCGTGAGTCGAGGATCTGGGGACTCGAGAGGACAAAGACTTGCCGTGGAGGTACTGCCACTCCGGGTTCTCGCACATGTTCATCGTCTGCAGGTGGTCCGAGATGTACGACGGGCCGCGCGGAAGCGTGTCCGTCTCGAGGCCCTCGTACCACCTTCGCAGGCGCGAGTTGGGCGGGCACGCAAGCGGGAAACCCCACAACCTGCGATAGGTGAACGTCAGTCTAGCGCCTGACGAGTAGGTAGGTCATAGCGCACCCTGCATCTTCGCCGACATCGTCGGCCTCGTCGTCCGAGAGCACTGCGTGAAGCGATATTTTGAGTGGAGGCAAGCAAAGAAAGAGAAGGAAGCGCGACACACGCTTGCCCTTCTTGCCCAGCTCGACGTGCTTCTGCAGCACCTCGTGGTTCATCATGATGCTCGGCCCGTCGTGCGCCGACATGGTGACGTTGACGTCGGGCACCCACTTGACCCAGCGCTTCATGAGCGCCGCCTGGTCCTTTGCCCGTCCGTCCTTGGCGTGCTCGCCCGTAATGGCCACCTCGCCGCCCTGGATCACCATCGTGAAGGTCGAGGGGTCGACCTGCAGCCGCGCCGAGCGCGACGCGATGAGCTTGGGGGTCAGCGCCCAGAAGGGGAGGATGTCGGTGTACGTCTTGTCGAACTCGTCGATCAAGATCACGTCGTTGGCCTTGGCAAAGCGGAACCTGCACGTCACAGCGTGAGCGAAAGGGCTGACACGGCGAGGGAGGAAAGGGACGCACCAGTCGTCGAACCCCTTGGGCGGTTTCCGCCCGTGCCGCCGCTTGTACTCGCGCACCGCCTGCTCGAGCGTCTTGCTCTGCCGCGAGAGCTTCTTCTGCCACCGCTCCGTTGCGTTCTCGATCAGGTCGTAGATCGGGTGCTGCATCGTATGCGGCAAGAGTCGCGACGCTTCGAGCGCCGAGTAGGGCGACGAGTCGCTCGAAGGGTGGAGAGCGGACGGCAGGACGTAGAGGTGGCCGTTGTTGTGTAGGGTGTAATTGCGGCCTGTCCGGTCGTGTGCTGGTGCGTGTGAAGTCGGTGCCTGCCCGCAAACGAGTCGGGATCAGACGAGTGCGCCTCCGGTGCGCGAGACCAAAAATCACACGCACGATGACCATAGAGGTCTGCGGGGCGCTCCGCCAGCCCGGCCCCAGTACGCCCGTCATGGCGACGAGGATCCCGACAAAGAAGGCCGGGAGGAGCGCGACAGGATGCAGCCGCGCGCGCGAGTGCAGGAACCCGCCGAGGCCTGCGACACTCGCGCTTCTTCGTCGCCGCGCCGCCGATGCGCGAGGCAAGCCCGCGAACGGTGCATCTGCGTCGTCGTCCATGCCGAGGAGCGGGAGATGGACGGAAGAGTTGGCCGTGTGCCCGTTCGCCTGCCTCCCAGGCGGGTACTTTTCGCCGCTTGAAGCGCTCGTGCCCGCGCTGGCAAAGTAGTCGTGCGAGCTCGCACGCTCTGCCGAGGCTGGCGGGGTCGTCGGTGCAGCAGCCGAGCCGCTGGCGGCGGGGAGCGGATCGGGAGAGGGGTTGGCGAGGTCGCGGAAGGGCGCGTCTGGATTTGCGAGGGTAAAGTTGGGCGTGTTGGGGACGGCCCTGAAGCTCTGACGCTGCTGCATGCCCTCGTGCGAGCTGTGCAGAGGCGCGGTCGACGCGTTGAGGACGGGCGGTGCTGGCGCTGCTCGTCGCCGGCGAGGGAGGCAGTGCGCGGGTGTCTAGACGCCGTGACGATCAGCTGCACGGCAAGGCGTCGCGTTCACAGCAAGCACACCGAGAAGGAGCCGTGGCAGAGGGAGCGCCCAGAGTGATCGAGAGCCCGCGCAACCTCGACGGGGAGCTCCGCCAGAGGCAGCCGCCTTTTCTACGCGTTGTAAGAGATACGCAGTTGCAGTCTGGACGCACTTAGCTCGTACCCGACCGGAAGTCTGCTTGTTACAGTCAATCAGAATGCCGTCCGCAACGTCACGTGATGGCGTCCCTTTCCTTGCACCTTGTGATAGGACGCGAGAGGTGTATCGCGCGAACAAACGTACGCACGCGGTAGCATGTCCGCCAGGAAATGACGTGTCGCTCGGGTCGAGGACGGGGCGCGGAACGGACGCACGAGGCGGTGCTTTCCCTCGTCGCCGCTGCCTTCGCTCGCGCTCCTGTCGTCTGTGCTCCGTGCAATCACTCCAAGATGTTTGCTCTGATCGTGCCAGGTACGCACCGTCTTCCCGCGGTCTTCCCGCGTCCCCTTTTCGCTCTTTCCCCCGCTCACTCTCGCCGACCTTCTCTCGCTCAGGCCGAATGGTGTGCGTCGCCTCGCCAGAGTCCCGCAACGGGCAGAGCTGACTTGGTACATCTCAACTCAGACAGCCCATCGAGGCAGTGCCCGGAGCGGGCGACAAGTTTGCCGTCACCATCCCGGACGCACCCAGCCTCAACCACATCTCGGTCTTCATGACCGGCCAGGTTGCTTTCCCCGACGGATACGGTGCCACAGTCCACCTTGACATGCCGTGAGCTCCAGCGCGACATTCTGTGAGCTTGAACTTCAGCTAACCTCCCATTGTTCCCCTTGCTCCGCGCTTCTGCAGCGGTAAAGGGTGGGCCGTCATCGGCGGGTGCGTCTCGTTGCCTGGGCCTGGGATGTTCTACTGCCTCCGTCCGCCTGCTGACCTTCGAGGCTCCCACAGGCTGACAAACCAGAAGCCATCCGCCATCTTCCGCCTGCGCGGCACCTTCATCCCCTCGTCGGCGGCGCAAGCCACGACTTTTGGCGCAACAGCAACTGCCTCGACGACCTACACGCTCGGCATCTCTTGCGAACCGCTCGCAGCCGTCGAGGCGCAAGTAGCCGCCGTCGGGCAGACGACCGCAGGCGCTGCCGCCAACCCCTCCTCGTCCACCGCCCTCGTCCCCGCACAGTCCGCCGCCGCTCCGCCAGACCCGGTCCTCCTCGCGGGCCTCGTCGGCAAAAACCTGGTCAACGCCGTGTCGGGCTTTGCGCAGCCGCTGCCAGACGGTTCCGGGTCGTGGATCCCGACGCAGGCGTTCGACCGATGGTACCGGTGCGTATCCAGGTCCCGCGCCTGCTGTGACGCTGTTGAACTGACTCCTTCGCTCTGGCAGGGAATTCGAGCGCAAGCTGAAGACGACGGGCGTGGGTTTCTTGCTGAGGACGGATTGAGGAAGTGCGCTCTTCGCGCCTGTTGAATATTTTCCCTGTACTTTGTATGCACTCGCATTGCAGTAGAAGTCGTTTCCGCTTGAGCAGCGCGAGGCGAGCGGGTCGAGTTCGGAGGTCGCGTCTCGTCTCTTCGCGCGCTCCGGCTTGCTCATCGCCGAACTTGCTCCGCCTCGCCCGCCCGCCACCGTGTGAGCGAGTGTGTGTGCCAGTGCTGCACCTCCAGGATGGCCTCTCCGCTCGTCACGCCCGCGGCGTTCGCGACGCCCGTGCCCGCGTCGCCCTCGGCGCTGCCCGGTGCCGACCTCGTCGCCGCGCTCTCGTCGTCGCTCGCGCGCCTGAGCGAGGTCTCGTCGCGCGTGCCGGGCAGCGCCATCGTGTGGCGCTACCTCAAGGCGAGCCACCAGGACGACCCGTTCCGCACCGTCCTCGAGGTCCTCCTCGTCTTCTTCATCGTCCGCACGTACCTCATGGCCCGCACAAAGGGCGAGGACTCGGGCAAGAACTTTGTCAAGCTCAGCGAAAAGGTGCGCCGACGCGTTTCGGGCGAGAATGACAAGGCGACGAGCTGTTGTTGCTGCGCCGCACCTCGGCAACGGCAGATCTTGGCCAGTGACAGGTCGCCTGACTCTTGTTGTCCCGCACGTGCAGGAGATCAACGAGCTCGTCGCCGAGTGGGCGCCCGAGCCGCTCCTCCCGCCCAACCAAGAAACGCCTCTCCACCCTCCCATCCTCGTCGGCTCGACTGGCCCGCGTCCCAAGGTCATCTTCCCGCAGCCGGGTCAGGATCCGCACGACCCGGCGCACCCGCTCGCGCTCGATCAGCCGGGCAAGCAGGTCATCAACCTCGCGTCGGCCAACTTTGCCGGCCTCGCCGGACACGAGCGGATCAAGGACAAGGCGGTGCAGGCGCTCAGGCGGTATGGCGTCGGCAGTTGCGGCCCTTCCGGCTTCTACGGCACTTTTGGTGCGTCTCGTACGGTCGGCGGAACCGTGACACCGCGCTGACCGCGCTGCACGCAGACGTCCACCTCGAACTCGAGCGCGACATCGCTGCGTTCCTCAACATCCCCGCCACCATCGTCTACCCCGCAGGCTTCAGCTGCTCGTCCTCCGTCATTCCCTCGTTCTGCAAGCGCGGCGACATCATCGTCGCCGACCGCGGCGTGTCGTTCGCGATCCAGAAGGGCATTCAGATCTCGCGCTCGACCGTGCGCTGGTACGATCACGGCGACTATGAGGGGCTTGAGCGCATCCTCGAGAGCATCAAGAAGGACGACAAGAAGTACAAGCGCAACCCGACTTCGAGCCGCCGCTTCATCATCACCGAGGGCATCTTCGAGTGCGACGGCAGCATGGTGGACCTGCCGAAAGTGGTGCGTACAAACCTTTCCCTCTATCAGCATAGATGCTCATCCGGGCTGTCGAACAGATGGAGCTCAAGTATAAGTACAAGTACCGGCTCATTCTCGATGAGACGTGGTCCTTCGGTGCGGTCGGCAAGTCTGGTCGCGGCGTTACCGAGGTCTTCGACATCCCCGTGCGTTCCCACTTTGCAGTTTCCCGCGGGTCGCATGATTGATTGGTTGCTTCGCAGGCTTCCAGCGTCGACATCTTGATGGGCACCTTGTCAAACTCGATTGCTTCGGGCGGTGGCTTCTGCGGCGGCAGTCACGACGTTGTCATGCACCAGGTGCGACAATCTGGACTCTGAAGGAGCTCAAGGCCATATCTGACTGATCACTCCTCCGTCTGCGCAGCGCATCAACTCGCCCGCCAACGTCTTCTCCGCTTCGCTCCCTCCGCTTCTCGCCGTCTCCGCTTCCGAAGCAATCGCGCTCCTGTCGACTCCGCTCGCATCGACCAACCCGACCCACCCGCTCGCAACGCTTCCCGCCAACGTCCGCACGCTGCGCAACATCCTCGACCAGATCCCGACGATCGAGATCTTCTCTGCCGAGCTCTCGCCGCTGATCCACCTCACGGTCAAGCCGAGCGCGCTCGACGCGCTGCACAAGGCGCAGGCGAAAGCCGACGGGGGCGTGACCGGTCGCGGGCGGAGCCACTCGAACGTGTCGCACCCGCCGCCGCAGCCCATCATTGTGCAGCCCGCACCCGGCGCGGTCGGGTACCCGTCGCTGCGGGGCGGGAGCGGGGGCAAGAACGCGCTCGCGGACGCGCAGGCGCGGATCGAGGCCGAGTCGGCGCGGGACGAGCAGGAGCGCCTCTTGCAGGAGATTGTCGACGCCGCGGCCGAGAACGGCGTGCTCCTCACGACGACCAAGCGCAACTGGGCGCAGGAGCTCGTCGAGCACCGCCCGTCGATCCGCATCTGCGTCACGTCGGCCCTCTCGAAGAAGGAGATCGAGAAGGCCGGCGGCGTCGTCAAGAGTGCGGTCGCCAAGGTCCTCGGCAAGGGCAAGAAGTAGACGTTGTCTTCCCCTCCTTCTATCACGTATCGACCTGTTTGTACCGAATATCTAGCGGACCACGCCTCTTGCATCACCTTAATTCGCCAATACGGACCGCCTGTCAAAAAGACGAAGAGTCTATGTTAGTTCCTTTGCTTTAGCAATCACGTCAGGTCCGTAGCTAGCCTGCAAAGACTGCAGGGAGCTTCTTCGCGCTGTCCCAGGACAAGTCGGCGACGCCACGATTCTCATCAGCGGGGAGGCGGAAGCGTTGATTCTCTTCGCTCGCGTCTCGACTCTCGAGCAGCAACGATGGCTCCGGCGAGTGCACAGCAGAGCGCAAAGGCTCCAGCCGAGCTCAAGGTGCGCTGTCCCGCCGCGCTGTCGCCGCTGCGCCGGCCGAGCTCAGACTGACCCCGCCTCGCCGCTGCTTGCCGTGCTCTCGCTGTTGCAGGCGAGCCTGGAGGCGCACAATGCTTCTTTCGACGAGCTTCTGAAGCACGTGCCGGCCAAGTACTACATCCGCCCCGACTCGGACGACGAGGACGACCACCCGAAGGTCCCGCAGGTCCGCCTCGCTCCCTGATGCCGCTCGCAGGGCTCCGCTGACGCGCTTGGGTTGCACAGGGCAAGCTCACAAAGGCGCAGAAGAAGGCGCTGCGCAAGGCGAAGCAGGACGAGTCGGTCCGTGCCGCGAAGAACGAGGCTAAGCGCGAGGCCCGGCTGGCGAGGGTCCGTTCATCTGATGCGCTTTCCTGACTGCGTGGAAGCGCTGACGATGAGTTGCGCACGCAGTACGACCCGGACGAGCCGAAGACAATCGCCGAGATCCAGGCGGCCAAGCTCTCCGCCACGGCCAAGGGCAAGAAGCGTGCTGCCGACTCGGACGACGAGGGCGCCAGCTCGGCGGACGATGCTGCATCGTCGGACGGCGAGATGAACGGTGCTAGCGAGGGCGAGTGGGAGGACGCCGACTCGCCCAACGAGGAGGGCTTCGCCGACTCGGACGACGAGGACGGCGACCTGCTCGAACTCGACGAGCGCGGCGTGCTGAGGAAGCCGTTGGTCAACGCCGACGACGGCGCGGCACCGACGATCACGGACCTGCGCGCCAAGCTGCAGCGGAGGATTGCCGAGATCCAGGCGAACAAGCGCGGCGCGGCGGCGCCTGCATCGCGCGCCGTTGCTGCTGGCAGCGACGACGAGGACGAGGAGGCAGGCGACGACGACGCGGAAGAGGAGGATGACGAGGGCACGGTGACGAGCAAGGACGACCTGCTTGCGGAGCGAAGGCGCCGCGCTGCGCTGCGCGACAACCGGCGCAAAAAGCTCAAGGAGCGCCGGCTGCAGGAGAAGAGTGACGGGGCGAAGAAGCGCGCGACGGAGCCGAGTAACGGCCGCAAGGGCGGCGGGAAGGCCAATGCGCAGCAGGACGAGGAGCGGCCGCGGAAGAAAGCCAAGGTGCGTCTCGCTTCGGCTGCTCAGCTATCATGCTTGTGCTCACGCTTCTCACACTGAACAGGGCGACGATATGGACGACTCGCACTCGCTTGTTCCCTACGATGCCTCCGCCGCCGCTTCCTCCTCCGCCTCGACGTCGAACCCCAACTCGATCGCCTTCTCGAACCTCGACTTCACCTCGCAGTCGGAGCGCGCCAACATTGCTGGCATGGCGCCGAAAGCGCTCAAGAAGCTGCAGGCGGCGTCGGGCACGCTTAAGAAGAACCGCCACGCGCTGCCGAAGGATGCGAATCAGGCGCTCGAGATTCTCTCGAAGCGCAAGGAGCGCCTCGACGCGCTCGAGCCCGAGCAGCGCGAGAAGAAGGAGGAGAAGGAGCGGTGGGAGAAGGTGCTGCTCAAGGCAGAGGGCGAGAAGGTGCGCGACGACGAGACGAGGCTCAAGAAGATGGCAAAGCGGCAGGAGCGCGAGAAGCGCAAGAGCGCTAAGGCCTGGTGCGTAGAGTTCCCTCTCTTTTTACTTGACCCCGCACTGACGGACTCGGCTCCCGCAGGAACGACCGCAAGGCGACGGTGGAGAAGACGATCTCGGACAAGGTGGCTAAGCGAAACGCCAACCTCGCGGCGCGCAAGCAGCAGGCGAAAGACAAGAAGGCTGGCATCAAGCCGAAGAAGCAGCAGGGCAAGAAGGTGTCGAGCAGCAGCGGCAAGGCGCGGTCGAAGGGGCGCCCTGGCTTTGAGGGCAAGGGGCGGAAGAAGTAGACTCGCCGTCACCTGCTGCAGTCCTTCTCTACCAGTGTTTCTTCAATCTCGAGAGATTGCAGATCTGGATTAGAATGTGAGCACTACGAGCGAGAGGGAGTGATAAGGGTAGCAAGACATTGGGGTATCAAAACGAAACGAATGGGGAACTGCGCTGCATCCGACATGATACACATCCTCAAACCGAGAAGACGTTCTTGAGCTGCTCGCGGAACGCTGCCGCATACAAGGGTACCTCCGAGAGGGCGGGCTTGCGAGGCTTGGGGTCGATGAAAGGCTCGACCCGACTGCGGCCTCTGCCGTCACCCTCGACGAGGATGGGGTCGTCTGCATCGACGTCGCCGGCCTGACGCCTGCACGCAGCCTGGAAGGCGTCGAGGCGCTTGGCGCGCTCAAAGGCGACGAGATCCTCGAGCTCCTCGAACAGGTACGACCTGTCTTCGGACCGCTCGGCCGGAATGAGCTCGTCCAGGTCAATCGGCTGGGCAAGACCGCGGCGGAGGAAGACGGAGGCGGTCCTACACGACCGCAATGTACGATCAGCTCTAGCTGAATGCCGGCAAACGGGGGGAGCGGAACGCACCAAGCCCACTGAAGGAACTCTTCAACGATGGTTTCGCCGCGATGCACAGAGCGCACAAAGGAATAAAGGTTCTGCTGGTGCCGTTGGAGCAACCGCGAGATTACGCGTACGCTCTTTTGCGGGTCCTGCACACGGCTCCGCAGCGCGTCGATGACTGTGATAGTCGAGCGCATGAGCATGAAATTCTCAACGGCTAGACGCGATGCATTGACGCACTGATGATGAGCTGGTCGATGAACTTCTGCAGGTCCGACAGCGCTTGGGCGCCGCGCCCGACCTTGTAGGTCCGCTTAAGGAGCTCAACGAACGGCTGCGCCACGACCTCGATAGCGGACGCAAACTCCTCGTGGGCGAGAAGCTGCCGGAAGACGGTTGAGTCGCGGTCGCGTGAGGCGAGGCGGAGGTACGCCTGCAGGTCGAGCACGAGGCGGACGTCCGGGTCCTTGACCTGCACTTTCGCGAGCGGCGTTGGGCCTGTCTTGGCCCATTTGCGATACGCCTTGCTCGCTGCCGTCACGCGCTCCAGCTCGAAGCCGGGCAGGCGGGGCTCGTCGGCGCCGCGGACGATGCAGAGCACAAGTTCGATGTTGTTCTCCTCTGTGGAGGGAGAGCTCTTAGACGGTGTCCTTCTACCCGCAACGAGGAGCACGCACCTGCATAGCGTCGGATGATGGCCTTCTTCTCCCGCGTCTCATGCACGAAGAGATTGAGCTTCTCGACCATGACAGCGCTGCCGATGCGCGCCTGGATGCGGTCCATCTCCCGGGCAAGGAGGGACGGGTCGTCGTCGAGCGTGATGGACAGTATCCTGCGTAAAGACAGCGTCGGCCCACAGCACTTGACAATTTACGTGAGAAGACGCACTTTTGCAGCAAGCTCTTGCCGCCAAAGCGGCGCGAGATGAGGAGGTCCTGTAGCGCCCGCGTCATCAGGTTGGAGCCCTTGATGCGCAGCGCTTGCTTGACGAGGAACCAAGGGAACGTGTTGTGCAGTGCCTTGAGCTTGCTGAACGTCGAGCTCGCCGACTCGGACTCGACGAGCATCTCGTAAATCGTCTGTGCGAGACTGCGAGAGGGCGCGGGGACACGTCAATGACGCTCCGAGACCCTAGGACGAGAACTTCCACTCACTCATTGCGCAGGCTCTCGAGGACCTTCTGATACTTGTCAGGAAGGCCGTCGATTGCCCTCGTTGTTTTGATCGCCTCCGAGATCTCGCCGAGTCCCTCGCCGTGGATGATGTCCTTCTCGACGACGGACCAGTGTTTCCTCGTCGTGCGGACCTGCTCGATCGACTGCTGCGCGTCATTGGAGCGGACGTTGCGGCGAGCGTCGTCGATTGCTTCGCGCTTGGCGATGTCCATGACGCTGTGATGGGACGAAGTCAGTTGAGCGCAGCGAAGAGGAGCACAGGACGTGCCACATACTCCGAATCGCGCGGGATCACCGAGCCGAGCAGAAGGAAAGCCGCCGTTTCCTTGTGGTGCCCGACCGTGCGCACGCTGAGAACATCGCGCAGCCACGCCCTCAGCGCCCGCCGGCGGGGGTCATGCGGCGGCATCTTCTTGCCAATCTCGGCGGGAAATGCGAGGCGCGAGCCAAAGCTCGTCGGATACGAACGGTAGCTGCCTGCGGCCGACTGAGGGCGCGCGGGGTGCGAGACGGAGAGGCTCGCCGGGCGCGAGCGACGCTGCCGCACGATCTTGGCCTCCCCCGGCGTGTGCACCGACTGCGCGCGGAGGCTGCGCGCGAAGGCGGATCCGATTGTCCCGCGGCTCGATGTCCGCGACATGGACGGCGCGCCGTGCGGGTCTGCGGCGGCAGCGCGAAGGCCGCTCAGGAGGCGAGACTGGTTGCGCGACGGCGCGATGCTCGGCGCTGTGTCGTTGTAGCCGTTCGCGCCTACACCCGAATGCAGCGAGGTTGCGCTGGCGATCGTCTGCAGCGTCGGGCGAGGGCGGATGACGGTGTCATTCTTCGGGTCACCAGCCGGTATGCGGCGAATGTGAGCTTGCGGGAACGCCTTGTCGATCTGCATACGACAGAACTTGGTGAGTCAAAGAAGCGACAAGTCCAGGGAAGCTGTCCGTACGTTGCGGTAGAACTTGAGGAACTGCGCTTCCGTACGCAAGACGAACTCGTCGAGCCTGGCCGGGCGACGAACGCGAATGATGTAGCTCTGCAGGACAGAGTGCATCAGTGTTTACCCAACAGCAGCGATCAGCAGAAAGACCCACATGCGAGAACATCGACTTGCGCACGCCGACAATGTCGGCCTCGAAGCCTCCCCATGCGAGCTGCTCAAAGTCGGGGCCCTGGAGGAACGGCACGCTTGCGTCGAAAGGCCACTGAACGCCGCCCTTTGGCACGAGGACAGGCGGGAGGGCCAGTCGCGGCTCGTAGCCCTCGTCCGTGAACGGCTCATCCGGAGCCGCGTACATGTCAGGCTGGAAGAGCTCCGCCGGGAGAGCCATGTGCGCAACGAACCCGTTGCGGGCGTCCTTGGGTGACGTCGTCGGGGTCGTTGAAGCACCGGGAACACGGCGACTAGCAGGAGTCTCGTTGGGAGACGGCAGGGCAGGGGCTGCCGTCGACGCTGACGACGAGCTGGGACCGCTGAAAGAACGCTGCCGGACGTTCTGCACGAATTTGCCGATCCCGAAGCGCTTGCTGCGCTTCTCGTTCAGCGCGCTGCGAGCACCGGCCGCGGGGATCTGAATCGGCGTGCGCGGGCGAGCGGGTTGGCGCAGATGTGCAGGCACCGAGTCGGTGCTGGTGCGCGCCGAGGTGGGCTCGGGTGGCGTGACGGACTGATACGGGAGGGGTACGACTGCGGGCACCGGCGGTGGCAACTTGCTCGACGGCGGCGCCGACTCTTCGACGGTGTACGGCTCGACACCAAGCTCGCGCTGCTTGCCCTTCGGCGTTGACGGCGACTCAGTCTCGGGGGCCGATGAACGCTGACCGTCGACGGACGACGCCTTGTCCTGCGTCGGCGTCAGCGCGCCATCCGACGGGTAGTACTCGAACCCCTCAGTATCGGTCGCCGGGCCAGAGCTGTTTGTGCGGGTAAACGGCGGAGCAGGCGGCGCGAGACCCGCGCTCGCAGCTGGAGTCGCGTAGTCCGATGAGGGCGTCGGTGGTTCGTCGACGCGCACGGGCGGAAGCCCCGCTGCCGAAGCCGGGAAGGGCAGGGCGCCTGGGAAGCGAGTTGTGGCTTCCTCGTCGAGGAGACTGGCAGCCTCGCTGTGCCCCGCACGACTCGTGCCCGCCTCGGCGGCCGTGACGAAGCTCTGCGAGTCGAGCGCAGACGTCATGTTGGTTGCCGTGCGGGACAGACTAAGCTCCTCCATCGCATCCGCTTCTTCCTCGGGCGCGGACGCGGGCGGGTAGCTCGATGGCACCGGCGGGACGAGAGTCTCGCTGTCCTCCCTGGCGATGGGCTCGGCGGAGGATGGCGCGTATGGCAGGAGGGACGAGTCGGGCCGCGCCGCTCCCGCAGACGTGCGACGAGAGTCGGGTTGCGAGTCGGCCGGGTCCTGCAGCGACGACGGTTCAGACGGGTTGAAGGGCGAGGATGGCATCGGCAGCGGGATGCGTGGTGGACTGCCCGGCGCTGCCGTGACCGGCGCGCCGCTCGTCGAGCCGAAGAGGCGGTTGAACGAGAAACGGCGCGACCAGGACGATGAGCCAGAAGTCGAGGCGGAAATAGGCCGAGGGTTGCTCGCTGAGTGCACCGCAGCGGCCGCACGTTCGATGGACGGCGCGGCCGGCTGAAAGTTGTATCGCTGCGACGAGGTCGACAGCTGCGGCACCATGGGCGGGGCCGCGGGCTCGGGTACTTGCGTTTCGTACGTCGAGCTGCTGAGCTTGAGACCGGCTGCGACGAAGCGCTCGAGCGCTTTGCGGACGGCGCCGTACTGATGCGCCGCCGTGCCGGATGCGCCGCGGTCAATCGCCTTCGAAAGGTCGGCATCATGGAGCGCGCGGATGACGGGATGCAGGCCCTCGGTCCAAAGTGACGGAATGTCGCCATCCGAAACGGTGTCGCGGACGAGAGGGAGCGTGAGGAGGAAGTGGCGAATGAGGTAACGCAAGATGGGTGCTTCGCGAGGGTCGAGGTTCTCGTCGAATCTGCGTAGGATGCGTCAGTATCGCTATGAGCCGAGCAAAGGCTGAATCACGCACCCGGCACCCTGTTCCGGCATGTCGAGGTCGCGCAGCTTCCACAACAAGCCCTCCTCGTGCCGGATCTCCTGCCCGACGAGCTCGCGCAAAAAGTACCACGCCTCTTCGGGGCTCAGGTTGCCGTTCTGGCGCCCCTGCTCCTCGTCTTCGTCCGTTCCCCGTCCGTCGACCGCTTCAAACCCGCGAAAGTCGATCGGGCCGGCCCGTTCGTCGTCTTCCGCGTCCTCCTCCGCCGCATGCGCGGGACCGCCATGCCAAGCGCTGGGTGGTGGCCGTCCGTTCACCTGCGACGCTCTCGAGTCTGCGCTGTCGTACACGGCGTCGCCCCGACGCCGCTGCTCGTCGACGTAGAGGTAGTCCGTCGCGGCAGCCGCCTGCTCCCCCTGCGCCGCTCGGCTCGCGCCCGCCCGGCTCGTCCCGTTTGTCCGCGAAGGGTGCCCAGCCCTGGTGCTCAAGCTGTTGTGCGACAACGGGCGGGACGGGCCGCCCGAGTGCGGGTGCAGTGCGCCATTGGAGAGATGAGCAGAGGCGGGCTGGTCGTGTGGCCGGTCGTAGGGGAGCATCGTCGCTGTCGAGCCGTGCTCGCTTGCCAGAGCGCCCGAAGCCGGACTGAGGGGTCTCGCGCCGCCCGCAGGAAAAAGGAACGAGCCTGCGCTGCCGGTGCGAGCATGTGCTCCAGCCTTCGCAGATGCAGGTCCTCCAGGCGGAGGGCGAGACGCCCCAGCGGGCGGGAAGAGGACGGAGGACGGCCCTGCACGGCTCTGTCCCGCGGTGCGCGTGCGCATGTCGCGCTCGACCTCGTCTGCGAACGAGGACGACGAAGTGGGGGGCGGGTCGGGAAGGAACGAGGGCATCCTGCACCGCTGGTGAAGCGCGCCGGTGGGCTGTGAACCTTTGGGGAGGACTTCTCCGGCGGATGGGCGGGTTTAGCAGTTGGCGGGGTGCGAAGCTGCAGACGAGCGAAGTGCGATCAGTTGTGAGCGAAGGATAAACGGGAGAGGGCGCCGAGCACACAGACTGGGCGATGCCTCTGAGGCGGCGCTGAGCAAAAGGTAAGCAGTACAGCCACTCGCGCAGCCCAGCACCCGCACAGCGGAACGATGGGAGCGAGAAGACGGAGGACCGGCGACTCTTCTCCCCCTCATCACCGATTCGCAGATCCCTGTCTCGCCTTTTCGTCCGAGGATCTGATAGAAGGCATGCAACGACGAAGCTGGTCTTACAGAGGCCTGGGGAAAGTCCCAGAGCCGACACTACAGGGGACAAGGGGACAGGCGCAGACGGCGGGAAAAATGTACTTTTGTGCGAGAACGACGGGGCTGGGAGCCCCTGCTCGCGCAAGGCAGGAGAGAGAGAGCACACAACCAGCGTCGTCTCTCCTTATGCGAGCTTGGCCTTCTTGGCCGCCGGCTCGTCGTCGCCCTTCTCCGAGCCCGCCTCCGACTTGTGCTCGGCGAGGAGCTGGTCAAAGACGGCCGGCTGGCGCAGGCCGAGCTTGCCCGACGTGACGTGCTTGTGGTACACGCGGAGCACCGTATCAACGTCGTCCATCGACTGCGTGCGGACGTCGGCGAGCCTGTGAGAAGGGGAGAAGCAGGAGAAGGTTAGTTTCACGCGGAACTCCGTTGACAACCGTGACCGCGATGCGCAACGCTGTCCCGCGCGACGCAGCCCGGCTTCGGTAGTAACACGAGCGAGAGAACGCACTCCTTGATCTTCATCGTCACGTCCTTGACCTGCTCGTCGGTCATGTCGAGCTCAAGCTGCTCGACACGCGACTTGACGGCGTTCCAGCCCGTAAGCCGGGAGCCGATGTCGATGTAGCGCGACATGCCGAAGTCCTGGAAGAACAAGTCCGAGGTTAGAATATCTCCTCAGGGTCTCCCGCAGGCAAAAGAGAGTACTGACTTCGGGCTTGAGACTGTTTCAGGCAGGCAAGGCGAAAGCATCGAGTCAGTGGACCGTTCTTCCAACCGTCTGAGACTCAAAAGAAAGAGAGTATATCGCACATCTCGTAGGTAGAAGGGTTGGCGAGGATGGCCTTGGCGTGGATGCCGGCCTTGTGGGTGAAGGCGCAGAAACCCGTAATAGGGTTGTTAAACGGGACGCTAACCTGCACAGCATCCGCAACGAGGTTCTCTTGTGTATCCGAGCGGCGAGAGGTCGTCAGCTCGGGAGGCATCGAGAAGAGCGAGGAGGTGAACGCACCGACTTCGCGGAGCATGGCGAGGTTGTACTTGCCCTTGACGTACTCCGGGTCGACAACGTCTGTGGGGATTGGTGAAGATCAGCAGGGAACAAAGCCCACGTATTGACGCGAGCTCCTCCGGGCGCGGAAGACGCCTCATCGCCTGCCGACACGACAGCAGCCCTTCTGCCGATCTCCGCACGACCCAAAAGCACCCGAGTGGAAGAGAAGGACGCACACATGCGGGCAATGAGGCCACCGAGGGTTGTGATGCCGTTGCGCTCGCCGATGCCGAGGACCGAGGTGTCGATGTGGGTCGCGCCGGCCTCGAGGGCGCAGAAGGCGTTGGCGACGGCGCAGCCCGAGTCGTCGTGGAAGTGGCACTCGATGTCGCACGAGACGACGCCGCGGAGCGTGCGCACGAGGTCGTACACCTGGCGCGGGTTGGCGCAACCGACGGTGTCGGCAATGCCGACGCGGTTGACGCCGACCTTGTCGACGGCGCGGTAGATCGAGAGGAGGTCGACGAGGTCGGAGCGGAACGAGTCCTCGGACGAGAAGCGGACCTCGATGCCCTTGCTCTTGACAAACTCGATGACCTCGATGGCCGACTTGATGATGTAGGTAATGTCCTTGCCGTGCGAGTACTTGCGGAGGAACGACGAGGTGCCGATGACAATGTCGACACCGTCAACACCTGGGTAGGAGATTGAGAGCGTGAGTTCACACTGGCCAAGTGGAGGCAAGCGGCGACAGCCGAGACGCACCAGTCTCGACGGCCTTGCGGGCGTCGTCCATGTGGCAGCGAATGTGGGTGAGGATCTTGGACTTGAGACCCATCTGGCAGATGCGCTTGCAGTCCTCGTACGACTGCTCGGACGCGGCAGGCGACGTGATCTCGAGGTACTCGACACCAAAGTCGGACAGCGCCTGCGCAATCTTCATCTTGGTCTCGGTGTCGAAGAAGGCATTGGCGAACTGCTCGCCCTCTGTTTCCGGGCGTCGAAGGGGTCAGCATGCAGTTGCCCGAGATATGACGGCGCTCGCTCGCCGCAGCCGGGCGACGAGAGCGAGGAGAGGGATGCGCACCACGGAGGGTCGACTCGATGATCTTCCAGTTCGAGGTCTGCAGGCAGCACAAGCCTCCAGTGGGTCAGCATCGGCGAGATCAAGGTTGCGGGAAGATGAGGCAGCGGAAACGTCGGGCGGGCGCATCTCGACGTCTGGGCGCGGTTCGAGCGCAGAGCGGGACGCACGTTGGAGAGGAAGTCGGAGGCGCGGGACGCATACGGGTTGCGCTGCTGCGGGTTGGCGGCGGCGGCGCCGTTCTTGGTGGCAGCCGACGAGTCGACGGCCTGGAACTCGGGCGGGACGGCGCCCTCGGTCGTGGGGACCGTGATGGTGTCGTTGGCGGCCGCAGCAGCTGCAGAGGGGCACATGGTGGTCTGGCTCGGACTGGGAGAGGGCGGGAGGAGCGAATTGCAGGACTCGCAGGCGAAAGCTTGCGCTTCGGCGCTGGCGTTGCGTTGACTTGGGCCTCGGCTCTCTCGGCCGCTCCCACGGCCATTACTACCGCGGTGTATTCAATGACTCTTGTGCTGTTACACCTTGCATGCCCTGTCCCGCCGGACATTTCTCCCACTCAGCACCACAGCGAAACCTCGACCTCCTCGCTGACCAATGACCCTCTCCGAGTCAATTCACCGGCGTCACTCTGAATAGATGCTCAACGCGGATTGCAGCGAGGTACGGGGCACATCCTGTATACGCCCTAGAAATACGAACAGCAGAAAACGCCAAGTCGGACCCCGGTCCCCAGTCCCTCGTCTCCTCTCGCAAATCAATCCGCATACTGCTCACGAGCGAGTCGTCAGCCTCCATTCGAAAGGAGATGGAGCGGCAAAATGGAACGCACCAAGACGAGCTTTGCGCCGCTGCGCACCCACCGCTCGAGGTCGAGGTCGTTGAGCAGGCTCACAAACTGCGCCCCGCCCGCGCCCGCCTCCTCGCGGAAGCGCAGGTGCGTGACGTCGCTCCCGAGGCGCTCGCGCACCTTGTCAAGCAGCGCAGCGTGCGACACGGTCGGCGGGACGCGGATCGCAATCAGGTCGTCCGTGTTGCGGTGGAAGATCTTGATCTTGATGAAAGGGACGCCGACGTTGGCGTTGCCCATCGGCGGCGCCGGCGCCGAGCTGTAGTACGGATCTTGCTGCGGTTGTTGCCGGTCTGCGCGAGTGAAGCAGCGTCAGCTGGGGAGCTTTCCTCGAAAGCGGCGCGCGAGACTTGCCATCGTAACCTCGCTGCGCCGACTGCCGCCGGTAGTCGTCCTGCTGCCCGTACTGCCCGTCTCCCCTGGAACCATTCAGGCTCATCCGCCCCATCTGCTCCGCAACATTGTTCGCGTACCCGCGCTGGTCCTCGCCCGACTGCCTCGCCTGCCCCGCCGCCCCGCCGCCGCCGCCGCCGCCGCCGCCATCGAGCTGGTCGAGGTAGTCGACGAGCTCGCCATACTGGTTCTCGATCCCCTGGCTCGGCACGGGGCTCGGCTCGTCGCCGACCTGCGCGTGCCCGGGCGAGACCTCGACGTCGCCCGCGCGCGGGACGAGAAACTCGTACATGAGGCCCGAACCGCGGATGCGCTCGGGCAGCGCGCACAGGTCCGAGAGGTAGATCGAGAGGTCGTGCACGCGCTGCGCGCACACGACCTCGTCCTCGTACTCGGTCGGACCGGGCATCATCGGCAGGATACGCTCGGTGCGGCCGTCGTCGCCTGGTAGCCGCCCGGCCTCGACGGGAAACTCGTCCATGAGCGCGATCTGGAAGTCGTAGAAGTCCTGGTACAGGCGGTAGAGGACAAGCGACGCGCCGGTCGAGAAGAAAGCGCGCAGGTGGAACCAGAACGAGCCCTCTTCCTGGTGGAACGACTCGACCGACGCCGACGTGACAAGCCCGTACTGTCGTCGCTCACGCGAGTACGAGTAGCGCGGGTCGTAGGCATCGCCTTGCGGACTCATCGTCTCGCCTGTCGGCGACTGATACTGCTGCGAGTACTGGTGGTGGTGGTCGTAGGAAGATCGTGCAGGCTGCTGCTGAGCGGAGGAGGAAGAGGGAGTGGCAGCGGAAACAGCGGAGGTCGGTGCTGCACTGGTCGAGGCGGATGAGGCAGTCGAGTCGGAGGGCTGCCCAAAGTCGAAGCGGCCGAGCGGGATCGAAGCCTGCTTGTAGTCGGCCGTCATCTTCTTCCACTCCTCGACCTTGGGCACGACCGCGCTCCGGATGAGCTCCTCGACATTCTCGACGGGCTTGCCCGTCGCCATGTCCTGGATCTCGACGAATGCGACGGGGATGAGGCCTGGTCCTCCCAGCCGCCCGATCGGTTTGGCGACGAACCACTCGTGGTTCGACTGCGCAATGACAATGATGGGCTCGCCGCGCTTGGCGTCAAGCTCGTCTGGCCGCTCGGCGACAAAGTCGTACTGGACGACACCGTACAACGGCTGGTGTTTGGGCGCAGGCTGCGACGGCGGGCGCCCCGCGCTCTTTGCGCTCCCCGACGGCGACGCCGAATTGGGCGTCCGGCCCGTGTCCGCACTCGGCTGCCGCGCTGCGCCCGCCAGTGCCGGTGCGCCCGCCTTCCACCCCGGTGCACCCGGCGCGCCGTACGGGCTCGACGGCCCGCTGCTCCCGCCTGCGCTCCCGATCGACGTCTTCTTCCCCGGGACCCCTTGCCCCTGCATCGCCGTCTCGCGCACGTTGCGCCCGAGGACCTGGAAGTGCGAAGCCGGCACGAGCCCCCTCGCGCCCGTCATGGGGTTCGCCGCGTCGAACCACTCGTCGCCGCCTTCGTCGCTCACGACGTGGAAGAAGTCGCCCGACTCGAAACTCAGCTCTTGCGGCGACTGGGCGCGGTACGCCGCTGTCGCGCGGATGACCCGCTTAGGCGGTGCTGGCGCGGGTGCGGCCGAGGGGCGCTGCGAGTAGGCGGACGGGGGCGGGACGGCAGTCTTGCCTCCTTGTGCGCTCGAGGCGGGCGCGCCGATGCGGTCCTTGTTGAGGGACCGACGGATGCCCTTCATGCGTGATGAGCGGGGCGGGGGTGCGAGGAAGGGTTGGGCGGGTCAAGAGGGCGGCTGTCGGTGCAGCGTGTGCTTGTCAGCATGCAGATTCGATTGGCCAAAGCGCAGTCCTTCCGGCGCACTATCGCGCAGAGATGAGCGAGAGCACACACGAGCGGAGGATCTCCTGCGAGCAGAACCACGGATGGGCAGGGTGTAGTAGCTGCACGCGAGGTTGATAGTCAGTTGGAATGCTCTGCAGCAGCCCCAGCCAAGCCAGCATGCACGCACTGATGAGACTCGCTCGAGGGGTGGATGTAGGCGGGGCGAGGTGACCGAGATACCAACAGCAGCGGCACAGCGAGACAGGGAAACGGTTGTGACGTCCTTCCAAGCTCGATATGAGACTGCAGCTGTGCAGATCGCGCGGCCAGAGCGAGGGACGGCGATTCGGCTGCGGACAAGGCGCGCTCGTAAACAAGGGGCGAGCGGAAGGCGACGTCGACCAGCGCGCGCTCCTTCTTCCTTGCGTGCAGCGTGGACACCCAGAGCTCTGCACAGCTGTACACGACCCCAGCACGCCGAAGCCCGCTCGTCTCGCGTCGCCAGCCACGCTAACCCGCCTCCTGCTCTTCTCGCTCCAACTCCCTCTCTGGGCGACATTGCGCTCAGACGGCGCATGAAGCCGGGAACGATTGCGTGCATTGCGTAGACGGGGGTATCTGGATACACGTGAGCCCGAGACAAGTCGTGTCTTGGGCGGGGGTATGGGCGCGACAGCCGGCGGGAGAAGTGGTATCGAGGTCGTGTGAGCCAGGGCGTCACGACTCAAGGCCGCGCACCCAGCTGGCCAGGTCGGCAGGCGGCTGACGCTCCCTGCTGCGCCGGATCCAGCCGTGCGAGAGGAGGGCCTGCGGACCAGGGCGAGTAGCCGGATCCTTGTCGAGACTGCGAGGGAGCAGAGGTCAGAGAAGCGCAAGTCGCGCATGAGAATGCGGCGCACCAGACTTGAATAAAATTGCGGAACGCGTTCGTGTACTTGATGCCCACCTCGGGCTCGTCGTCCAGTTCGACCTTGTCGAGGCGCATGAGATAGGTGAGGAGCTCGATGGGCCCGTTGAGCGGCGCTTCGCCCGGCCCGGGGAAGGGGAAGCGGTTCAGCGCGACCTCGAGCACTGTGACGGCCATCGACCAGACGTCCGAATTGATTCTGAAGGGCGATACGTCAGCGGAAGCAGAGTGCGTGAACGAGGCGGAACGCACGAGTACTGCCCACCGCGGATGCGCTCGGGACTGAGGTAGAAGGTCGTGCCGACGAACGTGCCAGCGAGACTGTCGACGAGCTCGCCCGAGACTCCAAAGTCGCACAGCTTGATCAGGCCGTCGCGCGTGACCAGCACGTTCGAAGGCTTGATGTCTGCATGAGGCACGGTTCAGCGGGGCGTTTTCGCTCGCATCTCAGAAGTCAACGGACCGCGGTGAATAATCTTCTGGCTGTGAAGGTAGACGAGCCCTTCGAGGATCTGCAGGGTGAAGGTGAGCGAGGCGAGGAAGGGACTGGGCGGTTGCACGCACCGACTCTGCGATCTTGCCGAGCACCTTCTCGCCCGTTCGGTAGCCCTTGTCCTGCACCTTCTTGTAAAGCCGCTCAAGGCTCCCAGCCTCGCAGAACTCCATGACGATGCCGATTTGCGTGTTGTTCTGCGCGAAGTGGCGATCGTCAGCTTCTGTGCTCACAACTGTTCTGGGACGAATTTACCGCCTCGAGGTACGCGCCATAGTATTGGACGATATTCGGGTGAGTGCAGTCGCGCATGAAGAGGAGCTCGCGGAGGTGCTGCTTGTGCAGCTTGGGATTCGGTGAGGTCGTGATCGTCTGTCGAGGGACGCGTTAGTAGAAGAGACGGTCACGCGCGAGACGGACGGGCGCACCTTCTTTGCCATGATGAGCCCCGTCGGTTTGTGCAGCACCTTGCGCACTTCGCCGCTCGCGCCCTCGCCGAGCCTGCCACGGTCCTCGATCGTGTCGGGGCGGATGTCGAGCGCATCCTCGTCCTCGTCCTCTGTCCCGCTGAGCCCGCTGCTCTCGTAGCCCGAATGGTCCGCTACGAGTGGAGGGAGGAGTGCGGGTGAGCCTAGTGGCGAGGGCTGGAGCGGGTCGCGCAGGACGGCCTGGACATGGTCGCCGTAGAAGTTGAGGCGGGGAGAAGGTGCTGCCGAACTGGCGGCGGAGGGGGGCAGCGGGGGCGAAAGGTGGTCTTCGACGCGAGCTCCTGCCGCGGCCGCAGCCTTTAGCACGTCGGCGTTGAAGCTGGGCTTGCGAGTTGCGAAGCGACTGTTGCTCCTCGGCCGGCGCGTCGCCCCGCTCAGCTCGTCCTCGAGCTCGTGCCCGCCGACTGGGCCATTGATCACGTCGAGCAGCTCGCCGGCCATGCGCTCCTGCTCGCCGACCGCCCAGGGCCGGTGGCTCGCGTCATCGTCGTCGTCGTACTCCGAGTCGGACTCGGAGGGCCCGTTGAGCGCCTTCGAGTAGCGCGAGACGCCCTGCCCGGGCACGTCCAGCGAGAGCTTGGCCACGCCCGCCGTCACATCGGGCAGCTTGAGCGCGGGACGCTTCGACGCGGACGACGACGCGGGGCGAGGAGGAGGGACAGGAGCGGGGGCCAGCGACAGCTTCGGGCGGCCAGACTCGGCAGGGAAGGACTCTGCAGGCGACGAGCCAGGTAGCTGCAGCTTGAGCGGCGACCTTGGCGGCCGCTTGGGCGGGAGCACCGCCGATCCCGACATGGCGGACGGAGGGAAAGCGACTCGAGCAGGCTGATCGAAGGGAGGGTGCACCGCCTCGCACTTCCCGTTGTCTCTGCGCTCCGACAGCCATATGCACAATGCTTTGCAAGAGATTCTCGACGGACGAGGCCCGGTCCGGGCCGATTTTCTCGCATACCGCAGTTCCCTGTTTACGCCTTCGCCGCGTCGACTCCCTCTGCCGGCCACAGCCAAGCGCTCGGGTCCTCCTTGTTGCCCGCCTGGATGCCCGTGAGCATCTCGAGTACTGCGGAGCAAACAGCGGGTGAGCGTGGATCCGCGACGAGAAGCGCAAGATAGCTTACGCTTGAGGGTGTGCGGGCCCGCGTTCTGCCCGTCTCCGATCGAGACCTTCTGCTGCTGTCCGTTCGCGTCCTGGTACGTGATCGAGCGGATCGGGGTGATGGCCTGCAAGAGAGGAGGATGAGTATCGAGTCGGCCGGATCATGCAGTCGAAGGAACGCACCGCCGCGGTACCGCACGCGAGGACCTCCTCGAGACCGCCATCGATGACCTCCTGGAAGGGGATCGGGCGGTGCTCGACGTTCCAGCCGAGCGAGCGCGCAATGTCCATGAGCGACTTGGCCGTCACACTCTTCAGGATCGACTCGCTCTTCGGGTAGACGAGCGTCGGGGTCGCATCGGGCGACGACGCCTTCTTGATGGCCATGAAGTTGGACGTCGAGAACTCGTCAATGCCTTTCGAGGTTTCGTCAGTCAGTGTGCGTTGGTAGCAAACGAGCGAGAGCACGCACATGTGCGGGTCTTCGAGTCGAGGTGGAGCGTAATCGGGTAACCCGCCTTCTTCGCTGCCGCCTGGTACTTGAGCACCGGGCCGTAGTTACCGCCAGCCTTGATCGTGCCTATCGAGAACGAGTCAGCACATATCATGGGAAAGTAGGCGTCGAAGTCGACGGACCGGTACCCTTCGGCGCGGCGCGGTCGTACTCTTCGACGATGATCGAGTCGACAGCCGGAGCCTTGCCACCGGCAGAGCCGTAAAGCGAGCCAAGGGGAGTGACGTAGACGAAGAAGACGAATTCCTGCGGCGCGACGAGAGCCAGCTCGGCGCCGCTGCACGCGTGACCACTCAGGGTCAGCTCGGCGAAAGAGACACAGGGGCGAGAGACGCACGAAGCAATCATGGTCGGGCGGATGTAGAGCGATCCGGCGCCGCCGTACGGCGCGAAAGGGGGGACGAGGTCGAGGTTCCGCGCGACAACAGTGTGGACGGCCTCGAGGAACTTTTCCTCGGGCAGCTCGGGCATCGACAAAGCCTCGGCGGAGAGATTCAGGCGCGAAGCGTTCTCTTGCGGGCGGAAGATCTTGACCTGGCCGTCCTCCTGGCGGAAGGCCTGCGCAAGAGGTGGCAGTCAGGTCATGATTCACGGGGAGGGGCACGGACGTTGGGTTCGCACCTTGAGACCCTCGAAGACGCTACCACCGTACTGTATAGCGACAGAGCCGACTGGACGGAGCAACGCTTGGTCAGCTTCTAGCGCAAAGGAGCCGGAGGTGAAGTGACGGGACAGCGTACCATGCAGGTTGATGTAGGGCTGCTCGACCCACTCGGCGTTGCCCCACCCCGTCTCGGGCTTCCAAACGTACTTGACGTAGCCGGCGGTCGAGTAGAGGTCAAAGGCGAGCTGGAGAGCGAGGTCACGCGGAGAAGTGGTGCGAGGTCAGCCAAGGCTGCGCAAGATCCTGGTGTATCGGTTTGGAGCAGCTGCCCTTCAGAGGCTGATGCGGCTCTGTTCACGCGCTAGCGCACTGCCGGCAGCGGTGTGCAGCGTGTTCGCGTGTGGGGGAGAGGTGCCGAGGACGAGAAGAGCGAGGACGGGGCAGGGCTGTGCGCACCTTCTTCCAGTCGAACGACGAGCTCGGAGCGACGACCTGAGGAGCCATGCTAGCGGCTTCTGCACTCGTGGCGAGGTGAGCGGAACCGAAGAAGCATCTCCGGTCCATGGCTATGGCGGCCCTCCACCTTGACTCGGCCCTTCTTCGGCTCTGCCGGATCAATCGAGTGCTGCCCTTCTGACCGGCACAGCTGTATTGCAACGCCTTGCTATCAACGGCTGTCCCGCGGCCGTCCGTCATGCTGCTCATTCCTCATCAGTCCCGCGGATTCGGACGCCCATTCTTCGCTGGAGGCAGACCAGACCAGGCCGACGGTGCATCCGGCTATGCTACAGACCTGATTGGCGATTCCAGGCGACGCCGGCTGATCAGCGCTGCGATGAAGCAACACATATTCGATATCGCTTCCCGCGCAGCGGCTTGTCCCCTCGGCTGAAAGCAGATGGCCAGCGTAGTACCTGGCGCTTCAATCACTGGGAGTCTACCTGCTTGAAGCTCGAGCTCAGCAAGGCGAATCCAATCTACGCCCCTTCTGTCGCCGCGCGTGGACCCCTCGCAGACGGCCGACCACGCTGTCACCATGATCAACGCGTCATAGCGCAGCTCAAGAGTCGAAGGCTGGCAAAATGAGTGGACTTTTAGCATCTGGCTGCCTCTGCGACGTCTGGCTACGATCCCGTTGTTGAGTTTTGAGAAGGTTGGCAAGCGAGCGTGCTTTCCACGACCCATTCTCGCCTGCAAAGCCATTCTCGTTGAGAATCACCTAGTTGCTTACTCGGGCGAAAACGGGAAGGACTGAATCTACGGACAATGTACCAGGAGAGAGAAGAGACGGGAAACCATGCACGGAGCGGCCTTGGAGGCTCCGGACCGGCTTTTGCGCAGCGGCTGGTGAGCACCACAGATGGGATGAAGGAGGTGTAAGGTGCTCAGTGCTTGATGATACTGCCGTGAGAGGTCATCTGCGGGAATATGTGCGCAGCCCCGGTGGAGAGACGGAGGTCAAGTCAGCAATACCGACGGTCCGCTGCAATCATGAGTCAACTTACCGAGGCACGGTCACCACGCTCGTACGCAGGAGCAGCGGCGGAGCCGGCGGGGACGAGGCTCTTGATGTGGCGGCGCGAGCCGAACTTGGCGAAGCCGCCGAACGCGAGGACGGCGGCGAAGGCGGCGACGACAGCGAGAGTAACGCAGGCGCCGATCCAGCCGGCCTGGAGCTATGCGCAAAACCAACAACAAGTCAGACGATGCTATGTCTGACGGCGAACGGAAAGGAGATTGGAAGATGGACGAACAGGCGTGACACCGGTGTCCGAGCCCGAGGGTTTGCCGCCCGTGGTGTACACAGTCGTGGCGGCAGTCGCAGCCGCGGACGAGGCAGCAGCGTTGGCGCTCTGGTTCGGGATGGTCTGGGTGGACTCCGTCACGTTTGCGCACGTGTAGGCCATCTCCGCGTTGTAGCCCGCAGCCTCGACGAGCGTGAGGTCAGCGCACTCGTAAAAGGTTTTATTGCCGCCACCGGCAATGTAGGTGAGCTGCATGGTGACCGTGTCGCCGACGGCGGCACCAAGAATAGCTGGTTTCGGCAACGTTGTGAGCAGAAAGAGGCGGCGACATTCAGAGAGCGGCAACGCACTGAAGTCGGGCGCCGTCAGGCAGCGAGAGCCGATGTACCCGATAGTCATGTTCGGCAAGAGGTCCTGGAAGTTGTCGTTGGAAGTCGGGTTCGAGTTGAGCGAGTAGCGGACGCTGACATCGTAGGCGTCGCGCTGGAACGCGAGAGCGATGTCGCCGCCCGCGACGGGGTACTCGTAGCGGGCGCCCAGGTCATATCCACCGCAGGGAGCGGTGTTTTGGAGGGCCGCACTCCAGCCGCGCATCGGCGGGAAGTCGAAGCCCACCTGTACTTGAGAAGGTCAGCGACTCCTTCGACGACAGGCTGGGACGCGCAATTCACCGGACCGGGGGCCGTCGGCGACGGAAGACGCTTCTCTAGGACGGCGCCCATGGCTGAAGAAGCGAGGAGAGGAGCAGCAACGGCAGCGAAGGCGAGCATCGTCGAGGAAGGGAAGAGGGGTTGGGAGCGAAGGAGAAGCAAGAGTGCAAGCGACCGGCAGCGCGCCCTTTTGAGAGCGCCAGCGGCGGAGAGGACCGGGTGTGCATCTTATCCTGCCAAGGAATGGGCGGGCTAAAAGGAGGGCTGGGAAAGCGGAACCGGGGACGTTGCGAGTGATGGGACTGATCGCTTCGGCGTGCACCCTCCGTGGCCGACCTGGCCGTACCTGAGTAGTGTGAGCCCGCAAACGGCCCAGCGGAACGAACGGACAGTGCAAGCAAAGCAGGGTGAGCGCGAGCACGAGAGCGAGCAGGGGTCCGAAGCGTTCCCTTCCTCGTGTGCCGCTCTTGAGCGCTGATGGTGGATGTCCGCGAGCAAGCGAACCCCCGGCGCGCCACACACATGGGATGGACTGCGGAGGGAGAACCCCGAAAGCGCGAGTCCATCAGATACGAAAACGGGAGATCTCGATCATCTCCCGCCGTCCCATCTTTGCGGCCCGACCTCCTGGGGTCCATGTCCCGCTTGCCATCCACACGTCGGGTGCAGCAGGAGCCAAAAAAGTCCGCCCGCTATATTCCTTGTTCGCCGCTCGCCCGGGCGCCGAGAAAGACGCCGCAGGCATCGTTTCCCTTCAATCAGTCCGCTGGCGCCGGCACAAGGCGCAAAGAGCATTCATCGCACGCACTCGCTGACCCACGAGTCTCTGCTACCCCTCGCCGCCCGCTCACCCGCTCTTCCTCCCGCGCCCGCGGCCCCGTCCCCTCCGGCCCCAGCTCGCCTTCCTCCCGCCCCTCCAGCCTCCGCGTGCTCCGCCGCCGCCGCTGCGACTCTTGCTCGCCGGCGGCGCGAGGGCGTCCATCGCGCGCGCGTCGTCGTCGTCCAGGTCCGGGTCGTAGTTAACCGCGGCTCCCGACGCGCCTGACCGGCGCTTTGAGGGCGCATCGTCGGCTCGGCTGTACATGCGCTCGTCTGCAATGCCAGCCCGGGGATTCAGTATCGAGAGTCAAGGATCGCGAGCGCGAGAGTGAGAGTAGACGCACATCCCTCCTTGTACGCCCTGCTCAGCGTCGAGATGTACAAGCTCCCCTTTGGCGGGCTCGACCCGTCCTGCGGCGGTCCATGCGCGCGCGCGGTATTGACCGCGCCGTGCAGACCGTCCCCTGCGCCTCCTCCTGCTTGTCCTCCATGCCGTCTCGACGGCCCCGCAGCGATGAAGACATCGTCGTCCTCGTCGTCGAGCAGGTCGATCACGTCCTCCCCTGCGCCCGCTCCGCCGTGCATCGCGTACTTATCTCCGTAGTCAAAGTCGTCGTCGATGAACCCGTCGATGTCGTCCTCCTCAGCAGCTGCGGCCTCGTCCCGATCGGGCACAGCCGGCGCCTTTCCCTTTCCCTTGTCTTTTGCACGAGCCGCCGAGCGGGAAGGGGAGGCGCGGGTGCGTCTCGCTGGCGGAGACGAAGGGAAGAGCTCGTCGGCGAGGTCGGCGTCGTCGCGTCGAGGCGGAGCAGGAGGTCGCGCTGCTCGGGCTGCCGAGCCGCTCGCTGCTGATCCTGCTGCACCGGCCGCGCGGAAGGCGCTCTTTGCTGTCGAAGTCTGCGGCGCTCGAGCGTGCTGCGGCGTGTCGGGCGAGTCGAGCGCGTTGACTGCGTCGAGGCACGCTTCGGTGTGCGTTTGCAACTCGGTGATGGGGACCTGCGGGTGTTCCTGTCAGTCGCGACCTCGGGTGTGGGCGCCTCTCGAGAGACTCACGTTGGCCTGGCAGACCGGACAGGTCCCGCTCGAGTCGGTAGCCTTGCCCTTGCCCTTGTCCTGACGAGGCGTCTTCCCATTCGTGACGGTTTGCAGCGGCGGAGCGGGCTGCTTCCCGCGCTTCGCCTTGAGAGCAGCTGTGTGAAAGTATTGTGAGCACGCGTATGTCTAAGCCAAGCACAGGACACCGCACCTAGTGCCTGCTCCTTCTCTCGCTTTGCCTTGGCTGCCACCGACTCGTAGCGCGCCGGCGCACCATCGTCGACGTCGCTGCTGCTGCCGACGATCTGGTCTTCGTCGTCGTCAGCAAGGACGAGCGTCGGCCTGCGCTCCGACATGGGCTTGAGGCTCGAGAGCGACTCGAGTTGCCGGAACGCCTCGCCGGCTTTGCGCCCCGTCGCGCTCTTGCCCTTGGCGACCGGCTGCGCCTCGACGCCCCAGAAGTCCTCGGGCGGCGGAGGCTGGGCGGGCTCGAGCTGCGGCGAGGGCGAGCGCGACGGCGAGATGCGCGACCTGCGCCTGCTCGTCTTCGCCGTGCTGGTGGATGCGCGGCGAGTGGGCGCCTTCTTTGCAGCAGGCGCCGCCACGCTCGTCGACGCCTTCTTGGCCGCAGACTTGGACTTGCTTGCCGACGATGAGCGGTCTGAGACGGTCGTCTGCTCGGTGCTGGCCGATTTCCTTCTGCGACTGCGCGCATCGCTGCTCGCGCCCTCGGACGCGTCGTCCTCGTCCTCACTTGGGGACGGGGCTCGCTTGGCCTGCGCTGGCTGGCGCGCACGGCGCGGCGGCGTCGAGCCTCTCCAGCCCACCTCGCGCGCCATGTCGCGCAGGACATCGTCGCCCTGCTCGAGCTGTGTCGCGCTCGGGAAGCCCAGCAGGCCGCCGCCCTTTGGGCTCTTGGACGAGGAAGCGTCCGAGTCCGATTCGGACGTGAGGAGGACCTCTGTCGCGCGACTCGTCGAAGCCCGTTTCCTCGAAGCAGGCGCCCGAGCCGGCGCCTTGCGCTTGGCCGCGCTCCCGCCCGCCTCGGTCGCCCCCCTCTTCTGCGCCGTACCGCCTCCTGTGCGTCGCGCGCTGCTTCCGACAATCTCGAGGTCGGACGAGCTGTCGCTCGAGTCGCTCGACGCGGGCGAGTCGTGCGAGCTCTTGCGGCGTTTGGCCGGGCGCTTTGCGGGTCGGTCGCCGCCGCCGCGCGTGAAGAAGCTGGTAGCCTCTTCGTCAGACACGCTCATGACGGCGCGCGTGGCCCGGGTGGCGAGTGTCGAGGACGCGCTCGAGACGCGTCGAGAGGCGAAGCGAGTGGGTCGAGGGAGGTGGGAAGGCTTAACGGGGGTTGAGTACGGCTGAGTAGCTCTGTAGTACGCCTGCCAAGCACTGCTAACCCCAGCAGAGCGAAAGAGGCGCGGAGGGTCGCGGCAAGAGGCCGAGCGACGAGATGTCAACAATCGTCCGTCGCCTCGACTCTGACGAGAGAGGCTGCGACGTGCGTGAGAAGGGCTGTACAGGCATGAGCTACTACCTCGGTACAGTCCCGCTCTCCCCCTCGCCCGTCCTCGCCCGCTGCACTGACCCCCCCACCTCGCCCGTGCAGTCCTCGTCGGCACGCTCGACAACCCGCTCTACGAGGCCGTCCTGACGTCCAGCAAGGCCGCAGCCTCGACCACCATCTCGGTCACCGCCACCTCGCCCGCTGTCCCGACCTCGTTCTCCATCTTCGGCGCACCCTTGCCCGCGTCCGCAACGCCCACCAGCGCCGCCCTCGCGGCGGGCAGTGCCCCGCAGCAGGGCGCACTCGGGTCCAGCGTCGGCTACGGCCACAAGACGGGGCCAAACGGGCGACATGTCATGCAGCTCGTCGCACACGCCGCTCTCGACGTCGTCGAGGACGTGCAGTGGACCAACGGCGGCATGTGCGTCCAGTCAGAGCCTCTCTGCACATCCCTGGACGTACTTTGACACCGCTCACCCTCCGCAGGTACCTCAAGTCGATCGACAAGTTTCACGAGTGGACCGTGTCCGCCTGGCTCACACCCGGAGGTGCGTTCTGCGCGGCGTCCGATGGTCCATGCACTTTCCCAGAGACTCTGCTGACTCATAGATGGGTGTGGAAACGACTGCACAGGTGTCAAGCTCATCCTGCTGCACGAGCTGAAGAACGAGGACGGCATCCGCCTCTTCCTGCAAGAGACGTGGGAAACCTACGTCAAGGTGCGCATCCTTTGCGCAGCCCAGTCATCGCACCGGCACTCAACTGACACTGTCAATGCCTGGTCCCACACGCAGACTCTCTTGAATCCGTTCCACGAGCTCAACGCGCCGATACGGAACCAGACCTTTGATGCGCGCGTGCGAGCAAGCGCAAAGAAGCACCTCTAAGCGGCCCCTGCGCATTCGAGGCGACGAGGAGGAGACGGTGTAGATGCTGCTGTGCCCCCCTGTTGTAGTCCTAGCGAGACTCTTGACCAGTCCCCCCTGACGAGATGAGCGGAAGCCGGACACAACTTGGGATATGAACTCCCTGCTGGCTTCTCTGACCGTGTAGACTGAATCGTAGCTCAGTTGGAGCCGGTCGATTCCAGCCAACACCGCCAGATAGTGACCTACACAAAGTGCACCTCGTAGCCTTCCGCCCCACGCGACTCTGGCTCTGTCTCTCTCCACTTCCTCCGCCCAGTCAAGATGGTGCGCTCGTCCCCGGCGCAAGTCACAGCACAGATACTGACCGGACCCATCGGCACGCAGGCAGGCGCAAGCTCGAAGCGGATCGCCCAGGCGAATGCCGCAACCTTGAAGCAGCTCAATCTCGGCTTTGCCATCTCGGGCGTGCGTGCAGTCGCCCATGCAGCTCTTTCTGAAGCCGTGCTCGCCTTCTTACGTGCCCGCCCGCTCGTCCACAGGCGATCTACCTCCTCCACCTCGCGGTCTTCTCGTCCGGGCGGTCGTACCGCCGCCTTTTCCTCTTCGCCGCGACCGAGGCGGTCGCCATCGGGCTGTGGAACATGATGAAGAGCATGGCCGCGCGCGGAGAGGAGCTCAACGGGAGCAAGGGACTCGTCAGGTGCATTCGCCGGTTGCTTCCGTCGGATCAGCGGCACCGCGTGAGCTTTGAACGGGATCGTTGACTCGGATGAACTGCACAGCTACATGTTCGACGTCATCTACATCACCTGGGGCGTGCACGTCGCCGCGGCGCTCCTCACGGCCAAGGCGTGGTACATCTACTGGGTCGTGCGTCTCTCTTTCCCGGCGCTTGCGCGGACCCCGGGACTTTGCTACGTATCATCGGGTCTGCTGCTCCTTCGCGGTTGGAGCGAGACGCTCATCGCCCCCCTTGTCGCCCGCAGATCCCGCTCTACGCCCTCTACCGCCTCGTCACCGTCTTCCTCCCGACCCTCCGCTCCCTCGCCGGCTCAGCCGGCGCCTCGACCGCAGGCGCAGGTGCAGGCGGAGCGGGTGGAGCCGGCGCGAACGAGCCGCTGAGTAAGCGGCAAGAGAAGCTGCGCAAGCGGATGGAGAGGGGCGACCCGCGCGTGCAGCAGCGGACCCGGTGAGGTCCGAGCGGCGCCTCGCTCGCGGAGGGGGAGGAAGACTGTATCCAGCATTGCAAAACGCGCGCATCGCTTTCCAGGCTTGTGAGCTCTCTGGACAATCTGGCGATGGACAAAGCGAGAGCGTCGATATACATTGCGCGAGTGCGAGGAAGTGTGCAAAGAGGTGAGGGCGATGGGCGAAGGCTGCAGGTGCTACGAAGGTGGCTGGGGCAAGGAAGGAGGGCGTTGCGAAGGCGAGACGATGAGCGTGACAAGGGGTGAGGTAAGGAGGCTACAGCAACGAGGGCATGCGAGCGAGAGTGCGAGGACGTGAGACAGGGTAAGGGTGTTCGGGGTGCGAAAGAACGAGAGGAGATGGATTGTTGGGCGTAGTGGCACACGGGTGACGGAGAGCGAGCGATGGGTAAAGTGAGGGCATGCGAAGGAGGGAAAAAGACGCGACGGGGGGTGATCGGAAGCACCAGACGGGTAAGGGCGTCAACGGGTTCAGGTCGACGTGGCAAAGTTGTGCGGGAGCTCGAGGATCTTGCAGCGGAAGAAGCTCTCGATGTTGCGCAGCATGTCGGTCTCGCTCGGCGTGACGACGTTGATGACCATGCTGTTCTTGTTCTGGCCCGTCGCGCAGGCGATGCTGGTGCGCGCAGAGTGTCAGTTGGCGCCTTGACTCGCACGCAAGGGGCGAAACGCACCGATGGACATAGTCTTCGACGGCGCGAGGCATGTCAAAGTTGATGACGAGCGGCACCTGCCCGACATCGCTCAGCCCGCGGCTGAGCGCGTCGTACACGACGAGCACACGCTTCGGAGCGAGGCCGGGGCGGTTGGGCGCCGTCGAGCGGAACTTGGCGATGATCTGCTGCCGCGCCGCCTGGCCCATGTCCTGGTGCAGCGCGAGCGCCTCGATCGCGCGAGTGCCGAGCTTGTATGTGACGGCCTCGACCGAGTCGATCGACGAAGCAAAGATGACCTGAAGATGAGCGTTCCGCCATCAGTCGTTGTACAGAGCGACATCCGGAAGACAAGAGACGCACGGCATGCTCAAACATGTGGTCCTCGCACAGATCGGCGAGCGCCTCGAGCTTCCACTCGCGCGCAGTGCCAGCTTCGCGGCGACCAGCGCCGGGAGCCTTGCTGCGCGAAGCGGGGTTGCCGCCCATCGCCAGGTACCTGCGTTCCGGCGCACTAGTCAACCGCCCGTTCGTGCTCCCTCCCCTCGAGGAAAGAACGCACATGTAGTACTGCTTGAGGCCGCGCATGCTCGGACTCTGCCCGTCGCTGTTGTCGCGGCGCACGAGGACCTTGACGGGCTCCTTGAGCTGGAGGCTCGTCCCAAACGTGAGCACGTCCTGCGGGACCGTGCAGCTGAAGACGACCATCTGGCGCTCGATCGTCGTCGACGCGGGCGCGGCGGCGCCCGCGCCCTGCGACGAGGTCGGCCCGCCCTGGCTGCCGAAGCGCGACATGGGCGCCGAGAAGGGCGAGTCGAACGCGCCGGGGAGGGGAGAGCGCGTCATGCTCGGCGAGTTGGGCCCGCCGCCGCCGCCGCCCGGAGCGGGGACCGGCACGGTGGTCGTGGGCGGGAGGAGACGCGCGAGGTTGAGCACGTGGTCTGAGAGGTTGCGCGCGATGAGCTGGTCGCACTCGTCGACGACGAGGAGGCGCACGGCGCTCGTCGAGAGCTGGCGGAGCGAGAAGAGGTCGAGGAGCTTTTGCGGCGTGCCGACGAGGACGTGCGGCGGGGCCTTGAGCAGCGTCTGCAGCTCGTTCTGCAGGTCGCTGCTCGAGCCGACGCAGAGCGCCGTGCGGATGCCGAGCGTGCCTCCGAGACCGACAGCGAGGCGCTGCGCCTGCGCAGCCTGGTCGACCGTGGCCGTGACGACGATGACCTGGATGCCCGGCGCGGGCAACGCCGTCCCTTCGAGCGCGGCCTGCTGCGCCGCGAGCGTCGCGTGCGAGTAGAGGATCTGCAGCGCCGGGATCACGTAGCACTGGATGCGCTCCTGGATCGCCGGCGCCTGTGCGACCGCGTCCTGCCCGCGGACAACGCACGGGATCGCCTTGCCCTGGATCTTGGTCGGCGGGCCGAGTCTAAACGTGGCGCGCACAGGTAGCCGTCAGTCTCCAGCACAAGCGAAAACGAGAGGGGAGAACAACCAGCGCTCGACTTACCCGTACTTGGCGATCGCGCGGAACAAGTCCTGCCCGACCCCGAGTGCCTCCCACTTTGCGCCCAAGCTCCCCGGCGGGTTCGCGCCCCCTCCCGCTCCACCTCCTCCTCCCATCGCGCCGCCCGACGCGCCCAGCATCGGGGACGACATTCCGCCCTCCCACGCGCTCGCGCTCGCGACCGCGCCGTCGAACGAGGGCGTCCCGCCCGCTGCTGCTGCTGCGGCGGCCGAGGCGCGGAGGGACGCTGCGCGCGCGACGCCCGAGCCGCTGGCGCTGCGGAGCATAGGCGAGGGGCGCGCGCCGCCGCCGCCGGGGGCGCCGCTGCCGATTGCGCTCACGCCCGAGACGCCGAGGCCGGTTGGAGCGGACTGCATCGAGGCGGAGGACGGGGGCCCGGGCGAGCCGACGAGCGAAGGGAGGGACATGCCGCGCTGTGGGTGCGCGGCGGCGGCGGCGGCGGCGGAGGGGTTGAGCGCCGGGCTCGAGAGGAGCTGCGAGACGGTCGTCGAGAGGCTCGAGACCTGCGCGGTGAGGAGCTTGATCTGCTCGTCCTTGAGCGACGCGCTCTCGTCCGACGCCGAGCGGAGACGCTCGGGCTCGGACGAGTGCGACCCCTGCTGCTGCTGCTGCTGCTGGTGGGCGAGGCCGAAGAAGCTCCCGCCGAGCCCGGGGGTCGAAGCATGCAGCGAAGAGGCCGGCTGGCCCATGAGCGACGAGCTCGCCGGGTGCAGTGGCGGGCGCGAGAGCGCCGAGGGGAACGTCGGCGTCGTTCCGTGTCCGGGCGAGGGCGAGCGCAGCGTGAGGAGCGGCGACGCGTCTGGCTCGAGCCGGTCGACCGAGCCGCGGTGCGCCATCGCGATGCTCGACGGGCCGACACTCGCCTGCTGCTGCTGCTGCTGCTGCTGGAGGACGAGCGAGCGCAAGAGACCGACCTCCTCGCGCAGGCTGCGAAACTCGTTGGCGAGCACGCTCGACAGACCCGAGACGGTCCCCTCGAGCGTGTTGACCTTGCTCGCGAGCGCATCGTACGCCGCCGAGCCGGGCGCGGGCCCGCTGCCGTCGAGCGGGGCGGGCGACGCGGTGCGCGACACATTCGGGTAGCCGGGCGTGCCGACGACGGGTGAGAGCGGGAGCGACGTGTTTGAGGTCGAGCCAGAGGCGTTGAGGTAGGTCGAGGGCGCGAGCGAGTGCGGCGAGGGGAGCGGGTGCAGGTCGAGGCCGTTGGCAGAGGGCGGCTGCGAGACGCTGTCGAGCGAGAGGGACGGGGTGGGCGGGCCGGAGCGCTCGCGCGTCTGCGGGAGGACGTCGAGGATGAAGCTCGACGGGCGGCTCTTTGCGCCGCCGGTGTCGGACGGGGTGCGCGCGTCGTCGGTGCCGGACGAGTGCGCTGCGAGGGCGCCGTGCGCGTCAAAGATGCCGCTCGGCAATCCGAGGAGGACCTCTTCCTCCCTGCGCTCCGACACCGGGGTGGACGAGGGCGTGACGCGCCTGCCCTCGCCGATGGTTCCGATACTCGACGCAGAGGGCCTCCTGCCTAGGCCGAGTGCGCTCGCGACCGAGAGGCTGTTCTGGCGCTCGACGACGACGTCGCCTGCATGGGACGCGTCACGGAAGGAGCGGTGCTCGACGGGCGGGTACGGACGCGCGGGGTCGACGTAGCCAAAGGACGAGACGGCGGAGGTGGACGAGGATGAGGCTGCGAGGCCAGGCGGGCGAGCGAAGCGGTGGTCGTCGGGGCTGATGCTGATTGCGTCTGTGGGAGCGAACGCAAAGGCGCTGGGTCCGCTGAGGGCGGGCGAGGGCGCCGACGAGGGCGCGGTGTGTCCTCCGGGTGCGCGACTGAAGTAGGGGGCGGCAGCCATCGGGAAGGGTGGCGGGCGCGTGCAGTCTGTTGCGTGTGCTGACGAGGAGATGTCGGTGACGCGCTCAGAGCATCGGATGGGCGGCGGGGCGCGGTGCGGGTCGAGGGTGCGACGCGTGCAAGGCGGTGGAGACGCGGGCGGGCGACACGGGGTGCGAGACGCGTGTTGCGAGGCGAGGGGTGGGCGGTGGGCGTGATGGGCGACTCGCAGGCTGCACAGACAGAGACCGGCTCGAGCTTGCAGCGACGAGAGACGAGACGACGGCGACAGACGCTCGCTCGCTCCCAAGTCGACGCCGGGTGAGCGCAGTACAGCCCACTCAGACTCGAATAACCGCGACTACCTGCGAGTACAGCACGCACTGACAATGGACTGCGTCGCCCGCTCGGCTGCACGCGCCGCCCGCACCGCCCTCGCCCTCGCCCGCCCCGCTCCTCCTCGTCCTCCTCCCCGCCGCCTTTTCTCGGCCGCACCCCGCCGCACCGCACCCGCACCCGCCGCCTACCCGTACGCCACCAACGCACAGCTCTTCCCCGCCCCGCCCGCCCCCGCCGCAGCCCAGCCCGCGCGGCGCGACTCGCTCCTGCGCACGCTCAACGCCCACCTCACGGCGCAGCACCCGCGCGGACCCGAGTTCCTGCGCCTCTTTAGCCGCAGGGACAAGCAGCGCCTCCTCCCCGGCTCGGTCCTCACCGTCACGAGCTACTCGGCCGCGCCGACGCCCGCCAACCCCTCGCCCCCGACCACCGTCTTCTCGGGCGTGCTCATCGCGCTCCGCCGCCGCCACCAGGGCACCGACCTCTCGATCCGCCTCCGCAACCTCGTCGGCCGCACCGGCGTAGAGATGAGCTTCAAGGTCCTCAGCCCGCTCGTAAAGGACATCCACGTCGTCGCGCGCGCAGAGAAGAGCGGCCCGCCGACCGTCGCAAAGGACGGCAAGGAGGGCCCGCGCCGCAAGCCTGCACTGCGCGCCGCGCGCAGGGCAAAGATGTACTTTGTCCGCGACCAGCCCGGCCGGTGCGTCCCCCTTTGCCTTGCCGTGTGAGGTCCCTCTGTACTGACTCGCGCTTTCGGTCAACGCAGCCTCGTCTCGGTCGCGGGTATCGTCCGCGCTGCCCGCGAGCGCGAAGCATCCCTCGCCGCGCGCAACAAGCGCCGGTGATCTCGCCGACCTGTCCTTGTCCATCCCCTGTCTGCCGTCCCCCGTGTTGTACTCCCCCTCTTGCGCACCCACTGCAAACACCGCATCTTGCCCTTTTCTCGTGTTCTCGCGAGATGGTACCGAATGTAAAGATTGCACGGCAGGTACAGAAGAGCCGGCTGGCAGGGAGGCCAAACAACAGAGGGAGCCGAAGGGAAACGGAAAACCCAGGAAGAGAGATCCAACGAGAACAGGTGAGAAAGCAGCCACGAGGGCTACTACCGCCGGCGCTCGAACGCCGAAGAGCGGCCCATGAAGACGCTGTAGGTAGAGGCGAAGTACGCGGGACCAAAGGTCAGTCGCGCTCACGGGTTCGGCACGGAAGAAGAGGAGAGACGCACACTGCAAAGTCCATCGCCCACTCGCCCATCTCGAGGTCTGCATCACGGCGCCGTGTCAGTGATGTCCCGTCGCTACGTGCACCCGCTCGTCCGCTGGCCCGCGGCGGACGAGGGGACGCAGGTACATGCGAGGGAAAGCAACACCGCGAGACGCACAGGTCGAAGCGAGCTGCCGCAGGTCCTTGTTGCGCAGCTTGGCGAGCGCAGGTCTGTTCGCGCCACCAGAGTACCGTGAGCAGAGCGCTTGAGCTCCGGGAGAGCGACGAGAAGACTTGATGGAGGGAGGGGAGGCAGACGCACGAGAGACCGGTCGAGCGCTTGATGCCCGCGAGGCAGAGCGAGATGAGGATTGCGCTGCGGTAGAGGCGAGCATCAGTTCTGCGCAACTAGCGAATCAGAAGAGCGGAATGCGCGGCACTCTACGGTGAGGTGGAAGAGCTATCAGGTCGAGAGCGATGAGGAGGAGCGAGAGGTCAGCGCGGGGTCGGGAGGGCGCGGCGGTTCGCACGCACCTTTCCGAGCATGCTGGGCGGTGGCTCTGCGGTACTCGATCGCGCTCGGACGAGACAGGGCGAGACGGGGCGTCTGTGCCGAGCGGGCGAACCGACGCACGCGGTAGGCGGCCTCTCGTCGCTCTTGCTCACCTGCGTCCCGAGTCGCACAGACAGAGGTGCGTGTGCAACAGTGCAGTGACGATCGTGAGTGCCCTGCTCACCCGCAGCTCGCTGTCCCACCTCGTCGCCTCCCTCGCCTCGCCTCCTCCCCCACTTGGTCTCTCTCGCCGGCGTTGCCCTCCATCTCGTCGCTGCACAGGACTCGCAAGATGCGCTTCACCGCTCCCCTCGTTGCCGTGGCAACCGCCGCGACCGTCGCCACCGCCCTCCCCTTCGTCCACCAGCAGCAGCAGCCCGCACAGCTCGCCTTCTCGGCCACCCCCTCCGACTCGATCGCAGCGGTCCACGCCGACCTCGCTGCAGCAGCGCAGCAGCTCCCTGCCGAGCAGCTCGCCGAGCTCGACGAGTGGATCGCCGCTCTTCCGCAGCGCAGGAAGGTCCAGCTCGCAGAGGGCGACGAGCCGCTCGACATCTCCGAGGGCGAAAAGGCCCTGCTCGTTCTCGCGGGGAAGCGCTTTGTCGATGTCACCGACGACGTCCTGACGACCTCGGTCGCGACCAAGGGTGCGCACACTGGCCGTCCGGTCCTTCGCGTCCTCGCAAAAGCACCACTGACTCGCTCGCTCCTGCGTCTCCAGAGGCGTTCCCGGCCAAGTTGACGTACCAGACGGCGCAGCTCCAGCCGCTCTTTGACCGCCTCTCGCAGAAGGACATGTCCAAGTTCCTCGAGTCGTTCACGGCCTTCCGCACGCGCCACTACCGCTCCGACACGGGCAAGCAGTCGCAGCAGTTCCTCCTCGGCCAGGTGCGCCAGGTCGCCGCGAGCAACAAGGACGTGCACGTCACCGTGCGCGAGTTCAAGCACGAGTGGGTCCAGAACTCGATCATTGCCCGCCTCGAGACCCCCAAGGGCAAGAAGGACGTCTCGGACGCCGTCGTCATCATCGGCGCGCACCAGGGTACGTTCCAGCCTGCCTTCTCTGGCCGCTCTAACCGCGGGCCTGACACCGTGTCCCTCGTCCCGCCGCGCAGACTCAACCAATCTCCTCCCCTTCCTCGCTGCGCCCGGCGCAGACGACGATGCGAGCGGGACGACGTCGATCCTCTCGGCCTTCAAGTCGCTCGTCGAGTCGGGCTTCCAGCCGTCGTACGCGCCGGTCGAGTTCCACTGGTACAGCGCCGAGGAGGGCGGCCTGCTCGGCTCGAAGGAGGTCGCGCAGGACTATGCGCAGCGCGGCGTGCGCGTGCGCGCCATGCAGCAGAACGACATGACGGCGTACGTCAAGCCCGGGACGGCGCCCGCGATCGGCGTCATCCAGGACTACGTCGACCCCGAATTCACGGCGTACCTCACGCGCCTCATCGGCGAGTACGCCGAGATCCCCGTCGCGCCGACCCAGTGCGGCTACGCGTGCTCGGACCACGCGTCGTGGAGCAAGGTCGGCGCGCCGGCGGCCTTTACGATCGAGAGCACGTTCGAGGACTCGGACAAGAACATCCACTCGACGCGCGACACGGTCGACCAGCCGGGCTACTCGGTCGCGCACGTAGAGCAGTTTGCCCGCGTCGCGATCGCCCTCGCGGTCGAGCTCGGCGGCGGAGAGTCGGTCGTGTACTAGACTCGCGCAGCTCAACCCGAGCCAAGTGACGCGCTGCACCCCTTTTGTCTATCCGACTCGCTCGTCTCTGTCTCTTCCGTTTGCTCTGCATCTTTGCAACTTGACTGTAGCCTGCTCTGCATTCGCAGTCGAAACGACGAGAAAGTTGCCGTCTCGCCCGACCCGCCCAGCTGCGCCTCGCGCGGCTCGTCCTCTATCACCCATGCGAGGACGCGCACTTCGTGCTCTTCAAAGTTTGATCGAGCATAAACTGGACGCTCGCTGCTTCTCCCACCGCCAAAACGGCCCGCCAGCATCTCGGGCGAGCCGCGCCGGCTTATCGGCGGCGCTCTCCGCACCTCTCCCTCCTGCCGCTCGTTGCTCCTCGCGCCCGTGCTGCCAGGAAGCATGCCGCTCTTTCCAGCTTCACCAGCGCGAGGCTGCGTCCCGGTGCTCAACTCTGCTTGCCCGTGGGCCTCGAGCGAGGAGGACCTCAGGGCGCTGTGGGAATGCGAGTGGACGAGCGCGGTCACGACGCGGACGACGACGCTACATGGCTTTCCTGACGACCCGAGCAAGCACCAGGTGCGGTCGCTTTCCCCCAATCGCGAGTTGACGCGCTCACGTTGCTCGTCCCGACAGGTCGCCTTCTTTGGCTCGGACGCCCAGTCTTCCGCCAACTCGTTCGGCTACTCGCCCTTCCCTCTGAGCACCTACGTTTCCTGGCTGCGCCCGCTCGTCCTCTCCACTCCGCCCGCCAAGCGCAAGCAACTCATTGTCTCGATCACGGGCACCCTCTCCGAGACGGCCGCACTCCTCGCGCAGCTGCGAGACTTCGCAGCCGAGCTCGACACGGTCCTCGCTGTCGAGTTCAACGCCTCGTGCCCGAATCTGGGCCACCTGGGCCACGCGCCGCCGGCGTATGTCGAGGACGAGCTGCAACAGTTTCTAGCGCTCCTTGCGGAACATGCGTCCGACTCGCTCAAGGTCGGCGTCAAGCTCCCGCCGTATACCTACGTAGGTCAGCGTCGCTTGGGCTTCCCGCGAAGACCGGTGACTGAGACGTTGAGCGAGGAAACAGGACGAGCAGTTTGCGGCGGTCGGACGAGCACTGTCTTCCGTCGGTGACCCGCACGCAAAGGAGCACCCGATCTCGTTCCTCACCGCTACCAACACCCTCGGTCAGGGTGCGTTGTCACTTCACGGGAAGTGAGCGAAGCGACCGGTCGCTGAAGAGCCTTCTCGCGCAGGTCTCGTCTTCGGCTCGCAGATGGCTGCCGTGCCCTCCTGCGCCGTCGCGCAGCAGCCGCCAAAGCAGGAAATGTTTGCGCTACCTGGTGGTTCGGGCGGGCTTGCCGGTGCAGCAATCCACCACACCTCTCTCGGGTGCGTCTCGTCCTTCCCAGCTTCTCCCCTCACGAGGCCTGACGCATACGAGGGAACACGCAGCAACGTGTACCGCCTCTCGCGCCTCCTCCGCGACGAGGGTGTGCAGGACCGGCGGCTCAGGAGCATCTCGCTCATTGGCGTCGGAGGCGCAAGTGACGCGGAAAGCGTCGAGCGGTTCCGCCTCGCTGGCGCAGACGCCGTGGTGCGTCCGCATTTCCCCGATGTCGATCGATGCGAAGAGTGAACCTCAGACACGCTGTCACAGGCGTGCGCAACGGCGTTGGGACGGGAGGGCGTGCGCGTGTTTGAGAAGATGGCTGGTGGACGCGCTCCGATGCGCGTAAAGCTGTAGCCTCGTTCTCCCCGCTGCATCGCGGACTGAGAGGATACAACCCATGTTACATATGCTCTCGAGACCCGCCGCCTCAGCCGAGGTAGTTCCAGACGAAGAAATGGAGGATGAGCGAGCCGAAGAGGAAGTCGCCGAATGCTCTGCGCGTTCTCGCAGCTGGTCAGCTCAGCGAGACAGCAAGCGGAAGGAGCCTGGATGCGCACCGTTCTGGAGAGACGGAGGGAAAGGTCGACTTGTTGTCCGGATTGCACTGAATACGCAGCGCGCCGAGGAGGACAAACTGGCCGACGGTTGCGGCGAAGCTGTGCGAGCATAGATGTCAGCCTTCGCGGCGAGGGAGAGGCCGCGCGCCTGAGACGCACCCGCCGATGAAGGCGTTGAAGGGGTAATTGGTGACGGCAAAGCAGTAGATGAACTGGAGGACACCCGTGAGCATGAGGAAGAACATGAAGCTGTCGATGAGCTTCAATCGCGGCGCGGCTGCACATGGGACGTGTATCAGCTGCCTTGTCCGCATCAGCGTGGAACAGCCAGGTCGTGCAGAACACTGGAAAGTGCACGGCATTGCCGGCTGTAACCTGCGGCGAAGCAAAGGGAGCGACGCACTCTGCTCGCGGTAGTTGGTCCACAGGGTCTGCACGGCATCCACGAATCCGCTCGCCTCGTCGCGCGCCTTGCCCTTTGCGTCTGCGAGCGCTGCCGAGGCAGATGCGGCGATTGCGGGCGTTGACGATGTCGACGTCGACGCGACGGGTCCCGGTGCGCTGGAGCGGGATACGACGCGGCGGGGAGGCATCTTGGCGCTTGAGTGGAGCTCGTGGTAACTTGCACGGAGCACAGAGTGCAAGGTGATGTGCAAGGAGGACGAGGAGGAGCGCCGCACCCGAGAACCACCGCCGGGTGGGCTCCCGCAGACAGTGTGCTGGGTTCGGGACTGTGCTCATCACAGTGTAGTGGGCCCTTTTGCACTTCAGGTCCTTCCGCTCGATTCGGGTGCGAGGCTGAGTTTCGGGTCCACCTGCTCGTTCGTGTCTTGCGCTCTTTCCCTCTCGCCCGAACTCGCAAGGATGGTGCGTCCAGCTCGCCCCGAAAGAACGCAAACGTCAGCTGACCCACAGGCCCGCAGTCCCGCCATCGCGCTGTCAAGAACATCGACCTCGCAGGTGCTCCTCAAGACGCCGATCCTCCTCGCGTTGCTCACAGCTGACATTGGAACGTGCAGACGAGCTCGACGATGACTATGGCGACGAAGACTACTACGGTGGGCTTCGCTCGCCCGCTCGTGCCGTAGAGCGACCCGCTCACTCTTTCTCGCCTGCAGCCGACATGACGTCGGAGCAACAAGGTGCGCACACCCGCTTGCAGGCTGGACGGGGCGCGAGCTGACGGACTGAGGATCACAGCGCAAATGGCGCAGGCGTTCTCGGCTGTGCAGGCAGTGCTCGGCACCGAAAGCCCCATCTCGGACAAGGCCATCCGCGACGCTTTGTGGGACAGCTACTTCGATGTCGACGGGACAATCGCGCATCTACTCGGTATGGCTACATCAGTGAAGCGCGCATGTGTGACTGTGGCTGACTCCGTTCCGGCTCCACAGACGAGCAGCACAAGAAGGAGGTGCGACGAAAGAAGGAGGAAGGTAAGGCTCACTCCCTCTCTTCCGCTTCGTCCGTGTTTCCAGTGGTGCATTCCGAATGAGTGGAAGGGACTGCGCGGGTGTTCATGGCTCTTCACGCCGCGCCGCCGGGTCCGACAGACACCGCCCCATCCGACACCCTCGCCTCTCTCTCCCTCGACTCGCCCGCATCGCCCGTCAACCCTTCCGATCCCTCGCCTTCGCCTGCTCCTGCCGCTACTGCGCCGCCGAAGAACAAGCTCGCCGCCAAGATGGCAGCGAACCGCGCCGCCAAAGCTGCCGCTGCTGCCGCTGCGGCTCCGTCCGCGCCCCCGCCATCCGCTTCGCCTGCGCCTGCACCTTCAGCAGCCACGAGCGTAGCTGCTGCGCCCGAGAAGAAACTCTCGAAGCTGCAGCAGAAAATGCTGTCGGCACGGGCCGGGCGCGCAGCCGCCCCACCTGCCGAAGGTCTCGCCCCTCCCGTCGCGAGCGCCAGTCCCCCGGCAGCAGCGGCGGCAGCAGACAAAGCGGCAGCAGCAGGTCCTCCTACCGCCCCGACTAGCGCCGCCCCTTCCTTTGAGCCCATGGCGCTCGACACGCCCCTCACCGCATCGCTCACCGCCGCGCCCTCGCCCTTCGCCTCGGCCCTCTCCTCGCGCGCGGCGCTCCTCTTCCCGACAGCGCACCGCATAGCCACGTCCATCTCGGTGCGCGGCGGTGTCGAGCCGGCGCAGCTGGTTGGGTTCGGCCCGAGCCCGGACGACAGGGTCATGGAGGCGCGGAAGGGGACGGCGCTGGGCGCGAAGGCAGCCGGACCGGTGCGGCGATGAGGAGTGGCGGTGTGCTGAGTGGGCAAGAGGGATTAGCAAGGTCAGAGACCTCGAGTTGCGACGGGACAAGGTACTGACCCCGTTCTCTTCCGCTCTGCCTCGTGCGACACTCGCTCAATCCGTTCGCCTTTCCCTCCCTCGTCCCTCCTTCTTTCTCTGCTCCCCCTTCGCGTACTGCAGAAGCGCGACTGGCGAAACAAGCACGCAAAGCCGCCTCGGCCGCCTCGTCTGCACCCGCCTCCGCCAAGTCGTCCCGGCCTGCAACGCCTTCAGGCGGGCCTGCGCCCGCGCTGGGTAAAAAGAAGGCGGCTCCAGGCGGGAAGCCGGCGGTCGCCGGACCTGTCAGCGCGCTGCAAACCGACCTGGAGGCGATGGGGCTCGGCGGTGCGGGCGAGCAGCCGCGCCAGGTACAGCCGGTTGAAGAGCCTGCGCCGGTTATGCGCGAGAGGAAGAAGATCCTCGAGGAGGTCAGGGCGAAGGAGGAGCAGGTCAAGCCGGTCCTGTCGCTCGTCGTCGTTGGTGCGCTCGGCTCTCTCTCCTCTCCAGCTTGTCACCAAGGTCCTGAACGCGTCTCACTCATGCAGGACACGTCGATGCGGGCAAGTCGACACTCATGGGACGACTGCTGCACGAGCTCGGGCAGACGACCGACAAGGAAATCAACAATTACCAGCGGCAGAGCGAGAAGATCGGCAAGGGCAGCTTTGCGTACGCATGGACGTTCGATGCGATGGAGGAGGAGCGAGAGCGGTGCGTCTCATCTGCTTATACGCGGAGGAGACAGGCCTGATGGACTTCTCTCCTACAGCGGCGTCACCATCGACGTCGCGATCGACTCCTTCGAGACGGCCCGCAAACGCTTCACGCTCATCGACGCCCCCGGGCACCGCGACTTCATCCCCAACATGATCTCGGGCGCGGCGCAGGCAGACGCCGCGGTGCTCGTCGTCGATGGGTCGAAGGGCGGCTTCGAGAAGGGCTTTGAGGGCGGCGGGCAGACCCGGGAGCATGCGGTGCTCGTGCGCAGTCTCGGTGTGCAGCAGCTAGTGGTCGCGGTCAACAAGCTCGATGCGGTACGCTCGCCGTCCTCTCGCTTCTCTGGCAACCTCGTCGCTGACCCGGCATGCTCTTCTCGCAGGTCGACTGGTCACAAGCCCGCTTCGAGGCAATCTGCCAGCAGCTGCAGCCCTTCCTCGTCCAGACGGGCTTCCAGACGAACAAGGTCGCGTTCGTGCCCGTCGGCGCCATGTCGGGCGTCAACCTTGTCGACCAGATGGACCCTCGCCTGGAGGACTGGTACGACGGACAGAGTCTCGTCACCGAGCTCGGTAAGCTGCGCCTTCGCTCCCTTGTACCGCTCGGCTGGCGTGTTGACCCTTCAAGCCTCTAGACTGCCTTGACGTTCCGACCCGCGCGCTGGACGCGCCCCTCCGGATACCGATCGCCAACGTCTTCAAGGGTCAGTCAGCAACTGCGTCGGGGTTGGCAGTCGTCGGTCGCGTCGAGAGCGGGATCGTGCAAGTCGGCGAGACACTAGCGGCGCTGCCCGGCGACGAGTCGGGAACTGTACGAGGTGCGTTCCCAGCCTGTCACCGCGTCTCAGCACCTGTTGATATTCCTCGCGCTGCAGCCCTCGAAGTCGATGGCGAGCTCGTGCCGTATGCGGTCGCGGGTGACAACGCGACGGTCTTCCTCTCCGGCATCGAGGCAAACCAGCTCGGGTAAGCTTCGGACTCCCCTCTGTGGAGCTCTTCGATGCTGACGTAGCCTCCAACAGTGTCGGCTCGGTTCTGTGCCCACCCTCGCAGCCTGTCCCGGTCGTCTCGTCGTTCACGGCGCAGATCATCGTCTTCGAGCCGAAGCACCCGATCACGGCCGGGTACGCAGTCGAGCTCTTCCACCACAGCCGCGACATCCCCGCCACGATCGCCGCGCTCGAGGCCACCATCGACAACAAGACGGGCCAGGTCACCAAGAACAACCCTCGGTGTGTTGTTGCCGCTTTCCTGGCTGGGTCGCATTCGCTGACCAGCTGTTCGCGTCGCACAGCATGCTCACCAAGAACACGTCTGCGCGGGTGCGCATCCAGCTCCGCAGCGCAAGCACGGGCGGCCGGTCGGGCGCGATCCCGATCGAGCCGTTCGCGGTCAACAAGAGCATGGGGCGTGTCTTGTTCCGTCGCAACGGCGAGACCGTCGCGGCGGGTGTGGTGCTCGAGACGCTGCAGTAGGCTGCAACATGCCGGAAGTCTTCTCACTCTGCGCAAGAACGAGCGAGAGAAGAGACAATGCGAGATGCATGGGAAGACAACGCAGAGAGAACGGAAGAACGCTGCAGGGTCTACGGATTGACCAGGTCCGCTTCATCCTCTTCCTGCACTACCTTCATCTTGAGCTCGCGGTCGAGTCTTTCCGCGTCCGCAACACCGCGTGTCATGTCGACATTGGCCAGGATCGGGATGGCGGAAAGCATGAGTCCGAGGATGAGCCAGAACCCATGACGGATCTGACCCGTCGCCGTGGTCACCACGGCGACGAGGAGCGGGCCGAGGAAGCTTGAGCTCTTGTCCGTCACGCTGTACAGCGCGTACCACCTCGACGACTGGCTCGCGGGCACGAGCTGGGCGAAGCACGCGCGCGAGAAGGCCTGGTACGAGCCGTACAGGCTGCCAAAGACGACTGCGAGGGCATACATCTGTGCGGCGGAGCGGAGGGCGACGAGGCCCCAGAGAGGGACGAGGAGCGAGAGCGAGACGAGGAGAAGGAGCATGCGGTGCGTTGTGAGGCGGAAGCGGGCGAGCGAGGGGTGCTGCTGTATGAAGGGGAACAGAAGGGCGCCGAACAGGCCGGAGAGAGGTGTGAGGATGGCGATTAGTATGAGGGACGACGTTTCGAGGTTGAGTGCTGTCTTGGCGAAGAGGATCGCCGTCGATGTGATTGTCGCGAAGGCTGGAAGACGGAGTGTCAGTCGGCTGTGTGGGTCGAATTCAGACGAGCTCAAGAACGCACAATCGCTCAGGATGAACCACGCGCCCAGGAACCAGAACGTTGCGGGCAACCGCCTCCATCCCCTGAGCATCTCTCCCAGGCCTCTCCATCCTTCCCTCACGCTCTGTCCGCACGTCCGTCCTTTCATCTCCGAGATCCGCTTGACCACGTCGCTCGGGCGAAGCCACACCGCCGCCGGGAGCGTAAAGACGAGCCACCACGCCCCGCTGATGGCGACCGCGACGCGGAGCGGCCACGTGCCCGTCGCGCCGTCGGGTCCCTGCAGCGCCTCGACGAGCGGCAGCAGCGCGACGAGGACGGCGATGCCCGCCGCGTAGCCGGCGGCGATCGCTCGCGCGCTGACTTCGCCGGTCGCCTTTCCGCGCGCGGCGGTGTACTCGTCTGTTGCGCGGGCGAGAGACTGTGAGGCGGAGAGGAGCGTGTTGGACGAGTGGAAGGAGCCGCGACGTTGAGAGAGGTAGCCCTGCTGGGCGTGGTGGAGGGTCGAGGCGGCGCGGAGGACAGTCGGGTGCAGACGGCCGAGGTCCGGCACTGCGAGACGCTCGCACCGTCAGGATTGAAGAGAGGGCGCCGAGACTCATGCCACTTACAGTACGAATTGAGGCACACCATCGAAGCGCCGAAGGTGACGTTGGCGACGAGCGCGAGCACGGCACAGAGTGGCCAGAGGGGCGAGTCAGACGGAAGGAGTAGGAAGAGCATACAGGCGACGGAGCCGACGAGAGCGAACGAGAGCAAGAGGCGATGGCGTATCCGTGCTGCGATGGTGAAAGTGAGAAGGCCGTGACGCAAAGAAGCCGTTACCTCACGCACGGTGGTCGCCCAGGCCGCCCATCGAGATCACCGTCAGTGCCTGTACAGCTACCGACGCCGAGTAGACAGCGAGTGAGAAAGAAGCTGCGGGTATGGCAGGCATGAGTGCGAAGGCAATGAACAGCTGGAACGGATCGCACGCACCGGTATCGACCCATGCTCCAAAGACGTGCACGACGCATCTCCCCTCCTCCGTTCCATTTTCTCCTCCGCCGTCTGCAGCTCCAGTCGGCGGGCAAGCGAGCGAGTGGTCCGAAGCGAGGCGGCCATTCTCGCGCGCGAACGTCTCGAGGAGGATGGGGAGGAAGAGGGTGCCGCTGACGATGATGAAGACCTGCGGGCGGAGGTGCACGTCAACCTGATGCTCTGCCGAGTGCCAAACACGTCTCTCGGCACCGTGCAGGGGCTCGAGAGGCGCCAGGGGGGGTCACCAGCGAGTTCAACGCACCTCGCTCGCGACCGAGTACGCCAGGAAGCCCCATCGCAGCCTTGTCAGGCCCGCATCGTCCACTTCTGACTCCTCGACGTCGCCGCTCGGCAGCGCGCGTGAGAGGAGCGGTCCCGCTTCGTCGTCTCCATCGGCTGCGAGCGCCGAGTCCAGCTGCTCGTCCGGCACAGCTACGGGCGCAGAGACGGCGCCGGTGACGCCTGAGACCCGTTCCTGCTCGCTGAATCCGCTCATGCCATTGCCAAGCGCAGAGAAGCGGGAAGAGGGAGGAGCGGGAGCAAGGAGGGTGCCGAGGTGGGGAAGGCACACTCCTCTCGCACGGGCTCACGAACCAGCTTGAACCTGTCCAGCTCCGCCAACTGCACCCCAGATGCACCCGCGGATTCGACCACAATCTCTCGATGACTCTCGAGACACGCCGGAAAGAGGGTATCCCGCAAGTCAGAACGCGCTGTTACAACACCCGACCGATTGAGCCGAGCATCTAGTACTGCCAGACGCCCTTGAGGACTGTGAAGGTAGAGAGGCATAGAGGTCAGTCAGTCGTCGACACGGTGGGTAGGACAGTGGACGGGGTCGAGGGTAGGGTCAAGACGTACGGCCGTCAGCGGTCGCGAGCCTGCGAGACGAGTGGTGGTCAGCCTCGTGTTCAAGCAGACAGGATATGCAGAGCGCTCGACGCACCTGTTGAGCGAGTCGTCGGCGTCGCCGGTCTCACGGACACCGCCGCAGAAGGCGTAGGTGACGTTCGAGCCAGTCATCTTGCCCGACTCGTCGACCTCGGCAACGTTGATCTGGACCGAGGCGTGGTCCTTGGCCGTGATGAGGCGGTTGGTCGCGCTGCACTTGCGCGGGACGTAGAGGTCGACGACTTGGCCCTGCGGAGCGGCAACAGCACATCAGCGGACGCTCCTTCGCTGCCTCCAGACCAGGAACCGCGATCACGATTGCCACATGCAGCACTGCTATGCGCAATGCGCGCGGTGTGCGGCGGCGAGCGGAGCCGAGGGAGGGATGCTCACCTGGTCGTTCTGCATGGTGACTGCGCTGTATCGGCGGAACGGCACCAGCACGCACGCAAACAGGGTCAGCTCGCCACTCGTGCACTGGAATGGAGCGCGCACTGCTGCCAGGCCCTCCCCGCCGCGAGCTCGCCGTCGTCGTGTGCTCGTCCCTCACGTCCGAGCCTGCGCCTCCTCTCGGGCGCCGTCTAGACCCCTGCAGGGTCCGCGCGCCCGCCCCTGCGTTCCAACGTCACATTGTGCAGCCCCTGTGCACGCGCTCTAGCCGCTGCGCGCGGTGCGGTCGCGCGGGTGCGGGCGACAGAGCTTTTCCATCGCTCTGCCGTCGCGCGCGGACGGCGGGTCGATGGCGGGGAGCGGGTCGGACGGGCGGGGTGCAGTGTGAACACGGGCTCGCAGCTTACGGAGTGGTAGCAAGCGAGGTTGTACGAGGAGAAGGACGAGAGCAGGGCGAGCGCAAAGGTCTCGCCTCGCCCCGGACGCTCTCCTGCCCGCCCCGCCCCTCTCGCGCACTCTGGACCGGCCAAGTCAAGGTATTGGGCCTTGAATCGGGGCTACAGACCACTCTGCGCTCGAACCAGATCCGCACGACGAGGTCGAGTGCCATCGGTCCCTCCCCACCTCGTCCGCGCCGAGCGACAACACGGCGACCGCGGCAGCAGCAGCGCGCGCCATGAGCACGCCCGCGCTCCCGCTTGACGCGACGAGCTACCGTGACGCCGTGCACGCCCGCCAGACGCGCTTCCGCCCCGCTGCGCCCGCCCTCGCCTACTCGGCGTCGTACGAACTCGAGCCCGTCTTCACCGTCCCGCACGCCGGGACCCACATCCACGCCTTTGCCGCCCCGCCCTGCGCCTCGCACCTCTACACCGGCGGCAGCGACGGCTTTGTCCGCCGCTACGCGCTCCACGCGACCCTCAACGGCACCGGCATCGACAACCCGCTCGTGCCCAATCTCACGAGCAAGCCGGGCGGGCACGAGCGCCCGCCGGGCACCGACTTGCGTCAGCCTGTCTTGTCGGGGTACTGGGAGAACGAGGACCCCGGCGACTGGGCCGACGACCTCCTTCCGCCGAGCGCGGGAGACGACGAGGTGCAGCAGCGCGCGGGCAAGGTCCGCTGGGGACAGAAGACGGGTGCGGTCGCACCGCAGAGCGCCGTGTACAGCCTCGCGGTGCAGAAGGAGGAGCTGTGGGGTCTCAGCGGGACGGCGGTGCGTCGCTGCTCGTCTTCGAGGCGGACCTTCGCAACTCGTACTCACTTGACTGACACCTCGTGGACCGCTTGCAGCGAGGCAGCATCAATCTGTGGACGATTCGGCACGACGAGGGCCAGACCCGGCACGTCTTCCGACCCGACGCGGCCTCCCCGCTGAATGCACCAAGTTCGACGGGTCACTCGCCGAAAGCGGGTGTCTCCGTCCTCGCGCTCGACGAGGACGAGACAAGCTTCCTCAGCGGCGGGTGGGACGGGCGAATACTTGTGCGCATTCTCCCTTTCTCCCTCGCTTGTTTCGCGGACGAGATGCTGAACCGCCCCCTTGGCCGTCGCAGCAATGGGACCTCCACACGGGCTCGTCGACACGTTCCTTCCACGCGCACGCCGCACAGGTCTCGTCCATCGCCTACCGCCCGCTGCGCCCGCCCACTGCGCTCGCGCATGCGGGTGCCGACGGAGACATCGAGATGGGCGATGCGGCGGGGGACGAGCGCGGGCCGGACGCGCCGGGGCGGGTGCGAAGCGATGAGGCAGCTGACGGTGCGGGTGTGGCGGGGCGCAAGGGGCGGAGTACGCGGAAGGACTCGGGTGCGACGGGTGCTGCGGACGAGGCAAAGAAGGGCGACGACGGCGCCGATGCCGACGCCGATGCCGACGCAGACGCGGACGGCGAGGCCGACGCAGATGCAGATGGCGAGATCGACGACTCGGTCCTGACCAACACGTCGCCGCACTCGACTCTCCCGACGCGCACGCCCGACTTTGCCAAGCCCGACAAGATCCCGCTCGTCGGCGACGCGAGCGAACTGAGCGACGATGTGTTCCTCAGCACGGGTCTTGACGGGACGGTGCTGCTGTGGGACCGTAGGGCGGCCGAAGGGCAGGGCGTCGTGAGGAGGTGGGACAAGTACGAGTCGCCGGCGGGAGAGAGGGGCAAGAAGGAGGGCGCGAGCGGAGCGTGGTGCACGTCGGTACGTTAAACTGGTTGCACGAACATCGAGACTGCCGTCCTGACTGACTGCATGCGCGCGCACAGGCCTGCTGGTCCCCCTCGGGCACGCACGTCTACGTCGGCCGCCGCTCCCCCTCTCTGCAAGTGTACGACCTCCGCTCGTCCGCGCCGCTCTCGACGCTCGCGCTCCCGCTCTCGACCGGCCCCGTCAGCAGCGTCGCGGCGCTGCCCAACGGACGGCACGTCCTGACGGCGAGCTGGGACTGCGTCCGCATGTGGGACGTAGAGGAGGCGATGCGCGCAGGCGAGGCGGGCGCGGGCGATGCAGAGAGGAAGGGCAAGGGGTGGTTCCCAGCGGGCGCGACGGTCGTGCCGGGGCATCACGGCGGGACCGTCAGTGCCATGCGTGCGTCCTCTTCCCTCGGCTTTCCTCCTCGGCTTCCTGGATTGCTCACTCAGCGCCGCATTGCACACAGAGCTCGATGGTACGTGCCGTTGGATGTTTACGACATCGGGTAACCGTGGATGGGACGGGACGACAACCGAGAACCTCAGCATCCACGAAGTCAAGGTCCGACCAGGATCGGGTGCAGAGTAGCGCACGGATGCAACACAACTGTAGTTGAGCCCGCGTTGCTCGGCAAACATGGGTACCCAGTCGGATGCGCGGCTGCGGGTTTGAGGGCTCTGCGAGGCGAGTCCCCCCTTTTTTGGCGGACGAGGAAAGTCTCGCCAGTGCGATGGGGGCACCACATCGCGATTCGCGGCGAGGACGCTGCACCGCACCTGGACCCACTCTCGGCTCACCGTGCAACCGCTTGCCTTCTCGTGCACCGTGTGCAGCCTGTGCGCGCCACCGTGCGCGCTCGTCGCTGCTCTCTCCCTCGCACTTTTGCCCACTCTCCCCCCGCTGCGGGTGCCCGACCCCCGTGTGACCCGCCCGATCGGGTCGCCCTCTCGCGATGAGCAACACCCGGCGCGACGACCAGGACGCCAGCGTGCACTACGCGGGCTCGTGGACGCACTACCGCGGGGCCGGCGGCGAGTTCGACGCGAGCGCATGGGACGGCGGCACCTTCTCGTCGTGCACGAACAGCACAGACGGGGGAAGCCTGGCGTGGGCGGGCTGCGCGGTCAGGGTCACGTTTGACGGGACGAGCGCCGCGCTACACGGCGACTCGAACGGCGAGCACGGCATCTACTCGTGCCGGGTCGAGGATGCAGACGGGCAGCCCGAGGGCGTCTGGCGATGGTACGACGGTAGCAGCCTCTGGTGGTGGGACTACCAGCACAACGTGACGCTTTGTCGGTGCGTTGACGCGCTCCTTCCGTCTGTTTGCTCCTCGGAACGGCGCTGACCTCGCATCTTTGGCTTTCGTCGCACAGCGTATCAAACCTCCCGAATGCAACGCACACGCTCGTACTGGACATGCGGCCGAACCAGGTCAAACGAGGAATAGCAGTGCGTCAGAACACGCTTCACGATCATTACCGGAGATTCCGCTCACCCTTCTCGCACGCAGATCGACTATTTCGACAGCAACGCCGATAATGCGGGCAACAGCACCGACTGGTCGTGAGTTGCGCTGTGCTCATGAGGCAGGCCGCAGATGCTCAGACGTCTTGCACCCACAGATCCGACTTCACCATGGCCGTCCCTCCAAACTCTCTGCGCGACACAACCGCAACTCCCACTCTCCCTCGTCCGACTACCAGCCCCGCCTCTTCACCAACAGGATCTTCTAGCTCATCGAGCGGAGGCGGTGTCAACAAGCTTGCCATCGGGCTAGGCGTTGGCCTCGGCGGGTTCTTCGGCCTCCTCGCCATCGCTGCGCTTGTCTTCTTCTTCCTTCAAAAACGTCGAAGGGGTCGCCAATCTCGCCGTGCATCAGAGCAGCACATCACGAGCTACGATGGGTACGATGGCGAGTCGAATTGGCATCCGGATGCCGCGACTGTCGCGTCCCGCCAGCGCGACTCGCCGAGTGGCGCTGCCAAGGAGCTCGCTGCGGACGGCTACAACAGCTCGCCGACCAGCGGGTATGGGTACGACACACCCGTGGACGCGCCGTACCACCGGTTCAGCGGCGCCGAGTATTCGAGCTACGCCTCGCAGGCCCCTTACGGTGCGCCTGAGACTTTCGCTTTTCCGCCGGCGGCGGAATAGCTAACGAGCTCTCTGCCCGCAGTCTATCCAGCACACTCTGCACCGAATCACTCCTTCGACTCTCCCACCGCCCTCCATTATCCTGCATACCCGCCGGTCGGGCCTGCTTCGTCCACCGCTCCTCTCCTCACTCCCGCACCATTGGCGCCAGCCCCCCTACCGACAGCGCCGGCGGACGTGCGGCGATTGACGGCCGTCTCGGCTTACTCGTCCACTGCGTCGAGCGCACCGGGGCAACGAGCTTCGCGCGTCCCCTCGTCGGTCATCATGGATCTTCCGCCCGACGCCCCGCTCGAAGACCCGGACAACTTTGCCGCGCGGTGACGAGTTCGTCGAGCTCACCCTTGTAGAGAGACAGACACTTCTTACTACTCGCCCCTGTATTTACGCCGCACATCGTCGCTTGTTGTTCCTCTCATCCCCATTACAACCTGTAACCTTTCTAGCGCATTTGCCCTGCAGATTGCTATGAGTCTGCATGACCTTGCCCTTTCGTGTCGCTTCCGCAGGCACAAATGAGAAGCGGGAGCCCCTCGCCGACCAGGCGCAACGCGGGGTCGGAAAAGAGGGAGGGCACCCTTGTCTCTGCCTCCCCGCTGCTTGGACGTACCTGTTCGCTGCTTGAGAGCGTGTCGGGTGCTGCTGCCTGTGCTCAGAGCCCGCTGCACGCTTGCAGAAGGCGGACCCGCTCTCCCTCGTCGTAGAAGTCCAACGACAAACGCGCGTGCTCGCGCCGTCGATCGCTTCTTCCCTCAGCAACCGCGTCAAACGGGCCATGAGCACCAACGCCAGCGCCGTGTGGTCGTCCACGACCGCATACTGGAGCGCCACGCCGACGGCGACTGCGTCGTCGACGTCCAGCGCAACCAGCTCGTACCGCGCCGACTGGGCGACGCAGTACGAGGACACGGACGGATGGTACACGGGGCCGTGGTCGCACTACGACCAGGATGACCGCAACTTCAACGCGAGCGACTACTCTGGCGGGACGGCCTCGGTGTGCACCACGTCGGGAGGACAGTCGGCCGGTGGGGACGACAACTGCGAGGTCAGGGTGTCCTTCACCGGTGCGTGCGGGCTTTTCCCAGCTGTTCTCGAGCCTCCTCAAGCCCTTACTGACGACATCTTTGTTGCAGGGACCCGCTTCTCCTTCTACGGTGATTCGAGCAGCCAAAGAGGCCAGTTTTACTGCCGTCTCGAGTCGGCCCACAGGCAGGCCGAGGGTCAGTGGACCTGGCGCGACGCAGGAGCCTACGACTGGGGCTACCGACGGAACGTCAACCTCTGCACGTGCGTAGGCGCCAACCCTTCGGTATTCAGACGTCCTCATTCGCTTTCGGCAGCTAACACAGTCTCCCATATTGGCTCTGCAGCGTGACCGGCATACCTGAGGGAGACCACGTCGCGGTCATGGGGGTCTGGGCAAGCGACCTACGCAAGGGCATCCTCGTGCGGTCTTCTCGTTCATCATTATGCATGCATGGCACTAACGCACGAAATCTGCAGTTTGACTACGCTGTCTCAGACAACACGCAGGCTTCGGGGAACGGCTACTTCTGGAAGTACGTCAGTTCCGACGTGCTTTGGCTTGATCGCAACTGATCAACTCAATTCCAGCTCCGACCTCTCTGAAGCGGTTCCGCCGCAACCCTTCCGCAACACTACAGACCTTCCGCTCCTCCCCAGCTTTACCGCTGTCCCTGAGCGCGTGTCCTACGTGACGGCCAGCTCGTCACCTTCGCCATTTTCCTCCGACTCGGATTCGAACCTGCCCCTCATCCTCGGCCTCGTGCTCGGGCTCGGCGGTGGTCTCCTCGCAACCTGCTTGGCCCTCTTCTGGCTGTACAAGCGGCAGCGACGGCGACGGGGCGCGCCAGAAGATGTTGACGGCAGCCCTGTGCGCGAGGAGGTGGAGGGCCCATCGGCCGACGAAGGCAAAGAAGAACCGCTCGAAGTGCCGGTCATCGTTCACACCATGGCCACAGTCGGATCAAACGAAGAGCCGCAGCCGGCAAGACAGCGTGCGTTTCATTGCGTTTCTTGCATCGAACAAGTCGTGCGCGAGCTGACCGGGGCCTTTTCTCTCCAGTCCCTGCACTCACTCCGCTGTACACCTCCCCACCCCGTCCCGCGTACCCATACGGTTACTCGCCGACGCACAATCGCTCTCCGCCTCGCCTGTCCCGTCACACTTCGGCGCAGCACGGCTCTCCGACTTCTCCAAGCGACAGCGTCGATCCGTTCGGCGATCTTCCGGCGAACGCGACGCTCGAAGACCCTGCCAACTTCCAGCCGCGGCTTTGAGCGCTGCAAATGCGCTTTCCGTTTGCGCTTTGTCTAACTAGATTGCCTCTTTGTCTCTCCCCCCCTTCTCTGCGCCTCGTCGCATGTTGTTGTCTGTCGGATCACATAGATTGCCCGCACTCGCACACGCATCATCTCCTTATCCCCTGCATTGGACAGCTGCGTCCAAGCTGCGTCAGGCTTCATCGCCGCTTCGGTCTTGTCAACCTCAACTTGCAGTCGCGAGTTTGCCCTTCTCCCGTTTGACAATTGCCACACGAGCTGCAGCGTTCGAGGGATCCGTCGATGGGTCAACCCGTGCTCGACCTGGCTTCCGGCGGGAACTCTGCCCTTCGGCTCCTGTCCCGGACCGCCCGCGGACGGTCGTCCAGCGTCCGCTGCTTCGGGCCCTGTCTCTGCTTCCTCTTGTTGACCGCTGTACATTCCAACGTGCCGTCCCTGCTGCGATGACCGACTCTCGCCACGCCGACGACCACCGCGACGCCGAGTTTCACTGGCGGATGGCCGGGACGGACTTTCGGCGGGGCGTGCAGAACCTCGACTGCGCGGCGCAGCACACCCGCCTGGCTGCTCAACACAAGCTTGCCCCGCTCAGGCGCGAGCTGCACGAGTGGGTGGAAGAGGAAGAGAGGCGCGGAACGGGGATGGGTAGGGTTGCGCGGATGGCGCAAGTCGCCGAGGGCGAGGCCGAGCAGCTGGTACGTTGTCGCTTCGGGATCCTTTCAACGAGTCGTCGACCTGACGGTCAGCATCAGCTCAGGAGCGGCGGCCGGCAGGTCCAGGTACTCAAGTCGCAGCTCGAAGATTGTCAGCGGCCCATGTTGCGAGAGGTAGGGCTCTCTTTGATACTCTCTGGCCGGTTGGATCCGCTAATCGCACACTTTGCAGGCCACACAGACGCCTTCAGTCCAAGTCTTCCGCATGTCGCCCTCGCGCAACGGGCACGCCACCCTCAGCCGCGTCGGCGCGGTTGACGACCCATGTACACGCCATCTTACATTCAACTGTGTCAGATGCCCCCGGCCCAGTGGGCTCGGTGCCTGGCGCTCTGGCCGGGATGACGAAGACAAGCGCTGGAAGGTCGACCTCGGAAAGACGGGCACTGTTGCGGCGATTGCTGCGGCGGATGCTGCGCTTGTTGGGGCGGGGTACCTCTGGGGTCAGCATGAGCTGAGGAAGAAGGCGGAGGAGCTCAAAGAAGTCGGCTTGACACCGAGGCAGAAGGCACTGTACCGAAGGCAGTGACCACCATTTGTCTTGCGTGGTCTACGGTTGCGCTGTATCCAGCCGGATCCTTTGTGTACAATTCTTGATTGGCCTGCATGACGACTGCGTATTGGAGAGGAGGCGAAAGCCACGGCGAGGAGGGATCGAAAAGGCAATGCTGAAGACGGAGACGAGGCCGCTCAGGAGTTCGAGCACGATTGCGCAGCACCTGCCTTACTGCACCCACGAGTGCGCTTGTGAGCTGCTGAGCTGTGCTGGGTCGGAGTTGACGTGCCGGGGCTTGTGCAAGCCTTGTTCGGGCGACATCCCCATCTGGACCGACAGAGCGAACTGCGCTCCGTCGCTCTGCTGCTGTTTTCGCCTCGCCAGTCCCAGCAACCGACCGACCCCTTGCATTCTTCGCGTGCACCGAATGCTCGTTGCAAACGTCTACGGCCCTGCATCGCCCCTTCGCTTTCTCGCTCTCCGCGGGCTGTCCGCCTTTCTCCTGTCCGTTCGCTGCGCGCTGGGCAACGAGGGGTCGCTGTGCGCTGACTGCTCACGCATAGACATGTCTTCGCGAGACGAGGCTTCGCGTCGCTATCTGAACCGGCTGGACGTGCAGCGTGCGGCCGAGCATCTCGAGAACGCTGGGCGGGAGGTCGGGCTTGCGGGCAATAGGATGGGTGACATAGCCCATCGCGAGCTTCAGCACGACTGGCAGCGTCTCGACTCTAGAATGGAGCGATCCAGCTGGCTGGGACACGCGGAAGGCGGATCGGCGGCTGACTTCACTCAGGTCTGCTCATGCCCCCTGCGGCCGTGGTCGGGGTCAAGCTGACACTGCGGCTCCCACAGTGGGACGGGATCAAGCGGGCCGCTTCTGACGCAGTGGGCGCCACTTGACTAGATTATCACAAGCGAGTCATACTCACGCATGTGCTGCATGGCCTATGCAGCTCGCGGAAGGAGAACAGAGGGCCACGGTAGTCAAGTCCCACCTTCCGGACGTCTCGCAGGTGTGCACACGCTAAGAATGATACGGGTTGGTGAAGAGGAACCGGCGTTGACCTCGACTATGCCCTTCGCTGCAGGTCCTGCCAGATCCCTACCCATCCTCGTCAACACCGAACCTTCAGACAGGTCTGCAGCTGCACGCCGGCTTCACGAGACAATACCTCAAGTACGCCGAGCGTGATGCACTCGCTGCGGCCCAGCAGGCCGGCATGACGGCCAAATACGCGTATGCCGTTGCAAGGCGCAGGCTGTTTGAAGCGACGGGCGCAGGAAAGGTGCCCTCTCTCGTGGTTCCCTACCTCCGCCTGCGCAGTACTGACCGTGTGAACCTCCCTTGCGCCTGTGCCTGCGCAGCCACAGGTCCTTCGGCCGCGTCGGTTCGAGCCAAACCCGATCAAGCGCTTGGCCGATTCGCGCGAAGAAGCACACGATTATAACGTCAAGCACGGCCTCGCCGTCGCTGCGGGAGTCGCGGCCGACGTCGCTGGTGTGGCGGCGGACGTTGCCCTGGGCTTTGCCTACGCACGTTATAGGCAGCATCGGAAGATGGTGCAAGAGCAGACTGCAGCGAGGATGTAGCACGTCGCCAATCTGCTCGTCCAGCCCGCAACGCCACGCTAGATCGCGAGCAACCACGAGAAAAGAAGAGCGCAGCACTTGGGATACCGGAGCTCGGAGCGGAAAGGAGCACCGAGTAAAGCAGACCACGGAAACATCCCGGAATTCTCTCTCGTAGCATGCAAGCAGACCAAAGAATAGCACACGACGACTCTATTCGGCGCCCAGCGGGATCGAGAGAGAACGACCCGGCAGGCAGGGAGACTACAATGCGGTGTCGAGGAGAGCAGGGGACAAAACGCGACAGGGAGGGCGGCGTCGACGGTGCCGAGGGGAAAGGGAACGTGGTATGGCATGCACAGGGCGGGAGGAGGGGTAACAGCGAGGTGGAGTAGGGGAAGAGGGAGGAGAGGGCAGGGTGCGGAAACCGAGGGACGAGGCCGCCCGAGTGCGATAGCAGAGGCATCTTGGACGGCCCAGACCTCAGTCTTCTCACTGGTTCTGGCACTGAACCTGGGGGCCAGCACCACCCTCCTCATCGGTGTCCATCGCGTCGTCCGAGAAGCCGCCGGCACCCATGCCCGACTTGGTCCTCCGCTCCGACGCGTCGACCATGTCGACCTCGTCGACGTGGACCTCCTTCGGGTACGTCGGGAGCTCGGGGCGGGGCGGGAGGATCGACTCGAGCGGGGCAAGCGCGGCGGGGTCGAGCGAGTCGGGGAAGTTGACGTTGATCTGGACGACGAGGTCGCCGAGCTCGTGGTGGCGGTACGACGGCATGCCCTGGCCCGGGATCACCTTGACCGACCCGGGCTTGATAACCTCGCCCGGGTGGATGGTGCACAGGATGGCGCGGTCGTCGAGGTGTCGGAGCGAGAACTGGCCGCCGGCGAGCGCGGTGAGGAGGTCGATCTCGACCTCGGCGAAGAGGTCGTCGCCCTTGCGCTTGAAGATGTCGTGCGGCTTCTCCTCGATCACAATGACGACGTCGCCCGGCTCGGTGCCCGGCGCCTGGTCGGCCTCGCCCGCAAACGTGATCGTCTGGCCCTCCTTCATGCCGCGGTCGATGTGCACCTCGAGCACCTTGCGCTCGTTGACGATCTTCTTGCCGTTGCACTCCTTGCACCGGTCCTTGGCGTTGATGATCTCGCCCTCGCCGTTGCAGTCGGTGCACGCCTGCTGGATCTGCTGGACCATGGGGCCGAGCTGGCGGAGGACGACCTTGACACCCTGGCCTCGGCACGACTGGCACGTCTTGACGGCGCCCTCCTTGCCGCCCTTGCCCTTGCACTTGCCGCACAGGACGTGCTTCTGCAGCGCCAGCTTGGACGTCTTGCCCTTGTAGAGGTCCTCGAGCGAGACCTTGATGCGGTGCACGAGGTCCTTGCCCTTGCGCGGGCCCTGCGGCCGGCCGCCGCGCCCACCTCCGCCGCCGAAGAAGCCGCCGCCACCGCCGAAGAGCTGCGAGAAGAGATCTTGCGGGTCCATGCCGCCCATGCCGCCGCCCATCCCGCCGCCCGAAAGACCCTCCTCACCGAACTGGTCGTACAGCTGACGCTTCTCCGGGCTGCACAATTGCAGAAAAGCTCCGGGTCAGCATAGGTCCAAACAAGGAGGTTCGAAGCGCGTCGGGGAGAGCCGAGGGGTGCAGGCGAGTAGGACGACACGGGCAACGCACTCTGACAAGACCTCGTACGCGTGGCTGACCTCCTTGAACTTGTCGCCGGCATCCGGGTTCTTATCCGGGTGGAGCTGGAGCGCAAGCTGCGAGGACGGGTGCGGATGTAAGCACCTCTGGTCGAGCTGGCATGGGTCGCGGCGGTGCGGCGCGACATTCAGCGAATGAGCGAACGCACCTTGCGGTAGGCCTTCTTGAGCTCGGCCTCGGACGCGGTGGGCGCAACGCCCAGCTGGTCGTAGAGAGCGGTTTCGCGGACCATGCTGATTCTCTCGGCAAACGAGGGGGGTGCAGGGAGCCTGTCGACGGGCGGACCGGGTCAGCGGGGCTGCGAGTCGAGACCACACACGCTACGTGCACGCACCGAACGAGTGGACGGGCAGCAGGAGCGCGCGAGAGTGGCGGCGGCGAGAGACGAGAGAATCCGACGGAAAGAGGCCCGACCGCCAGAAACACCGATCGCCGACTCGGCCAGACTAAGCAGCGGGCAGTCCGAGAAGCTCAATGACAGTCTCGTACTCTGGCTAGTCCACCTGCCGCAGTATCCGGAGCAGTGGTCGAGGTGCGGCCCTTCCTCCGGCTGGTCTTACTTTGACCTCGCGACCAACGCGCTCGACACTATGCCGCTCAGCCAGCAGTACATCGAGAGCGACGACGACAGCTCGCGTGACAGGTCGGCCTCGCCCAAGACCTCGTCCGCCGCGAAGGGCGCAAAGGTGAGCGACGACCTCTTCTTCGCGCCAATGTCAACAGCTCGCACGCGCTGGCAACGCCTCGCACGCCCTCAGGCGCCGTCTTGAGACGTGTAACGTGGCTCCTACTGGCCACAGACGTGCTTGCCGCCCCGTCCCGAGCTGGGCTGATGCTGTTTCGCTCTTCCCCACCTCGACTCGCTCGCCTCTTCCGCGACCGTTCACGCAGAAGTCCAAGACCAAGCGCGCGCCTTCCCCCTCCGAGTCCGACTCGGACGACGCTCCCGCCAAGAAGAAGACCAAAAAGGGTGGAAAGAAGGGCGACTCGGGCTCGCCGCCTGCGCCCAAGGACAAGAAGCCCATCAAGGGCGTCAAGGACGACGCGCCCCGCAAGGTCGGCGCGGCGAGGAGGGCGTCGACCGAGCTGCAGACCAACGACAACGGCGAGCAGTTCCTCGACCTCGGCAAGAACAAGCGCGTCACCGTCTCGCAGTTCAAGAAGAGCACGCTCGTCCAGATCCGCGAGGTGCGCCTCCCTTGCTCGATGCCACCTTCTCGTTCAAACCGATCTCACCCTCCTCGTGCTCCGCAGTACTACATGGGCGACGACGGCGAGATGAAGCCGGGCAAGAAGGTTCGTGTTGCGATGCCTTTCTCCCGCGTCGACGACAGGCTGATTCTCCCTCCACTACAGGGCATCGCTCTCTCGGTCGAACAGTGGGATCGCCTTAAGAAGGGTCGCGACTCAGTGAGCTTGCATCCTCAGTCAGCGCTAGCCGCATCACTCGGACTGTCAGCGAGTGTCATGCCTCGTGTTTGTTGGCGACGCCATGCTCAGCTTGAGCCGACACATCGCTTCCACAGGTGGACGAGGCCATCGACAACCTCGCCTGAACTGCCTCTCTCGCGCCCCTCCAACGCTTTGATTCTTCCCCTCGTGCCTGTCTTCCGTTGCCCTCTCCCGCTCTTGGTCTGTTGTGCATACCCTCGTCGCCGCCTTGCCTGTCTGTACCTTTCTTGCTCGTACCCGCGCCATCCGCCGCCTCCGGATACCCCCTCGTCTCGCCTCGGTTCCCTCACCGCACTTTGCAAACAAGCCTGCAACTCGCAAAATCGCTCTCGTCTCGCTCGCAGCGCCAGAGCTCGGTGAAGCGCAGCTCCAAAGTGATTGCGCCGCGTCATCGCCCCCTCACTGCTGCTAGGCCGTTCGCGCCTCCTCCGCCGACCGCATAGACGCTCGCAATGGGCGGGAACCCGGCCATGGGGCCCTTCTGCAGCACGAGGAGGCGCTTCGAGTGCAGTATGTACGCTTTGAGGTAGCCCTGTGTGCTCTCTCTCCTCCGGTCAGCCCCCCTTTTTTCTGGGTCGAAAGTAGGCGCAGAGAGAGCAAGAGCGAGACGGACCTGCTCCATGAGCGAGGCGCACATCGCCTCGACGTCGTCGATGTCGAGCGTGTCGCCGTCGGGAAACACGAGTCGTGCTGCGGTGAGGAGCGCGTGGAGCGAGAGGGTCGGCGGACCCGTCGGCGGGACGGGGTTCCCGTTCGTGAGGATAAAGAGCCTGTCGATGTGGACCGTCAGCATCGAGGCGAAGAGAAGGGAAATGGGGGGTACGGAAACGCACACCCGCCGCGCGAGGTTCCGCCAGCACAGCGTCTCGAGCTTCTCCCGCAAGAGGAGGTACGTCCCGTGGGCGAGATGGAACGGCTGGTGCGCATCGAGGTGCGACAAGACGGTGCGAAAGTCGCCGCGCTGTGTGGTTTACCCTTGTCAGGACGATCCCGGGGTATTAGAGAGCCGTAGCGCACCTTGAGAGCAGAGAGCAGGCTCGAGTACTGCGTGTGCAGGTTGAAGTGCTGTAGCAGCGCTTCGGACGGGAATGACCCGAGAGGCAGTGATGCCGCGATGAGATACGACAAGATCAATCTGTCCGGACACCGTGTCAGCACAAGAACGCGGCCAGGGAGGTAAGGAGGAGGCGCACCGCCCGTTCTTCCAGCTCCCCGCGTTGCACAGCTCGAACGATCTTCGCAGGTCGTTCCTCGCTTGCGGCAGCCGCCGTTGGTACAGCGCAATCCGACCGCGGTAGTACAAGAAGGCGCAGCGGTCGGCCTTCGGGTACGCGTCGAGCTGCGCGGCAGAGTTCTGCGTGTTGTTGAGCACCGTGTCGCACAGACGCAGGTTGGACAGGGCAAAGTAGACGCGGAAGGTCGCGTTGGCGAGGAAGAAGAGCGCGTCGCGCTTGCAGGGGGACTCGCCGGTCCTATGATGGCAAGGGAGTCAGCGAGAAGGGAATTGGAGGACAGCAGTTCGACGGAACCGCACCGGTCGCTAGCGGCGATACCCATTGGCCGACCGAGCATGCGCGCCGCCTCCCCTGCCCTCGTCAGCTTGGGGTCCCCTCGTGCCCGTCCGACCTGCGATCGCAGGTGCGTAAATGCAACGAGCGAGACTGAGAAGCGCGAGTTCAAGGTACCGCAATGGCGACGTCGACCAGTCTTCGGGTCAGCTTGCGCAGCGTCGGCACGAACCAGCCTGTCTCGCCCTGTGCAAAGACACGGTCCGCGGTTCTATGCGTCACGAGACGGTCAGCGTTCGCGAATGCGTGCCGAGGTACGAGGTGTGAGCGGAACGCACTTGAAGCAGTCCTCGAGAAGCGAGTAGGTCTTGTCGAGGGCGTCTGCCGACGTGCCCAGGTCTGCATCGCGCACGTAGAGGAGGAAAGCGGCGAGAAAGTCGGCAAAGGGACGATAGTCGGCGAAGTGGGAGCGGGTGAGCGAGGTGTAGGTTGCTGGTCGGAGGCTGGGCGTGTTCTGCGCGGTTGTGGCGGTGAGTCGGTGCCTCAATGAGGCCATACAAGTGACTGCACGCACAAGGATGCTCTGACGGAGGAGCGAGAGCGAGTTGCTGTCGGGTCGTGGGGAGAGGAGCGCGGCGAGTCCCGGGCCGTCCTGGGCCTGCTGGCGGTCCCTGACCTGCGACAGCCATAGATCCAGCATGCCTGGCTGAGCAGCAGCGCTTCAAGTGCGCGCGGGGAGCGAGTCGAAGCCTCGTCGAGAGACGATCCGCGTCGCTTGTTTCCGCCGCGACTCGCCCGCTTGCGCTCGCTGGGGAGAGCTGCCGGGCGCTGCCGAGACTGCAGACTGGGCCCGATGCCGCTCCTGCAGGCAGCGACGGCGCGCTTCTCGCGCTCGCCCGCTGCACCGCCTTCCTCGCTCGACGCCAGCGTCCGCCAGCAGCGCCGCCTCTCGCGCATCTCGCCGAGCGAGTTTGACCAGTTCCTCGACTCGGGGAAGACCGTCCACCTCGGCGCAGCACCCGCCAGCCCCCAGGACGCGACGCCGCCGCCGCCTTCACCCCCTCCTCCCGACCCTCCCAGCCCGGACCTCGCCTCAAAGGCCCCGACCCCGCCCCTGCTCGGCCCAGAGCCGCGTGCGCCGAAGCGGGTGCTCCGAAAGACTCGCAGCAACCTCGGCAGCGTGCTCGAGGCAGATTCGCCGCCCTTCCCGACAACGCGGCCCGACCACGGCCAAAGTGGGGGGAACAACGCGCTCGAGGTGCTCGACGCCGCACAGCAGCGTGGCAGTGCTGGGGTGTCTGAGAATGGAGCCGAGCCCGGCTCTTACCAGGACCCGCCGTCGCCGCGCACGACCGTGCCCGCCTCTCCGCCGACCTTCCCGAGCCCTCGCCGCCAACAGTCGGATAACCGTCCCGGCCCGCGCCCCTCGACCGCCACGACGGAATCTCGAGACGCGACCGTCTCCACCGGATCCTACATCCATGTCCCCTTCCCGCCCGTCGAGAACCGCCCCGACGGGCGACTCCTCGACCCGAATGCTTCAACCACCTCGCTCGCACTAAGCGGCTTCGACTTCAGCCCCTTGCGCAAGCGTACACAGTCAGGCGACACAGGGGATGGCAAGGTCAGCTCGCTCGGACTGCTCGGCGCGGGAGTAGCAATGTTGACTCCCCTTCGCAGATGACCCTGGCGGGTACGATGCGCAAGACCAGCCGGTTCTTCCGCAAGCTCGGCGGCTCATCCGCTACAGGAACCAAGGTTAGCCGCCTTGTGGATTACATAGCCCCACATGCTCACGCCAAAGTCCTGTGCAGACGACGAGCTCGCCTACGACACCATCTGCCGACCGATTCCCAGCTTCTCTCACACCTCGCGTCCCTTCAGTACACACTGCCGAGTCATCATCTATCGCTCCCTCGACTTCCTCTTCACCACGCCGTTCTCCCGCGCCTCGCAATCCTCGCGTCACCAAGCGCGGGATCCCGCGCCTTCCCCCCTCATCCTACGTTCCGGGCGCGACCTCGTCCGCCATGCTCCGCGACGACTCGGCCGGCTCTTTCCTGTCGGACCAGACGCACAGCTCGACCGGCAGCGGCTCCCGCCGGCGCAGCATGAGCCTTACCTCCCTCCGCCCGGACGCCCGCACCGCCGAGCTTGCCGCGAAAGGCTCGCCGGCGGGATCTTCGAGCGCGCGCATGCCTGCGAACCGCACAGAAGACGACCAGCTCCGGCGCGAGCTCAAGCGGTGGCGTCTCGGCGTCGACGGCGTGCTCGGGGCAGCAGACGGGAACATTTCGCCGAGCCCGAGTCTGGGTGGCACTCCGTCACTCGCGAGCCAGTCGAGCCCGCAGTTGGCCGGGACACTCTCGGCGGTGGATCCGGGCGGAAGTCGAGGACCGTCGCCGACGAGCTCACCGACGCTCGAGCAGCGACGAGCATCTCTTCCCGTGATGATGAAGGAGCTGCCGCCCGTACAAGGCGACTCTGCCGCACAGCGTTCGGCCAGCCTACCGACATCGACCCTCCTTCCCATCCCGCCCGTCTCGGTGCACGTCCGCCGCCCTCCCTCGTCTGACGGCAGCGGGACGCCCGAGATCACCGTGAGCCCGAGCTCGCGGCACGGGTCCGTTTCGTCTGCGACGACGATCGGTCCGGGCGCCGCAGGAGCCGGTGCAGCGTCCGCGCTTTCGCGCGGCTCGCTCACGCGCCAGTCCGCCTCGTCCTCATCCTCGACCGAGGACGGCAGCGGGATCGGTCTCGGCCTCGCGACGATCGACGAGGCGGCGGCGCACTCGCGCGACAACTCGCTCGGACCCGTCACGCCGACCAAGGAGTCGTTCGCGGCCGAGTCGGCCGCTGCCGCCGAAGCAGCGTCAGTCACGCCGACGCGCAGCGCGCCGCCGCGCACGGGCTCGCCGACACCTGCTGCGGGTACGGTCAGCGCGAACAGCACGGTGAGCAACCGCTCGAAGGGCGCACGCGGATCCATCGTTGGCTACCCGCCTTCGTCGTCCACCTCGTCTCGCGCGCTCCCGACCTTTGCGCTCGCCTCGTCGCTCCCCGGAAGCGCGGCAGGCTCGTCGGCGAGCTTGTCTTCCCGCGCTGGCGCTGCGTCAACAGCGAAGAGCCGCGCAAAGGCGGCGCAGGAGGCGGCGGACGAGGCGCTCACCGAGGAGGAGCTCACCGAGAAGGCAGCCAACCTGGCGCAGCGAGCGTGGGACGAGGACGAGTCGTTCCTTGAACGGAGAAAGATTGCCGAGTGGCTCGGCTCGTCGTGCGTTTTTGCCGCTCTTCTCGCGCGCCGTGCAGGACTGACGCCGTCGTCTGCAGTGGGCGCGTGAACGTCGCCGCGCTACGGCATTACATCAATCACTTTGACCTTACCGAGCTCCGCCTGGATGTCGCTTTCCGCAAGCTCTGCGCAAAGCTGTACCTCAAGGCCGAGACGCAGCAGGTCGACCGCATCCTCGAGCAATTCAGCCGCAAGTACTTCGAGGACAACCCGCAAACGGTATACGGCAGCTCGGGTGCGCTCCGCTTTCCCCTCTGCCACGGACTTCCACGCTGACGCTGTTCTCCCGTAGACGTCGTCCACGCTGTTTCGTACTCGCTTCTTCTGCTCAACACGGACCTGCACGTCGTCGACACGACCACCCGCATGACCCGACAGCAGTTCATACGCAACACGCTCGAGGCGATCCGCGCGCAGACCGGAGACCCAGAAGTCATTTCGTCCACCCTCTCGCTCGATGAGCCCGTCCGTCCGGGCACGGCAGATTCAGCTGCGGGACCGTCCGCCGCGCTTGGCTCGCAACGCGACGGTTCGGTCTCGAACAGGTCACTCGAGCGCCCGCACGGGGCCAAGAAGCCTTCGAGCGTATACAGCGGAGTCAGCGGATCGGGCGCGAAGGACTCGCCGGCCGCCTCGTCCGTCAACCTTCCCGGCTCACCGAGCATCTCGCGGGCGGCGTCGACAGTGACAGGTGCGGGCGCCGTGACGCGGGCGGAGAGCCCGGCCGCTAACAGGCGGGTCAACGAAGCGAGCTTGCAGCCGGTGCTCAAGGTGCGTTGCTCCAACATTGCTTCGGCCGAGCTTGCAGAACTCACGCTTGCTCCTCCACAGGACATGTACAATGCCATCAAGACGCAACCCATTTACCAGATCTCGGCCGACACAGGCTCGAGCTCGGCTGTCCACTTGCCCGACAGCGGTCGCCCGTCTCTTTCGCTCCCGCCCGGCGCTTCCCCCTACGCGACCTGGGGCGGCAACGTCAACCGCTCAGCGAGTCGGCGCAGCGCCAACTCGACCGTCAGCGGAACGGCGGGCGGTTCGTCGACGGCGTACAAGCGCGCGAGCGTGCGAGGCGTCGGCGCGTTCCTCGCCGCTTCCGGCCTCGAACTCACGCGGACATCGAGCCCGACGCCGAGCACTGCTACGTCGTTGAGCGATGTAAGCGACAAGCCCGCGAGATTCGACAGCTTTTTTCCGAAGCTGATTGCCCGCCTCTTGCAGGAACGCTGGAACAACGCGTACGGCGCCTCGTCCGTCCATGCCGTCCCGACCATCGGCTTTGCGAATACTCTGTCGCACACCATCATCCGCGAGCAGCAAGAAGACGATGCACGCTCCGAAGCGAGCACGGTCGAAGTCACTGACGAGGAGCTCGCGCTGCTCGGCGCGCCGTGGGCGAAGGAGGGCATCCTCCATCGCAAGCACTACTGGGAGACGGCGGGTCGCCGCGCGAAGGACAAGAATTGGGTTCAAGGCTTCAACGTCGTTGCGCAGGGAGAGCTCAAGTCGTTCCGCTTCGACACGGGCGGCGGGTCGAGGGGCATGAGCGGCGGCGTTGGTGGCGGCGACTGGACGGTGCGCGACCCTTCCTCAAATCCTCGTCCTCCGTCGGCTGACTCGCTTCCGTCCAGTCGAATGCCTCGAACGCCGGCTCGATCTCACTCATCCACGCGCTTTGCTCCGCCATGCCGCCGCCTGGGTACAGCCGCGAACGCCCGCATTGCTTTGTCCTGACGCTCCCGAACGGCGGCTCCTACTTTTTCCAGGCCGGCACGCCTGATCTCGTGGGCGAGTGGGTAGCGACCTGCAACTACTGGTCCGCGCGCCTCTCGAAGGAACCCCTCTCCGGCGGCGTGTCCAACATGGAGTACGGCTGGAACCGCGTCGACCTCGGCAGCAACGACGATGACGATGACGAGCGCGAGGAGATTGCCAGCATCCGCAGTGGCCACAGCCGGATGAGCTATGCCAGCTCGGCGTTCCACTCCGGTGCGACGTCGGGCGGCGTCAACGACCGCGTGCTCATCAACGAGTGGAAACCGCCTCAAGTCCCGCTGCAGCCGAGCACGCTCACCGAAGAAGCCCAGCTCGAGGCGCTCAGACGCCACGTCGCTATCCTCCAGGACGAGCTCATGCAGCACAGTCTCCTGCGCTCACCTATGCTCCGACTCGTGCGTCATCTTCCTTATCTTTGACGAAAGACACAGGCTCTGAGTGACCGATTGTCGCAGTACTCGCCTCGGAGCAACAACGCGACGAAGGCGCTCGCCAACTGGGACCGCAAATCGCAGCACCTTCTCACCGAGAGCGTCAAGTACAAAACCTACGTCGACGCACTTGCGGCGGCTGTCAGGCTCCGCGCTCTGCAGCGCGGGCAGAAAGAGGTCGCCAAGATGCTCGAGGACGCCGATGCGGACGACGACGACGACGACGGCGTTATTGCGTCGCTCTCGCCGTACGACGCGCCGAGCCTTGCCGCGGCTCCTGCTTCGCCTACGCTTGGGCCGTCAGACCTCGCCAAGTCGGGCAGCACGAGCGCGAGCGGGCAGCTCGACCCGAATGGCAGCAGGCGCCAGTCGCGCTACGACTCGGCGGCATCGGCGACCTCTGCCACGACTAATGCGACCAATGACGAGTTCTTCGAGTCGTGCGTGCCCTCTTCCCACTGCATAGACCGTGACCCGGACTGACCTCCGTCCGCTCGACGCGCAGACACACCGATACCCCGCCTCCCAACTGATACCCTCCTCTCATTTCCTTCCGCGTTGCTATGCGTTTTCCTCTGTCGTATCCGTCATATCATTCCTCGCATCGTTGGATACCCGCACGCTCTGTCCTCTGCAAAGGCTGGCCCCTTCTCCTTCTCTCTGGCCCGAAATGGCGACTGGCGAGTACAGCTCTATTCTCAAACCCCGAAGCAGATACAGTCACAAAGGGAAAAGGCGACCCGATTCGCCCCTCTATCGCCGACGCCACCTCGTCGCGCCGCTCAGATGCCCTCGACCTCGCGGTCGAGCGTGAGCAGCGCGCTCTCGAGCACGTCGACGCACTTCTCGGCCTCCTCCTCACTGACGGTCAAGCTCGGCACGAAGCGCACGGTCGCCTTGCCGCACGAAAGGACGAGGACGCCGCGCTCGCGCATGAGCTTGACGATGCGCTGCACGTATTCGTCGCGCGTGAACGGCACGCCGAGGATGAGGCCGCGACCGCGCGGCGCGCCGGCGACGAGCCGCGGGAAGAGCGTGTGCAGCGCAGAGAGGCGCGAGTGCAGGTACGAGCCGACGGACGAGACGTGCGAGAGGAAGGACGGCGTCGCGAGGCGCGAGACGACGTGGTGCGCTACCCGCGTCTGCAAGGGCTGGCCACTGTTTTAGAAGCAAGAGACAGGGTCAGAACGGAGAGCGCGCTCTGCGAAGGGTAGTAGGCACGCACCCGAAAGTCGTGCCGTGGTCACCAAGCTTGATCACTTCTGCCACCTTGTCCTTCATCATGATTGCGCCGACGGGCAGGCCCTGCAAGTGCACGCTGTCAGGTGGGATGCGATAGAGTCGGAGTGAAAGGACGCACGTTGGCTAGAGGCTTGGCCATCGTGACGATGTCCGGGTGGCAGTCAGTCGGGAGCGAGCCGTGCGCCCACAACGAACCCGTCCGGCCAAGACCGCACTGTGCATGCGAGGTGAGTCTATTGGATTCCGAGAGGACAGGAGACACCAGGAGGGCGCACCTGGATCTCGTCGAAGACGAGAAGCGCGCCGACTTCGTCGCACCGCCGGCGCAATGCCCGCAGAAAGTCCTCGCTCGCCTCCAAGATACCACCCTCGCCCTGCGTTGCGGCACAGTGAGTGAGATGCTCCGAGTCAGCCGTGAGAGGGCAGTCGCCCACCTGAATGGGCTCGAGAATGACACCGCACGTCCGCTCCGTCACGGCCTGGTTGATGCTGTCGATGTCGTTCAAGGTTGCGGGGACGAAGCCGGGCACGAGGGGCGAGAACGGCGCCTGGTACTTGTCCTGCCAGGTGGCCGAGAGGGCGCCCATCGAGCGGCCGTGGAAGCCGTCGCGGAACGAGACGATCTCGACCTTCTCGTCGGTGGGCGCCTCGACGCCCTTTTCGGCGCCGGCGGCGTTGCGGACGGCGGCTACGTGCTTGCCGTACTTGCGGACAAACTTGAGCGCGCCCTCGTTCGACTCTGTGCCCGAGTTGGTGAAGAAGACCTTGAGGCCGCCCTCGTCGGGCGTGCCGTTCTTCTCGGGCTGGCCGGCCGCGTAGCCCAGCCCGCCGAGCTCCTTGGTCTTCTGTACGAGGAGGTAGGCGAGCTCGCCGGACCACTCGTTGTGCCAGAGGTTCGAGTTGTGCACGAGCTTGCGGCTCTGGTCCTGGAGGACCTTTGCGACGCCCTCGTCGGCGTGGCCGAGGGCGTTGACGGCGATGCCGCCGCTAAAGTCGAGGAACTCGCGGTCGTGCGTGTCCCAGACCTTGCAGCCCTTTCCGCGCGCGAGGATGTAGTTTGGGCGCGCATAGGTGTTGAGGGTGACGGCGGCGTGGCGGGCGAGCTTGTGGGCGACGTCGGCGGGGACCTCGTCATCGCGGTGGGTGGGCCTGAGGTAGTCTGTGCACGCCTTTGCGGCTGCGCGGGGCGACGACGCGAGCGAGCGGCGCGATACGGCAGCCGCGGGGAGGGAGCGGGCCAGGCGGGCGCACTGGGCGGAGCGAGCGAGCATGGCGGGCAGCAGAGAGAGCAGCGTAGCCTCGAGTACGAGCTCGGTGTTCCCCTGCAAGCACAGGGCGCAGCAGACGAGGCAGACGGAGCTCCCCCTCTCGGCGAGAGGTTGACTTTCGTTGCAATCGCTTGACTCTGGCTCGCGCGCACGAGAGAGCCGCGCAGGGCGACTCGTGCTTGCCAAGATGGACTGGACGCTCCTTGAGCCGCAGCTGGCCCACTCTGGCGCGTCGCTCGTCCCGCTGCCGTCGACCCCACCGCCGGCTATCGCTCAACTCTGTCTCCCGTGTCTGCAGACAACGCCAAGCGCATCCAGGCACTCGCACAGCTCAAGCAACTACTGCACGAGGCACAGGCGGTGCGACCACGATCGCTGGAGTCGTGACGAGCTGTGTTCCGCTCACTTCTCACTTCTCCAGGTGAACGACGCCGACCACCTCGCACAGACGCTCAGGCAGTCTCTCAAGTCGAACAACGCCCACGTCGCAGCCGCCGCACTCGCCTGCCTCCCGCCCCTCTTCCCGCTCCTCGTCCAGCCCGACCAGCCTCCGTCGACATCCGCCAACTCGCTCCGACACGCCTTCGCTGTCCTCCTCCCACTCGACAAGCTCGGCGATGCCAAGCAACAGACGCGCGAACTCGCTCTCGAGGGCCTCGTCAGCGCAGCGCACACGTGCCTGCAGCTCGGCGCCGAAGCAAGTGGGGCCGCAGGAGGGCCAGCGGCGAAAGGCAAGGAAGGTCCGTGGCAGGTCCTCGAGCGGGGCGTGCACGAGTACGGGTTTGGGAGCAAGAGCGCGAAAGCGCGCGAGCAGGTGGGCTTGCCTCAACGCTTCGTCTTGGCGTCGTGCTGATCTGGGTGTACACACAGTCTCTTCGGTTCCTCGCGGCCATCCGCTGTCCGCCTGCAGACGGTGACGTGCCCCTCCCGCCATTGCGCCCCTTCACGCCGCTCCTCCTGCCCCTCTTGTCCGATTCGGACTCGGCTGTGCGTTCGCTCGCCCTGCACACCTGCATTGCCGTCTTCACGCACCCGAGCGTGACGCCTGCCGCCAAGGCCGACCTCAAAAAGGCAATGGCTGCGCTCGACGTTGCCAAGAAGGTGCAAGACCAGATCCTGAGCGCCGTGCTCGGCGGCGCGCCTCCCGCTGCGGTCGAGCGCAGCCCGAGCCAGGGCAGCCTGTCGAGTCTTGGGGCGACGAGCGACTCGTCGCGCGGCGCTGCTCCCGCACGGTCCACGCGATCGGGAGGCTCTGCGCCGGGCGCATCAGATGCTGCCCCACGCCGCCTGACGCGCTCGCAGGCCGCGGCGCAATCATCCTCGTCTTCCAATACCCACACGCCCTCTCTCCTCGCCTCTCTGCCCGCGACGGCATTCCCCTCGGACCCGTCCGCCGCACAGCCCGCATCGGCCGAGATCTCGCCCGTCTACATCGCGTCGGAGCGGGACCTCCGCGCCGAGTTTGACGCGATGAAGCCCGGGTTCGAGGGCAAGGAGACGGAGCAGAACTGGCAGGTGCGCGACCGCAGCGTCGCGACTGTCCGAGGGATGCTGCTTGGCGGTGTTGCGCAGGGAGAGCTGCAGGCTGTTTTCGTGCAGTGCGTGCGAGGCGTGCTCGACGGGATCATCCGCACCGTGCGTCTCCCACGTCTCCTACTTGCGCTCCCTCGCTCACGTCCCCCTACAGTCATCGTCACTACGCACCACGCTCGCCATCTCGACGCTCACGCTCATCTCGGAGCTCGCGACCTCCCTCCCGCCTTCCCAGCTCGACCAGCTCCTCGACCCGCTCCTCTCGCACCTCCTCTCGATGGCGAACCAGACGAAGAAGATCGTCGGCTCCGCCTCACAGTCTTCCGCTGCGACACTCATGACGCACGCGCCCTACCACCTCCGCACAGTCCAGCTCGTCGCGGCGCTCCTCTCCGAAAAGACCGTCTCGGCGCGCCAATTCGGCGCGCAGCACCTCGTCACCGTCCTCGACTCGTACGGGCGCACCTCGCGCGCCGCGCTCGACTCGACGGGCGGGACGGACGAGCTCGAGCGCGCGATCGCAAAGGCGCTCGCGGACCCGAACGCCCAGGTGCGCGAGACGGCGCGCAGGGCGTACTGGGCGTTCGTGGAGCGGGGCTGGGCGGAGCGCGCGGAGCGGGTGCGCGAGGCGCTCGATGCTAGCGCGAAGAAGCTCCTTGACAAGGTCAAGCCTGCGCAGGCGCCCGCTCCTGCGGCTGCTCCAGCGGCAACACCAGTGAGGAATGGCGGCGCTGCAGCTAGTGCGCCATCGGCTGCGGGGTCGCCGGGCGGGAAGAAGCCGACGATGCGCGAGCTGATGGCTGCCAAGCGGAAGGAGGCGCAGGCGGCTCAGCAGGCCGAAGACGCGGCGGCGCGCGACGAAGGCGCCGATGAGGCACCGACGGAGACGCCCGAGCGAGCGCAGACGGTCGCGCTTGACGCGGCCTCGCCCGCAGCGAGCGTGACGCCGCAGGCTACGCCGACGCGCACGGCGTTCTCGCCCAATGCAACGCCTGCGCGCTCAATTGCGGAGAACGACGACGCAGCATCGCCAAGCGCATCGGCGCTACTATCGCCCTCTCCTGCGCGCCAGACGCCGTCACGCTCCCCTGCCGCACGCACACCGGCCTATCCGCAAGCCGCGACGCAGACGCCTTCGTCCTTCTCTGTCGCCTCCTCCGCCGACTTCGCCTCGCCCAGCCGCCCATCGCGGCAGCACGACCTCGTCCCCGACCCCGTCGTCGACGAAGCGCTGCGCGAGCAGGCGCTCCAGGCGGAGCAGGCCGCCGAGCGCCTGCTCGAACTGACGCAGGACGAGGCCGAGGAGCAACAGCAGTCGCCCTCTCGCGGAACTTTCTCACCCTCAAACGGACCCGGTGCAGTAGGCACGCCCGTCTCGTCCCGCACCGCGCCCGCTCAGTCGGCCGCGCTGCACACGCCGGCGCCCAACCCGGCGTTGCGTCGTCTCGCCGGCGGGACCGTCTTCGAAGACAGCCCTGATGCGCGCGATGGATCGGGCGCGGGGACCAGGGGGACGTGGTGGATCCGGAGGAGCGAGGCGCTGCGCGCGCCTCCAGCGAAGGAGAGGCCGCTTGTGGAAGACTCGCCGGAGGCGAGGGACGAGGTGGAGAGGCTCGTCGAGGGACTCAGGGGGATGAGCCTCGAAGCTGGAGAGCTGAGGAGGCTGTCGGCACTGTCGAGGGAGAGGCCGGTGCGAGACGTGGAGGAAGAGGAAGAGGAGGAGGCGGATGAACGCGCAGACGGGATCGACAGCCCCGGCAAGGTTGCGAACGGCGGTGCGAGCACGGCGGCAAGGTTTTGGGGCGACGAGCGCAGGTTCGAGCGCGTGTACGAGGGGCTCGAGGCGTTCTTGCTGCGGCCCGATGCGCCTGAGGTGCGTCTCTGCTGATCCACTCAAACTCGTCAACTCGCTGCTGATGCGACTGCTTGTTCCATCAGCATTCGGGCCAGAGCCGCGACGTCGCGCTCCTCTTGCTCAAGGACCTCGTCGAGAACCAGCTTCCCTGCTTCGTCGGCGAAGAGGCGGGTGTCTTTGACCTGCTCTTCAAGCTCCGCGAAGACCCTTCTCGCACTGTGCGCTTCCGCGTGTTGAGCTGCAGCTTCAGCCACTGACGAATATCGTACGCAGAGCATCGCCGCCACCGAGGCGATTGCCACGTCCTTCACCTCGCGCCTCGAGCCGCTCTACGGCCTCGGCTCGCTCGTCCCCTCGCTCACCTCGTACCTCGCCTCGACGACCGCTGCACCGGACGTTCGGGCTCGCTCGTACGCGCTCGGGCTGCGCCTCATGGGCGCGTTCTTCGAGCTCTTGCCGGCCGAGGTGCTCGAGGACGTGCTGCCGCAATCGCGCGACCTTCTCAAGCAGGTGCGTCCCTTGCGCTCGCCCTCACACGCTGCGGTCATCCACTGACGCCGTGCCGCACTCCCGCAGGCCCTGAACGATTCGACCGCGCCCGACCTGCGCCGCGCCGCGCTCATGGCGCTCGTCTCCGCGCAAGTCGCGCTCAGCGCGGGCGACGACGCCGCCGCGTCGTCGGCCGCAGCGCAGAGCAAGCTCGACGCGCTCGTCGGCGGGCTCGAGAAGGACCAGGCCAACTTGCTCGCGTATTATGCGGCCAAGCGCGCGGCGTGACGAATCCGAGAGGAGCGAAACGAGACTTGGTTGGATGATGTAGTTGTACAACCTTTGCAAAGCAGTACACCGAGCAGTCTCACGCAGACGGAAATGATACACACATCTAGACGGCATTCCAACATCTAGTTTGGTGCTGTGCGGGTCCATGAAGTGGTCAGTTCGGTAGTCACCATGCGCTGCTGAGGGGCTTTCACATACCGAACTTGTAAACAAGCATGCCTGCTGTTGCGATGGTGTAGCCAAAGAACTGAAGGAGGGTGAGCTGTCGAGTGCGAGCGAGTCAGCCGTTGCTCGTCACCCACAAACGCGCTCCGAAAGCTCACACTCTCGCCGAGGAGTAGCACTGGCGCGACGACCAGGAGCACGTCCTTGACGATCTTTGCCAGGCTGAGCACCATGGCGCTGATGCCGATGAGCATGGTCGAGCTCAGGTTGAGGAGAAGCGTCAGGGCGGCGTTGCTGAGGATGGTCCCGAGCCCAATGGACGGGATCGCCCTGAGCGCGGGCCAGCCTTCTAGCGCGACGAGGAAGACGGCGTTGATGGCGAGACACGCGGGCGCAAAAAAGTAGAGCGTCTTGAGGGGCGACATGCCCGTCGCGATGGCGGGCGCGGCGGGCGCGCCGTCGGGCGCGGTCGACGTCGGCGAGAGGAGGATCTGGATGAGGGTGACGCGCGTCGCCTCTACGGCGATGGCGACCATCTGGATCGTGAAGCCCACGAGCGAGAAGTCGGTCTCGCCCCAGCTGGCGAGGCCGACGCCGAACGAGATGACGGCGACGATGCCGAGGAGGCGGAGGGAGAACGTCTTGATGCCGAATGCAAAGGCGGCGAGGAGGATTGCGACGGGCGCAAAGGCTTTGAGGATGTGGATGAACGAGACGGTGCACCAGAGGTACGCCCAGTTGCTCAGGACAAGCGAGAGCGAGAACAGGACCGCAATGGGTAGACTGACAGTACGATTGGTGGTCAGTGCCTGTCCTCGGAGGCCAGCGCGGATCATTGAGGACGCACATTTGCCGCCTCCAGGTGAGCCAGTCCATTTCGACGCTCTTTCGCTTCCACCGCTCGAGCTCCTGCGCCTTTCCCGCCTCGCCCTCGCCGCCCTGCTCTGCCGCGCGTGTCGGGTCTGTCAGGGGCACGGCCGAGTACTCGTCTTGAGGGATGGGCCCCGAGATGAGGGAGGTGAAGCGGTGCAGGAGCCGAGTCGCGGCGGCTTGGAAGGCGAGGTGGAGAGTGGTGAGGGTGACGGGGTGGTCGAAGCCTTTTGTGACGAGGATCTGGCGGTTCTGGAGGATCACCAGGCTCGAGATGACAATCCACGCGAGGACGATCACTGCCGGAGGAAGCAAGGTCGTCCGGGGGGCGAGGACCGTGTTCGGCCCGGCCGAGGCTGTGGACGCCATTCGCTCGCCTCGTCGAGTCTGCTCGAGTGCAGGCAGGAGCACGGCGAGTCGAGGGGAAGCCCGTCGACATGCGATCGACCGTCGCGCGGTTGTCCGTGGTCCCGCGTCGACGCACCCGGGTGCTGCGTCGCAGTCTGTGAGTCGTGTGAAACGTGCAGGTCACACACCGTACGCGACGACACGCCCCCGCCAACTCGCACACGCTCTTCAGCAGCACAAGTCGCCGCACTGTGTCCGCCCTCGTCGCAGTGCGCAGCTCCAGAAACGCTTCCCCGCTCCGCGCCCGCTCCGGGCTTGCCTTGCTGCTCTTCACTCGCTCGGGTGCACCTCTCGCGCGCATTGCATGAGCCCGCGCGCATGCTCGGGTCGGTGCTGCGGCCGTATCTCCCCGCCCGCCGCGATCGCATCTACCTTCCCCTCGTCGTCCTCGCCTGTGTTCTCTTCCTGCTCTACCTGCAGCCGAACCGGCCATCGTACGGTTACCCGCTGTCCCGCGCCATCGTCCACCAAGAAGGAGCGACGAGCGACGGGCTCATCACCAGCGCCAGTCTCGCTCAACTCGCTCTTCCGCGGTTCGACAAGCTCCTCAAGTCGCGCATCCTCGACTACGACTCGTCCCTCGCCCTCGAGTCGATCCGCTGCCCGCACACCCACCTACAATCGAACCGCGACCAGTTGGCGAACGAGGGCGAGCATGTCTGGCCCACCATGACCGTGCGACAACTGCAGGATGCGCGCGACAAGGTCATCGAGCGGGTCAAGGAGCGCTTCGGATGGAGCGTGCGGGAAGACGCGGGGAAAAGCGCGTCCGAACTGGACGAGATGCTCGGGACAAGCGGGCGCGGACTCGTCTTCACCGCTGGCAAGTGCGTCTCGTCTCTAAAGACTGGCGCTTAATTACCGCTTCGAGGCTGACAAGCCCGTCGCTCGGCCTCAGCAAAGACACGACTAGCCGTCTGCTCACCTCGCTCCGCATCTTGCGCAAACGGCACGGGTGCACTCTGCCTGTCGAAATCTTCGCCTACCCGTCCGAGATGCAGGCGCTACGCGACGTCAAGACCAGCATTGACGAGCTCGGCGGCGTCACCTGGCGCGAGGCCCAGAGCGTGCGGGCGGACGGGGCGTGGAAGTCGTTTGGCATCGTGCGTCGGATCCGTCTACGCCTGCTCGTCGCGCTTTTTGCGTCCCGAGGAATGCATAGCACTGACTGGAGCTTTTCGTTCGATGGCTTAGAAAGGGGATGCCATAGCCCGCTCGAGCTTCTCGGAAGTGCTCTACCTCGACTCGGACAACGTCCCGCTCGTCGACCCGACGTTCCTATTCGACTCGCCTACCTACCAGAAGCACGGCATCGTGCTCTGGCCCGACTTCAATCGCGACTCGGGTGCGTTGTCTACATTTGGGTAGCATCTTCAGACTCGTTATAAAGTGCTGTACCCTTACGCGCGATCGCCCTCCTCAGCCGCCAACCCCGTCTGGCGCCTCCTCTCGCACCCATGCTCGCCTGAAGCAGCGTGGCAAGCCGAGTCCGGTCAGCTCCTCGTCGACAAGCGCGCGAGAGGCGGGCTGAACCTCGTCGCGCTTGAGGTTGCAAGGGCTATGATGGAGGAGGAAGCGTTCTGGTTCCGGTTGTCCGGTACGCCGACTAAGAAGGGGCTGCTCCAGAGATTGGCCGTCTGACCTGACCTGTACTTGCAGGGGGAGACAAAGATACCTTTGTGCGTGCGACCTTCTGTCCCATGAGGCTTTCCTGTGTCGTGACTTCCGCGAGTATATCGGAAGAACATCGCGCTGACGCCTGACCGCACTGCAGCGCTTTGCCTTCTTCCTCCTTTCACTGCCCTACTCCATGGCACCGCTCTACCCCTCAGCACTCGGTGGTCCGCGCCTTGGCCGCCCCTACCGCGGTCACACCTTCTGCGGCCACACGATGCTGCAGCACGGTCTCGACGGCTCGCGCGAGTGGGACCTCCTGCGCAAGCAGGGCAAGGTCGCCGACGACTTTGTTCCCGACCGGCTCGGCGAGGCGCGCGACTTTGTGCCGCCCCCGCCGCTGTTCGTGCACGCCAACGTGCTCAAACACACGGGGTATGCGCTCAAGCGCGGTGCGACGTTCAAGACGGTCAAGCGGCCGCGAGACGCGCGTCTCGCTCCTCACGCTGCGGCAGCGCGGGCTTCCTGGTTTGGCTCGTTGCGCCACGCCGCTGCGCCCGCACTCGAGTCGATCCGACAAGCGGGCCTCCCGACGCAGGGTATCTGCGTCGACGTGTGGGACGCGGCTGCGGTGGATGGCGCAGGCGAGAAGGTCGAGGATGCGCCGGCAGGGGCGTACGAAGCGGGCGAGGTCGAGGTCTCTGCGTGGGAGGACGAGTGGGGCGGACTGGCGAGAGGGTTCGAGGAGATGTACTATGACGAGGGCGGAGTTGCGGGGGCGTGGTGAATAGACGGATCTGTACGGTCGCGCGGAAGGCTGGGCTGCGAGCGAGGTAGAGTCGGGAGCTGCAGCACTTCCCACTGGGCGTTTCTTTGGAGTCGGAGAGCCACTAGAAGAGCTGTGTAGGCTGCAGACAGTCGTCTCGCAGGCCTCACAGGAGAAGCTGCACGTCGACGCTTGCACGCGCCCGTGTGCGGAGTGGGAGCCATCACGGCCTTCCGCCTCGTCCACGTCGCTCGCGGTGCTTGCCGGTGCCTGTGCAGCCCTAGCGTGCCTGTGTTCACCAGCTAGACGCGCACTGCTCCCGCTGCCCTGCCCGCGTCCCCTCGCCGCCCGCCCGCCTCATCACTCGACTCGCCTCCCGCGCGTCTGATCGCCCGCGTCCAGCGACTGCAGCGATGAGCGGGCCAAAGGAGCAGCTGCCCAACCCGCCAGAGTCGCCGGCCTTTGCCTCGACGTCGGGCTACGCGGCTGCGCTGCGCCCCGATCACTCTGCCGTCCAGGTGCACTCGACGACGACGCCCATCATCTCGCCCCCGGCCTCGCCAGGCGCAGGGGCAGGCGCGCCCGTCTTTAGCGACAAGTACGGTGGCTACGGCAACTCGGGCTATGAGGGGGCCGGCGCAGAGGGCGACCAGCTCCTCGCGGGCGCAGCGGCAGGCAGTCGGAGCAGCAGCAGCAGCCGCAAGGGCCACGCAAAGGCTGCTGCGCCCCTCGCGACGCTCGTCAAGCTCCTCGCGGGCATGCTTGGCGTCCTCCTCGTCATTGTCCTCCTCGCCCGCATGTCGTTCATCCCCGAACACCACGCCGCCCGCGTCGCCCAGTACATGCCCGCCCCCGTCTCGTCCTTCATGCAGGTCGCCGACGGGCCCACCTCGCCCCACCCCATCCTCCCACTCATCACGACCGCGCGGCAAAAGTGGGACAAGAAGGTCGCGTCTCAGTCGACGACGTTTGACCGCGCGACGCGCACCTACAAGTCGCGCTACGGGCTCGCGCCGCCGCCCGGGTTCGACAAGTGGTTCGCGTTCGCGACGCAGGGGCGCAACCACTCGCTCGTCGACGAGTACGACCAGCTGATGGAGGATCTCAAGCCGTACCGCGAGCTGTCGCCGCAGGAGCTCCGGCGCCGCACCGCCGAGCTCGCCCAGGTCCCGGGCATCTCGATCGTCTCGATCCGCAACGGCGTCGCGCAGGTGCACTCGAAGAGCGGAAAGTGGGCGCCTGCGCTTGCGTTCCAGCAGATGATCGCCGCGTTCGTGCACGACCTCCCCGACATGGATGTCGCCATTAACGAGAAGCCCGAGGGCCGCGTGCTTCCGAGGCAGCAGCGCCGCATCTACAAGTCTGACTATGGCCTCGAGGGCGACGAGCTTGTTTCCAGTGCGCTCCCTTCCGCCGATCGGCCGTTTCCAGCGTGACCCGCTCACCCGATGGTCGCCCGCAGACGCGTCCGATCCCATGATCACGCCGTCGCTCAAGGGCTTCGCGCCCGAGTGGAAGCGCGATGGCAATGTCTGGGAGGCGTACCGTCGCTCGTGCCCGACCGACTCGGCCGCGCGCCGCCTCATCGAGTCGGTCCGGTCCGCCGAGACGCACGGCTCGCTCGTCGTGCAAGGCCGCGCGAGCTCCAAGCTCGAGGCGCCGCAGACGCGCCGCCTCAAGTCCAAGTCGGTGCTGCCCGTCACGCGCGAGATGACGTTCAGCCACGACCTCGACGCCGACTTCAACATGTGCGACTACCCTTCGCTGCACACGCTCCACTCGGCGTTCTACTCGGACCAGCGCAACATCGAGTACCTCTACCCGGTCTTCTCGCCGTCCAAGCCGGCAGGCTACGCCGACGTGCTCATCCCGTCGCACCACTACTGGTCGCCGTCGTCCGAGTTCACCTACGAGCTCGAGTTCCGCCGCGGGCGCACCAAGGTCCCCACCGACATGGACTGGGAGCTCAAGAAGCCGTCGGCCTACTGGCGCGGCAAGGTCACGCGCGGCGCCGACACCCCGCCCGGCCACGGCTCGTCGTTCCAGAAGCAGCGCCTCGTCAAGATGGCCAACCAGGAGTCGACCTCGGCGAGCCGGGTCCTCGTCTCGTTCGACGCCAAGACGGCCGCGCTCTCGGCGCTCGCCGTCCCCGTCGGCATCGCCAACAAGGCGACGAGCGACATCGCCATGGCGTGCGACCCGCAGCTCGGCGAGTGCTCGTACCTGCGCACGCTCGGGTACCGCGTCGAGCCGCCCGCGCCCATGAGCGACGCGTGGAAGCACAAATTTGTGCTCGACGTCGACGAGATTGGCTTCTCGCCGCGCTTCCCGGCGCTCATGGAGAGCAAGAGCGCAGTCGTCAAGAGCAGTATTCAGCGCGAGTTCTGGCGCGGATGGGTCCAGCCTTGGTGCGCTTCCTGATGCTCTTGCGACCCGTGCCTGCAGCTTGCTGACGTTCCACGCACCCGCAGGAAACACTTCATCCCGCTCTCGTCGTCCTACTCCGAGCTGTACAACCTCCAGACCTTCTTCGAGGGCTACCCGAACACGCTCGTCGGCCGCCGCGGCGGCAAGGACGGCAACAGCACGGCGATGCAGCCGACGGTGCTCACGCGCCCCGTCAAGCTCCCCGAGCTCCCGCTCAATGCCGACGGGACGCCGTTCGACACGGACAAGGCGCTCAAGGACATTGCCGATGCGGGCACGCAGTGGCGCCAGGAGCACCTGCGCAAGGAGGACATGGAGGTTCGTTCACTCCTCCCCTTCCTCGGTGTTCCCTTCTCCTCGTCGGTCTCTTTCGCTGACGCCATCTTCTCGATAGACCTACGTGTACCGCCTCATGGTCGAGTGGGCGCGGCTAGTGACTTTCCAGGAGGAGACCGAGGCGGTAGAGGGTGCCGAGGCATGATGAGCGGACGAGGCCGGCCTTGACGACCCGCGACGTTCTCGCATGCAGGGGTTTATTTCCGTACAGCTGCTTGCGCTTGCATTGTTTTCCCATTTCGTTTCGCCTTTTCAGCCGACAGGTGACTGTCTCGACTCGTCTCTCCGGCCCCCATTCGCGCTTTTCCGTTCCGCGCAATGCGCTTCTCCCAGTCCAGTAGTCACGACGAAGTATCAGGCAGTGCTTACGACGCGGAGGCTCGAAGCAGGCGGGGGGGGGGGGGGGGTGACGCCGCCAGCACCTCGCCGTCTGCTTCTCCTCTTCCGACCCCACACGGCGTCTCCGCGACGTCCACCGGCCTGCTCCTCCCTGCCTTTCCCTCACGCTGTGACGCCTGCTGCTCGACTTGCAGCGACGCTGCGTTTAACACGGGACTGCCAGAGGTCGTAGCGATCTGAACTGCCGCGCCGTCTTGCGCTCACGCAAGCGTTGCGCACCGCTTTGGCCGGGAGCCTGCTTGTAGGTCTGGCGGCTTCTTCGGCGAATACAGCGTGTCGTGTATGGCTTGAAGCAGGGGCTCTAGCTGACATGCTGCAATCTCGGCGGATTCTAGCCAACACAGTCCCTCCTCGCCCAGAGTCTCTCACCCCGCCTCGACCGATCCCCCGAGGACAATGCTCTTCTACTTCGACGACAACACGGACGGTGCAGTGGCGTACAGCACAGGCTGGGTAACCTATGTGAACGGGACAGGCGGTAAGCGCCGTCTTGAGACAGCGCGACTTGCTCTCGCTGACGACCCCCACGTGCTGACTCCGTTATGCCCGCAGCGGTCAACGCGACTGGCTGGTACGGCAACACCTTTCACTCATGCTCTGCAAACAACGACAAGCTGACGGCAGCGGGATGTAAGATTGTCCTTTCCCTGCGCGACTTGTTTGTCTCGCTGACGCACGATTTGGCGACAGGTAACGCCACGATCACCTTCTCTGGCAGCAAGATCTGGGTCATGGGCGACTAGTGAGTCCTTCGCAAAACCTCGCCTGAGTAGCACACCTCGAGCGACGAAGCCCTCCCACTTACTTCCGTGTCACATAGCAACCCGAATCACGGGATCTTCTATTGCGCCCTCCTTGATGCCCACCAGCCTTGGCAGTGGTACAATGGGAGCACGCTGTCCAGTCCGGCCGGTGGAAGAGCGGGACTCAACCGGACGAGATGCGCTCTCGACGGTCTTGAAGATGGGCAACATACCCTCCTGTTTGGCCAGACCTTCCAAGGCGTAGACGACGTTCGAGGCAACGGCATAACAGTGTGCTGAGCTCAGCACCCGCGAAGCCGCCCGCGACTGACGGAAGAATCATGCAGCTCGACTACTACGTTGTAGACAACGCAACTGCTTCATCGGACCGGATGACTTGGACGTGAGCATGTCTGCTGTCAAATTCACTAGCTCACACGTTGAGATTCGCTCTCGAATTTGCAGGAGTGACTTTATTGCCGGGCAGCCGGACGACGGCTATGGCTGGACGACCCAAAATGCCTCCGCCGTCGCCACCAGTAGCGCCGTCTCCTCCTTCACATCTTCTTCCGCAAGCGACACGCCGACAAGCAGCTCAGATTCCGGGCTCAGCACCGGAGCAGCCGCTGCCATCGGCGTTGCAGTCGGCGTCGGCGGAGCCCTTCTACTTGGTGCGCTCGCCGCCTGGTGCTACTTGCGGCGACGTCGTCAGAGGATGGACGACGATGGCTTCACGGTCGCGACGGAACCGCATCACGGGTACCAGGCACCTTCTTCCGCTTCACCTGACCGGACAAGCGGTGTCGTGCCGTACATGTCGGCCACGACGAGTCAAGGTGCGTTCAAATCCCGGTCTGGTTTAGTACAGCAAAGTCTCATGTGTCTTGACGTACCCGCGCAGCTCCCGCCACACCGACAGACATGCGAGGCAGCGAGTTCGGCGTCCCAGAGGTGCAGGAGTCACCGCGCAGCGGCGTAGTCCCGTACATGTCGCGCGCGGGCTATTCTCCTTCTTCGGCAAGTGCACTCGACAGCCCAGCATCCTTCCGCCATCGGGGCATGTAGCCAACGGGCCGGGAGTGGATGTGGTGCCTTCCGGTCCCTCTGTACCCAGTTCTGTTTATTGCGATCTCACGATGCTGTGAAGTAGGGAAGCGAGCAGCACAACAACATGCAATGCGAGAGCGAAAGACTACAGCTTCACCAAACACTCCATCACGCCAACCCGACGCCGAGTGGGTCCGTCCCCTTCCCTCCCGCCGGCGGGTCCTCCGCTTGCGGCGGAACGACTAGGGAGACTGGCGCTGGCGAGGGCGCGCTCGACGACACGGCAGACGAAGGGATCGCCTCGTCCGGTGAGATCGACTCCCACGGGTTGATCGAGAGCGAGCTGCTCGGCTGCCGAGGGGCGGCAGCTGGTGCAGGCGGGTGCGATGCACCGTTCGTCGCGGCCGACTGACGAGGCTGATACGGCTTGTAGGCGGATGAGTCGTACGAAGACGCCGACGGCGCAGGTCGCTCCTCGCCCGTCGCCCACGGGTTGCTCGCCGACAGCTTGTTCCACATCCCGCCCGCCTTGCTCGCCCAACCGTCTTGCTGCTGCTGTTGTGGTTGTGACGCAGGCGCGGCAATGTGGCTGCTCAGCTCGCTCACGCCGTCCTCGCTGCCCCGCATAGCCCGCCAGCTCCCGCTGCTCCCCTCCGCCGCACCCTGGTGCCCCATCGCCGCCCGCTTGCGCTCCTGCTCGGCCGCCCTCGCCGCCTGCTGCTCGCGCAGCTGCTTGGCCGCGTCCTCGCCAAACTTGCGCATCGACTTCCACGCGCTCCACCCGAGCTTCTGCACCGACGCGACCGTCTCGCTCAGCTGCTGCTGCGAGAGGAGCTCGTGCGGCGACGAGCGCGCCGCAGAGGGCGATGGCGTGCGGGATGCCGACGACGCGCCGCCGCCGCCGCCGCCACTGGCGAGCGGGCTAGGCGGGCCGAGGTGCGCCGACGACGAGGAGGGGGACGAGGGCGCGCCCGCCCCGCTACCGTTGGGCGGTGCGGGGGCAGCGAGCGACATCCCTGCCGTCTGCGCAACGACGCCGTGCAAGACGGGGTCGTCCTCGGCCGACTCGACGACCTTGACCTCGGTGACAGTGGGCTCGGTCGGAGCCGCGCCCGGATCGTTGGCAAACGGCCGCCCGTTCATCTCGTCGTCGGTGCGGCCAAAGAGCTCGTGCCACCACTTGACGTCCTGCGGGTCAAACAGGAGCACGCCCTGGTCCGCGTTGGGCGCCTTCGACTGCGGGTCGTCTAGCGAGGGATCGTATGCGGCGTTGCGGAACTCGGGCTTGAGCGCGCCCGTGTCGGCGTCAAAGACCGAGTCCCACACGCTGCTGGTGCGCTCGCGCGCGCGCAGCTCGGCGCGGTCCTTCTCCGAGTTGACGAGGAACGAGCCGTTCGCGTCGCTGTACGCTTCGCGGACAAGGTGCCGCAGGAGCTGCTCGTTCCACTCGAAGCGGTCCGGGAACTGGCGCTGGATCTGATAGATGCAGTCGAGGAACTGCTGGAAGACGGGGCACGTCTCCTTGAACGCGTGCGACGACGGCGCAAACTGGCGCGTCACGCTCGCGAGGAATGCCTGCTGCGTCGAGGCGTCCGTGCCGAGCTTCTGCACAAAGTCGACGCGGTCGTTGCACAGGTGGCCGGAGCGGTCGGCAAAGCGGTGGCCGTACGAGATCCAGTCCTTCTCGATCAGGACCGCGAGCCCGCGCGCGGTGCGGAAGTAGGGGTCGAGGCAAAGTTGCGGGAGCGCCGAGAGCTGCGACGTGCGGTCCCAACCGTCCGAGCAGTGGACGAGGACGTGCGAGTTGTAGAGGTGAACGGTGCGGACGACGATCAGGACGCCGTCGAGGATGTTGGTGAGGTGCGACAGCCAGTTTGTGCGACGGAGGGCGGCGCGGTCGAGTCGGCCGTGCATGTCGGCATCGGCCAGGGCTGCATGAGACGCGGCGCAGTGAGCAGTGCTGCGTATGGAAGGAGACGGCAGTAGACGCACCGTCAAAGACACCGTTGAGGCTTGCGCGCATGACGTGGATGTTGTCGATGCCGAGGTACTCCTTCTTGCAGTTCTTGTAGTAGAGCATGTTCTCGGTCCCGGCACCCTTGACCGAGTTGGCGTAGGCGTTCTTTGTCGGCCGCGCGTCGATGATGATGTTGGTCGCCGTCGCTCCGTACACGACCTGCTGGCCGTGCGGGTCGAGAGGGGACGAAGGGTGGTCCGAGATGCTCATGGGCGAGACGGCGTGCGAGTGCTGCGAGTGCGAGCTGAAGATCGACTCGATGAGCTTCTCGTCCTGGATCGAGCGCGCGTTCTGCGTGATTCCGACCATGGGCTGGGACGAGCGCGTAATCGAGCCCTGAGTGAGCGAGGGGGTCAGTCAAGCAATCGACAGCGGGACGAAAGAAGCACGAACCAAGTTCGCCCAGTGGAGATAGACGAGTCCCGGAATGCGGCTCTTGCTACGATACTTGACGGCGTAGGTCAAGGTCGTGTCCGAGATCTTGGCAGGTACGACGATCTTAGACGGGTAGGACGGGCAGAACTGCGGCAGCAAGCGATCAGGGCCGTCCTCGGCCCGTGGAAGAGAGCTCTGCGCACCTGGAAATCGGCGTTGATGTCGGTGAATCGCCACGCCTTGCTCCTCGACCCCATTCCCATCCGTGCAAACTCCTCTTCGACGTTGTAGACGGCCCATCCAGCGCGCTCCTTGCCTTTCGAGGGTGCCTTGTCGATGGGCCGGGAGAAGGCGTAGCGCCCTTCGAGCCCGCTGCTCGAGAGGCTCCCGCACGCAGCCTTGATGCTGTCCCATGCGAGGTCGGCATCGGCGACGGAATCAAAGTGCACATCGTAGGTCCAGTAGTCGCGCGTGCGCAGGATGAGCGGTGTCGGCTCGCCGGTGAGGGAAGGAGGGGTGCGAGTGACCGAGTGCAGGAGCGTGAGCGGGATCTGCGAGTGGAGCACGTCAGCGCCACGCGTATCTCCATGGCATCCAATGGGCAGTCATGCGTGCAGAACGCAGTGAGCCCGTCTGGCCGACCGAGCAGACGCACCCAGACTTCGTCACCCTCACTCGCCGGTCCCGTCTGGGTCGCCGACGCAGCGTCCTTCCCGTTGCTATTGTCTGAGTTGTCGGGCTTGTACACAACGTGGTGCGCGGTGAGGTGGAGCGAGCCCGCCTTCGGGAGAGCGAGTGGGGGCGGTGTCAGGACGCCGTGCCGTCGCGCAAAGCGCACCGAGAGCGACTGCAGCGGACCGAGGAGGGTCAGTAGCGAGCTCGAGCGCACTCTGATCAACCGCACAGGCGATGCGTCGGGTCGCGCCGACAGGTTGCACTGATGAGGACGTCGCAGCTCCCTCCTACAGCAACGAGAGCTGGCAAGAGCAGGTCAGGCGTACCTGCATGGTCTGAATAGCTCTGCGAGACCGCGGCGGCCGCAGAAGATCGTTAGACGAGATGTGGACTGCGCTGACCGTCCTCCTCGCGTCTCGTCGATCTTGGCCGTGAAGTAGTGTACTACAGCATGCGCATTTTCTCACTTCTGCCTACCGCAGTATCACCATAGAGCTCGACTTGCGCTTCCGTCCCTACCGCCGTGCGAACTCGACCTGTGCAGCCAACTGCGAACGGGCGTTCACGCATGCCCTCGGTTACAGCAGCAAGTCCTCGCCGCGCGCATTCTTCCCCTGCACCGGCTGCGGGCCCTCGTACCCGTACCCGCTCCCTCCCGCCCCTCCTCCTCCTCCTCCGCCGCCCCACGGCCCGTCGAGCGACAACCTCGCCAAGCTCGCGTACGGGTCCATCGCCTCGGGCTCGTCGTCCGCCCGCTGCTCCTCCTGCGGCTGCTGCGCCGCAAGCCCGCCCTCGGGCCTCCGCCCCTCGTCCTCCTCCTCGCTGTCATCCCCGTCCTCGCCCCCCGCGCCCGCAATCGCAGCCGACAGCCTCCCCGGGTTCAGCGCCGCGCCCGCCCCCTCGTCGTCGTCGTCGTCGTCGGCCGACAGCGCGCCCTCGTCGACGTCTTCGAGCAAGCCTGCGCCCGCGGAGGGGCGCGGCGCGCCGACGCCGAGCGCGCCGAACGAGTCGGACGACTCTTGTCGCGCGGGCGCGGCGGGCCGCGCTGCGGCGGTGGGCGCCGAAGGAGCAGCGGTGGCGGAGGTGGGAGCGGAACGGGAGGGCATGGATGGGAGGCGCATTGCCTCGAGGTACGAGTCCTTGGCCTCCTGCGAGAGCGCGGGCGAGTCGAGGAGGTACTTTGGGCGCGCGCCGCGGACAAACGTGTGCGCCTCTTTGCCGTAGATGCTCGCGAGCGAGCCCGTGTGGAGCAAGAGGCGGTCGAGCAGCCCGCGGTCCATCGCCTCGGACTCGGTCGAGATCTCGGGCTTGTCGCTCAGGACAATGTCCTGCGCCGCGGCCGGGTCGGTCGAGAGGAGGCGCCAGTAGATGTAGCCGCGGTCGCGCAAGTCCGGGTTGTCCGTCTCCTCGGTCGCCCACTTGAGCACCTTGGGCACGAGCGCCTGGCCCGCCGTCGGGCGCTTGATGAAGAGCTTGACGGTCGCCGTCAGGAGCGCGAGCTGCACCTCGACGGGCTCGTCGAGGAACTGCTCGAGAAAGTCGTCGAGCAGCTCGTCCGAGTTCTCGATGCGGTCGGCGTACTGCCCGAGGATCCAGATCATGGCCGCCTTGGCGTCGGGCGTGTCGAGCGCGTCGAGGTTCTCGCACAGCGTGCCGATGATGCCCTCGTACTGGTTCGGGTACCGCCGGAAGATGTCCTTGATGACGACGATCGCCTCCTGCACGACGTACGACACCTTGGTCTTGACGAGCTGCAGCAGCACCGAGATGCACAGGTCGGCCGCCGACGAGATCTTGATCGCCAGCCGCCCGATTGTCCGCACCGACTTGCGCACAAAGTCGACGTCGACCTCCGAGGCGTACCTGCGAGAGCGCCGTCGATGAGGCGGCGAAGAAGCAAACGGAAGAAAGGGACGGCACGCACTCCTTGAGCTCGGCGAGGACCTGCTCGACGTTGCGCGAGTTGGCGAGGCGGTAGATGATCTCGAGCTTGGCGAGCTTGACATAGATCGGGTCGTTGTACTTTGCAAAGAAGACCTTGACGTCGTTGCGCAGGACCGACGGCCGCCGCTGGATGATGAGGTGGATGTTGCGCAGCGCGACGTACTGCACTTCCGAGCCGGACGACAGGAGAGTGACTGTACGCGCATCAGTGTGTTCCACATCAGCCTCACACCACGACAGGCTCAAGGCGAACGAGTCCAGTCTGCAACGCACCGAGCGGCGGGCTCAATCTCCGACTCATGTCATCGACGGCCTTCTCGCTCCCCATGTAGTTCATCAGGTACAGGATGACCTTGACGGTCGCGAGCACGACGGCCGAGTTGGAGTGCTGTAGGCGGATCGAGACCTGCTCGGCGAGGAGCGAGGCCTCGTCGTGCGATTCGGGGACATAGTACATGAGCGACTCGAGGATGTACGTCTGGCCCCATCTGCCGAATGTGTCGTGATCAGTAAAGCGTTCTTGCGCGCGAGAAGGAGGAAGCAGCGCGGAGACGCACTCGGACGCCTCGCCCATGGCGCGCACGAGGCGGCGGGCAATGTCGGCGTTGAGGCGGAGGTGGATGTTGTCGCTGCGCTCGGTGATCTCGGTGAGGGCGGCGACGGCGTTGGCGATGACGGTCGGGTTGGGGTCCATGAGGAGGTCGCGGAGGTGCGAGACAAAGTCGTGCTTTTCGACGAGGCGGCGGTCGTGCATGTAGAGCTTTGCGACGCAGATGGCGGCCGTCTTGCGGACGTAGGGGTCGCGGTCCTTGAGGCAGTGGCGGAGCGGGTCGACGAGGGCGCGGAGGACGTCGGGGACGGGAATGTACGACATGGTGCGGATGGCGAGGGCGCGGATGAGGGCGTTGGGGTCGTGGGCGTCGGCGAGGAGGCCCGGGAGGGCGTGCTTGACCATCTCGGGCTTGACGCGGGCATAGTTGATGAGGTAGAGGTAGACCATCTTTTTGATCTCGAGAACCTGGATGGACAGGCAGGCGAGGACGTCGGGATACAGCGGCGACAAGTCCTGCGGGTGGCCGTCTTCCGTCAGTCTGCGGTCGGGTGACGGCGTCGTGCGAGGAGATGAACCTGTCCCATGGTCATGCTGGCCACCTGTGGGAGGATGAAGGGTGGGTTGGCGGTCCCGAAGCGAGGAGCGGAGAGAGAGAGAGAGGTCGGCGTACGACTCGCTTGAGGACGGTTTTCCTGCGGTTGAAGTTCTTGTCCTTCTTGTCTGCCTGGAGCTCTGCTCGTAGCCTGCGTGCATGTCCGGGGCAGGGAGAGGGGGAGACGGGGGCACGAACCCCACATGTGAGCGAGTTCGGGGACGAGGGGGGAGGGGACGAGGGAGGGCCCGCACTCCTGGAGCTTGTTGCGCTGGAAGAGCTTTGCGTCGGCCATGGCTGGCGGGAGCCCCTCTGGCGGCGGAGAGAGTGCAGCGGCGAGTGAGGAGACGATGCGGCGATGAGGACGACGACGACGAGAGGAGGGGGAGACCGCGGGCAAGCTGCGAGTGGGCTGGGCGGGACTCGCGGTGCGTGTGCGGTGCTCGTCGCTCGCCTCGCACTCGCTCTGCCCGAGCACTCGCGAGGGAACGGGGCCAACCTCTCTCCCTCTCCCTCTCCTCCTCGTCCTCGTCGTCTCTCTCGCTCCGTCCACTCCTCTCGCCGGGCGCAGGCGAGCATGAGCGGGACACAGCCGCCCACTCACGCTCTCCTCGAGCAGCTCGACGCCGTCCTCCACGCAGGAGCCGACGCAGCCCCGCTGTCCGTCCCTCTCTCCCCTCTCGCTCGTCTCGCAAGTCCCCGCTCACCCGCTCCTCGGTCTGCCCGCTCCCAGCGCCGCCACCCTCGCAGACCTCGTCGCAGCCCCCGACCCGGCCTCGAGCCTCGGCCTCGCCGCCGTCCTCCACACCCTCGTCGGCGCCCCTCTCTCGCTCGACACGGCCTCGCGCCCACCCGCCCAGCGCGTCTCGGCCTTTCTCCACGACGCCCTCTTCCCCGCAGTCACCGCACGCGGCGGCGACACCCACCGCGCAGCCCTCGCAGACGCCCTCATCGACGTCGCATGGCAGCTCGACCAGGAGGTCGACACCCGCGTCGCGTTTCAGTACCGCGCCCTGCACCCGCCTGCACCCCCACCGCCTGCTCAAGGCGATGCGCAAGCCATGCAGGTCGAGGCGCAGGCGCAGAAGGACGCAGAGCGGCAGAAGAACATCGCCGCAGAGGTGCAGGCAGCGCGCCGCAGGCTCGCAGAGGTCCTCCGTGCCCTCATTGTGCGTGCTCCCGCTCCCCTCGAGATTCTCACGACAGTGCCATGCTCACGGCGCACTTGTGTGCAGGACGCGGGCGACCTGCCCAAGCGCGCAGTCGGCGAGCGAGTCGATCCAGAGCTGCTCGGCATGCTCAACCTCGTGCCCGACAACGCGCTCCTGCGCAAGATGGAGATCCGGCAGCGCACCGCCCTCTAGTGCGCTTCGTCCTCTCTCGCGCTCCGTTCACCGCCAGGCGAACTGACTGTTGCTGGCTCTTTCGCGCTTCTCCAGCTACAAGCAGCAAAAGTTCAACCTCCTGCGCGAAGAGTCCGAGGGCTACTCGAAGCTAGTCGTCGAGCTTCTGAGCAGCATGGGCCCGCCTCACTCGACCGAGGACGGGACCAGCCGCGAGTCCGAGGCGCAGCGGTCGAAGCGCGCCCAGAGTGCCATCGCACGGGTCAAGAACCTCATCGGTGCGCTGCAGCGTTATCGCTCTAGTCGTTCAAGCTCTGACTGACCCCGTCGCCCGCAGGCAATTTCGACCTGGACCCGAGCCGCACACTGGACGTCTTCCTTGACACCTTCTCGGACCACGTCGTCGAGCACCACCAGTTCTTCCTCGACTTTCTCGCTGCGTCACCTTGGGCTCCCAAAGCACGCACTGATGCAGCGATCGACGCCAAGGGCAAGAGCAAGGAGGAGTTCCCCGTCTCGGTCGGCCTCGAGCACGAGACGGGCAACGATACGATCGCCCAGATCCTCGGATTCAAGTTTGCCTTTTACCAAAAGGCCGACGCGCCCACGTGCCCTCCGACGTTGTACCTCACCGCCGCGCTCCTCATCTGGCACGGGTTCGTCAAGCTCACCGACCTGTGGGCGCACCTCTCGCCCGCCGATGCCGACCTCGCCAAGCTCGAGACCAAGTGGCGCGACGAGCAGGCGGCCCTCGCGCGCTCGGTCGGCGGCGCCAACGCGCTTGCCATGGCCGGCGCGCTCGTCGACGACGAAGCGCCCGCCAAGCCCGGCGCATCGTCCAGCACCGCGGCGAACGGCGCGGCCTCGACCTCCGCTTCCGCCGCGGCTGCCGCCCCTCCGCGCGACCTGCCGAACCAAAAGCTCGACCTCCTCCGCGCGCTCCTCACCGTCGGCGACGTGACGCACTCGTTCTTCCTCCTCGCGCAGTACCCGTTCCTCCCGCACGCCTTTGCCGACATCTCGGCGCTCGTCACGCGCCTCATGCACGCTTCGCTCGCGCCCGCGTACGCGCCCCTCTCGCCGCAGCGCTCGCAGTACGCGAGCGAGTTCTCCGCGCCCCGGACGACGCGCGCCGCCGTCAAGCGCGTCCTGACGGCCGACGCGCACCCCGACCTGCAGCAGCGCGCGAGCTGGACGTTCTTCTTCCCGAGGTGGAGGGAGCGCGTGCCGCGCGCGGGAGACGCAGAAGAGGCCGTCGCGCTCCTCGAGAAGGTGTACCTCCCGCTTGTCGGAGTCGGCGTCGCGAGCGACTTTACGCTGTACACCAAGATTGTCCGGATCGCGGTCGCTGACCTTGGAGTGCGTTGAACTTCTCGCCACTGCCTGAAAGAGCTCTCTCGCTCATGGGGGACTGACTTGGGGGTCTTCTGCACAGTCGGACCCGAAAGACCACCCAAGGCGGCAGCGGTGGCTTGACCTCTTGCGCGTGTACCTCGTCCCGGGCGTCTCGCTTCTCTCGTCGCATATCGCAGCCGGCACCGAGGTGTGGCGCGTGCTGTCGCTCTTCCCGATCGAGACGCGCTTCACGCTCTACGGCGAGTGGAAGGACGTGCACTACCGGCGCAACCCGGCGCTCGGCGTGCGCAAGGCCGAGGCCGAGCGCGACATCAAGTCGATCCTGCGCCGCCTCTCGACCGACAACGCCAAGAAGCTCGGCAAGGCCATCGCGTGCGTCGCGCAGACCAACCCGACGGCCGTGTTCTCCGTCACGCTCAACCAGGTCCAGAGCTACGACAACCTCATCATCCCCGTCGTCGAGGCGCTGCGGTACGCGAGCGACCTCTCGTACGACGTCCTCGCCTACTCGATCCTCGACTCGCTCTCGTCGAGTCGCCCAAAGACCAAGGACGACGGCACGTCGATCGCCATGTGGCTGTCGGGCCTCGCCACCTTCACGGGCCAGGTGTACCGGCGGTGGGCTGCGATGCAGCCGAGCCTGTGGCTCATCCTCCAGTACCTCGTCAACCAGCTCGTGCTCGGCAACTCGAAGGACCTCGTCGTCCTGCGCGAGCTCATCGCGCGCATGACCTCGATCGAGCCCTTTGCCGACCTGTCGGACGCCCAGGTCCTCTCGCTCGCCGGCGGCAAGCACCTCCGCAACGAGGTCTACCTCCAGACGGACCTCTCGCGCGCGGGCCAGCGCGGCGTGCAGGACGCGCTCGCCAAGGCGCGCCAGCGGCTCAAGTCGGCCCTGCTCGACACGGGCCTCGCCATGCCCCTCCTCGTTAACATTGCGCTGCAGCGCCAGGCGTGCCTCAAGACGGACGCGCACCTCAAGTCGCTCGGCGCCCTCTTTGACCAGAACCACGCCGTCCTGTTCCAGTTCACCGAGCTCCTCGCCGCGCTCGCGAGCCCGGACGAGCTCGCGCGCCTCGTGCCCGACGTCGAGGTCCTCCTCGACGCGTACAAGCTCGACGCCGGCGTCGCGTTCGACCTCGCGCGGCCGAAGCTCCGCGCGAGGCTCCGCGAGCACGACGAGCGCGAGGCGAGGGAGCTTGCCGAGCACAACGCGCGCAAAAAGCAGGGCCTCCTGGCCAAGCTCGCCAGGGAGCGCGAGAAGGCTGCTGCTTCGGGCGAAAGGACCCCGGCCGCAGCGGCGGCGGCGACGGCAGAGGGCGACGACGTCAAGATGGAGGACGCGGCGGCCGCGGTCGAGGCGGCGAAGGATGAAGCCGATGGCGAGATCAAGCAGGAGGGAGGGACGCCGCCGCCACCCGCTGCTGCTGCGGCGACAAACGGCACGCCCGCTCCTGCCGCGAGTGCCGACATGGCGGAGGCGCCGAGTAGTAGCGGCAGCGCTACGCCCGCACCGACGGCTGTCGAGGTGCGTTTCTCCAGCCGAACGGGCGCTGCTCGAGTGCTAACTGCCCGCTCCTCATCCCTAGCCGTGGCACCCGGGTCTCGTCGACGCAATCAGCAAGGTCTCGGAGATCCTGCCTGAGGAGGCACGTGCCACTCTTGGGTGGGTCCACGCTTCTCGTCTTGCGTAAACGTAGACGCAGCTGACCTCGGACGCCTCTACTCTCAGCGCACCCTTCTTCGTCACCTTCTGGCAGCTCACCCTGCACGACATCCTGTACCCGAAGGAGCGGTACGACGCCGAGATCACGCGCCTCAAGATGGTCCAGCGCGACGTCGCGACCCTCACGGGCATCAAGCCGGAAGACAAGGCCGTCTTTGTCGAGTCGGTCATCGCGACCGCGACGGGCTTGACGCACGAGGCGGGGCAGCACCTCGCTGCGCGGCAGACGGTTACGCGGAGGTTGACGCGCGAAAAGGCCAACTGGTTCCCAAGTGCGTTTCTTGTCAACGCAGACTTGGCAGCCGACTGACGGTGCCGCGCCCTCGCACAGACGTCAAGACCAAGGCGGATCGCATTCGCCTCGCCGACGAGATCCTGCAGTACTGCGTGCAGCCGCGCGCTCGCCTCTCGCTTCCCGACGCCGTCTACTCGTACCAGATTGTCAAGCGCTTGCACTCGCTCAACACGCCGTCCTTCCATACCATCATCTTCTTCGATCGCGTGCGTTTGGTCCCGATTGGGTCCTCAGAACGTGGCTAACTGGCTATTTCCTGCAGCTGCTGACGAGTCAGATCAGCCCCGTTCTGTACTCGTGCACGGAGAACGAAGCGCGTAATTATGGTGCGTCCTCCGTTTCATGTCACTGAGGCTCCAGACTGACAAGGTCCGACACCCGCAGGCCGCTTTCTCTACGAGGTGCTCGGCGACTTGCACCGCTGGCAGAAGGACAAGGGTGCCTACGCGGAGGAGGCGATTGGCGCCCAGCTTTCGGGTTTCCTGCGCAAGCTTGCCCCGCCGCTAGAGGGCAAGACGCGACAGCATTACGAGCACGCCGAGTTCCAAGCGGCTTTGCTCAAGTGGCACGGCAACATGGTCCTCGTGCGTTCGTTTTCCGTTTGCGACTGCTTCTCACGCCGTGCTGATGCCCATTCCGCGCTCTACAGGGCTTCGTCGAGAGCTTCAAGTCGGCCGAATACATGCACATAAAGAACTCGATCCTCGTCCTCACCAAGATTGCGCCGTATTTCCCGCTCGACCACAAGCAGGGCTCGGAGCTCGAGCGCAGCGTCAACGAGCTCCTTGCGGTTGAGAAGCGTGAAGACTTGACCATCCTGGCACAGGGGTGCGTGTCTTCCCGTCTCTCACTGCGGAAGAGGGCTGACGCCCTCGGAATACTCCTGCAGCTACAAGGCCGTGCTGAATAAGAGCCGTAAGCAGTGGATCAACAAGCCCGAGCCTACGGTGCGTCCTGTTACGCTGGCATACCCCGTTTCCGACTGACGTCCCTCATCGCAGCCTGCGCCTGCCACCTCCAAGTCTGCCTCTCCCGCCGTGTCGACCAAGCCTGCTCCGGCCGCCGCATCTCGCTCCTCGGCCACGCCCGCTGCGTCGACCAGCTCGGCGGCGCCGGTCAAGAGCGCACGTCCTCCAGCGCCGTCTGCCCGCTCCTCGCAGGCCGACGTCAAACCTTCACCGCCTGCACCTTCGTCGTAAGGCTTTGTGCCGACTCGACTACGATCCCGAAGCTGACTCTCTCTGCACGACAGCTCCCGTCCTCCGGCTGATCCTCCCCGCCGCTCCGACCCGCCCGCATCATCGTCCCAGCCTCCCCGCTCGCAGACGAACGGCTCGCTTGAGGCTGCCGAGAAGCTGCGGCAAGAGGCGCTTGCGAGCAAGCGCGCCGCTCCCGCTCCCTCTTCCTCCACCGCGAAGATGGACCCGCCTCGTGCGCCCGCCGCATCGTCCTCGTCCGCCCCTCGTCGCGGCGAGCCTTCGCGCCCGCCTTCTCGTGCGACCAGTCCTCGCCGCGACGCCCGCGACTCCCGCGATGTCCGCGACGCCCGCGACGCTCGCGACTCTCGCGATGCACGGGACGCTCGCGACACCCGCGATGCACGGGACTCGGACCGCTCGAGGCCGCGAAGCCCCGTGCGCTCGCGCAGTGTCGAGTCGTCGCACTCGCGAACGAGCCGCGGTGGCGACGCTCGCTCGGACCGCGACACCCGCGAGACTCGCGACGCTCGCGACGCGCGCGATTCCCGGGACGATCGCCGCAATAGCGACCGTACCAGCGACCGGGGTGGTGGGCGCATGAGCGACCGCGACCGCGAGCGCGAGCGCGAGCGAGACCGTGAGAAGGAGAAGGAACGCGAGCGGGACCGCGAGAAGGAGAAGGAGCGCGAGAAGGAGCGGGAAAGGGAGAAGGACCGCGATGGTCGCGAGCGGGATCGCCGCGATGGGCGTGACGAGCGTGCCGCGGGCGGTTCGAGGCGCGACGAGCGCGCTTCCCGCCCTCACGATGACCGCTACAAGTCGACCGCTCCTAGCGGGCCGACTACCACCGCGGCTGCACGTCGTGTCGATGACCGCAGTCGGCGGGATGAGCGGCCGACTGAATCGCACCGCGACAGGCGAGGCGGCGACCGCACCAAAATGTCGCGCGAGGCAGAGCAGCGGGAGGCGGAGAAGGAGAAGGAGCGCCAGCGGGATCGCGAGCGCGAGGAGGCGCGCGAGAAGGCCAAGCGGGAGCGGGACGCGAACGAGCGGCGAAACAAGGAGGAGGAGCGCGGCGGAGGATCAGCCCGCAGTGGGCTCCCGCCCAAACCGTCGGCCGGTTCGGGCACGGGCGACCGCCTTCGGCCTGCGCCGGCACACCGTCAGCAGTCTGAGTCGGCGCGCGAGCCCGCGAAGGACTCGCTGCTCGACCGCGCGCGTGCTGGTCTTCCCGGCGCCGGCGGATCCGCCAGTGCTTCGCCCGCTCCAGTCGAGGCGCGCGCTGCTGAGTCGCCTCGCACGCCTGCCGACGAAGGAGCTTTCTCCATCAAGGGGCGTGGCTCTCGCGTCTACCAGCCGCTGAAGGACGTCGGCAGCGATGGAACAAGTCGGCGTGGAGACGATGCATCGCGCAAACGACCCGCCGGCTCGCTCGCCGACAGGCTGGCGCCCGAGAGCCCCAAGCGTGCTCGGAGGGACGAGTCGCGCGATGGCAGTCGGGAGCCGCGCGGAAACGAAGGTCGCGGAGGCGGAAGGAGGAGGTAGCGGAACTTGCAACCTGCAGCACGACCTTGTGACAGAGTGCCGCATTGCACAGAAGTTCGCTCTACTGTGGCGGAATCATGAATCGCGAAAAGAAGTCGCCGACCTGCTTGACCTCGTCCATCGCGCAAACTAGGGAGACGTGCTGGTCAGGGCGGACAACGGCAATGCAGCCCGTCTTGGGATCGATGCCGAGATTCTTGTAGATCTCGCCGCGGTCACTCGGCGTGACAGGGCTCGAATCGTCGGCATATAGCTTGTCGTAGGCTGACGAGGAGGAAGAAAGCGATGAGCGGAGTCTCGCATGCAAGCCTTCTAGACATGCTCGAGCCCGAAGGACATACCTCGCGAGCCCCACGGCTTGAGTGGCGGCCACAGCACGTCGGGGAAAGCGTTCGGCTCAACCGAGATGCGCGGGTTCGAGATGACGGTGAGGACTTCGACCACCGAGTCGAGGTCGTCGTCTGCGGGCGTGTACGTGCGCAGGAAGCCTGACGGGGAGTCGAGGTAGGCGGCAACCTGCGTGGGAATGAGTCAGCGCGTCCACAGGAGAATCATCACGGCGGCGCGAGCGAACCTGGTCAAGCTTGGCACGCTGCTCTGACTCGCGGACATCTCCGGCAAAGATGACAACGCGCCACCGCCCATCCGAAACGAACCTGTCGCCCAGGTGCCATGGTCGTGCATCCGCGATCGATACCACACCGTGCGAGGGGAAGCGCTCGCCATGCGGTAGACCCGGCGCGAGCGAAGTCTCCCGCTCAGGCGCCGTGAGTAGGTTTGGGTTGTAGTGAACGGCTGTACCGGATGCCCAGCGCCCAATTGACTGGAAGAACTGAGGAGAGAAGCGCACGCGTGTGAGCTTGAGTTTGGGAAGGTCGAGCCAGAGACGGAGCTCACCTTCTTGAAGTCCTCGTGCGAAACACCCTCCTGCGCGAAGGGCATCAAATCAGCTGAGCTAGAAACAACGTTGTGCTGGCATGAGCGTACCCCAGTCCCGCCCTCCTCTTTCGGTCGTGCTGCGAACATGCGCGAGAGGGTGTAGTCCCGCTCGATGAGCTCCTTGGCAATCTTGTGCCGCTCTTCCTGTTACCAATCAAGCAGAGTGACAGAACCGTCAGTAAGCATGATGCCGGGAGGGAGCAAGAAATACTGACCTCGTAGGTCGACAGGAGCGATGGCGACGCCTTGCCTGCAAGGACCGACGCAAGCTTCCAGCCGAGGTTGTAGCTGTCCATCATGCTGGTGTTCATGCCCTGGCCCGCCTTGGCTGTGATAGCAGACAGTCAGACCTGGACCTGTGCGGGCCGAAGGAGGGCGACATACGCGAATGCGTGTGGAATGCGTCGCCGGCGATGAAAACGCGGTTGTCGAGTATAACCTTGGCCGCAACGCGCTGATTGACCTCGTACACGGTCCACCACTCAGTTTCGGGGCACTCAAGCTTGTACGGCGCAAAAATCGCTTGAGCACGCTGGATGATGGACTCGGGAGTAACCGAGGAGCGGTCCTGTGTGCAGACCGAGGATGTGTCAGTCGTTCGACGGCCGCGGTATATTGGCACATGCAGAACGGCCTGTAGAAGAGAGAGAGAAAGAACATACAAAGCGCTGGCCCGGTTCGGTGGTGCCAAGCTGGACGTAGAAGCGGACATAAGATCGCTCTCGCGGCACCACCAGGATCGAACCGGCGTCCTTGCTGTGAATCGTGCACTTGAGGCGAATGTCGGGAAAGTCGGTGAGGCAGATCGCGTCCATAACGCCCCAGACGGAATTGGCCGCCTCGCCCTCGAGCGAGATGCCGAGCTGCTTGCGTACCCACGAGCGCGCGCCGTCACAGCCGACGACAAATTTGGCGCGAACGGTTTCCTCCTGCCCCGCGCCGGCGTAGGCACCGCCTGCAGCGGTGCCGTGCATTGCGTCGGCTTCGTCGTCGCTCAGGAGGTTGCTACGGTGCAAGCCATTCGGCACTGCACCGACTTGCGTTGGCGTCGACTCCTCCTCCGTGAGATGCCGCAGAGTGAGGGTGATGGGGTGTGAAGTGGGAGAGAAGTCGTCGACGAGAGCAGGGTCGACAGTCATGGAAGTCGGAGCAATGGCGCGGTCGACCGTCAGGTCGTCTGCAATAGATGGAGTGAGCAACGAAGTTCCTTTCACAAAACGAGAATGGCCGCACTGAAGCCCTTCATCGCATCGAGGAGGAAGCGCTCGATCCGGCCCTGCCCGAGCACAGCGTGCGGGAAGCGGGACGTCCCCGGCTCGTTCTGCGACAGTTAAAATTCAGTCAAGTCGCAGCAAGAGAGGAGAAGGAGCCAGGGAGGTTCGCCGTACGTCAGGTGTGCGCTTTGAGCGCTCGAGGCCACCGTTCGCTGAAGGCTGCCAGAAGACGACTTCGTTGATGTGCGCGCCTGTCTCGACAGCGTCAGCGGATGAGATCTTGTGTTTGAGGAAAGGAAAGAACGCACCTTCGTCGACCAAGCGGTGTGCGAACCCGAAGCTTTGGAAGACCTCGACGGTGCGGCACTGCGAAGGTCGGGGTTCAGCTTAGGCCTCGTGAAAGAAAGCAAGAGACGTACCTGCACGCCGTCTGCGTGCCCGGCGAGTACCTTGACGGAGGACTTGTCGACAATGCGGGTGCGGACCTTCAGCTTGGCGAGCCAGGTAGCGAGCATGAGGCCCGCCGGCCCAGCGCCGACGATGAGCACGTCGTAGTCGCTTGTCGAGACCATGCTATAGCAGTGCAGAGCTCGTAGGGAAAGGAAGAGAGAAGAGGGAGAGACGGGAGCGCCGGCAGGCGGGGCACCTCAAAAATGTCCGAGCGATCGGCTCGAGCCCGGCACGAAGCGCCTTTCGCCGCCTGCCAGTCGCGCGCGTCTCAACGTTGCGCGTGGAGCGAGCGGCGTGGGCGGAGCTCCCCGTGTGCCGTGTAGCAGCCGAAGCGGTTTTCCGCAGCAGCCAAGAGACGGCCGTCGTTTCGGCGAGAAACGCCGCACCTGCGCGCGGAACGGCCCAGGACTCGTGCCGTCGAACGCATGCCGGTAACGGTGCGGTGCAATGCAGGCCAGCGCGAGCGAGATACAACAAGACAGAACGACAGAAACACTGCAGCGCACTGCGAGACGGGCGAGCGCCTTCACTGTTCGACCTTGTGGATTGCGGCTTTGCGCGCGGGCTTGGGCCGCAGGAGCTCGGCGTCGACGCCCTTGGGCGCGTGCGCGATGCGGTTTTGTTCCTTGTTGCGCTGCGACTCGAGCATTTCGCGCTTGAGCTTGGTCGCCTGGTGGATCGGCTTGGGAAGGTAACGCGTGCTGCAACAGGATCAAGAACATGAGTGCCACTCCTAGCGCAGGCAAATGACGCGGCACAGCGAGGACGTATGCTTGTACTGCGCTCGTGTGCGCAGACCAGCAGAAAGAGGACGCACCGCTCGATCTTGGCCACGTCGGCGACCGTGCCCCACTTCTCGCGGAGACCGTCGCGGTACTCGCGGCGGACCTGCTCGCGCTTGTCGACGACACCAAGTTTCTCGCTCGCGCGCGCCTTCCAAATGCGCAGGTTGGCGTCATCCGAACCGGAGAGAACGTAGCGAGCGTCGAGGGTGTAGAGGGTCGAGAAGACGCTGCGTAAGGTCAAGACAACATTCGATCAGCGAGTGCGGAGAGCAGGGGCGCAGTTGCAGTCGAGAGACGCACCGCTGCATGCGCTTGGTGTGGTAGGTATCGCGGCTCGACCCCTCGCCCTGGCGGAAGAGGCGGACGGTGCGATCGTACGAGCCAGACACAAACTCGCGACCTGTCGGCGACCAGTCGCACGACATGACGCTGCGTCGCAAGGACGATTTGAGTAAGTCTGGTCGTCAGCGTGGGGCCCACGAACGAGACAGGCAGAACGGCCCGGACGCACGCTCCGACGTGACCCTTGTACACCTGCGTCGTCGTGCTCAAGTTGCGCATGTCGAATGTGTAGAGGTTGTGGTCTTCGGACGCGCACAGGAGTACGGGGGGTTGCAGAGGGTTGAAAACGAGCTGATTGATGCGCATCTGCAATCCGGAGAGCGTGAGCGATAATGGGAGCTCGTGGCATCCGCACAGAGGGGAAAGACCCTCGGTGCTCGGATGGCAGGCGCCCGGCAAACGCACCTGCATTGCCACGCGGCTCAACGCCTTCCCACTCCGCAAGTCGTACAGGCACACGGTCCTGTCGCTCCCGCTGCTCGCGAGGACGCTCGTCTCACTCTTGTTGAACGCGACGCACGCAATGTGCTCGCCCATGCTCGCGTTCGATGTCGAGTGGAACTTGAGCGTCGAGAGCGGCGCCGTCTTGGTCTCGTCCCAGATCTCGATCTCGGTCGAGCCCGTCGCAAAGACGGGATCGTAGCGGTGATGCGAGATGGAGCTGTAGAGTAACGACGTCAGCGTGCACCCTTGATGAGGAGGGGTGTCTCTTCAACGCACTTGAAGCCAGATTTGCCGTTGAAGGTTTGCAGTGGCTGTGCGACGAGGCGTCAGTGATCACCTCAGGTGAGATCGCAGCCGCAGTTCCACTCACTCGAGCGTTGCGCCCCTTTGCACCCTTGATGTCCCACAACTTGACCGTCTTGTCGGCACCGCAACTGAGCACGCGCGAGCTTCCGCGCGCCTGCGTCTGGTCGAGCTCCTGCACGCCCTCTTCGTACTCCTCATCCTCAAGGTCGTCCTCGAGGCCCGCGCGGCCCTTGCCCTTGTACCCGAGGTCGGCGCGCTTGCGCTTTACGCCGCGCTCGCCCGCGCCGACCTTCTTCTCGACGCGGCCCTCCTCGCCGACCATGGGGTGCGAGAAGGCGACGCCTTTGACCATGCCGCGGTGGGCGTTCTCGACGTTCCAGACGGTGCGCTGGCCGCCGAGGTCCCACACGCGGACCTCGCCGTCGCCCGAGCCGGACGCGACGCGGCCGAGCGCGCCGCTCTCGTCCTTTGTGAGCGAGTAGATGCCGTCGGCGTGGCCCTCGAGCGAGGCGACAAAGGGCTTGGCGAACATGCGGTCGAGCTTTGCGGCGGTGACTGCGCGGGTGTACTCGCGCGAGCGGGCAAAGGGGTGGAGGGCCGGGTCGAGGTTGCGCGAGACGGGGGCAGTGGACGAGGACGAGGTCGGGAGGTGGTCCTCGAGGGAGCGGTGGAGGGTCTTGATCTTCTGCGGGCGCGCACGGCGCACCAGTCCGGGTGAATGAGCGGGTGAGGCGGTGCTGAGCTATGGCGAGAAGAGGGAGCGACGGAGCGACGGGAGGAGCAGGGGACGTACCATGGTGGCTACAGTGCTCCTTTAAGGTCTCTAGCAAGCGAGTCTGGGCTCTCGTGAGCGAGTTGGCGCGAGAGAAGCGGCGCGGCGGAGACCAAGTCGGGCGGCGAGACGAGCGAGCAGCTTGTCCTCGACTCGCTCGCGTGCACTTGCTCTGAACGGGACAGACGGGATCGAAGTGCTCTGTGCAGCTCGTGCTCGACCGTACACGCTTTGTCCCGCTCGTCCCGCTGCTGTCTCTTCCCGCCTCGAATCCTCATCAGCTCGCACTCGGGGCAACATGCGCTGTTCGTCTCTCTCGCTTGCTGGGACTGCGAGGCCTGCGAGACTGACCTCATGCTTGCACACAGACGCAGTCCTGGTGACGGGCCCAGCCGGCGCGGGCAAGTCGACCTTCTGCGCGTCGCTCATCACGCACGCTCAGTCGCTCGGGCGCACCGTCCACCTCTTCAACCTCGACCCCGCCGCAGACAAGTTCGAGTACCCGCCCAGCCTCGACATCCGCGACCTCGTCAGCCTCGACGAGGTCATGGAGGACCTCCAGCTCGGCCCCAACGGCGGCCTCGTCTACTGCTTCGAGTTCGTCCCGCTTGCTCTGCTCACAGTCGGACCCGAATTCACCTGCACTCGGTTCACAGGTACCTCATGCAGAACCTCGACTGGCTCTCGGAAGCCCTCGGTGACTTCGAGGACGACTATGTGCGCGCACATCTGTCCCGTCGGCTCGTCTGTCCCCCTGCTGACCACTCTTGTCACCCTACATCAGCTCATCATCGACTGTCCCGGCCAGATCGAGCTCTACACCCACATCCCCATCCTCCCGCGCCTCGCCAAGCTCCTCACGACGACGATGAACATTAACCTCGTCGCGTGCTACCTCCTCGAGTCGCAGTTCATGGAGGACACGGCAAAGTACTTTGCCGGCGTCCTTTCGGCCATGAGCTGCATGATCGGTCTCGAGGTGCCCTTCGTCAACGTAATGAGCAAGATGGATCTCGTGCGGAGGGAGGGCAAGCGGAAAAAGGAGGTCGACCGGTGAGTCTGGCGGCAGTCAGCGCTCCGAGCGTGAGATGCTGCAATTTGTGGCGAACTGTTGGTTCCCTGCAGGGTCTGTGTGTTGATCAGTGTTCTCGTCTGCAGCTTTCTCGACCCGGACCCCGAGCTGTTGCGCACGTCGGCAACAAGGGAGCTCAATCCAAAGTTCCACCACCTCAACAGCGCGCTCGTCCACCTCGTGCGTTGCCCGCTCCTCCATCGAGCTCACACAGCTGACGCGCAAGCGTACGCAGATCGAGGACTTCAACATGGTCCAGTTCCTCCCGCTCGACGTGACCGACGAAGACTCGGTCGGCGTCGTGCTGAGCCACATTGACAACGCGATCCAATACGGCGAGCACGAGGAGCCGAAGGAGCCCGCGGATGTAAGTCGAGTCGCTCGTGCTGGTACTCGCGGCCGATTCGAGGTGCTGAGCCTGGCTGCACGCGGTCTCGAGTCTGCCTGATTTGTAACACGTGCTGACTCTTTACGCTCACAGATGGACAACGGCGACTTCGACACGGGCGAGTAAAGCACGGGCGCGAGTTTGGTTGAGTTGAACAGGGGTGGAACGATGGCGGGAGGAGAGGGAGGAAGTCTCGCGTGCCATCGAGACGTTCGATGCTAGTCTGCAGTACTGCTTGTTGTAACAACGCGCTCTCCCACACACTTGCACGGGCGCATGGCTGTGCGAGTTGCAAAATCCGCGGAAACCGGCTTGAGCTTGGGACGAGGAGAGGCGCGTCTCGGGCGCCACTTGGTCCGCTGCCCTCGCTTTCTCGCCGCTTGAGCGAGCTGACTAGCTTGCCAAGCGCCGTAGCGAGCTTCATCAGGCTTCCTCGCCGACTCTGCGGGTCCAGCGAGCTCTCCCGCGAGACCCCACCGCATCGCCATGGTCGTCTCTCTCGCGTCGACGGGCGGCGCAGCCAAGATCTACTGCGTCAACGGCGGCGGGCTTTCGAGCAAGAACGCCGCCGCATGGCTCGAAGCCAAGCTCACGGACCGCAACAAGCGGCGGAAGAAGGGCGGGCAGGGAGGGACGGGCGGTGAGGGCGAGATCCGGCTCATCCAGGTGCGTGCGTGCGGTCTGTCAGAGCTCTCTTGAGTGCTGACAAGCTCGTGTGCGTGCAGGACTTTGACTTTCCCGAGGCGAGCAACAAGCTCAAGACGACGCGGGACGGCAAGTACCTCCTCGCGACGGGCACGTACAAGCCGCGCATGAAGGTCTTTGACCTCGAGGAGCTCAGTCAGAAGATGGAGCGCGTCACCGACAGCGAGAACGTCGACTTCTGCGTGCGTTGCACCTCTTACGCCTCTCGCACAGTCGAGGGAGGCGGTGCTGATCCTCGTTCCACTCGCTCGCGCAGATCCTCTCGTCCGACTGGACCAAGACGCTCCACCTTCAATCCGACCGCTCCCTCGAGCTGCACACGCAGTCCGCCTCGCATTACTCGGTCCGCATGCCGCGCCAGGGCCGTACGCTCGCATACCACTTCCCCTCGTGCGACGCCCTCGTCGGCGGTGCCGGTCCCGAGGTCTGGCGCATGAATCTCGAAGTCGGGCGGTTCATGAAGCCGTTCGGACTCGAGGGCGCGGCGGAGTACGACGGCGGCGAGGGCGGCGGGATCGGCGGCGGCGTGACCGGCGACGCCGTGACGGGTGTCAACGCGATTGACATCAACCCGGCGCATCAGCTCCTGTGCTTCGGGACGGAGACGGCGCAGGGGCGCGGCACGGTCGAGCTGTGGGACCCGCGCAGCCGGTCGCGCGCGGGCCTGCTCCGGCTGCCCTACGCCTCGCTCTTCGCGTCGAGCATGTCGAGCGCGAGCTTGCAGCACCCGCGCCTCCCCGGCGTCGACGAGGGAAACACGACCGGCCTCGCGGTCACGGCGCTCGCGAACCGCAGCGACGGGCTGAACCTCGCGGTCGGGACTTCGACGGGCCATGTGCTCCTGTACGACCTGCGCGCGAACCGGCCGTACACGACAAAGGATCAGGGGTACGGTCTGCCGGTGAAGAAGGTCGAGTGGGTCGAGAGCGCACCGGCGACCAGTGGGGACGCGGACCGGGAAGGAGGGTGGGTCGCGAGTGCGGATGAGAAGGTCGTCAAGATCTGGGGCAAGGAGACGGTGCGTGCTCTGCTTCCCCTGCTCTCTCCTCGTTGGTTTGTGCTGATGAGCGCTCCGCAGGGCAACAACCTTGTTGCGATCAACCCTCCCATGCCGATCAACGACCTGCACATCTATCCCGGCACTGGTCTCGTCTTCCTCGCGAACGAGACCTCGCCCATGACGGGCTATTACGTGCCTCAGCTCGGCCCGGCGCCCAAGTGGTGCCGCTTCCTTGACAACATGACGGAGGAGATGGAGGACGACCAGGAGACGCTGCTCTACGACGACTACAAGTTTGTCGACCGCCAGGAGCTCGACGAGTGCGTCTGCATTCTGTACTGTTGTTTCAGGATTCTTGTGCCGACTTTCGCGCTTGTCGAACAGCCTCAACCTCACTCACCTCATCGGCACGGACACGCTCAAGCCTTACATGCATGGTTACTTCGTCGACTTGCGCCTGTACACCAAGGCGCGCGCGATCGCCAACCCGTTCCAGTATGCCGAGCACCGCGACAAGCTCATCCGCGACAAGCTCGCCGCCGAGCAGGAGTCGCGCATCCGCGGCGCCAAGAAGGCGACCGGCGCGGCTGCCGCCGGCGTCAAGGTCAACAAGCAGCTTGCGAAGAAGCTGCGCGCCGAGGAGGAGCGGCAACGCAAGCGCGAGGCGGGCGAGGTCGACAGCGACGAGGACGACGAGGGCGAGCGCAGGCGCCGCCGCAAGAAGCAGCAGGTCGAAGTGCCCAGCTTGCTCACCGACGACCGTTTCGGAGACCTGTTCACCAACCCCGACTTCGAGATCGACGAGGAGTCGCGCGAGTTCCAGCTGCTCAACCCGTCCACTCGGCCGGTGCGCTTCCTTCCGCTCTCCCGGTATCCGACTTCCCGGCTGACCTCTCTCGCGTGACAGAACCGTCATCGCGACGAAGACGAGGACGAGGACGAGGACGAGGACGAGGACGCGGATGATCTTTCGGTCGACGAGGATGAGGATGACGACGCGGCAGATTCAGACAGCAGTGCGGAAGGAGGTACGCTGTCTCCCGCTAAAGTTCCGTGATCCGTGGCTGACTCGTTGCGGTCACCGTAGACCTCGGTTTCGACCACCGGCGACGTCCACTCGAGCCGCCGAAGCGGGCTGCCGCCAAACCCGCCGCCTCTTCCCGCTCCATTCCTGCCTCTTCCCGCCCCGCCCCTTCCGCCACAGCTCCCGCACGATCTCGTCCATCTCTCGTCGCTGCGGACGATTCGGACGACGAGACTCTTTCCGCCGCCCGCTCCCGCCCTCGCGCCTCGGAGGACCGTGCCACGCAGTCTTTCGCTCAGCGTGCACGAGCTGCGGCGTCGACCTCGTCGTCGAAGCAGACCAAGCGCTCAGCGGACGAAGTCTCGTCGGCCAACCCGACCGAGATCATCCGCGGCTCGGCCGGCGGCGGGATGGAGATGTCGTTCATTCCGCAGCCCAAGAGTGCGGCCGAGATCGCCGAGAAGAAGCGCGCGACCAAGGAGAAGCGCGACAAGGACAAGGCCGAGAAGGCCAAGTACGGGATGGGGCTCGAGACGCGCGCCGGCAGGCCACAGGACGACGAGGAGCACGAGATCGAGGGAGAGGAGGGCAGCGGACGAACGCGCATGCGCAAGCCAATGCGGAGCGCGAGCCGGACGAAGACACGTCATCTGTAGAAGGCAGGTGGAATGCGCAGCATTGCTCATCGCCTCATTTAGTTTGCCTGGAAAGGCCACGCGGTGAAGGGCGAAGTCTCTCCGGCTTGCGGGCTCACAGCTCGACACCGGGCAGTACACGGGAATTCTGATGAAGTGCTGCAATGCTGCAGAGACGGACGGCGACTGTGCAAATTGGGTGCAGGGGTAAGAGGCGGGAAAGCCTGATGGGGGTTAGAACAACAGACAAGGGAACTAGCACAAGAGTCAACTACAGAAGGTTATGTACGGACGGACTCCACGTAGACGGCACGGACATGGCCCACCCCATACGGCGGCACCGGGCACAGATGGTACGGATATCGTGCATATTCTAGGCGCCAGCGGACCCCGGCAGGAGTCTCGGGATAACGGCGAGTCGCTGCGAGAGTCCACGAGAGGCTAGTCGAGGCAGACGGTATTCACCGCGTTGTCGTGTCGATCATCGCCTCGTCCTCCTCCGCCACCTCCTGTATGGTCGAACGCCCCCCTCCGCCGTGCTCGTCGTTCAGCAACGGCTCCCACGACGCATTCGGCAGGCCCGCCGCCAGCAACGCGTCCGATTCTGCTCGCTCTGCGACTGGCGTGGGTGCAACAATGCCGCCATCGTGACCGACAAGGCCGCTCTTGAGCGAGCTCGTCGGCGTCGATGCAGGTTCTCTGCCGGTAGGACTGACACTTTCAGCATCCGTGTCGCGCGCGCTCAGATCTGCAGCAGAAGTCGCAGCACCGGAGCCACCCTTGTGAATTTTGAGGTGACGGCGGAGGTTCGACTGCGGAGCATCCACAGGTCAGCTCACGCCAGGCAATGTCGTGGCGGCATGTGCGGTAACATACCTGCACCGAGAAGGCGCGGTCGCAAAGAGGGCAGGTGAAAGGCTTTTCGCCCGTGTGCGAGTGCATGTGTATGCGGAGGGACGAAGGACGGGCGAAGCGTTTCGCTGCGGGCCGAGGGAGAGCGTCAGGTGGTTCGCTCGTACAGGAGAGAGGCGCGGACATACGGCAATGCGGACAGCCATAACGACCTGCATCCTGCGACGAGTCCCCAGCTGCTGCCGGAACTGCTGCTGAAGGCGGGCCATTGAGCTGCTGACGATCGACGGGGCTGATGGCGGATTGCGGAGTGGTGGCCGCAGCGAGAGCACGCATCGATGCATGGGTAGCCGACCCGGAAGAAGGGGGTGACGTCGGGCTCGACAACGTAAGGCCGGAAGGGATGGCGAGGGGGACGAGGTGCGGCAAGTCATCTTGATGTGCGCTTGTGCCGTATGCGGCGCGTGGCGGAGGGTATCCGGCACCGGGATGGCGAGGGTAGGCGGTCGGTGCAGGCGCAGCATGGGTGCGCGGCGGCCATTCAGGTGCGGGCGCTGCAGGATGCGGAGTCGCAGATATGGTCGGACCCGATGCGGCGCCATCCGCAAATACGTATTGGGGAGGCGCGCCGAGGCCATACGAGGCCATCGCGGCCGCTTGGGCGGCATCGAGGCGGTTATGCGCGAGCGGAGGCCGTTCGAATGCAGGCCGACTCGAAGGACCAGCTCGCAAGAGATGCGAGCGGTACTCGTCGGTTGTTGCAATGGAGATCGCGCGAGGCCTCAGCGGGTCTGGCGCGAAGTGTGGTGGACCTCCTCTGGGAAGCCTCGCTGATTCGTCCGCCGAGTCGCCGGCTTCTTCGATCCCGCCGCCCCGCTCAGAACTCGTCGCAAACCCTGAAAAGCGACTGTACGCGCTCGTCTCGTAGCGAGGGGCGTGCGAGATGGAAGCCGCGCGTGGGCGATCGCTGGACAAGCCCGACGGCAACGGGTGCAGCGCGTTGCCATCGGGGAATTCGAGCGAGGCTAGGCGATGCTGTTCGGGCTGAGCAGGGCGGACGAGTCGTCGGGTCTGGGAGAAGGCGAGACCTGCGCTGGCGGCAGTCTCGGTCGAGGCGGTCAAGACAGGAGGATAGTCTGTCGGGGCGGGTGGACGAGGCTGCGACGAGTTGGGCGATCCGCCTTCGCGTGCTTCGCCGGCTACCGGTAGATGCGCGCCGCCGGTGCCATTCGAGCCCTCGAACCCTCCGTAAGGTGCAAGATGTGACAAAAGGTGCGGAGAGGAACCTGTCAGACGGGCATGAAGTCAACTGTCAGCCACGTTGAAGCAGTCCGGAATGGCTCAGGAGGCGTACCGGTCGGCTCGCTGGACGTGGTGTTCAGCAAAGCGGAGATGGAGGGCAAGCGGGGCGGAGGAAAGGGACCAGCCGACTCGCCCGTCGGTGATGCGGGCGCGCGTGCGCCCGTAGAGGGCGGGGCGCGCGGCGAGGGAGGCTCGACGTCCATGGTGACGCTACGAGCGCCTAGAGCATCCCCAGCGCCGCCGGCGACAAGGGAGCGACGCGGCGACAGCGCGGAAGCCGGCGCAGGCGGTTCGAAGCCTGATCGCGGCGCACTCGGCGACTGCGGCAGCTTCGCTCGTTCCAGCGGCGCCAGTCTACGCACGCGCGATGCAGGCGCTCAGAGCTCAGCAGCGCCGGTAAGTTTGCGCTCTCCGCGAGCGGCTCGGCCTGGCGAATGTGCGATCGTCGCCCCTCGCCGTCCGGACAGAAGCGTCGCGGGGTGGTTTCCGTGCGCGGGGCAGGGCCAGGGCCGGGCCTTCGAAACGTCTGACCGAGCGACTGCGTTCTTCTCGTGCGGGAGCCGGGTGGCGCAGTGAGGTGCGACGATGCAGATGAGCAGCAGGGAGCAACGAGAGCACCACGACTGACGAGACGCCGGCAGGAGATCGGCGTGTGTGGGCCCGTCGCGCTTTCAAGGGCTGAGGGCTCGGTTCGACAAAGACATGACGCTTGCACGCTCTTGATCCTTTCCTGGAAGGTCCCTCTCGAACGCGCTGCGGATCCTCGTGGCCTCTAGGTTGTCACGCCGGTGCCCTGTTTGTATGAAAAACCTCCTCCTCGCCTTCTCGAACCGCGGAAGCCGCGCGAGTCGCGGGCGAACTGCGCACTCGCCCGCTCTCTGGCCCGCTGCGCAGGCCGGGCTTCGGTCGACGACTTTTTTCATCCTCGACAGACAATGCCTGTCGGGTGCCGGTAGCATTCATAACGCAGAGCGAAGTTGCCCGCACGCCACCACCTGCGACCAGCAGGAGGGGACGACCAGCGCCGCCGGCGAACAGTCCGGAGGCTGATCAAGTCCCTGATCGTGCCTTGAGCTGCCCCGTCCCGCGCTTCCGACGAGCCACTGAGGCCAGGCCCGCTCGCCGTGCAGCGAGACGAGAGCCAAGGGGGGCCAGGACACGTTGGCGCGGGCAGCTCCCGGTGGGAGCGAGGATCAGCGACCCGAGCCGCGCTCAGACTGCATGCGCGGGTCAGACGGAGACGGACGACGACAAATCGAACAATGGCCCCCGCGCGAACCGGGAAGACAAGCCCGGAAAGCGAAGCGAGATTGAGCAAGAACGGCAATTGGAAAAAGGGCGAGAAGTTGGCGAGAAGGACTTGAAAAGGACGGTTGCTTCTCCAACAACAATCGAAAATAAATATTGCATGTCGCTCGCAACGAATCCAGACTACGCAATCTTGCGGTCGACCGGACGAATCGTAACGCCAGGCTTGACCAGGACGGCAGGGATCGTCTGGTCGCGAAGGATCTGCAGAAGACGCGGGAGAGAAAAGATCGTCAGTCACGGTACATACAGGAACGAGGGCGTCGGCTGAAAGCGAGGGTTCGGCCATGCGGCGTAGAGGCGCTGCTGCTCCAGAAACATCTGCTCCACGACTCGGCCGCAAGATCGCCGCTCCACCTCCGTCTTCGCTTGCCATCGCGCAAAGCGCCGGCATCGTCACGTCCGAGGTGATGCAGAACAATCTGGAACGCACCGTAGAGGTTGACCACTCGGGGCCCATCGGCGTCCGCAGCTTCTGCTCGTGCTGGGCGGCCGACGTGTACGGGAACGGGAGGTCCTTGAGCATGTACTTGCTCGCCCGCTTGTCCTTCTTCTCGCTGATGATGACGTGGTTCATCCCTGCGTCCTTGCGCTGGCCCGCCTCGACACCGGCGATCTTGGTTGTAAACTTCTTGGCGTTCTTCTGCTTCTTGACGCCCTTGCCCGACCACGCACCCTGTTGCGAGGGGTGTCAGCGCTGCGCTGGGAGAGTCTAGCAAGAGCAGAACGCACCCAGCCCGGAAGGGTGTTGTCCTCTTCCCGCGGCGCGTCGCGCTCAATCTCCTTGCGCTTCTCTTCCTCAAATTCCTGCAAGCCCACAGAGCGTGAGCAAGATTGAACGCCAAATCCGATGAGAAGAATGCCACGCACCGCGACCACGTCGTCGTTGGCGAAAGCCTCCTTGACGAGCTCGCGCTGACGGAACGCAGCAGGACCCTTGCCGCGCTGCGCGTTGATCTCCTCCTCATCCAGCTCCTCGTCACTCGATGCGCCCTCGGCCCCATGCACGCCTTCAGCGGGCACCGCCAGTGCACCGCCGACCTGCGCACGCTCGGCATTGCGCCCCTTGGCCGCCGCCTTCTTCCCCTGCTTGCCCGCCGCTGTTGCGCCCGCGAGGCTCGACTCAGCGCTCAGGTCGAGCTCGACTCGAGCATCGTCGCGCTCGGCCTCGCGCGCGTCAGCCTGTTTCGCGCGCGCGCGATCGGCCTTGGCGGTCGACTTGGCCAGCGCTGACTGGTCCTTGCCGAACGACGCCTTGTTGTTCTTGCGCGAGAGGGCACCCGTGGTGCCTTCCTCGGCGCCGAGCGTGAGCCAGGGGTTCGATTCGGCGGCATCAGTCGAAGCGGTGCCGAGGTTCGAGAGAGAAGGGCGGGAGCGGGCGGTGCGCGTGAGGGGAGACGCAACAGAGACAGGAGCGGAGAGCTTGGTGGTGGTGGCGGCGGAAGAGAGAGTCGGCGGGGCGGAAGCGGAGGTAGAAGAGGCGGTTGTCGGCTGCGCGGCGAGCTGCAACACACATAGGTCAGTCTCGCGAATCCGCATCTTCACCCGGACTGGGACAACTCGCCTTCGCAGCTGCACCAGTGGGGCCGAAGACCATGCGCCCGAGGTTGCCCTGCACCTGTTCGGACATGGCGAGCGGCGGCGCCTCGCCATCGTCGTCGCTCGCGGCGCCCTGCTCGTCCATCTGCGCGAGCCGCTGGCGTAGCTCTTCGGCCTCCTGCTGCACCTGGCGGTCCGCACGGGCCATGGCGTTCTGCATGAACTTCATGCCGAGCACGCCCTTGAGCTTCGGGTCGTTGGCCTTGATCGCGGCCTCCTTAGCATCGAGAGCGGCGAGCTCGTCGAAAGCACGGCGGCGTACAGCGTCGACGTCGTCGTCGTCGTCGCCGTCCGAGTCGCCCGACGCGCCGTCGTCGGACGAGGCAAACTCGTCGACCTCGTCGTCGCTGCCCGCGCCGGTGATCTTCTTGCGCAGCTCCTCGCGGCGCGCAACCATGTCGCGGATGGCGGCATTACGCTCCTCGTCGAGGCCCTCGAGCCCATCAATCTTCTTGGCCCAGCGCCCGCCCTTGCCCGAGTGCTTGAGCGTGACGCGCTCCTTCGCACGCTGCACTTCGAGCCGCGCGCGCTCCTCCTCGACACGGTTCCCGCCGTCGATGCGGTCGAGCTCCTCGAGGTCCTCGAGCGTGAGCTGCGGGCCGCTGCCGTCGGCGCGCTCCTTGGCCTTGCGGTGGATGCGCCGGTACGCCTTGCTCTTGATCTTGGCGACGCGCTTGGCCTTGCGCTCGGCGCGGTACATCAGGTCGCGCTGCCGGCGCAGCTCGGCCTGGCGCGCGGCGAGGTCGGCCGGGTCGAGCGTCGCAAGCGCCGCCTTCTCCTGCTTCTGGAGGTCCGACTGCGACATCTGCGCCTCGGTGAGGAGGGACTGGATCGACGCCTCGAGCTCATTTGTAGGCTACAATCGGACATCACGCACGATCAGCGAATGGTCTGGGATGCAATGAAGCGCCTGCTGAACGAGAAAAGCGGACGCACCTGAAACTTGGCCGCCCACTCCTGAGCATTCGGGTCGCGCCTCACGTCGCCCTCGCCGCCCATGAGCGGGAGCGTCAGACGCTCGTGGCGCGCGCCCTCGGCGCCGAGCCCGCTCTGCCCCTTCATCCGCCGCACCGTCTCGTTCCACTTGTCCGTCTCCTCCTTGGTCTGGCCGTATGCCGCTTCACGGTCGACCTTGTCCTGCAGACGGCCAGGCAGCGGAGCCGAGAGCGGACCGGCCGCTTTCAGGTGCGAGTTGGTCGTCGTCACCTTGCCCGAGGACGACGACGACGACGAGGAGGGTGCGAGCGGCTTGAGCGACTTGCGCAAGGCGGCGAGGCGTGGGTTCTTCGAGTCGGCGAAGGATGACAAAAGGTCGTCGAGCTCGAGTTTACCTGTCAACTCGAAGGGTCAGCGGGTCAGGCGGGTGGGAGAGTCGAAGGCGTAACGCACCGTCACCCGTCCCATCGGTCCCGACCGCAACAAACTCTCCCTCCGGGTACGCCTCTGTGCGCTCGGCGAGCACAACGCGCTTCTTCTTCTTGCCGCCGTTCTCGTCGTCTGCGTCGCGCGCCTTGCGCTTCTTCGAGTCGAGACCCTCGACAAACGAGTCGAGCTTGTCGAGCGCATTGTCGTCTTCGTCATCGTCCTCATCGTCTTCGTCGGAAGACATCTGCTCGTCTTCGTCCTTCTCGTCCTCGTCCGATTCGTCCTCCTCGCCCGAACCGGAAGGGTAGCCGCCGGCGTCGAGGACGTCTGCGAGGTCCATCCAGCCCTCGCCCTCCTCGTCGTCCCAGTCAATCTCGTCTTCGTCGAGGTCGACGTCGAGCGCCTTACCCTTGCCCTTGCCGTTGACGGACGAAGAGCCGGCCTTTGCGCCCTTGCGGCGGGGCAAGTCGTCCTCGCTCTCGTCGGCGAAATCCGAGTCGATCTCCTCGTCCTCGTCGCCCGACCCGACGAAGCCGCCCTCCTCGACGTCCGAGTCCATTCCGAGCTTGAAGCCGGCGGGCTTTCGCCCCGTGAACTCGACGACCTCGTTGCCGCGCACGCGGAACCCGCCCGACTCGTCCTCGTCGTCGTCGTCGCTCAGGACCTCGTCCTCGCCATCGTCGCCATCAAGCTCCTCGTCATCGTCATCGTGCGACGGTGCAGCGCGACCTTTACCCTTAGCAGCGGAAGACGACGTTGCAGCACCGCCCCTCGCCTTTGCCTTCCCTCCGCGCTTGGTGCGCGCGGCGGGGTCGACGTCTCCGCGCGGGCGCTTGACGCGCGACGAGTGGGTGTAGACGTCGAGGGCGGCGTCAGGGTCCGCGGTGGCGGCAGGAGCCCTGTTGCCGGCCTTGGAGGCGGAGGAGCGGGGTGCGGACGCGGCGGCCTTGCGCTTGAGTGCGCCGGCGCGAGCGCTCTGCTGGAGCTGCTTGGGCTGTCGGCCCTGGCGCGGCATCTCGGCGAGACTGGGCGCAGCGTGTCGAAAGCGAGAGAGCTGCCAGCGTGAAGTCGAGCTCGACCGCGAGATGGACCGTGTCTCGCTCGAATCACGCCACCGGGTGAGCCGGGAGACTCGCAATACTGAGCAGTAGTACATCAGAGAGCACTCAAGCTCATTCTCAGCTCTCCTGCGGATTGTCACCGGGAGCGTCGCCCTGCACCGCCTCGTCGCCTCATCACCTCGATCTCCCCCACTCTCGCCGCTCAATCCGCATTGCAAGGAGCGGACAGCAGTGTGCGGGCTCAGATGGACCGACCGCAGCTCGACTCGTCCGTTGAGGCACACCGCCTAGTCGCCCGCTTCCTCCGCTCGCACGGCTACACCGCGACCCTCGATTCGTTCCTCGCAGACGCAACGAGCAACCACCCGCGCCTCCCCAGCTTGCTCGATCGCACCGGTGCGGCAGGGCAAGACGCAGGGCACGACCTGCAGGACGTCGTCGACGACTGGGTCTCGTCCCGCTTGGCTCGCCTCAAGGTGGATGACCCGCTCGAGACCCTTCGCGACCAGCTCGACCAGTGCGAGCTTGTCGAGCAAGAGGTGCCGAAGGGCGAGGTCCAGACAGGCGTGCGCGACGCTACCAACATCCTCACTGTCACCCGCGGCACTCTCCCGCGTCGCGAGTGGGACACGCAAGAGTCGCGATATCGCTCGTGGGCTGCCTGTGCGAACTCCGCCTGGATGTAGAAGCTGACATCTAGGCAAACGTAAAGCTACGACACCTCGTGCATCTTTACTACCGCCGTCGACCGCACACTCAAGATCTGGTCGTCGTCCTCGTTCGAACTCCTCGAGACGCACACCCTCCCTTCGCCGTCCCTCTCAACGACGCAGCATCCTTCACCCGAACTTGCGCGCTTTGTCGTGTGTTCGACGATGGAGGGCAGCTTGGTCGTGCTCGATCTCGTCACGCGCGAGGTGAAGACGCAGCTCAAAGACCACACCAAGGTGCGCTTGCCCTCTCCCGCTCTTCCGAGCTAGTCGAGCTGACGAATGGCTCCACAGTACATTGTCCGCACGGCGTGGTCCCCGGACGGCCGGTATATTGCAACGATCGGCTACGACAAGCACATTCACATCTACCGCTTCGACCTCTCCGACTGCTCTTCCTCCTCGTCCGAAGCTCCTACCGCACTCGATGACGAAGAGCCCGACCCGCTTGCCACCTGCCCCGATGTCACGCTCACAAAGGCGCACACGGTGACTGCGCGGACCAACCCCGAGGCCGCCGTCTGGCTGCCGGACAGCCAGTGGCTCGTCTGGAGTGCACGGGAGGACCACCTGCTTCATTATCTGCGCGCACCGGCAGATTCGGCGGCGGCGGGAGCGGATGATGCGGCGGTGTGGGAGGAGCAGACGATCAACATGAACGAGAATGGCGATAGCTTCGTCTCGTTCTCAGTGTGCGTCGCCGTGCTGCAGCGAATCAAACTCGATCTAATCTTGTTCTGCATGGACACAGCCTGTTCATCACGCTACACCCGACCCTCCCGCTCCTCTCCCTTCAGACCAACACGCCCTCTGCGCGCATCCTCCTCTACCCATTCCATTCGTCGACTCGCCTCCTCACGCTGCACACTACCGCTTCGCAGTCCGACTACTTCGCTCCACGGCACGCCTGGCTCCCTTCGGGTTCCGCCGTCGCCGTCAACTCGGAAGACGGCGCCCTGCGCCTCGTTGACCTGCGCGGGCGCGTGCGCCTCCTCGCGGGCGCACACGGTGCCGCGGCCCCACCGGACGAAGACGAGGTGGCGCTCGACGCGCAGCTGCGGAGCGAGCGCGCGCGGCTCCGGCGCGAGAAGGACAAGGGGAGCTCGGTCATCCGCGACGTCGAGGTGCTGGGCGGGGACGAGGACGCGCAGGGGAGGAGGACGCCGTGGAGAATCGTCAGCTGTGGGTTCGACAAGACGGTCAAGGTGCTTGGTGGGGGCGCTGTGTAGACCCGGCGGCGAATTGAGAAGGTCGTTCCATGGAGATGCGCTCGTGTGCACGGTCAGTCTGCCAGGCGCTGCAACGGGCTTGCGAGAAGCTTTGCCTGCCCTCAGCATTGGCAAATCGAGGCATGCCCCGCTCGAGGTCGTTCCCTTCTACGTCCCTCGAGGTCGTCCCCTCCTGCGCCGCTCGCCTCACTTGCGTCTCCTCTTACGAACCCTCTCCTGGGCACCGCTTGCATACGGGTTATGTCAGCGTTGACGAGTGAATGCTGCTCTCGGCTGGTCCCCGTCGCCAATGCCGTGACCGTTTCGCTTCCGCCTCGCCTCTCTTCCGCTTGCTCACAAGCTCTCCTGCCTCTCGACAGCTTACGCACGGCGACGACAGGGCAGATCTGCTCATTTTGTTTGAAGCCGCAATGCAGGCGTTTGGCATCTTCCGGGCCGCAGTCGAAACGGCGGCTTTTCTCGCGCCTGTAGCTCAAAGTGACACGAGGTCGAGCGCTTGGAGCCGCTGGCCGCCGAGAGGCGCACTAGCCTATGCAGAGTCAGGCTTGCTTCGCGACGGCACAACTGTGATCGCGACGAGGAGCTTCCGGGGTCTGATGCATTCGTCTGCAGCCTTGCCGTGCCGCATCCCTCAGCGGGAGGAAGCGGGGGGACAGGACAGAAGCAACGAACGGACGTTGCGTAGGGTCAGAAGCTTCCTCAGGTTGGAGCACTCTCCGGCAGAATCGCTCTCGAGGGACGAAATCGCAAGACAAAAGACGCGCGATGCACTCGCGAGATAATACGCCCGCAGCCTGCTTCATCTCACCGAGCCCTGCGAGTCGTCATACATCTCGTCCGCGGCCCCTGACAGCGGTGGCGGGAGCAGTGGCGGCGACCCCAGGTCCTCTGGCTCTTCCTCGCCCGGCGCGTCCACCAGGCTCGACTGCGAATCGTCGGCGTCTTGCGACTGTGACAGCGCAGGCAGCTGCGACTGCGACTGCGACTGCGACTGCGACTGCGACTGCGACTGCGAGTCGACGACGGTATCCTGGCTGAGCGGCGGATAGCGCATCCGCACGTCTTCGTCGTCTTCGTCGTCCTCGTCGTACAGCTCGCCAGGCGCGTCCTCGCCCTCATGCCCGCGCTGCACCTCTGCTTCCTCCGTCTCATCCCGCACGCACTTGACCCCTCTGCTCCCGTCCACGCCCGCCCCGCGTGCGCGCGTCTTCCGCGCGTGATCCGGGCTCGAACTCGACCCGAACAGGGCCCTCCCCGCCCCCGCAGACGCAGACGAGGACGGTGCAGCCCACTCGGTTGCGCGAGGGAACGAGCTAGAAGGCGCGTCGAAGGGGAGCGGCGGGGGCGGCGGGAGGGCCGAGAAGGATGCTTGCGAGCCTAGGAGCAGCCCGCCGCCGCCGCTGCTCGACGACGGTGCGGTTGTGCTCGCCGCGGTGCGGGTAGATGACTGCGAGGTGCTCAGACCGGCGGAGGAGGCAGACGACGGGTTCGGGCCGGGCGCGGGAGGGGCGAAGAGGTGGTGCAGCGAAGAAGCGGTCGCGGTCGAGGGGTACGCCGAGTTTGAGTATTTTGCCGAGCTCGAGGCTTGCCCGAGGAGCGAAGAGGCGCTCGTGAAGTACGGGCGCAGGGCGGACGAGGAAGAGGCGGGAGCAAGGGTTGTGTTCGAGAAGGCGGCGGTCGAGCGGGAGGTGTAGGGAGACGGGCCGTCATCGAAAATGGCGGCGGGCTCGTCGAGCGGCGCATACGAGACCATCTTGCGGCGGCGAGGGGAGGCGGTGCGAGGTTTCGACTGACTGGAGGAAGCAGAGGGGATCGAGTGTGACTGCTGCGGCGACAGGAGCTCGGAAGTCGTGCGCCGCAGGCTCGACAAATCGTCCGGGTGGGGCAACGCCAGGCTGGTCGACGTGCTGGGGTGTGTCCACGCCTCGGCGTCGACGAAAGAGCTCGACGCGCTGGTCGACGCGCCGCCGTTCACGCCCACATCGACTTCGGGCGCCTGCATCGCCGGAATATCCTCATCCTCTGACTCTCCCGCATCGTTGCCATCTCCGTCGGCAATAGACTGTGCGCCGGTGTTGCCGCTTCTACGCACGCGCGGACGTGGTTGTGCCGGGCGTGGTGGCTGTTCGCCCGCTTGCACCTCGACGGCGCGCCGTTTCCCGCGCTTCTTGGCGCTCATGCGCGCCGCTTCAGGCTGGGCGTCCGAGTGTGGGTCAACAAGTCCGCCGCGAGCTGCGCGCCGCGCCCGCTCGTCATCGGCGCGCACCGCCTCGTAGCGCCAGAGCCGTCGTTGCGGGTCGTCCCGCTTTGCTTCGCGACGGGCGGCCGCCTGGACCTCGAAGGGCCGGAGGTAGAGGTTCTCAAGCTCTGAGAGGGTGTGGGCGAGACGCGAGTGTACGACCTTGAAGTGGGCGTCTGCGAAGAGAGCGACGAGCGGACCAAGTGGGGAGGGGAGAAGGTCAGCTTGGCGAGCCTGGGAAGAGCGTGCGCGAGCCGTAGGGCGGCCAGCATGAGAGTAGCTCACACTGCAGACGCGTCGCCAGCCGACTCAGCAGCTGCGTGGTCGCCGGCATCAAAGCGAAGTCAGTCTCCGTCAACGAACCGAAGGCGAACACGAGCGCACCTCGTCCGCTGGCGGGAGGTCTTCATCCCCTTCGAAGCCGTACGGATGGGGATACGCGCCCATCAGTCGTCGCGCTCGAGCACTGTGCGAGGCGATGCGACAGAGAGGTCAAAGCGGGGAGGGAAGAGGTCAACCGTGGGCAACACGACAAGTACCGTCGCACCGCGCGGGAAGTCTGTGCGATGGCTTTAAAGGACTACCAAGTGCGTAGAACGCGCTCTGACTGGCTACGACGCGTCCTGGCGAGAGTGCCGCGCAGGATGTCTCGGACGATCGACTTGACTGCTCTCCTGTCTTTTTCTGCGAGGGCCGAGTCCTTCGAGTGACAAGCTTGCGGGCACTGCAAGCACGCTACGAGGGCCCAAGCAGGCGAGAAACTGGGTGGTCGGCCTTTTGCAGGCGCGGGTCGGCGACAGCGCGAACGTCGTCCGCACCGCATCGCTCGCCCCGCCGCACAGAGTCGCGCAGGGAGCAGCACACGCGCTCCGAGCAGTCGAGTAAGCGCCACCAGCAACGCGGGCCCGCCCCTAATCCCCGTGCGCCGAGCGCCCCTTGACCCACGCCCGAGGTTACGCACCTCCGCTCCCCTCGCCCGCCCGCTGCTCCCTGCCCATGGCGGGCGTGCTCAAGTTCTTTGGCGGGGGCGGCAGTGCCCCCGACCAGACCACGCCCAAGGCCTCGGACCAGCGCAACCCGTTTGACTTTCTCTCGCCCGCGAGAAAGGGATCCACCGCGCAGCCCTCGCCGGCCGGCGCAGCCTCGCAGCGCGAGCAGGGCAGCTCGAGCGGCTCGGGCAGCGCCGGAGCAACCCCGAGCGGCAGCCAGACGCCCTCGCTCCGCGCGTCCCACTCGTACCAGGGCGAGCCGACCACGCCAGGCGCCAGCGTTCCTCCCACGCCCGGCGGCTCGCGGGCGCAGGCGACGACCGGTGCGTGCTTCCCTCGAGTGTGCTCGACGAGGCAAGGGGCGCGTCCGCCCGGCAGAGGCCGCGGACGCGTCCGTGCCGCGCTCGCGCTGCACCGCCAACTGACGCATCTCGCTTTCCCCTCGCCCCGCCTCGCCGCCGTCTCCTGTCTGCTGCGCCCGTGCCTCCTCTTCGACGCCCTTCCTCCGCCCTGACCCGCGCCGCGCCGCCCTCCCTTGGCCCGCCGTCTCTCGCTCGCCCTCCCGCCTCGCCCGCCCGTCATTCCCTCCCTTGCTTCCCCGCCTTTTCAATCACCCCACCAAATGCCCGACGTCGACTCGGCATCCTCTGCGCGCACCACGACCACTCGCCGCACTCGCCGTGCCGCATTGCAATCGTCCGACCCGACCCCGGACACCCCTGGGCATCCCTCGGACCTCCCAACCTCGTCTGCTCCCGCGTCTCCTGCTGCTGCGGATGGCTCCACCCCCACCGACGACGACACCGACACCGACACTCGCCGCTATTCCTGGTCGTCCTTCATCTCTTACGCTGCATCCGACGACGACGAACGCCGCTCGGCATTGGCTTCGTCGCGCACGTCGTCGCCCTCCCCGACACCGCGCTCCAAATCCCGTTCCCCATCGCCTCACCATTCCTCCCCCTCTCGCGCTTCCGTATCGGCAGCAATCTCCCGTACCGAACCCGATTTCTCCTTTAAGACGCAGCCCGGCGCCCTGCAGCGACGGCAGACGTCGCAGTCGGGCCCGCGGGGCAAGCTTGTCGTCAAGCTCATCTCTGCACGGCATCTCTCGCCTCCCTCGGCCGCGTCCAAGCCCTACGTGGTCGTCACCTTTGACCAGAACGAATTCGTCTCGCGCGAGCCGATCCACGAGGAGGGCGAAGAGGCCGTCGGCGTCGCCAAGCCCAAGCCGCCGCAGCTCGTCGCGCTCGCCGAGGAGGGCAAGCCCGAGGGCCTGACCCCCGGCGCGCTGCCCGCGACGCCCGGCGGCGCGCCCAACCCGGAGCACCGCACCGTAGACGTCGACAACCTCAACATCCCACCTTCGCCCGTGCGGCCCGGCTCGGCCGGCGCGGGCACGTCGCCGTCGAGCGCGCTCTCGCGCTCGCTCGACTCGTACCGCAACGGCGTCGCGGCGGCGGGGACTGCGGCGGACGACGGCAAGCCGCAGCGCCCGACGCTGTCGCCCGTCAACACGTCCGTGTGGAGCCCGAACGACGACCCGACGACGCCGACGGGTGCGCCGCAGGAGCCGCAGAGCGGGATCCTCAACGTCATGCCCGGATACGAGGAGGACGCGCAGATGGCGCACAACCCGACGTGGAAGCACGAGGCGGCTTTGTGCGTTTGACTCTCCCGCCCGCCTCCTTCCGCTGCCTCACTGCTGACCGTGTCGTGCTGCAGCGACGTGATGAACGAGAAGAGTGTGTTGCAGCTGGCGATCTACGACCGCTCGATCGAGGAGGAGTGCTTCCTCGGCTTCTGCGAGATTCGCCCAAAACTCGTCAACAACTACACCGCCGACCAGTGGTTCCCGTGCGTGACTCGGCTGCATGTGCGAGTGTCCCCAAGCTGATGACTTTGCCCTGCAGGCTTGCGGCACGACCAGGAGAAGACCACGAGGTGACGGGCGATATTCGCGTGCAGATCCGCTACGAGAAGGCCGACGTGCGTCCTGCACAATTCGCGGGCACCGGGGCACCGCTGATTGTCCAAGTCTACAGACGAAGAAGGGTCTGCATCCCAACGACTTTGACTTCCTGCGGATGATCGGCAAGGGCACGTTCGGGCGTGTCTTCCAGGTCCGCAAGAAGGACACGAGGCGCATCTACGCGATGAAGGTCCTCTCGAAGCGCGAGATTGTCGCCAAGAAGGAGGTGGCGCACACGATTGGCGAGCGCAAGATTCTCCAGCGCTCGTCCGACTCGCCCTTCCTCCTCGGCCTCAAGTTCTCGTTCCAGACCGAGACCGACCTGTACCTCGTCATGGACTACAAGAGCGGAGGCGAGCTCTTCCACCACCTGCAGAAGGAGGGGCGCTTCACCGAGGACCGCGCGCGCTTCTACACCGCCGAGATCGTCCTCGCCTTCGAGCACCTCCACAAGTTTGATATTGTCTACCGGTACGCCCCGTGCAGCTCCGCCATCACGTGACATGCTTACACTCTTTTCCGTTCTGCAGTGACCTCAAGCCCGAAAACATTCTCCTCGATGCGACAGGCCACATCGTCTTGTGCGACTTTGGCCTCTCCAAGCCCGATCTTCCCTCCGATGCCCTCACCAACACCTTCTGCGGCACGACCGAGTACCTCGCACCCGAGGTGCTGCTCGACGACAACGGCTACAGCAAGATCGTTGACTTCTGGTGCGTCTCGCATCCCCTCCTGTCTGAGGCGAGTAACACCAGGCTGACTCGTACTTTTGGTCCAGGTCACTCGGCGTGCTCCTGTTCGAGATGTGCTGCGGCTGGAGTCCGTTCTACGCAGAGGACACGCAGCAGATGTACAAGCTTATGTGCGTTTTCCGCTTGAAGCCATGCTCGAAGCGGACGCTCATGCTTTCCCGCGCAGCTGCTTCGGCAAGGTCAAGTTCCCGCGAGGGGTCATTGGGGAGGACGGCAAGCAGTTTGTCAAGGGCGTGCGTCGGCTTTCGTGACCTGATTCATCGCGCGGCAAAAGGCTGATGGATCTTTCCGCAGCTCCTGAACCGCAACCCGAAGCACCGCCTTGGCGCGCAGCGCGACGCCGCAGAGCTCAAAGAGCACCCCTTCTTCTCCTCGATCGACTGGGATCTCCTCGCCAAGCGCGCCGTCCCGCCGCCGTTCAAGCCGTACGTCGACTCGGACGAGTCGGTCGCCAACTTTGACCCCGAGTTCACCGAAGCGAACCTCTTTGACGAGGCGCCGCACGACGTCGAGTGGGACGACGAGGACCCGTCGGCCGACTGGATCGAGCGCGCTCACGAAATGGGCAAGCGCGAGTCGGCCAAGGAGGGCGGCGCGGTTCCGCTCGAAATCCGGCAGCAGCGCTCAAGCCGGCCACCGGTGCAGCCGCTCACCAACTCGGTGCAGGAGAACTTCCGTACGTTCAAGCCATCTGCTTCGCTGCTTGCATGCGTACTCACCTGACTTGGAACTGTGTGCGTGCAGGCGGCTTCACCTTCTCGGGCGAGAACGAGTCGATGATCCACAACGCAGCGGGCTCGTTCAGCCGCTTGCGGGTCGATGACGACGACGACGAGACGAACGGCGCGCAAGACGCGTCGCGACGATCCTCCAAGTCGAGCGGGTCGCACGGCTCGCGCAAGAGCAGCAAGGCCGCTGCTAACCCTGACGACGACGGCTGGGAGGACGAGCGGTAGACGGCGCGGTCGGTATCAGCCCCTTCTGCTCATGGACGCTCTTCTCTTTTCGCAACCTCCTTCTCGTTTTTCGCCACCGCACTCCCGCCCTTTCCTGCACTTGTGCACTCTCCAACTAATCTGCGTTCATATTCACGCCTCGTCCAGCCCGGGCACCTTCATTGCACTCCGTTCCCGCATTCCTCGTTGTGTCCTCTCTTCTCCCCAGCACGACCACAAGAAGCTCGATATACAGTTCTTCCTCTCCTCCCCTCGTCTACTTAGCATCGTTGTGTTTTCTTCCCCACCGCGCTCCTGCGAATGTATCACGTCTACAAACCCGTCGTCCTGTCCGCCGCGCTCAGTCGGTGCTCACGGTTCGCAACTTCGACGCATCGTGACTCCGTGCTGCATTCCCTGTCTATAAGATGCTCCGGCTTTACGTTCTCTCAATACTGCCACAGCCTCTTCGTGACCTCTTCGACCCGACGAATGCCTTCCTCCATCTCGTCGCGGTCCTATGGAGGTGACGTGATGCATGAGCCTGCGTAGCGGCAGGGTGAAAGAGGCAAAAGCAACGCACGCCATACGAGAAGGCAAAGCGGAAGAACCCGATGCCGCGCTCCGCGTCACGCTCCGTCGTGGTGACCTTGTCCTTGCCCGAGAAAGGCACATAGTAAGACCCAGGCGTCAGGAGTACCTGTCCGCAAGTGGTGAGCGATCAATGGTGACTCAAGGGCGCGGGCGGGAGAAGCGGAACGCACCAGGTTCTCCGCCAGCGCAGTCCACATGTCGTGCATGAACGTCGCCTCCGGGTCTGCGTCTCCCGCCTCAACTAGCTTCTGGAAGCCCGGTGCAGCCGAGACGTAGTACTTGATCCAGAGGAACATACCGCCCGCCGGCGGGACAAATGAAGCAACCGGGAGCTGGTCGGGCTGAATGGACGCAGGGTCCGTCCCGAGCGGGTAGAGCGCGACGCCTTCGCACCCGGGGACCGCCGCGGCGTACTTCTCAGCGGGAAGGGCAACATAGCGCTTGGCAAGCGCGGCGCACATGATGTTGCGCCGCAGCTCGTACGCGTCGCGCAGGCGAGAGAGCCACTCGAGGTAGCCGTCTTGGCCCCAGGTGTGGAGCATGCGCGAGACGATGCTCTGGCTCCAGCCGCTGGGAGTCTGCGACTCGACCTCGGTACCGCGCAGAAGGCGCTCGGTGAAGAGCGGATTGGCGACGAAATAGCCGAGTCGACTACCCGGCGCGAGAGTCTGCAGAGGGATGTTGAGAAGTCAGCGGAACGCGCGGAGAAACAGGGAGAGCGAGTGTACCTTGGAGAAAGACTCGAGTCGGATCACACGACCGTCTGTGTCGAACCTGAGGAACGACGGAACGAGAGCCTGCCTGAACTCCTCGCCATTCTGCTCGACAGGCGCCGCGGGCTCAGGCGTGATTTCGAACGGCCGGAACTGCAGCGCTTCGTAAGGGCTGTCTTCGATAATGACGACGTCGAACTGCTGGCAGACGCGGTAGACCTCCTGCTTTCGCTCGGCGTCCATCGTCGAACCAGTCGGGTTCTGGGCGCAGGGGATGGTGTAGAGGACGTGAGGCCGCTTGATGCCGGGGTGCGTCGCCTCCCAGGTAGAGAGCACATGCTCGAGGTCGTCAGCCCGCAAGCCTCGCCCATCCATCTTGACCGGGACACCTTTGCAGTCTTGCGGGACCCAAGGGCCCATGGCACTGCGAGACTGGCTTCAGCTAGGGCACGAACGATTGACTCGCAGTAAAGACGGCGCACCTCGGAAAGGTAAACTCTTCGAGCAAGATGTGCTCGCCCGGGTCGCACAGCAGCCGCACAACCTTGGTCCAACTCGCCGTGTTGCCCTCGTTGAGCTGAATTTCCCAGTTCCCGTACGCAGGCTGGTAGACGTCCTGCGTGAATTTGTGCAGGAACGTGCGCAGCTCAGGAAGGCCGCTGCAGTCGCCATACTGCAAGACGGACGAGAGGTCGAGTTCGCCGCGCTTCGGCGCGACTTTCGGGATCGAAAGCGTCAAGAGGTCGGAGGTCGGGGGCACCTCGCCGTGCTGAACGTTGACGGAAGGAGGGTAAATGGAGACGTTTGCTTCGACGAAGGGAAAGAGCGATGGGTGTGGTAGACCTGCGAGCGAGTACCTCAATGAATGACCCTGCAGCTGTGACGCTGTGGAGAATCTGCGCGTACCGCCAGCGAGCGAGATCATGCCTGGCGTGCCCATGTACTTGAAGATGTCCTTCAGAGGAGAGGCGAACCGGTTCCGCGATACGTACGAGAGGTGGCCCGACAAGTCGAGCGCATTGGGAAGGCTCGAAGAGGTGTCCATGGTCGTCGAGAGAGCCCACAGCAGAAGCACGGAATCTAGCAGGTGCAGGGCAGAGAGGAGAGCCGCGAGGAAGAGTCACCGCATGGCAAGCCGACGCGTTTGTCTGTCCCGGGCGGGATCGTATGTCTCCGTCGAGATGCCAGCGCACGAGTCCTTCATTTTCACCGTGAGCAGCAAACTAGCAGCGCAGTCATGCTATATGCCTTCAGCCGTTCGACACGTCAGGCAAAACGAGCGACGAAGAAGAGGCGGTGCACGGTCTCAGCGTGCAGACGGGCGCGAGCGGCGAGTTCGAGTCAGTTGACTCGGTCTAGAGTACTTCGAGACGCCCTGCAGACTCGCTCATTCGAAAGCTGCAAGTCGACACGCTCTGGGCTCGCCGGGACTTGGTGCAGGTGATCCCCTCCTCACCCGCACGCTCGTCACTCCGAGATGGCCGAGCTGATGCAAGAGGTCTCTCCTGGCCTCTGGATCGGCGACTATGGCGCAGCGAGCGACCACGCGTTGCTCGAGAAGCACAACATTGCGTCGATTGTGAGCGCCAGTGCGTCGCGTGTGTCGCTCTCCACTGCGCGCCCTGGGACTGACGAGCGTCGCTGCAGTGCGGCAAGAGTACGCTGCTGCGTCTGGCGTGGACCTGCACCGCGTTTCGATCGATGACACGGACAAGACCAACATCCTCGAGCACTTCGTCCCGACCGCCGACTACATCGATGGCGCGCTGCAGAAGGGCCAGAATGTGCTCGTGCACTGTCAAGCCGGCGTGTCGCGATCCACCACGCTTGTGGCCGCTTACCTCATGCGCAAACACGGCCTCAACGTCGAGCAGGCCGTCGAGCGGATCCGCGCTGTCCGCGCGCAGGTCGAGCCGTCAGAGGCTTTCATGGCCCAGCTCGAGATCTTCGAACGCTGCGAGTGCGAATGGGACCCGGTCCAGGTGCGCCGTCCCGCTTGCTTGACCCACATGCCGACATTGATCAGAACGTGACCTCGCAGTGGCCCGAAGAACGCCGCTTCCTCATGTCCTTTGCGCAGACGCAAATTATGGGTACATCTTGAGCTCTCTCGCACTTGACGGGCGCGACCTGACCTTCATCGGGCGCGCAGAGGGAGCTTCGCCTTCAATCGTCCTCGCTTACTACCCTTCTCCCGCGACAACGCCGAAGGACCGAGCCGACGCTGCTGGTCTGACGATGTCATCGCTACCGAGCGAGCAGATTTCGCCTCCTGCGTCGCCGCAGCCATTGCGCAGCACTGCGGAATCGATGCCTGCCGTCGTATCTGCGCCGTCGACTAGCGAGCACCCCTCGCCTCTCCCGCCCGCGGCACCCTTGCCCGATCTCTCTGCGCCGCCCATGCGCAAGCGGCTGACGCCGCGGAAAGACCCAGTCGAGGACGTGAAGGAGCGCAAGGCGGAAAAGGCGGAGATTGAAAAGATCGGGACGAAGGAGCAGGTGGTCGTCTCAGGCCGGCGGATCCGCTGCAAGATGTGCAGGTACGCTCTTCACGCTTCTTGGCTATCGATGACGCGACTGACTCGCTCGTTCGCTGCAGGCGCGAACTTGCGGCCCGAGAGCATATCGTCGCGCACGAGCCGGGCAAGGGTCAGCAGGCGTTCGCGCCGAACCGGCGCGACATGGCCGCGTACCGGGAAGAGATGGAGAAGAAGCGCATGGACGAGGCGCGCGAGGCTGCCGCCGCCCGTGCACCGGCAGCTGCCGAACGTCCGGCGGCAGCTCCGCAGGACTCGCCTGCGGCGTCGCAGCCGCCGACGAACCCGCTCGCGGCTCTGCGCATCTCGCAGCCGCCTGGGGGCATGCGCGTCTCGCAGCCGCGCGGCCCGCCGGTGTTGCGGCCTCAACCTGTTGCCCGGCCGCCACCGCGACAGACTGCGCCCACGCCCGCAGAGTCGGGTGGCGACTCGTCTGCCGCGCAGTCTGGCGAGTCAGCCACACCCGCCGAGGACGACGCGTCGCTTTTTCCTGCCGGCACGGTGAGCGACCCTGCCGCAGCCCCGGTACCTCCCTCCGGCTCTCCCGCCGCGCGCATGTCGCCCGACTCGGCCGCGGCGCGCCGCGCCCCCGTGCACGACCCGCCGCTCCTCCCGTCGCACACGTGCTCGTCGTACTTTGTTGAGCCGCTGAGCTGGATGAGCCCCGTGCTCGAGACGGGCGTCCTTGCGGGCAAGATTGTGTGCCCGAACAAGAAGTGCGGCGCCAAGCTTGGCAACTTTGACTGGGCCGGGAACCGTGCGTGCTGTTTCCTTTGCGCTGTCGAGACGTTCCCGAGCTGATGACCTCTTCTGCAGAGTGCTCGTGCGGCGCGTGGGTCTGCCCCGGTTTCGCGCTCAACGTTTCGCGCGTGGACGAGGTGACTGGCTGAGGTAGACGAGCTGCAACAGACACTCTCTCGGTAAACGTATTCTCGCAATCGGGAGCAAAAGCAAGGGCAAGCGTGCACCACTAGCGGGTGCAGATTATTGAGAGCACAGGGGAAGCAGAGATAGGGAAAGGAGGATAGGGCCTACAACGGCTTTGCTTAGCCAAGAAACCATACTGACACGATCACGAGCTCACGAGCCGAGCGAGCAGCTCGTCTAGTCGTAGTTCTTGGCCGAGCCGCCGCAGCACGACGCGAACAGGCCGGCCTTCTTCTTCTCCTGCGGCTTGGCAGGCGCCGGCGCGGGGGTGGCAGCGGGCTTGTCCTCGGTGGCGGCAGCCGGAGCCGGGGCAGCAGCCTCCGTGGGCGCGGGCGCGGCGGCGGGCTCGGCGGCCTTGGGCTCGGCGGGCGCGGCGGCCGACTCGTCGACGGTGTAGGGAGTCGCTGCGAGACGAGCGTCAGTTCGCTGGCAGAAGGACAGAGTGGGTCACGACGCACAGTCCGAGGTAGGGACTGCCTTGGCGAGGACGGGCTCGCCGGCAGCGACAGTGGGCTCAGCAGTCTGCTTCTCGAGGCTGGAGAGGGTTCAGGAGCGTCAGCAGGTTGCCCCGAGCCAGATGTAGAGTTGCGAGCACAAGCGACTGAAGCGACAGCAGCAGCAACCAGAGACACCAGACGAAGGAAGGGGTGGTCATTCGCAAGGACTACTACCCCTCCTTCGCCTCGCCCCGGGAGACGTCTAAACTGCACGACCCCAGCGGAAAGGAGAACCCAAAGACCCTTTGTTTTGATCGTTGCTCCAGCTCCTCGGAACCCTGTCGCAGACTGGCTCGAGATGGGCGGAGGGAGAAGACTGCCAACTTACGCCGACTTGCCGGCGACGAACTGGTTGAGGATCTTGGTGAACGACTGCGCCTGGAATTTGGCGATGCCGAGCTCCTTGGGGGTGAGCTGGCGCGAGCCGTCGCCGCTGGCGATGGCAGCAGCGCCGTAAGCCGAACCACCGACAACCTCCGACTGCAGAGTGAACCAGTGTGAGGAGCCGAGGTCAACGGGAGCGACTGTACGTGAAGCGAAGACGCACGTTGTCCGAGAGGTCAGGCGAGCCGAAGCCAGCCGGGACGTAGATGATGCCGTGGTGGGCAAAGAAGGGGACGGTGGTGAGAGCAGTGGTCTCCTGGCCGCCGTGCTGCGAGGCGGTCGAGGTGAAGATGCCGGCGAACTTGCCCGAGAGGGCACCCTTCATCCAGAGGCCGCCGGTGGCGTCGAAGAACGACGAGACGGCAGCGGGGGCGCGGCCGTAGCGGGTGGGGAAGCCGAAGAGGAAGCCGTCGTAGTTGGTGAGGTCGTTGGGGGTGACGTCGGCGACCTCAGCACGCGGCGCAGCGTGCATCTTGCCGCGGATCTCCTCCTGGTAGACAGGCACAGAGCGTCAGCTTGGAGAAAGCCCGAGGTGGCTCAGCAGGGGGGTAACGCACCGTGAGGATCTCCGGGAACTGGAGCAGGTCGACCTCGGCACCCGAGGTCTTGACCTCGGCCGCGATGGTCTCGGCGAGAGTGCGGACGTGACCGTCTGAATGTGCGCGCAGAGAGAATCAGCGCCTGCGCGGGGGAGGACAGCATCGAACACGGAAGTTGCGGTGCGAGCGCCGCAAGGGCTCAGACCGAAAGCAGCAGGGCGGCTGTCACGCCCTCGCTAGCAGCAAGAGCACGACACATGCGAGCAAGTGGGCAGGGAAGCAGGAAAATCGGCCTCACAGGTCGAGTACTGCACGTGTTGAGCGACGACGGCGATGGCAAGTCCGTCAGCGATTGCTCGGTGCTTCAAGCGGCAGCGAGAGCAATACGAGACTCACGTAGATGACGGCGATCTTGGCAGGCCTGCATCGGTCGGCGCGAGGACAAGGAGCGAGGGAGCACGCGGTTCCATCGGGCACGACGACGAGAGAGGGAAGGGACAGCGATGTCGCAGAGTCAGCTGCCGTTCTCGAGGTGTACTTGGTTCGCTGCAGAGGTGCTCGGGTCTCACATGGTGGCTAAAGGCTTGGCGTGTGAGGGAAAGAAGAGAGAAGGGAGCGCTGCTTTCAGAGGCTCAAGACGATCGTCCGCGAGCGACTTGCCAAGTTGGGCCTGCTCGCTCAACCCGCTTACGCGCACTTCCTCTCACGGCCAGTCGTGCTTTGAAGCGCACCAGCTTCGCACTGCACACCACCAAGCTGATGACTACTGCAGCCACACGCGCGCGCCCCGGCTGCTCACCTCGCCGCCGTCGGGCGCGACCGCCGCGACCCGCGTCCAGAAGACACTCTCCTTGAGCCGCACCACCTCGCTCCAGCACCGGTCCTCCCACCCAATCGCGTTCGCAACGAGGTCGGCGCTCTGTCCGGGCGCGCTCGCGAGAGAAGGGTGCCGCGGCGGTGGCGCGGCGCCAGAAGAAGCCGCCTTTCGCGGCGGGAGTGCCGGCGCGGATGCGGCGCCCAGCCGCGGCGATGCCGGCGGCGAGGACGGCGCCGAGACGACGGGCGAGTTGCGCGCCGAAGAGCGCGACGGGCGCGGCGGTTTCGCTGCCGACGTTGCCGAGAGCGACGAGGTCGAGCCGTTGGCGTTCTGGGTCAGGCCGTCCTTCGGCGAGCCTTCGCTCGAGGTGCTCGTCCTGCGGTCCTCGACGTTCCCGTCCTTGTCCTTGTCTTGCTCCTTCTCCTCCTTGTCCTGCTCCTGCTCGTCCCGCTCCGGCTCGACAATCTGCGGCGTCCCCTTCTCGCTCGGCTCGCCGTGCGTGTCCTCGGCCTCAAAGTCCTTCGCCCGCACGCCCTCGTCGCCATGCTGCTCGAGCTCCTCCTGCGCCTCCTGTTGCGGCTGCTGCTGCGCGGTCTCGTCGCCCTGCCCAACCGCCCCCAATCCGAGCCCCTCGTGCGCGCGCTCCCTCGTCGGCGTCTGCACGACCGACTGCTGCCCGCCGCGCGCGCGCGCAGGCGTCACCGCGCCCGACTGCGCCGCCGCGTCTCCCGGGCGGCCTGTCTGGCCAAAGCGGAAGCCCTCCTCGAGGAGGAGGCCGCGCTCGATGACGCGGATGTAGGTCCAGAACTCGCACACGGCGCGCAGGCGCGCGAGGCAGTACGACGGGCACACGGGGTACCGCTGCGAGGCCGTGTCCGAGGGCCGGAAGACGTGAATCTGCAGCGAGGCGTCGTGCGGATGGTGAGAGGCGGACGAGGGCGGGGGCGGGAAGGTGAAAGCTTCGGTCGAAGAGCTCGAAGCGTACGACGACGAGAACGACGAGGTCGACGTGGCAGTAGGGACGTTTGAGGACGAGCCGGAGCGCGAGAAGAGCGACGACCCGAGCTTGCGCATCGTCTGGTTGACGCTCGCGACCGTCGGCGCGGTCGACGTGCTCTTGATCCCGCGCAGGATGCCCGAGTTGGGCAGCCACTTCTCGAGGCTGCAGCCGCACAGCGCGCACTTGTCGCTCGCGAGCTCGTGCCCGGCGTGCAGCGGCTCGATCAGGAGCGTGCCATCGACGATGGCGGTGCCGACCGTTCGGCGCGAGAGGAAGCCGAGGCCGGGCGCGAGGTCCAGCCGCAGCGCCGCATCCGAGTCTTCCTCGACGCAGCGCTTGAGGAACGGCTGCGAGAGGTGCGACGAGAGGAGAAGGTGCGGCGCGAGGAGCTGGGCGGGAGTGAGCGGGGCAGAGGGAGGCGGTTCGGCGGAAGAGAAGGCGCGGGCGGCGAGAGCGGGGTGAGCGTAGCCCGTGTGTTCTTGTGGCTTGTTGAGCGCCGTCGTGCGGGTCTGGCGGAGGTAGGTGATGAAGGCGAGGAACTCGTGGTAAGGGAGGACCGAGGTGAGCAGGCGAGGGGCAGAGAGGTGTGAAGGAGTGGCCGCAAGGCTGAGGGAAGTGTTGAGCGCTTTGGTGTTGAGCGTGAGGTGCTCGCCGTCCGAGAAGACGATGCCGCCGACATCGCCATCGTCCTGCTCGCGACCCTCGACATCGTCCTCCTCTACGTGCTCGCCGTGGGCGGCAAGCCGTCGTTTGAGGTCTGCGACCTCGGCGTCGCGCTTCTCGAGCTTGACGACCGTCTCGCGCAGGCCGACCTGGACCTCCTCGAGGAGCGCCTGCATCGACACGCCGGCCTCTTCAACGGAGCGCGTCTTCTCCTCGGCGCGCGCCCGCGCAACACGCTCGAACGCCACCATCTTGTTGGCCTCGGAGAAGAGGTTGGACGTGAGGTTCTCGATCTCGGTCTCGAGCGCCGAGTGCGCCTGGACGGCCGTCTCGCGAGACTTGGTCTCCTCGACGACCTTGGTCATCAGGCGCTGCATCTCGCCTTGCACATGGTTCTGTATGCATCAAGTGTGAGTGTGAGATGCGGCATGAATTACGAGTCGCTGGGAAGCGCAACCAACGCACCTTCTCGACCCAGCCTCCGGCCTCGATCTCCTTGTCCCACTTTGCGCGCTCGCGCTCGAGGTCGGCGACCTTCTTGCGCAGGTTGCGCTCGTTCTCCTGGGCATCGTGGAGGTCGTCCTCGAGCTCGCCGCGGGTCGTGTACGACTTAACGAGCTTCGAGTTGAGCGACGTGACCTGGCCCGTGAGGTCGGTGATTTGCCCGCGGAGGAAGGGGATGAGCTCGTCGGGCGATTGGGGCTCGGGCTCTGCGCCGTCTGCGAGCGGGAGATGCAGCGACGACGATGAAGCGGCGGCGGCGGGAGGTGGTGGGGCGGACGACGAGGCAGTCGAGGGAGCGTCGGTTTGCGGTGAGGCAGGCGAGTCTCCTGCAGGCGAGTCTGTGTCTGCACTGCTGCCCTCTGCAGCCCTGGGCGTGTCTGTGCCCTGCTGTGCGTCCTGAAAGTCGTCGCTGCCGGCGAGGCTTGTTGTGCTCCCACGGCGCGGATCGCCCGCGGGCTGGGGCGAGTCGCCTTTGTCACTGCCGGCCATCTTGGCCGTACCAACGGCAGAGCAGCAGAGCACGGGGCGGCGAGAGGCGGTGGGGAAGGGGACAGGCGGTGACGGTGGGGGAGCAACAGGTGATCGCTCGACTCCCGGAGAAGAGCTATGGAAGGCGTGGCAATGCAATGTAGAATGTACCAGTCAGGCTGGAGATGCTCCTGCCTTTCTCTGAGCTGTTTGCGAGGATCGCTTTCCGACTTGGTCGTCGTCGCGGCTCGCCGGCCCTCGTCCGCGTCGCCCGCTCCACTCGCGCCCAGGTGCAAACGCGTGCAAAGCTCGACTGCTGCCAGAGATCCCCGCACTCGTCCATTACCCTCTCGCTGGTGCGTGTGCGCCCCTCCGCCTCGCCGCTCCTGCCATTCGCTCGGCCGCCGCGTCCGTCCTCACCGCGCTTCGACGCCGAGGCGAGCGCTCGAGTCGGCAGCGGCGGAATGGGAGGAGCAGACTGCGCCGTGCGCGGACAGCCCCCGCTGATCTGGCCATGCCACGCACTCCCTGCAGCTCCATCTCTTCCCCTTCTCTCGCCCGTCTTACCTCACCGTCACCGCCAGCTAGCGAATCGCAATGGGTCCCATTCTCACGCCCAGTATCCGCCGCGTCATCAACAACATCCGCCAGGTCGGCCCCAAGCGTGCGTCTCCTCTCTCGCTCGCCCTCAGTCCTTCCCGGACACCTCGCTCACGCGTCTGTACTGGCGTGCAGAGGCATGGCGCGACCTGCAGTACATCGGTGACTTCAAGGCCGGCCAGCTCATGGGCTCCGACGAGTGAGTCGGCTCGAGCCCTGGACCTCGCTTTGCTATGCTTGCGAGCGCCGATGCATAGCTCGCTCGCGCGCACTCGTCAGTATGGATCAGGTAAGCTGATTCGCGATGATGCGCAGGCACGGCAACCGGTACTTTGAGAACCTCGACGAGACGCTCTGGAGGCACCGCTGGGTCGACTTCGCATCCGTGCGTCTCCTCAGCCATCCCCCATTTCGCCCGCTCCATGGCTGATTTGCTTTGCACGCACACAGCACGACTACAACGCCTCGCAGGTCACGCCCGAATGGCACTCGTGGCTCACGCACATGCGCCACGACCCGCCCAACCGCGACCCGGTCATGATCGCCTCCAAGCAGAAGTGGCAGATCGTGCGTTGCACTGCACTTTGGTTGAGCTCCTCCCGTGCTCTCGTTCGGTCACTTACGCTGTGAGCTTCGAAACGCCTGCAGCCCCACTACGAGAACTTGACCGGCACCCGCGGCGCGTTCAAGACTTACTCGACGACCAAGGCAAAGGTCGCGGGCTGGGAGCCCAAGGTTGCCGAGCGCCAGTAGATTCTCCTTACCTTCTCTTTCTCGCATGTAAGCATCCGTTGGGCTGTTGATGGGGCGGTCACTGCGCTCGGGACGCGAGACGCTGTTCCCGCTCTCGCTCGCTGCACGGCGGAAGGTCGCCTTCCGCAGAGGCGCCAGAACATTCCCCGCTTCACAGGCTCATTATGCGCTGGTGTGGGCCCCTATGACGCAGCGTGCGCTCCGGCACCCTCGTCGCTCGCTCAGTCCCCTCGCCTTCGCCGGCACATCGCCGCCCCTCCCCACTCGCCTACCCGCGTCCGCAGCCCGACACGCACATGGCCACACGCGCCCCGATGCTCAAGTGCGGCGTGCAGCGTGGCCCTTGCGCTTTCGAACGCTGACTGCGTCCGTTCCGTCGCTCGCGGTTCTCGTCGTCGGTGCTGCCTGGTGCAGGAGCGTCCGCCGGGTCCGTGGCGCCTGGCTCGCCCGTCCTCTCTTTTCTCTCGTCTTCTCGTCGTGCGCCAAAGCTGGTCTTAATACGACGCTCGCTGGCGAGCGCGTTCTTTCTGTTTCCTTCCCGCAACTCCGGAATCTCCCAGACTCGCGCCTAGTCGCACCGTCTCTGAGCAGTCGAGATGCGCGCCGGTCTCGTCGCCCACGACCTCGCCCGCGCGCGGGACCACCATCCCGTCCCGCACTCTCCTCACCCCGGCTCATCCAGCCGTCACGCCCAGCCCGATCTCGAGCGGAGCAACACCTCTACGTCGTTCGCGTCCTTCTGGCTCGGCAAAGCCCTCGGGCGCAGACCCTCGCAGCAGCAGCGCGTGGAAACGGGCCGGGAGGGGCAGCGGCACGCGCTGCGCGAGTCGCGCCTCGTGCAGGTCGAGCGCGTCCCGCGCGACGACCGCATCCGCGCGTGGGCAATGCGGCGCGAGGACGAGGTTGGCGGGCTCGAGCGGTGGAGGCGGGAGGTCGCGGTCGAGGTCGAGCGCGAGCGGCGGGACGAGGAGGAGGTGCTCAGGAGGGCGAGGGAGGCGTCGGCGAGTTCGACGGCGAGGGATCTGGTGGCCGAGGCGAAGGGCCTGCTCGAGTCTTCCCGTGCGTGCGATTATCCCTGGCGACTCTGTCGGGGCGCATCTGACGCCGCGAAGAACCCGACGCAGCCTTCTCGACGTCGTTCAGGGTCAAATCGCTCGCGCTTCCGCCTTCTCCGACTGCGTCGACCGACATCGCTTCTCCGCCAGAGACTCTCGAGAGCACGGTCACTCCGCCGACGAACCTCTCGCATGCGGTCATCGCGACGGCCGAGTTTCGCTCCGTCGGCAGGCAGGCCGGACTCACCCCGTCGAGACGGCAGATGCCGCAGCCGACAGGAGATCCGGCGCAGGAGGAGTTAGCAGCATCTTTCGTCGCCACTGCCTCCTCCGTCGCGGATCCGCATCCGACTCCGCCGCCGTCATATCGCTTCCCTGTTCCACCGACGCCGCCCTTCTCTCGTCTCGCCCCACTCGAGGCCCCTCCCCTGTCCGCCTCGCCCTCGAGCCCTGGAGAACCCCAGCCCCGGACCGGCACGCCACCGCCCCGCAGCTCGTCCCTTCCGTTCCTCGACCTCCTCGACGCGCCGCTCTCGCCTGGCGCCGAAGCAGCGGGCCCACCGCCCGAGTGCAGCCTGATCCCGCCAAAGGCCGCCGCGCTTCTCGGACTCGTCCCGCCTGCCGCAGCTTCGAGCCTGGCCGCAGCTGCGCCTCGGCCGCCCTTCTACGCCGCAGACCTCGCGGCTGCCTCTGCCACAGGCGCGGTCGGCCGCGCCTCGATCGAGACGTTCGCATCGTCCTCTCTCCCGACGCTACCGACGAGCTGCGGACGGCCATCGCTCGCGCACGCCCGCGCGCCGCACAACACGTCGACGTCGTCGTTCGCGTATTCGACGACGCAGCCGACGAGCGCGACGGGGCGCAAGGACTCGAACGCGTCGGCGGCGGCGACAAAGCTCTCGCTCGACCTGACGCGCGGCGCGCCCCGTCTCGTCGTCGTCCCGCCTACGCGGCCCTCTTCAAACGCAGAGAGGCAGCGCACGCTGTCGTCCTTTGCATACTCGCCGGCCGCGTCGCACGCAAAGGTCCCGCGCAAGAAGCCGTCGTTTGCGCGGCTCAGGCTGCACAGGGGTGGGATGGCCTCCCTGCCCGACTTGCATGACCCGGCACTTCAAGCGGACTCGGCGGCCGCGGCGAGACGGTCCGTCCGCCCGGTCGTGCAAGGCGAGTGGCGCAATTCTGAGTACCAGCGGGACCACCAAGCGAGCTGGTACGACGGATCGAGCGACGAGTCTGGCGCTGACGACGAGGACGACGAGGAGGAGATCGAGTCCATCCTCGACGCCTTCTACCCACCTCCCGCTGCGCCCAAGCGCGAGCGGTCCCTCGGCTCGCTCAGACGCAGGATCGGCGGCAGTCTTCGGCGCAAGAGCAGCTTCCGCTGTCGCGGCGACAGGATCGAAGCGCAGCAGTCTCACGCCTCGCCGAGCGCGCGGAGCGGAGAGAGGGCGGTCAAGAGTCTCGTGCGCTCGCTCAGCCGCAGTGGGAGTAAGCGCGCGGTGCACTTTGCGCCCGCGGAAGACGAGCCCACGGTGAGGCAGGCGCGCAGGCGGACGCGCGAGGAGTGGGAATTCGAGAGCGCGGCGCTCGCGGGGCGAATGGGCCGCCATGTATGACTACCCTCTCACTGCGATAGACAGTGCAATTGGCCTAGACAGACACTTGGAACGATGCGATGAGATGCTGTTTTTCCCGTTGCGAAGTGAATGCTACGAAGGTGGGCATGTTTAGTTGGCGTCGAGGATGGCCTGGACGATGTCGCCCTTGGTTGCCTTGAGCGCCTTGCAAGCTGTGCAGACAGGTACAGGTCAGTTGAGTGCGACAGGGAGGGGACTAGGCAAACGCAAACGCACCCTTCGCTCGCGAGCAGTTCGCCTGAACCGGACGGGCGACGAAGTCAGCGTTATGGACAGAATGAGTCTCTTCAGACTCTGTGAGCGTGAGCGCACCTGCTGCATGACAATGCTGACTGTAGCACGCGCGGACAGAGTCAGTGTCAAGACAGCCTCGCGCAGACAGGCAAGCTATGAGAGACGCACTGTCGTTCTCGTCAAGACCCGTCGCGTCCTCCTCGCCCTCCTCGCCCTCCGCCGGAGCGGCCACCTCGGCCTGCTTGCCCTCGGCAACCTCGGACGGCTGTTGCGCGCCGCCGGCGGCCGCCTGCTGGGCCGCCTGCTCACTCTGCGCGAGCTGAGCGAGGGCGGGGAAGGCGGCGTTGGGGTCCTCGGGCTTGGCCTCGCCGAAGACGATGTAGCAGTCCGAGACGGGCCTGCGGGTGACGGACAAGGGTTAGCGGCAGGAGCGAGAAGAACGTGTGCAGCAGCCGCGCAAAGCAGGCGAAAAAGAGCGCGGACGCACGACTTGAAGACCTCGGGGTTCTGGATGACGACCTGGACCTGCGTGCGTGCGTGGACGGGTGAGCGGGGGAGACTTTCGCGAGAAAGGGGAGAGAGGGGGGGAGCTCACGCCCTTGGGCTTGCGCATGACGACACGCTGGATGCCCTCGACCTTCTTGAGGCCGAGCTTGGAGAGAGCTGCATGTGCGTGCAAGTCCTGGTGAGCCGAGAGCAGCGTGCGGTGGGCGAGGACGCGAGGAGGACGCACCACGGCGGGCCTTGGTCTCGCCGCGGCCGAGCTGCGAGTTGGGGTCGACGGTGACGTTGTTCTCGAGAGCCTGGTCCGACATGGTGTGCAGCGTGCTGTGTAAGAGCGGGGTAAGGAGGAGCAAGGGCGGAGAGGAAGGTCCCTCTCTTTCTTACTCGCCAATACATTTGCTCGGTTGTATTCACTCGTATTCCCTCCGACCCCTCCTCTCGCTCGCTCAAGCTGGCAGACTATTGGCACAGCAAGCTCGTGTTCCCCGCCCTCGTCTCTCTGCTTCTCCTCGCCGCCGTCTGGGCCGCAGACCGCGTCCCCGCCGACACCCTGCTCCCGCGCCCGTCGCTCCGCGTGCAGCTCCGCACCGCCATGGCCCAGGGACAGCCCAGCGCGTACGTGCAGCGCCTGAGCCAGACCAAGCGCGACTTTCTGCAGGCGGTCCAGGCCAACCAGGCGCAGGACTGGGTCGTCAGCGTCGGAAACGAGGCAGGTGGTGCGCCCCACTCGCATCTTTCTTGCGCGTCCGTAGCTCGGAACTGACCCAGAGCCCGCGCAGATCTCGACTCGCTCGCATCTGCACTCGGCTACGCCCACTTTGCCGCCCAGCGCGAGCCTGCGAGCTCGAAGCGCCGCTTCGTACCCCTCGTCCTCACTGCTCGCGGCGACTTCCAGCTCCGCCCAGAGAACGTGATTGCGCTAGAGAGCGCCAGCGTACCCGTCGACAGCATTCTCACAGTCGACGAGCTCCCGACGGCCCAACTCGCCGCACTCGGCGCGCACTTCGCCCTCGTCGATCAGAACGTGCTCCCCGCCATCTTTCGCGCACGACCAGAAGAGCCCAGCGACGTAGACGACGATCGTCGCGTTGTAGCCATTATCGACCACCATGCCGACGAGGGGCGACACCTGGACGCATCACCGCGCAAGATCGAGATGGTCGGGAGCTGCGCGTCGCTCATTGCGACCGCCTTTGCCGTGAGCGACGAGGCGAATTCGACTGCACCGACGCCCGCCCTCGATGTGCCTGCCCCGCTGGCAGACCTGCTCCTCTCGGCCATCATGATCGACACGCGCCTGAAGCGCGTCGAGGACGGCGGCAAGGCCACTTCTGTCGACTTGAGTGCCGTCTCATCCCTCCTCGCCTCGTCCTCCTTCGCCGCCTCGCATCCCTCGAACATCTCTGCCCCGAGCGTCCCCTCTTCGTCCTTCTCTCCCGACGACAGCCCCGCGCTCGTCGCCCTCCGCGCACACAACTCGCGCCTCGCCGCCGCCAAGGAGGACGTCTCGCACCTCTCGCTGCGCGACCTCCTCCGTCGCGACTACAAGGAGTACGCCGAGTCGGGCGCGCGGTACGGCCTCTCGACCGTCCCGCTCGGCCTGCACGTCCTGCTCGACAAGGCGCCCGGCGGCGATGCCGCGTCGGCCGAGGACAAGGTCGCGTTCGTGCTGAGCGCCGTGCGCGCGTGGACGGACGAGCGCGAGCTAGACCTCGCGGGCGTGCTGACGAGCTTCACGCACGTCAAGCGCAAGTCGGGCAAGGAGGGCAAGCACCGCCGCGAGCTCGTCCTCGTCGCGCGCGGCGCGCTGCACGCGCGGCTCGAGGGCGTGTTTGCGCGGCTCGAGCAAGATGAGACGCTGCGGCTCGAGGCGTGGAAGGACGCCAAGGAGTATGGCGGGATCGAGGAGGGCGCGGGCGAGCAAGAGCGGTGGCGCATCTGGCAGCAGGGGAACGACCGCGCGACGAGGAAACAGGTCGCACCGGCGCTCAAGGCGCTCGTCATAGACGCCATGGAGGGCAGCGGGCCGTAGCGCGAGATGAGTGGGGAGAAACGATAGATGCAGATGCTTGGTACAACGAGCGGTACACGGGAGAGTGTGTCGAGGGGTATCGTCCGCCTTCTGGGTATTACCTGCCTCCTCCTCGGTGCAGCTAGCCTGGTGTCCCCTTCCAACCGGCGCAGCCCGCCTAGTCCTTCGCCCCGACCGCCTCCCCGAGGCCCTCCTTGCCAGTCGCCTTGAACTGGGCCGGTTCGTTCCCCCGGAATCGCTTGCTGCGAGCGCACACGGCGTGAAAGGAATTCGAGAATGCGAGAATATCGAGGGCGGCGTGAGAGACAGGAAGGCATGGACAAAGTCAGCGAAGTGAAGGGGAGCCGGCAGGAAGCAGGAAGACGGACCGCATGTCGAGCTGTCGAGGTCAAACATCGTCAGTCGGACAGTCACGACGGCCTTGAGAAGCTGCACGCACCATGCCGCGCTTGCACTCGAAGAAGGACTTTCGCAGGAGCTGGCACTCCTCGGGCAGCTCGTCGACGTGATCCTTGAGGCACTCTTGCGGGGTGCGCGGCGGGTCGGAGCGCAGGACGCAGTCGGACCGCATGATGCAGTCGGCCAGGGCCTGGCGCACGCCTTTGCACGACATGGCGGCGTTCGACGAGGAGATCAGGGCGGGAGAAAGCGAGGAAACGAAGCGGGACGTTCGATCGCTTCAGGCGCTGGATCAAGACGAGTGCACTGCTCGGCTGTCTGAATCTGGATCGGATTGAGCGAGGGCGCGGCAACGGTCAGTGGCAGCAAGTCGTCTCCGCTTCGGTTGGTTTCCTCGTCCTCGCGCACGTCTCGGTCTGAAGGCTTGAGGAGAAGCAGAGATGCTGCTACTTCCTGTGCGGACAGGGTTGTCCCGCCAGGCGCTCCCCCTGTGCACCTGTCGCCGCGCCTTTTCCCTCTCTTCCCGATCTCTCGTTGCGCCTTACCTCATCACGACGCTCCCCTCGCGAGCGCTCCTGAGTGTGCAGGGACCAGACTCGACAAAGTTCCTGCAGGGCCTGGTGTCGAACGATGTCCGCCGCTTGGCGCAGCGCGGAGAGGAGGATGCGCCTGACAAGCACCGCGTCGTCTACGCCAACATTCTCAAGGCAGACGTGCGTCTCTCAGCCTGATTGCAGTGGCACCAACTCCTTGCTCATCCTTTATAGTTGCTCGCAGGGCCGCTACATGCAGGACATCATGCTCTACCCGCCTCGAACCGCTCCTCCAGACGGCGCGCCGGGCTACCTCGTCGAACACGACAGCGCCTTCAGCGCCGACCTGCGCAAGTACTTCAAGCGCCACCTCCTCCGCTCCAAGGCCAAGCTCGGCAAGGGCCCCGAGGAGGATCTCGTCGTGACGGCGGCGTGGCGGAATCCGGCCGATGTTGGCGAGAGGAAGAGCTCGCCCGAAGAGGTGCAGCAGGCGGAACGGTGGCTCGAGGAGAGGAAGATTGGCTGGGACCCGCGAGTGAACGGAATGGGCTACCGCTGGGTGGCCGAGAAAGGCGCAGAGAAGCGTGCGTTGTCCCCCTGGACCTTCCCAACCTTTGCGCATGCGCGCTCCTCGGTGCTATTCGCTGATCTCACTCTTGGACGTGCAACAGCACCACGAGAGCTCTTTTTCCCCTCCACGCCTGACCAATTCCACATGCATCGTCTCATCCACGCCGTTCCCGAAGGACCCGCCGACTTCCCCGCCCTCCCGCTCGAGGCCAACTTTGACTTCATGAACGGCGTCGACTACCGCAAGGGCTGCTACGTCGGTCAGGAGTTGACGGCGCGGACGCATCACAAGGGCGTCGTGCGGAAACGAGGGGTCGTCTTCCGCCTGTTCCGCGAGGGTGAAGAGTGAGTCTCGCTCTTGGAGAACTCCCTTGCTTGAACCTGGGCGAAGCCCCCGTCCATGTATAGGCTTCATAGCGTTGCGCGCCTTCCTCGAGCGAGACTGACTTGCTCTTCCGGTCCGCAGCGTGCCCGACTCTCCCATCCCTTCCCCTGCTCTCGTCCCCTACCCCTCCCTGTTCCCCCTCCCACCACCCGGCTCGACCCTCACCCTCCTGAACACGACCTCGTCCCGCCCCCGCGCATCAGGCAAGCTCGGCACGTCCCTCTGCGCCGTGTCTTCCCTGACGGGGCAGACGCTCGCGCTCGCGTACGGCAGCGTGCGGCTGGACCACCTCGAAGACGGCGAGGGCAGCTCGGCCGACGGCGTCTTTGTCGTCAAGGCGCCCGTGAGCGAGGACGCGGCGGTCGAGTCGCGCGAGGAGGGCAAGCGGCCGCGCGCCGGGCGTGCAAAGGACGAGGTCGTCGAGCGGGGCGACGGCGCGGGCGAGAGCGACGAGGAGGGCGGGAGGTGGCTTGCCAAGGGGTTCAAGACCGAGTGGCTCGAATTCAAGCTCGAGGAAGAGGCCATCGCCAAGGGTCTGTAACGCGTTGTTTGCGACTTGCTTGCGAACTAGACAGGAAAGGGAGTTTGAGAGTGCGCGAGGGGTATCTACGGCGAATAGGGTCGGGAAGGGCACGGCGAGTACAACACGATGAAAGACAATCAGCGCGGGCAAGCGCCTTCAAATCTGGATCTCCTCGTCCTCGACAGGCTGGTCGTGTTCCTGCGCCTCGGCCGCGCGTTTCCGTTCCTCGGCCTTGTGCGCGTCCTCTTCTTCCGCGCCCTTGAGCACCTCGGCCTTGGCCACGACCTTTGCCCGATCGACCTCGTCATCCTCGTTCCCGCTCTCGACGCCCTTCCCGCCCTTCGCATCCTTCAGCGCCCGCTCCCGCGCACTCGCCTCCTCCTCGACCTCGTCCGCAATGCCCAGCAGCCGCTTCAGCTCGTCGTTCTCCCTCCGCAGCGCCTCGAGCTCGATCTCGCGCTGCAGCGCATCGTCAAGCGGGCCGAGCCCGCGCGCCGCATCCTCCTCATCCCGCGCGCGCTTCGCGCTCGCAGCCGAGCTCGCCGACGCAGCGGACGAGACGGACGCCGAGCGCCCGCGCCCGGCACCAGCAGACGCAGCGGCGGCGATGCTCGGGCGCGGCGGGCTCGCGACGAGCGACGAGGTCGACGTCGTTGGCTCGTAGTGCGGGTCGGTCGTCGCGCGGCGCGAGATGTACCCGCCCTCGTACTCGAGCACGCGGGAACGAGAGGTCGACGGGTGGTGCGAGGCGAGGAGGCGGTCGAGGTCGGATTCGGTCGAGAGGGCCGAAGAGGCGACGGACAGGGTGGGTGACGGAGGCCCGCTCGCATCGAGCGCGTCGCCCGCCAGTGCGCTGCTCGCTCCGCTCAGCGCGTCCGACAGCGCCTGTGTCGCGGCGCCGATGCCCATCGGCTGCAAGAGCGGGCTGGTCGAGTCCTCCGGGTCTTCTCCCTGGAGCGCTCGCAGTGCTTTGCGGATGAGCGACGCGAGGTGCGAGAGGGAAAGTTGGAGATGGAGCGGGTCGATGGGCGGGGCCTCGGCGTTGCTCGGGTCCTGCGGCATGTCGGCGGGCGGGGGGATCGAGACGGGCATGTTGAGGAGGAGCGACTCGTAGTGCCGGATGAGGTCGAGGTGGTGCTGCTGCGTCGCGTGCGCGTGTGCGCGAAACTTGCCCATGACGGCCTCGAGCGTGCTCTCGTAGTCCTTTGTCAGGCTCGACAGCTGGCGGTTCTCCTGCTGCAGCGCCTGGTTCTCCATGACGAGCGAGACGTTGAGCCGCTCGAGTTCCGACTCGAACTCCTCTGCACGCACGAATGCGTCAATATCAGGCTCGGACGTCGTGCGAGCCGCGGATTGCTGCGCACCTTGGCTCACGTCGACGTTGAATCGCCGGAGAGTGAAGCCCGTCTGCGTGTGCACTGCCTGCGCCTGTGCAGGCGCGACCCTATGTAGTCAGCAGCTGTCTGTCGAGCATCCGCCGACCTGTGTAGCCCTGCAGCACGCACCTTGAGCTCCTCCGCCCTGCGATGGAGCTCCTCCGTCTGCTGGCGGTTCTGCGACAGCTGCGCCGACAGCTCGGAGAGGAGGCTCCACAGGCGATCCATCTCTGTCCCTTGGGACGGGTCCATCAGCGTCATGCTGGGCACTCAGCACACGCGGTGTCGCGGGCGGCCGAGTCGGGAGCGATGAGGAGGCGGAGGCGGGGTGAGCGCGACGAAGGCGCAGCTCTGGCGGGTTGGGTCTGCCCGCGTAGCTCTCGTACGGCGGTGGAAGGAGCAAAGACCCTGCTCTGCAGTCTCTGGAGCCGAGACGAGAGATGCGACGGAAGCGACGTCGTGTGTTCGAGGCGGGGGACGACTCGATATGACATGTCGTCGAGGCGCTTTGTACGTGAGGGAGCTATTTGATAGAGCCCAAGAAACCCTCACTGAGCGTCCGCAACAGTCTCTGGACAGTTGCGCCGCTGACGGATACGGCCACTTCCCTCGCAGGCCCACTCCAAGACGACCTGAAGCCATGCTAACGTGCATTTAAGGGGTTCTATAGTATAGCGCCAGCGCATCTACCGCCTGCTCTTGTTCTCGTGTCGTTCCTTGCCGCCGCTGAAGCCGTACGCCAGCGCAAAGACGACGAGGAAGACGAAGACGACCTGCGAGAGACCAAAAAGCGCGTCAGCCGCTTGGACAATGACAAAGCGATACAGGCAACGCACCTGTCCACTCCTCAGCGTCGAGCTGTCGTTGATGAGCCGACTCTCCTCCTCGGCCTTGGCCGCGCCAAACACGCTCGTCCCCGCGCGGTAGTGGCTCCCCGCCGCGCCATACCCCATCGCGCCCGCTCCCGCTCCCGCTCCCGCTCCTGCCGAAGCCTGCTCGCTCCTTGTCCGCGCGCGCCCCGCATACGTCGCAAAGTGGTCCGTCGCGCCGTGCGTCGCGCGCGCGCGCCTCGACGCAAACGGGTCTGCGCGCGCCTGCGCCTGCCCCGCCGCGGCCTGGCCGGCCGACTTTTGCCCCGAGCGCGACGGGTGCTGCCATGCGTAGTTGGCGCGCGTGCGCCGCTCGTCGTTGTCGGTCCACGCGCCGTCGGCCGAGCCGCTGCCCGCAGCGTACCCTTGCCCGCCGCTCGCGGACGTGTAGCCCGGGTGGTGCGGGCGCCGGCGGTGCTGGCCGACCGAAGAGCCCGTGCGTGTCAGGTCGTACGAGCGGCGCTGATCTGGGTCCGAGAGGACAGAGTAGGACTGCGAAAGCTGCTGGAAGCGCGCGGTGCGCTGCTCGGGCGTGTCGGACGATGTCGACGGTGCGTCTGGATGGAACTTGCGAGAGAGCTGCAGTGAGTAGAAGTGTCAGTGACGGCGTCGCAGGATTCTACATCGCGCAAGCTACCACATGCCAGCAGCTCTAGACGGACGAAGAGGCCCAACAGCCGACGGACCTCGTAGAACTTCTCCTTGATCTGCTTGCGGGTGGCCTCTTTCGGTACGCCCAGCACGGCGTAGTGGTCCTTGTCGGCCGAAACAGCGGGCGATGCCCAGCGAGCAGCCGACGACGAGAAGGGGCGGAGCCGAGGCGGTCGTGCGCCGGATGAGGGCGCAGCAAGGAGCACAGGAGTGCGCAGGCATGGTCGCAGTGCAGCCCGCGGAGTCACGCACAGCATTGCGCGCGGCAGTCGAGGTGAGCGAGGGAACAGAGACGCTCGCACCGACGTCGACGTCGTGCGGAGCGGAGGTCGACCTCGCTCTTCCTCCTCGCCCACCTTGGCCGCGCTGCTGGGCGCATCGGGATGCACAGCTTGACTCGTGGATCCGGGCGGTGCACGCACTCTCATCGCCAGAGGACTCGTCCCTCTCCCGCTGCTTCTGATCGCGCTCTTCAACCCTCGCTTTCCGTGAGATCGGCTCCATGAAGGCGCAAGCTATTATTCACAGGACTCCAGACTGCTCTTCTCGTGGCGCATAGCGAGCCTCGCCTGCCCTCGCCGCGTTCTGCCCTCGCTCCCCGCCTCGGCGCACACTGACATCCTCCTGTCGTCTCGTCAACATTCCTCATGCTCGACGTTTAGACTTTTCTCGCGCATTTGCTGCTGCTCCTGCACTTTGCGGTGGTTTCGACGAGCGCGGTGTCCGCGCGAGACGTGACTGGCCGGAAGGCGCGCCTCCAACGCCGTCTCGCTCATGATCCGTCGCCTTGAATGGCCCGCAGCAGCACTGTCCCGGTCACCAACGCGGGCTCGTTCCACCAGGGCTTGACTGGACGCAGCCGCCGCCACCCAGAGGTCCAAGACTGCGCCAGAGCTCTCGAGGTCGATGGCCTGCCTCGTGAGCATCACTTTCATCGCTTCCCTGCCGGCCCACTCCGACTCGGTGGACCGGTATGCTCCCTCTCGAGCAATACTCAGAGTGTACGCGAATGTAACACACGCACTGCGAGGTCGACCTCGCGCAGGCATGGCCAAGGTTGCGCGCTCAGACGCGGTCGCGACGCGACCGGGCGCGAGCTATGAGAGGGGTCGCGGCGCGCTGAAGAGACCCGTGCGAGGGCAGCAAGCTCGTGTCAGAGTCCGAGAGCGAGTCTGCTGTGCAACTCTGCGAACGTCGAGCCGAGTGATCGAGGGTGTCGGCGGCGCGTGCTGCGGCGGAGAAGGCCAACGCCCCGGAAGAGTTGCCCTCTCGACGCTCGCGCTCGCGCTTTCACGCTGCAGAGTGCAGACACCGGTGCGCGTGTACAGACGAGCAGGTCTCGTCTCTCCGCTGCGCCCTCTGCGCCGCTCGCTCGCGTCTCTCGCTACGCCCCCGCACGCGCCCCTCTGCTCGCTGCGCGCATGTCGAGCAACCTGTGCGACGACACGAGCGTGTCCTGCCCGACCTGCGACAGCGGGCAGCACTGCGAGATCCGCCAGAACCAGAACAACGGCTGCCGCCGCTACGTCTGCGTCGACTCGGACACGGCGTCCAAGTCGTCCGGCGGAGGGACTAACGTCGGCGCAACCGCAGGAGGAGCCGTAGGAGGCGTGCTCGGCGTCGCAGTCGTCCTCACCGCGCTCTACTTCTTCTGGTGGAAGCCCCGCGGGCTCGCCGCGAGCCGCAAGCGTTACTCGCGGCACCTCTCGCAGCGCCAGAGCCGCATCGCCGACAAGCGCAGGACGCAGCAGCTCGGCCCCGACGGCGCCGCAGCGGGGGCAGCAGGCGAGAACGATGCCGTCACCAAGCGCTCGTCGGTCCACCTGCACATGGACGGCGGCGGCGAGGCCGTCAACCGCAGGAACACGAGTCCCGGCAACGGACACGGCGCGCTCGTGACGGGCAGAACCTCGGATGTGCGTCTAGACGCCTTCTCTGCTTTCGCAAGGAAGGCGCCAGCTGACCCGGTACGGCGCAGGACGATAATCCGTTTGGCGACCAGAACCGCTCGTCCATCGGCAGCTTCAACGACGCCAACTCGATCCACACGTCCGAGTTCTCGTTCCGCTCATCCCACACGAACGTCATCCCCATCGCCTACATTCCGCCGCACTCGTCGTCCATGTCGATCGCCGACGCCCACCGCGGCGCGTACGGTGAATCGGGCGACGAGCGCCGGGACAGCGCCCTTCCGCCGCCCCGGAGCCCTGCCGCGCGCGCGTCAATCCCGACGAGCATGGCGAGCCGCGACTCGCTCGCGCTCGCCGGCGCCGAGATCATCGAGCTCAACCCGCTGCCACCCGTCCTCACGCCCGACACGCCGGCCGTCCCGCTCGGCACGACGGTCAACGGCGCCCCGATCCGCCCGCCGCGCTCGCCCGGCCTCGACCTCAAGCTGCCGAACACGCCAAAGGTGTCTTCACCGCTCGCCGGCGCGCCGCTTGGTTCGCCCGACCGCCAGCCTGGCCGCCCCACCTCGTCCGCCTTCCCCTTGCCTTCTCCGCCTCCTCCCGCCGGCAGCTCCGCCACGAGCTCGCCGACGACCCCCTCGTTCCTCAGCGCTGCCGCAGCAGGCGGGCGCGGCATGTCGTTCCTCGCCGACCCGCCGCACTCGCGCGCGCAGGCGCACATGTCGACCATGACGACGCGCTCGGGCACGTCGACCATGTCGTACATCCTCGACCCGCCGCAGATCATCACGCCCGTCTCGGCGCAGGGCGTGCGCCGCGTCGAGCTGCAGAAGGGCCAGGCTGGGCTCGTCAAGATTGGCGCGAGCGGGCCGGGCGGAGGAGCGGCTGGCGCGGCGTCGCCTGGAAGCCCGACGAGCGAGGCAGGCAGCGTCGATCCGTTCGACGACTCGAACCGCGCGTCGCTCGTCGCCGACAAGCGCGCGTCGCAGGACACGGTCAAGGGGAGCGCGGGCGGTCTCTCGAGGCCCACTTCGGGGACGACCGACACGTCGCGCTGGACCGCGTCGTCGCTCGCGTCCGACGCGTCCGAGGCGGTCCAGTTCCTCCAGGGCCAGACGGTCACCTTCACGAACCCCAACTCGCCGCAGCCGCCCTCCGCCCCTTTGTCGAGCAACTCGCGCCTAATCAACACGGCGTCGCAGGCGTCGTTCGACGTCCCGCAGTCTGCGCGCTCGTCCGAGGCATATGACACGGGTGAGCAGGTCCGCCCGCTCACGGCCAACATGTCGGCCTGGTCCCCCTCTCCATCGCCCTCGCTCTCGTCCCTCTCCGCCGCCGCAGCAGAAGGTGGCCCCGCATTGCGCGTCTCGTCGCCCTCGAGCGCGAGCATGTCGCCCTCTACGAGCCGCGACTCGACCGCGAGCGCGGCGACAGACGGAAGCCATCTCTCGCTCCTCGAGGGCATCCCGTTCATGACCTCGCCCGGACCATCCGCATCGTCTGGGCTCGGGCGCGGGCCGAGCACGAGCTCGGTCAGTCTCGGTATGCCTGTCAATGTCACGGCGCCGCTCGATGGCACAGGCTCGACCCGCCAGCCCTCGATCATTTCGAATGCGAGCGGCAACGAGGACGACGACCCGCTTCCCGCACCATTCCTCCCCTTCGCCGGCCAGCGCCCAACCTCGTCCTCGACGCCCTCTGCTTCGCCGTCCAAGCCGAACCGGAAGGACGCCGAGCGCGTCCAGTCGGCCGCGATCAGCGTCCGCTCCGGGTTCGGCTCGGGCCTCTCGCAGATCCCGTTCCAGCTCGGGTTCCCGAGCGGGTTCGGCGACGACGACGGCTTTACGGACGCGGGCGACGAGGGGCGCAGCGAGCGCGGGAGCTTTGTCGCGCCGAGCGAGGGCGGGCGCGCGAGCTTTGTCAGCGCGGCGGAGGATGGGGAGGAGGTGGAGGACGAGGACGAGCCCGTGGTCGTGGTGGCCGAGGCGGTCAAGACGGCGGTGCCAGCGCAGGTCGCTGCTGCCGTGCCGGAGACTGCGACCGGAGCAGGTGAGTCTTTGGCCCTGAGTTTCGCTGAGTTTCGCCTTATCATAAGCCGGCTCGGTTACTTGGGGCGCACGTCAGGCTGACCTTTCACTGTTCACAGCTTCGTCTGATTCCACAGCTGCCAGTGACGCGAGAACCGAGCCTCCCCACGCCGACGAAGACGACGCGTCCAACCCGTTCGGCTCTCACGCTGAAGTCGCACCCTCTGCCGCCACCGCCGACCCTCGCGCCTCGACCGATTCTCTCGCACTCGCCATGAGCCTCTCTGCAAGCCTCGAGGCGGCAGAGGGCTCAAAGGCGTGAAAGCGCCGTCGACCTCTCGCTCAGTTTTCGCATAGACACTCGCGTCCTGTTCTCTCGTTCACGTTATCGGTCCACTGTCGATCCAGAAGCAGTCTCTTGGGCTTTGTGTAGCATTTTCCTCCACGTCTCGTCGTGTCGCCACGTCCTTCCTTTTGCAGACCTCTCGAACTGCAGGTAGCAAAGAATCGCTCTCTTCCCGGTCGTCTTGCGCGGTGGCAAGAGTCACGGAGTCCTGCAGTGCTGCGAGCCAAGATTGTACCGCAAGAAGGGGGCCGAGAAGCGCTACAGAGCGTCCGTGTGCGGTGTAGGGTCTATCCAAGCGAGGAGGAGACGAGGCGGTACATGGTGACAGGTGGTACTGCTGAGGCGGGTCGTCATGCGTATGTCCAAATATGAGAAGGAGTCCTAGTAGACACAGGGTAGGGAGGGTGGCATGGAAGAAATGCCGGCTTTTCGTTACTCGTCCGAAGGATTCGCGACGCTGTAGGAGCGCGTGGTCAGTCAACAGAACACCGCGCGTGAGGAACTCGTCGCGACGAACCGCAAGATGCGCCGCGAGTAGTCGTTTTCGTCACCCAAGCTGACGGCCGAATGGTTGTCCCCGTTCCGGATCGCGCTAGGGTCGAGGCGGTCGTCGACCCTCGCCTCAGCCTGCTGCTGCTGTTTCTGAGCCGACTCGCTCTGCAGCCCTCCATACGCACTGCCATTCCCGCTCGCCGTCCCGCTCCCTCCCGCGCCCGCCTGCTCGAACGCCGCCTGCCCGTACAGCGAGTTGCGGAACGACGCGACCTGGCGCATCTCGGCCTCGTCCGGGTAGTGCGAGTCCTCGGACGATCCGCCCGCGACGAGCCCCTCGTGGCTGCCGGGCTCGCCCTCGCCCGAGCGCGGCCCGCCGCGCCCGTATGCCGCCGCACCAGCTGCTCCTCCGGCGGCAGTGGCGGCGGCAGGAGCGCCGAATCCGTCGACGTACTCGGCCCAGTTGTCGTGCAGGACGCCCTCGTGGCTCTTCGCTCCGCCACCGCCTCCGCCAAAAGGCCCTGCGCCAGTAGGCTGGTACGGGATCGCGTAGCCCGAGTAGCCCTGCGCGGGCCCGTTGCCGAGCTGGTAAGCGCCACCGAAGGAGCCCTGGCTCAGGGAAGGCGAGTGGCCAGGCTCGAAGCTAGGACGCCCCGCCGAGCCCGCAGCCGCTCCGCCAAAGTCATAACCGCTGCTGCGGCGGGTTCCGAAGCCTGCGGCGGCCGCCGTAAGCGGTATGGTACCAAACGAGCTCATGTAGTTGCTCGAATGGTGTCCCTCGCTTTGGGCAACGTGGTCGAACGAGTCCTCCTCGTCGTCCTCGCCGTCAAAGCGGTTCTTGCCCGCTCCACCGTCGCCCGCGCCACCCGCAGCAACTCGAATGTCCTCATCGAGCTGCCGTCTGCGCTTGCGGCGCAGGAAGAAGTAGCCCAGGCCGCCGACGATGCCGGCCGCCACCAGACCGACGACAACGAACGTGCCGGCGACGGCGCCCGTGTTGTCGAAGAAGCCGCTCCCCGAGTCGTCCGGCCCGTTCAGGTTGCGCCCAGGCAGCGCGCTTCCCGTCGACTGGTCACCGCCGCTCACTATCGCCGTGACGATCGAGGTGATGACGACGAGCGAACCGGAGCTGGTGAGCGTGTACTCGGTCGCGCTCGTGCGAGTCGACGGCTCGGCGCTACAGTTTCGCACAGAGTCAGCTTTGACGCGGCGGAGCGTGCGAGAACATATGCACCTGGGTACGGTCGTTGACGGATCAGTCGTGGTTGAAGGCGCATTGCTCGTGCTGCTCGTCGTCGTCGGCTCGGCAGTCGTCGTCGTTGGAGACTCGGAGCTAGAAGAGACGCTCGACGAGATGTCGGAAGCGGAGGGAGAGGAAGAAGAGATGGAGGACGAGGAGCTGCTCTCGCCCGGCGTGCTCGTGGGGGCACTCGAGATGGACGAGCTCGTCGAGCTCGAGGGCGGCGGTGTTGTCGGGGATGGCGAGGACGATGAGGACGCAGGAGACGAAGTGGTCGGATCTGAAGAGGAGGAGGAGGAAGAAGAGGTGGGAGGAGGGGAGGTCACCTCGGACGAACTCGACGGGGACGGGGAAGACGAGGTCGAACCGTCACTGCTTGTGGTCGAAGCAGACGAGGTAGTGGGCGGTGCTTCACTCGTGGTCGTCGTCGTCGTCGACTCGGGCTGCTCGGACGTCGTAGTTGACGAGGCGGGAGGTTCCCCACTTGTCGAAGTGGGCGCGGGAGAGGTGGTCGGGTCCATCGAGCTGCTGCTACTGCCGCCGCTGCTGGTCGATCTGGGCGGCTCACTGACCGAGCTGCTGGTAGGGTCGGCGGAGGAAGACGTCGAGCCGGGTGCAGACGAAGACTCGGAGCCGCTGTCGGACGAAGAAGGAAGGCTCGCAGACGACGAGGGGGCTTGGCTCGAAGTTGCAGAGGTGGGCGCAGGCTCGTCCGCTTCGCTCGAGGCTGCACGAGTACGCGCTCGACGTCAGCCCTTTTGAACGAGCGAGAGGAGCGTGCGGCGACGGCGAAAGAAGAACGAACCTGAGTGGGGGCGATACGGTGGCAACGGCAGCGAGCGGGGTGGTGCGGGTCCGGATCGGCCAAAATGAGCGTGCGCGAGTGCAGGCAAGCAGTCAGCACTCGCCCTCGAGCTACGACGAGTGTTCGATGGTCGACAAGGATCGACACCGAGACCCGGAATGACCCCAGCGCGTCTCCTCGCGACTCCGGCAGGTCGCCTGTCCACGGACTTGACGCACCTGGGCTGGATGTAGCTTGTTGGCGCCTTTCGAGCTGCCCGGTGCGAGGCGACGGCGTGAATGAGGCGGAGAGGGAGGTTGAGCGAGTCGGAACGGTCCAAGGCGGCATGAGCCAGTGCGAGGCGGTGCAGCAGTGCAGGTGGGCGCAGGCTGCTTGACAAGCTCGCAATCCGGTGCTCTGAGCTTTTGCGGGCCGTTTGCGAGCTGGGATAGGTGCGAGAACGAACTTCCGACGGAACGTTGCCGCGAGGGGCTTTGGTGCTGGCGTCTGCACAACAAGCCGTGCACGCCCGTGGTCTCTGCAGACTTCAGGACACTCTAAGTAGCTTATCGACCGCCCGCCGAGCCTATCGCACGAGTGCACAAACCACACGACGACTCGGTCCCCTGTCCCTCTCTCCCCCGTAATAAGCCAATGCCGTTTCTCGAGCAGAGTGTAGTCCGCACAGGGCGTCTGAGCCTCTGCGACCACCTGGAGTGTCGCCATCTTAAGCCTAATTGGCTCATCCACGCGGTCAGGGAGACGGTCCGAGGACTGATTGCATGCGCGCTCGCGGGTTGTACAGTGTGCTTGAAGTAAGGTGTGATTAATGACGAGACAGAGAAAGTGTTCAATGGGGATCTATCCGTGCGAGGAGAGGGAGGGGTGGAAGCCTAAAGGGTGGCCTAGTCCTGCTGCTGCGCCTGAGTCGGCGCGGCGCCAGTCTTCTCCGACTTTTGCTGCGGCGCATCGCCAGCGGGCTGCTTCTTGGACTTCTTGGGCTTGAGGGACACCCTGTGAACGGAACGTGTCAGTTGGGCAGGAGGAGCGAGAAGACGAGCTGTGCGACGCACGAGGACCAGTCGACGACGGAGTACAAGTAGAATCCGAGGAAGACGGCGAAGATGTTGAAGATGATACTGTGTCACGGGAGAAGGATCGTTTGAAGGGAAAAAGGGATGGGGCATGGGGGTCGGGGGGAAGAAGGGAGGAGTGGAAGCGCAGGCGTGATGACCATCAGCACGTTGCTTCTGTCTCTTCTGACAAGGTACTTACTAAGCCCATAGGAAGCCCAGGTCGCGCCAACGGTGCGAGAAGCCTGAAGAGAAGAAGCCGGTAAGGAACGCGAGCAGAACGGGCGAAGAGGCCGCAGACGTACTCATGTTGAGCGTCGCCAGGTACGCGTCGCCAGAGGCATACGTGCAGTAGCCGCACGAGCCGTCCGGCAGGACCTCGCTGTAGCCGCCCGAGCGGGCGGCGAACTCAGAGAGGTAGGCGGCGCAGTCCTGACCGTTGGGCGGGACGACGATCTGGAACTGCGGGTACGTGCAGCTGAGCCGCACACCGCCCATGGCGTTGGCGACAAGGCCTTCGACTGTGCGGAGTAAGGTTCGCACGCGGAGAGAGCGAGGAGAGAGGGAGTTAGCAGGTACGCGGGAACAGCTCGGCAGCGGCATGACGCACTCAAGTACGTGAACGGAGTCAACCGGTACATCCACGACCGCCAGAAGTAGGGGAGCTGCGCGTAGGGCTGCGGATGATGTGCGAGTCAGCCGAGTCACGCGAAATTCGAGAGTCACGAGGGGGACGAGGTCCCAGACGGCCGGAAGCCGGAGAAAGAGGCGACCCGAGATCGCGCCACGCACCTGCACAACACCGTTGAAGATAATGACAAAGGAGAAGAGCGTGGAGAAGAGCACAGAGGCAGCCATGGGAGTGGGCGAGAAACTCGCGACGGCTGAGAAGGTCCGTCCTCGTTAGTGTCGACTCTCGCACAAACGCCTGAACGCTGACGCACCCTGCGCAAACGTCGGGAAGTACAGCTCGAACAGCACGTGCATGAAGTAGGCGTATCCAGCGCGGTTGGTCTCGGTAGGGAAACCGACGGTCCAGCTGTGACAGGTCGACAGGGTCAGCGCGTGCGCGGCCGCTACGGCGCAGCGAGAGCGGTACGCACTACCAGCAGAGGAAGAAGATGGTTCCGCTGCGACAGGGGCGTGGTCAGTATTCGAACTGTCCGCAATGGAGGGAGGAGGCAACTCACCAGACGATGTTGTAAGGCATCTCGACGATGATGCTCGTGGCGACAAAGACCGGCCAGCTGTACATGCGGGACGGGCGCTCACGGGCGGCGTAGAGCGTGCGGAGGCCGAGGAACTTGGGCTGGAGCTGCTGCGAGAGCGGCGCCGACAGGACGACCGCCATGAAGACGGCGAACAGGAAGTTCTGCGTGCCCGTCTGGTCGTGCGGCGACATCCAGAAACTGCAACGGGGGGAATGTCAGCCTCGGTCTGGGGGAAGGGAGTATGGGCGCGAGCTGACCTGAAACCGATGAACAGGCCGGCAACGATGTTGAGCATGAGCTTGGCCAAGACGTAGGTCGGGTCGCGGTTGTAGTGCTGGAAGACGCGCTTCAAGACGATGCCGAACTGGACAAACATGGGCGCGGCGTAGCCCCGGCCCGAGTCGGGCGACTCGTCCGCCTGCGAGGCCTTGTTCTTCTTCTCGTCGTGGAACTTGTCGATCTGCTCCTGCACGCGCTTGGCCTCGTCCGACTCGTTCCACAAACCCGACCAGTCCTTGTCGGTCTTGGCGGAAGCGCCAGCGCCAATCACGTCGAGGATGTCTGCACGAGGGAGCAAGTCAGATTGAGCAACTCACGACTGGAGCGCTGATACGCACACTCGGCGGGGTTGTCGCGCTCGCCACAGTGCTTGTCGGTGCGAGCGTGGAAGTATTCGCTGCGTGAGGTGCCGTTAGATTGCTTCTAACAATGCGATGAGGGCGTAGTGACGCACAGCATGGTCTTCGAGTTTTCACCGAGGTCGCCAAAGTAGACAGTCTGGCCACCCTTCTTGAGAAGCAGAAGGCGGTCGAACGTCTGGAAGAGCTCCGACGAAGGCTGGTGAATCGTGGCGAGGATGGCCTGGCCGTGGTCGGCGAGCTTGCGGAGCAGCAGCATGATCGACCACGAGGACTGCGAGTCAAGACCGGAGGTCGGCTCGTCGAGGAAAATAAGGAGCGCGGGCTTCGCAGCCAGTTCGACACCGATGGTAAGACGCTTGCGTTGTTCCTGAGCGCGAGGACTGTCAGATCACTTTCAGGCTCTGCGAGCGAGCTAGTACTCACGACGTTGAGACCCATGCCGACCTCGCCGACGAGAGCCTCGGCGAAGGACTCCATCTCGAGGAGCTTGATGATCTCCTCGACATAGTCGAGCTTCTCCTGCTTGGGCGTGGTGCGCGGCTGGCGGAGCAGGGCCGAGAAGACCAGTGCCTCGCGGACAGTCGTGGTAGCCATGTGCGTGTCCTGCTGCTGGCAGTAGCCTGTCGCGGAGAATCGTGAGCGGTAGGGCAAGATGCAATGTGAGAGCGAGCAGGCGCACCAGTCTGGCGCTGGAACGAGATCGGGAGCGGACGGCCGTTGACGAGCATGTCACCAGTGACAACGCCGGTGCTGACACGCTGAGCGAGAACATCTGAAGACGGTCTGGTGATCAGCAGGATTGCGCGAGAGTGGCGCGGCATGCCCGAAACGCACTGAGCAGAGTAGTCTTGCCGGCGCCGGACTCGCCCATCAGAGCGGTCATCTTGCCGGGGGCAACGTAGCCGGAGACGCCGTCGAGAAGACGGCGAGTACCGCCCTTAACCGGGATGTCGTAGTTGACGTTGCGGAACGTGAAGACGTCGGTGGCGCTCTTCAGCGTGTCGGCAGCCTTGTTCTTTTCGTCGTCCGACACATTCTCCTCGATGTTGGGGCGCGCGCTGCTGTCGCCCTTCTCCTCATCCGAGCCTGAACCAGGCGCCTCGATCGCGTCGACGAGCTCCTTCGGCGCGTGACCGCGGCGGAAGAGCATGATGCCGCCCGCGACGGTCTCGTCGCGCTGGTACTCGTACGTGACGAGGTTGATACCGAGGAAGAAGATGAGGTAGGCCCAGATCTGCGCACAGTGAGGCGTGTCAGCTGGTCAGATATCTGCTGAAGAGTGAGGATGGGGGACGAACAAAGCCAAAGTTGCGCCAGACGTTGCCCCACGAGTAGCCAAAGTTGGTCTGGAGGTACGCGAGACCATCGACGGTCGCGGATCCCGGCTCACCGCCGGCAGTGGTGCAGACCTGGTTCGCCGGCGTGATGCCCTCGTAACCCGGACCCGACGGCGCGAGCTGTGCACACGGCACGTCGAGGCGGCGGAATTCGTTCGCCATGAGCGCCTCGAAGCCGAACGACACGGGTTGCGCGTACGAGAGCCAGCGGAAGTAGACGCGCATCGACGGACGGGGGATGGCATAGCCCTGCGGTGCGCAGTGGATGAGTCCATTCGTCCCGTGTAAATAGGTGATGTAAGACGTACGACGTAGATGGCGATGATCAGCACGACAATACCTGCGAGATGATGCGAGATCAGTTGTGTTCAGCGGATGACCAGGCGGCCAGCTGAACTCACCGGCCATGGTGGTCGCGTTCGATTCGTGCCGGTTGGCCGACGCAAGCGCACGGAACAGGATGAGCATGGCCATGTTGGTGATGAACGTGAAGAGCTGTACGAGACATGCGAATCAATCGGACCGCTTGGCATGTTCAGCAGGCGTCGGCGTACCAAGAAAATGAAGAACTGGTCCGCTGTGTAGCCGAGTCCGACCATGAAGTACAGCACCAAGTCGAAGATGAAGATGGTGATGAACTTGAACGGGATGTCGACGAGCGTGAGGGCGAAGATGTCGGCAGACGGGCGCAGCATGGCATAGCCGCGTTGCCGCACGACGATCGGGCGCTGAGCGTAGGACGACGTGATCTCGGCCATGCCGGTGAACGAGTTGTACAAGACTGTGGGACGGAAGACGTGAGTCTGTCGCTTCGAGGCTCAGGAGTGTACACGGCAGATGACTCACTGGCAAAGAAGATGACACCGCCGCGAGAGAAGAAGCCACTCGTGTCCTTGGGCATCTGGAAGTAGACCGAACCGATGATGATACTGCGCGGGAACAGGGGCGAGTCAGTGCGACGAGCGGGAGGGTGGAAGAACGGGACGCGATGCATCGTTCCGTGAGGATAAAGGGACGCACGCCTGGAATAGTGCAGCAATGGAAACGATGGCGAGAGTCGCCATGTCACCCATTTGCATCTGGAAGCGACGGGTCATGGCGAGGCGGACCATCATCCTAGAGGGGAAAACCGCTGTCAGTCTTCGGAATGGCGCAAAGAGCAGATCCAAATCGCACGACGCACGGGTACGAGATGAGGTAGGGCGATTTCTCGCTCTGGCGCTTGACGCGGTCCTTCCGCGCACTGTCGCGGAACGCCTGGATGCGGCCCTGGCCATCCTGCGATTCTTGCGACTGGAGCTGCTCGTCGACCGTCTTGGCCATGTCCTTGTACAACTGGCTGTCTTTCCAGTAGCGGACAAACTCGTCGGCCGTCTTGGGCACCTTGTCCTCGCAACCCTCGCGCGGGAAGCGACCCTTGGGGTCGGTGACGGCGACGAGGAAGTCGGCCGACGTCTGACGCGGCTGCGGCTCGTAACCCATCTCCTTGAAGTATTCAACAGCCTCGCCCATCGGACCGAAGTAGATGAGGCGGCCTGCAGGGTGGAGCGGGTCAGTCAGGAGTCGGTCGCCGCCAGAGACGCTGAGCGACGCACCGTCCATGAGCACGGCAACCTTGTCGAAGAGCTCGTAGAGCTGCTCGCCGGCCTGGTAGATCGAGAGGACCGTCGTGAGGTTGCCGAGGTCCGTCGCAATGCGGAGAGCGCGGCAGTACTCGACAGCGGTCGAAGCATCGAGACCGCGAGTCGAGTTGTCGTGGCAGCCGACCTTGCAGCCGCTGCACATTTCAAGCCGTCAACTTCGCCTGCTCATGCGTGAGAGGTGGAATGGACGCACGTAGTCATGAGCTCGGCGATGGAAACGCGCTTGCGCTCACCGCCCGAGACACCGCGCACAATGTCGTCGCCAACCTTGGTGTGGAACGTGTGCTTGAGGCCGAAGAGCGAGAGGAGGACATCGCGCTTGCGAGCGATGGTCTCCTTGCGAGGCTCGGTCCGGCCGCCCTTGGCAGGAGTGCGGGCAGCAGAGGCGAAAGTGAGGGTCTGACCGACGGTCAAGTGACCGAGGTGGTGGTCGTCCTGCAGAGAAACCAGGTGAGTGCTTGATGCTATTTTTGAGCGAGTTGCTTCGACGCACCTCAGGAAGGTAGGCAAGGTCACCGCGGTGATGCTTAGCCATCTCTTCCTTCGTCGCACCATCGTACGAGAGGGTGCCCTCGACGCCCTTGAAGGACTCCACGTGAGCCGATAGCGTCTTCAGGAAACTCGAGCAGCCCGAACCGGGCCTGCCGAGAACGAGGAGCATCTCGCCCGGGCTGCGAAATATCACGATCTCAGTTCCGCTTTGACGAGCGCATGAAGTAGCTGTTCATGCCGCACCGGACATCGCCGGTGAAACCGTCGAGAATGACCTTGGTCTTGGGGTGGCGCGCTTGAGCGATCATCTTGGGGAGAGCCGGGATGGACTTGATCGCGCCGGTAAGCGAGGGGCCGTACGAAACACCGCTGCCCTCGCCCAGGACGGTGAGGTCCTTGAACGTCACTGCCGAGCGGGAGGGCGTAAGTTCCAGGTGAAGTAGAACCTGCGTAGAGTATGAGAGGGGCACGAACCGCCAAGGTCGCGACGCTGCACGCCGTTCTTGTCGGCCTTGCGCAGAATGTGCTGTTCGAAATTATGACCATGAGCAATGCGGCTCTAGGAGGCATGGCAGGCTTGGGAAACCGCACCTTCAGGTGCTTTTCGAAGTCGAAGTCGTCGTCCATCGGGTCTTGTGTGCCGACGGTCGATTGACTGCGGGCACTGCGATTGTCGTCATGTAGTCAGCTTCGACGTCCCGTGAGCCGCCGGCAGGTCGATGAGCAGGTTGGTCTCCTCAAGGGCCGAAGGCCGGGGGGTGAAGGAAACAAGATGGCTGGCTCACCCAGAGCTCTGCAGCGGTGGTGCAGAATCAGCACAGCGTCTCATGGGAGCCCGATGTACGAGGTACTGCGTACCTGCTGGCGGGAAACCTCCCGTTGGAGCTCGCCGTCCCCATCAAAGTAGGCGATCGGCTCGTGTTTGGCCTTGCGCGACACGGTGCGGGTCAGGCCGTGCCCCGCCGAGAAGCCTGTCGAGCCAGGCGACGGGTCTGCGATGCGCGTATCCCCAGAGGACGACGCGGACGAGGACGGGCTGCCCGAATCTTCGTGGTGGTCGGATGCAACTGGTTCCGTCATGGCTGCCGAACAACAGCGACACGGCGCTCAGCAAGTGTGCGTCGGACTGTCGGGACTGCTGACGATGTCGAGAACGAAGGAAAGAGACTTCGAGTCAGTTCGGGGGGCCTTGGCGATGCGCACGGAGCAGCGACGATTCGGACGGAGGGCGCGACGCGTGTGCGGCCTTCGGCCTCCTCGATCGGAGGCTTGCCATGGGGCTACGCAATCCGTCTTACGAAACCAAGGGTCCAGACGGAGCAGCCGTTCCGTCCACATCACCAAATGAACCCGAATTTGCTCAGCTTGCGGCGCGCTGCAGGGGGCTGCAGGTCTGGCCTTTCCGCAAGACTGCGCTTCAGCCATCCCAACATCAGCTTGCTCCCGTGAGCAGCACCGGCGAGACAGTCAGACAAACGACTGCTTTTTGCAATGTAACCCGCACCAGCTCTACGCCACAACAACCGCTCGTCTTGCTTAGATGGCGCCTGGTGGTGAGAGAGGCAGAGTGAAGGCGGGTCAGCAATCCGGCAACACGGCTTGCGGCGGAAGTGTCCGACTCACTGAGGTTCTGTTGACAGCAAGTTCCGCAAAGTCAGGCAAGGCAAGATCAGCATTGGACGGAGCACGCGGACGCTTATTCCGGGAGATGGAAAGATCACGTACGCCGAACTCTGCAGGTCGGTGTCCATAGATCGGTCAGCGCTCCACTCGGGACAGGTGAGAAAGGAGCGGGAATTGGTCGACGCACTCTCGGTGTAGCCCGGGACGGTCCACTTGCCCTTCGAGACCATGTTCTCGACGGTCTTGGTGATCTCGGGGCGCGCCTTCGCAACGTCGTCGAGCTAGACACATCGTGAACGGCGATCCGTCAGTCTTCAGGATCGTCCAGGACGGGCAACAGGAAGCGCAACAACGCACGGTGAGCTGGTCGAACGGACGGGCGTCCTGGATGTTCTTGAGCGTCGAGTTGAGGTTGCCGAGCTCCGACTCGACCTTGGTCGCGGCCTCCTTCGCCGAGGCAACCTGGAAGGAACAGAAAGGCCGAGACTTGTCAGCTCAGCGTTCCAGGACGCGAGTTGGCGCTGTGGGGCCCTGTCCTGTCCACCACCGTCCGCTCCCGCCTGCACCTCCCAATTTCTGCGGAGATCCGCGTCTGCGCCCGAGAACGAGCTGTTGAAGCCTCGCACAGCCGGCTGAGCCGCCTCTCGGCACCTCGCGCGCACTGAAAGACCCCTCGGCGAGCGCGTGCAGCCGCAGACGAGCGAGACTCACGGCCTTGGCCTCGAAGGCGGCGATGGCCTTGAGCTGGGCCTGGAGGTCGTAGTCGACGGCCTTGAAGCTCTTGAAGAGCTTCTCGCCCTCGGCAACGATGTCCTTGTTCTTGAGGACAGCGCGGTAGTGCTCAAAGTCGACCGACGTCTTCTGCTCCTTGACGGCCGCGTTGGCAGTGCGGGCAGTGGCGGCACGCTGACGGAAAGCGTTGAGCTCGGCGAGGGTCTCTGCGGGCGTTCGGAGCGGCGGCGTGAGTGCGGGCGGGCGAGGACGGGGAGACGAGGTGTCGGCCCTCGCTCCCGACACACGACGGCAGCGGGGCGAGACTGACCGCGACCGAGGCCGAGCTTGGAGGTGATGCGCGTCCAGTCAACAGCAGCGGCGGCCATGGCGAGCGGTGGAGACGGAGAGCGAGGAGCGGGAGGTCCCTTCAAGGGAAAGGGGGCGACCACGAGCGCGAGCACTCGACAACCCCGCGAGGCGATTCCGGAGTGCTACGATGGGCTGTACTATGCAATCAAAGAGACTTTATAGGTCTGTAGCAGGTGCGCGAGGTTGCCGCAAGAACACCCTCCTTGGCCTTGTCCTTGGCGGTTCTCCTCTCGCATTCAATTCAAGTCTCTACAACTGGAGGGTGCGACTAGACGGTGACTCGACACGACAAGGTACTGCAACACGGAAGAACGGTGAGGAATGACGACAAGGGACGGCTGTACAGTAAACAAGGGTCCGCACATCCACCGTGGCTTAAGCGCCTTGCCAACCGGTCTGCGGCTCATCCTGCCGAGCGAAGGCGTCAGTGCCGCTCGAGATGGACCTTACGCGGGACTGGCGCACCTCGGCACTGTCATAAGCGCTGCCGCCGTTCATTCCCGGTGAAAGGGCGCGCCCGTACACCGGAGCGCCCCAATCGCCTGCCATCGGGTCCGCCGGGTCCTGCGCCTCGCTCACGCGCGAGAGCCTTCTTCGCGCATTCGATTTGCGCGGCGATGAACGCATGGAGGAAGCATGCGGCGCGGGAGAAGCAGAGGGGGAGGGACCGGTCGAGAAGGGTGCCCGCTCAGCGGTCAGCGAAGGCGCGTCGAGCGAGGTGTCTGGGTCGACCGACGAGGCGATCGAGTTGGCGAGCGAGTCGACGAGGGCGGGGGAATCGGCTGGCGCGACGTTGGGGGACGAAGCGGTGGAGGAAGAGGGTGCAGGCTCGACGTGCGGAACCTCATGGCTCGGTCGGCGGGAGGATCGTGAGGATGCACCGTTCAGCGCTTCGTCGTCCTGCGCGTCCGTGGTGGCTCGAGGCACTTGCTCGTGTCGTCGCGGCGTGAGTGCGTCGTCGTCGTCCTGCCGATTCAGCCCGAGAACGTCCGACACCGAGACCGGCGCCTTAGACAGCTGCTTTGGCGTCAGCACGGCAGAGGCGTCGTATTCCTCCGGTCGTGCTGCTTCCTTACCTGCGTCGATCATGCTTCCCGTCTTGCTCAGTGGCGCACTGGATGGCCCGGCGCCCAGGTTCATTGGTGGCAGCACGGTGAAGACGTCTCGGACCTCGTCGCGGTCGAGGCGATACGAGTCAAAAGGATCGGGGTGCTCGTTCAGCATAGACTCAATGACGGGATCCGACGTTGCCTTGGAAGCGAGCCGGTCGGCGAGGTCCATCGTTGAGCGCACGAGAAGCGAGACCTGCACAGTTCGGCAAATCAGCAAAGTGTGTCAAGAGTGTGTGAAAGCGCAGAGCTCACCTTGCCGCCAATGAGTGACCACACATCCGTCTCGTTTTCGAGCACTTCTGAGTAGTACGTCCGTTTGCAGACCTCGACCTCGGCGACCTGCTCCTGCAGCTTGTTGAGCGCAGCGCGGAACTGGTTCAGGTCACGGGACTGCGGGGCCAGGAGTGTCAGCCGGGGCTCGAAGTTCCGGAGTGATGGCCGCGAAGATGTGAACCTGACCGACCTTCTTCTTCCCTCGCCGCATGTTCTCCGCCTCCGTCTCGCGGATCTTGGCCGTCTTCTCCTTGAGCAGCGCCTCGTACTCGGCGTGTCGTGCCGCGATGTCGGCAACGTACGAGTCGTACGCCGTCATGAGCGGAACCTCGAACGAACGGTACAGCGTGTCGCTCTGCAGCTCGATGCCCATAAGTCTCCTGGTACGATTGAAACGGAGAGAGATGGACGGACGAGCACCTGCCCCGAGTTTGCGACCATGTAGTGCAGCCCGCTCGCTGCGAGCAGCCCCTCTCCACTCTCCCCCGCGCCCTTGACACGCGCACACTCGCCCAGTGCACCGGCCAGCGCCGTTGCCGAGCCCGATAGAGCATGTAACGCGTTGCGGTATGCCTTGGCGCACGCAAGGAGCTGCTCGTACGCCGCGACGGATTCGCGGAGCTGCGAGGTGGGGGAGAAAGTCCGGTCAGCACGCCGTCCCTGGTCCCGAGAGCTTCGGCCAGGGTGCGCCGGTATCGTACGGAGAGCAGAAGCTGGAGCAAGACGCACGTCTGCCCTTGTGACGACGACTCTCGGTCCGCCAACTTCGCCAAAGTCCAGCTGGCTAGCCCGCGTCGACGCCGCGCTCAAGGTCGGAGAGAGCTGCGGATCCTTGTAGCTGCTCGGAGGGTGGTTCGCGCCACGGAACGAGCGGATCGAAGGAGCCATGCGAGTCGGGACACGACGGGGCCGACGGGTGGAGCGGATGGAGGCTCGCCTGGCGAGTGGGCGGTGCGGGAGCGAAGCAGACAGCAGCGACACGTCCCTAGAGCTCTGTGCAGCACAGTTGAGCTCGGCGCGAGGCAACAGAGAGAGGTTGACGCGTAGATCGGCACGAGAGGAGCGTGTCTTTCAGCGAGCGGGGGAAGGTGAAATCGCCAGCACCCCGTGAAATGCACTGTCCGGATGGTCATAAGCCAGCAGGCGTCGCAACAAGGCTGTACAAGAGCCCAGCCCCCCTGACGGCCACGAGATGACTCTCTCGTCTGCGTTTGAGGATGCGGAATGCGATTCGAGGCGTTGCAGGGATATACGGGGCACTCGTGGACTGACGAACAACAGACGGATGGAGACCATGGGGACAGCAAGGACAAGGCAGCACCGAAGGAGCCTCACCACTCCGTCGACTCCTTGACGCCCGCCGTGCCGAGCTTGCCGGCGCGGTACTGCTTGCCGTCGAGCCACGGCCACAGCTCGGAGCGCTTGAGCTCGTACGTGCGGATCTCGGCCTCGTGCTCGAGCGTGAGCGAGATTTCGTCGAGGCCGTTGACGAGGCAGTGTTTCCGGAACGCGTCGACCTCGAACGGGAACTCCTCGCCGTTGTCACGGCGCACAACCTGCTTCGGGAGGTCAACCGCGAGCTCCTTGCCGGCCTTGGCGTCCTCCATGAGGACGGCAATCTGCTCTTCAGGAAGGACGACGGGGAGCGAGCCGTTCTTGTACATGTTGTTGTTGAAGCTGGAAAGTTGCGGAAAAGGTCAGCGGCGAGAACGGTGTCCGCAAGCATCGCAGAATCACATGTCGGCAAAAGTGGACGCAATGACGGCGCGGATACCGAAGTCGAGGAGAGCCCACGGCGCGTGCTCGCGCGACGAGCCGCAGCCGAAGTTGCCGCCCGAGACGACGAGGATCTGGCTGTTGCGGTAGCCGGGCTGGTTGAGGATGAACTCAGGCTTCTCCGAGCCGTCGTCGTTGTAGCGGAGCGAGGCGAAGAGCGAGACGCCGAGACCGGTGCGCTTGATCGTCTTGAGGAAGCGTGCCGGGATGATGAGGTCGGTGTCGACGTTGGCGCGCTCGAGAGGCGCGGCGGTGCCCTTGACGACCTCGAACTTGGGCATGCCAACGGACGCCTGCGTGATGGGCGCGGCAATCTCCGGAGCAGCGGCCGACTCGACGACACCGTCGTCCGCCGCGTCGGGCGACTGCTTGGTCGAGACGACGGGGTCCTCCGGAGCAATCTCGACTGCCGGCACGGGCGCAGCCGGGCGGTCCTCCTGCTGGTACTTGCGCGCGTCGGCGAGGTGACCGGCGATGGCGGCAGCGGCGGCCATGGCGGGCGACATGAGGTGAGTGCGACCACCCGGACCCTGGCGACCCTCGAAGTTGCGGTTCGAGGTCGAGGCGCAGCGCTGTCCGGGCGTGAGCATGTCGGGGTTCATGCCGAGGCACATCGAGCAGCCGGCCTCGCGCCAGTCGAAGCCAGCCTCGGTGAGGATGCGGTCGAGACCCTCCTGCTCGGCCTGCTCCTTGACAAGACCCGAGCCGGGGACGACCATGGCGTAGACGCCCTCTGCGACCTTGCGGCCGCGAGCGATCGCCGCGGCGGCGCGCAGGTCCTCGATGCGCGAGTTGGTGCAGGAGCCGATGAACACGTTGGTGATCTTGATGTCCTGGATCTTCTGGTTCGGCTCGAGCCCCATGTAGGTCAGGGCGCGCTGGATCTTGGCCTTGGCCGCCTCCGTCGGCGCCTTCTCCGGGTCGGGCACGCTGCCCGTGATGCTGACCGTGTCCTCGGGCGAGGTGCCCCAGGTGACGGTGGGCGGGATGTCGGCCGCGTTGATGAGGACAGTCGAGTCGAAGTGCGCGCCCGGGTCCGTCTTGAGCGACTTCCAGAACTCGACCGCCTTCTCCCACTCGGCGCCCTTGGGCGCGAGCGGGCGACCCTTCATGTAGTCGAACGTGATCTGGTCCGGCGCAAACATGCCCGCGCGCGCACCGCCCTCGATCGACATGTTGGCCATCGACATGCGCGCCTCCATGGACATCTTCTCGACCGCGGTGCCGCAGAACTCGATGACCGAGCCCGTACCGCCCGCCGTGCCAATCACGCCGATAACATGAAGCATGACATCCTTCGACGTGACGCCGGGAGCGAGGTCGCCGTCGATCTGGACGCGCATGTTCTTCGACTTGCTCTGAAGGATGGTCTGGGTCGCAAGGACGTGCTCGACCTCCGACGTGCCGATACCGAACGCGAGCGCGCCGAAGGCACCGTGAGTCGAGGTGTGCGAGTCACCGCAGACAACGGTCGTGCCAGGAAGGGTGAAGCCCTGCTCAGGGCCGATGACCTGCGTGTTGACGGTGTCAGCGCTGAGCAGATTACGTGCGGACTCGTAGATGCTCACGTGGACAATACCCTGGCGACGGTCAGTCATACCGAAGAACGAGACGCCGAACTTCTTGACGTTTTCTTCGAGCGTCATGACCTGAATACGCGAGTCGGCCCTACGAACAGCCGAGGTCAGCCTCTCTGCAGTTGCTTCAGACTTCGAGCAGCGCACTCCTGGATGAACGAGGCAGAGTTCTTGAATTGCTTGCGGCTCGAAGTGGGGCTGCGGGACAGGCAGGAGTCAGCCAAGCGTCTTCAAACGAGCGACGCGACTGGACGCACACGTTGTGGTCAACGGTGGCAAGGGTGCCATCGAGACGGCGGACCTTGCGGCCCGCCTTGGCGAGACCCTCGAAAGCTTGAGGCGAGGTAACCTCGTGGACAATGTGGCCTGCAACAGCGCGGAATGTCAGTGCCGCATCGGCGAGCAGGAGTGGCGCAGTACACACGGTCGATGTAAAGGATAGCGGTACCGTCTTCCGACATGCGGACGACGTGGTTGTCGAAGACCTAGAGGAGCAGCGGACATCAACACTCGCAACAGGCAGGCGGGGGCGAGTGATCGGGTAGCGCACCTTGTCGTAGAGAGTCCTGGGGCCGGCCTGCAATGGCGGAGCACAAGCAAGTCAGCGTATCGCTCTTCTGCAGCGCATCTTTCCATGCTGCTTCCGCCGCCGCTAAATCCGTCACACGATGCCCGCCGGCGGACCTGGACGCCCGCGCTAAGCCGCCTCGTCCAATGCTGTGAGCACACATGGGCCAGCCAAGCGCTTGCGTAGTGCGGCCAGAAGGAGGCGGCGAGATATGCCGGGTCGGCGGCGAGGCGAAGTAGCGGCGGGAACTTGTGCGGCTGTTCTTGAGGGTGCAGACGAGCGCTGCCCAAGGTCGACAGGACTAACGCACCATCTTGACAGCCGTTCAGGAGCAATGCAGAGGGGTGAAGAGCGAGAAGAGGCAGAGGCCAGAATCCCCGTCGTTCGGCTCGTAACGCCCACCGGCCATTGGCCGATCATCGTTCGGCACGGGTTGACTCCGCGTAAAGCGCATCAAGGCCGACGGCGTCCTCCGCCCGCTACCTCCGGCCTTCTCTCTCGCTCGACGCTCGTCGCTCGGCACCGCTTTTCATGCAGCTTCGGCTAGCATGGCGTCTACAGCCGCCGCAAAGTCCCTGCCGACCCACTCCGGCTTGTGCTCGAGCTTGTCCTCGTCACCCGGGCGATACTTGCCCGTCTGCACGAGGAATCGGCGGAAACCCAAGGCTGCTACAGCCGATCCAACATCCTGATTCGCATCGTCGCCAATCTGTAGAACAGCGTTGGTCAGTACCGGATCAGCGCCGCTTCCTAGAGGGGCGCACCATGCCGATCTCATCGTTGCTCAAATCGTGCGACGCGAGAGAGTCGAGAGCGAGCTGGAAAAAGGCCTTTGACGGTTTGCCGACTGCGCATATAGCTCAGAGTGAGCGTGAAGGAGAAGGCGGAGTCGGGCTGGGACGGACGAACCGATCTCAGCCTGACAGCCGGCGGCTTCCTCGAGCGCTGTGATGAACGGGCCTGCACGAGAATCGCGATGAGTCGTGGGCCTGCACAATGCGTGAGAGTGCACTTGCCAGGTCCCATGCTGAGTTTTCCGTCCTTATCGCCAATGACACGCGCCTTATGTGTCACGATGAGCGGAACCTCGCCCTTTGTGCCCTCACCCTCTTCACCAGCAAGCAACCTGAACGCTTCGTTGAGTTTGCTATACTCGAACGCGGTCGGTGCAAGACCGACGACAACACTGTCGAACGGAGGTGAGGATGCGGGAAAGTCGGATCGCGCAGAGGAGCTCAGAAGGCATAGCGGCCTGCGAGCCCGTACCTCAGCATGACCAACGGAGAACCTCACGGCGAAGTAGCTGCGCACCTCAGGGTACGCTTGGCCACGAGGTCGCGAACGGCTGAAAGTGACGTGAACAGCTGCCATTCAAATTAGCTTGGAAAGCGAGAACAGTGCACATCGGCTGTCCGCGAAGCGCCTTTTCTGCAGCTCACCTCGTCTTCGCGAACGTCGAGCTGCATCCGCTCCATCTTACCGAGCAAAGAAGATCCTGCAAGCGTGTAGTGGTCAGAAGAGAGAGAGACTGGACCGAGAGAGCCACACGAACTCGACTCCTTGGACGTATTGCTCACAAAACGCAGCAGCACGCCAGCCTCCCGTAGCCTTCGCACTGCTCGAGCAGCGTCTCGCGTCGGCATATCTCCCACGTGGAGTGTGCCGCTCAGATCAATCAAGAGAGCGCGAAGCCTGATGAGAGCGCGAGACTCATTGTCAGTCGAGTATTGGGCGGCAGGACACGGAGACCACGCTACCGAGGCATTTTTAAGCAGCAAACAAACAGCGAAAGCAGCAAGAGCGAGCGAAGGTGCGAGGCAGAGGGATCCAGCCGACGAACGGGTCGACCTCGGGCAGAACACTGCGCGGCGTCGAGAGTGCGTACGAGACTGTGCAGGGGCTTGCAGTGCTCTGCTGGGCCGCGCAAAGATGCTCGTCGCGGCTCCCGCTGCTCGTCGCTCGGACTCCGGTCGCCTCGTCTCGGCTTCAGGGCTCTGCTCCACGCTTGCTCTGCTTCGTCTCGCTCTGCGCTCGCTCTGCTTCGTGTACTCCAGCTGAGCAGCTATGGGACCGCCTGGGCCCGCTGCGAGCGGCTCCCGCGCCCCTCGCGACCCGTCAAAGGCCTCCGCGGCTTCTCCGCCTGGCAAGCACTGCATCCCCGTCGAGTCGCCGCTCTCTGCGCCGTCCACCGTGCCGCCCAAGGAGTCGAACGTGCAGGCCCGCCCGCTCACTACGCCTCAGAGTCGCTCGGCGCCCATCTCGGACGAGGCCCTGCTCGAGAAGAAGCAGGCGCGCCGCAAGAAGCAGCGCGACCGCCAGAACGCCGTGCCCGAGGGCGACGAGGGCTTCAGGGGACGTACCATTGTCGCGTCGGGCTCGTCCGGACCGGCCGCCACCCGCGCTCCGGCCTCGTACAAGAAGACGAATCGTCCGAAGAAGGGGCGCACGAAGGGCCTCCCGAGCCAGAGCGCCACGTTCGACAGGGCGCAGCGCAAGGACAAGAAGGCTGAGAAGCCTGCTCCGGCGCCGTCCGAGGACTATGCCGCCGTCAAGCAGGGCGACCAGGTCGCCTTCACGCGCTCTCGCAGCGACGCGCTTAACTCAAGCATCGCCTCGGTCCTTGGCGCTGCGCCTCCAAGCGTGCTCGGCGCGAGACCTGCCGAGGTGCTCCAGCAGCACGACCGCGAGACGCGCACCAAACGCCAGAAGACGGCCGCCGACGAATTCCGCCGCCGGCTCATGTTGGATATGGACGTCGATGACGAGGGCGAGACGGCCAGAGGCGAGACGGCTGGAGGCGAGATGTTTGAACAGCCAACAGAAGAGGAGAAGGCGCAGCAGGCCGACGCTGAGTGGGTGGACGCGGACGACGACGACACGGACCTTCTCGTCGAATCTGCCCAGCCGGCCACTCCTCACTCCCCGCACGCGCACAAGACCGCTTACGCCCACGACACCGATACTTTGACCCTCGCCCAGTTCTCAACCCTCCCGGTTTTTCCGCCGTCTAAGCCGTTCACCTTTCCACAGCCGGCTCACAAAGTCGAGACGCCGAAGACCGCATTCCCCTTTTCCTTCGCCGTCGCCCCTCCGACGATGATCACGCCAGCTCTGACTCGCCCGCTCGCGCGCGAGGCTCTCGCTGAACCCGTTGCCCAGACGACGAGCCCAGCGGTCGCCCTCGCGCCGCAGCCGCTTCCGTCCCCGTCACCATCGGTTGCGCTCGTCGCGCCTGCGTCGACGAGTCCGAATGGCAAGATGGCCCTAAAAATCGAAGCGGTGACAGCTCAGCCGGCTTCGAACCCGTTCGCATCCTTGCCGAAGGCGCTCCCTCTCCCCGCCGGCAAGCAGCCGAAGCCCTCGCTCCGCTCGGCCGCCGGCGTCCTCGCGGGCAAGAAGCGCAAGTCGAAAAAGCTCAAGCGCCTGCCTCAGCTCTTCGACTTCTTCTCGGACGAGGAGAGCGACGACTGGGAGGACATCGCAAATGCCAAGATGCCGAAGCGGCCGCGGAACGGGCGCGCCGTTGACGGCAAGCTCGACGACGAGGGCACGAACGGCTACCGCGTCGAGGAGCAGGGCGGCACCGAGGACCGCCAGGAGCGCAACCGCGACGTCCTGCCCGAGAGCAGGGCGCATGCCGAGAAGCTCATGCCGCTCAGCTACCAGTCGGCGCTGCTCGAGCGCGCGAAGGAGGGCAATGTCGTGACCGTTATGCCAACCGGCAGCGGGAAGACCCTCGTCGCGGTGCGCTGTCGTCGAGCCGATGTTCTGCTTACCCGAAAATTGACGCCGCTTCGTCACAGGTTCTTCTCATCGAATGGATCCACTCGGTCGTGGAGGCGCAGCGCAACGCTTCAGGCGAGCCCAAGCGCATGCAGTTCTTCCTCACACAGTCGGTCCCGCTCGTTCACCAGCAGGCCAACATCCTCGCGCACAAGTACGTCTCGCCCGCCGCCGCACAGAGGTGTCGAACTCACAGTCTCCTGGCGCACAGCACATCACTTAGGGTCGGCAAGCTCTTCGGTGCGCTCGGCGTCAACCTCTGCAGCACGAGCGAGTGGAAGTTCAACTTCGAGAACTATGAGTGCGGCAAGTCCACCTCCGTCAGGAGCTGCGCTGACAACGTTCTGCGCATTATAGCTGCCTCGTCGTCACGGCTCAGCTCATCCTCGACTCGCTCGCTCACGGCTTCCTCAAGATGGATCAGATTGCCCTTCTCGTATTTGACGAGGCGCACCATGCCAAGTCGAATCAGTGCGCCTCTCGCCACATGTCATTTGAGCTCAAAGCTGACGTCTTGTGATGCGTAGCCCCTTCGCAAGCATCCTCCGCGACTTCTACCACCGCGGTCCGGCTCACAAGCGCCCGCGCATCTTGGGCCTCACGGCTTCGCCGCTCGAAGGCAGCGAGGACATGGACGAGGCGCGCAAGCTCGAGCGTCTCTTTGATGCCAAGTGAGCAGAGCGTCCTGCGTCCATTCCGAATCGTTGGTGACCTCGACTTTGCAGACTCGTCACGGCCCCGCCGGAGACGCAGGCGGAGCTGCGTGCCATGGTCGCCAAGCCGACGCTCCTGCAGGTCGAGTACAGCAAAGCGCCGCAATACGACCGGACCGAGTTGCTGGTCTCGGTCGTTTCCAAGGTCGTCGTTCAGGACGACACCTTCAAGCGTCATCTCGTCGGTGCCGAGACTGCGTGCGTGCGCTTGCTTCCTCGACACCTTGCGCGATGCTTACAGTCTCGTGGTGCTCAGACTCGTCGATTATGGGCCCGATGCGTCCGACCTCGTCTGGCACCTCGCCCTCGAGCGTTACAAGCACAAGTTCCTTCCCGTCATCGCTTCGCCGTCCGCTTCCGATGACGACTCGGCCGACGAAGTTGAGCGCGAGCTCCTCGGCATGCGCATGGATGTCGAAGGAGTCGGCGAGAACGAGAAGCGCCAGTCGCACATCGAGCGGAGGAAGGAAGAGAACAAGCAGGAGAAGGCGCGCATGAAGCGCGAGCTTGAGCAGAAGATGATGGACGAGCTCAACCTCGAGCTTCCCGACTGGCTCAAGTGCGTGCTCCGCGTCGGCCGCAACGTCGATGTAGAGGGACTGACGGGCCATCACACAGGGCTGTCGAAGAGCACAAGGTATCGCTTGAGTACGAGCGCCTCTCGCCCAAGCTGCAGAAGCTGCTCGATATCCTCAAGGCGTGCAAGATCGGAGCCAATGACTTCTGTGGCATCGTCTTCGTGGTGAGTCCGCCCGCGCGCACTGTGCGTGCGGGACACTGACGCACGGATTTGATAACCGTAGAACCGCCGTCTCGACGCACTGCTCATCGCCCAGATCATCAAGGAGTTCGTCAAGCTTGACGCTGACCTCGCCTGGATCCGCGTCGACTGCGTGACGGGGCACGGCACGGGCGCCAACAACTCGCTGTAGGTCACTTCGTTCTTCCATCCGAGCTGCGCCCTGACAAAGCCACCCTCTCAGCGGTCCGCGCATGGCATGGCACGAGCAAGCTTCCGTCCTGACCGGGTTCGGCGAGGGAGACACGAATCTTCTCATCGCCACGAGCGTCGTCGAGGAGGGTCTCGATGTCCAGGTGCGTGCGCCACGCATGCGGCCGAGACGAGCGTCACTGACTGTCCCTACCAAACAGCCGTGCAATTTCGTCGTGCGCTTCGACCTGTACGACACGCACGTGTCGTTCATCCAGTCTCGCGGCCGTGCGAGGGCTGCGGGAAGCCACTACCTGCTCTTCATCGAGAAGGGCAATCTCGAGCAGAAGAAGAAGCTCCTCCGTATCGCACGCCTCGATCAGGGCATGTTCGACCTCCTCAATCGCGATGACGATGAGGCGGAACTTGACGATGAGACGGACTTCTTCGGCCGCGCCGAGGAGAAGAGCATCGTCCTCGAGGAGCCATCGACAGGTGCTGTTCTCACCCCGCACTTCTCGCTCAGCCTTCTTCAGCGCTAGTGGGTGAAAGATTGCGTGCCACTCTGGCGCGTCCGCCCGCTGAATCTACTCTCGGCAGCACGTCGTCGCTCCCCAAGGCCGACGAGTTCAGCGTCTCGCGTCCGCAGTACGAGATTAACGACTACGGTCGCAACGAATTCGGCGCCCGCTCGCTCTCGTGCACAATCACCCTGCCGAGCTCGTCAAAGGTTCGCGTCGTCACCGGCCCGCTTTGCGAGAGTGCGAAGCTCGCCAAGCGGCAGGCGGCGTACACAGCGTGCAAGGTCCTCCGCGCCGTGGACTGCCTCGACGAGCACTTCCTACCGCCTCGCACGCTCCCGCCTGACGAGATTGTCGACGTCGTGACGGGCGCCGCCATCGGGTCGAAGAAGCGCCAGGTCGAGTACGAGCGCAAGGTGCCCGACTGCTTCGTGCCAAACAGCCCGTTCGACTGCGAGACCACCTGCTTCGCCACGCTCTTGCACTACTCGGGCGACAAGGGCGAGACGACCTTCAGGGGCCAGCTCTACCGCCCGATCGTCCTCCTCACACGCAACCCGCTTCCCAGCATCCCGCCCATGACGATGTTTGTTCTCGGCGAAGCCCTCGAGATGCATGCGACCGCTATCGGCGCCATCCAGGTCGGCGACGAGGAGCGCAAGATCCTCACGGGCTACTCGCTTCAGCTTTGGCAGGCCGTCCTTAACAAGATCCTACGCGTCGCTCGCGTCGAGGTCGACGGCAAAGAGGGAATGCAGGAGCTCGACCTCATTTACTTCGTCGCGCTGCTCAAGGACAATGTCGAGTTCAAGGAGAACGGCATCGAGATTAGCGACCTCGATTGGTCCAGCATGAAGCATGCAGCCCGCGTCAAGGAGGAACGCGTCGACTGGCGCGACCTCTCCAAGCTCGAGGACTCGGTCGTCGTTGATCTCGCCAAAAACCAGTGCCGGTACAACTTTGAGGGCGTCCACGACGACCTGCACCCTTTCGACAAGCTTCCGCCTGGCCGCCAGAGCGACGCCGGCTTCGACACGCTGATGGAGTGCGGTCCCTCTCGCGAAGCCTCTCAACGAGTGTCACTGATCACACCGCCCATTAGCTACTACCTCTCTTTCTCAGACAACTTCGTGAGCTCCTCCGCTACTTCCGTTTAAGAAGGCTGACTAGAACGGTAAACGTGCAGTTCCACGCGGTCAACGTCGTCAAGGAGCAGCCTCTTCTCGAGATCAGCCGAGTGCGTCGTTTCAGAAGCGTTCGTCAGCAATAGCTGACAGCTCGCGAGCTCAGATGCCAAAGACGACGACGCACTTGACCCGCACGCCGCGCAACGATGTCGCCCCGACTGCGAAGAAGCTCACAAACGTGAGCTCGTGACTGTGCTTCCTAGTTACGGTGCTGTGTGCTGACGAATGCGATCCTGCAGAAACTCAAACGCTTTGCCATCCCGCAGACCTGCCTCAAGCACTTCCTCCCAGCCTCGATCTTCCGCAGTGCGTGCTGAAGCCCAGCTGGATAGCTATAGCAGACTCACCCTCGTCGTCTTTGCACAGCCGCCTACATGCTCCCGTCCATCATGAGCGACCTCGAACAGCGCTGCCTAATCGTTGAGCTGAACGAGCGGATCTTCGGCGGTAAGCTTGACGAGGAGCACGTCCGCACGGCGCTCATGACCCCGTCGGCGAGTGTCGGCCTCGACTACAACCGGTGCGTTAGAACAGAAAAGCGCCTCGAGTCGCCGCTGAGACCTGTATTCCGTCTCCCCAGCCTCGAACTCCTTGGAGACGCCTTCCTCAAGTACATGTCCAGCACGTACTGCTACGTCTCCCATGAGCGGACGACGCACGAGGGAATCCTGCACAGGGCGCGTCTCGAGCAGATCAACAACCACCGGTCCGCTTCAATCGACCTGTTCGCTCCAGTCCTTGTGCTAACCTCGGTTCCTCGCAGCCTTTACGAAGCGGTGAGCTTCATGAAGACTTTCTAGGGCCGGCATCGGCTGACACCGTCTGGACTTGCTAGGGCAAGGCTTGCAATGTGCCGTCCTACCTCGTGTCACGACCGTTCACGTCGCGGCAGTTCCTCCCGCCCAACTTCACGCAGCTCAGCCCGGGCCCGGCCCCTCCGTCTTCGGCCGTCATCGGTGACAAGACGATCGCCGATGCTGTTGAAGCGCTTCTCGGTGCGGCAATCGAGACGGGCTTTGCGCACGGCGGACTCAACAAGGCGTTCGATTTCGCGCTCGAGGCGGCGAAGTCACTGGGGCTCGAGCTCGGCAACATCAATGTCTGGGACGATTTTGCGCGCTTGTACGGGGCGCCGGGGAACGCGAGCCCCATCGAGGGCGACCTCGTCGAGGTCGAGAAGGCGCTCGGCTACTCCTTCAAGCACGCGGAGCTCGTCGTCGAGGCGTTCACGCACCCGTCAAAGCTCGACGCTGTCTCTTTCGAGCGTTGCGAGTGGCTCGGCGACTCGGTCCTTGACTTCCACGTTGTCAAGTACTGCTGGGCGCGTTGGGGCGGCGAGTTGTCCGCGGGACACCTCACGGAGGTGCGTCTCCTTCGCCTTGTCTTTCCCATTCCCCTGCTCACAGATTCGCCAGAACAGCTCAAGGGCGGCTGCGTATCGAACGAGACCCTCGCCGCGCTTGCGATCGAGCTCAAACTCGACCGGTTCCTCATCCACGAGCACGACGGACTCGCTATCAACATGCGCCTGTACCGCGAGCGCATCGAGCAGGCGCGCGAAAGGGAGTACAAGGAGGCCGCGCAGGAGCAACGCCAGCTTGGGCCCTACTGGCTCACGCTCGATCCGCCCAAGGCCGTCGCCGACATCATCGAGTCGCTCTTCGGCGCGCTCTATCTCGACAGCTGTTTCGATCCGGCCGCCGCGCAGCAGGCTTTCGATCACATGCTCGTCCCGTTCTACGCCAAGTGGATCTCGCCGACGAGCCTAAAGGTCGACGCGATCCGCGTTCTGCTCGAGCACGCGCAGTCGAGTGGGTGCGAGGAGGTTTCGCACGTCTCGTCGACGCTCGAGCCGCGCATGGATAACAAGACAGGCGAGCTTATCCAGCGCCTCACGAGGTGCTCAGTCGTCGCGCACAACATGGTCATCGGCAGCGTCGAGGCAGGCAACGCCAAGACGGCAAAGCGTCTTGCGAGCGCCGAGGCGCTCAACTACCTCAACCAGAGTAAGGACGCACTCGAACGTGTCTCCCCTCGACAACACTGACCAGCTGTTGACTTTTACAGACCCCGGCTTCTTCCCGCACGTCTGCGACTGCTCGAGCCGGCGCGAGATTGCTCGCGAGATCGCGCTCGAGGAGCAGGAGCGCCTTCGCGCAGAAGGTCTGCTCTCCGAAGTCGATTCGGACGAGGAGGAGCTGGGACCGCTCGAGGAGGGCAGAAGCGACGAAGCGGCCGGCGACGTTCAGATGGCCGACAACGACGAGGCGAACGGTGACATCGTCGCGGAGGGGTGAGTGAGGAAACGGTCTTTGCATCTAGTGGGAGAACGCTTGTAGCATAGCTTGCACTCGGTGGTACACACATTCAATTCGCCTCAGACGCCACGACCGCAACATATCCTTCCCTCCCGTCACGCAACAGCATCAAGTGCGTCTCCTGCTCTTTCTCGTGCACTTCTTGCTCGCTCCGTGTCCTGCTTCTCTGCTGCAGATCGGCTCGCTGCCTTTTCGCCGCTCTGTTCCAACTGCCTCCCGTCCGTCTGCCGCTCGGCCCTCTTCCGAGCTTTGTCGTCAGTCGCCTGACCCGCTCGTCCGCTTGGCGCAATTCCGATGAACCATCAACCGCAAGACGCGGAGGGTGCGACAAAGGCTGCTGTGCGCCGCGTGCCAGTCCCAGCGCCGCTTCCTCCGCTGCCGGCCGCAATCGGGGGCAGCGGCTCGCTCTTCTCTTCCTCGACTGCGCCCGATGGACAGCCGTCTGCGCTGAGTGTGCAGCTGAGAAGGCTCCTCGAAGAATCGCCGGCGCGTCACCCCCCGCAGCCCGCTCAGGCCACACCGCCGGCACCTCGTCGCTCGACCGCCGAACCCAACCCGCGACCTCGCCCTCGTCTTCTTGCATCTCCCGCAGCTCCTCTGCCGTCCCAGCAGGCTCAGGCGCGAATGCAGGTGCCGTACGACCCCTTCGCAGGAGAGAGCTTGGCCAGCGGCGTCGACCCTCCGTCGGGCTGGATTCCGTTCGTCGCCCCACCGCGCGGCTCCACCTTCTTCGTCGGTCGCGGGCAGGTGCAACAGCGCCAGGTACCGTACCTAGGCGCCTCGAGACCCTTGCCGAGCCAGGACGAGCAGATCTCGTTCATGCCGCCGCGAAACCTGCCCGCTCAGCCCGCGCCTCGTCCGGCGCACATCCCGCTCACGGCGCCGCCTCTCGCCTCGCTGTCGCGCTCGCCGCCTCGTCAGACATACGAGCTGCCCGATCCGCCACCTGCGACCAACTCCCGGCTGCCTCTTCCCACGTCATCCTCAATCCTCGTGCACTCCGGCTTCTGGGACCTCCTTGCCGCGACTGGATCGCGCTTTTACAGCCCGACAAAGATTGCGATGGGCGTAGCGAACGGGCCGGCGACGCCGTTCAGCCCGCTTTCTGCTGCGGGTAACGCGTCGGATCCGTTTGCGAAGGCGATGGGTGCAGCAGCGATGGGCGCGAGATCGGCGCCGGTGCCTCGCCAGGACGATCTGCGTTCCAGGCAAATGAAGCGCATCAGCGTCGACATGGTCGGAAAGCCGATCCGGTTTGCGTGCGTGGCGACTCTTCCACGTCTCGCTTCTCGCCGTCCAAATGCAACTGCTCACGCACTGGGATACAGACACCTTGTCCACGCCTCTGACGCGGATGAAGCTCAAGCGCTCCTGACGCGGTGGCAGCGAGACGGGCAGGGCAAGGTTGGCGGTGCGTTGGCTCCGCATGAGCGTTGTTGCGTAGACTGACTGGCCTTTTCTTCTGCAGAGCCAACCTGGGCAAACCCGATCAAGGAGGCCGTCCGGGCCACACAACGGGCCACCGGTGTCGCCGAGGCCCAATTCGCACGCGACAGAATCGTCGAGGGTGCCGTGCCTCTCCGCGTTGTCAACGGCCTCCCAGATTCGGTCATCAACGGATCACCGACAACCGAATGCGCCAGAAGCACCATGGACCCTGACGTGAGCTTCGACACTGGCGTCGCCGTCGAGGACGACGGAGGCGCTGCAGACTTCGCCAGCCCGCTCGTGCCGCCGCAGTCCTCGTTCCTCTCGCGCAACAACTCGGCAGAGTCTGTCGTGATCGCGCCATCGCCGTCGCGTAGCACGAAGCAGGTGCAGTCGTTCGCGAAAGGCGGCACGACACGCTTCTCGCCTACCGCGAGCGCGCGACCCGGTGCGCCCGTCTCTTTCGACCGCTTCCCAAGTTCGCCGCTCGCCTCGCCTACCCTCGACGACCAATTCGAAGACCCGCTCTCTCTTCCCTCGTTCGTTCCGTCGCTTGCGACTATTGAACGCGCCGTAGCGGCGAAGGTCTTCCTCGAAACTCGCTACCACGCCGTCCTCAAGCAGCGTCGCCCGCGCGAGACGCGCAAGGCGCTTCTCGAGAAGGAGCTTGCGCGCCTCAACCTGTGTGACAAAGAGCGCATGCGGGTGCGCGACGCGTGGGTTCTGTCAGAAAGCGAGTACCTGCGCGACACGCGAAAGAGGATCACGACGTCGAGCTTCGTCAAGCTGAAGGTACGTCTCTGTCCCATTTGCCCGGCTTGTCACTCGCTCACATAGCGTATGGTAGACGATTGGGCATGGCGCTTTTGGCGTAGTCAGTCTCGTACGTGAGAAAGGCTCGGGCGAGTAAGTTGTGCGCGCTTTGGCCTTCTCAAGTCGACTTTGCTGACGCTTTCCTCCTCGCAGGGTATACGCCATGAAGCAGATTCGCAAGGCCGACATGCTCAAGAAAGGCAAGTACCTGCACGCTCAGCTGAGAGGCCTGCCGGAGTCGTGCTACCTCTTTCTCGTTCACATTCTGACTCGTTGTACTCGCAGGGCAAGAGGGCCATATCCGCGCCGAGCGCGACCTCCTTGCCACTGCATCGACGAGCACACGCTGGACGGTCAAGCTCGCATACTCGTTCCAGGACGCGGACCATCTCTACCTCGTCATGCAGTTCATGTCCGGGGGTGACCTGCTCACGCGTCTGATCGAGGAGGATACGTTCTCGGAGGCGGCAGCACGCTTCTACGTCGCCGAGATGATCCTCAGCTTGCGCGAAGTGCATCAGACGCTCGGGGCCATCCACCGTGACGTGCGTTTGGCGACCTTCGCGTCTTACGAGACCTTTCCCCTCCACTGAACTTTCGCGCTCGCAGATCAAGCCCGACAACTGGCTCATCGATTCGAACGGCCATCTCGCCATCTCGGACTTCGGCCTCGCAACCGACCTGCAGTTCTCGCACGATGGCGCCTACTACGAGCAGCATCGCCGCGAGCTCCTCTACAAGCACGGCATCGACCTCGAAGATGCGAGCGGGCGCGTGCCCGAAGGGCGTCGCAGCTTTGACCCGCCGGGGCCCGAGCGCGACGACGAGAAGAGTGCGAGCGTGCTCACTTGGCGGGACATGAGCCGTCGCAAGCAGGCGTTCTCGGTCGTCGGCACGACCAACTACATGTCTCCCGAGGTCCTCCGGGGTCGTGGCTACGGCGTCGCGAGCGATTGGTGGTCGTGCGTTTGGCTGGCCCCGTCTTACTGCGCTCGACTGACTGTCGCTATCTGCTCGCAGCGTCGGCGTCATCATGTTCGAATGCTTGTACGGCTACCCGCCTTTCGTCACAAAGTCGCGCCAAGAGACGCGGAACAAGGTGTGCCATGGTCCTGATTAATGCACGCAACAAGCGCTGAAGAGCCGCGTTGCCAGATCCTGAGCTGGCGGCGCAACCTTCGCTTCCCGAGCAAGCCTCGCGTTTCGCGCGAGGCGCAGGATCTCATCATGCGCCTCATCTGCGAGCCTGAGGACCGACTCGGCTCGGGCGCCACTGGCGGCGGCGCTCGCCCAAATTCGATGATCCAGCAGCGCCGGTCGGGTTTCCTTTCGGTCACTTCAGGTCCTGTCGGGGGCGGTATCGCCAATGACGGCGCAGAAGAGCTGATGAGTCACCCGTGGTTCCGCGGGCTCGACTGGTCGACGCTGCATCAGCAGAAGCCGCCCTTCGTTCCCGAGCTGAGCGACCCGGCCGACTGCCGCTACTTCGACGACGGCATCGAGCCCGAGCCGCTCCCTGCGCCCGAGATCGCACCGGGCGTCCCTGCGCCCGACACGACGCGCGACCCGCTTCTCAAGCACCCGGAGCAGGGCGCCGATCTGTTGAAGCTGCGCAAGGAGCTCGCTTTCGCCGGATGGACGTTCAAGCAGCCCAAGCGCCAGGTGTACGACCTCAAGCGCGGGCTCGACCCCGAGCTGTTCGGCAAGGCCGACGCCAAGGGGACGTACCGCGGCAGGTCGACGCTGCGCCCGACAGGAGTGGGGTCCTCCTTCATCCGCTCGCTTTCCGTGTAGACGTTGCCCTGCCGTCGCCTTGTACCACTCCTCCTTGCCCCATAGACACTGTTGCTCCGCACTCGCACTGCACCAAATCTCCGTATGAAGCCTTGCATTGCAGGGCGCTCAGACTGAGAGATCGAAGATACGGACCGTCTGATCCTCTGAGCCACTCGCTAGCCGCAGCGACAACGGCGACGGGCGCTTCGAGCTGAACGAGAGGGTCGTGACGGCGAGCACGTGCGCAACACTGCGAGCTGGAGCGTCAGCGGTATTCTGCGCGCACGGAAAGAGAGCACACGCACTCAGAGCCCAGCACGGTGTGCGGCGTCCAGGTGGCCAAGTCTTGCGGCGGCGAGGTGAATAGCCGGATCTCGCCATTCTCGAGCCCAACCGCAAGTACGTGCAGTCTACACCACGCTGAGCGTGAGCGAAGTAGGGAACAATGAAGCGGAGTGTACGCACTGCTTGGCGTCGACGTAGGCGGACGCGACGGAAGTTGCAGCCTCGTCGAATTTGAGTGTCGCCGCTGGCGCCCAGGCCTCCTCGTTCCGCGTCCAGACCTTGACCTGTGGCGATAGCGATCGTTAGTACGACGAGCGGGGCCGAGCGCGAAGAGCTAGACAAACGGTCTTGTCCCTCGAAGCGGTCGCGAAGAAGCTCGCATCTTGACCCCATGCTGCGTCCCAGATGATGCGCGCGTGCGACTTGGCGTGCGAAACGGGGCGATAGAAGCCTGTCGCATCTTTCGTGAGCTCCGGAAGAAGCGCTAGGGAAGCGAAAGATGGCGCACCCTCACCGCCTGCCTCGTCCCGCTCGTACAGTCGCCACGTCCGATCCCTGCTGACGCTCAGCAGCCACTTATCTGCCTCGAAGCCTGCACCGGCAGGGCTAAACGCCAGCTTGGTGATCGTGAGCGCATGACCCTCGAGCACGGCGCCGACGGGTTGCCACGTCTGCGTGCTGTAGAGGCGGATGACGGCTTGCTCGGCTGCGGTCGCTTTGCAGGCGGAGGCGATGAGAGGATACGAATGCGCTGCAGCGACGGAGACGAGCTCGAAGGCGTGGCCGTAGAGCTTCTCGACCTGCGAGGGGGCAAGGCAACGGGTGAGCGGATGCCCAGACGGGCCCGCCGAAAGTTCAAAGGTAGCGCGCCTCAGGCCATAACAGCGAGCCAAGCAGCTGCTCCTCTAGAGGCGGTTTGCTCGAGACGGTGAAGTTGGTCGGAAGGACCGCATCGAACGGGTCGTTCGAAGCGGGAGCGATGTTGTCGGCTTCGGCAGGTGCTGCGAAGAGGGTCAGGTTCAATCAAACGCCCGCTACGTCGACTAGGAAAGCGCGACGTACATGCAATCGCACGGTTCGACAGGCCCAACGGCGGAACATTCGCTGCCATCGGTCGTGACTCCTGCGCGGCCGCCCGCCCGACTTAGCGCCTGAACTTCATAGTAGTCTAAAGAACCCGGAACGCACCTCGTCGCCCGCCTCGACCCCGCTCAACCGCTTGAGCATCTGTACCCACAGCTTTGGCGCGTCAAACACGCGCACGATCTTCTCGTCCGCGCCGCTGACGAACTGCAGCCGTTTGTCCGAAGTAAAGGCGACCGACGCGAGCGGGTAGCCGTGGATCTGCGGGCGGCCGAGTTCTGCGGAGAGGGACGGTCAGGAGAAAGAAGGCGAGCAGCGAGGATTAGGGACGCACCGTGCCAGGTTTCGATCGACTTGCCCGTCTCGTCTCGTCGCCACGGGGCATGCAGCCGTGCAGACATATCGGCGCTGCAGCAGGAAGGAAGGGAAGGAAGTTTAGTCTCGGGTCGGCCGTCTGCGAGCCCTGCGCGCAGGAACAGGACCCGCACTCACCTCGCACTGAGGAGGTACTCGCCCTCTCCCTCCCACACGACCTGCCGCACCGCGCCCAGATGACCACTGACGGCGACCTGCGGCACCCACTCTCCGTCGGGCGCCTCGCGCCAGACGTGCCAGCTCCCGCCCCAGCCGCTCGCGAGCACGGTGCGCGCTCCGAGCCCCCACAGCGCGCCGAAGAAGCCGAGGTTGGTCGAGCTGGTGAACTCGCCAAAGCGGCGGGTCGAGGTCCAGACGGAGGCGTTTGAGGAGGAAGGCGGGGCGGAGGAGGCGGTGAGGGAAGATGACGGAAGGGCAGCACCGGAGGGCAGAGGCGTCCACAATATGAGAGAGCGGTCGGCAGAGGCAGAGAGGAGGCGGAGGGACGAGGTCGAGGAAGCAGAAGAAGAAGAAGAGGGGAGTGTCGGTGCCCAATTCAATCCCGTCACCCAGGCATCGTGTCCGAGCAGCACGGCCTCGCTCGCGCAGCTAAAGTCGCCATCACCCGCGACGGCAAAGTCGTGCGCCTTGACACGCAGCTCGCCGTCGTCCGCCGCGCTCGACGCCAGCGCCTCTTCGAACGCGTCCAGCGCGTCGAGCCCCGTGATTGCGGACGATTCTGGCGCGGACGCGGGAGTCGGAGCGGAAGGCGCGTTCGCCGTCGGTCGGCGCGAGATGCGCCACAGGCGGATGTAGTTGTCTTGCGAGCCGCTCGCGAGGAGGACCTCGCCAGGTGCGATATCATAGGCAGTCGAGGTCGACGCGCTCGCGTCGATGGTCGCGGAGGCCGGGACAGGCGTTGTGAAGGAGAGACATCGGACCCAGTCGGTGTGGCCTTCGAGCGAGAGCGACTTGCGGAACTGCGGAGGACACGAGGTGAGCGCGTGATGCAAGGCAATGGTGAAAGACCCGCTAACCTCGATGCCGCGTTCAGCGGAAAGACTCGTGTACAGCTGAATGCGCGTTTCGGTGCCGCCGACAGCAAGAACGTAGCCTGCCATCGCGGGAGTGAGTGGCCTCCTGCGTTGAGAAGGCTGCGCGAAACGCAACGTACTGGACGACGAGGGCAGGCACGTGATGGCGAGAAAGAGGGGGATCTTACCGTTCAATGCGACTGTTTGAAGGAGCTTGGCTGGGGAAGAGCGCAAGACGTATGAGCGGTTGCGTCGGAAGATGAGGCAGTCGAGACCCACTCTCGCCGCCGGTCGAAACCGTCCACACGCGCAAGGTCGCGTCCGAGCCGCCAGTGAACACCAAGTAGCGCTTTTCGCTGTTCACACCTTCGAGCTCGACAGCCTCGACTGCAGAGATCGAGCCGCTGTGACCGGTGAGAAGGGCGAGCGTGGTCCACTGCACCGCGCGAAAGGTCAACTCGTCGTCTGAGGCTTTTTCCAGCGGGACCACGGACCGGGCCGTCCTTCTCCCGCCATACTCGAACCTCGCCCTGTGCGTCTCCCGAGACAAAGCAGTCGCTCTGCGCCTCGCTCTGCACGAAGCGCAGCGCGGTGACATTGCCTCGATGTCCTGGCAGCGTCTGATGCACTCCCGCCGAGTGCTCATTCTGCAGACAGACTGATGAGCGAACGACTCGGCCCGGTAGAGCGGCGAGAGGGCGCACTGCGGATTTCCAGAGGGCGACAAAGTGTCCGCTCGCAAACGCGACGAGGCCGTCCTGGGGCCGGGCAGCCGAGGCGTGGTTCCGTGAGCATGCCGCAGCAGTGTAGAGCGCCTTGACTGCGCCTTCTGGCGCGGTGGGCGCGGCCATGGTCGTCGCGCAACCTTGGCTTCGCTCGACTCGGCTCTCGTCGCTGCTTCCGCCTCGTCCCGCCGCACGAGGGCCAAAGTGCAGCGATGAGTGCCGCACAGCCCCAGGCAAGGGCGCCTGCGCAGCGCAAACTCGCCAAGAAGGGCCTCTTTGCCAAAGACTGTCGGTCGCCGCATTCCTCATCAGTTCGTCCCGCTCGCACGCTCACCACCGCGCGTGCGCCCGCAGTGGCACCCATGATGTACGGCTTTGGCGACGACAACCCGGCGCCCGACTCGATTGCCGTCATGGAGGAGCTCGTCATCGAGCACATCACCGACATTGTCCGTCGTCTCCCTCCCTTCCCCCACCTGACTACACTCTGCTGACTCTCTTTCGGGACCCCGTGCACCAGTGTACCCAAGCGCACCGCATCTCGACCACGCGGGGCAAGATCAAGGTCGACGACTTCCGCTTCGCGCTGCGGCGCGACCCCAAGAAGCTCGCGCGCCTCGACGAGCTCCTCTTCATGCAGGAAGAGATTGCGCGCGCGCGCCGCGGGTTCGAAGACTCGTTCGACGCGTACGCCGACGAGGACGACATTGCCGCGGCCAAGGCCGACGCGGCCGCGGGCGTCGGGACGCTTTCGGGCCCGACGGGGCCGGGAGGAGCGCCGGGACTCGGTGTGGGAGCGGGCGCGGGTGCGGCGAAGAAGCCTGCGGCGGCGGGCGCGGGAGGGCTGCAGCTTTCCGGTGGTGGTGCCGGAGGCGCAGGCGCAGACGGGAGCAAGCCCAAAGCGAGCAAGGCCAAGGGCAAGCAGAAGGCGACCTGACTGCGCTTTCTCCGTTGTACAGTTTCTAGCGTTGTTTCTTACGTGCTCGTCTGTCACGTTTGTTGTAACCATACGCGCCCTGCATTTCCCCGTTCGCCCTTTTTGCCAGTCTCGCTCAAGAGACTCCGGAAAGACCTGCGATTCGATGCGGACGAGCTGCAGTCCTCTCATCGCCAGCTCTCGGGTGCCCGTCCTTGCGAGCGAGCTTGTGCAAGTCCCACGCCCTTTCGGAACGCAGCGCGCACTGCAAGGGGCCGTGCGAGGTCATCAGCTTGTGGGGCAGGCGCAGTGTCTGTCCTCGCGCACAGCTTCTCGCCGGCTTGTCTTTCAGCACGTGGAAGGTTGGTGGTGCATCAGGGAACCAGCGGAAGCACTTCTACAAGGAACACCGTGACGGGCTTGGAGCAAGCCAAACGAAGCACTGAGACTAGCCGAGTACCAGAAGTAGAGGCGTGCGACAAGCATGAGCACCCAAGCGCGTAGTGTACCGTTCCACTGAACAGCTGAAGTAGCAGGTCCGATTCTGGCGCGAGTAGCCTGCGCCACCGCGATGCGAGGGTGGGCAGACTGAGCAGGGACGAGGGGACGGCGGGCGCGGCGAGCAGCGCGAGGGAGCGAGTGCGCTGCTCGAGTGGGGAGCCGTGGAATGTGCTCGCACGTGCCAGTCGTCCTTGCTCGCGCGCACGGGCGAGCGGGGGCGAGGGAGGCGGAAGCGGACGAGAGCGCGCGAGCTCGAGGCGCAGCGAAGGGGCGGCGCAGGCGACGGCGGCTCCTCTTTCCCCTCGCCTTGCCCGTCCGTCGCAGGTGCGCCCAGCCCGTGCAACTGCCCAGAGCGTACTCGTAGCTGACAGCCCCGCCCGCCCGCTCGCCGCCCGCCCCCCGTCGATCCGCTGCCGCCACCCCTCGCTCCCTCAAACCTCGCATCCCTCGCCTGCGCCACCGCCTCGCCCCTCGTGCACACTTGCGACTCCAGCCACGATGGTCAGTCTCGCGTTGCTCCCATTCGCGCACGACTAGCGCACCCCGCGAGGCCGTGACGACGCGAGGCGGCGGAACCCTCCCGTCACGCGAGGGGAAGCTCGCCGGAGCACCTCGCCGCCGCGCCTCGACGCAGCGCTGGGACGGGCGCACAGAGGCGCAGAAACGCTGCACGGAGGATTTGGAGCACTGCAGGCGCACTCGGGACTTGCAGGGGGAGGTGCTGCCTGTCCGCGCCACCCGGCCTCACCAGCACGATCCACTCGTCTCTGAATCGACACGGCTGACCTCGTCTCGCTTCGTAATGCGCACAGTCTCTCGCCGTCGACCTCCTCAACCCGTCTGCTGAGAAGACCGCCAAGACCCACAAGCTCAAGAGGCTTGTGCAGTGCGTCCCCCCTCCTGCACCTGCGCCTGCGCCTCCACCCTCCGTACACGCTAGACTCACTCTGCCTTGCCCTGCGCGCCACAGGTCGCCCAACTCGTACTTCATGGACGTCAAGGTGCGTCACGCTTTTCGCTGGCGCTGGCGAGTCGGAACTACTGGACTGGTGCTGACCCTCGACCTCTCACAGTGCCCGGGCTGCTTCAACATCACGACCGTCTTCTCGCACGCTCAGACCGTTGTCCTCTGCGGCTCGTGCTCGACGGTCCTCTGCCAGCCGACCGGTGGCCGTGCTCGCCTCACCGAGGGTGCGTTCACCATCACGCTCCCGTCCTGACGACGCCGACTGACTCGACTCGTCACGCGAACAGGCTGCTCGTTCCGCCGGAAGCAGTAAACTCCGCTGTCTTTCTCTGGCGACAGGAATGTAGCAGTTTACCCGGTGATCATCCAACGCGGCGCGCATCTTAACCCACCCTCTCTCTCGCGAGCTCGCTCCCGGACCCGCTTCTCTGCTGGCCTCGCCGGGCGGCAGGCGCGGCTGCGCTTGCTTGATGCGCCGTAGAGAGTTGATTTGCGAAGGCGCTGCGCACGACGCGGACGTGTGCACATGCTTGCCGAAAGTGGGGAAGGGGCTCGAGAGGAGCGGAATCCAGGAAGGCGAGACGGTGCTTCGTTGCACGACTACGGAAGCGAAAAGAAGGGAGCGAGAGATGCACTGGATGTGGGGAACGCGGCACGTGAAAGTGCGACTCCAGCTTCGAGAGGACATGTGCCAGTCTGCCGGGCGTGCGCGAGGCCCGCCAGTCCACACGCGCAGGACGCGCACTCGTGTTCCCGCTGACACAGCAGAGCAGTGAAACTTACTGCGCACCCGCAGGACACGACAGCGGGAGAAAGAGTCCCGCTTCAGCGGCGAGTCCCGAGCAAGCACGCAGGCAGGCAAGCGGCATCTCGCACTGCACCCTTCAAGCGAGAGCGAGACCGCGGGCGCGCGCCTGACGCCAGACCCGAGGAGAAGAGAAGAGACCACGAGATGCACAGGACCCGCCAGACGCCGTACAGTATCTCCATCCATGCGTCCATCCGTACAGGCCGACCAAGAATGGTCGAACCAATCCGCCCAGCGCGGGCGCCCCCCCTTTTTTTTTGGTGCGCGCGGGAACGTCTCGCGCATCGTTGAAACAAAGCGGAACCGCCTCCCGGGCGTCCTCGCGAGACGCAGTGCGCCTAGTCCCTCCTGCCCTTCTTCCTGCCGCCCCTCGAACCGCCGCCTCCGGACCCAGAAGCAGCAACAGAGCCCGACTGGCCCTTGACGACCTCGCGGAAGATGCCGTCGATGCTCTTGAACTGGAGATGGCTCGGCACGATCCGGATCACGTCGCCGACCTGCCTTTCCATCTCTTCGCGCGCGATGCCCGCGCGCTGCGCCGTCGTCATCGACAGCCGGAACATGGCTAGCACGGCGAGCGACACCTGCGTCTGCTGGTCGGCGAACGGCGCGTCGAGCGACGCGGCGAGCGCGCCGACCGCCGGCGCCTGGGTGTACCCGGCCGAGGCGGTGTACTGCGACGGGCCGGCACGGTCGCCGCGCGTCAAGCGGAGAAGAATCTCGACGACTGCGTAGAGGCGTGCGCGTCAGTCGCCGCTGGGACAGAAAAGCATCCGACGGACGCACCGTTGTCGAGATCGGACATGTGCGTCTTGACAAACTCTCTGCGCTCTTCGAGCGTGCCGGCGTTCGAGCTCGACGCCCACGAGTCGAGCACGTGCTGGATCGTAGGGGGCTGTGCGCAAGGCAGTGGACTCGTGAGCGTGATCGTCGGATGCAGGAGCGAGCCCGCTTCTACGAGATAAAGAGCCACGCACTGGGTCCGGGTCGACAATCTTGATCTTGCTCCTCCACTCGCTCAACTTGCTCGCATCCCTGGGGCTGGCACCCGCCGCGATCCCGAGGCTGACGATCCAGTTGTCGACTTCGCCTGTCTTGACCCACCGCGCCTCGGTGAGCGGGTTCTGCCGGTCGAGCCGCGCAGAGACGGTGATCGTCTCGTGCGAGAACGCATGCGGGGCGGACGCCTCGCCGTCGGCGGAGGATGCGAGGAGCCGGTGCAGCGGAGGAAGGAGCGGGTCGAGCGAGGACGGCTCGTCCGACGACTCGGCCTTGTCGGCATCCCACGCGTGAGTCAGAGCGCCACGGTCCATGACAATGTAGTCGTCGGCTTCGACGTCGAGCGACTCAACCTGGTCGCGTAACAGAGGTCAGTTTCCGGCGCAGCGAAGGATGGTCACGGGGAAGAATCGCACAAGAACGCCCTTGCAGACACGGAAGTCGTCCTCGACCTGGTTCTCGCCCTCGCCCATGAGCGCCGGCGTACACCGCACGGTGAGCTCGACGCGACCCTCGCTGCGGAAGACCTTAACCGAGTCGATGATGTCGGCATCAAGGACGATGCGGCGCGTGTTGCGCGCGTACGAGATCGAGATGCGGTCTGCCGCGGGCTCAGGCGGGAGGACGACGGTGCCGGCGACCGAAGGGGCGACAGAGGACTCGCGAGGCGGCTGCGAGACTTGGGTGACGTGCTGGTCCTGCGTGTCGGCAGTGGTGGAATCGACGCCATTCGCGTCTTTGCCAAGGGCATGTTCGGGCTCGCCGGCCTCCTTGCCGTTGGCCGTTGGAGTCGGGTCCTCCGACGCGGGCTGCGGGACCGCGACGGCGTCGTCCTGCTGCGCTTCGGCCGCCGCCTCAGCCTCGACAGGCTCGCCGTCAGCCTTTTCACCGTCGACGGGTTCGCCATCGACGTCGTCGACTTCAGCAGCCTTGCCCTTAACCTCGGGCTCAGGCTGCGGAAGCGTCGAAGAAGACGGCTCGGACTCGTCCGCCGCCGCCTCGCGCTCGACCTCCTCCTCGATCTTGCCCATGACCTCGGCAGCGGGAGGAGCCTGACCCTGCACAGCCTCGCTAGCAGCGAGGGGCTCGGCGGGAGTGGGGACAGGCTCGTTCAGCCCACCGTTGACGGGCGCGCCCTCCTCGTTCGACGAGGCAGGCGGGTGCGGCTGTGGCGGGACCGAGCCGGCCTTACTCGAGGGCGCGACCGAGCTCGCCTTGACGCTATCGCCGCGACCGAGCGCGGCATCGCCAGGCATGGTGTAGCTTGAGACGCTAGTGACGGGCGAGGCGAAGTAGATCCGAAGGCGCGAGTTCTCGCGCGAAGAGGGTGGCGGAGGTGGCGCAGTGCGCGCGGCGATGGGAGAGCTGGGCGGCTCGGCCTTGACCGTCGGGTCGACCGGACCGTCGACGTCGTCCGTCTGCTCGAGCGGCGCGCCGTCAACATCGTCGTCGTCCTCCTCGGCGTTGGCCTCCGACTCGAGCTTGACCTCGACTTGCGGCTGCTGCTCTGCGGTTGCAGACTCGACGGCTTGCTCTGGCTTGACCGCGTCGCCCTGCTCCTGCTCGCCTTGCGCAGTTGGCTGCAACGCCTCGAGCGAGACCTCGCCGCCATCCTGCTCGGGCTGCGCCTCGTCGACACGGACCTTCTTCGCCTTGCTGGCGTGGTCCGGATGCTCGCTCGCCGCGGTAGAGACGGGTGCATCGTTGGCGTTCGGACCCTGCTGCGTGGAGGGTTCGTCGTCATCCTCGTCCCGACGGTGCTTGCCCGATGCGACCGTTGCAAGTACAGTCGGGTCGCTCGGCACGGCAAGCTCGGGCTCCGCTGCAGCCGAAGGAGGAATCTGGTCGATCGACATGTTGCCCGTCTCGTCGCCCGCGGCTTCGTCATGCTCTTCCTCCTTGACAGCGGCGGTCGGGTCGGAAAGAAGGTCGGCGGCAGAAGCTGTACGACGCGACTACGTAAGCAGATGCAGGGCGATCATGAGAAAGAGAATTGCGCACATGGCTCGCGCTCGCTCTCCTCTTTGTCCTTAACCTGGCGGTCCAGCTCCTCGGCTGCACGGCGCATCTCCTGCTCAATCCTCTCGGCCTGCCACTCCCACTCGAGCTCGGCGATGCCGAGCGCCTCGATGCGGAAGTCGGTGAAGGTCCGCTTCGCACCGCCGCCTTCCTCGCGATCGCGGTCCGCCGCCTCCCGGTCGCGCTTGCTCGGCGCAGGCGAAGACGCCGCCACGCCCGACCCCCACTTGCGCTCGCGCCGGGACGGCTGCTGGTTCGCGCTGATGCCGGCGTTGCCCGCGTGCATGCCGTTGGGCCCGCCGCGCGCGTTGGCAGCGTTCTTCGGCCCGCGAGGTGCGGAAGGCGCGCCGCCCATCGAGCGAGGGCCGCTCGGTCCGCTCGGCGGGCCGTACTTGCCCGACCCTGGCAAGCCAGACATGGCGCGCGGGCCGCCTGGCGACGGGCCGGGCCCGCCGCCTCCGCCGCGAGGACCGCCCGAGCGACGGTCGTCCATCGGGCCGCGGGACTGGTTGCCTCGAGGGCCCATCGGCGCACCGCGAGGACCCAACGGACCCGGCCCGCCGTACCCTCCACCGCCTCCCATCATGCCATCGTTGTTGTACCCTCCGCCTCGCGGGCCGGGCCCGCCTCGCATCCCACCGCTGCCGCCCCCAGGCCCGCGCGAGTCCATCATGCCCCTCGGCGGCGGTCCGCCGCGCATCGGCGAGCCGTAGTCCCCTCCTCCGCCTCCGTACATGTCTCCACCGCCGCGCATCGAGCCTGGCGGAGGCGGACCTCGTCCGCCTCCCATGGGCGGCGGCGGGCCCGTGCGGCCCTGCCTGCCACCGACAGGCGGGAGGATCGAAGGCGGCATGGGTGCGCCCGGCGGCGCGCCGTACCCTGGTGCGGGCGGCGGCGGGCCAGGAGGGAGCGGCGGCTGCGACTGCGGCGGTGGAGGCGGGGGCTGGTCGTACCGCGTGCGCTTATAGGGCGGTGCGCCGAGCGGAGAGCCGGAGGGAGGGGGCGCGCCGTACGGGTGCGAGGCGGGAGGAGCCGACTGCGCACCGTACGGGTTGGGCGCTGCCGGGGCGGCGCTGTACGGCGAGGCAGACCCGCCAGCGGCGGCAGTCGCCTGTTGGGCATAGGCTGCGTAGTACGCCGCGTACTGCTGAGCTGCGGCGGCGGCGGCGGCGGCGTGCGGGTCGGAAGAAGCGGGAGCAGCGCCATAAGGAGTCGCGGCGGCGGCGGCGGGTGCTGCGGCCTGCGACGCGGACATTTCGCGCAAAGGTCAGCAATCGTCTTCGAAGTTCGGAGAGACGCCGAAGCTCCTGCACGACGCACCTGAGAACCGCCGTAGCCGTAGCCGGGATACTGAGGGTGCGACGCCATGACCTGCTGCTGCTGCTGCTGTTGCGGATCCTGCGCGGCTCCGTATGCGCCGTAGCCGTATCCTGGCGCACTTGCGTATGGAGCAGCGCCGCTTGGAGGAGGGGGCGGCGGACCCGGGGGCAGAGGGGGGGCGGCGCTGGCGGGCTGCGCGTACGCGGCTTGGTAGGGCGAGGTCTGGGGCAGCGTGGGCGGCGGATTGGACGAGTTGTACGAGCGCTTCATCCTGCCCGTCGCTTGGGGCGCACAGCGGGCGACAGAGTCGCGATGTCGTTGGTCAAGTTGAGGCGAGCTCTAGCGTCGAGTGCTGAATGTGCGGGACTCCGACGCGTCTCAGAGAGCTCGAAGTGACTCTTGCAGCCTCCAGGAAAGCCTGCAGTCGCGTACGAGCGGAATGAGGCGCGGAGAACGAGGACAAGCTGCTGGCCCCCTGTCGCTCCTCGTCTCTCCCTCTGCTTACGTCTCTTTGCGGCGCTCGAAAGCGGGTAATGCGAGTGAAAGAAGTACTTCAGTCACTCACGAGGCATTGTGAAAGGAGTGCAAAGCCGTCCCTGCTGCCGACTGCGGGTCCTTCTGGGCATCGTCACGCACAACACGCCGAGCCGCCCGTTCGCTTGCTTCGCTCTTGCCAGCCTCTGCCTGCCTCCCACGAGCTGCCCAGGCTGTGCAGAGGAATGCTCAGCCGGCCCGGATCCGCTGGGCTGCAGCGTGTCGCTCTCTCGACCTCGATCTCTCGCTCGACGACGCACACGACTCGTCTCTCGCGCTCTGCGGCACAGTCGGTGAACGCAGACCAGCTGCAAGCGTATACGCCGATCCAGGATCGTAGCCGACGCGCACTCGCAACACACGCTCCCTCGGTCTCTCTCGCACGACCCTCGTCGGCCTTCACCTCCTCACGACCATCCCGTCTTCCGCACTTCCCTCTGCTTCCTTTCCGTCGTTCATACCAGCACTCGTCGCCACACGCACCAGCGTCTCGGGCGCGGAGGGAGAAGGAGTCGCAGGACCCCATCGTCTCGTCTGGCTCGACCGACTCGGACGCCGCCGATGCTGGCCACGGCGGCATCGCCTACACGCGGCACGAGCTCCTCGCCGACTGGCACTCGTACGCCCGCAAAGTCAGCCCGCTCGACGTGCGCTGGCACGGGAAAGACCAGATCGACGCAAACTGTACGTCTGTCTCCTTACTTCCTGCGCGGGTGGCACGAACGGGCCGGCGAACATGCCAGTCGCTGACAACCGACCCTTTCTGTTCCAGACATGATCATTCGACCAGACGGCTCGATTGAGGATCCTGACGAGAAGCTCGACAAGCAGGCGATCATCGAGCAATTTGGCTTGCTTGTGCGTTCCCTGCTTTCTCTGTCATCTGCTAGCGTTGCACGAGCTTAGTCGACGAGTTTTGACCGATCGATCGTATCAAGCCTCGCGATCTCCGCTCTCTCGACGCCCACATTCTCGACGTCCGCCCGGCGCTCATCGTCTGTCAGCGGTCCCTCATCATCTGCACGCCTGTCATCCGCGCCATCATAGCGCCTGATCAGTGCGTCTGCTGGCGTCCTTCTCGAGCTCGCAAGAACGCTGGGACCAAAGAAGAAGCCTGCGCTGACCTTCGTTTGCGCTTGGTGCACGGAACAGGCTCGTCCTCATCGGCACCGACCGCGACAACCCAATCTGCAACGACGAGCAGAGCGTCGAGATGGCCGAGGCGCTGCAAAAAGTCATGGCCTACCTCGAGCTGACCGGTTCAGCAACAGGGCGCAGCAACACGCCGCCGTTCGAGCTGCGCGCGCTCGAGGCCGTCCTCCTCCTGACCGTGCGCGGGATCAAGAACGTCGTGACCGAGCTGCAGGAGCGCGTGTACCGCACGATCCCGGCGCTCCGGTTCGGCGTAAGCCCCGCCGAGCTGAGGGACTTGCTTGAGTGTAAGCGCACAGTCGAGGACTGCTTGCAGAGCGGGAGGGCGATGCAGAGCGCTCTTTCAACCGTGCTGGGCGAAGGTGCGTTTCCCTTCCACTGACATGCACGGCGCCTCTCCTGACGGACCCTCGCGCGCAGATGAGGACATGGCGAACATGTACCTGACGGACAAGGCAAAAGGCAACGCGCGAGACATTTCGGACCACACGCAAGCCGAACTCCTGCTCGAGTACTGTGCGTCTCGCGAGCTCCCCCGCTGCGCAATCGCAACACGGCTGACGAGCAACGTGAACTGTACAGACGAGCGCAGGCTGGACGAGACGTCCGAGTCGTGCGAACGCCTCTCGACCCTTCTCTCCGAGGTCGACTCGAACATCTCGCTCGTGCTCGCAAGCACGAGGGTCAGGCTGCAGAATCTGGAGCTGCAGGTGCGCCCCCGAATCACGCGTTCGTGGCGGCCGCGACTGCAGGTTGACCTGGATTTGGCGCGCAGACTGCCATCGGAACGCTCTCGCTCGGCGCTGGCGCCACGGTAGCGGGCTTCTTTGGTGCGTCCTCTCTATGCGCGAACGAACAGATGATAGCAGTGGCAGCAACCCAAAGAGATTGACCACTCTGACCGAATCTACAGGCATGAACCTGACGAGCGGCCTCGAAGAGCATCCGTCCGCCTTCTACTGGACCGTCGGCCTCGTGTCCTCGATGATGGTCGGCGTGACGGCCATCTCGTGGGTGCGCCTGATCCGCGCGCGGCGGTCGCAGCTCTTCCTGCGCTCGATCCGCCCGAAGCGCGACGGGCCCGAGTCGCTCGGGAGCCGCTGGAGCGCCGGCCCGGTCGGAGAGACGCCGAGCGTGCAGGGAGGCAAGAAGGACGTTCGCGATGTCGACGTGCACAAGGACGTCGAGAAGGCGACGGGGCAGGCGGATGGCGGTGTGCAGACGCCGAAGAGCGTAGAGGAGGGCACGGGCCAGGGAAAGGGGAAGAAGGCGGTCGCTGCGGGTGAGAAGGAGGCCGCGATGCACGAGAAGGACGGCAGCACCCTGTAGCACTCGCACATCATCCGCAAGATAGATTCGACTTCCGCGTGAATCGAGCGGCCTCCTCTCGGCGAACCGGTGATTTACTCTCCTTCGGATGGCAGCTCTGAGATTGGCATGTGAGCGTACATGCCGTTGCTGACACGGCAGGGGCGGAAGAAGGGTCCGGCCGAAACGCCCCTGCGGGCCGGGTGCCGACGAGGCGAAGTTGCCGGAGCTCGCGCTTCTTCCCCTTCTCCCAGCCCGCTGCAACGAGATGGTGCCCTTGCCCGCAGAGCTCGAGCAACAAGCAGCTGTGCCTACCGGTCCCCTCCTCCCACTGCTACCACCCAAGCCTATCTCGCGTCGTCTACCCTCGATCACTCCGCGCCCGGCATCTGCTTCGCCCATTCGTCCCGGCTGGATCTGCGAAACCGTAGCGTTCCCAGCTGCGTTCCCGCGCTCGTACAAGGGCAGCACCAAGCGTCCAGACGAGCCGAAGCACAACCCGGCGGTCGCTCCTGGTGGGGGACGCGCCGACCCGAAGGAGGCACTCGCACGGCTGATTGAGCCGCAGATCGAGGCGCTCAAGCAGCCTGTGAGCGTCGATGACGCCGCCGAGCTGGACAGGCAGGAGCAGCTCGTGACGGTCGCGAACCGCTACCGCCCTGCTCGCCCGCGAGAGAGCGCAGAGACGGGCTTGACGCTTGTATTCTCGCATGCGAATGGGTTCTATCGAGGTGTGTTCGTAACATGAGCGCTCTACCGGCCGATGCTGACGCCGCGACCCCTGCAGAGGTTTGGGAGCCGACACTCGCCGTTCTGCTCGAGCGACTCGAAGCGAACGGACGCTCCTTGCCGGTCGACGAAGTGTGGGCGCTCGACTGCGTCAACCAGGGCGACGCAGGTCTGCTGAATGACGACGTGCTCGGCGACGCCTGTTCGTTCCCCGTCCTTCCCTCTGGGTGTTCACCGCTCACATCATCCCGCGATGCAGTCAACTGGGCCGACCATGGACGGGACCTCCTCAATTTTATCATATCCTTCAGCGACTCGCCCTCGCTCGCTTCGTCTCCGTCACCCTCAACTCTGCTGCGACCGGCCGATGTCCCTGCCGTTCTCACAAAGCTGGACAACGTCCCGCTTCTTCCGCCCGGTCCTTCTCTTCCCACCGCCCGCACCTATCGCGGCCGCCTCTTCATCGGCATTGGACACTCGCTTGGCGGAGGCGCCACTGCCTACGCCGCCTCCGCAAATCCTTCGCTGTTCTCGTCGCTCATATTCGTCGATCCCGTTTTGCCGAAACCCGATATCGATACCCGCGGCATGGGCGGGCTGACGACGGGTGCACTCATGCGCCGCGAGACCTGGAAGACGCGCGAGGAGGCGCGCGACAGCTTCCTCAAGAAGCCGTTCTTCCAGGCATGGGACCGCCGCGTGCTGGATGGCTACGTCGAGCACGGCTTGAAGGACGTCAACGGCGGCGTGGCGCTCAAAGTAACGGCCAGGAATGAGGCGGTGCGTCTGATCCGTCCCTCATTGCAGCATCTGAGAGCTGACGTGCTGGGTACAGCTCACCTTCATGGATCCGATGGCTGTCGCATCCCGCCGTGCTTGCTCTAGGCTTGCGCTCATCCCGCCGACGCTTCCGACGCACTTTGTCCTCGCCGACGACGGTCGCTCGGTGCTCGACGACGAGAACATCGAGTACATGCTTGGGCAGGTGCCGCACGCCTCGTCGTCGCGGGTCAAGGGGTCGGGCCACCTCGTCGTGCACGAGAAGCCAGACGATGCGGCGCAACACATGGTCGAGTTCCTGGAGAAGACATACTCCAAGTCTGTGAGGGCCAAGCTGTAGAAGTGATTTATCGAATGCATGTTGTTGCCTCCTGTCGCGGCTCACCCGCTGCAGAGTGACATCGCCCCGATGAACCTTGATTTCTCCCTCTGCCGGCGAGCGACCTCTCGATGAGCTTCTCGGCGTGGCCTGGGTACCGTGCAGGCCACCGCTGGACCAGCGAGCCCGCACCAGCCTCGTTCGTGGACCCCTCAACGTCGTCGCCTTCGAATCGGCTTCTGTGGACTCGCCCTCTCGGAATCCTCGAGGCCAAGTTCGAGCGAGCGACGCAGCAGCACGGCCAGAGCGACACCTTCGTCCGTCTCTCGCTCGACCTCGACGTTGCAGATGGCGAGGATGCGGTCCTCGTCCGGGAGTCGCTCCTCTCCCGGCTCCTGCTAGCCTGGGCGGCTCTGCGCGCCAAGCACCCGCTGCTCGCTGCTTTCGTGCGGGACGCACCGGCTGGCACGTTCGAAGGAATCCCGCACGTCAAGCCGCGGGAGTTTTGCTACCTTCCGCCCGCAACGAACGACGAGGCGCTGCAGCGCGCGAGCGAGACCTTCCTCGTGCATCCAGTCGAGGGTGCTGCCGAGCTCGACGCTGTGATGGACGAGGTGCAGCAGGAGCGGATCCTGAACGGGCCTCGGTACCTGCTCAGCCAGGACAGCTGTCTCGCTCGACTGGTTCTTCTGCCATGCAAGGAGGGCACGAAGAAGCTGGGCTTCTTCCTTGTCATCTCGCACATCGTAAGCTCCCTGTCCCGCAATCACGGTGGCCTGCAGCCGCTGACATGCGCCCCGCAGGTCTCGGACGGTCTGTCGGTTTTCAGACTCGTCAACGAGCTCTTCGCACTCGCATCTTCGCTTGAATCACCCTCACCACCAGCATCTGCATCGTTCACGCCCCTTGTCGCGTTCCTGTCTGGCGAGAGGACATCACCCGCACCTTTCTCGTTGTCCGCCGAGACCGCATCTGCTTGGCGCATCCGCCTCGACGATGCCGACGTCCCTACCCGTTTGCCTCTTCCAAGCGAAGAACACTACCCGCCACTACCGCTGCCACGGTCTGCACATCTCTGCGAGCCATCCGCGCCGACAGAAACCCCCGCCTCGACCTCGTCCGTTCCTGCACCCGCCGCACCTGCCCCGACTCTCGCTCGGCAAAGATGGCTGTGGGCCATTTCGCGGGTCATCATCCTTCGCCGGCAAGACCGGTTCTCTCGCACGCTCTTCGTCCCCCGAGCGGCCTACCCCGACCTTCCACCGCAGCCGCGGAATCGCTGGCCTCGCGTGCGGTTCGACCGCGAGACATCGCAGAAGCTGCTGCGCTTCTGCAAGGCGCACAGAGTCTCTCCAAGTGCGTACTAAGACTGTATCAGACCCATGTGCACCACTGACCGCGCTCCGCACAGGCATGCTCCTCTATTCCCTCATTTCGCTCGCCGTCTCGCGCGTCTTTGCCCGAGCGCACCCTGCCGAACCGTATCATCCGATCGTCCTCGGCTTTCCCTTCTCCGCCCGGCCATACCTGCAGCGCGAGGAGGTGTCGGCCTCGACAACGAGTTCATCATGCAGCGATCCCGCCTCCGACATGGCAATCCGCATCACATTTGGGTGCATCGCCCTGCCGAACCTACCGCTCGACCCGCTCAACAAAGAGCAGAGCCCGCACATTCGCGCAGCAGCACTCCGCGGCGCGCGGCTTGCCAAGGCCCAGTTCGTGCGACGACTAGCCCCGGATCCCCTTAGTCGCACCCTGTTCCTCGTCAACGCCTACGCTCTCATCCTCGACAAGCTGCTGTGCGTTATGCGAGTCTATCACGTCTCACGAAAGCTGACCACCCGTGGGCGGCAGGAAACCCACGGGACACAACCCCATACCTTACAACGACCCGCGAACAGCCGTCAATGCCAGTAGTGCGCCCCCTTCCCTCCCACAAGCTTTGTGCCCGTCTAACAACATCCTTCACAGTGATCGGCGATATAGACCGCATCCTCCCGACCACCTTTACTCTCCCGCCCCTCTCTCCTTCCTCTTCTTCTTCCTCGGCCTCGCCACCGACTCTCCGGCTGCACGACCTGCTCATCGGCACGCGCCTGCACCGCGGCGAGGGCATGCTGCTCGAAGCCTTCACGTGGGACGGGCTCGTCACGGTGTGCTTCGGCGTCGACGACGAGGTGATGGACCCGCGCGTCGTGGACGAGCTGATGGAGGGGGTCAGGGCTCTAGGTGAGGTGGTCGCACAGGGCTACAAAGACGCGTAGAAGCAATCAGGGAGGCTTAGAAGAACGAAAGAAAATCACTGGATCAGGTTAAATGACCCAGGACGAGCAGAAGAGTCTCTCAAGGTCGTTGACCCTTGCCGTGCGAAGGTGTTAGCTAGAGGTGGGAAGTGCCGTGCGTTGTTCCGCGGAAGCGAGCCGGATCGTGGTCGACGTTCGGCGACGAGGCGGAGAGACGCGGCGGCGACGTGGCTGCTGGCGCCCGCTCGCACAACTCGCGCTTCGCTCTGGACCAGGCCAAAAGCAGGAAGCGCGTGCTCTTCCTCGCCTCGCTTCCGTGCGTCTCGTCTCACAACTAGCTCACGAGGGAGCGGAGCAAGGCTCTACCCGACTTCTGACGGCCCCGGTCTTCGCTCTCCGTCTCTCGCGCGCTGCAGATGAGCGGACCGGGTCCAGGCTATCACAGAGGACCGTACGACCCGCCCGCGACCGCGCACAGGCCCTACGGCGGCGCATCCGCCCCTGCCGACGACGGCGCGTCGTCGTCCTTCTACTCGCCGCAGCAGACCCAGCAGGGCTTCTACGGCCAGCCACACGAGCACCAGCACACCCTCAGCACCGTCTCGGAGAAGGACGAGCCGGCGCCGTCGCCCGAGATGAGCCGGAACGAGCACCAGCCGTGGGGCGACCCTCAGCAGCAGCAGCAGTACGGCGGATACTACGACCAGCAGCAGTACGACCAGCAGCAGTACGACCAGCAGCAGTACGATCAGCAGTACGACTACGCGCAGCAGCAGGCGCAGGGCTACGGCCAGGGCGCCTACGGCCAGCAGCAGCAGTACGACCAGTCGGGCGACTCGGCACAGCAGCAGCAGCCGTTCGAGATCCCGCACTACCCTGGCTGGGTGTACAACCCCGCGACAAACTCGTACGACCCCGACCCCAGCTACCAGGCCGACGGCGCGGCTGCAGGCGGCAACGAGCCGGAGGCGTACGGTGCGCAAAACGGCGCTGCGGGCGAACAGCAGGCGCAGGGCGAGTATGGCTACTCGTACGGCGACCAGCAGGCGCAGCAGCAGGACCAGGGCGCGTACGGTGCCCACGGGAACGGCTACGAGCAGCAAGGCGGTCACGAGCAGCAGCAGCAGCAGCAGCAGCAGCAGCAGCAGTACGGCGGCGAGGCGGATCAGACAGGCGGATACGACACGAGCGACCCGTACGCCGACGACGGCTTCGACTCGTACGCGCATCAGCACCAGCAGCAGGGCTTTGACCCGTACGCCGCCGATCAGCCGACGCCGCAGGCTGAGGCCGTCGACCCCTACTCGGCCGACTCGAACCCGTACGCCGACGAGGCACAGCAGGCCGACCCGTTCTCGCAGCAGCAGGACACGGCGGATCCGTATGGTTCGGCGAGCAACGAGCCGTTCGGCCAGTCGAGCAACGACCCATTCGGCCAATCGAGCAATGACCCGTACTCGCCGGCTGCGAACGACCCGTACGCCTCGGAGCAGCAGCAGCAGGCTCCTTCGCCTGCGCCCGAGCCGCAGCAGCAAGAACAGCAGTACGACCCATACGCACCGACCAATGCGCGTGCTGCCGCTCCCCCGCCCCCCGCTGCGGCTCCTCCCGCTCGTAATGCGTACTCGCCACCGCCTGCTCAGCAGCAGTACACGTCGTTTTCCGCCGCGTTTGATCAGCCCTCCGACGGGCAGTACGACCCGTACGCGCCGCGTGGCCAGCAGCAGAAGCAGCAGCGCGCGCCAGCCCAGCCGGCTCAGCCGCAGCAGCAGGCTTACGACCCTTACGCGCCGTCTCAGCCCACTCCTTCGACGGCGTCTCAGCAGCAGCCGCAGGAGCAGCAGCAGCAGCAAGCGGCATACGACCCTTACGCTTCGCAGCGTTCACCGCCAATGCAGCAGCAACCCTTTGTTGCCTCGAGCAGCAAGCCGCCGTCTGAGCGCAGCGCAGCGTCGCCACCTCCGCAGCGCACAGCGCTCTCGCCCCCTCCGCGTTCGTCGTCCGCCGCGAGCAACGCGAGCGCCCGGCAAGCGGCTGCCGCGCCGCCGCCTCGCGCGACTCCTGCCGCCGCACCGCCGAAGCGCGGTGCGCCTGCGCCGATCCAGGCCACTCCTGCGCGTGCTGGCGACGCTGCGCCGATCCCTTCGCCGCGCCAAACGGTTCCGTCGCAGATGGCCTCGCCGCGCGCAGAAGCCGCCGCTGCGCTCGCTTCGCCACCGCCTCAGCACCGCCCGCTTCCGGCGCAAACGGCGAAGCAGCCTTCTTCTGCGCAGCAGCAGCAGCAGCAGCAGCAACCGCCGAAGCAGGCACCGCTGCAGCGAGCAGCGGCCGGCTCCGCCTTCGACATTCCGCCTCCTCGCAATCCGCCTGCTGCCCGCGCCCCGCCTCGAGGTGCGCCGGCTACCGCGTCACAGTCATCAGCGGTGAAGGTGCCGCCCCCGCAGCAGCCGCCTCAGCAGCCGCCTAAGGCTCAGCAACCGCCCACCGCTGCGGCGACTGCGCCGGCGCCGTTCGTGCCGCCGCCAGCTGCTCCCGCTCGCGAGGCCTTCTCGGCGCCGTCCCAGCCGGTCCTTCCGCCGTCACAGCGCAAGCCGCCCCCCTCTTCCGCCGGTCTTCGCCCGCCCGTGCAGCGCGCACCTCATCAGCGCGGCGCCTCGGCCTTTGGCAGCGACTCGCCGTACGGTGCGCTCCCTACTGGCCCGCTTACTTCGTCCTATGAGCCGCCGCAGACGGTCGAGCAGATCAAGGAGGAGGAGGAAGAGGAGGAGGTCCCGCCTGCGCAGCAGGAGCCCGAGAAGCCCGAGGACTTCGTGCCGAGCTGGATGCAGGCGACAGCAGCGCCGCCCGCTCGCGGTCCGTTCTGTGCGTTCTTCCTGCACGTTTCATTCTGTTGACTTCCCTGACTGACTGCCCGGCTTGCGCACAGTCCCGAAGAGCGAGTCTGAAGAGCCCGCTCCGCCGCCTCCTGCACCAGCACCCGCACCTGCGCCGACGACGGCTGGTCGCGCTCCGCCGCCCCAGCAGAGCGCACAGCAGGGTCCGCCTCCCGCTCGCCGTCCTCCCGCCGACCTGGCCGACAGCTTGCAGAAGATGTCGCTCAACGAGCAGGCGCCACCGCCGGCACCGCAGCAGCAGCGCCAGCAGCAGCCTCCTCCTCCCCGTGGCCCAGGTGCCGGTGGTCCTCCTCCTCGTCAGGGCCCGCCGGGCGGTGCTGCTCCGCCTCCGCGTGCGGGACCGGGCGCGCCTCCGACGCGAGGAGCCGGCCCGCCTCCGCCGGCACAGGCGAAGCAGCAGCCGCCGCCGAAGCAGCAGCAACCCGGAGGTCCTGCTCCGCCCGCTCGCGGACCGCCTCCGCAGGCACAGTCGCAGACTCGCCCTCCCGCCCAGCAGCAAACGCAGCAGCAGCAGCGCGGTCCCGCTCCGCCGCAGGCACGGGCACCGCCGCCCAAGCTTCAGCCGGCACAGCAGCAGTTCATGTCGCCTGAGCGAACCCAAGTTCCGCAGCTCCAGTTCGAGGCTCCGAGTCCCGAAGTGCGAGGGCCGCGCCAGGACCGCTTCGATTTCGCTGGCGGTCGCAGCTCGCCCATGCCGATGGCGGGGATTGAAGAGACGCCCGAGCCGTCCGAGCAGGACGACTATTTCGGCGCTTCGGGTGCGTCCGAGACGCAGACGACGCAGACGGGCGAGAGCAGCCAGTACGGCGCGGACGACTCGATCGTGTATCACGGCACCGAGGACGAACGCGCGACGGGCCAGACGACGCCGAGCTCGCAGTACGGCGGCGACTGGAAGGCCGACAGCGAGAACACGCAGGGCTACGACTACATCTCGCCGCAGCACCAGCAGCAGGCGGCGCGCCCGCAGCCGTACGACCCGTACGCGCCTGCCGGCTTGACCCCGCGCGACCCCTACGCGCCGAATCAGCCGGGGCTGCAGGACCCGTACAAGCCACGCGGCGACGTCCCTTCGCGCGAGTCTACGTTCACGCCGCCGGCCGGTGCTCGTGGTCCCACGACCTACGCAGCTTCGCCGCGAAAGCCGCTTCAGCCGCCCTCTGCGGGTCAGCCCATGGCCCGCGCGAACTCGTACGATGCGCCCAGGAGTCGCACGCCGACGAACGACTCGTACGCGCCGTACATGCGGCCGCAACAGCAGCAGGTCCCGTACAACCCGTACGCTGCGCCCGTTTCCCGCCCTACTTCCGCAATGAACGGCGGCGAGCCGGCCGACCTCGGTCTCGAGCGTCGCACCGCTCCCGTTGTCAGCTTCGGCTTTGGCGGCCGCCTCGTCGTTGTCTTCCCGAACGGCGGGAGGCCGTCATACGGCATGGACAGCTCAAATCCGTATGGCGTGTCTGCACCAGGAGCGCAGCCCTCCTCACCCACGACGGTGCACATCCGCAAGCTCGCCGACCTCGTTCCTTCGCAAGGCCCGAGCGGCGCGACTTCCTTCCCAGGCCCTATCTTCCTCGACGGCGGCAAGGCCAACTCGGGCAAGAAGCGCAAGGAGGCGACTGCTTGGCTCACGCAGCGCATCAGCGAGCTGGAGCAGGAGGCCGCGTACGCGCGCGATGCGGCGCCGCCAGGCTTCGGAGGCGACGAGGCGGCCGAGCGGAGGCGCAAGATCGAGACCAGGCTCTTGCTCGTCAAGCTCGTGCACGTGATGATTGAGCACGAGGGCAAGCTCGTTGGCTCGTACGTACAACTCGTTCTCTGCCCGCCGCTCACGAGATGCTGACGCTTTGCTTGTCCGCAGACCGGATGTCGACGACGCTGTCCGCGCTCTTTTCGCGCCAACTCCGATTGTCGACGAGAACGGCCTCCTTCCGACTGCCGACCAACTTGCCAGCAGCGCAGCAAAGGCGCCGTCGACTCACACGGCGCCCTTTGTGCGATACGGCGTCAGCGGCGCCAACCTCGACGAGATGCAGACGTACCTCCTGCGCGGCGAGCGACGCGAAGCCGTACGATACGCCCTCGACCACAAGATGTGGGCGCACGCCTTTATCATCGCGAGCTGCGTCGACACCGACTGCTGGAAGGATGTCACGACTGAGTTCCTCCGCTCCGAGCTCACGCCCTCGCCTGAATCGGCCGCGCCTGGTGCAGAGGGCCGCGAGGCTTTGCGAGTCGCGTACGGCATGTTCGCTGGGCTCGGTGCCGAGTCGAGTACGTTGCGCTCCCTTAAAGCCGTTCCTGTCGTTAGACTGACCTCCCCTCACCCGCAGTGCACCAGTTCTTCCCGCCTCGCTCGCTCGGCCCGAACGCTTCCGGTCTCCTGCCCGCCGCGCCTATCGGCAACGGCGCATCGACGCCTCTGTCGCGCTCGAACACCGAGGTGGCCGTCCCGATGTCGGAGGCGACGCTCGAGAAATGGCAGGAGACCGTCGGAATGATCGTTGCGAATCGTACGGCGGGCGACTCGGCTGCGCTCACTTCGCTTGGTGATGCTCTCGCTGCGAACGGTTGGACAGACGCAGCGCACATCTGGTCCGCGCCTTTTTCTCTCTGCCGTCAAAGCGTGAGCTGACTTCCTTGCCTTACAGCTACCTCCTCTCGCCGCAGACGTCGCTCGCGATGGGCTTCGGTCTGCCAGGCTCGCGTATCACGCTCGTTGGCTCGACTCCGCAGGTCAACTCGACCAATCTCGATATCGAGAGCATCCAGCTCACCGAGCTGGTCGAGTTCGCCCTCTCGCTCGTCCCGACCGTCAAGGGTCACGAGCCGTTTGTCGGCTTCCCGCATCTCCAGGCGTTCCGCCTTTACCACGCCGCTGTCCTCGCCGACGCGGGACAGATTGGTCAAGCGCACAAGTGAGTTCTCCATGCTTGCTCCATTCATCCGCCAAGCGAGTCTGACCGCGCATGCATTCAAAGGTACACGGAAGCCATCGTCAACACGCTCAAGCTCGCGACCAAGCCTTCGCCGTTCTACCACCCTCGTCTCGTCGCGCAGATCAAGGCGCTCGCCGAACGTGTCGGCGCTTCCGGTGCGGTCAAGGAGGGCGGATCTTGGATCTCGCGCAAGGTCCCGCGTCCGACCGTCAACTCGCTCTGGTCGACCTTCGAAGGCGGTTTCAACAAATTCGTCTCGGGCGACGACGAGCCGTCCGCCGAGCAGCTCGCGGCGAAGGCCGAAGTCGCCAAGGCCGCCAATGGCCAGTCCGTCGGCGCCTTCTCGCACTTCAGCTCGATCTCGCCCGGCTCGACCTCGGGTACGCTCTCGCGCGCACAGTCCTCGACCGATCTCGTCAGCGCGAATCTACTGCACGTCAACCCGCCTGCTCGTCCCGCGTCTGCGACTGGTCCGACCTCACCCCTCGCAACTGCCCCGCCCATCCAGCAGCACCAGTCACCTGGTCCGCCGCCCGTCAAGCGTGCTCCGTTCAAGACGCACCACGCTCGGTCATCGTCGCTCGGCGCTTTCGCCGGCTACGACTACAACCCGACCGCGCCGCCTCCCTGGCAGTCCTACACGCCGCCGACCCTGAACCGTACTGGCAGCGACAAGCCGGAAGCGGCAAGAATTGCCGAAGGCTTGACGGCCTCGCCGAGGGCGGCTCGCGACGACACGTCCGCGCCCGCGCGCCGCCCTCAGTTTGGCATCGTCGACGAGCAGATGCAGGAGGACGAGGAGGGCTTCATCTCGCCCATGGCCCACCTGACGCCGTCGGTCTCGCCCGCTCCGGCTGCTATGCGCCAGATGTCGCTTCAGCAGCAGACACACCGTCGAATGACGACGGCCGAGGAGCTTGCCGACCTCGGCATCGGCAACAGCAAGTCGAAGAAGCCCGCATTCGATACTCTTGACGAGGAGCTCGAGGCCGAGGAAGGCGGAGCACCGATGCCCGAGCGAAAGGAGGCAGCGCCTGAAGCTGGTTCGAGTGCGGACGCTGTCAAGCCGAGTCTCGCGCCTGGCCCCGCCGCTCCCGGCGATCCGCCCAGTGCGCTGAACTCCTTTTCACGTCTCGTGGCTCGCCGAGCTAATCCATACCCCATGAACAGCCATCAAACCGTCGAAGAGCTGGCTCGGTGGGTGGTTCAAGCGCGAGGCGAGCCCGGCGCAGCAGCAGGGCCCCGGTCCCGTACGCGCCAAGCTCGGCGACGACAAGAGCTTCTACTACGACGAGAAGCTCAAGCGCTGGGTCAACAAGAACGGCCCCAATGAGGAGGCACCGGCTGCCGTGGTCCCGCCACCGCGCGCCGCGACGGCCTCGCCGTCGAAGGGTTTGCGCAACGGCTCGCCCCGCTTTGGCGGCGATACACCTCCCGTCCCGCCCATGCCGCCACGCTCGGCGACTATGGGAGCGCCGCCGCCCCTCAGTCGCTCGGCGACGTCGGCCGACCTGCGCGGCGACTCACGCCCGCCATCAGCAGCTGGCCTCCCGACGCGCCCGCCCTCTGCGACGGGTTCGATGCCGCCGCGCTCTGCAGGCGGAACGCCGGTGGAGGGCGGCTCTGGCCGTGCTGGTGCACGCAAGAAGCCCAAGTGAGTTCCCAGTGCACAGTAGCTCGTCTCTTCACCCATGCTGATCATTATCGTCATCACAGGTATGTCGTTGTGGCCCCGTAGAGAAAAAGGCTTCCTTCCTTCCACTTGTCTTCCTTTCGCACCGTTCACTCGTTGTTTCCGCCTCTGTCCACCTTGCGCCGTTTCGCCCATGGAAGAGCATTCTCGTTTACACTGCACTCAGGGTTAGAAAGAAAGGGCAGTATGCAGCGTATGAGCTTAGAAGTGGACAAGTCGGCGCAGGACTACGTGCAGGGCTCAAGCAGCGAGAAGAGGGAAAGCGCGGAAAGGTCGTGGGTGGTATAGCAGGTCGACCGTCAAAAGTGCCTTCTCCTTCTCAAGCATATTCGCCATGGCCATTCGGAGCGCTTCCACCGCGGTGCGCTGCGCGACGTCGTACTTCCGCAGGGTACCTCCGACGACGACTTCGACGTGCAGTGCGAGATCCGCAGCTCGATCAGGTGGCGTGAGGAGCTCGACGACCTTGTTGGCGAGCGTCGTGAAGGACCAGAAGCGCGGGTCGTTCTGGCTGGCAGGCGTGTCGCCGCTGCGGAAAATGCGCAGGTATGAGAGGTTGGTGAGGTTGGGAAGGAGCTCGCATGCCGCGTCGTTGAACGACGCTGGCGCCGCTGTCGAGAGTCGCTCGAGCAGATGGCCGTTTCGAACTGCGTCCAGCGTCCACAAAAGCGTCCCGACGCTATTGCACGAGAACGAGCGAAGGGTTGGGAGATGAGGAGACAAGAGCTTTTGGGACCGGCTGATTTCGAAAGGCGAGAGGGGTCGACCTGGAGTGTCGATAATGTGCAGGTGACGGAGTCTCGGCGCAATACCTTGCTCCAGGAAATGGTCGGCTGCGCTGAAGTGAAAATGGCGGCTGGAGACCCCCACTTGAAGGGCAATGACTTTGAGCGGCGGAATGTCTTCAAAGTGGATCGCATTGTGCAAGCGAATTGTTTTGAGGTCGTCTCCGCCCGTCTGAACTCTGCTAGCGACAGCCTGTGTCAGCACTTTGTTCCTCGCGCCGAAGAATCGAGGGACGTCCAGCTCTACGACACCGAATAGGACATCGCCTTCGCAGCACTCGATAACCATCTCGGTGAAGGTGCACCGTCGCAATTGGTGCCACAGCGAGGAGGGTGGGCCGATTTCGCTCGTTCCGGGTCGAGTGCAGTGCACAAACAGCGTTGCTTCGGGCTCAACGAGGTCCACGAGCCAATCCGGCGCAATGACGAGTGTCGCGTCGAGGGACTCGATTTGCAGCAAGACCTTGCGAACTTTGTAGGGCGGAGGCGAAGTCGGCAGCGAGCTCGACCCCGAGCGAGCGTTGAAGCGCAGGACGACGGTGTCCGCCAGAGACGAGCAGATCTCGTTCCACTGGCCGCATACGAGTCGCAGGCGTGCTAGTATCGCACACTGCTTCTCCGCCGCCGCGCGCGAGGCTGTGATGTCGCGAACCTCGTGCGCCGGCACCTGAGGCGGCGAGGGGACGAGGCGAGAGAGGATCTCGAGCAGGAGCTCATGCGGCAAGCGGTGGATGTAGCAAGGCGGCTTGGCGTGCACTGCGCTATCGTCGCTAGGCACCGCCATGCTGGCGTGCGTCGACGACAGCGTCGGACGGGGCAAGCGTGCGTTCGCGCTGATGATGCGATTTCTACTGTACGCTTTCGCACGCGCTGATCTCTCTCAAGTTTAGCAGTAGCTTAACGACGATGCAAGTGCTCCGGAGGAAGTGTGAGTAGAACGATCGACGGGGAGGGGAAAGTAGCGCAAGAACGGTGCAAGCCTCGAAGTCGGCCGAGCGCTCACACCCACCCCTTCTTCCGCTTGCCCTCCTCGACAGCTGCCTCCGGCTGTCGCGTCTCGTAGCTCGAATAGAACGACCCCTCCGACGCCGGCGTCGAGATGAGGTGAGCGACGCTGCCCTGGCTGAGCGCCGGGCTCGTACTGTGCTGCCGCACGGGAGCGTAGTCGTCCGTCAGGTCGCCGACGAGCACAGTGTCGTGAGTGCTGCCTGGTCGCCGGTAGGCCTGGCTGCCGAGCGTCTCCATCGAGTACTCCTCCTGCGGCGTGCGAGCCTGCTTGTCGGTAATGCTCGAGGGCGTGGAGGAGGTGGCGGGAAGGGGCGTGTGCGCGATGGCATCTTTGGTGGACAACGCAGGTGCGGCAGGCGCTTCGCGGCGAATGCGAATGAGGAAGAGGATCGAAAGCGGGAGGCCGAGAACCGAGAAGAGCCAGAGCGGTAAGAGCGAGGCGACTTCGCTGTAGATCCGATCGTACACAACTCGGCGACCCGAAATGGCGACGAAGGCGAAAAGGACGTTGATGGCGCTGCGAAGAAGCAGGGTAAGCATACATTCCGGCGCGGGAAGGAACTGTTGATGAGCTCACGTCTCGCAAGTGACGATGGCCCAGGTAATTTTGAGTAGGCCACGGAAGCCTCGCTCGAGCATCTCAACTTGCTGACGCGCCTCCTCTGAGACGTGCATGCGTCCGCTTAGGTCGTGCATGGTGCGGCGAAGTTCTCGCAGGTGAAGCACGGCGACGAGGACGAGGATCATCTCGTTGATGACCGAGTAGATGAAGTAGGCCCAGAAACACCAGCGGAAGAAGCTGTGAGGATCAAGTCTATCAGTGCACTCTCTCCAGGAGGCGGGCTGAGGCGGGCTTTGCGGATACGCACTCGCCAAAGCCCCGCAAGTTCAACGCAAAGTCGGTCAAAACCGAGCGATCGACACGACTGTAGAAGTCGGATTCCGCGAAGGTGCCCGAGCTGTGAGAGTGGACAGAATGAGCGAATCCAGGACCGCATGAAGGCGGCGAGATGGGCCATACAAAGCCACTTCAGCGCTAGCCAGGGCATCATCGATTGTATCGAAGTAGCCAAGTGCCCTCGAGTACCGCTTGTGGGCTTGCCAGGCCAGCACGCCGATTGCGACCGCTTGAGCGGCGGGTAGAAGGAGGGCGGCAAAGTTGACGAACCAAGCCTTGGCCAGAAAGGTGCGGGCGGGACGACCGGACGACTCGAGGTACAGCAGGTCTGTGTCAGCAAGTAGTCAGTCACGAGGCATGCGCAATCGCCCAGCAATGTGCGAAGGACTCACGAGAGACGACGAGCGACCAGGTCGCGCACCAGAAGGCCAGCACGCCCGGGAACCACACGGTCATTCGCCAAAGGTCACTCGTTGGTACCCAATGCCCGGATGCATAGAACGCCGTTTGCCAGATGTAGCCCTGCAGGAGTGCGAAAAATACGATGGCCAATGTCGTCCACAGCGACGAGTAATGCGGCACGATGAACGTTCCGGCCTTGCCGCGGTGGACGCGGACAAGCCAGAGTGTTCCTTGCCGCCATTTAGCGGCCATGCAGGTGCAGAGGACGATTGTGACCCTGCGAGCCGACGGGTCAGCAGCTCCTCCCGTGACGCGAGCGGTTCGCGCACAGAGCAATCAAGGCCGAGCAGGTGTAGAGCTGCGCCTTGAAAAAGTGCTCGAGATTAGGCCGGACCTGCGCGCGCAGGGCCCGCCGGATAAGCGGCCAAGGGTTCGCACCCTCCGGAAGCGTTGATACGATTCCGGTCTGTCGAAGCGGTGTGAGCGATGCGCGGTCTGAGCATCACAAGAGGCGAAAGGTGTACGCACAACGATAGCGTCGACTGTGGCGGACATGCTGGGATGGCCGCGACGGCGACAAAGTACGAGGCGAATATAAGAGTTTCGCTCTCTGCAACGTGCGTAGGCCGGCGAAACGAGCGCGGCCCTATCCAGCACCACCAGGAGGAGTAGCGTAGCAGGCAGACATCGAGCAGTGAGGATGGCGAGGCCAGCGTGGGCGGTAAACGACTGGCGGACAGGAGACGGCCGACTTCCGAGGACACGCCCGGAGACTCCGCCAACGAAGACGGTCTGTGCGAAGCACAGACCAGGGAGGCGAAAGTCGCTCAACGCACGTTGACATCGCGTCGCGCCGTCAAGCACGACTCGGCGACGTAAGCGACGGGGAAGGTCCTGTGCGAGAAACCGGCCCCTGCCCGACTGCAAAGCTATTGAGCGGTGTTTGCTGCCACCGACCGTGCGGTCTGTGTACCGAGTGCGTAACACAGGAAGCACAGAGCGACCAGCACAAAAGTCGACAAGGCTGCCGCCCGTCGACATGTTCCGCACCGCATGCGTGGCACGCGCAAGCGAGACGTCTGACACAAACGCCGGTCGGAAACGCTAGCGCCAACCATGCAATCACGGCCAAGACGCGGCGCGCGGCGCCACGCTCCATCCTCGCAGGGACCGAAAGGGGAAGAGCCAGCCACCTCTTCTCGGGAAACAGAGCGATGGACCTTCGTGGCCCATCCGCGTGGTAAATGTGTTGCTACCTGCGTACCGCCGCGATCGAGGGGTTACCGAAGGCATGTAAATTGACGATATGCGAGTCGCCGAGACTCGATCGTCCCTCCGCCTCGGGCATCAGGCGCAATTGCTGGGTGAACCTACGGCACAGATGCAAGATGAAGAGGCCATTGCAAGCGTTCGGGCGGAAGGACGCGGTCGGGGGAGCGAAGCGAAGGAGAGCATCCGTTGCGTCAGGCGCGAAGCTTCACAGACTCTGAGAGGCGCCTGCTGCTGCACAGTCCGCTGCTCGGACGCAACTCGGACGGGCTGGGACGGGGGCTCCCCTTGACAGCGCGGCTGCGAGCGAGGGCGAGGCAAGTGGACGAGCCTCACGACAGCGTGCGCACGAGGGATCGTGGCATCTTGCGACGAGGCGGAAGCCAACAAGCCGGGTCAGGCAGGCTGGACGAGTGCGCCTGAATCCTGAAAGCGGGAGCTGCAGGACGAGATCGAGGCACCCGGGGAAGTCGAGACCACGCGATTGACCTTCCCAATCGAGCCCGGCGCTCTGCTCAAGGAGTTTGTGCCTGCTCTCGTCGCTCGAGTGCGCAGCCACCGCGCCCGCTCGTCCGTCGACGGTGCGCTCCATCCCCTGCTCCACCCCTGCTCCCGTCGCTCCGCAGCACCGCACCCGGTCGCGCGGCCCGTGTGCGACGCCCCGAAGCGAGCTGCAGCGCCGTCTCCGCGCCGGACACCAGGCAGTCCCCTTCGCTCGCTTGCAACCTCCGCGTCTCCTCCTCGCCTCGCGCCGCCGTCGCTGGCCCAGCGCTCTCGCTAGCCCTGCGCAGCGTCTGCGCGCCTGTCGAGGGTAGCCGCCCGCCGCCCTCGCCCGTCCAGCACCACACTCTCTCAGCGCACCCGCTTCCCGCCCCACCGTCCCCCCCTCCCTCTCTCGCCTGTTTGTGCACGACGCTATGGCCGATCAGGCGCCCGTCTACATCGAGCTCACGGCGCACTACAATGGCGCCTTCATCTTCCTCTCGTACCTCGTGTCGTTCGTCGGCTCGTGGACGACGCTCGAGATGCTCCTGAAGCGTACGGGTAGCACGGGCAAGTGGAACGTGATGCTGCTCCTCGGCGCCGGTATAGCCTTCGGTTCGACGGCCACGTTCGGCATGCATTTCGTGCGTCCTGCTCGCTTCTGTAGTGTTCGAAGTGGCCCGCGAGTCGGGAGACTGACGACCGCTCCCTCTGTCCCGTAGGTCGGCAATCAAGCCGTCACACTGCGTTTCCCGGCGCCTTGGGAAGGCACGGGCGCGCCGCTCTCGTACAACGCCGGCTACACCATCCTTTCCCTCGTTGTCGCCATCCTCTCGATGATCCTCGCCTTCTCTTTCATCGGTCTGCGCTTCAACGCGCCGCAGTGGCGCTCTCGCCTGACCGACGAGGAGCAGGGGTCGACCGCTACGAGCGAAAAGAGCGCTATCGCAGGACATGAAGATGAGGAGGAGCTCGCGACGCCTGAAGCTGTCGACAAGAACCCCGACATGGCGACGGGCGCCGCCTTCGATCCGGACCTCAAGATTGAGCACGGCCAGCAGCAGACGCGCTTCCATCTGCCTGGCGTCCGCAAGGTGTCGCTTACACCATCGGCCTTCAACATCTCGCTGCCGAAGCGTCGCGACAGCGCCTTCGACGACGAGAAGCGCCCTCCTCCGCCCGACGTGGACGAAGACGAGGACGACGAGTCGAGCGACGGAGGCGAGTTTGGCATCGGCGCTGCCAAGGTTTCGCCTTGGGGTGTTGCCAAGATCCTCCTCGCCGGCATCGTATGCGGTGGCGGTATCGCGGCCATGCGTGCGTCCTTCGTCTCTCCTGGACACGCTCTCCAGCTCACGCTTGAGTTTGTCGTGCAGACTACGTCGGCCAGGTCTCGATCAACTCCGTGCCTCGCGTAACGAACGACTGGTACATGGTCCTCATCTCGGTTCTCATCGCCATGGCTTGCGTCTCCGTCGGCCTCTACATCTTGTTCGTCATCTTCCGCCCCAAGTTGCAGCACAGTTGGTACAAGCGTGTCATCGTCGCGGCCATCCTCGCTGTCGGCGTCACCCTCATGCACTTCGTCGCCCTCCTCGGCACCCATTACTGGGCTCGCACCGGCGCCGACCTTCGCACGGGGAGCGACAACGGGACGAAGACGCTCATCAGTGCGTCTTCTTAGCTATACCTGCTGCTCTACAGTGACCTGACGAAAGCACTACATCGCAGTCGTCCTCATTTGCGTCGTCGCACCCGTGTGCTGCATCCTTCTCCTCGTCTTTGCCTTCCTCGGACAGCAGCGTGCGCTTCACCAGCGCGCGGCTCGCCACCGCATCATCCTCTCGACGGCCATCTTCGACCAGCAGGGCCTGCTGCTCGTCCACCCCGACTCGGGCCTCCTCCCCTCGGCCAAGATCTACCCGAGCAAGCAGAACGAGCCCGAAAAGTTCAACGTCTTCCAGGTCCTCAGCTCGGGCAATCGCATGCGACTCGAGGCGAGCAAGCTCAAGCTGCAGCGCTCCGACCCGGCCTTCGTCGCTTTCCTCAAGATGTCGTGGAACTGGCGAACGCTCAAGACGCCAAGTGCTGGCGCCGGCGGCGCCATTGCCGAGGATCTGACGAGCGGACCTGGTTCGGTCAGTCGGCTGGGTGAGGAAGAGCGCGACGTCGGGACGACGACGCGCATGAGCGAAGCGGACGACGAGATGACGAGCTCGGAGGCGGAGTTGATGCGTCGCAGCGTCCTCAGCTTCGAGATGGCCGGGGAGGAGATCGCGAGCGAGCTCACGGGCACGCCGAACCTGAAGGCGCTCGGCGTGCTGTACGACAGCATTCTCAAGATGTGCGTGGCTCTCGCGAGACCTCGACCCTCCCGAGCTTCGACTGACTCGCTTCTCGCGCTACCAGCGGCCACTACCAGGTCTCGAGCAAGACATCGGGCGACCAGTTCACCGTGACCCAGGGGCAAATGCTGGTGCTCGCGCGCAGGCTCAAGAACAACGCAGAACGCGAGGCGCTCGTTGCCCGCGGCTACGTTTTCGCCGAGCCCGCCGCCGTCGCGCGCGTCACGTCGAACGCTTACGCCGTGCCGAACGAGCGCGTCTTCGATCACTTCCGCAACGTGTACCGCTTCACGCGCTTCGGCGTCGTCAAGCGCCTCGACCGCGGCCGGCTGTACGGCGGCCTGCTCATGCTGCAGGCTCTGCCGGGCGAGGGTCTGCACGTAGTCGTCGACGAGCGCCAGCACCACTCGCTGCCGATGACCGACCTCGCGGCTCTGGTCGACCCCAAGGCGGACCGCACGCGCTTCGCGTCGTCCTCGCTGCCGACGACCACTATCGACAATGTCGTCGCGTCGCTGCAGGAGATTGCTGGGCAGTCCTTGCTCGACTTGATCAATGCGCCGAGCAAGGGCGACGCCGCGTCCGAGCTGCGCGGCTACATCGTCAAGACCCTGAAACCGCACCTCGAACGTGTCCTTTCCGCCGAGACACTCGACTTCCTCCTTTCCCGCTTGCACGTCGCCCCCTCCATTATCCCGCTCAGCTCGCGCCATGGCCCGACCTACGGCAGCGAGGGCCTGCTCAAGGATTCGTACCTCCTGTGCCTCAAAGCTGTCATCCCTTCCTCCGTCAGCCTGCCTGGGCACCGCCTCAACTGGCTTCCCTTCCCGCTCTACCAGGCGCAGGCCGACTGTGTCACGCGCGCGTCGGGCTCGGCGTCGGGCGGCCCGCGACCCAACACGGGTGGCTCGGGGGTCGAGTCTGGGCGCTTCGGCGCGTGGAGCAGCAACCACAGCGATCGCAGCGGCGGCCGCAAGGGCAGCGTCATCGAGTGGAGCGACAGCGGCGACCACGCAATGTTCCCGACATCGTCGGCAGCGCCGTTCGCGACGAGCAAGGGCGAGAGCTCGCTGCACCCGCTTGCGCAGCGGGTCGTGGGCCCGTCCGGGCAGCGCGGGTCGACGTACTCGCAGAGCTCGACGAACGAGGACGACGAGGACGACACGGGCTCGCAGCCGCCACGATCCACGGTCGGTGTCTCGCCCGAACTGCCCGAAGCCGTGCCGCCGTACTCGCCGGACTGGATCGTCGGGCTCATTCGCAGCACCGTCTCGGCGCCGGGCCAGCACCTGTGGCACTGGGACGTGCCGCACCGGCCGAAGGGTGAGAAGCCTCAGCCGCGGAGAAGCACGTGAAGGAGGAATGGTCTCGCTGTTCATTTGGGTCGAGCCGCTCTTGCAGGGCGCGCTCCTAATTCGGGTTTCCTCATTCTCTTTACCATTTGCCTAGTTTCTTGTGTCCATTCGATGTTCCTGCCATCGCTTGCTTGTCCTCCATCGATGTGTTGTGTGCAAAAGCGATTCCTCACCATCTCCTTCGACGATGCCCTCCGCTCTCCTGTGGTTCTTTCCGGCCTTGCGAGCAGGACACGTAGAGCGAAGAAAAGCAATTACACGAGGCTTTGCCAGACCTCGAGGTTGACCTTGACCCGCTCGTGCGAGAAGGTCCTGCTGCTTCCGCTCAATGCTCCCGCGCCTTCTCGCTCCGTCGCGCTTCCTTGTCTCTCGTAGCCCTTCGTACTTCGCTGCTCGCTCAATGGCCACCTCTGCTCCGCCCGTTGACGGCCGTCCCGCCCGCTTCGCCTTCATCCAGCTCGCCTCGGCGGGAGACGGCACCGACAAGGCTGCGAACCTCGAGCACGCGCGCGAGAAGCTTGCAGAGGCTGTCAAGGGCGGGCCCGAGGGGCGCAAGCCCGACCTGGTTGTCCTGCCCGTGCGTCGCGGCTCACCCGGAACCTCGCCCCCACTCAGCCGATGAGATGAGCTGACGCTCTTCGGCGCCCCTGTAGGAGATCTTCAACTCGCCGTATGCCACTGCCGTCTTCCGCAAGTACGCCGAGCGTATCGGGTGGTCGCCGGAGAAGCGCGACACTTTCGACGTCTCGCAGACGCAGAGCGAGAGCATCCGCATGCTCAGCGCCGCGGCCAAGGAGCACGGCGTGTGGCTCATCGGCGGTGAGTATCTCGTACGCCCGCATCCTCGCTGCAGAGCTCACGCTGGGGCATGCAGGGTCCATTCCGGAGCTCTCGGAAGACGACAAAGTGTACAACTCGTCGCCCATCTTCTCGCCCGACGGCAAGCTCGTCGCCGTGCACCGCAAGGTCCACCTCTTCGACATTGATGTGCCAGGCGGCATCACCTTCAAGGAGAGCGACTCGTTGACCGGCGGAGACTGGCAGACCATCGTCGAGACTGGTTCGTCCTCGAGCTGCGCGTCAGGAACCGAGACTGACTCTCGCTCGAGCAGACTTTGGCAAAATCGGTGTCGGCATCTGCTACGATGTACGCTTCCCAGAGCTCACCGCTATCACCGCACGAAAAGGTGCGCCCATCGTGCAATGGTCCCTCTCCGCTACGCTAACGCATACACCGGCGCACAGGCTGCATCGCCATGATCTACCCCGCTGCTTTCAACCTGACGACCGGCCCCCTGCACTGGGAGCTGCTGCAGCGCGCACGAGCAGTCGACAACCAGATCTACGTCGGGATGTGCTCGCCGGCGCGCGCGACGTCAGGCGACGGCTACAAAGCTTGGGGACACTCGAGCTTGTATGACCCGATGTGCGTTTCCGAAGTCTCATGCAACTGGTGGAGAGAGCGATACTGACAGTCTAGCTGCGCTCAGGGGCAAGGCGGTCGGCGAGCTGGATGAGAAGGAGGGGATCCTCTACCTTGACATCGGTAGGTCTGCTCTTCTGCTCCCTTCGCTCTTTGATGGGAAGCACAACCAACAAGGCCATCGGAGCTGCGTTCCGGCTCACAGCTATGCGCCCTCGGTTGGGAAAGGAGGACACGAGCTGATCTGCTCCCCGTCCATCGATCCGCAGACACCGACGTCATCAACAAGGCTCGTACTGGTATTCCGGTAACGATCCAGCGGAGGTTCGACGTGTACAAGGATGTGAGCAAGGCGTGAGGTCGGAGAGTGAGGAGGGGGAAATAGACAGTCTGAATGCACTCGCGCGTCTTTCACCTGTTGATCATAGCGAGTCTCCCTGGTCGCGTAATACGCTCAGTCCTCGGCAAGGCAAGACTAAGCACGCCGATCGAGGGCGACGAGCGACGTTCGACCGACCTCCGCCTCCTCAGCTCGAGCCGTGCTCATCCACCGAATCCGCCCTCGTCGCTCTAAGACCGCCTGTGCCTGCTCGCAGAGCTTCCTGTGCTCCTTCAAACACGGTCTAGCGCGTTGACCATGGCCGGAGACGCCTTCTTCTCGAAACCCCGCCCGTTCAGCAAGCGGCGGCGAGACGATGCCGATGGCGCCGCCGCCTCGCCCCGCACCAAGACGAGCCGGCACGGCACGTCTGCACGAGGAGCTGCGCTGTCGCGCGGAGGCAAGGAGCGCGCAGGTGGGCGGGATCGCGCCGGTGCCAAGGGCAAGCAGCGGCGGAGAGGCGGCGACGACGACGACGAGGAGCTCGACGTGGCGGACGGGGGCGAGTTTGACTCGGACGACGTTGGCAGTGAGGACGCTGGCGAGGCGGACGAAGGCTCGGAGGAGGAGGACGACCTCGAGACGCCTGCGCAGAAGCGGTTGCGGCTCTCGCAGATGTACCTCAAGAGCCTCGAGAAGGACAAGGAGGGTGCGTTGTGGGCTCCCTGCTCTTCGCTGATCAACGCTGACGACCGCGATCTAGCAGAGGAAGACGGCTTCGACGCGGCAGATCTCGACCGCGACATCATCGCGGAGCGGCTGCAGCAGGATGTGGTGCGTTGCCGTTGCTTGGTCGAGTCCTACCGCGCCTAGCTGATGATACTCGTATACAACAGCTCGAGCACACGGGCAAGCTTCACCTCAACGTCGCAACTACTGTGCGTTCGCTCCATGTGTTCTGCAACAGCTCTCCACTGACGCTCTCTCCGTCAGCTGCAACTCCCCATCCCCTCTTCTTCCATCTTCCGGACACCCGCAAAGGGTCACCGTGGCGCAGTCACCGCCGCGGTCGCATCGCATGACGGTCGCTGGCTGTACACGTCCAGCAAGGACGGCGCGATCCTGAAGTACAACCTCGACGCCGTCACGTCCGCCTCTCCCGCTCCCTCTTCTTCCTCCGCATCCTCTACCGACACGCCACGCATCGCTCGCGCCGCGTACTTCAAGAAGGCCCCGTCTGAATCACAGCTCCGCAAGTGCGAGAAGCACAAGCGGTTCGATGGCGCCGCAGCGGACAAGGGCAAGGGCAAGGAGGTGGCCGAGGGTCACACGGACGAGATCCTCGACCTGGCCATCAGCCACGATGGCAAGCTCCTCGCGAGCGCGGGGCGGGACAAGGTGATCGGGTGCTGGGATGTCGAGGGCGAAAGCGGCAAGTGGGTGAGAGGGTTGGGCGGGCACAAGGACGTTGTCGGTGTGCGTACCATTTGACAGGACCACGCGATCGAGGCTAACGTCTTCTGCGCAGTCTATCGCCTTCCGCCTCGGCACGAGCGAGCTTTACTCGTCCTCTTTCGACCGCACGGTCAAGATCTTCGACATGTCGACCCTCTCGTATATCGAGACCCTCTTCGGCCACCAGGACTGCATCCAGTCCGTCGACGCGCTGCGCGGAGAGCTCTGCGCGACGGCCGGAGGACGCGACAAGACGGTGCGATTCTGGAAGGTCGCCGAGGAGAGCCAGCTCGTCTTCCGCGGCGGAGGCGCGAGCCGCATGCGCAACGTCCTCGATGGCGCGATGGAGGAGGAGGGCATTGAGGAGGAGGAGCTCAAGCGGCGGAGGAAGAACGCCGAGAAGGGCCCGGTCAAGTTCGTCGAGGGCAGCATCGACTGCGTTGCCATGGTCGACGACTCGACCCTGCTGAGCGGCGGCGACAGCGGGTGCGTTCCGACCAGTTCGAACACGCCAGGCCCGAAACTGACCGCCTTGTTACAGATCCATCTGCCTGTGGTCGATCACGAAGAAGAAGCCCATTTTCACGGTCCAGCTCGCGCACGGCATCAATGAGCACGAGTCTGAGACCGAGGGCATTATCGGCACTCCGCGATGGATCACGGCGCTCGCGTGCCTGCCGTACGGCGACGTCTTCGCCTCGGGCTCGTGGGACGGCCAGATCCGCCTGTGGAAAATCGACGCGCGCCTCCGGTCCTTCTCGCCGCTCGCGACGATCGACGCGCCTGGGTTCGTCAACTCGCTCCAGCTCACGGCGCCGTCGCTCCGGCCGACGCGCGAGACGCACGTCGCGCCTGTCAACGCCCCCAAGGGCCGCGACGCGGGCGACAAGCGGGACGAGAAGAAGGCGCTCGTGGTCGTTGCCGCCACGTCGAAGGAGCCGCGGTTGGGCAGGTGGATGCGCTTCAAGGAGGCCAAGGACGGCGCGCTCGTCGCGGTCATCCCTATGCAGTAGTCTCCCTCGCTCGCCTCGCTTGGCTCGCAATCGCATTCCGCATATCGCAGTCCTTCCCGGTCTAGTGAGCTACATCCATTCTACGGAAACGCGTACGCCCGCCCGCTCGGCCAGTATACCGAGAAGCCTGACTATTGGGTCCGACGGCCGCGCCTTGACGAGGCGGATGACCTCGAGTGCGGGCGCCACTGACGCATCCGCCTCGCGCGCTTGCAGGAGCTTCTCGAGCTCCCACTCATCGTCCCAGGGCCAGTAGAGCGAGAGCACGCGCAGCTTTGGACCGGGGACAAAGTACGGCGGTTGCGCGCTTGCGAACGCCCGACGCCGGCCATCGTCCGAGCAGTCGTCTTGAAGCGTGAAGTGCGTCAGGTTCGGGAACCATGCCGCCAAATCCTCGGGCTGCATGCGATCCGTCTCGCGGCTTGGTCGGTTGGATCGTGCGGGATCGACACAGTGGTAATCGCGGACCGCGAGCTGCTCGAGGGCGGGCCCGCCACCGCGTGCAACGAGCTGCGTCAGGAGGTCGACGGCGGGGAACTGGGCGGTCCAGTCGTGTACTGTCAGGTCCTGCAGCGCTTCCGTCGCGCCGAGGATCCACTTCATCGCGTCGAACGTCCACGGATCGCTCGACCCCTGCAGTGTAAGCCGCTCGAGACGGTACCGTGGCGGCGGTCCACACTCTGCAAACGTGCGCGGGACGCCTGGCGGCGGGTGCCAGAGCCCGCTCTCGACGTCTACAGACACGCAGCGAAGCGTGAGCTCGACGAGCTGCGGCCAATGCTGGAGGAACGGCGCGAGGCAGACGAGCGCGCTCGTGCCGAACGGCTCGCTCGTGTAGGTGAAGCTTCGCAGCGAGGTGCAGCTGAGCAGTGCAGCGCGCAGCATGGGCGTACCCGCCGCCGTGAGGTAGATGGGGCGGAAGACGAGCGTGTCGAGCGTGTTGTGGAGGAGATCGAGGAGTGCGACGACGGACGGCGGATGCCCGTTGTCATTCGCTGCCGTCAGGTCAAGGTCGTGTACAAGGCTGCGCAGGTCGGCATGCTCGGCGAGCGTGCGGGCGAGGAGAAAGGTGCGGCCCGCGGAACGAAGGCTGACGGTCCCGCCATACAGTAGTGGCACGGTGGCAAAGTACAGAGCCTTGCACGTCTGTTCGCAGCATCTGGGCGTCAGTACACTGAATTCACGGGCAGAGCAGAGGAGGAGCGGACCGGCGCGAGTCGGGACAGGTCTGTCTGGCGCTCCTTGTCGCTCCAGACCTTGAGATCGTCGCCGAGGAGGGCGCAGATGCGCGTGACGATCTGCGTCCGAACGAGAGGCACGGTGTGAGCAGGCGTTCGTGCAGAGCAGCCCGAGAGCCGGTCGAGCCCCGTGAAACCGCAGAAGAGCTGGCAGAGAGCGAGAGCACGGAAACGAGCGTACTTCGGACGGAAGCAGGTTCAGCGCAGCCATTGCCCTCTCTTGGTGAAAGCCCAGCCCTCTCTCCCTCTCTCTCACCGTGGGACAAAGGGAACAGAGGCGCGAGAGGCCAAAGTGGAGCCGCTTGGAGCGGAACGTCGTCGTCGCTGTCGCCGCGTGTCCGCTGCTCCCTCGCGAGCCGAGCTGCCGCAGGAGCGACGTGCCTGTCCGGAGAGCCAGCGCACGCACACTCCCATGCCCGCGCAACCCGCCAGGAAGCGCCAGAAGGTCTCGGACCCCGCACCCGCCCCGACCGCCGACGACGCCATGGCCGACAGCGACGAGCACGCGTTCGAGTACGAGGACGACCACAGCGACGACGACGAGCTCGCCGACTCGCCCGCCATGGCCCTTGACAGCGACGACGGCCACGACGAGCTCGACAGCGACGGGGGCGGTGTAGACGTCCTCGTCCTCTCCGACTCGGACTCGGACGCGCTCGCCAACGCCCCGCCAGAGCCTGAGGCTGCTGCCAAGCCAAAGGGCAAGCTCACCGCCCGCAAGCAGTTCGCCCTCGACGTTCAGGACGTCGCAGCCCGCTACGCTGGCACCCAGGACGACATTGTCAAGAGTGCGCATGCCTTGTCGCTCTTCACGAGCAATCTGGAGACTCTGTTCAATCTGCTGACGCGTCCATCGTCAGATTTCAAGCGCGACGACGGCGACGAGATGATCCGCTTCTCGCTCAAACATCCCAAGTTCCCGCGCGGACTCAAGATCTCGCTCATGTTCCCCGAGCTCGGCGGCTACCCGAACGGCCACGAAGTCATGTGCTTCACCGAGCACGAAGACGTGCCGGAAGACGTCGAGACTGTCTTGCCTGAAGTCGCTCAGTGCGTCGTCCCGTTCAGCGTCTCTGCCTTCACGCTCGTGGCTGTGTTGTTGAGCGCTCACGCGCTTGTGTATGTATGTACAGGCTACCTAAGGACGCCGACCGCTCCCTCAATGGCATCGTCGAGTTCCTCATCCACCGCATCGTGCGCGGCGAGCCCAACCCTTGGGCGGACGCGGCGAAAGACACGGACGAGGACAATTACGACTACGAGGACGAGCTCGACCTCGTGGGGGCTAACTTGAGCAAGGACAGCGAGCTCATGAAGACGTTGAGGAGGTACGTCAGCGTCGCTGCTCGCATACCCTTCTCGAAGCACACCCTGAAGTGTTGCGTCCCACAGCGACTTCAAGCAACTTCTCGACTCCGGCTACCGCCCGGGCTTCACCCGCGTTTCCGAACTCGATCTTGTCGTCTCCGTTTCGAAAAAGGTCAACCTGCTCGGCCTGCCTGCGCGCGCCCTCCAGGCGTGGGATTCGCAGCTCATCACGGGCGAAGTCGTCTACCTCGTCCTCCTCATGAACTACGGCGCCAAGTACCCGGTCGACCTCGACAACCAGACGAGCGGCCAGGTTCGCTTCAAGGTCGGCATCTCGCCGCGCTACAAGCCGAGCCGGCAGGCGATCGCGTCTGCCTTCCGCGCGCACAGCTCGAACCCGTACACCAGTACGCCTCTGACTACTCTTTGCACATGATGGACGCTGCTGACAACAATACCCGCTCGCAGAGGGCGACTTTGAGGCCATCTCGCTCTCTGCGCCCCTCGACGCCCTGCTCAACAACAAGCTGGGCGAAATTCTCTACATCCGCCGCTCGAACGACCGCGTCGGGTGGGCTGGCGCCGAGCAGCACTGCTTCGAGGCGGGCAAGAACGATGCGGCCGTCGACAAGAAGAAGGCGCGCGCGGCCGACAAGGCCGAGAAGGTCGTGTCGGAGGCGAGCGCGAGCCTGGTCCGTTCGCCTGCCGCTCTTCCACGATTCACTCTGGCTAACATCTGAGCCGCGCACAGCTGCCGACGGACCCGATGGCGTCGACCAAGACGGCGAGCAACTTCCCGCTCCTCGCCTTCTCGTACCTCGTCCGCCGCTTCGTCATGTGCCCGCGCTTCTGCCTCAACTGCTATAAGCGCTGCGACGAGACTATCACCGCTCTTGTGAGTCGCGGACATTGGTCATGAACCAGACGTCTACGTCGACAATGCTGCTGACCCTTGACTGTGTGCAAACGCACACGACGATCGTTTCTCGCAGAAACCCTTTGTCTGCGATAGCCCACTCTGCCTCTTCCAGCTCATCGCGCTCGGACTCGGCCCGTCGCTCGAGCACGAGATCATCACGAATGCGCCGGCGGTCGACCTCCTCGTCCAGCTCGCCTACATTGCCGCGAAGGAATACGGGCTCAAGGGCGACCTTCTCCCCGTCGGCCTCGAGCTCAAGGTCCCGTCGTATGTCAACAACTCGCTCGGTGAGCCGTGGAAGTCGGGCGACCCGACCGTCGACTTTGACACGCTCGCGACTGAAAACGAGAAGTGCAACGGCATCGCCGCGCTCATCTCGGAGCTCCCGCCGATCGACGCGATGCGCGCGTGGCTCACGGGCGAGGACATGACCGAGGACGAGCGGATCCTGAACCGCACGCGCAAGCTCCCCGACATGCAGCAGGGCGGCGTCTCGATCTCGGCCTGGCGCCTCCTGCGCTGGATCGTCGCGAGCAACACGTCGTACCTCAAGCAGATCGAAGACGAGGACGAGCTCATCCAGGGCATTTCGAAGGATTACCGCCAGTTCCGCCTCGTCGTCGGCAGCCCCGCCAAGGAGCACCTGCAGGCCGAGAGCGTCAAGGCTGCGCAGGCCAAGAACGACAACGCCGTCAAGTATCCGACGCTCTACGCGTGGCACGGCAGCTCGGTCAAGAATTGGCACAGCATGGTGCGTTGTTCAATGCCCTCGTCACGTCGAGCTCTTCCCACGGCTAGCTTGGTGCCAGTCGGCGCCTTTCGCCTCTAAACTCTGCATGCACATGCTAGACAGCTCCCGATCATGTACTGACCAGACCTGCGACGTCGTGCAGTGAGTTTCTGGCTGTCTGGGTGGCCTGCTCAGCTTCTCGTCCGCTTTGCTTTCCGGCGTCCGCCGGCTGCTTCAGAAGCGGCCGCCGAGTGCCTGTGTCTCTCGAAAGCAATTATCGAGCCTTTCTGACTCCTTTGCTGCGAAAACCACCCTCTCCTCTGCTCTGTTCGCTCCGTTTCGACCCTTTGCAGTCTCCGGCAGGGCCTCCACTACCGCGATACGATCAACGGAAGGGCCTACGGCCACGGCGTGTATTTTGCACTGGATGGAAGCGTATCGCTTGGTCATTACGCTGCGCCGTCGTCGACGATCTGGAAGAACGCCGAGTTCGGGATCTCCAAGCTTGCCGCCATTTGCGAAGTGACCAACCTTCCGAAGGGGTTCGTGTCAAGCAGTCGTACGTTGCACTCTCTGACTACTGACAGAGCAGTGCTGGCGAGGCTCTCGCCGTTTTTGTCGGCGAAGATCTCGCTGTCGTTGTCGCTGACTCGCTCGGGCTCTCCCAGCGTACCTCGTCGTCAACCAGCTCGATTGGATCAATTGCCGCTACCTCATCGTCCAGCGCGGCACGAGCTACTCCTGGACGAGCGATGACGCCAACGCCGCGAAGGCGAAACAGGGCGAGGTGGTCAAGTCCAAGGTCAAGACGATCGCGCTCGACCCGACCTACCCGCTCACGCTCAACACGACTCGCCTCGCGATCACGGACGTCGGCGACAAGCTGCAGAAGCTCGAGAACAGTCTCAAAGACACGCCCGAAGAGCTCAACGACTCGGACACTGAGCTGATCAAGGAGCCTTCGCTCATTCTCGCCGAGTCGCAGTCGAGCACGGCGGCGTCTGGCGGCGGGATCCGCAGCCGTCTTCGCCGCGGCCGCTCGGGTGTCGCCGCCGAGTCGTCCACGTCGAAGAGCAAGGGCAAGAGTAAGGCGGACGAGCCTCCCGCGCCTGCATCGGAGCCGGACACGTTCGAGCCCGCCGACGAGGCCCGCCTCGCCCTCCTCAAGCAGATCCCGCCGCCGACCAAGCCGAGTCGCGGCGCGCTGTCCATGATCACGAAGGAGATCAAGGCCATGCTCAAAACGCAGCAGGAGGTCGGGCCGACCAAGGCGGGCTTCTACTTCGACCCGGAGCGCTCGAACGACAACGCGTTCAACTGGGTGATCGAAATTCCGCGCGAGAGCTTCGAGGACGGTCTCCCGCTCCGCAAGGACTTGCAGAAGCACGATATCAAGAGCATCCTCATGGAGATCCGCTTTGGCGACACGTACCCGTTCTCGCCGCCCTTCTTCCGCGTCGTCCACCCGCGCTTCCTCCCCTTCATACACGGCGGCGGCGGGCACGTCACGGGCGGCGGGTCGATCTGCATGGATACGTCGCGCTCACCCTGCCTCTCTCACTGCCGCTCGAGTCTGACAATTCTGCGTTTTCCGCCCAGCACATCTTCTCACGAACGATGGGTGGTCCTCCGTCTACTCGATCGAGGCGATCCTGCTGCAGATCCGCATCGCCATGTGGGCCAGCTTGCGTCCGACTCGACCCCCTTGCCCTACTGATCCGCTGTTGTCGCTTGCAGGTCCAACCTCGAGCCGAGGCCGGCGCGTCTCGACAGCAACTGGGAGCAGCCGTACTCGGTGCGTTCCGACTGAGTGTCCCTATATACCCGCTTTCCGTCCCACCGAAGACTGACCTTGCGTTCCCGACTTCGACGCCTTGACAGATGGACGAGGCCATCGCCGGTTTCCGCCGCGCCGCCGCGACGCACAACTGGCAGGTCCCCGCTGAGCTCGAGCAATTCGCGCTGCAGGGCTGAGGCAGTCTCGTCTCGGAGTTGGGGAGGAGGGAGAGTCGTTTCGCATTGATGTCCTGAGCTGTGCCCTTTTGTGCCCTTTCTGCCTGTTGTGCCTTCCTCGTCGTGTAGTGTACCTCTCTCGCTTTGCCTTGCAACCGTGATCGTTCTGCCTGCCGCGCTTACTGGCAACGTTTCTCGAGCGCGGAAGCGGGAACAGGGGGACGTGGTGGGGAGGAGACGACGGACGGCGGTCGGGCCTCTCTCGCAAGCCGTGTGCGAGTTTTCCTGCACTTGTTCTGAAGCTTTGCTTGATTGCTCCAGCTGGCTGGAATCGCGCTAGGAGGGTTCTCGAGGCTCGTCACTCTGGCTGGGTCGCGTTTCCGGCGCCTCGATCTCGTCGCTCGTGCTTCCCAGCTTCTGCTCGCGTTTGCTGGCTCGTACGCTCGACGCTGCGACTAGGCACGCTGCATCACCTCGACCCCGCCGTGGCCTGAGCCTCTCCTGGCCTCGCGTGCAGCCCTTGCACCCGCACAAGCCACGCCTACCCATCTGGAGCCTGCACCCTCTCGCACGCTCGACGTTCGCTGAGGTCCACGCGCCATGCTGCATCGACGAAGGCAAGATCAGGACGGGAGGACGTCGCCGCAACCCGTTCTGCCCGCCGACCGACGCACCCAGTCCCAGTCGGGCCTCGCTCAACTCCTCACGTCGTCGTCTCCCGACAAGGCAGCAACGCGCCGCCGCGTCATTTACATCGCAGGGGGCGTGTGCGCCTTCTTCTTCCTTCTCCACATCCTGTCGGCACCCTCCGCGAGCGGCCCTTACACGTCCCGCACCGGCCGATCACTTCCAGGCTTTGGCTCGCGCAGCCAGTACGCCTCGTCTCGCCGCACCGATGCGCTCGTGCGCGCTGCACGCAAACAGCGTGCAGCAGCGTCCATCTCGCACGGCGGGACGGGCGGTTACGGGCCCGCCAACTTTAGCGAGCCACCGCCGTTCACGTTCTGCCCGACCTTCGGGCCGGGCGACGAGCTCGGCAACGTCTACGGGCGCGAGTCGGTGCTGAAGACGCGCACCCACGTTGGGAGCTCGGAGCGCGTGCGCAAGGTGATCAAGCGGGCCATGGCGGGCCTGCCGATCACGGTCGGCGTCCTGGGAGGAAGTGTGAGCAGTTGCCACGGGTTGGACGCGACGCAGGCGCACCCGCTCGGTAACCCGACGGGCCCGAACTGCTACCCGCACCGCGTCTTCTCGTGGCTTAACGATGTGTTCCCTCATCCCGCCAACGAGCTCACGAACGGCGCCCGTGAGTTTCCTCGTTCTTCTTTTGCGCACTCTGTAATCGGACTTTGCTTACTGAATTGTCTCGCAGTGCGGCGAACGGGCACCTCCTACTTTGGCTTCTGCTCGGAGATGCACTTGCCCGACCGCGTCGACCTCATCATCGTCGAGTTCGACACGGAGGACCCTGCGTCCGTCACTTGCCCTCTGATCGCACTCGTGAAGTGCCTAGCGCACAGTCAGCTGATCATCTTCCGACCACAGTGAGAAGACGTCGCTCTCGACCACCGACCTCCTCATCCGGTCCCTCCTTCTTCGCCCCGACCAGCCCGCCGTTATCATGCTCGGCCACTTCTCGCCCCAGATCCAGGGCGAGCACGGCTTTGCGGGCCCCGAGGTCTGGCACTCGGCAGTCGCGCAGTTCTACGACGTCGTGCACCTGAGGTGCTTATTCTTCCTCTCACCTCTCAAATGCTCTTGGCCGCTCACATGCCACTTCCCGCAGCGTCAAGGGTCTTCTCTACGAGGACTACCTTATGAACCCGCAGAAGGTCCGCCAGTCGTACTACCTCGACCCGATCCTCGCGAACTCGAAGGGTCACGAGCTCCTCGCCGACACGCTCATTGCGTACCTCGAGTCGGAGATCTGCCAGGTCTGGGACCAGGCGGCACTCGAGACCGACCTCGCTGCCCTCGCTGGCGGCAAGCAGGCCGCGCCTCTCGCGCTCGGCGACGACTACCCTTCCCTCCTCTCTGGGAAGGGTCTTCGCAAGGCCGCCGACGCTGGGCTCGACGCCGACGATGCCGAGCTTGCTGCCGCCGGTGGCCGCGGCCGTTCGGGATACCTTCGCATCCCGCCCTTCCGCATCACGGACCGCCCTCACTCGCTGTCGCAGTTCCGCGAGATCAAGCCCAACTGCGCCTCGGCCAACGATCTCATCAACCCGCTCCCGCAGTCGGTCTTTGCTGGCTCGGGGTGGAAGCCCGTTCAGCCCAAGCCGGATGACGAGGACGAGATGCACTACTGGTACACCGACATGCCCGGCTCGCTCCTCAAGATCCCCATCAAGGTCGGCGCGGGCGACATCGCCGTCTACTACCTCAAGGGCCCCGAGGCCGAGGGCTGGGGCACCGTGCTCTGCTGGGTCGACGACAACGTCGACGGCGCGATGGAGCTCAAGGGTCACTGGGACCGCGAGTACGGCCAGCCTACGTGCGTCTTCTTTCTCCTTGCACGTCTGACTGCTGTACACCTGGCTGACCTATTTGATGCGGGATGCAGTGTCACCCAAATCGACCAGAACGTCTCGAAGGGTCCCCACTATGTCGTCTGCGAGCTCCAGGGCCAGCCGGGTATCGACCACGCCCGCTTCAAGCTTTTCGGTGTCTTTGCGACCTAAGCAGTCCACCAACGGTGGCGGCGTTAGTTGGGAGGAGCAGTTGGACTCGCTCGGATATAGACAAGATCGGAGGTTGGCTGAGAGTGGAATGGCGCAGTATGGACGGCGAGCGACGATTAAGAGTGCATTACCCGCTTCTGTGTACCAGTATGTCACGCTGCTATGGCTTTGACTAAAACGACGCATCTTCCTCTCCCTACCCTCCTCCCCTCCACCCATCGTCACACCGTCTCCCTTGTTCTCATTGATACATCCCCTCCGTCCCGCTGTGTGGTCATCGTTATCGTCTTACGCTCTCCCTCGCTCTTGTGGACAGACTAGCCTTGCAGTATACCCTCATGCTTTCTTCTCCTCCGCGCTCGCGATGCCGTCTTTGCTCTGTTTCCGCCTTCTATGCATTCTTCTGACTGCGAGGACCTTTCTCTGTCTGCTTGCCCCGGAGTTTTGCGCTCCAGACAGCGGTGCCCCCGTTCGTGACTTCCAACCTCCCTGAGAGCCAACGTCTGAAGAGGCGGGGTCACGGATTCCCGCACAGGGCGGCGGTCCTCGCATTGCAAGTCCTGTATTGATTGGACTGTCACGAGGCAGTGCGAGCCGAAATGCAGCGCGAAACAAGCGATTCAGGCGCATTTGCTTCTCGACCCTCATCGTCCAGTCCGATGATGGTTGCAGCTTCTCCTTTCTCCGCTTCTCAAAGCCTACTCGTACCTGCGGCCCCACGTACTTGACGCATACAGCACCTGTCACAAACACTGCGCCTCTCCTTCACTCGTCTGCGCACCGTATCATGCCCACCTTCGCTCGCTTGACCACCTTCCTTCGCTCGACGACATCGTCGCTGCGCCGCACACTTGCCAGACGACGGACGACCCAGGTGCGTTCCATCAGGCTGACTCTGTGTGTGCTACGCCTGATTCACTGCAGGGACGCGTGCAGGAAGCCCCGCCCGTCTTCCCCATTTGGTCCGACAGTAGTAGCTCGTCTGCTCTGTCTTCTGGGCCCGCCGAGAACGGTGCCCTCTCACTGCAAGACCTTCCATGGCTGCCGCCGCCCTATCCTCTCCCCGCACAGACGCCGTTGCAGCCTTTGCTGCATCCCATCGCCGAAGAGGATGAGTCGGCGTGCGACCGCACCGTCAAGTTTGACGAGCCATCGCCCGCGCATCTGGGGCACACGTCCTCAGCCGCTTCGGCGAGTTCCAGCGAGCAGAGCCCGTCGGCTTCGTCGCCCCTTTCCTCGGGCTCTTCCCTCGGTCCCTCCACGACTCGTTCCTCGACACAGTCGTCTGTCACATCCGTCGCCTCCAGCTCCCCTGGCGGCTCCTTCATCTCGTCTTCCTCGAGCGGCCGGAGCACACTCGACTTGCTTGGCCGCAAGCTTGCGGCCGGGACCACTCGCCTGCGGCGCTCGAAACGCCGACCCGCAGCCTCACCAACTCCATCCGCATTCCTCATCGACCTCGCAGCCTACATGGGCAACGAGAAGCTCGCGAGTCCTACAAGCGGCACGAGGAGCGCAAGCGGGCGCAGCACGCCCTCGCGCTCGTCCACCGCATCGTCCTTCGCCTCGACCTATTCCTCTGCGTCTTCGTCCGCATCGAGCGGGAGCCGCAGGCCCGTTTGGTCGAGCCCTGCACCTGACTTTGCGGCGCTGGGCGGGAGAGACAGCGCCGAGGGGCGAAGGGCGGAGGTCGAGGCGTGGAAGGAGGGGTGGCCCGCGCACGAGGAATGGCTGTGGTGAGGTGGTGCCGGGGCTCACCGCCTTGTGCTGTATTGTCCGTAGAGCTCTGCTGTATCCTGCATTCTTCTGTGCACGGCACAAATGTGGCTTTGGTACCACCTCGGCAGATTGAGAAGGCCGAGAGCAGCAAGCACTTCTCAGCACTGAGGGTCGCTCCGGTGCCAGCTTGCTACCCAGCAGGCCTGGAAGGCGTTGTCTGACGTCCGGCCAGGCGTGAAGCAGTGAGATTGCGTACTCGCCTGCCCGGCTTCATCTCGTCGGATCGACTTTGAGCGAGTTCTTCCCCTTGTCTCTCCCTCTCTCGACGACGCACTCTTTCTTGCTGTCATCCTCGGGCGACGCAGGTGTACTGCGCCCTCACGCGCACGAGCTTTGCTGGACTGCGCACCTCTCCCAACCCGGCACCTCCGCTGCCTCGCGGCTTTCTGTCGATTGAGATGCTTGACGTCGGCGACGCTGAGCACGACGGCGGCCAGCGTATGTTCACCCCTCGAGCATTGTCCCCTCACGTAGCTCGCTCGGCGAGGCCAACAAGGTGTCGCTTCCGGTCCTTCCTACCATGCTGTCGCCTGCCCGCCTTCGACAACCCTGCCAGCACGCACACAGCTGTGCGCTGCCGTTCTGTAGACTCGACTCCGCAAGGCTACAGAGCTGACTCGCTCTTCCAGCCGCAGCCGCAGCCCACTGCCGCTGTCTCTCCGTCTCCTGCCGTCGACCCGCCCAGCGCTCCCTCCTCGCTCGACCTGCACTGGCGCGGCCACCCGCTGATCTCATCAGAGGGATCGGACTCGCCGAGGCTTGAGAGTGTCCTCGAGGGAGCCGAGCAGGACGAGGGCGAGCAGGTCGTCGGCGCGAAGCGCAAGAAGCGCCAATGTGCGAGGCGTTGCGGGTGGAGAACGCTGTACGCTTGGGCGGACAAGCTGAAGAGACGCGAAGGGAAGACGGCAAGGCAAGACACTCGTCTCGGGGGCAAGGACTGGTCGACTCTCTCGCTCCGTCGTCCCTTGCCGCCGGCCTCGTCCGGCCCATCCCTCGCGCACCTCCGCGCCTCACCCTGCCCGCGCCACGCGACCCGGCCGCTCTCGCCTTGGCTCGCACGGCTCCTCGCGCTCCTCGAGCCGCTCAAAGTCCGGCCTTCGCTCGACTCGCTGCGTCCTCCCGGTCCTCCTCTTCCTCCTCCTCCGCCTTCTTTTGCTCCTGCGGCCAAAGCACAGTGTCACCTCTCGCAGCGGAAGAAGAGGACAAAGGAGATCTGGGCGGAAGAGACGAGGAGCCGGAGGACCAGCGTCCCGGCAGTCCAAGTCCAAGTCCAGCTCGGGCCCGAGACGTCCATCTCGGAATGGGCGCTCGACCCGCTCGCGCTCTCCATCGCCACTGCTGCTGCTGTGGGGCGCGAGTCTCCGCGGGACCAGAGCGGGAGGAAGAGGAAGCTGCGCAAGGGGATGGGGAGCGGGAGCAGGCCGGGGAGCGCGAGGGGACGGGAGGGCTTTGCGGGAGGCGAGGCGGGCGTCGTTGTCGTGAGGGAGGTGGTCGAAGTCGTGTGAGGTGGCGTGCAAAGCTGTGTTGTATACCCCGGTGTGCAGTCAAGCAAGGAACCCTAGACGGGGATGGAGGCGATGTACAGGATACCGCGTTACAGCACTGCAAGGAGATTCGGCGCGAAGAAAGAGACAAGAGAGGGAATGAGGAGAAAGGGCGTATGCGAGGAGGAGACGACGCGTCTAGAGCGGTGGACGAAACGAGCGGGCGAAAGAGCGGGACGTCGGGCTCAGCCTTGCAGGATGCGCTGGCCAATCTTGTCCCGCACGGTCGTGAAGGCCTGCGTGGCAATCGCAGTGCGCGAGTGTGGTCAGTTCCCTCGCTTCCCGCTCGGGAACGCGGGCGGGAGCGCACCTGCATGATGCTCTGCTCGTTGAGCTGGATGTCGGCAAGGTTGACGGTGGCGTCGGGTTTGGGGCGCGAGACGCGGGACGCGATGGTGATGGGGTCGGTCTCGAGGACGATGCCGTTGTCGATGGTCTCGTCGAGGGCGAGGACGACGAGGTCGAGGTTCTCGAGGATGGAGCGCTTCTCGACCTGGTGGCGGAGGAGGAGGGCGACGGCGTCGTAAAAGGCGGTGAGGGTGGCCTGGAGCATGAGCTCGTTCTCGTGGGCGGGGGCGACTATGTAGAAGGCGAGGTCGATCGACTGCTTGTAGAGGACGAGGTGGTGGTCGAGGAGGAGGAGGTCGCCGTTCTGGCGGCGCGTCTTTTCCCAGACCTGGGCCTCGAACGCGCGCTGGTCCTTGAGGGACTGGAAGGGGTGCTTGTGGGCGGCGGGGGTGCGCGGGTCGGGGTGGGCGGGCTGGTAGTACTTTGCGAGGATCCGGTTCGAGTCGTGGTCGATGAGGAGGACGGCGGTGATCATGTTGAGGTGGAGGTTCTGCGTGCGCGTGCGTGGCGGTGCGAGCGGACAGTCGACGGGACGAGGTGCAGCGTGGTGGGGACGAGAGGGAGGGGGAGGGGTGAGCACGCGGGGCAGAGAGGGAGAGGCATAGGGGTGCGCACCATGGCGGGCAGATCCAGTCGGTGCTCGCAGCACTCGCAACTCTCTGGCAGTTCCGCGTGCGAGAGACAGCAGGCACTCGCCTCGCCTCGCCTCGCCTCGACGCGACGAGGCTCGAGTTGACCTCTGCTGCGCCCGCCGAGCCACACGGCGCAGAGAGCAGAGAGGGCCACCCGGGGTCTGGCCATGAGCAGGCCCCCCTCGCGCCTCCCGCCTGGCCTCCCCTCCAACCCGCGCCGCCCTCCTCCTCCTCCTCCTCCCTCCGCTGGCTCACATCCTCTCCCGCCCCGCCCCGCTTCCCACCCCGCCCAGCGACTGCGCCAGCACGACACACAGCCCTCGCAAGCTGTCAACTACCCGCAGACGCGTCCAGCCGCGCCCCCTCCCGTCTCGACCGCGACTCCCCCCATGCTCGACCCGCACCCAGCACGCCCTCCTCCGCCCGACCACGCTCATCCTGCACCGTACAGACCCGCTCAGGGACTACAGAGTGGCTGGACACAGGCTCACACGGGTGCACAGCCTCCAGCGAGCTCACACGGACGAGCAGCACCGCCTCATCTCCCAGCCCGACCCAGGCAGCGCGCAACGACCGCTGGCGCCTGGGCAGACGCGCCCTCGTCCAGCGCAAGCTACAGGGCAAGGGAACCGCTGGGCGGGAGTGCAGGTGCGGGCCGCCCCGCTCGTCCCACCCGCATCGCCGTCCCCGCCAACCCTCGTCCGGTCCTCTTCGTCTCGCGCCTCCCGCCCGCAGTTACCGAGGCCGACCTCCGCGCCACCTTCTCCCCCTACGGCACCATCACCCGCGTCACCCTCAACTCGCCCTCGCCCTCGCGCTCCTTTGCCCACATCGCCTTTGCTCAGCCCCAAGAGGCCCTCGCCGCCTTCCACGCCCTCGACGGCCGCCACCCGACGCTCCTCTCGGCCTCGCCCTCGTACCCCGCCTCGACTCCGACGATGCACATCGAGTTTGCCGAGACGGACGAGCAGCGCGAGCACCGCCGCGTTTCGGGCGGCGGCGGCGGCGGCGGCGCAGCAGCAGCGGCGGCCGCTCCGCTTCCGCCGGCCCCGCCGCCCGACGCCGCCCTCTTCCGCGTGCCCCTCACGCCAGAACCGGCGCGGGCATCGGCGGCGGCGGCGGCGGCGGAGGGCGTCAAGGCCGAGCCGGGCCCGAGTCCACTCCGGATGCCGCCCCCGCCCGTACCGGCGCCGGGCCCGGCGAACGCGCCCGAGGTAGACGAGGCAGGAGACGAGGCGGACGAGGGAGGAGACGACGGGAGCACGACGGACGGCGCGAGCGAGGCGGGGAAGAAGGGGCGGAAGCGGCGAAGGGGCAGCAAGCACAAGTTTCTCAAGACGGAAGACGCGACGTGCGTGCTCGCACCCTTGCAAATACTCCTCTAGCCGGAGTGCACCGACTGACTAAAGCTGCTCGCAGTCGCATCGAGATCCCGACCCTGCTTTACCAAGGCGCGCCGCTGGAGACCAACGGCTTCGGCCTGCGCGTCGAGTCGACCAACCCCGACCTCCCACCCGTGACCTACGCCTGCGGCTACGCCCTCCCCGCCTCGCTCCCCCGCCCTCCCGACCCCGACTCCGCGCCCGTCCAGTCCTTCGCCGCCGAAATGACGCAGCAACTCGCCTCCCAAGGGCTCACCGTCGCGCGCTGGCGCGTCGAGCCCGCCCGCTCGCGCAACCCCGGCCCGACACCAGCGCAGGCGGACGAGCGCTGGAGGTTCAAGGTCCACCTCGTGCTGCAGCCGGAGCAGGTGCGCGAGCGCGGGCGCGACAAGCGGCCGGGGAAAAAGGCGTATGACCGCGGGCGGCAGGAGAAGTTCCTCGCGAGGAAGCGCGAGGCGGAGGAGCAGGCGCAGGCACAGGCGGCGTCGGGTCCGCCCAGCTCGACTTCGACGCCCGTACCCCCAGCCGCCTCTTCCCTCCAGCCCACGCCGTTCTCTTCCGCTTCGGCAGCAGCCCTCTCCGCAACGCCGACCCGCGCCCACGACGGCTCGCTCCTCCTCTCGATCCCGCTCCCCGCCTCTTCGTCCTCTCTCAGCAGCGCGCCCGACGCAGCGAAAGCGCAGCGCGCGTTCCTCGTGCAGCAGGTGCGCAGGCTGAACGCGCAGGGGAGGATCGTGCTCAGCTCGCGGATCGAGGGGGACAGGGTCGTGGTCAACTTTGTCGAGGAGGAAGACGAGGGGGAGGGCGAGGGACAGGGGCCCGTTGCTGGAGAGGGGCGCGGAGCAGAAGACGAGGAGATGAAGCCGCCTGTGGTGCCGCCGCCGCAACAGGCGGCCCCCACTTCGGCGCCGCAGCCTCAGCTTCAGCCGATGGACGAGGACGTCAAGCCCGTCGTCCCGCCGCCTACTCCGCCAGCGCAGCGACTCGCGCCCGCGCCCGCGCCACCTCCTCAGCAACAGCAGCCGCCGCGACAGCCGCAGGAGGAGCCAGAGATGGACGTCGACGACGACGGCGAGTTTGACCAGCTCGCGACGCCGACGCCCGAGCCCGAGGGCGCGCGCGCGAGGTTCCCGCTGCCGATGCTGCTGTCGAGTCGCGCCGACTCGAGGGAGACGTTCGAGGTCGTGGATGCGTTCATCAACGAGTGCGTGCAGTTTGACCCGTACTTCAGTTTCCAGTCCGAGACGACTCGAAGCTGATGTGTTGCGTGGCGCGCGTCTGCACAGGTACTTCCGCCGATTCGACGAGTCGCGCGGCTCGCTCGAGCTGATGTACACGCCCAACGCCTTCTTCACGCTCTCGCTCAACCCGCGCGTCCCGGCGCGCCTGCAGACCGCGCCCGTCCCGTTCGAGCCGCGCTGGCTCGCGGCGCACAGGAAGCGCGCGTCGACGCCGACGGCCATCACCAACCTCATCCGCACGCTCCCGCCCGGCTCGCACGACCTCTCGCGCACAGTCTTCTCGGCGCGCACCGTGCCCGAGCTGCACCTGCGCAAGAAGGACCGCCCGCCCATCATGCTGCACCTCCTCGGCGACTTTGAGGAGTTCCCCGACAAGGTCGTGCGGTCCTTCTCGCGCACCTTCATCATCGTCCCGCGCGTCCCGGGCGCGGGCGGGTCGAGCGAACGGGGAGAATACTGGGTCCACTCGGACCAGCTCACGCTCGGGTACAAGGTGCCCGGCGAGCCGCGCCCCTACGCTGTCGTCCAGCCGCCCTTCTCGCCCTCGAAGCACCGCGTCGCCGCGCCCCTCCAGCAGCAGCCTCCGGCGCCGCAGGCTCCGTTCCCGCACGTCAATCGCGGGCCGGCAGCGCAGTTCCAGCCGCATCCGAGCGTCGCGAGCCCGTCGACCTCTGCTGCGGCCTCTCAGACGACTCGCCCTCGTCCGGCTGCGCCGCGCCGCTCGCCCACTCCTCCTCCGGCCCCGCCCACAGCCTCGAACGCTCGCCGTCGTACCTCTTCCATCTCCGCAGCGGCAGCTCCGATGGCCGCCGCCGCTGCACCCACCGGCAACGACGACGTCGTGATCCTCTCCGACTCGTCCGACGCGGGCGCCCCTGACCGGCGCGCCTCGTCCGCAGCCTCTGCGTCGCGCTCGCCCGAGGTGCAGCGCCGCCCGCTCCCTCCCACCGTCGCGCAGCAGCACTCGCACGCAGCGGGCGGCGCGGTGTTCTCGCGCGAGGAGGTTGAGCGGCTCGTGCAGCAGGAGGTGGCGGCGCAGATGCAGCGGCTGGCGGCGGCCGCGACGGGCGAGTCTGGCCCGGCTGCGGGTGCGGGTGCGGGTGCGGCGAGTGCGGGGGCGGGGGCGAAGCGCAAGGGGAAGGAGCGTGCGAGGGGCGAGGACGGGGCGGAGGAGGGCGCGGGAGGGGCGCAGAGGGTCAGGAAGAAGGCGAGGGCGGAGAAGGAGAAGAAGGCGGACGCGTCAGGGGCGTCGGCGGATAAGGCGCGCGCTGTGAAGGCGAAGGAGAAGGAGAAGGACAAGGTGCCCGAGCTGGGAACTGGGCTGGGCAAGTCGGACGGGAGGATTTTGCTCACGGGCGGGTTTGCGACGACGGTGCATGGTGCGGGGTCCCTTTTCCTCGCCCTCTTCGTCTGCGTTGCTCAGGCTCCTCGTGTGCAGGCTACGACGGGCGCGGCAACAAGCTGCGACACATGATCGACACGGGCTCGTCCTTCCTCGCCGTCTCGCACATTGGCGACATTGTCGAGTTCTCCTGCCACGCCAACGCCCTCACCGCAAACGTCGACAAGCTGCACCGCTCGACCGACGACAAGTTCCGCATCGACGACGCGGCGTGGGCCGACGCGAAAGAGACGCTCATCGTCGGCTACCTCGGCGCGAGGGAGGGCAGGGACACGGTGCGCCCGCCGCACCAGGTCATCCTCTACAAGCGCGACGAGGATGCGGTGCGTTCCATGTCAAACCTCGCGCGCAGGACTCTCGTGGCTGACCCTGCACGTCCCGCCCGCAGAAGCAGCTTGTCGACACCAAGGTCGCGGCACGCCCGCACGTCACTGGCGGCGTGACGGCCGTGACGGCTCTTCCCGGTTCTGGGCGCCTGCGCTTCGTGACTGGCGGCGAGGACAAGAAGTGCGTGCACCCCATCGAATCAAGCGAGAATGACGGCGCTGACCGTCCGAATCGTGCAGGCTCTTCCTCTGGACTCGCTCGCGCGCGACGCAGGAGATCAAGACGGAGAACATCCGCTCGGAGCACTCGTCGATGATCACGAGCATCACGCCGATTGATCACCAGGACTGGATCGTGTCGGGCGGGCGAGACAAGCGGGTGAGTGCTTCCAGACCTACTGCCCGTCATCCCTGCTCACGCTCGGCGCCCGCAGGTCTTTGCTTACGATCTCGACATGATGTCGTCGACGTGGCAAGCGCTGCTGCCCAACCCGGTCATGAGCGTTTCGACTCTCACCGATCCGCACCTCATTCTCGCGCGCACGGCTGCGCCGTCGATGCAGTTCTCCGTCTTTGACGTCCGCCAGTCGCCCAAGACGGTTATCACTTTTGGCGTTGACCTCCAGCGTGCGTTCCTGTTGTCCCGAGTTCCGGAAGACGGGGAGGCTGACCTCATTCGCCATCCAGCTCACCGCTCCGTCACGGGTGCCCTCTCGCCCACCAATATGGGCCGCTACTACCGCGGTGACTCGTGCGATACAATCTACGCATTCCCTGACTATGAGCAGGGCGTCAAGTGCGTCGTCTGTCCTTGCCGACAAGCGAATCTCGCTAATTCACCTTCATTCTTCAGGCTCTGGGACCTCCGCAACGCCCGCACAGCGATGACCGACCGCGACCTCAAGCGGCAGAGCCTGAGCGGCGTCGCGCGCAGCAAGGTCGTTCAGACGACGTTCCGCGGGCGCAGCGAGCTGTGCCTCATGGAGATTTCGCATTTCTCGCGGCTGTCGATCCGGGGCTGAGGACGGCTCTCTTAGCTCTCCCGATTCAGTCGTAGCTCCTATGTTTGATGTACCATCTACGCCGTAGTCGCATTGCATACGCGCCTCCTTACTGCAACTTGCATTCTCTTCGTTGACTCGCCAGGAGGACGAGGTGAAGAAAGCGCTGGCTTTGTCGCGTCACTCGCCCGCGCGCATCGAGTAATGCCATCAGACAGTCCCTGCGATCCTTGCAGCCCACGGCGAGCGCAAAGAGCACGAAAGGGGACGCGTGTTTGTGGCGGGGCTGCGTTCGCGTCGCGACCCGGCGACTTCGCTCTCGCGTCGACTTCGTCTCGCTCTCGACTTCACCTGGACGCGACCGTTGCACTCGCTCGACGGCTGGACCGTCTCACACGTCGTCATGGCGCCGCCCTCCACCACACCCATTCGCGACATCACGAACCGCGCGACCCCTTCCTCGTCGCGAGCGCCCAAGCGACCCTCGACATACCGCCAGACGAGCCTCGCCGACTCGCTCTTCTTCCGTTCGAGCTCGCCCATCCAGCCGTCCACGCCGTCGGCACCGTCATGCGCCGTCTTCGGGTCGGACGCGCCTGTCGCGGGCCCTTCGAGTGACGCGACGACGCCTGAGCGCGGAGTCCAGGACGCAGACGGCGACGCGCAGATGGACCTGTACGACGAGGAGGACGCGGAGGAGGACGAGAAGGAGCGGCAGGCGCGGAAGCGACGCAGGGTCGCCTCGTCGTCGCCCTCGCCGCGAGACGAAATGGATGACTGGTCGCAGGGAGGGACGGCGCAGCTCGTTGGCGCGTGGGGCACGGGAGACGCTAAGGGCAAGGCAAAGATGCCGGCGTCTCAGGTGCTGCCCGGCGCGCAGTTCAGCGCGTTCGAGGCGATGCGCAGGCGGGAGCTGGGCTTTCGGGCGGGTCGGGCGCAGCGTACGTGCTTCTCCCGGCATAGTGTGAGGAGTCCGGCCCGCTGAGACGTCTTGCTTGCAGTGTCACTCCGACCATGGCTTCAGACGATCGTCTCGAGCAACGAAACCGACGTCGCGCGCATCCCGTCTGACCACGCTCAGCGACACTTTGCTCCGCCCTTTGCTCTCGCCTTCTCACATGGTTTGTCACAACACATCGTTTCTCGTGCGTATGCTCCTACTCACGCCGTACGTCATGCAGCCGCAAAACGAGGAAGAAACAAGATCGTGGCCGTCTCGGACGAGGAGGGCCACGTCAGCTTCCTCAACGGCGAGCAGGATCAGTGGGCGGCAGGTGCGTCATTTTGCAACATTGCGGTCTGTCTCATTGTGGAATGTCGTCTTGACGAAACGAGCTGCAGGGCCGTCACGACACTCGTTCCAGGCGCACAACAACGCCGTCTTCGACGTGAGCTGGAGCAACGACGACGAGCTACTCGTAAGTGTGTCGATTGGAACACGCATCGGATATGCCGCTAATGGTTGCGTCCTTGCAGGCGACGGCCAGCGGCGATCAGACTGTCCGCCTCTGGAACGCCGAGACTCAGACGTGTGCGGGTACGCTCGCTGGCCACACCTGTACGATCAAGAGCGTTTCGTGGGACCCGCACAACCCGAGTCCGTCTTTCCCGTCTTCACTGTGTGACGGGCCTCAGCTGACGCCCGCTGTAATCGCTCAGACATGCTCTCGACGGCTTCTCGCGACGGCTCAATTCGCGTTTGGGATCGACGCGTCAAGGGCTATGCCGACGACGCACCTGCTGCGGTCGGCATGGTGAACCAAATCAAGAACGCACACGGGGTGCAGGGGAAGAAGGCCAAGGGCGTGAGTCCGATATGCTGGTCAGCCTCGCGGAACTGCAGCTCATTCGCAATGTATGCAGCGCTCGGCGACGCGCAGTGTCACGGCGATCAATTACCTGCAACACCAGGAGAACCTCCTCGCTTCGGCCGGCTCGTCAGATGGGTGCGCTCGCGATCCCTACGTTTCCACCAAGGATCCGGACCCACTGACGCATTACATGAACATGCAGTGTCGTCAAAGTCTGGGACCTACGTCGCTCGCATAGCCGGCGCGTCAATCCGGCGACCCACGAAACGAACGAGGACGCCCTCCTCAGCACTGCGACAAACCGCCCGCACGGCATCTCAAGCATGACGGTCGCTCCTGATGGACGCAAACTCTACGCTCTCTCTACCGACTCGCAGTGCGTTCGCTTCTGTGATGTCGGGATGGACTCCTCTGTTGACCTTCTCATCTCGTCTTCCTGCGCTCGCCCGTCCTCTCGACTTGCCTGCCTCTCTCCGCCTGTAGCGTCTATGCATACTCCGCCACGAATCTCACCCACGCGTCCCCGCTTACGACCTTCCACCACCCCGAGGCCCAGTACGCATCCTTCTACATCCGCTGCGCCGTCTCGCCCGACTCGCGCTTCCTCGCGACGGGCTCGAACGACGGGAGCATCTTCGTGTGGGACACCGAGGGCCGCGGGGGCGCAGAAGAGGCGGTCCGGCTGGTCGGCCACGAGAAGGAGGTCAGCGGGATCGACTGGGCGTCCGACTCGGTGCGTTGGACCCTTCCGTCCACCCTCAGCGCGGCGCTGTTTCTGACGAGACTCTCTGCCCGCGCACAGCTCGCGACATGCTCAGACGACTCGCTCGTGCGGTTCTGGCGCTCGAACCCGACCCTGGCTCGCGCGCGCAGCGCCGCCGGCCGCGCGGGCGCCGACTGGCGCGACGACGCGGAGGCGTGGAAGCTGTGCGACCGGTGGAGCGGCGAGAGGGTCGAGAAGGACGAGTAGAGCGCGCATTGCCTAGATCCGCATGAGACGCTCCAGCCTACATTCCGCACACTGCCTCGCGTGATACACTCGAATCTGCAACAACCTGACATTGCATCGCATCGCACGCGAGTGGTTCTCGACGCTCGCAACGACCACGAAAGCTTTTCGACCGCATCCCGGCGTTTTCGCGGCAAGCAGGCCGCCAGATTTCTTGGAGACCCGCCGGGGCGAAGGATGGGGAGATGGGAGAAGGGCGGAGAGAAGAAAGAAAAAACGCAGTCGACGCGTCGGGCCGGTCGGGCGAAATCGGCCTTCCGGTGGCGGTGTCCCGCTGCGCAGAGAGATCAGCGTCAAGAGCGGCGCAGCGTCGGGCGCAGCGCATGCAGAGCGGGATGCTCTTCTCCCGTCGGAGAGCTTGGTCCTCGCGGCACGCCCGAGACGGGCATACTCGGCCGGCACTTGGGTCGAGCTTTCGCTGGTCCGACAGAGAGGGCAATTGGAGCCATGAGACCGGTGTCGCGTGGATCCTGGGGGTGGAGGAGGAGAAGAAGGGGTGATCGGATCGAGCTGCCCGGCGGACGCAGCGGGACGAGTTGGAGACGAGCGAGGCAGCGACAGAAAGCGACGGGAACAGCGCAGACACTGGCTAGACAGGGCGAGTGGCAGGACACGCAGGGGCGCGAGCGATAGGTGCTGAGGTATCGGCGACGACTCTCGCGATAGGCTCGTCTGAAGGGGCGCGGATAGAAGGAGGAGCTGGCTGGGTACGCCGTATAAAGCAGCAACGCACTCGTCCCCGTACAGGTTGAGCGTGGCGGTAGGAACCACTCTCCCCAGTAGGTAGCGCAGACAGGGCGAGACACCGACTGCGGGCGCCGGGCGACGGGCGACGAAGAGGGGGACGCGGAGCGGGCCAGACCCTCGCCGCCTTGCCCCCGACTTTCACCTGCAAAGGCCGCGCTCTCTGCACGCCCGGCGACAGCGTGAGCACCGCACGCACACCCGCACAGCGCACGAGAACGCACCGCTGACCCGCTCGCCCGCCCGCCGCTGTCCCGCAGCCCTCGCTCTTCCCCGGAGCAGCACAGACAGCAGCCCCTGCCTCGCGACGGCCCGCATGCAAGCTGAGCAGGGCCTGCAAGCCGACCACGACTTTGACTTTGCCGCCTTTGTCGACCTGAGCGGCGGCGCAGACCCGCGCTCGCCCTCGTCCGCCGCTCCCTCGCCGCCCGCTGCCGCTGCTTCCGCGGCGACCGCCCAGCAGCACGCCCCGCACGCGCAGGGCAGCCACGCAGCCCGCACAGACTCGACCCCGTCCGCCTCGACCGCGTCGGGAGACTCGCCCGGCGTCTCAGACCCCACCTCGTCCCCCTTCCCTCTCGCCGAAACCGCCCTCACGTCCGCCTCGACCTCGCCGCCCTTCCCGCAGGCCGGATTTCAGTACATGGACCCCGCAGGTGGCGCGGGCAAGCCCGAAGGCAAGCTTCACGACGCGTACGAACACTTTGCAGCGGCGTGGGCAGCCCAGCAGCAGCAACAGGCACAGCAGACGGCCGCCGCCGCGCACTTCCACCCCGACCATGCCGCCGCCCAGCAGGCTGCGGCCATAGCTGCGGCAGCTGCCGGCCACCCGCTCTCGATCCCGAGCTCGAGCGCCGTCTCGACTCCTCTCCCCGTCCCCCTCGGCACGTCGTTCCCGCAGTCCCTGCCGCCGCTCATGCAGCAGGCGCACACCCCCGTCTCGAGCTCGTTCTCGTCTCAGCTCCCTGCCGAGTGGATCCAGGCGGCGAACCTCGCCAGCTCGACGTACGGCGGCGCGCCTGCTCTCGCCCTCCCCGGCTTCCCTCAGCTCCCGCCTGTCCCGTACCCGCAACCGCAGCCGACGTTCAACCACCTCGGGCAACTCGTCGCAAACCCCGCAATGGACCACAACCTGTATGCGCTGCACATGAGTCTCGAGGCTCAGGCGCGCGCCATGTCCATGGCGGGCTCGCTACCGGGTTCGCCCGCGGGCTTCGAACAGCTCCCAGTTCTCCCGCCTGCTTCGGGACCTTCGTCGCCGGCACGCCCGGCCAAGTCGACAGCGCCCAAGCGGAAGGGCTCGAAGTCGAGCAAGGCGGCGGGAAGTGCTGCCAGCGGGTCCGACTCGCTGCACCAACGTGCGATGGCCAACGCGAGCCAGCACACCTCGCCGCTGCCGTCGCCGGGCGTTCTACCGCCGCCCGACATGGCAGCGATGTACGGATACCTCACTCAGACGCACCAGCGCCCGCTCCCGCCTCTCCCGCCCGCCCGTGGCGACACGGCTTCTGCCTCTTCGAGCGCCATTGCGTCGCCCGCGTCGTCAAGCCAGCCCGGCTTCTCTGGTCCGCCTCCTTCCTTCCCATACTACGCCTCTGCGAGCGCAAGTTCCGCCGCTCCCTCGCGCGAAGAATCGCCTCGCGCATCCGGCGCAAGTGCACAACCGCCTGTCGTCGACTATGACTTTTCGTCGCTCGAGCAGGACCTCGACCGCTTTTCGTCGCTGGGCGGCTTCGCGTCTGCTGCGGCCGCAGCCATGGCGTCCGTTGGGCCTTCGAGCGCGACCGGCGCAGGTCCGACGACGGCCGGGAGCAGCAGTGGCGCGGGTCGCGGCCAGAGTAGCAAGCCCTCAGACGTGTACGGCATTGGCGGGTACGGTGGCTCGTCCACGCCGCGCATCGAGCCGGGCCAGCTCCCGAGCCCAAAAGTCGTCGCCGACGTGCTCAACGACAGCATCTTCTTCCCGCACCCTTCTTCGAGCGGGTCGAACAAGGCGAGTCCGGCGACGAGCGCAAGTGCCGGGACGGGCTACGGCGGCGGCGCCGGGAGTGCGAACGGCGCGAGCCCCGCCGCGCAGCGCTCGAGCACGACGGGTCTCTCTCCCGCAGCGGCTGCCGGCGCGGGCGACTCGCCTCTCGCGCCTTCGCCTGCAGGGTCGACTATCATCGACGAGGAGGGCGCCGAGGTTCTGTCGCGTAAAGACCCGATCGCGGCGCAGGTGTGGCGCATGTTCCACAAGGCCAAGAACACGATGCCCAACGGTGCGCGCATGGAGAACCTCACGTGGCGGCTCATGAGCATGACGCTCAAGAAGCGTCGTGAGGACTCGACCGGCGCCTCGGCTACGGGCTCGGCGGCGGTCTCGGCGGCGCCGAGCGCAGCGCCCAGTCCCGGCACGGAGGAGGCCCGCATCCAGCGCGCGATGGAGGCCGCGCTCGAGGAGCAGCGCGAGGAGAACGAAGCCAAGGAGGAAGGGCGAGACACGGTGCAGCCGCTTGGCGGGCCGTCGAACGGGCGTGCGCGCGGCGGCGGGAGGGCGAGGAGCGACAGTGGCTCGGCGGCGCGGCGCGAAGCAGCGGCGTCGAGCGGACGAGACGAGGACGACGTCGAGGAGGAGCGCGGGCGGCGGCGGCGCACGAAGAGCGGCAACAAGAGCGCAAGCGCAACGCCTGAGAGCGAGGAGGACGGGTGCGTTTCGTCTCTTTCGCCTCCTCGACCCTCAACTGATGAAGGACTGGTCTTCGCAGCGTGTCGATGGACTGGCGGGCAATGAGCAAGTCGCGCTCTCGCTCGCGCGCGCCCGACATGATGGACTGGCGAGCCCAGTCTCGCTCGCGGTCCCGCGCTCCCGACTTCCGCGTGTCGGTCGCTCCGCCGACGATTGATGCGACACCTGCCGTCGCCAACTTCTCGCGGTTCTTCGCCGACTCGGGCCTCCCGTCGCCCGTCCATGAGTCCGCGCCCGAAGCTTCGAACGACATGCCTCCTCCGCCCGTCCCCTCGTCTTCCCACCCTCCAGTTTCCGCTGCCGACTCCGGCCCGCTGGCTATCCCGCTACCGGACGACAACGCGGCAGCACTTGCCGAGTTGGCCACCTCGCTTGGCCTTTCGCCGCAGGACCAGGCCGAGCTGTTCGGCTCTGCTACTGCGCGTCTCGATGGCCACAGCCTCCTCGACCTCCCCTCTCCCGGCGGCATGGCATCGCCTCTCCCCCTCCACCAGCAGCTGGGCTCGCCCCTTGGTCCCGGCCTCACCTCGCCGCTCGCGACCTCATCTTCCCAGCAATTCTCGTTCCCCGTCCAGACGCAAAGCCCCGACGGCAGCGGACCCGACCCGAACCTCGCCGCCATCGAGAGCACGCTCAACCAGCTCATCAGCCTGCAGACGCTTGCGTCTCCGCCGGCAGGCGCGACTCCGGTGCCTCTGCCTGGGACCTCGGTCAGCGCGGCTCCTTCGTCGTACACGTCGCCTGCCGCGGCCAAGTCGCCGTTGTCGACCTCGTTCACCGCCTCGACAACACCAGGCACATCGAACGAGCAGACGCCGCAGCCGTCGACTCAGCACAGCCGGCAATCGAGCGCTTCCGGGTCTATCACTGGCGGGAAGGGCTCGCAGGCGCAGCAGCAGCTGCAGCAATTCATCTCGGTGCGTCTCTCAGCGTTTTCTTCGTCATGCAGCAGCGCTTACCCACTTCTCTCTCCAGGGTCGCAAGGCTGGTCCCTCTGGCCTGTCGTCGTCGGCGTCCGCTTCGTCGTCTCGTCGGGTGTCGGCGTCGTCGTCGAGCCCGTACCTGAACGCGACTACGCTCGCACAGTCTTCGCGACCGTTCTCGTTCGGCGCAGCAGCCAGTGTTGCGGCAGCAGCTGCGACGAGCACCTCACCGCCCTCGGGTCTGAGTCTCGCTCGCCCGGCGCACATCACCCCGCAGTCGTCTCAGCCCACGACGCCGTACAGCGAATCGCCGGTCAACCACTTCTTCACGGGCTCGGCACCTGCCCAGCCTTCCGCTCTTGTCGGATCCCCGAACCCGCCACTGTTCGGATCGAACACCGACACGACTCACCTCCTGTACGACTACTTCCACGCCCAGCACAACCCCTCGCCATACCTCCCCTCGCCCTACCTCGGCCAGACCCCGCTCGAGGTTTTCGGCTCGGCGCCCACAAGCGTCGACCCGTCTCAGCTGCTCAATCACAGTGCGGCAGCGACACCGTACGGCTCGCCCGGCTCGTCTTCGTGGGGCCCAAGTCCCGCAGGCGACACGCCCGGCGCCTCCCTGTCGGTCTCGCCCGACGAGTACAAGTCGATGGCCAAGCCGCGTCGCCCGTCCGCGGCTCGCTCGCACAGCGCCGGCCAGGTCTCGACTCTGAGCAAGTCGGCGCCCGTCTCGCGCGTGCACTCGCGCTCGAACACGATCTCGCTGCCGTCGACCATCGAGGAGGGCAAGGCGCTCGACCTGAGCGTGTCGGACGATCAGCCGGAAGACGGCGCGTCGGCGGGCAAGGGAAAGGCGTCGACGAGCGGCGGCGGCGCAAAGAAGGTCGAGGCCGACGGCAGCCCGACCAAGTGTCTCAACTGCAGCACGACCAACACGCCCCTCTGGCGACGCGATGCCGAGGGCCGGCCCCTGTGCAACGCGTGCGGCCTGTTCCGCAACCTCCACGGCGTCGACCGTCCCGCGAACCTCAACACGGGCGTCATCAAGAAGCGCAACCGCAACCGCGCGCCAAAGGACGGCACGGGCAAAAAGGCCGGCGGGCGCGCGGCCGCTCGCCGCAACAGCGCGGCGAGCGCGTCGGGCGAGTCGTCGTCCCTGTCCAGGAAGGAGCGCGCGGGTGCGAACGCGCCCTACCCGAGCGCAGCGGCGCGCGCGCAGCAGCAGCAGGGGCAGGAGTGAAGAGACTCCTGGCGATGCTGGTCCCCTCGCCGTGCTCCTTCCTAGCAAAACTTAATTCCGTCCTTCCACCATACACCCCTATCCTAGTTATTTACTCTACCCCGTTCCGTTCATTCTGCTTGTGCGCCCACGTTCGACCGTTCGGATGGTTGTACCGCCTAGACTCTCCTCCTTCTCCGTCTCTCTCGCCTCACTCCCGTCTCGCAAGTTCTGGTCTATCGTCGTGTACAAGGTTCTGCCGGAGTGCTCTTTTGGTTCGCGTCCTCATCCTCCATGTTTGCAACACCTCGTTACCTCCCGTCTTCCGTCACTACGATGAAGAGCCGTCCTGGCTCGCACCCTTCAGAACGCCACGCGCGCTCCGAGTCCGAGCCTCTCTGCCTCGTCGACAACCAGCTTGGTGATGGCAACGTCCATCCCGCCGATTCCGACACACTTGAACAGGCTCCGCCCTCGCTCCCTCAGCTTGCCGATCCGCGCCTCCGTCTCCGCGTCCTGCCGAGCCTCGCCGCTCGCCGGGTCGAGCAGCGTCCCGAGCTCGACGAGGTGCGAAGCGGGGATCTGCGCGGCGATGAGCTCGCCGGCTTCGGCGAGGCAGGCGGGCGTCGAGTCGGTGAGGACGGTGGGGATGCGAGGGGACGAGGGCGAGGTTGAGGGTGCGCTGGGGGAGATGAGAGATGGTGGGAACTCCTGCATGGAAGGGGTGTAGGAGCCGACTGGCGAGGAATCGCAGGGTGAGTTATTGAGCGTCGTCTGAAGAGCGAGCCGCGAGCAGGCGCGAAACTCACTTGCGTTGATGTGCACACCTGCTTTCAGGTCTTCCGCATCAAACAGAGGTGCGGTACTCGGTACACAGCTGTGATTGAAGCTCACGTGAGCGGGGACCCTCGAGACGAACGGCGAGGCGGTCTCGTGAGGCAAGCGACGCACGTGCAGATGATGTCGGCCTGCTTGACCACCTCGCTGGTCGTCTCGGCAGTACTGAGATTAAAAGCGACCGAGGCGAACTCGGACACGAGGCGATCAATGACTGTCGTCGCGCGGGAGGACTTGCTGCGGACGATGAAGGTGCAAGAGGTGATGGAGGGAAAGAGCTGCAAGATGAGGCCTGCGCGGAGCATGTCAGGTCAAATCGGGAGCTCTGAAGTGTGAGAGAATGACGTGCGAGCATGATAGTACGCTTGGGTGCCCGAGCCAAAGACCAGGAGGTTGCCGGCGGAAGCATCAGCCAAGATCTTGCTTGCCAGGGCAGAGGCGGCCCTGCACAGCAGGAGATTAGAAAGGGCATGTCGTGATTGAAGACGGAACAACAGAGGCGCACGCCGTTCGGATGCCGGTCAATTCTGCCGCATTGACGACGGCGCGGGTCAGCCCCGTCGACTCATCGAATACGAGGGTGGTTGCCGGCAGCCCAGGAATGGGACATGCCGGCTTGGGCACGCCGACAATCTTGATGGCGGTAGTCGAGCCCTGCGAATGCAAGTGTCGGCACACGAGTCTGAACGGTGAGGTCGAATTGGTAGGAGGTACCTCGGACGTCGTGAGTCTCGATGGCATGTAGAGATTCTTGTGGTAGTCCGAATCCGTCGCAATGCGCTGCATGAGCAGGGGGCTAATCAGCGCGCAATCCGACAGTTGCCGAGAGAGCGAGGAGGAACCGAGACGGACTTGCGGGTTCTGGATAGCAGGATCGCCGCTTTGGTGATTCGAAATGGCCGACATGGCTTTTCCCAGCACGGCGCACTGTCGCAGGTGCAGCAGAGCGGCAATGAGCACGCATTTCGAACGGAAGTGGGGGTCGGGAGATAGGGAACGGACGATAGCCTGAGCCGGAACGGAAGCCGTGAGCTTGGAGACGTCTGCTCCGGAGAGCACGAGCACCGACATCGTGACAGCGACGGGCAGCAGCACGCAGGAAGAAAGGCAAGAGGACGAGCGAGCGATCAGAAGCGCCCCGAGGACGTGCCGAAGATGCGGCACGCCCTCCACGTTTCCGCGCTGGCGGGTGAGCTGAAGCAATTTCGGCCGGTGTTACTCTCTCGAAGGAACTCAACGCAGTCAAGGCAGGCTGGACCGCAGCGAGCGGAGAAAGGGCGAACCCGCTCTTGGTTGTCGCGGCGCGAGGCGTCGGGTCGCGCGTTTGTCGCCGCCTCGACGCTCTTCTGCCCGCTAGGCACGCGCAGTCTGCTTGGTACAGCGCAGAACTCGGCGCAGGACGCTTTCAACCCTCGCCGCAGCGAAATGTGCGTCGCTCGCTGCGTCGTCTCCCCGCCTCATCACCACGCTCGCACCCGCACACGCCTCGACCCTCGACTCGCTGCGAGCTGGATGCCCCGTACGAGCTCACTGACATCTCGCGACTCGCAGGTCGTCCTTCCTCTCGTCGATGGGCATCGGCGCCCGCAACAATGCCGCCCGCAGCCCCGCTCCGAAAGGCGCTCCCGGCCAGGGCCAGCCCCCGCAGCAACAGCCTGCGCCCGGCCAGGGCTACTCGAACGCACCTTTGCCCCGAGGAGCGGGCGGGAACGGGCAGGGCGCAAAGAGCGGACAGCAGCAGGATCGTTTGTACCTCTGCTACCCGTTCGTAAAGGCGGCCCTCGTCAAGGGCAACTTCAAGACCATCGTCGCGCTGCCCAAGTGTGCGTCGACATGCGACATGACCGGTGGAATGCTTGGTGGACCATGCTGACTCGAGGTCTTTCGGCAGACGTCGATGTGAACGAATGGGTCGCCGTCAACCGTGAGTTTGCTCGCTTTGACGAAGGCTTCACATCCCTTCGCGACGTGTATCAATCTGCTCGAGCATTCACGCTGCCTACGCTGCGGCGACATGCCCATAAGACGAGCGACCGTCGTACTGACCTCCCGTTCGGTCCCTGCAGTCGTCGACCTCTTCAACAACCTCAACCTCTTTTACGCCGTCGTGACCGAGTTCTGCACCGTCGAGAACAACCCCACCATGTCGGCTGGGCCTGGGTGAGTCTGCTTCTCTACTCGCAGCTCGGTGCTCAGAATCCAGCTCCAGGTGCGGGATGGCATTCAGTCGACCAAGTCGCTGACGGGGACGCTCCTCCTACAGCATGGACTACACGTGGATCGATGCAAACCGCAAGCGGGTCAAGCTGCCCGCGCCGCAGTACATCGACTACGTCCTGACGTGGGTCGAGGGCCTCATCAAGGACGAGGCCGTGTTCCCGACCAAGGCCGGGCGCGAGTTCTCGCCCAACTTTCCATCGGTCGCGCGGCACATCTACACGCAGCTGCTCCGCATCTTTGCGCACCTGTACCACGCGCACTACGAGGTGTACCTGCACCTGAGCATGGAGGGGCACCTCAACAGCCTCTTTGCGCACTTCCTCACCTTTGGCCGCGAGTTTGACTTGCTCGAGCCGAAGGAGTGCCGCGCGCCCAAGGAGGGCTGGCCCTTTGTCATTGGCGACTTGATGGATGTGAGTTCTCGCTGTCCCCTCTCTTCCACGCTTCGCCGCGTCGCGAAGAATCGCTTGGTGATGATGATATGCGCCGATGACTGACAGCCGTATTCAACAGGCGTGGCGGGGACTGGGCATCCTTGAGGCGTAGAGGCCGACTCCGTCCGCCGGCAGGCTCCGGCGTTCAGCTCTCGTCTCCCCTTACCGATCTTGCAGGTACGTTTGCAGTTGGCGCAGCTCGTCATGGCAGCTTGTGACACTAATGGCAATACGCGCAGGCCAGCGAAATCGAGCACCTCGCATCGGTTCCCCCTCGTCGTGCGGCCTTCTCACGCAGTGCCGTCTCGTCTCTCGTCGTTCATAGCATGGCCGTTGCCCCTCTCGTATCTCGTGTCGCCATCTCTGTGTATTGTCAGACCCTGTCACGCCCTGTTTGAGCCTGCCCGAGAAGAGCCGGGTCGTCGAAAAATAGCGGGTCAACGCGCAAGACGACCGCAGCGGTTCCCACCTCTTTGCTCGCCAAGTCCGCTCGCCCTCACCGCCCCGGCCCCCGTGCGCACGCTGATCATGGTGCGCCTGCTCTCTGCTCGCCATGCGCGCCCATGCTCGCCCTCGCTGACGCCTTCGCGCCTCAACAACTGTCGTTCTCTCCTCAGGCCGACATCGACGCTGAACCCGTCTGCGGCAGCGGCTCGCCGTACGATGGCCAGCTGGGCCTGCGCGTAGGCGCCATCTTCATCATCCTCGTGCGTCTCGCGGCCCCTGCTCGCCCGTCCCTGCCGTGTTCGCGCTTGCTTGCGGGACCCGGCCGGCCCTCTGGTTATGAAGCTCACAGCGCCAACACTCATTTCGCAGGTCACGAGCGCGATCGGGACGCTCTTCCCCGTGCGTACAGACGTCGACTGGCTCTCTGCCGCGCTGCATCAGGGCTGACGAGCGTGCACACCGTCTTCGCCTTCGTGCCAAGCAGATCTTCAGCCGACGGAGCAGCCTGAGGATGCCCGAGATGGTCTACCACGCGTTGAAGTACTTCGGATCGGGTGTTATTCTCGCTACGGCGTTCATCCACGTGCGTCCCGTTCTTGTGACCGTGTCCGAGACAGTCTGCTGAGCTGCTGGCCCCTCTCGCAGCTCATGACGCCTGCCTTCGAAGCGCTCGGGTCCGAGTGCCTCACGGGCGCATGGCAGGACTACCCCTGGGCGCCCGCCATCGCGCTCGCCTCGGTCTTCGCCATCTTTCTCCTCGAGCTGATCGCGACGCGCATGGGGCGCTCGTTCCTCGCCAAGCGCGGCCTCAAGCACCACGACCCGCACCGCACAAAGGGCAACGACAGCGTGTCGCACACGGGCCATGGCACGCACGCGCCCGAAGCGACCGCGACGGGCTCGGCGCTCGCGAGCGCGGGCGCACCCCTTGCCGGCTCGGAGGCGGTCGAGGCGCGCGAAGGCGCCGACGCGATCGAGCAGGTCAAGTCGCGACAGACTACGCTCGCACCGTCGTCGGCCGCCGACGATGGCGCAGGGGGAGACCTCGAGGCTGCGGTTGAGGGCAAGGGGCATGCGCACGAGCACCTCGAGGGCGGCGAGGACTCGATTGGCGACGGCGCGCTTGCGCAGTGCATTGGCGTCGCCATCCTCGAGACGGGCGTGCTCTTCCACTCGTACGTGTTGGCCATTCCCCGTCCCGTGCGAACAACGCCACTGACTTGCGTCGGGTTCGACAGGTTCGTGATCGGCCTCACGCTCGCCGTCAGCGAGAATCTCGGCCCGCTCCTCGCCGTCCTGACGTTCCACCAGTGCTTCGAGGGCATCGGTCTCGGCAGTCGGCTGTCGCTCCTGCCGCTGCCGAGAAAGTACAACTATGGTGCGTCCCTTTGGCCGGTCTCTCCCCCGCTATGCACACTGACCTCCCATACGCATGCAGTACCATACATCGCCGCCGTCATCTACGCGTGCACGACGCCGCTGGGCATCGCCGTTGGTCTCGGAGTCCGGACAACGTGAGCTGCTCTTTGACAGACCCGTACTGTCAAGCGTCAGAATCGCCTGTGTCGCTTGCAGTGCTGTGGTTCAGCCGTCCAGGGCGCATGCTGATGGCTACTCTCCCACTGCAGATACAACCCCGAATCAATGGCAGCCAACATTGTCAGCGGCGTGCTCGACGCGACTTCTGCGGGCATCCTCCTCTGGGCGGGCCTCGTCGAGTGTCTCGCGCACGACTTTGTCTTTGACCAGCACAGTGCGTCCTGCTCCTTGTTCCCTTCTGTCGCCGCAGCAGCGAATGCTGACCTGGTGGACACCCGCTTCTGCAGTGGCCGAGGCGTCGAACTCGGAGGTCGCGTCCTCCGTCTTCTTCCTGCTGCTTGGCGCGGGTCTCATGGCGCTGCTGGGACGGTGGGCATAGACGAGGCATGTTGCCGGATGAGAAGCTCGCCCACCACGGCCGCGGCCGTCTGAGCGTGTCCATCCCTCGGCGTCTCCCTCCATTCATAGACATGGTTGTTTTCGGCGGTCAATGTACCTGTTGTAGTAGTCCTCGCATTGCACCCTGTGCTTCGCAGATCCTCACTCGCGAGACGTGCACGGTTGACATCTCGCTCCGTTACGCGCCCCAAGTCCCGGCTTGCTCCCCGCTCGACCCGCGCCTCGCCGCTCCGGCGCGCCTGCGAGCGTGCGCAAGCTCTCACAAGAGCTAAGCAAGTCGCTGTGAGCCGAGTCGACGCGTCCTGCGGTCGTTGCGGCTCTGTCGAATGAGCATCGACCCGTCGCTCCTGACGACGACGACGATGGACGACGGCGAGGTCGAGCAGGGCCCGCTCGGCGCGGACGAGTTCTACGTCGGTGCGCCCTGCACTCTCTTGCCCGCCTCTCGACTCAGTGGACGCTGATCTCGCTCGCCCCACTTCCCGCTTTCCGCTGAATCCGTCCACGGCGCGTTCTCCACATCGCTAGAGAGCATCCTCGACTACCGCCTGCACGACAACGAGGAGTATTCGCTCGATCGCAGCAGCTGGCCAAACAAGAAGCGCCGCTACGAGCTCCGCTACTTTGTCAAGTGCGTTTCCGTCCCGCGCTCCTTACGCTGCATGAGCAGCGGCTGACCAGTCTTTGACCACAGATGGCAGGGCTATGGTGACGACGAGTGCGTGCAGTGCTTTCCGCCCCTCAGCGTGACCGTCCGCTGACCCCCTCCTCCTTCCCGCTCGCGCAGGAACTCGTGGGAGCCGCGGGACAACTTTGCGGTGTGGCACGACGCATACGACCAGCAGTTGCGCGCAATCCGGCGCGCCGACCCGTCCAGACCGTCGCCAGAGCAGGTCGCGGCGCAGGCCAAGCGGCAGAACGACGAGTGGCTCCGGGATGAGAAGCAGTGGGCCAAGGCTGCGGCCAAGAAGGTAGTCGGCGACGTGCTGACGGGTAAGGGAAAGGGGAAGGGGAAGGGGAAGCAGAAGGAGACGGAGGCGGACAAGGTGCCGGCGAAGGGGAAGGGCAAGGGCAAGGGCAAGGGCAAGGCGAAGGAGATGGCGCAAAGTCGCGAGGTCGGGCGCTCCGTCTCCTACCGTGCAATTTCTGCGACTGATCCCATCTTACTCGTTGCAGCGCAAGAACTCGGCCGCGAGCGCTTCTCCCGCGCCCGGGACTTCAGGCGCTCGTCCGCCCAAAGCCCCTCGCCAAACCCGCAACTCGCGGCTCGTCGACTCGACGATCGACCAAGACGCCTACAACGAGTTCCTCGCGACCAACGCGCCGAAAGGTCTGAGCGGCCTGCGCTTCACGCCGCCGCCCAAGCACGATGCAGACGGCAACCTCATCGTCTCTTCCGACTACTCGGGCAGCCCTGAGCCGACACTGCAGCAGCAGATCGAACCCGGCGCGTCGCAAGCGCTCGGATTCGCAGGCTCAGACGACGAAGACGACGAGATGGCCGGCTTTGGAGCGTCTGGCGCCGCGACACGAATGGAGGAGCATGACTACGCCATGCAGGACGGCGACCAGCCCCACCTCGTCCCGCTCGTTCAGCCTCCGGAGCTCCCTTCGTTCCCGACCCAGCTCGGATTCGCAGACGACAGCGACGAGGACGAGGACGTCCAGCCTGCTGCGCCCGTGTCCGCGCCGGCGACCGCTCCTCAGCTCAACGGGTTTGCGGACGACAGCGATGACGACGCCGACGCTGACTATCCGGCCGGAGGCGCCTACTTCCCATCACTTACTGCTTCGCGTCCGCCGTCTGCTGCGCCTGCACCTCCCGCTCCCGTGAAGCAGGCGAACGGCTTCGCCGGCTCGTCAGACGATGAGCCGGACGAGGACAGGTCGACGAGCTTCACCGGCCAGCAGCCCGCAAATCTCGCCGAGGCTATCGCGGCTGTGCCTATCAGCGCGGGCCTATCGGACGAAGGGATCGACGCCATTGCGCCCGTCCAGCCGTCGGGGTTTGCCGAGAGCGACGAAGACGAGGAGGCGAGTCCGGCGCCGATGCAGCAGATCCAGCCGACACAAGGCTTCGCGGATGAGGACGACGAGGACGAGGCGATGCCCGCACCGGCACCGGAAGTGCCAGCCGCCGCGCCGGTCGCCGCGCCGCAGCCGACTGCGGTACAGGATGGTGGTGCAGTGCCTGGCCCCGGCGACGACGAGGACTGTGAGCCCGAGCTACCCCTTGCGCAGAGCGTCAAGGCGCGACCAACGGCCAAACCGGCGTCACGCACTGCATCAGTCGAGCCTACCCCGGCGCCGACCACTCAGTCGACAAAGACGGGCCAGACGCCGGCGGTCCCGCACAACAAGGCGTCGATATCGTCCGCGCCGAGCGCGACGAAATCTCGACCGCACAAACGCCCCTCGCAAGACGACCACCAAGTCGCGTCCGACAAGCCCGCCAAGGTGTCCAAGGTCGACACGAAGACGACGTTCGTTGATGCGAGCGCAGCGGGCAAGAAGGGCAAGGCAGCATCGCCGACGCTGCCGCGCCGTCCTCCGCCCAAGCCCGTCGGGCAGAAGCGCACCTCGTCCGAGATTCTGCCGACGAGCAAGAAGCGGCGCGTCATCCATGACGACGAGGAGGAAGAGGCCGACATGTCACCTCCGGTCCTCACGCAGGCGCAGCAGCTCGCTAAGCTGAAAATTCGCAAAGTCGGCGAGGTACCGCCTCCCCGGAAGCCGTCTACGACGGGTGTCGCCCAGTCGCCCACGTCTCCGGACCGCTCGCGTCAGTCTCCAACCGTGTCGAACGAGACATCGTCGCACGGGAGCGGCGCGCAGGCCAAGCGCGCCCACGACCCGTTCAACCAGGGCGTCGCCCGCGCAACGACCGTCGGCGGGTTCGTCAAGCTCAATGGCGACCTGCTCGCCAACAAGAAGCTTCCCTCGTTGCTCACGCGCGGCGAGACCGTCCGCTACCCGCCCGAAGTCATCTCCGACGTCGATAAGATTCGCTTCCTCTGGTCTGTCGGTCTCGGCAGCGACCCGCTCAACGGCGTCGAGCACTTTGACGACGACATGTACTTCGAAGGTCGCGCTCGCGAGGCGTTCGTTGTCCTGCCCCCGGATGAGGCGCGCGCCGGCGTCGACAAGCGGGCTCGCGCCCAGGTCAACGACTACCAGGCGCTGCAGCTCCTCCTGACGAGTGTGCCCGGTGTCAAGCAGGCCGACTCGGTGCGCGACTCGGTTCGTGCCGTCTTCGTCCACGTCAACGAGCTCGCGACACTAGGCAAGTTTCCGAGCGAGCCGATCAAGCTTCAGCTCGATCATTTGCGCACCGACGAGGACATCGCGTTCTACGTCTATGGTCAGGGAGACGATGGCAAGCGCGAGTTGCGCCGCTTCTGGCGTCCTTGTGCGTCCCTGCGTTGCTTGCACCGCTTCTTTGGCTCATCGCCTGCACTCGCAGTTACCGCCTTCACTTTCACGCCCAGTGCCTTCATCCAGGCGCCGGGCGCCCTCGCCGACCTCTGCACCAAGGCACCGCGTGCGCACGACTCTTGCTTGCGGTCGCAGTTCCCGTGGGTGCCACTCCAGTACCTCTTGCCCGGTTCCACCCTCGGCGCTCCGGTCGATACCGAAGGTCGCGCACTGCACCGCCAAATGGAACCGCTGCCCGACCGGTACGGTGTCTCTCTCCCTCTTCTCTGCGATTGCCTGCTCAAAGCGCTCGTCGCATGCAGTCGACACGCCAAGGTCGTTCTGCACTCGCTCCTCCTGCAGGACCAACTCCCGCTCGCCGCTCTCGCGCCGTCTCGCCCGCCGTCAGCGAGCAGCACCTCGCTCGTCTTCCCCATGCACAAAGACCGGGCGCCGTACAATCCATCAGTCTGGGAGCAGCTCGCCGAGGTCTACCCGCGCAAGCATCGCCAGATCGGCCTCGAGGAGCTGCAGCACCTCGCGTGCGCGTGGAGGGCCGAGTATCCGCAGATGTGCGTCAACTGCTGGACGCTTGAGCTCAGGTCGAAGCTGACCTAGCGGGCGTCCCGCAGCCGCCGTTGGCTCATCATCGCGACGCAGGACGAGATCGACAATGTCGGCACGCGGCTGCCCGGGGTGCGCTCGCTTCGAGCCGTGATGACAGGAATGCCTGTGTACTGACTTTGATGAGCTGCAGTTCTACCTCAAGGACGTGCACGAAGCTGCCGGTCTCCTCGACTTCGAGTCGTGACAATCTCTCCTGCTCATCTCTCCGGCATTCCCTCTCTCTCGCTCTCCGTGTCGCAGTTCGGCAATCCGTCGCTGTCGTTGTCCTCTGTTGTTCCGCTCGCCTACGCAATGCACGCATACTGTCTCGCTGTTCGCTTCAGAAGGAGGATCTCAGGAGGGTTTCTTTTTCCCCGCCTCCCTCGGCACAACTTGCCTTCCGCGGGTACCAGCGGTTCAGCGGTTGCCTTGGAAGGATCACGACGCCGTCGATGCATTTGGCTTAGCTGGCGGACACCGAAGCAACGGAAAGGGCTCGGGTCGAGGGACGATGGAACCTTTGGGCCTGGCACATATCGCTCGCCATCCTGACAAAGGTCAGACGCTACTTGCAGCTCGAGTAGCAACGCATCAATCCCCTTCACGCGCACTCGATTGCGCTGCGAGAACCTCCGTCGACTTCATCGCTTCTCCCCACACGCATCCTAGCTATCGCGCGCCCACATAAAACAGCGCGACCCTTGTCGAGCGGCGTCAGCTTGGCGGCGCAGCCTCGCATCCAGCAACGCAAGTAACAGCTCGCCGCCATGTCGTCCGACTCGTCCGTCGCGGTCGCTTCGCTCGGACTCTTCATCCTCGACCGCTTCGAGTGGCGCACGCAGGATGCCGACGGTTCCCTGACGGTCAAGAAGCGCGAGGACGCCATCATCGGCGGCGGCGGGACGTACGCCGTGATCGGGTCTCGCGTCTGGCTGCCCGCCGCGCGAGTCGGCATCCTCGTCGACAGAGGGTACGACTGGCCCGCCGAGGTCGAGCGCGAGCTCGAGACGTACGGCAAGGAGATGTGGGTGTACCGCGAGAAGCCGGATGCGCCGACGACGAGGGCGCTGAACCTCTACACGGGCGAGCATCGAGGTGCGCTCCCCTCTTCGCGCTCCCCCGCCATATCCAGCTGATCGAGAGGGATCCACAGACTTTGAGTACCTCACCCCGCGCGTCCGTCTCGAGCCGCAGGACCTCCCTGCTCCCATGCGCACCTCGCAATACCTGCACTTTGTCTGCTCGCCCACTCGCGCCCGCGTAATCACGTCTCTGCTCTCTCCGCCGCTCAATCCGACGCCCCACCGGCGCCCGCAGTGCGTGTACGAGCCGATCCCGGACCGCTGCGTGCCCGACGAGCTCGAGCCGCTCCGTGCGGTCCTCCCGCTCATCGACGTCTTTTCGCCCAACCACGAAGAGGCCGGCGCGTTCTTTGGCTGGTCGACGGCCGAGGTTGCGCGAGGGGGCCGGGGAGGGATCGAGGCGATCGCAAAGAGGTTCCTCGACGCGGGCGCGAAGGACGTCGTCTTGATCCGGAGCGGACCGCTCGGCGCGTATGCGGTGCGGAGGGGCGAGGAGCGCGGCGTGTGGGTCCCGGCGTACCACTCGTACGAGGACGGGCGCGCGACGGGCAAGGTGGTGGACGTGACGGGCGCGGGCAACTCGTTCCTGGTGCGCCGTGTCTCTCGCTCCTCGCTGGACGAGGCGCTGAATCGTCATGCACACACAGGGCGGGCTGATGGGAGGACTCGTGCGGTATCCGGGAGACCTGGTCACTGCAGTGCAGTGTGCGGCGGTGTCGGTACGTAGGCATACGCACCCTTGCGAATCTGCCGCACTGACACCGTCGTCTCGCAGGCCTCGTTCGTCATCGAGCAGTTCGGGTTGCCGAAGATGCAGCTCGGCGAGGACGGGACCGAGCGATGGAACGGCGTAGACCCGGCGACCCGGCTTGCAGAGATGCAGGCGCGGCAGGCCGAAGGAGCACGATAGACGGGCGACGGTCGCAATACAACATAGAGCAAACAGACACAACAAGCGGCTCGTCCATCCCTCCAGGCCGTGCGAGGCTCTTCTTCCTCCTCATGCTTCCGCAGCCGGCGGTGCGTCTGCCGTGCCCGCGCCGCCCGCCTCATACTTAGCGCGGCTCTTGTTGAAGAGCTCCTCCTGCAGCCGGAGCGCCTCTTCCTCGGTCATGCCGTTGCCCGCCGCGCGCTTGGCCTTCTTCGCCTTCTCACCCTGTTGTGTGCATCGGCAGTTAGCGACACGAAAATCAGGACGGTCAGCTAAGTGGAGAGACGGACCTTTGCGAGCTCCTTGTGGTCCTTGAGGACGTCCTCGACCCCCGCGACAAAGTCCTCGAAGCCGAGAGCCTGTTTGCGGCGGTTAAGTGGTGTCAGGGACTTGGTCAACGGGGGAAGAAAGCACGAGAGGAAGCGCCGAGCGGTCACGGACCTTGAGGGCAGAAACGATGTGGTCGGGAAGCATCGTCTTCTTCGAGTCCTTCTCGCAAATCTCGTTTGCCTCTGACGAGATGGCAAGCACAAACTCTGTGTCGGGTGGAAGGACTCGTCAGTGTTGCGAGGCGGACGGTCGAGACGGGACGAGGTGGGAGAGGAGGGGGACGGACCCTTGCAGCACTCTGCGATGAGGTCCTTGACCTCCTTTGTCGCCGTGTAGCCCTCGGGGAGGAGCTCTGTCGCGGTGCTCGAGTCTGTCAGAGCTGTCGGTGGGGCTTTGGAGCGGCAGAGGGGAGAGGCTCACCCTGGATGAGCTTGTTTACGGTGGCCTTGGGAAGCGAGACGTCGTCGTCGCCGCCGCCGGTGCGAGGTCCTTCGTCGCCCGAGCTCATCGTGGCTCGCGTCTGGGCGCTGCGAGAGCGAGAGCGAGAGGCGCGGCGAGGCTGGAGGCGACGGCCAGGAGAGGAGCGCGGCGGACGAGCGCCTCGCTCTGTCCACGCGCACAATGTCGATCCAGGCAAGTCCAGACTCGCACGTAGCGCCTATCACGGTCCACCCGCCGCGCACTGCGCCCGTCCCGCGTCTCCCGCGCTGACCTGCTCCTCGTCGTCCCTCCTCAGCCCGTCAACCCAAAGCCGTTCCTCGCAGGGCTCACGGGCAAGCCCATCCTCGTCCGCCTCAAGTGGGGCATGGAGTACAAGGGCTACCTCGTCTCGACCGACAACTACATGAACCTCCAGGTCCGCGTCCCTCCCCCCTCCGCTTCCCCTCGAATCGCACCCGTACTCACGCTCACGCGCACGCGCAGCTCGCAAACACCGAGGAGTACCAGGATGGAGAGAGCGTTGGGTCCCTGGGCGAGGTCTTCATCCGGTCCGTGGCATTATCGAATCCCCGTGTGATCCGCTCGCGCTGACTTCCATCCGCTCACTCGACAGGTGCAACAACGTCCTGCAGTGCGCATCCGTGCTCTCGTCACTGCTGCGATGCTCGACTGACGCCTCTCTGACCCCACAGCGTGCGAGCAGCAGAAGAGTAGCGCCTCGCGACCTTGTTTCCACCATCAGCATCGCAAAAGGGGCGCGGATACGGACCCCCTTGTAGGCTTCCTGGGACATCCTTGGTCCCGCGACGTGCCGTGTAACACCATGATACCTCCCAAACGCGACGCACTGACGAGGAGAGGGTTCAACCTCGCGCCGGTCTCTCTCGAGGCGGCCTTTACCATTCGGCATCGACCGCTTCTTTGCTCAAAGCGAACATATCACAAGCCCCTCCTACAACCGGGCTGACGCACCTCGTACAGGCCTCGACGCGCTATGACCTACCGTAACCTCCCACCTTGCCTCCCACCCTCTGCACGGGTCGAGATTGGTCACTGCGCACCTCATCGCCCGACCTTCGCACCGACTCTGCCTAGTCTCTGACGGCTTAGTACGGCTGGTCAAACCTACGCCGTGCTCCTGCCGCGAGTTTGACGAAAATCGCCTTTTCCCCCGCGCGGGGTCGAGACGGTCCGGCGCTCCCTCTCTCGCCTTCTCCCGCCTCGCTCGCTCGCTCTTTGCTCTTTGTTGTGAGCTGCGGGGACTTCTTTGCACCTTTGCTCGTGCTTCTGCTTTTCTGCCGCCGCCGGCTGCTCGTCCCGACCCACTCGCAATTCGTCCCCACCATGCCGCTCACCGGTGCCGATGTCGCCAAGCACAACAGCAAGGCCAGCCTCTGGATGATCATCCACGGCAAAGTGCGTCTTCAGCTCCCCAGTGCTAATCGACCGGCGCTAATCACGCTCTTCACAGGTGTACGACCTCACGGAATTCGCGCCGTCGCATCCCGGCGGGGAGCGTATCCTCCTCAAGTACGCCGGCAAGGACGCGACCGAGGAGTACGACCCGATCCACCCGCCGGGGACGATTGACGAGGCGCTCGCGCCGGAGAAGCACCTCGGCGAGGTGGACCTCGCGACGCTCTCGGCGGAGCAGCAGGTCGTCGAGACGGTCAAGCCGCGACTCGCAGAGGGAGAGGCGCCGCCGTCGCTCGACATGTGCCTGAACCTCGACGACATTGAACGCGCGGCGGAGAAGCTGCTCAAGCCAAAGGCTTGGGGTGCGTCGCGTTCCGCCTCGCCTGGCGCAAAGATACGCCGAGGCTGCTTCGCTGACCGCTACCGCTCGCAGCCTACTACCGCAGCGCAGCAGACGACGAGAAGAGTGGGTGCAGTCCTCTTGACACTCTCAGGACGCAGCTAACCCGGCTCTTGCCGCCTCCTCCCAGCCTTCAACTGGAACCGCGACTCGTTCTTCTCGGTCCGCCTGCGCCCGCGCGTCCTGCGCGACGTGACCGATGTCGATCTGACGACCACGCTGCTGGGCCACCGGTCGAGCCTGCCGATCTACGTCGCGCCGGCTGCGATGGGCAGGCTGGCGCATCCCGAGGGCGAGAAGTGCTTGGCGCGCGTCGCGGCGAGTCAGGGGTTTCCGTACATGGTGAGTCTCGTCTCGCTGGCTACCAAGTGACGGGGCAGCAGAATCAGAGACTCACAGGGTTGCATGCGAAGATCTCGGCAAACGCGTCGGTCAGCTACGAAGAGATCGCGCAGCAGGCAAAGAGCGGGCAGACACTGTTCTACCAGGTCCGTCCACCATTGACACCTCTGTCGATACGCGGGTACTGATAATGAGCGCGCAGCTCTACGTAAACCGGGACCGCAAGAAGAGCGAGGCGATCCTTGAAAAGGTCGCGAAACTCGGGTACAAGGTGCGTTTCGTGGCACTCGCTTCCATCGCGCTTCGTCTCAAGCGTGTCAGGCGCTGATGTTCTTGGCGTGCGCAGGCCATCTGCGTGACGGTCGATGCGCCCGTGGCAGGCAAGCGGGAGCGAGACGAGCGGGCCAAGCTCGACGAAGAGGCTGTGCGTCAGATCTGTCCTTTCCGCCGTCGTGTTCTGTCTGCCGTACCAACGAGCCTGGGCAATCCGAGCTGACGTAAGAACATGCAGGCTGAAGACCCGAACATGCGGAAAGCGGTCGCGAGTACCGGTCCCAACGCACCTGACGCACCGCAAGACGAGCCATCTCAGGGCATTGCACAAGCGCTCGGCAGGTGTGTTTGCCGTTCTGTCGTCCGTGTCGTCGCTGCCGGTACTTACCTCGCTGTCTGACCTCGCTCCGCCCGTTCCCGTTTGCGCCCCCTTTGTCGTATACTGCCACTCCGATTCCGCTCCCGCCGATGCCTCGTCTATCGCGGCTGCGATGTTCAGCTACGTCGACCCGACGCTGAGCTGGGACGACCTCTCGTGGGTCCGGCGTGCATCCGGCGGGCTGCCCATCATCGTCAAGGGCATCCAGCGCGCCGAAGACGCCGCGCTCGCAGCGCACTACGGCGCGAACGCCATCATCCTCTCAAACCACGGCGGGCGGCAGTGCGAGGGCGCGCCGAGCAGCCTCGAGACGCTCCTCGAGATCCGCAAGTTTGAGCCGCGCGTGTTGGACAAGGTCGAGGTGTGGTGCGACGGCGGCTTCCGGCGCGGGACCGACGTGCTCAAGGCACTGGCGCTCGGCGCAAAAGCCGTCGGGATCGGGCGACCCTGTGCGTTTCACGCGCGCTCTCCCTCGTCCTCTCCTCGTCTCTGACTCTGCTTCCTCGCGCAGTCATGTACTCGCTCGCGTTCGGCGACGCAGGCGTGCAGAAGGTCGCGACGATCCTGCGGGACGAGCTCGCGCAGAACACGCGCCTCCTCGGCGCCACCTCGCTCGAGGAGGTCGTGCCCGCCATGGTCAACGCCCGCGCGCTCGAGAACGCCATCTACGACGGGCCGTACGAGAGCCCGATCAAGTCGGTGTTGGCAAAGCTGTAGAGCATGCCTAGATTGCTGCACAGATCTGTTTTCGGTGCACTGTGTTGCGAGCAAAAGCGGCGCGTCGGTAGTCTCTCGAGACCCGACACCGCCTTGTTCTCGTCTTGTTGTGGTCAACCCACGCGCGGAGTGTAGGCAGCCGTCGGGTCCCATCCGCGTATCTGCCGAGCCGAGGTGAAGGGGAAGCCTTGGAGGCTCTCAAGCTTCCGCCGCGCTTCCTGATCACCTCGCGTCTGCGACGAACCAGGTGTGGGAGAACAGTGTCCGATCGAGACAGAGATGCGACTTCTACGAGTGGGTGGCAGCCGAGGCGAGCGCGAGAGAAGAGGAGGGGGGAGAGCCAGAAAAGGAAAAGGAACAACCGTAGGGAGCGAACGAACGATGGTATAGCTGGGTGTCGAGAGGATGCAGTGGACAAGAAAGGCGAAAGATTGGCGCGGGAAAGGGGCGAGGGCGGGGAGAGAGCGTTTACATGACCTGCGGAGGACGGTCCCGAGTCAGTTCTCCACCCTTTGTCTTCGCGCCACCACGCACACACACACACACACACACACACACACACACACACACACAGCCAGAACCGTGGAAAGGACGTACGATAGCGGGCTCGAGAATCGAGGTACCGACGCTCTTGTGGGGCAGAACCGAAGCCCCGTTGCAGAAAATCTCATCCTTGATGTTGACGTCGTCTCCGAGCACAGTCGTACCCTCAACGCGTGCCCACTTGCCGACAGAGGAGCTCCAGCCGATGATGGACGACTGGACGAAAGCGTGGTCCTTGATGCGCGCGCCGTCGAGGAGGACGCAGCGCTGGAGGCGGACGCCCTTTCCGACGATGCAGTTCGGGCCAACGACGACGTTGGGGCCGATGACGGCCGTCGGGTCGACGGTCGCGGTCGGGTGGATGAGGACGTTGCCCGAAACGACGGCGTCGTGCTTGGCCGGGTCGGCGAGCTCGGGCGACTTCTTCGACGTGAGGTGCGACAGGTACAGGCACGTGCCCGTAAGGTAGTCCTTGGGCTGGCCAATGTCCATCCAGAAGCCCTCGAGGTCCATCGAGTGGAGCTGGCGGTCGTTGGCCATGGCGGGGAAGATCTCGCTCTCGATCGACGTCGGCTTGACCTCGATGCGGTCGAGCACGCTCGGGTTGAAGATGTAGATGCCGGCGTTGATGCGGTTGCCGACGTACTCCTTGGGCTTCTCGACGAAGCGGTCGATCGTGCTCTGGCCCGGAACCGTCAGGACGACACCGTACTTGGACGGCTCGTCGACCTTGGTGACCTGGGTGCGCACAAAGCGTCAGTAGGAGTGTAGAGACGCGCAGCTAGCGAAGGGGAAAAGGCCCGCGACTCACCATGATGGTGCCCTCACCGCCGTGCGCGAGGTGGAAGTCGCGGAGCTCCTCGAAGGGGTACGAGCAGGTGACGTCCGAGTTGAGGACGAAGAACGGCGCGTCGTCCTTGCCGAGGACGTCGCGGGCGAGGGCGAGAGGGCCGGCTGCGCGAGAAGAAGGTCAGGCGCCGTGGGAGCGCTGAGTGCGCAATTCGCAACGCACCGGTGCCGAGCGGCTCATTCTCGACGCTGAAGGTGATGGTGATCTGTACAGAGCGAGGTCAGCGTGAGAAACGCGCGTCGAGGCGGAGTTGCACCGCCTCTTCCGCTCGAGGCGGCTTCTCCGGCTCGCTTCTCGCGGATTTCGCTGCAACGCACCCCGTACTTCTCCTCGTACTGCTTGAGCACAGCAATCATGACCTCGGGGCGGCTGCGGGAGGCACGGCGAGGTCAGGACCGGGCGGCGATCGCATCGAAGTTGGGCAAGCGGGCCACCCCCAAGTTCGGGGTTCCTGCGCGCGCGCCGAGCCAGACCCGCTGGCAGGTCAAACGAGAGTGCGCGACTCACTAGTTGACGGCGAGGACAATGTGCTTGACGCCAGCCTGTGTGCACGGGTCAGCCTCGAGACGCACGGGACGCGAGCGGTGCGAGGAAGAGGACGCGCCTTGACGAGGTTCTCGACGAGGTGGAGGATGATGGCCTTGTTGGCGAAGGGCACGAGGGGCTTAGGATAGGTTAGCGTAAGGGGGCGCAGACGCGTCCCAAAACCTGTGCATCGTCGCGAGGAGGAACGTTTCAGCGACGAGGTCCAGCCACGACGACGCGGGTGCGCAGCGCAGCGCGTGCGGACGTCTGCGCGGAGCGAAACGCACCGCCAACGAGAATGAGAGCCTTGAGATCGCCGGGCATGGTGCTAGAGGTGCAGACAAGCTGTGCGGGAGGGTCGAGGAAAGAGGGCAAGAGGGTGCGAGAGCGCAGCGGGTGAGCGGCGCGTGTCCGGCCTCAGAGACGCGCCCTGAGCGCGCTGCAGCTGGGGAAACTCACGCGGGGGTCGAAGAAACAAAGACGAAAGGACGGCTGGACAAGTGCAGAGCACGGGAACCAAGGAAGCGCAACAGCAAACGGGGCAAGGAGCAGCGAAAGAGGCACCGGAATCGACGACGAGACGAGGTACGCCGCGTCGCCGACGCGCCTCGACTTGCCCTCTCCGCGCCCGCCCGCCGCCCTCCCGCCTTGCCCAAACACAACGCGCTGCGCACGCTGCACGTGCACCACCTCGTCGCACCACCAGCTCTCGCTCTCCTTGCCGCCGCACTCGCTCCGCAATCCGTGCCAGCTCGCCGCCCCCCCTCTCCCCGCGTGGCTCGTGCGCGGAAGCACCCTCGATTCTTTCCTTTACCCCGCATTGTCTTTCCTCGCAACAAAAACGCGCGTCACGCTCCAGCGTCTCCACAGCCTCGCTCGCTCGCTCGAGGCAAGTCGGCGCATCGCCGGCCATCTCTCATCAACCTCGGTTTTGCATCGCAAATCGCACATCGCGCTCCACAGCCACCGCAGTCGCGTCCTCCTCCTGGCTTCGGTAGGGAAAAAAACACATGCATTGCTCGATGATCGTAACCTCAAGCGATGGGGTCTGTGTGCCGTCGCGGCAACAGGCGGTCGCGCTCTGTCTGCCCGTCGTCGTCCTGCGCGTCCCCCTCCTCGCGGTTGTGCCGGTACAAGACGAAATGCTGCACGATAAAGACGATGTCGAACCCGAGCGTGAGGAAGCTCAGGCCCCTGTAATACGTGTGCGCGCGCGTGGTCAGTGAGTGCAGCGTGACGGGGTTGCGAAAGGAGTGCGTGCAGACACGCACAGTTTGCCTGGGTTGCCCGTGATGCCTCGCCAGTCGTTGTCCAGCAAGGAGTCGAGAACGAGTTGCGCTCTGTCGGAATGTCAACAGTCTTCTCGCAAAGCGGTGCGCAAGGAGCACGCACAGCGAAAGCGTCCCGCCGGTAAAGTCGAGCAGGATGTTCTCGATGCTCCACCCGACGGTCGACTTGCGACGGTAGTTGAGCCAGACCTGCGCCGCTTTGCGTGAGCACACAAATGGAAGACTCCCCGAAGATTGCGAGCGCACCTGCGGCACCATCTTTGCGCCCGAGATGTAGAGCTTGATGTAGGACAACCAGAGGACGAGGTCGAGCTCGACAAACTTGCCTGCGCTGACGAGCACGCCTCCGACTGCGATTGACGCAAAGAGGAAGCTCAGGACCCCGCGGTTGATGTCGGACACGCGCTGGTTGGCATCGCGCTTGTAGACAAAGCTCTGCCCGAGGGTGAAGAACGACAAGGCGAGCGCGTGAACCGCAAAGGCGATGTCATTGGGCTGCACTTGCGGGTAGTGGCCGTTGTGACGCTCGCTGTACTGCTGTCGGACCCTCGGCGAGGCATACAGCGCGATATTGAAGACCTGTGCTCGTTGAGGAGGTTAGAAGCTTGACGAGAGACGCGGGACGACAGGCCTGAAGAGGTCGGGATCGCACGGTGTAGCAAGCAAAGCCAAGCGGGTTCAAGCTTAGAAAGTCCTGCGATGGTCGAGCGCATGAGCGATCCGCTCGAGGGCACCAAGAGTGCCGACAGATCCGCTCACCATGCTCATGCCGCTGACCGATTTTCTTCGCCAGTTCAAGATCGCTTGAGGGTAGAAGCTAGGAGAGTGTGTACAAAGCCCGTGGACGCAAAACAAGTTCCGATGTACGTGAGGAGCCGCAGAAGATGCGCGATTGCCGGGGAGATTGAGGCAAGCCGAGTGAGAGAGCAGATGTCAGCCTGTGTGTTCCCGTGCTCTGGCAGACCACAAGACGCACGAGAGGGACCAGGCGGCGGTGTAGACCCATCCCATGAGGCTGTCCGAGCGAGAGCACAGCGCGTAAGCACTGGGAGCAAGCACGAGCGAAGTGGGGAGCGGGACAAGACTCGCTAGGATACGGCAGACCAGAAGGTGAGCATCTCTTCGAGCCCGTTCAGGCCAGTCTAGCCGGGTCAGGAGCGCAGCAGTGCGGGCGGAGTGGGTGGACCAGCTTCATCAGCTCGCGAGCTCTGAGGGCGACGGCGGCTCTGCTCCTTCCCGTCCCACGCACTCCGCCTGGTCCGAGCAGTGTGCGTCAGGCGCAAACACAAGACCGACCAAGCCCCAGACTGACCCTGCTTCGCGCCTTGCGCCACCTCTCTTCACCTCCTCTTCGTCTTCCTCAACCTGCACCGCCCTCCTCCTCGACCTACACTGCCGCCCCTTGCGCTTTCAGCAGAAGCGTGGTCACGATGCAACCTTCTGGCGCCTTCACCTACGGCCAGGGCAGCGTCGCTGTCGAGTACAGCTGTGCCGGTGCGTGCTTTGCCCCTCGCACTCATCCATACATCGCTGACTCGGTCTGGTGTGCGTGGCAGACTGCGCAGCGACCAACGAGATCAAGGCTCGCGAGCCCATCCGGTGCCGCGAGTGCGGCTGCCGTGTCATGTACAAGAAGCGCATCAAGCGCAGTGCGTCTCTTCGTCTCCCAGGCTGGAGTCCCGCAAAGAGCGTCCTGTGTGCTCGGTGCTGACCTGGTTCTCTCGTTCTCCTCGCGCGCTCGCCCCGCAGTGGTGCGCCAACTTCCGCTCCCGCACCTTCACCTCATCGAATGTCAAGCTGACTCGCATTGTTCTCGCCCGACAGGTCCAGTTCGAGGCACGGTAGATGCGCAGGCCTCGCGCCAACCGGATCCCTGCACCCTCTACTTTTGCTTCGCCGACCCTACGCGGCTCTAGCTTGCTGCTGCCGACTTAAGCAGCACCCTTCGCATCGTCTCCCTCGCCGCGGACATGTCCGTTTCCGCGGCCGAGCCATGTTGTAACACAAGCTTTCGTTACCGATCTGTGTCGAGACGCTCGCCGATCGCTGGTCGGGCGCGAGAGTTGGCGCTCACTTCCCGTGCTCCCCGACACTCTGCTCCGCGCAGGAATCGGATGCTTGCTGGCAATGTCGAGCGCGCGATCAACGCACGACTACGGGCGCTCTCTGTTTTGGACATGGAAGGGAGGGCGAGGAAGGGGCCGAGGCTAGCGGCACTGCGTTGAAGTGCGCCCCGAAAGCCCACGTTTTGTGCAGCTCGTGCCTACTCGACTGCAGCGAGCTAGATCCGGACGATGACGCGTCGAGGGGATCGGAGTCCACAGCAGCGGATGAGCGTGGAGCGGAAGGAGCGAGGTTGCAGCGGGAACGAGGACGCACGGGAAGCCAGCGGCAGACCGGACGACACGACGTCCCGATAAAGAAAGTCAAACAACAATTGCACAGACAGGAATCCGACAGAGAGGACTACCAAGGAATCTCGTTGCCCGTCGTGGCGTCCCAGAACTTGCCGCCCGTCTTCTCGAGAGAAGCGTTGTCGACGAGGTCGGCGATGAACTTGGCGCTCTGCTCCGGGCTGATGAGCAAGTCAGGCGGGAACTCGAAGCCCGCGCCGCTGTCCGCTACGCTGGTTGTGGCGTGGAGGCCCATGTCGGAGGTGACGACGCCCGGGTGCAATACGTAGGCGTTGATGCGGTCGTTCTGGCCGAGATAGAGCGAAATCCGCTTGACGGCGTAGTTGACCGCCGCCTTGGAGATTCCGTACGCGTCACTCTCGAAGGGGAAGCCAAGAGCGATTGATCCGAGGGCGGACGAGACGACGGCGAATTGCGGAGCCGACGACTTGCGAAGGAGATGGTAGAGCGCCTGGAAAAGGAGGATAGGGCCGACGGCGTTGACGTCGAAACTCTGGGTGAGATTCTGGTGGGTGGTCTTCAAAATCGAGTCGAAGTCGGTTTGGACGCCTAAGTGAAAGATAGGATGCAGGGTCGGCAGAAGTCAACGGCACAAAGCGAGGACAGGACGAACCGGCGTTGGCAATCACCACGTCGACCTTGCCCGCCTTATCTTCGATCACTTGGGCGAGCGACTTGGTGTCCTCCTCGTTCGCGCTCTCGTACTTGACGACTTCTACTCGGCCCGTCTCCTTCGCCAGTGCATTCAGTGCCTCAGCCTTGGCGGGCTGGCGAGCAGTAGCAAAGACGAGGGCGTTCTCACGACGGGCGAGGACAGTGGCGATGCTGAGGCCGATACCGCGGTTGGCACCGGTGACTAGGGGCAGGAAAGAAGACTGCTCAGTCAATGGCTTGAAAGACAGCAGAGACGTTACGCACTGAGATAGACGGTCGCAGTAGACTCAGGCATTCTGCTGACGAGTGTGATAGCTCAAAAGAGGTGGACGAGTCTGAGTCGAGAGCGGGAGGAGAGAGCAAGAAGCGGCGGATGAGGAGAGAAGCGGAAACCAGCAGGATGCGGCGTCCTTATAGCGGTACGAGTGCTCGGTCAGCTTGTCAGCCCTTGCTCAGCAGCGAGTGCGTACGTAAGCGCAGGACCCGGAGCCCGTGTCCGAGCGACGAGCGACGATTCTCGGATGGTGAGTAAGCGATGCAGGAAAGCCCGTGCCCGACTCATCACTGGGCTCGCCTTGCTGGGTGGACAGGGCGAATCGACCTGTGTGACGAGATCGGCCGCGCAATTACATAGCTAGCGGTCGGCGTGCTGCTCTCGCCCTTTCCGGAAGGCGAAGCCGGTCTCTGAGAGCTGGGCGCTCTCATGGCGTTGATGTCGGCATCATTTCGCTGAGCGACTCGGTGGCCTCACTTCTTGCCGCACTGCTACACGTCCTACCGCCTGCGAAAGACAGCAGAGCGTGAGGTTGCGCTCGACTTCAAGTTGACCGTCGCCGGCTGCTCCGCCGGCACCGCCCTCGACCTCACGCCTCATCTCCAGCTCGACGCCCGGCCGATCCGCCCGACCTAGACGCTCCGCATCATCGTCTCGCAAGCCTGCGGACGCCTCTCGCCGCGGTGCGCTTTGTGGATGCAGAGTGCTGCATCGCGGGGCCTCGCCCTTCGCGGGCCGGCGCTCCCCACCGCCGCTCACGCGGTACGGGCAGCCGCTTCGAACGGAGCAGTGGCTGGCCACGCTGCTCCTGGCGCAGTACAGCTGCTCGGTAGTGCGCTTCGGAGCGTGCAAGGTGCGGCATAGTCTCATCAGCTTGAAGTCCGGGGTTCCGGGTCAGAGCAGCGTACATTGTCGAGCCATCCAAGCGCAGTCATAGTACCGGCGCTGGCTTGTTGAGGCTCGAAGGGTCTCCCCGGACCCCCTCTGCGCTGTCCCCGCTGTCCTTCGCTGACTCTGTTCGCCGCTTGTATCGCAGTTCCGCCCGCACGGCGAACCTCGACTGTGCCGGCCCGACGGGCACCGTCGGCGCACTGTCCCGACCCTTCGCTGTGGATTACAGCCGCAGGCGCGGTTGCAGCGCTCGTCGCCACGACGCTCGCCTCTTCGCCGCTCCTGCAACAGGACGCAGATCCCGACGCTCTCTCGCCGACGCAGCCTGCCCGCCCTAGCTTCTCGTCGACCGCCTCACAGCGGTCCGCCATGTCGCACCGCGCCAGCACCGATGGCTGCACCGTCACGAGCGGAGATGAGCTCTTCGAAGACGCAGACGAGGGCGTCGATGCCGCCTGGAGCAGCAAGCTCGTGAGCTCGGCTTCTGGCGCGCCGACGAGCCCGCGCTCGAGTCGCTCGAGCTTGAAGCTGAATCTGCGTGGATCGCGGCACGGCTCGTCCGCTGGTGAGGCCGGCTTGCCGATCATTCCAGACGCCGACGGAGGCGGTATGGTCGCGGCGGTGAGGGAGTCCCTGCGGCGGGTCCCGTCCTTGCCAGAGCTGCTGGTCGAGTACGGCTATGCGCGCGGAAGCCCGGACCACGACTGCGCGGCGGACGAGACGCTGCGGTCAGGCCTGGGGAATGGGGTCGAGGAGGAAGAGGAGGAGGTCCTGACCGACGAGGACTGCCGCGGCAAGGGCATCGTCAAACCACGCTATAGTCGCATGTGGAGCGACGACTCGGCCACGAAGGCTTCGAGGAGGAGGTCCTCGTACCTTTCATCGGAGGCGGACTCGCTCGACGTGCAGCTCCTGCATTTCGACGGCAAGAGTGCGGATGGCTCGCTGTACAGCCCGCCGACTCGCCTGCCTTCGATCTACCATCTCGCCGAAGTTTCGCAATCGCCTATCTCGTCTTTGTCGCTCGATGCACTGCCACACAGCGGCGCCAGCCTCGCCCCCACTCCCGCCCTCTCGTCGGCGCTCTCCATCTCGCCGAGCCTTTCAATTCCGTACACGCCGAGCGTGTTTGGCTCTGATGGCTCGGTCGACGCGTTCGTCGCGTCGCCAACCGCATCCAGCTTTACCTCGACCACTTCGATTGCCCACGGCCCGCGGTCAGCGCCTTCCCCCCAATCGTCCTGCTCTCCGAAACTCCCGGCGCAGGCGCAGGCGAAAGCTTCGCGCAGGGCATCCACCGAGACCACCTCGAGCAACGTCTCGGCGAGCAAGTCGGCGAAGCGACTCTCCTCGCTCTTCACGAACGGCTTCAATTTTGGCCGCAGCCGCACGAGCACATCACTGTCGTCAGATGCAGCCATTTCGCCGCCCTCTGTTCCTTTATCCTCGGCAGAGCAGCCGCCTCGACCACGGACGTCCGATTCTGCTGGCGTGCGCTCGGCGCCCTCCATTTCTACCTCGACCTTCCCCATTCCGCCTGCAGGCCCTCCTTCGCCTCGCCCTCTCAGATCAAGCTCGCCCTCCCCATCTCGTCACAGCTCAGTCCGCAGGCCGACTCGCCGCCACAACCCCTCTCCTCTCATCCGCTCGCCGGTAGCTGGGCGGACCTGGCGCTCGACATTCTCGCCCGAGACGTATGAGCGTCTCTCACTCGAGTATGGCCCGTCCGAGACGAAGCGCCAAGAAGTCATCTTCGAGCTGCGCGAGACGGAGCGTGGCTTTGTCGATGGCCTTCGCGGCATTGTCACGCTCTTCGCTGCGCCGCTCCGCACGCGAGACGGAACGTGGATCAAGGACGTCCCGCCGCCCGTCTCGCGTCTGCTCGAGTGGCTCGACGACATCGTCGAGCTGCACGCCGAGCTGTCTGACGCGCTCGACGCGGCGTGCGAGGCGCAGTCGCCCGTCGTCCTCCGGATCGCGGAGGCCTTCGCGCCGTTCGTCCCTCGGCTCGAGACGCACCAGCCCTACCTCGTCCGCTTTGAGGTCGTCTCGGCGCTGATCGACGCGCTCGCGCATAACGGGAAGGGGCAGAGCCGGAGCGGCTTTGGCGAGTTTGTCAAAGTCCAGAGCGCGCGGCCCGAGTGCGGCGGGCTCAGCTTGGCAAGCTTCTTGCTCAAGCCCGTGCAGAGGCTTATGAAGTACCCGCTCTTCTTCCGTGTGCGTCACTAACCCGCCTCTTCTGGCCCACCTGTACAGGCTCAATTGACCTGCTCTCGATCCGCAGCAACTGTGCGACCTGACTCCTCTCGGCCACACCGACCACGCCGCGACCCTTTCCCTCTACCGCAGTACCGACTCGATGATCCTCGCGCTACAGGAGGTCAAAGCACGCGAGGACGAGTACGACTCGCTCAAGGGCCTCGAAGCGCGTCTCCGCGGCGCGCCAGACGGTTTCCGCCTCGCGCAGCGCGACCGCCGCCTCGTGCTGCATGGTGCGCTGCGCCAAGTACACCTCAGCGAGCGGGACTGCGCAGCGCTCGAGGTCGATGCGCGTGCGCGAGCTGTCCAGCAGCAGGAGCGGCAGCAGGCGCGCGCGAGGCGGCCGGCCCGACCGTCTCTCCCGCCGCCAGTCACGACGTCTGCGCGACTGTCGGCCTACGGGCTCGACAGCGATGCTTCGCGTCCCGTCTCCGAGGTGTCCGACTCGGGCTCGAGTTCGCTCTCCTCGACGGCTGGGTCGCTCGCCTGGACGTCAGACGGCTCGTCCGCGACGAGCGCCGGCGGGGGAAGTAACTGGCCGGCGACGCCCACCTCGCTCAGCGGAGCAGTGCCGCCCGCGAGACCGCCCAAGTCGGCCGCGCGCGCGCGACCGATGTCGATGATGTCGCCGACGCAGAGTGCAGCGCCCGACTTTGCGCTCGCTGGGACTGTCGGCCCGGCGCATGGCTCCGGCCGCGCACCGCACGCTGCGCGACCGGAGCTGGCAAGAGACCCGCTCCAGGCAGACGCTGCGCCACAACCGCAGTCGCTACCGCCTCGAGTGCTCAAGACGCGCGCGAAGGAGTCGGCCGTGCAGGCGTGGGTATTCGAAGACCTCATGCTACTGGCTCAGCCGAGCAAAGCTGCTGAGGAGGCGACGCATCCCGCGCGACATCTCCAAGGCGCGGCGCGACAAGCGGGACCGAGGCTGAGGCGGACGTCGAGAGGCGCGCAAGACGACAAGTGGGAGAAAGTGCGCTTGCTCGAGGGCGTTGGTGTCGCGAAGGTGGTTGGCGTCGAAGATCTCTCGGGCCGGACAGGTGCGCTTGATGCTTCTTTAAGCGAACCCTTTCGGAGCTGACCTGGTGCGATCGCAGAGTACGAGACGCTCTTCCTTGTCGACGTTGCGCCTGTGCGAGGCAAGAACGAGCCCATCTCGTCTGCGCACTTGCGCCCGGTCCCACTTTTCTTCACCGTCTCGCCCTCCACTGCGGGCTCGCCTTCTTCCCCTTCCTCACCCACCGCGGAGCGTCTCGCGCTACACCAGGCGTGGCTCAGCGCCCTCGCCCGCCCAGTCCAGCACCACTCGGCGCAGCAGGTGCTGATCGACTCGCCATCGTGCCCGACGCTGCCGTTCCTCGACGGGAAGAACACGCCCATCACGCACGAAGAGCGGCGCTCGTCTGGGCTCCTTGTCGGCAGTGCCGCTTCCGCGGCGTCGACGGGGAGCAAGGGCGCGCGGGACGAGCGCGCGTGGTGGGCCAAGCGGCTTGCGCTCGTGCAGCGCGAGCTGGAGCGCACCGCGGGTCCGTCCGCTGTCGACGCGCACGAGCCGGTCGCGCCCGAGCAGCAGCAGCAGCAGTTGCAAGCTGGCGACTGGTCCGCGGGCATCGTCACGCCGCCGCCACCGCCCGCGACGGGCATGTGGGAGGCGCAGCTTGGCGGACCGCCGGCACCGTACTCGCCGCTTTCGGGCCCGGGGCCGTCGCGCACGGCGCCAGCGCTCGGTGGTAGCAATCCCGGGCTCGGGATCGACTCGTTGGCATTCCGGGTCAAGGAGTTCGGGCGGAGGATGAGCGGATGAGGAGGTGGATGTCGATGTGTGTTCGCTGGAGGTCGCTGGCGTGTTGTTGTCGCTGCATGGCCCCGTGTTTTTTCCCGCATCTAGCAGGAGTGCTCTTACTCTCTGACTCGTGACTGTATCGCCTGCGTTGCTCGTGACTGCTGCTATCGAGAGAGGAGGGTCCGCGCGGAACGAGGCGGTGCAGCTTTGCGGCTCGACGAGACCGCGTTCCCAGGCCAGCCTTCGAGTCCTACACGCTCAGAAAGGCATCTACACGACCCCGCGCAGCTCGTGCACGCTCCACCGCGCACCCTCGCCTGCGTCCGTTCGGCCGCTTCTCCTCACGCAACCCCCGGACGCTCTCCTTCGCGCTTGTCCCGCGCCCCGAGCGACCAGCGCAGCGATGCAGCCAGGCTACCCGCCCTCGTCGGGCCACGTCCACGGCAACCAGGGCTACAGCGACCCCTTCCAGGACCGCAACTCGTCCGCGCCCCGTCCCGCTCAGACCCCGCACCATCCCCAGCAGCAAGGGCCCTACGGCCTCCAGAGCAACCCTTCGTACGCGACGACGCTCCCCGGCGAGAGCTCGTACTCGCTCGCGGGGACCGGCGGCAAGGACGCGTTCTACGGCGACGAGTCGTACGGCAACCTCGACGACGAGAACGACAAGACGCCTCTCCGCAGCGAGTTTGGCGTCCAGCCGGGAGCGGGCGTCGGTGGTGGGAACTACGACCTCGACCAGCCTCTGTGAGCTGCTCTCTGCGACGTGCTGCCGGGCGTCTCTTGTCGCGTCCGGCCGTTGGACGATCGGGGAGGCTACTGCGCAGCCTCTCTCGGAGGAAGCCGCCGGAACCATGCTTCCTCGCTGACACTTGCACAACACCAGGTACCCTGTTGGCGGCTTCTCGCCGCATCCAGCCGGGAGCTATTCGAGCTACCCTCAGAGTGCCTACTCGCGCGCCCAGCAGCAGCAGAGCCTCACGCGCAAGCAAACGTCGGCCGAGGTGCGCACATGCGATTCAGAACCTTTCTGTCACATGAGTGGAGCACTGACGCCATGATGTCGATACACAGGCTTGGAAGCAGCGCCAGAGGCTCGATCCGCGCAGGGCGCAGACCAAGAAGGTCAAGCTCACACAGGGCAACTACATCGTTGAGCATCCCGTACCGACCGCGAGTGCGTCGACGATGATCTCACCCTGGCTAGGCTTGAAGCGTGCACGTCGAGACTGACCCTTCCGCTTTATCCAGTTCGCAATGCCAACTTGTCGAGCAACCCTCGTGCGTTCCTGCAGTCCGCCTCTTCTCACAGGGGCGTACTGACTGTTGTTGGCTTGCTGCAGATGGCGGCCCGACCGAATTCTCGCACCTGCGCTACACGGCGGCGACTTGCGACCCCAACGACTTCACGCCTGAGGTGCGTCACTTCCCGCATTCCCTCCTCCTCGACCGCCAATTGACGTAGATGGTTCTGCAGAACGGCTACAGCCTGCGTGCATCGTCGTACGGGCGCCAGACTGACTTGCTCGTCTGCATTGTGCGTCGAAAACTTCGTCGAGGACGCACGCTGCCGGATCGACTGACGACATCCGCTTGCTTCGTGACGTTCTTCTACCAACACAGACTGCCTACAACGAGAACAAGGTCCTTCTCGCACGCACGTTGCACGGTCTCATGCTCAACATCCGCGACATGTGCAAGGGCAAGTGGTCCGAATTCCGCTCCAAGGCCGAGCGTGGCGGCGTCGAGGGCGGCAGGCAGGGCGAGGCGTGGAAGCGCATCGTCGTCTGCCTCGTCTTTGACGGGATCGAGCCTGCCGACAAGAACACGCTGGAGTGAGTCGGACCCTCTAACGCTGCTCGCCACTGCATTTGAGCGGTTGTTGATACAGCTCGCGGTTCTCGTACCTGCTCTTCGCAGCGTGCTTGCGACGATCGGCGTTTACCAGGACGGCATCATGCAGAAGTCGGTCGACGGCAAGGAGACGGTCGGTTCGTCAACTTTGCTCTTTCGCCTTGCCGCGCCTACGGACTGACTGAGTGGCGACCTGCACACAGCCCATCTGTTTGAGTACACGTCGCAGCTTTCGGTCTCGCCTAAGCCGGCGCTGGTCGAGCCGCACCCGGGCGACCCGAACAACCTCGTCCCCGTGCAGATGATCTTCTGCCTCAAGCAGAAGAACGCCAAGAAGATCAACTCGCACCGCTGGCTCTTCAACGCCATCGGCCGCCACCTCAAGCCCGACGTGTGCTGCCTCCTCGACGCCGGTACCAAGCCGGGCAAGCGCAGCATCTACTACCTCTGGGAGGCGTTCCACCACGACCCGCATCTCGGCGGCGCGGCAGGCGAGATCCACGTGCGTCTACACTGCAGCTGGTAAGCGGAAGCTGATCGGACTGACGATGTTCGTGGTGGCAGGCCATGCTCGGCAAGGGTGGTCGCAAGCTTCTCAAGTAGGTCCCGCCCACCTCTCTCGCTGGACGAACCGATGCTGACTGGTCGCGCCCACAGTCCGCTCGTGGCGGCCCAGAACTTCGAGTACAAGATGTCCAGTGCGTCGAGCCGTCTGATTGCCCTGTGCGGTTTCTCCGCCGCTGACGCCTGCAACCCTTCAGACGTTCTCGACAAGCCCACTGAGTCTGCGTTCGGCTACGTCGCTGTGCTGCCCGGTGCCTTCTCGGCGTACCGCTTCTCGGCTATCCAGGGCCGCCCGCTCAACCAGTACTTTCACGGCGACGGGACGCTGGCGGCGCGCCTCGGCCCGAAAGGCACCGACGGTATGAGTATCTGGACGAAGAGTGCGTCGGTGTGCGCTTACGTACCAGAAGGGCGTGCGCTGACGAATCGTGCGCGCGCAGACATGTTCCTCGCCGAGGACCGCATCTTGTGCTTCGAGCTCGTCGCAAAGGCGAACGAGAGGTGGGTGCTTGGCTACGTCAAGCCGGCCAAGGGCGAGACGGACGTGCCCGAGCAGGCAGCCGAGCTCATCGGCCAGCGCAGGCGCTGGCTCAACGGCTCGTTCGCGGCGGGCGTCTACTCGCTCGTGCACTTTGGCCGGTACTACAAGTCGAACCACGGCATCATCCGCCTGTTCTTCTTGCACATCCAGGCCATCTACAACACGATCAACCTCATCATGAGCTGGTTCTGTGCGTCGCATTGCCCGCCAATCCCCACTCTGCGGCTCTCCCGACTGACCTGATCCCTGCAAACAGCGGTCGCCAACTTCTACCTCACTTTCAGCATCATCATCACGCTCGTCGGCGACTCGCTCGTGCACCCGAACGACATTGCCGGCGGCGACCCCGAGACGATCCGCTGCTGGGCGGGCAGTTTCCTCGAGGACGAGAACAACGAGCGCTGGGACTGGCTCTCGTTCGTCAAGTAAGTCGGACTAATCATTCTGGCCCTACGCGATGCGATCAAAGGTGTGCTGACCTTGGTCTTGCGTGGCTCGGCAGCTGGCTGCTCAAGGTCATCTGTGTGTTTTACCTAGCCTCCCCCCCCCCTCCCTCCGAGACGCCTTCGCTCACATAGACTCTCACTCGCAGACCTCGTCTTCCTTGCGCTCCAGGTCATTCTCGCGCTGGGCAACCGTCCCAAGGCCGAGCGCTTTGCCTACACTGCCTCGTTCGCCGTCTTTGCCTTCTTTGCGCTCTACCTCATCGTCTGCACAGTCGTGCTCACCATCAAGGCTTTCTGCGTGAGCTCCCTCTCGCGGATGCTTTGGATAAGACACTGTTACTGACGATATGTGGATTGCGCTGGACAGCCCATCGGCTCGCTCCTGAGGAACTCGGACTCGTCTTCGATCAGCGTCTTCCTCGGCAGCACGTACGGTCCCATCTTTGCCGGTATCGCCGGTACCTTCGGTGCGTCGCAGTCTCGCGCTGTTGCGATCGTGGTGGCAGCAACTGACGCAAGCGCGTGCGCAGGCGTCTACATCCTTTCGTCGCTCCTGTACCTCGAGCCGTGGCACCTCTTCCACTCGATGCCGCAGTTCCTCCTCATCGCTCCGTCCTTCACAAACATCCTGGTGCGTCGACTCTGGCACGGAACATTCGGTCTCGCTCTTTTGGCGGTGGCCTGACTTTCTCTTTCTCCGCGATGCGCACAGAACGTGTACGCGTTCTGCAATCTGCACGACGTGTCGTGGGGGACGAAGGGCTCGGACAAGGTCGAGGCGCTGCCGGCGGCGCAGTCGAAGAAGGACGGCGAGGAGAAGGTCGTCGAGACGCACGAAAAGGTCCAGGAGGGTGCGCCTTTCGCCTCTTGCCGCTGCGCGCTGCCTTTACATCCATACTGAGTGCAATTCTTGTACCCAGACATCGACATCGGCTTCAAGGCGACCGTCATGCGCGCCGTCGAGCCGTTTGTCGAGGAGGAAGAGGTCGTCACGCCGACGGGCGACGACCGCAACAAGACGTTCCGCACGCGCTTCATCTGCGTGTGGCTCCTCATGAACGCCATCCTCGCCATTGCCATCACGCGCGCCAACGCCAGCGTCAGGACGTACTAGTAAGTCGCGCCGCGATCTCGTTCCCTGCTTCGCTTGCGAAGCAAGCTCTGCACCTCGCTCTCTGCGGCATCTTACGAGCAAGAAGCCGTGCTTCTGGACTTTAGAGCTGACCACGGGGCGCTCGCAGCTTCCAAGCCATCCTTTGGATCACTTTCGGTCTCAGTGTCATCCGCATCCTGGGCATGTTCTGGTGAGTGCTACGTTCGATTCTGCGAGGTCCCCGGGTCCTCGTGGCCTCACCACGATTCGGTCTGCGAAGTCATCAGCGCCGTTGTACAAGTTTCGGCGAACTAGCGCTGACCGGCGCGACCTGCAGGTACCTATGCGGCGAGTGGATCTTCCGCCTCGCCCGCCTGTGCGCTCGCGGTCGCAGGTAGGCGGGAAAGTGGCGGACGTTGAACGACGCGGTCAGAGGAGGCAGGTAACGACGGCGAGATGGCGACGACTAGGAGGACGACGACGACGACGCGGAACAGACACTCACTTTGCACGCCCTTGCGGCGCGGCTTTGCGGCCGTGCGCGCACTTTCACTATCGCTCTCCTGTATCGCTGTATGCCCTGCAACCATACTTTGCCTGGTTTGATGAGCGAGGTCGAGTGATCGACGTTGGGATCTCGGCGAGGGGAGGCGCAGGACGCTCTCCGCCTCGCTCCACTCGCACCCGAGATCCAGCGCGCGAGGCACGATGGCGACAGACTCTTACGCGCACACGTTCACCTGGTACGCCTCTGCGCCCGCGCCCGCGCTCGTGCTCGCCCGCCCGGCGTCATCATCGCTGACCTCCGCCCCGCACTCGCCTCGCTCGCCGTGCACGCGACCTGGACCTGCAGGAAGGGACACGGCGACACCATCATCGTGCGTCTGCGCTCCTACACGCTCTCCGCGTACGACCGGCGCGCTGACTCGCTTGCCTTGGCGCGACGCAGGCGACGGGCTCGTTTGACGATGTTTGTCCCGCTTCATTTGTTCCGGGGAGCTACCAAGGCTGCTTCAGCGTTTGTACTGACCTGGCTGTCTCGACGACGCTGCTGCGCTCTAGTGGAAGTGGTGCGTCCCCCTCTTTCCGCCTGGCTCCACATCGCCTCGTCCCGTTTCGAGATGAGCCTCGGCTAACTCTTGCGTGCTCCCGCGCTGCAGTTCGCTCCCTCCCCTCACTAAGCAGGTCGACGGCACCTTCTCCGGCCAGGTCCGCCTGCCCTACGGCACCAAGGTTCTCTACAAGGTGCGGACAAGGTTCAGCCAGCTGATCTTGCCGTCAGACGACGCGACATTTATCTCGAACGCACCTTCGCACACAGTATGTCGTCGACGGCAACTGGCAGGCGAGCCCGAACGACCCGACTGAGACGGACCCGAGCGGCAACGTCAACAACGTCTTCCACGGTGAGTCCCGCTCCCGCCCTCCATTATGAACGCGAGACTGATCGTCAACCACTGCAGTCCCCGAGCTTACCGCCGTCGCTGACAACTCGGCTTCCGGCGCCACCAACGATGCCGCTCTCCCCGTTCCCGAGTCGTCCACCACTGTTGCCGGCAACGTCTCGTCGACCGCGCCTGCTACGACGACCGCCGGCTCGACCAACACTACCACCACGACCGGTGCCGACCTGACCACGCAGGCCAAGGACGCGGCGGCGCAGGTGCAGACCAAGGCAGGCGAGGTGGCCTCGCAGGCGCAGGCCAAGGCGCAGGAGATTGCGCCGCAGGTCGGCGGCACGGTGCAGGAGGTGGCGAAGCAGGCGCAGGAGAAGGCCGGGCCCGCTGGTGCGCTCCACTCCTGCTCGATTCGCCGCGGGACCTGAGCTGACTTTGTTCCCGCGTGCTCAAAGCCGCTTCCATCGGCGCCGCTGTCGTTGCGACGGCGGGTGCCGCAGCTGCAGGCCTCTCGACCCTCACTTCGTCGGCGACCGAGTCGGCGAAGGATGTCGGCGCGCAGGCGCAGGACAAGGCAAAGGACCTCTCGACGGTGCCGAGCGAGAAGCCCTCCGCGCCGCAGGACACGCCTGTTGCCGTCCCCAGCAGTGACGCTGGCGCCAAGTCGATCCCGACCGTTCCGAGCGCTGCCGCTGTTGACAGCAAGATGCCCGAGGCCGACAAGGTCGGCTCGACGGCTGCGGCGCCGAAGGCCGATGCTCAGACGGCCGCTGCGCCCAAGTATGACGAGCACACCGCCGTTGTCGCCAAGGACGCCGCACCCGCTGCACCTGCCACGGCTGTCGGCACCGGCTCGGCTGCGGGTCACACCACGAGCGTCAACGCTGGCGATGGCGACGCGGCCGCTGAGCCGAAGCACACGCCGGTCGAGGGCTTTGTCGCGCCCAAGGAGAACCCCGAGGATGCGCCCGCGCTCGCAGCCGGCGTCGCCGCCGTCGGTGCCGCCGTTGCCGGTGTCGGCGTCCTCGGCCACAAGCTGAGCGAGGCGGTCCACCCGCACGCGCAGCGCGCGACCCACACGGGGCAGCAGACGCTGCAGGACGCGGCGCACACGGCCGAGCAGTACCTCGACCAGGCGACGCACCGCGCCGAGGAGCTCAAGAAGCAAGCGCAGGAGGAGGCCGGGCGCCGGTACCACGACGCCGAGAAGCTCGCGCACGACGCGTACGAGCAGGCGCAGGAGCAGGCGGGTAATGCAAAGACCCGCCTGCTCGGCGCGATCGGCCTCGGCAAGAAGAAGGCAGACGAGACGGCGACGGCGACCAAGGACAAGGCTTCGAAGCGCGGCTCGATGTTCTTCGGCGGCGGCTCGTCCGAAGTCCCGGACAAGGAGATCACGCCGTTGCCGGCAAGCGAGGCGCCCATCGCGAGCGACAAGCCTGACCCGCACCCTGCGCCGACCAAGGCCGTTGTCCCGACCGGCACCTCCTCAACTTCGGGCGAGGCGCCGAATGTCCCCGCCTCCGAGATCACGCCTCTCCCGCCCTCCGAGGCTCCTGTCGCTGGTGAGGGCAGCAACCGTGTCCCGACCGACCTCAACGCCGTGGTCCCCGCTACGTCGGCGGCGCAGTCCGGCTCGACCGTCCGCGATGTCGTCAACGACCCGGCAGCAGTGGCTGCGCCCAACCAGGCCGCGGCAGGCAGCACCGGCCCGGCTGTCTCTTCAACGAAGCCGACTGACCCGACCACCAAGGCGTACGCCGCCACTCCTGCGGCCGTCGCCGCCCCGACCTCGTCTGTCCCTGCACCTCCGCCTACCGAGCCCCTCCCTACCCCGCCTGCCGCTTCGCCCGCGCTTGCTCCGCCTGTGGCGACCGTCGAGCCGCCCGTCGCTCCAGCAGCTGCCCCTGCACCGTCCGCCGCGAAGCCCGCTTCGTTCCCCTCGTCGACCCCCGCACCCTCCGCGCCTTCGACCCCGAGCAAGAAGGAGCAGTACTCGACGGCGCCGACGACGCCGGCGAGCACGATCGGGCGCAAGACGGGCGCGCAGAGCGCGCTCGGTCACGGCGACGCGCCTGCGCCGGGGAGTCCCGGTGGGAGCATCAACAGCGGCACGCGCGAGAAACGTAGGGGCTTCTTCTCGCGCGTCTTCTCGAGCAAGAAGGACAAATAAACGCGCGGTTCGGGAATCGGTGCCGCCAAAATGTCGTGAACCCCCTCTTCTCTCTCCCTTGTCTTCTTGCCGCTGGACGTTGTTCCCGTCTGTGTAGAGTCTCCCGTGTCCTTGACTCCTCCATTCTTCGTCTCCTCCTTCCTAGTCGCGGTCTTGCTGCCTTTGCTAATTCAGTCTTCCTTTCTCTCATCGCCTTCTCTCGCTCGCCTTCCTTCTGCCTGTTCGACGTGCGCTCACTCTTGTGTTGCCAGGACTCCCTGTGTGACTGTACGACATTGCTTGTATCCGTGGGGCGAATCGCTTCCCGTCTTCACTGCATCTCCTCCGCGTGCAGCTCGACCGCAACTCGCCACAGCTCGATCGCCTTGTCGCGCTTGTCGTCCTTCCGACAGAGTCTGTAGCTGAAGAATGCTCGGATGAGGTCGTTCGGCGCGTAAGACCCGCCGCTGCATGAGCTGTTCGACGTGCCGTCGTCGTTCTCATCGCACGAGCTGCTCGAGCTGTCGCGGGACGAGATGGTCCCCGCCGCAGAGCTCTTAAGCACGAGGTCACGCTCTGGCGTTGCGATGAAGAAGTGAGCAGGAAGGTCCGGAGGGGGGCGGGACAGCGGCGACGATGGCGGGAGGGAAGACGGGTCGAACGCCTCCGGACTCGATTTGCGCCGCTTGGACGACGAGTGGACGCGCGGGACGAAGCCCTGCAGTCGGCGCTTGAGCGACGGTGGAGGCGACGGGCGGATGGAGAGGGATGTGCCCGTCTCATCGAGCGTCTCGAAGGAGAGGAGCGAAGCAGGACGCGACGAGCGGACGAAGGGCAGGTACCGCTGGAGACCGCTCTTTGGGTGTGCCGAGGGCGAGATAAAAATGAAGGGCTCGGCGAGGATGTCCTCGTCGGGCGAGCTGCACCTGGTGGGCGCCTCGGTGTCGTCGTCCGAGCCCGAGGCGGTCTCAACGCTCTCGGTCACGGATGCGAGCGAGGGCTGCCACGACAGGGTGCGCCGGGTGGTCGAAAGATGCGTGGGGTTCGCACACTCGTCGAGGCGCTGCTGACGATCCCAGACTGGCGAGTCGATGGTAGTCGCTGTTCGGACGGGGGGAAGCGAAGGGGCGTAGGCCAGCACCTGAAGCGTGCAAGGGTCGGATCCGTCATCAATGTGCGGCTGAGGACCTCAGGAGGCACGACGAGGAGCGCACCTCGTCGACATCAATGGACGCCTTGCGCTCCTTTTGGCCCGAGACGAGGAGGACCACGGGTGAGCGAAGGAGGCGGAGGAAGGCGGACAGCATGGCTGGAGGCGGTAGACGAGTGTTTTCGAGTTGCTCGGCACTGCGCGTGTGTGAGTGAGAAGCAGCGCAGATGTGTGAGCGAGAAGAAGGGAAGAGGGCCGCCGGCGGCCGCCGGTGTCGTCGCATTTCGGTCCGTCGGGCCAGATGGCGATGGTCGTCGCATCGAGCTTGCAGCCGGCAGTACAATGTTTTTGCTTCCTCTCGGACCTCTCTCGCCCTCGTGGCACGGCGTGACCTGCAGTACGAATCGCACCTTCGCCTGCTTCCTCGCCAGGGCCTTCTCAAACCGACGGGGGCTGTTTTGCGGCAGTCACAGCTTCACGCCTGCCCACGATGACATTCTGCTCGACACACACAAAGAGAGGGCTCGATGCGCGCTACTGGACCCATGTCATTCGCTCGAGGATTCGCAACTCGTTCGCTCGTGGTTTGCTCCTTGCCGGTTAATCCCATTGGCTTGCGCCACACTCTGCACCTGCATCGGAGGGCCGCGTCGCGCTGGAAACGACGCAGCTTTGCGCACAGGCCGCGTTCGTTGAAGCAAGTTCTCACCTCGACCGTCCGCGGCAAGTCCGTCCCTCGCGTCCGTTCACCTCCTCCTCCGCCTGCTTCGACTTCGACCCGCCTCTCTGCGACCCGTGCGCCGCACGATGAAAGCTGCGACAGAGCTCATCGTCTCGCTCTCGACCGTATTCGGCACAATAGCCCTCGCCCTCGGCCTCGCGTCGTGCCGCTTTGCCTATCGGCGTCACAAGCGTGCGCGTGCGGCGCCCGTCGATCCCGTGTACGAGGAGACGCAGGTCACGCTCGGCGCAGCTGGACAGGGCGGAGCGGACCTCGATAGCGGAAAGGAGGACAAGGAGAGGTGGTTTGGCGGCGCTTGGGGGGTGACGCCTGTTGCGAAGCCTGGGCCGGGAGGAACAGCGTGAGCGGCCTTGCGGGATGGTCTGACAGCTGGACGACGCAGCTAACAGCGGACGTGCCGACAGCGAATACCTTGGCGGCTGGTTCGGGTTGGACGCGCCCTCGAACGCAGGTGCGGAACGGCCAACCTCGTCCATCGCGACCTACCTGATACCTAAACTCCTGCAGGATGGTCAGCACACCCGGATCCCAGCCCTCTCACGGGCGACCCCGCCGCGATAATCCCAGTCATGCGCGAGTCGCACTTCTCGCGCGCCTCTCGCGCAACGCGCCGCGCCGCCAAAGTCGCCGACAAGCTGCGTGCGCTCAAGGGCAAGACGACGAAGGAGAAGAAGAAGCCGCGCGTGAGCAAGACGAGCGAATTTGCCGAGTTTGAGCGCAGGGCGGGAGATGCGCAGGAGCTGAGCGAGGCGGAGGGGGACGAGGATGAAAAGCTCGGGAATGCGAAGGAGCAGCAGCGACACAAGGGAGCTGAGGACGAGGCGAAGGAGCGTCTGGTGCGCTGAGCAGGTGTTGGGTTGCGAGAGAACTGAAGTACTTGCAGCTGCGGCGTTTGCGGTAGACCCCCCTTCAGCCCTTCCTCCTCCACGTCCTGCTCCAAGCTATTCACAGCGCACAACGTGCAACCCTTTTCGCCCCCGTTTGCGAGGTGTACAGAAGGAATGGACCATGCGAACAGGCGAGGAGAGACGAGGGAGTGGGGCGAAAACTGAAGAGGGAACGGAAGGCGAAGGCGAGACGGCGAAATCGACGAAGAACCAAAGTTGTGCAAGAGCGTGGCAGAAAAAGGCGGATTCGTTCGGCGAACATAGCTGCTCAGGCAGCAGGCGTCGGTGGCGCACTGCCGGCGTTGCTCTGCGGCTGGCCGTTCGCGCCCGCGCCCCTGCCACGCCCTCCGCGCCCGCCGCGCCCACCTCCACGACCGCCGCGTCCGCGCCCGCCCTCGCCGTTGCTGTCGGTCCTCTCGGCGCGCGGCGGGCGGGGCTCGCGGGGCTCGCGCGGCTCACGCGGCTCCCTCGCCTCGCCGTTCGCCGGGTTCGCGCCGCCCTTGTTCCCGCCTCCGCCGCGGTACGAGCCGCGTCCGCGCCCACGACCCTCACCACCACCGCCGCCACGGTGCGGGCGACCTTCGCCGCCACCGCGGTGCATGCCCTTGCCCGAGCCGTGGCGGGGCGGGCGTGCGGGCTGGAAGCCATCCGACGAGGTCGAGGGCGTAGACTGCTGCGGCTGCTGCTGCTGAGCGGCGACGACAGGCACGGGCGGGGCAAGCTCAGGGAGGTGCGGCAATCCGCCAGCTTCGTCGTCTGCGGCCCAGTCGATCGGCGCAGTCGCGTCGAGCTGCTGCTGCTGCTGCTGCTGCTGCTGGGCGAACGCGGTCTCAGGCGGAGCGACAGCCGTCGGCGTCGGCGGGATCGAGAGCGTCGGCGTGTCGAGCGAGACGTCGGCGGCGGGCGTCGCGGGCCCACTCGGCGGCGCCTGCGGCTCGAGCGCGATGTCCTCGGCCCAGTGCTGCACCTTCTCGTCCGCCGGGGGCGTCTCGACCGCGGGCGGCTGGTCCACCTCGGACGGCTGGAGGAACGAGGGCTGAGGAGGAGGCGGCGGGTGCACATCCTCGGTCACGCCGTCGACGAGCGCGATGACCGAGTCGGCCGCGCCGGCGGGCTCGTCCGAAGGCAGCTTGAGGTCTGCGCCCGAGGAGGACGCGCCGGCCGCATCGGAAGGAGGCGTCGTCAAGCCATGGACAAGCTGCTGGACCCGTGCGTACGTGACGCCCGGGAGCGCCTCGTCGGTCGAGCCCTCGGCGAGCTTGGTGAAGCGCTCGACGGCGTCGTCGCCGCCGAGGAGTGGGCCGTTGCTGAAGGCGTCGTAGAGCATGCGGACGGCCGCGACCTCCTGGCCGGTCGCCTCGTTGACGATGGGCGGGAGAGGCGTCGGCGCGAAGCCGTTCTGCGACGAGTAGAGGCTGTGAAGGTGGAGGAACTGGAAGAGGAGGACGACATGCTGCTGCGCGTCGGCCTATATACCGTACGAGCAATGTCAGCGAGAGGTTGGCTGAGTCGACAGCGAACACGACGAGCGCACCTTGGCCTGCTTGACAGCCGCCTCGATCGCGCGCGCCTGCTTCTTCTCCTCGACCGCGGCGTTGCGCTTGTCGCGCGCCTCGTCCTCCGCTTCCTCAGCCTGTCGGTCAACCCAGTCAGTGTCTGCAGGTAAGGCCCGAGAGGGGAAGATGGGGGCGCACCTTGAGGACGGAGAGGAGGTCGTTGAGTTCGCGGACGATGGCTTCGAGAACGGGCTTGCCCTCGACGGCGCGCTTCTGGTCGGCATTGAGCGTCGCAGGGCTCGCCTCGTAGCCCTCGATGCGTTGCTGCGGGCGGTCGACGAGGGCGAGTCAGCTCGCGCGAGTGGGGGAGGGACGACGAGCGCCAATGTCACGCCTCGCGGCACGGCAGAGCGAGCGAGCGGGAGGGCGCACAATCTTCTTGGTCGTCGCACGGAGACGCTTCTGCACGGCCTCGACGGCGCTCGTCTTCTTGGCCTCGACCACGAGCTCCTCGTCGCCGCCGTCCGCCGCAACCTCCGGGACGGGCACGACCGCGGGGCTCTGCGCGCCCGAGCCGCCGTCGCCGACCGAGCCAGCGAGCGGGACCTTTGCCTTGCTCGAGCGCTTGCGGGGCTTGGGCGCCGACGCGGGCGGCTGCTGGGACGAGGCGGGGAGCGAGAGGCCGGGGATGACGCGCGGCGGGGGCACGGACGCCGGCGCAGGCTTGGGGTCGGCGTTGCCACTCATCGTGCGCGCACAGGAACCAGGACTGGAGAGTGCGAAAGGAGGAGGAAGACGAGATGACGAGCAGACGACGAGGCGGAGACGACCCGCACCGACTCGCGCAGGCAGCCGTGCGAGCGTGCCCCAGCCTCTCAGTACAGCTTACTGAACCCCGTAGGGCGCTCCGATCAGCGAAAGATGCGAGCGAGACGGCTCTCGTCGTCGCTAGGGCAGGAGCGGCAAGAGGACACTGCTTGGTACTGCACGTGAGGGGAAGTATCGTAAAGATCAGAGGAAGCCAGGGCATAACACAACGTGATAGGGAGCACATCCGCAAGAATCGAGAGCGCGAGAGAAAAGAACGAAGAACGAGAGAGACCAGAACGACACGGCTATGTACCCTTGGGCGAAACCCCACCCCAAACCCCGGCTCGCTCACGCCTCGAGCGTCGCGGCCGCGAGCTTCCCCTCGAGCTGCTCGACCACCGCCGCGGGCTGCCCCGCGCCGACCGCCACCCCCAACCCGAGCGCCTGCGCGCCCGTCTTCGTCCCGCTCCTGCTCCGCACCTGCGTCGGGCTCGTCCCGCCCGCCCCGCCCGGTCCACCAGGCGCAGGCGTCGACGCCCCGCCCTCGGCGAGCCGCTCGCCTGTGATCTCGGCGAGGCGCTCCTCGTTGACGAGGTCGGCGTAGCTCGCGAAACTGAGCTTGCGCGGGTGCGGCGCCGCAAGCGCTGCCGCCGCTGCCGAGGCGTGATGGTGGTGCGGCGTCGACGCGGCGAGCGGGCTGGGGCCGAGCTCGGCCGACGGCGACGCGAGCGGCGACGAGAAGGGGTCGTCGGTCGCGCTGCCGCTGCCGAGGCCGGGCGCGAGGCTCAGCGAGGGCGAGGCGGTCGGCGGGAAGGGGAGCAGGAGCGAGGGCTTAAGCGGCGCGTACGACGCCGCTTTGCTGCTCCCGCTCCCGCCCGCCGACGGCGGCGACGCGGGCGCGGCAGGCTCGCTCGCGTCGCTCTTGGCGCTGCTGCCCGGGCTCAGGAGCGGCGCGCCGAGCCCGCCGACAAGCCCAGGCGGGAGCTTGTTGGCCTCGTTCTCGAGCGCCTCGGCGAGCCTCTTGCCGAACGGGCCCAGCGAGAACGGCGCAGCCTGCGAGGGCTGCGCGGCCGACCCAGGCGGGAGGAGCGGCGGCGGGCTCCCTCCGCCGGCCGAAGTAGGCGGCGTGCCGACGCTGAACGTCGTCGAGCTGCCCGGACTCGCGGCACGCCCGCCTGAGCCCGAGTCGGGCGAGAAGCTGCGCGTGTCGCGAGTCGGCGAGCGGCTCGCGTTGGCGTAGACGTTCGAGAGCGGGTGCTGCGACTGCGACTGCGATGGCTGCTGCAGCTGCGGCGGACTCGCATGGTGCAGGCTCGAAGCGGGTGCGACGACGGGCGACGACCAGCCCGAGCCGGCTTGGGCATCGAACTCGGCCTCGAGGACGAGTGCCGACAGATCGCGCGAGGCGATAGGGTCGTCGTCTGCGGCCGAGAGAGCGAGCGCCGCTTCAGTCAGGACGGGCGGCACCGCGACGTCGACTGCTTCCGAGGGCGTGATGTGGTGCGAAGAGGCGAATTCGACATCTGATGAGCGATTGCGTCTGTGTCAGCTGATGTGCGCGTCTGCTGAGATCGGAGAGAACGAACCGCGCTCAAAGATGTGGCTGAGGTCGACCTGGCTCCCGCTGTGGCTGAGCCCGCCGACCTGCTCTGCTGGTCCGGCACCGGAAGAGAGGAGGAGGCCGCCCTCGTGCGTCTTTGGGCGGGTCGGGCTCGCAGGCTCGTCGCCCGTGCTCCTCGGCGGTGGCCTCGGGCTCGTCGGGCGGCTGTAGGAAGGCGTCGGCGGCACGCTGGGGCTGGGCGGGACGACGGGTGCGGGGCGGGAGAGCGAGAGGGGCGCGGGACTGGCAGCAGCGGCGGTAGGCGACGTGCGCGGGAGGAGCGGGGCCTGGGGCGCGGGCGAGTGGAGCGCACTCAGGCTCTGCGTCGTCGCGGGCGCGGGGCTGCGCGAGCGGGCACGCACCGTCCCGCGCGACGACGATCGGCGGGCGGGCGTTGTTGGGAGGCGGCCGCCCATGGCCTTTGCGAGGGCGTGCTGGGCGGGCTCGGGCACGGTGGGCGAGTCGACGGTGATGGCGGGCGAGGGTGCGGGCGGTGCAGCTGCTGCCTCCGACGCGAGAGCGGGCGCAGCGACGAGCGGAGGAGACGAAGCGAGCGGAGACGACGGAGCTGGACGGCGAGGGCGGGTGAGCTGGGAGACGGCTGAGAACGTGCAAGGTACTCACACATTGCGCACACAAACACGACAGAACAGAACGGAACAGGACAGAACAGAAGACGCGCACAGGACGAGGGCGTCCCTCCGCACTCCGCACTCTGCGCGCACACAGCCCCCTTTTCTCCACCCTCGGACACCAAATCCAGCTTTTCGTCCCGCGCTGCGCACCGTTTTGCACAACCCTCGCACGATGCACTCACTCACCCTCGTTTGAGGCTTGCACAGAAGAGATCGCTCTCAACGGCTCAACACTCTTTTCAGCTTCTTCCGAGGTCCGCGACTTTGCTGCAGTGCACCGAGCGAGTTGCACTCGAGACGACTACCTCCGCTTGTAGATACACGGGTTGAGCAGCGTCGCTGCCTTTCGCGTGCGCTCATCTGCCTTGCCCGCATCCTCAATGCCCTCGGCACCCGCCTTCTTCTGGAAGTCAAAGAGGATGAAATGCGTGTTCGAGTCGTCCTGCGAGCGTGCGCGTCAGCAAAAAGTGCTCAAGAACTCGTGCGCATTCCCGTTACGGACCTTGTGCGAGAGGGAGAAGCCGAGCGCCGAGACGAGCTTGACAAAGTCGTCGATGTTGGTGAACCTGCTCGTCACCTCGGCAATCTTGAGCACACCGCTGTACGAGCGTACGACGCATCAGTCTACAACGTGTATCATTCGAGTACAAAGGAGCGGACGCACCCGTCCTTGAGCACCCGCTTGGCCTCGCGCACCATCCGGATCCAGTCGGTCCCCATCAAGCTCAAGCAGCACACGACGGCGTCGACGATCTCGCCGCCGGCCGTCCCGCCAGGGAGCGGGACGGACGAGCACTCGGCTTGGACGACGTAGCTCGATTGGCTCACGAGGTCGAACGAGACGACCTTGAGCTGCTTCTGCTTGGCCTGCTTGGCCGTCACCTTGAGCGACGGGATCTGCGGGAGGCCCGGAGCTGCTGTCGCCGAGGGGCAGAGCACCCGTGCGAGGGCGGCGTCGCCGCAGCCAAAGTCGGCGATGAGGCTGTTGGGCGCGAGGGACGCGAGGAGCGACTGGGCGATGAGCGCGAGGGGGTGCACCGGCCAGGTCGCCGCCTGCGAACGGAACCCAATGTGATACTGCGAGGGGAAGGAGGTGAACGTCAGCTCGGCAAGCCCGTGCAAGCGCGCAGCAGCGCCGCAGAACGTACATCGTCGAAAGCGCCGTCCTCCTGCATGAGCGAGTACGCCTCGTCGCCCGAAGTCGTGTACAGCGTCTCGTTGAGCATGCGGAACTTGCCGCCCGCGAGCTGCGCGCGCAGCTTGTCCTGCACCGAGCCTGCCTTGGTCGACCCGGTCGACGTCGAAGCCGTCACAACCTGACTCGGCGCAGCGTGGCGCGTCGGCGGCGCAATTTGCGCCGCAGCGCGCACGTAGGGAGCCGGGGCAGGCGATGCTGGCTGCTCCTGTGCGCGCGGAACGGCGGGCGAGCCGGCCTTGGCGGCCTTGCGCTCCTTCTTCGAGCGTTTGGGCTCGCGCGCAGAGTCGGGCGCAGGTGCGGGCGCCGCCTCCTTCTTCTGCGGTGCCGGAGCAGGCGCAACTGCCTCGTCTGCCTTGGCCTTCTTGCCCGCCTTGCCCTCCTTCGCCCGCTTCGGGGCAGCTGCTCCTCCCGCTGCCTTTCCGCCGGCTCCTCCCTCGGCGTCCTTCATCTTCCTGAGCAGCTTGTCGAGATTGATCTCGCCTGCTACAGCAGCGGGCGCAGTCCCGCTCGAAGCGCCAGTCGCAGCATCGGCGTGATTCGAGCTCGAGCGACGGCGCTTCTTTGCGCTGCTGCCCGCGCCGGGTGGAGCGCTCGAGGTGGACGCGACGGGCGCGTTGGCTGCTACGTCGAGCAGAGGCGTGTCAAAGAGCATCCTTGCCCTGGGTGCTCGTGCGGAGACGGTCGAGCTGATGAGGAGGACGACGAGAAGGTCGAGGCCCGCCGGGCCTTGATCACTCGCCGCCAGAAAGAGCCAAATCTGGCAGGAGCCAACTCCAATTCGAGCGGCACGTGCATTCGCTCCTTTCACGCTCCCGCTCCTTGCGCTGCTTCCTCTCCTTGCTGCGCCTACGTCCGAGTTGCTGCTCGCCTCTGACGCTTCGCCGCGGGACGTCATGAGCGCCTTCGAGCTCCCCGCCGTCAGGACGGGACCGCCGCCTCCTCCGGCGCGCATCCGCCCTTTCGACGCGAAGAAGGACCTCAGCTTCACGCGCTACCTTGTCGGCGCATCTGTGATGGAACCGTACGTCTCTCTTACCGCCATCGCTGTGCCCCAGGCCGCTATCGCCGGGTCGTCTTCTCGTCACCTCGACGACGCATTCTGGGTCAGACAGTCCTGACATACGGTGCTTCGCAGGTCCTCGTCAGCGAACCAGACAGCGCTCTTCAAACCTCTGTCGCTCTTCGTGTGGGCGGCATCGTGCCACTTTCTCATCCTCCGCTTCACGTCGGGTTATCCGCCAATCTTGCACAACCTCCTCTTCCCGAATCCGCCGCGCACCGGCAATCCCGATGCGAGCGTCGTCCAGACGCTTACCGACAGCGTTCTGCTCCTCCCCGTCATTATTGCGCCCGCCATCGCGCTTCTCGCCTTCTTCGAGCTGCGACACCGCGCCTTCTTCGAAATGGAGATGCGCCGCGCGATTGGCGAGGAGGACCTGCGCGACATTGCCGGTTACTACGACGTGCAGAGCGAGGGTGGGGAAAAGGAGGTGTCGCGGAATGAGCGGGAGGAGGGGGCGTCTGCACCCGAGCAGCGCAAGGGCTTTTGGGTCCTCGAGTACGACGACCGCTTGATTGGCGCTATCGCCCTCGACGGCTTCAAGCCCGGCCAGCGGCTCGACTCTGTCGTCGACCGCATCATTGCCGCCGCTGCCGAGGACAAGAAGAAAAAGCAAGTCGAGGAGGCTGCGTCGGCTGCCACGGAGCAGTCCGCTGCGACAACGGCGACCGACGCGCCCTCGTCAAACGGATCTGCGCTCCGCCCGCGAGGCGCCGCCAAGTCGCAGACCCTTTCCACCTCCGCACCCTCCGTCTCGCTCTCCGTCACCCCGCCGACCCCATCCTCCGGTACCGCCCCTGCGCCGTTCGCGCTCGACCCGTCTGCCACCCTGCCTGAAGGGACACTGCACCTGCGGCGCTTTGCGACGTCGCTGTCGTTCCGCTCGGCCGGGATCGAGGACGATCTCCTTGGGTTTGCGGCAGAACACGCCTTCGCGCCTTCGCCCGCCTCAGCGCGTTCAGGGACTCCTGCGCCCGCTCAGCAACTCGTCACCTCGCTCCGTCCGGCCGTGCAAAAGTCGCTCCGTGCCGTCCTCGAGCGCAACGGCTTCATGCCCGTCCCGCGCGGATCCGAACTGGACCTTGCCTCGTCATCGTCAGACGGGCGGAGTGGGTTGCTCTCGAAGCTGTGGCCCGCGAGCCTCGAGCAGCGGACAATGGTGCTGAAGCGCAGCACGTGGGAGCGGATGCAATCGGCGCAGCACGCAGACAAGACCGAATGACTGGGGCGCTGAAACGGCCGGGAGTGCAGTCTGCGGTTCACGGATGGATGTGCGGTCTTTGCTGTTTTCCTTCCATAACATCTCTCTCAAGTGTCATTTACTGCTCGGCATCCATTCCAGAGTGTGCGGATCAGGGCAAACTCGCGTTTCTTACGATCTCCTGCCTTCGCTTGCTGTGCTCCAGTCTTCGACGCACGTGCCGCTGACCTCGCTTCGAGACTTTCAAGACAAGGCAGACGGATGAATCCGCAGGCTTTGCCCGCACGTGCGGACTGAGGCAGTTCAGGCTCTTCGTCGTCGCGTGCTTGGATCCACCCCTTGCTCTCGGCGGATCCACCCGTGTTCCTCTTGCGCACGAATGCGCTCTCTACACGTGCATGGATATGAGTCTGCGACTGCAGTCGAAATTTGGCAGCTCAACGAGACAAGAGCGGACAGGCGAAGACATTCTGCGAAGGTTGCAACTCGCAGCACTCAGGTCTGACAAGTGCCTCATCCCGCAGACCAACGTGAGTGAGTCGTGGGATACCGCTCCGACTACTGCAAGACAAGCAGGATCGAAGCCGGGTTGAGAGGAGGAGAGGGGGTGACTGGAGAACGAAAAGGTCCTTCGACGCGAAAGCAAGGAGGTGATGCTCAGGCGCACCGCTCGGGAAGCATGCACGCGGGCCGGCGCTTGACCCCCTGCAAAGGCCGTTCTCACGACTAAGCAAAGGTCAAAGATGGGTCCACCTTCCCGAGTGAGGATCCGGAGGCTTCCAGCCTTGGACGATCCCTCCCTCGCGCTTCTCACACCTCAACGCTTCTCCGCGGCCGCTAGAATGGGCACAGCGCGCTTTTGCTCCATTACAGAACCTAGCTCACGTGTGCGCGTAGGCGTCCCGCTGCTCAAAGCTGAGAAGAGCGCAGGATGTGATGAGAATCTTCGCTGTCCGCTTGATGCTCGCGAACAAACCCGAAGAGCTCGCCGCTTTTCCCAGGGGTCATGAGGAGTGAGTTGAGTCAGCAGCCACAATTTCGAGCACTGCGAGGGAGCGAACGAAATGTGCGGATGCGCTCCTCCTCACCAAGAGACGTCGACGAGTCGGCCTTTGCCTTCGCAGGCACGCGACGCTACGCGGTCCGAGTTCTCACGCTTGCACACACCTTGTGCGGCGTGCCTTTGGCGCTTCCGGCTCTGTACCCGCCGCCGATTGGCTCCCTCGCACCTCCGCCCCTGAAAGGGAAGGTCCTTCACCCTGCGGTCGACGCCATGCGCGCAGCCCGCCCGGAGTTTGTGAGGCGGTGCAGCGGCGCTTGTGCGTGCCGAACCGCAGCGCGATGAGAACTCGTGCACTCTGGCTTCACGCTTTGCTTGATGGCATCTGCCCCATCAGGCAATTGGAATGCCTGCGCGCTGTCCGCTGTCATCAGTGCACGAGGCACACGCGCGCATGCCCAGGAAGACGTCGCTCGCAGGCGTGGCAACCGAGGAGCCGCTTCCCACCCCTCCCTCGGTTGCTCGTGCCAGGACGACCCCCTTCGGATCTGCTTCGCACTTGCTCTCCTTCTCCTCTTCTCCATCGTCCGCCCAGCTTGTTTCCCTTCAGTTCGACTCCAACGCCGCACTCTGCTGCTGCCTGACCTTCTTTCGCCGCCGCATCTCGACGCATCACCACATTCATTTCATCCCCACCTTCGCTTTCCCACCTTCGACAAACACCTACGATGCAGATCTGGCGCTTCCTCCCGGTCATCCCGCTCCTCTTTAGCGGTGCCGCAGCTCAGCTGCTCGACCTTCCTCTCCTCGACCTCGGTCTCTTGCGTAACGTGCGTCTCTCTTCTCGACGTCTGACCTCCCTCATAAGCTGATGCTTTGAGCTCGTACAGGGTGCCCTCCTTGACCTCAGTCTCGTGGGCAACCTTCTTGGTGGCGGTGGTGAGTCGAAAGTCGCGCGATATCAGCGAGCTGAATGTTGACCTTCCCACCTGACACTCAGACTGCACCGACGCGACTGTCGGCGTCTCGGTCGGCCTTCTCGGCCTGATTCGCATCTGCGCGTGTGTCAACATCCTTCAGCCCGCCGCTGGACAGTCGGCATGCCCTCCGGTGCGTTCCTAGTGTTGCGATGCTGCGCGCGAGCAGGAGCTGACATCGCGCCCACCTCTGAACAGTGCCCTGCCAACGCCTCACCCGTCTGCGGCGAAGGCATTTGCGCCTGCGCGTGCAACGCGGGCTTCTACCGCTCGAGCGTTGGCACCTGCGTTCCCAACAGCAACTGCCCGCCGCCGAATGTCCTCACTCAATCCGGCGAGTTCTCCGTCTGCACCTGCGCCACCGGGTTCATTTCGGACGGGGCTGGCGGTTGCGTCTGCCCGGCCGGCTACGTGCAGAGCACGACCACCGGCCAATGCGTCCTCCCGCCTTCGGGCCGCGCTCGCGCTCGCCACCGCCGTGGTCTCGCCAACAAGCCGCACGGTCGCCGCGGCCAGCAGGTCTTTGCCCCCGCGACTTCGGAGGGCCTCGTCACGAAGGCGCACTGCCCGGACGGCGAGACGGCGTGCCCGCTTCCTTCGGGTGCGTTCTACTGTCTTGCTTCGCGTGTCGCGCAAACGGCTGAGTGGGCTCTCATCGGAATAGGCGGATTTGAGTGCATCGACACCACCAACAGCCTTACGTCGTGCGGTGGCTGCGTCGGTGCCGGCGGTGCCGGCCAGAACTGCCTTGCCATTCCTGGCGCGCTTCACGTCGAGTGCGCTGCGTCGAAGTGCCGCGTCGGTGCGTGCAATCTCATCTCGATATCGAGGCGAAGTAGCTCCCGTGTACTAACCTGTTCACCATACCAGGCTCCTGCTTCAAGGGCTGGCGCCACGTCAACGACGGCTCCGGTCGTTGCGTCTGAGCCGCCTTTCCGTCACTCTCTTCCTCGTTTTGGGCTCCTTCGCCACGATACCCATGCCTGCAGCGACGCCGCACGAGCCTATACCCTCGCTTACGCCCCCTAGCAGTCCGCATGTACATCCTCCCTCGCTCGCGCGGCGCACTTTTACTTTCACCTCTCACCCTTTTCTACCTCATTTGACTGGACGCTCTGAGCTGTAGCCTTAGAACAGCATGATGCGCGCGCAATGCCTTACTGAGTGACATGCAGATTTGTCCTCTTGTCAGCCGTTGACGGTCTTCTTCTGATGGCGAGAGTTCACGAGGTCCTTGCGAACCGAAGTAGAAGTGGCCAAGTGTAAACCTAAGCGATTGACACCACACTATTCAGACAGTCGCCACTGCAGCTCCTTCGTCGTCCACCTCAGTAAAGCGCTGCCCGTCATCCTCCGCACCCCTCGCGGGTTCCTGCATCTCCTGCTTGGCCGCAAGCAGCTCGGCTTCTTCCTCCTCAACGATCTTGGCGAGTGCCGCGAGCGCCACCGCGCCGTAGTCGCCGCCGGCGAAGCTGAGCTGCTTGCCCGGCTCGTCGCGGAGGAGCTCGCCCGCGTGCGGCCAGTACGCCGGGAGGATGCGGTGCACGGCGTCGACCATCCAAAGCGCTTTCGGTGTCTTGACGGGTGTATGAGCAGAGTCGAGAGGGGGGTCGAAGACGAAGGCGGGCGAAGGGACGAGGACGAGCTGCTTGAGGTCCGCTTCGAACAGCGCCGAAACGAGCGATTCGAGGCGCGAGAGGTCAAACGTTGCAGCGAGATCGACGACGACGGAGACGCGGGACGTGAGGCTGTGCGAGAGGACCGCGCTGTCCGGCTCGAGCGCCTCGATGGCGTCAGTCGTACTGAGCGGCGGCGAGCGATGCCACTCCGTGACGGGGAAGGCCGCCTCGTGAGGGCCGAGATCGAGCTGAACGATGGTGCGCTCGAGCTGCGTCGGATTGACCTCAGGATCGCACTCTTGACCGCCCGCCGCCGACCTGTCGACTTCGCCCGCCTGGCTGAGCACCTTCCACGCGACGAGCGAGCGCGCGCTGCGCTCGCGGTGCCCAATCCTCCACGTTCCCTGCTCGTCGACGACGAAGCTCGACCCTCCGGACCTCGCGAGCGCGTCGCGGAAAACACCCGACGAGCTAATGGCCTCGTTCGCCGGCGTATCCTCCCACGCCTTGAGCGCCTGCGCGTCGCGCTCGAGCTGCTCCTTGATGCGCCTGACGCGTGCGAGCGTCGCGTCCTCCGGACTGAGCGGCTTCTCCGGCTCCTTCTTCGCAGTCTTGGACTCGGCCCACGACGGGACGTCAACCGGCTCGTGCTGGCTCACGGGCTCGTCGCCATCGCTACCGGATTCGCTGCCGTCGTCTTCGCCCATGATACTGACGCTGCTGAAGACGTCGGGCAGCGGGTCGAGCGGCTCTGGCTTGCGGTCTGGCACGACTTCGATGGGCGAGACGAGCGTCGAGTCGAGCGACGGGAAGAGGTACTTGATGGCGGGAACGAGCTGAGATTCCCTCACGAGCTGCTTGGAAAGCTGGTTGGCAGGGTAGACTGTGCAAAACTATCAATCAGTGTCGCGCGCTAGCGAAGAAGGGTCGCGAAGAACGCACGCTGCTGGCCGGCGAGCTCGCACAGCCCGATGCACGCGTTGATCTGCTTCTTGTAGAACATGAAGACGTTGCGGGCGAGCATGAAGCGCAGGAAGCTCTTCATGGTCTGCGGGGCGAGCCAGAGGGTGGGCGTGTAGCTGCGAGAGAGCACGTCTCAGCTCAAGCGGTGTGTCTCGCGGGAGAGCACTGCGACACACTTGTCGTTCGCCCTGTTGTCGAAGAACTTGGCGAGCCTGCCGAGCGCAAAGACGGTCGACGCCCAATCCTCCTCAGTCCTCTCGACGATCTCCTCGATCTTGGCGCCTTCAACTTCCTCGGCCGCTTTGCCGTCGTCGTCGTCGTCGTCGTCCTGCTGCTCGCCCTCTTCGTCCTCCTCGTCGAGCCCCTCATCCGGGTCGTAGCCTCTGAGCGGTTGGCGACCGTACTTGCTGCGAAGGCGGTTGATGTTGGCCTGGAAGTAGCGCAGCACGGCGTCATAGTTGACCTTGCGGTCAACTGCACACTTGCGACTGTCAACGGTGTATAGACAGCCAGAGTAGAGCGCAACGCACAGTGACGAAGCGTGCGGAGAGAGCGGAACTCGTCGCAGCAACGGAGAAGCCTGAGGTCCCACGGCAGCGTCCTGTGGGAACACTCGGAGTCAGCAGAGGGTTGCAAGGGAAGACAGACGAGCAGCGCACTGGTCGTAGCGTCCTTGGTCTTCGGGTTGCGGGTCGCGCTCGACATGGTCGTCCTCCCAGCCGCCCTGCGAGTCCTTGTTGATCTTCTTGCGCGGGAGCTTCTTCTTCCTGCGCCTTTGACCCTCCGCCTCCGAAGTCGCGGGAACGCGCTGCTCCGATGCCGCCGAGCCAGGCTCACCCGTTGCGGCGGGCTTGGGAGGCTCCGGAGGAGGAGGGGGCTCGGGGCCGAAGAAGACGGGCTTGGGCTTCTTCGCCTTGTACGGGCGACGCTTCGGAGGCATGGTGAGCTCCGAGTGGCTCTTCCTTGTCAGCTAGGCGAGCCTTGAGCGGGACAAAGCGAGGAGAAGCGGGTCAAGAGGCGGTGCGGAAGGTCCGCGGAGCTCAATACGAGTGAGCAGAGCAGCGCGACTGCTGCTGAGACATCTTGCGCACATTAAAGCGCTGTTACGCCGTCCCGTGGGGGGTACAAATGTCCAGTAGCCATGCAGCTGATGAAGCCAGTGAAGAGGGGCTCGAGCGGAGCGACTGCAGCGGGAGCGCGTGTGAATGGAGCAGGAAGCGTCAGAGAAGGAGTCAGGGACAGGTAGGAGCAGCACGAGCTGAATCTGCACGAGTCGCGGTACATCGCGGTCGAGAGAGGCGAAGTCGCTTGTTCCTGCTTCTCGCCACCCCACCGTCATGCCAGGAAAGGTGAGGCCGAGTCTGCACCGTGTGCAGAGCGCGCGAAACTGACGCGCCCCTCAGCAGTCCACCTCGAAGCGCTCTGCGCCGGGCAAGACGTCGAGCACCGCCTCCAAGAAGCAGCTCAAGCCCTCGCTGCTCGACCTCAAGCCCCCGACCAAGCAGAAGAAGCGCGCAAAGGGCGCGCAGAAGGCAGCCGACTCCGACGTGCGCGAGCAGCTCGACGGGGATCGCGAAGCACTGAGGGTCGCGCTGGACGACGGCAGCAAGGTATGTCAAGGCTCTCGTCTGGCTCGTCCTCGCGCTGATAGCTGACGGAGTGCTTTGTCTGGGCACTACTTCACAGAAAAAACCCCTGCTGCAGAAGAAGGAGGCGCCGAAGGAACTCGCACAAGCAGGAGACCCGCTTGCGCAGTCGATGGACGAGCTCCTCGACATGTTCTGAGCCGAGCGAAGCTTGTATCGTGGACTACAGGTTCAGTATGTACCTTTAACGATGCCGCGGGGCTCGCGCTGACGTCTCGCCTCGCAGACTCTCGCACGACCGCCCTCTGAGCTCTCCCCTCTTTCGTTCTCCTTTCGTTCCCGCTCCTCATCAGCTGTTGTTGTATTGCCTTGACGTCCGCATCTTGCACGCAATCTTTTCGCTCTCGCTCTAGTTCATCACTGGCACGGAATCAAGGCAGAGAGGGAATGTGCATGCAGTGCTGGCGCAAACCATCTAGTCCCTTCTCTACTTCAGCTGCTCCTGGATCATAACCAGCTCTTCCGGACCGATCGTGATCGCCCTATACACCTCCTTCTCGAGCTTTTCGACCGCGGCCTGTCGCATAAAGTCGGGTGCTGGAACGCGCGCGGCGTCGCGCTCGATCTTGTCCAACAGCTTCGGACGCAACTCGGCGCCCAGCACGTGCGTGAACCAGGCTGAATTCACGAGCACTGCGAACGTTGAGATCATGAGCGGCACGCGCTAGAGATCGGTTTCATGCGGACGAAAACGCACTGTCAACCTTCGCAGGCTGCAGCTTCTTGACATGGTAGTCCCGCACAGCAGCGTCGTGCACAGTGAACCGCACACCAAAGCGCTCTCTGGCGAGCTTTGTGAGCCAAGGATTCTGCTCGAGCATTGCGGCGTCGTCGCTGAGATATGGCCAGACGACCTCGGCGAGCCGTCGCAGGCAGAGCATGTTTGTGGGTTCGCAGCGGTAGTAATCGAAGCGTTGAAAGATGTCGCGATAGAACCCTGAGTCAGAGAGATTTCCGGTCAGCGCTTTCATGCTGCGAGTGAGGGGGCACGTCGGCCGAAGTCACCACTCACAGCCAGGCCCGACCATCTGCTTTTCTACGTCGGGATTCTCCAACAGCGTGCGTAGGCCGTCCGGGAAGCCTGTAAACCAAGAACAACGGCTGAGCGCGTAGGCTGGCGGAGCAAGTCGCGGGCACGACTTACGATTCATGCGCGCGAGATGCAGTACTGCGTGAGGGCAAGGCGATCAATGTTTCCCGTTCGAAAAGATGATGAGCGTCGGCTTCAACGCACGCACGACCCCCTCAGCGTCCACCACGGCGAGCGTCCCGTCCTTGACGGACGACCACTTGCTGATTCCACTGCTGCTCGCCGCCTCGGACGCCTCGCGCATCCTCCCCGGTTCCGCATCGATGCTCACTCGCCTGCGCACAACGAAACAAGCAAGCTCCAGCTTAGCTTTGAGCAGCGTACGAAGCGGGCGTCGCCTGAAACGCACCTGGACGTGATCGTCTCGAGCACTGCATCCGCGTCGTCTGCGTTCGAGACGAGCTCGACGACGGGCCGGCCGTAGTGCTTGTACGGGGTGCGCCAGGACCACTCGGGGAGGAGCTTGACGGGGCCGCCGCGTGCGCGGGGACGCGGAGAGGCGGTGAAGGTGCGGATGGAGTTGGGCGGTGCAGGCGAGGCAAGGGCCGGAGTCGGGGCGCGAGAGGGTGGCGTGAATCGGCAGAGTGCGGTGCCGCAGCTCTTCGAAGCCGTGCGAGCCGACGACGAGGCACACGACCTCAGCATGCTCGACTGCGAGAGGGAGTGGCGCAATGCAGCTTGCAGGGATCGTGGATCGTCGTTCAGCCTGGTGCACAGCCCAGCGAGCCCGTCACTTGATCGCAGGTTGCAGTGTAGGGAGCAGAGCGAAGCAACAGATGCAATCGGCTTCCCCTTTGTCGTCGCGAAAAGTCTCTCACATCTCGATCTGCGTAGTTCTAGGTAGCGTGATGCAGAGGGGGGTAGTTGAGGATCGATACGAAATGTACAAGAGGATCCGCGGGGGTGCTCAAACAGGGGTCGCTCAAATGGGCGGAGGCGCCTGAGGGCCGGCGTTCATGGCGGCAGCCATAGCCTCCTCACTGGCACTGTCGATAGCTACACCGACCCCGAACTTGGACGTGTTCTGTGGAGAGAGACATGTCAGATGAGCCGCCACAGCACGCCGGAGGCGCAAAGAAGGTGCCAGGACGTGAGGCGGCAACGCACCTTGATGTGGTCAATCTCGCCAGCAACAGTGAACGCAAACGCAGGGCTCAGGCGCTGCTCGAGGAGCGCCGACACCTTGCCCGTGGAGTCGACCTGGCCGCGGAACGTCGCGGTGCGGAAGTCGTACTTGACACCGGCGGTCGCGACGGCCTTGCGGTCGCGCGGGCTGAGCGCGGGGACGCACAAGAGGTCGACGCCGGCGTCGATGCTCGGCGCGAGCTTCTTCCAGTACGTCGCCTGCCACATGCCCTGGGCCATGACCTGCGCGGTCGCGATCCACGAGTCCTTGAGCGCGGCGCCCGCCTCGTCCTTCTTGACGTCGTGCCACTTTGCGATGTACCCGAGCGAGCAGTCCTCGACCTCGCCCTGGCGCTGGTACAGCGCCTCGACACCGACGGCAAAGTGCGGCGTGAGCGATTGGAGGTAGGCGCCGATGTACGACCCGGTCAGGTCGGCGGGAGAGGGATTGTACGCCTTGAGCGAAGCGGTGTAGTCCTTGCCGACACGGTCGTGCTCGAGCGAGAACATGGAGGGGGCAGCGGCGGATGCGGCGAGCTGTGGGAACGGAAGGTGAGCGGGCGAAGCTTCTTGACGCGAGGAAGCCAGCGACGGGAGGGGGGCGCACCTGGACCGACATCTTGGTTGTGTCCCGAGGCGACCAGCCGTAGTTGAACCGCCCAGTGACCGAACCCTCGTTGTCGACCATACCCTGCATGAACGTCTGCGATGGTGCCGAATCTCGCGTCAGCACCCGCCAGAGTCTGCCGCTCATGCCGCGAGTAGCAACGCACCTTGGACGTGGCGTAGACTGCGCCAAAGTTGTAGGTGCCCGGGTTGACGCCGCCCATGGGGCCGGCGGCACCGCCTGCCGCAAACGAGTGGGTGACCTGGAACGCGGGCACCTGCGAGAGCGTCTTGGAGAGGTCGGCCCGGGCGCCATCGAACGTGTAGTTGGTCAGGTGCGTGACTGTCTCGGTTGCAGGGGGCGACGAGGGCGCGGTTCGGCGATGAGGAGGCAAGAAGGAATCGCGGTCAGCCGATGACCAGCGCGCAGCCGCCGCCGCCGGGCGCGGGGTGAGCAGAAAGGTGCACGGACGCACGCTTGACTTCACGGCCGAGGTCCTCGTACTTGCCCGGGTCGGCGAGGCCCAGCCGGTCGCGCGCCGCCTCGAAGCGCAGGTAGGCCGCCTCGAGCGGGCGCAGGAACGCGGGCACGCTCGACGCGGGCGGGTCGACGACCACGGGGGCCGCAGAGGGCGGGAACGGCGCCGTGAACGCGGGGGCGGGCGCAGCCATGGTGTGGGAGACGGAGCGAGCACGGCGGCGGCGCAGCTGGGTCGCGCCCAAATCTCGCCAAGTCGCTGCATCGCACCGCATTCTCGCCGCGGGTGCACTCGAGAGAGAACGACAGCGTCTGCAATGCAGTGACAGGGGATGCAGTGGTGGCAACAAGGCGGGCCCAGACAGATTCGAGTACAAGGTCTCTATGCTCCTCCCCTCCCTCACATATCCCACGACGTCGGGTTCTCGTCGTCCCGGTTCATCATGCGCGCGTACTCGAGTAGCAGCCGGTACATGTAGATCTCCATGTCGATATGCCGCCTGCACAGGGAGAGCGGGTTAGTCGGCGGCGTATAGAGCGAGAGAAGCGGACATTCAACTCACCAGTGCGTTTCGGTCCACCGCTTGCCCTCGGCCGCAATCTCCTCAGCGAGCTCGTCGTGCGCGCCCTTGCCGTTCTCGTCGCCCATGAAGAAGGCCATCGTCGTCCACAGGTCGCTGTAGTCGGTCGCAATCGGGACGTAGCTGCGAGGGCGCGGGATCAGTCTCGACCTTTTTGACGAAGTGAGGCAAAAGACGCACTGCACCCACGGCTGAATCATCTCCGAGTACCACTCGGGGAAGATGGTCGACTTGAGCACGAGCGAGTTCGAGCTCATGAGGCTGTCGCGCCCAATGTGAGCAACGAGCGCCACACGGCCAGCTGGAGCAAGTACGCACCGATGAAAACGACCCGACCACCCGTTCCCATCAACATCAATCACATACTTGTACTCGTTCTGCTCGTCGGGCGTCATCCACTCGTCCCACAAAAAGTCCTTCTCAAACTCGGCGCAGACTTCCGGGTCGCCGCACTGCTGCGGCTTGCCGAGGAACCGGAAGTCGAACCATTCTTGCGCGAGCGCCTGCTTGCGCAGCGTTTCGGACGTGACCGGGCCGTAGGAGAGCGGGTCGGTCGAGTCGGTGTAGGCCATCGGGAGGACGACCTTGCCACTCTCGAAAGGCACTGTTGCGTGGGACAGATCAGCGACCTGCCGACGTTTGATAAGAACACACAGAGACGCACGGCGACAGAGGCGAGGACGCTGGCTCCACTTGCGCATGTGCTCAAGGTTGAGGTCGGCGCCCGTTGTCGTCCCTCGCCACACGACCGCGTCGTACTTCTTGTCTTTCCACTCGGGGTCGTGCCCGAGCGAGCGGTTGTACTGATCGAGCGGCGGTGTGAGAAGGTCGGAGTGCATCGAGGTCATCGACGAGACGAAGAGAGGGTACAGATGCCCGGGGCGCGGGCCGGGCCTGTGCGGCCAACGAAGGTCACATCAGCATTTTTCCTCCACTGTGGACGAACACAGTGTGTAACACGCACCAAGCGGTGAACCCGTGAATCGCCTGCGTTTCCGGATGCCGGCACAAGTCGGCCGCAGCGACATGGTCCTTGATGAAGCTCCGCTCCTTCGGCTCGCTGTAGATCCGCCCCGTCCGTATCCGGTCGTCGTATGCGGGGACTCGTCGCAGAGGAGAGTCCGGTGGGCAGATCTGCGCCCATCCGTCGAACTCCCACGAGTCGAGAGGGTCTTCCGCCTCCTCATCCGACAACACTGCGAGGCGAGGGTCAGCTCGCCATCAAGAGCTAAAGAGAAAAGCAGAGAAACGTACACTCCCCAGCCCGCGCCGCATCGATGTGCCGTTGCCGCGCCTCGCCGCTCTGCACGATCCAGGGCACGTCGTGCCCAGTGAAGGTGACATTCATGTCGGGCAGAAACTTGGCGATGCCGCCGAGGAGCTCGATCATCTGCTCGGTACGCTCGTTGGCGCCATTCATCGGGCCGTGCGCCTCGACGTGGGCGCCGCGGCGCTTCAGCTCGATCGTGAACGTCTTGTCCTGTTTGTCGAGAAGCAGTCAACCTCTGTACAGTGCGACCAGACCCTTTGTTTTCACGCACCTGGATCCAAAAGTCCTGGTCGAACTGGATCTTTTGGTGCCGCTGGACAAGCGTCGACGGCTTGACAGCGAGAAAGGGCTCGACCCGGCGCATCATGTCGTCAAACTCGTCAATCATGACAAAGTCGTTGTCGAGCGCAAACTTGACCCAGTCCTGGAACCCGCGCGGCGGGCGGCGCTTGTATCGCCGCTCGTACTCGTCGATGGCGCTCTGCACCGTCTTGCTCTGCCTCGCAACCTTGGCCTTCCACTCCTTGCGGCCCTGCCGCACGAGGTGGTGGATCGGATGCGGCTGGCGCTCGACGTCGACCGGTGGTGGCGGCTTCTCGTTCGGCCGCCCGGGAAGCATGCGTGGCCTTGCGAGCTGCGCAGGGTACAGCAGGTGCCCGTCGACCTCGCGGAACGCGAGCCCTTCGAACGGGTCTCGGGTCCGCCGCGCCTCGTCCTCGCACTCGCGCCGCCACGGAATGAGCAAGCACAGCCGGCTCGTGCCCCCGGCGAGCGAGACGGGCGCGAGGCGCTGCTGCGGCTGCCCGTCGCCGGACCCGTCGTCGTCGCGTCCCATGTAGTCGAGCCCGAACCCGCCCGCGCGCATGAATCGCCCCGCGCTCCTCCCTTCGCCGAGGCTCTTCGAGTCGGTCGCAACGTAAAGGAGCGCCGCGACGACGAGGACGAGCGACACCCCCGCCGCGACTTTCCTCCACCGCCCGCGGAGCCGGAGCAGGCCGCCAACATTGCCGCTTGGACTGGGCGTGCCGAGCGTCGGGGTGCGGATCGAGAGGCGCCGGGGACCACCGGGCGAGCCGAGGCTGTAGAGCGACGCGGTCGAGGATCGACGCGAGAAGGGAGCGTAGTACTGGTCGAGCAGCGGCGGAGACCGCAGCGGCAGCGACGAGGGCATCGAGCAGAGCCACTCGGGCACAGGTAGCTTCAGACCCTGCTGATTCGTGCGAGTGAGAGTTCAATCGGAACGAGACGAGCGAGTTGCCGAGGAAGTGGGTCGCATCTCTCCCGAGGAACAGGGGCTTTCGCTGCTTGCAGGGAGCGTGGTCGACCCTCTCTCACGGTTGAGCCGCGTATTGACCCGGGCGCTCACTGCGGGACGGCCTTCCTCTCTCTGATCCTCTCACACGGACGACGATCCGCTAGAACGAGACCAAACAACCCCTTACAGCGGGAGCGCTTACTACGAAAGCTCGAAAGGCGCGGAGAGAACGAAGGACGCAGCAGTTGGGGCATGGGCGTATGAAGAAGCGCGGGGAACGCGGAAGGAGGCGAGGAGGACGGGGTCGAAACGCGACGGTCAGCAAGGTGATCGCAAGATAGCCAAGTAGCATGTGGACGCACAGCCTTCATCTCCGCGTCCTCCGAAGCCTTGCCAGCCTTGCGCGCAAGGGTCGCCTTGCGGTCCTTGTCGAGCTTCAGCTTGGTGAGCTGGACGTTCGAGGGGTGGACCGGGATGGGGACGGTAGCGCCGTTGCCCTTGTCGCGCGAGACGCCCTCGACAAAGATGCGGAAGTGCTTGCGCTGCGAGGTGACGATGCGGCCCTCACGGCCCTTGTAGGTGCCGCGGACGATCTGCAGTGAACGAGACCCGTCAGCGCTGCCGTCTGCGCGCAAATCGCACCACAGCATTGTGACATGTGCAGAATGACCTGGACGCACCTTAACCTCGTCGTCACGGCGGACCGGGAGCGAGCGGGTCTGCGTACAGCGACGGACAACGACAGTAGTCAGTCCCCCGTTTCTCCTTCAGCCCTTCTGTGCGATACACCACACAGCAATGCTACGCACGTTGTACTCCGCGCGGAGCTCCTTCGAGAGGGAGGCCGACATGATCTTGCGGCGCTCCGACGAGGGAGCGGCGAAGTGGGCCTTGTGCGCCTTGCGCTGGGAGATGGAGACAACTGCGGTGTGGTGGAGAACAGTCGTGGAGGCGCATGGCACGTGCGAGAGCGAGTTGACGGGTGGACGGCACGGTGAGGAGGTCGAGGGGACGGGGCGAAGGTGATCCGTCAGCACTCGTTCGCGCCAGCATAGTTTCCCCTTGCGCGTGCTCCTCCTTCAATCAAGCTGGCGCGCACGGCACGGCCGCAAATGCGGTGCCGCTGCCGTGAGGCGGATGGGCAGCATGGCCCTCCTCTGCGGCTCGTTCCGCCTCTGCTCCACCTCGCCCGCCCGTGCCAATCCGCCCGCCATTCTACGTGCGGTCGTGCGCGTCTGACGCGCGCATCGGCGCAGGCGGTGCGGCCGTGTGTCGGGAGAGCGGGGGCGTCGAAAAGCTGGAGTCGAGCACGGGAGGGGGGCGAGGGAGACGCAGCTCACCACCGGCGGCCATTTCTGCGAGTCTGTGGGTGCTCGAGGGTCAGTGGGCGGGTTCTGGCACGGGCAGGACAGCGCGCGGACGGCGTACAGGAAGTGACGGGGAGCAAGGGCAGGTCCAGCCGCGACCGCCAACCTCGCTCTCGCTTCCCCCGCCTCGTAGCTCGCTCTCCTCTGCTTCTCGGGTCGATCCAGCGAGTCTGCCCTTACTTTCCGTGCTCTGACATACCTACGCGCCCCTGCTCTCGCCTCCCAAGAGCGTTGTTGGCGCCTCTCCCTCCCGTGTGCTCGCCTCCTGGCTCTCACCGCACAGAGCGTCCCCACCTTCTGCTTTGCCTGCTTGTGGCTGCTTCCTTCCTGTTTCTCCAAGCATGACGAAGAAGCTGCGCCACGATCGTCTCGGCTTGCGGCAGGTGAGTTGTGTGTGCCCCCGTACAGCTGTTCTGCATGTGAACGCCCTCGTCTGACCCGCACGACGCCGCAGCCCAGACTCTCGCTCTCTGACAGGCTAAGAAGGCGATGGTACGAGTCGATTGAAGCAACACAGCGTTTGTTGTATCGCTTCAGTGCGCTCTCTCGCTCCTTCTCCTGTGAGCCAACCGTCTGACCCTGCACCGCACAGCTGGCCGTCCACGCGTTGCGTTGCAGAAACTCCCCGATCTCTCGCAGCCTGGGGACCCTGTCTTGCTCTCATCCCGAGACCTTGCGCGCGCGCAGTGTCGCCGGTCCTCACTGAATTCGGTGCAGACCTCGTGCACCTTTCCACAGCCCGCCTTCCCTGTCCTCTCGCAGACTCCAGCGGGCACCCCGCCGCGTTCAGGCACGCAGGCGAGACCGTCTAGGCGCGCCTCGAGCAGCGAGCTGAGTCTCGCAGCACCGAGTCCGTCGAAAGACGTGTTCCCCATCTCCCCCAAGATGCGTTCCGCGGCAGAGGAGACGGCGTCGAGCCAGCCTGCATAGCGCTTCTCCTGCGGACACCCTAACTGCTTTGTGAAGTGACTCCAGCTCGCCTGAAATACCCGCTCTTTGCAATTTGCAGCGCTACCTAGTCTATTCGTCAGCCATGGTTCGGCCGTCACAAGCGGGAAGGCTCGGTATTCTGGATTTTGACAAGCTCGAGAAAAGACACACTCCGTGCTCGCGCGGAGAAGCATCTCGACTTGCTCAGGACTGAGCAGCCAAGCAGCTAGACCTTGGCTACCGACCCAGACCGCAATCGAAGTCTCTGCAATGTGCCGCCGCGAATGGAGGAGAGCACCTAGCGACGAGCAGCGAAGTGCGCAGCCCCGACAGTGTAATGCATTGCGCAAGTCCAGAGCTGATGAAGACGAGGAACAGAGGCTCGAGCGCATGTTCGGGCGGGCTGAAGGGATGCGCCACGTCCAAGCGGCGAATAGCAAAGCCGCTAGCAGCTGTGCGCGCTCATCAGAGCAGGGCAGCGCAGCGACGGAAGGAGACCTTGGCCGCCTGCACGCCCGCGAAGGTCGCGCGTGTTGATCGGACCTCGCACGCACTCCCGCGCTTCCAGCGAGCCAGAAGGCTCGTGAGACCTGCTAAACAGCGCACAAGGCGCGCAGCGACCCACCGGCCGTTGCTTCACCGAGGAGTCTTCCATCAACGCTTCTCCCCGCCTCCTGCGTCCCGACCCGTCCTCGAGCTCCTTCTCCGGCCAGGCGCGGCTCGAGGGGTGCCGAGCCCGCACGCGCCCAAGCTGGACTCGCTCTTCAAGCGCAAGCGCGACCGCGCGAGCCACCACTCGCTCGCCTCGCCGCTCACCCTCGACACGGCCGCAGGGCTCGACGACATCTCGAGCACCCCGTACGAGCGCCTGCCGACCTCGAGCCCGACCAAGCGCACGGCCGCTGCCTTTCCCTCGGTGTCTTCCGCCCGCTCAGGAGGAGGCGACGACCGCGGCTCCACATCGTCGGCGTCGCGCGCCTCGTTCCAGCACGAGCGCCTCACTCAGGCGCTCGGCAATGTCCCGCACGGAGGGAACGCGTCGAGTCCTTTTCCAGCCACGCCCGGCGGCGGGCCGCGGAGAAGCGGCTCGAACGGAGGCGGGGCAGGGATCATGGGTCTCGGAATCGCAGAGGAGACGCCAGAGGACGTGAGCGGGAGTGCGAGTGCGAGCAGCAGCGGGCACACGACGACGAGTAGCAGTCGTGCGAGTCGGCCGCGCTCGCCAGACGCCATGTCGATCCGCTCGGTCGCGTCCTCGAGCGCAAAGACCAGCGGCGACGGCGACAGGCGGAAACGGGTCGACTCGCTCGGCGCCGTCTCCGAGCAGGCGGCGCGCGCGAGCACCTCGAGTGCGGCCGCTGTCGCTTCGCCTGACCCTTCGCGAGCTCCGCCAATGTCGCCGCCGCAGCGCAAGGGCACGCTGAGCAGCTTGACGGGCCGGTCCTCGTACAGCACGAGCAACGAGCGCGACTCGCTCTCGACGCCGCGACATCCGACCATGTCGAGCATGTCGTCGTATCGCTCGGCAGATCGCCCGTTCAGCAGCGCCACCGTCGCAAGCAACCGCTCAGGCGTCAAGGGCGACCACGCCTCTTCCTCTCTCTCGGCAGCGCTTCCCTTCATGGGTCGCCGCTCTTCCGCCGCATCGACCGCCATTTCCCCCCGCACGCCTTCGTCTTTCGTGCACGAGTCGACGCCCCACTCTGTCCCTGCCGGCCCCTCACCCTTCTCCGCCGACTTCGACTACCCTCGCCCATCCGACCCCGCCCGCATCGACGAGCTCTTCGACGAGCTGCAAGCCCGCATCGGCACGACCTCGGCCGCCGCGCGAGACGCCGCGCGCGGTCTCGATGCGGAGAAGAAGTGGACGTTGATCTACAACGATGCATTCATGCGGTGGAAGAACGCGCGGGAGAAGCTCACGCACCGCCCTGTCGAGGCGAAGAGCGCACCTGCAGTCGGGGCACGTGGGTCCGAGTACGTCATGAGCCCGCGGATAGGCGGCGGCGGCGGCGGATCAGGGCGAGGCGACGGCGGTGCGAGCGGGAACGGGCTGGGCACGCCCTCTGGCGCGGGCGACCGGTCCAGCGCCAAGCCGTCTTGGGGCAAGAACGAGAGCCCCGAGTGGTACATCGGCAAGTTCATGGACGGCACGGTCACGCAGCAGCAGGTCGCGAGCCTGAGCGTGTGCTTGCGGACATACGAGCTAAAGTGCGCTCACTCTCACCGTCAATCATCGTGCCTCGCTGACACGCCGTACTCTACAGATGGCTGCAAACGTTCATCGCGCTCAAAGGCCAAGCAGTGCTGGGCAACGCGCTGCACAACATCAACCGCCCAGACACGCAGCGCAAGCCGGACGTCGCCATGGAAGCAGAGCTCATCAAGTGCCTGCGTCAGCTCTTCAACCACGCCGACGGTGCTCGCGACGCACTCGAGAACAACACGTCCATCTCGGCCATCACGGCATCGCTTGCGAGCGAGATCACGACCCGCAAGAGCGTCATCGAGCTCCTCACGTTCTTCGTCATGCGCGACCGCGTCAAGGGTTTCAACCTCGTCCTGCAGGGGCTCGACCACTTCTCGAGCTCGCGCCGCCTGCCCGGCAAGTTCGACGGCTGGTTCTTCTTCTGGGAGGCCGCGATCGACGGCCGTGGCCGTTTCGGTAGCTCGGTCGGCGCGAGCGAGGCGGTCTTGAGTCTGCGAGGCAAGGGTCGCAACGACTTCTCTCGCGGCGTTGCCAATGCTGCGGGACTTGGCGCCGCCGACATCAAGGACCAGGCGCTGGCCGACTACGCCGTGGGTGTCACGTTGCTTTTGTTCCTCGCCTGCGCCTGACTGACCCTCTTCACTCGCACAGGTCGTCAACATGTTCCTCATCAAGGAGCTTCTGCGAGACCGCGACCTCAAGGTTCGCATGCACCTGCGCGCGGCAATGGAGCTGTCGGGCCTCAAACGCATCCTCGATAAGCACCTCGTCCTTGACCATGCCAACCTGCGCCGCCTCATCCACGACCACTACGAAGATGCCGAACAGGACGCGCTCGAGCTCGCCGACCACATGCGCGAGGAAGTGCGCATGAACTTCTCGGACCCGCGCGGCTGCTTCGAAGCCATCCTCGCCAACACGGATGGCCGTGCGCGCGACTTCCTCACGTCGACGCTCAAGCACCTCTTGCTCATGCCAACCGAGCCCGAGCTTCGTATGCGCCATTTTCAGCTCGTCGAACGACTTGTTTCGGCAGTCGTCACGGACCGCAAGGGGCTCGACGGCGACTTCTCGCACCTCCTCGGCTCTAGCGTGGCGCAGATTGTTGCCATGTTCGCCGACGAGGACCGCCTGGCAGAGACAGAGGAGGACCTCGAGGACGCGCGGGCGCAGGTCGCCGGTTACAAGCGCGTCGTCGAGCAACTGCGGGAAGAGCTCGCGCAGGGCGACGCCGGCAACGTCGGCAAGCTCAAGGACGACCTGTCGCGCGTCGAGCGCGCGCTCGCCACGTCTCGCGCCGTCACCGATGCAACAAAGTCGGAGCTCGCGACCAAGGAGCGCGACTACCTCGCGCAAATCGCCGCCCTTCGTATGGACAACCGCATGCTGTACGAGAAGCTCAAGAATGCCGGCCTGCTTGACGGCGTCGACGAGGATCTCCAGGAGCGCATGGAGAAGCAGCTGCAGCGCAGCAAGACCATCCAGATCCTCGAAGGCGGCGTCAAGAACAATGAGCCCATACCGCCTGTACCCGGCCAGACGCTGCTCGGCATCACAAGCGCACGTCGCAAGCTTGAGAGTGGGATCCAGGCGGAGCGGCTATCGACGGAGGAGAAACTGGCCGCTGGTCGGCAGGACCCGGTGCGTCTCCTTGGTCTCGCTACTGCCGGCTGTGAATGTGTGCTGACCCCTCTCTACACCAGCCCTCGGCCTGGTCGCCGTCTCCGTCGCCCCCTTCTCACCGCACGCCCGTACGCCGTCCGAACGAGCCGGTATCTGCCTTCTCGCCAGACAGCGACATGGACACGACGCCTCAAGCCGTCCGCCGTTCACCGTCGATGGAAGCGAGCTCGCCGTCGTCTGCGCGCACGACTCGCGCAGGGCACTTTTCCCACCAGCGCCGACCGACGTTCGCAGAGCTTGTGCGCGACCGCGCCGTCGAGCTCGGCAGTTCGCCAGCTCGCGATTCCATCGACGCCGATAGCGATCGTACGGCATCGCAAGTCAGCCACTTCACCGTCGGCAGCGCCTCGACGGCACCTACATCGGGGGCGGCGTCAGACGTCGAATCGGGCCTTCCCGAGACGGTAGTCGAGCTGCCCGAAGACGAAGGTAGGGGCGGTCGACAGGGCGAGAAGGCATTTAGCGAGCCGTTCTCGGGCTTGCTTTCACCAAGCTCGCAAGGCGCCAATGGGCGGCCCGATACGTTCTTCCTCGTCGGGCCGTATCGCACTGCCCCGTCCACTCCGGTGCTCGAAGCCGAATCACCCACCTATCCCCGCTCTCGGTCGTTCACGCCACCCTCACCTCCCTCGTATGCACCCAACCTCGTACCTGCCACGCCCGTCATCCAAGCGCCAACGCCGTCGACGACTCCGCCTATCGACGACGAAGCAGCTCCGCCAACGCCGACCTTCTCGACTGTCCGTGTGCCTGCAGCGCCGCCGCCGCCTCCGGTTGGCGCAGGTGCAAAGGCCGTATCGGCGCCTCCGCCCCCTCCGCCACCTCCTCCTCCGCCACCGCCTCCCCCGCCGCCGCCTCCTCCTGCGACTGCCGGTGGTCCCCCGCCCCCTCCCCCTCCTCCGCCTCCGCCGCCCCCTCCTCCACCTCCCCCATCGAAGGCGGGCGGGCCTCCTCCGCCGCCACCACCTCCGCCTCCGCCTCCGCCGCCTGTGGCTGGCGCCGTCAAGAGTGGGTCGACGATGCGCCTGAACGAGGTCCTGGCAGGCAAGGCGGCGCTCCGCAAGAATACTGGCGAGCGTTCGCCTTCTTCGCCAGCGGGTCCCCCTCCTCCGCCTCCTCCGCCCGCCGCTCCAGGCGCACCTCCTCCGCCACGCGCGCCTGCACTGCCTCGTCAGCCTCGAGACGTTGCACAGCGGCAGCTCAAGACGTTCCAGTGGGACAAAGTGTCGCCTCACGGCATCGCTTCGACCATCTGGGCGCGGCCAGACGTGCGCAACGATCCCGAGATCACTGAGCTGCTCCGCCAGCGCGGCATCTTCGACGCGATGGAGGAGGACTTCCGTGCGAAACAAGTCGCGCGTGCGGCGGTCAAGCGCGACAAGTCGACCTTGATCACGTATCTCGACAGCCGGCAAGGCCAGAACATCAGTGCGTTCCGGTGCTATGTCCCCCGTGCGAAGTAAGCCTGATCGTGTTACCCTCGCAGGCATCTTGGCGCTCAAGCCTGCTGGCGAAGCGAACGATGACTCGTACACCAAGGTCAAGATCGCCGCTGGTCGCATTCTCCGCTGCGATGACGGGCTCGGCGAAGCGTTCCTCACCGAATTGATCAAGCAGCTCCCGAACCCGGAGCAAGAGTCGCAGCTCAACATGCACAAGTCGACGCCGCAGGAGGAGCTCGACTTTCTCGAGCCCGCCGACCGGTTCCTCGTCGAGCTGCTCAAGATCGATCGCCTGCGCCCGCGCCTCAAGGCCATGCTCTACCGCGAGCGCTTCCTCGAGAATATGTCACAGCTCGAAGACGAGGTGTCGCGCGTGTACGAGGCGTCGAAGGCTCTTCTCGAGGCGCCGCACTTTGCGGAGTTGCTCAAGGTGCGTCGCCATCTCGATCGTCGAAGTGTCGGCCACTACGCTGACCCTCGTCGCCTCGCAGCTCATTCTCATGCTCGGCAACTTCCTCAATGCGTCGGGCCACAAGGGCAACGCGCAGGGCTTCAAGGTGACGTCGATCAACAAGCTTGTCGACACCAAGTCGTCGCAGTCGAGCAATCGCACGCTGCTGCACTTCGTCGCCAAGACGGTCTCGCAGACGATGCCCGACACAGAACAGTTCCTCGACGAGCTCGCCAAGCCCGCCGAGGCGTTCAAGGGTGAGTCCCTGTGTCTTGCCGTTCATCGTGCGGGTGGGAAACTGACATGCGCGTATCACCCAGCCGACCTCAAGCACGTCCGCGCGACGCTCGTCGAGTTTACGGAAGAGCAAAAGACGCTTGCCAACCTGCTCGACTCGGACTTCCAGGACCTGACGCAGCTGCACCCGGACGACGGGTTCCCGCGGCGCATGTTCCCGTTCCGCAAGGAGGCCGACGAGCGCCTCGCCAACGTCAAGGACTTGCTGCAGCTCGCCAACCTCACGTACAACCAGGCGCTGACGCTGTACGGCGAAGACGCCAAGAGCATCGCGAGCACGGTCGAGTTCTTCGGCGTGTTCAAGACGTTCGTCACGTCGTACAAGGTGCGTTGTCGCGATCTCGGCTCTGTCGCATTTTATTTCCTGACACCGATCCACCTCGACAGCGCGCGCGGGAGGACAACCGCCGACTCGAAGAAGCGCAAGCCAAGGCCGCCCAAGCCGCCGTGCGTCCCTGCTCTCCTCCTTCGCTCTGCGCTGTCCTCTACTGACCCACCTCGCCCCTCTCGCGCGTACCCACCGTGCAGGCCCGCAAAGCCGCGCAAGAAGCCGAAGCGGCCGCGCGCCTCCAGTCGTCCGACCTCCTCGTCGAAGAGTACATGAAGAACCTCCGCGAGCAGTCGCTCAACGCGCCGCGCGCCGCGTCCCGCTTGCGCGACAAGCGCGCGAAGGGCCTGCGCGGATCGGGCGCGGGCGCGGGTGCGGGGACGGCGCCGGCGATGGCGACGCTGCCGGTCATGCGCGAGGAGGCGGGCGAGGAGGCCGGAGGGGACGAAGCGGCTCGGACGCCGGGCGAGGCAGGCGGCGTGGGAGCGGATGGTGGGCTCCACGATCTGCTCGCGAGCGGGCAGGAGCTCATGGCGCGCCTCACGGGCGAAGGCGTGCGTGGCCCTTTTCCCTCTCGTTCGCTCTAGAGCGCTCGAACTGATGTACTCCTCGTCACGCGCGCACGCAGTTCACCCCCGCGTCGTACGCCTCACCCACCACCTCGACGCTCGCCGCGCGTCGCGCAGCCCGGAGCTCGCGCGCCCGCGGCGGTGCCGGCGGTGCGCTCCTTGCCTCTCCCGTTCCTCCGACGACGACTACGCCACCCCTCCTTGCCACCGCGCCGCTCGACGATGCGGCAGCTTCTGCGCGTGACCCGACGACGCCGACGCCGACGACTCCGACGTCGACGCCGCCGCCGCCACCGTTGGGCCCCGAGTCGCAAGCGCCGAGGCTGCTGCTCGAGGTCGAGCTCCCCGACTTGACGAGCACGTTTGGGAGCCAGATGGCGCTGGCGAGGCTGGCTGCTGGGAGTGACGAGGAGGAGGGAGGGGACGAGGGGGTCGGGGAGGGTGAGAGGGGCGAGGAGGGAGAGGCAGAGGATGTGGCAGGGGAGGAGGAGAACGAGGAGGAGGCGGCGGAGGTCGACGACGAGGTGCACGAGATTCGCGCCGTCGACTGAGACGCTCTTGCCCTCCTCCCTCCTCGTCGTTTGACTGTGTCCTTGGCTGTTTCATTCCTCTGCGCTATCACTCGCCTAGACTCGATACCCACCCCTCTCTGTCTCGTTGTCCCTCGCGTCGTCTGTGTCCCTTGTTGTCCTCCCTCCCTCCCGCTCCTTTCCCGATCTCTCGCCTTCGCAATTCCCATCCCAGCCTCCTCATTCGGTTGCTTTCTTTTCTCCCGGGCGCCGCGCAAGGTGACTCTCCAGGAGAGAGGCTCAGAGAGGGGTACAGACGCGGGGTGGGGATTGCAACTTTTCAACGTGTGAAATCGACGAGACGAAAGACGAGGGAGCGAAGGAAAGAAGGAGGAAGGGAAGAAGGAAGGGCAAAGACACCAGCGAAGAAGGAAGGAAGGGAGCTAGGGTGAAAGGGTCAAAACTATGGCGCAGGCGAGAGAGAGAGAGAGAGCGAATGGGGCGGAGCGGGAGAGAGACGGAAGGAGATGGTATGGAGGGAGAGTGGAGGAGTATCGCGCGAAGGCTCGTCGGCGAGAGAGGAGGGGAGAAGAGAGAGCCGGGCGGGAGGTAGGGACGCGTGGGAACCGAGCTGGATCCGGAGGCGTTTACATGTACTGGGCGATCCAGCGGAAGCCTGCGCGTGGACGGACGGAGCCACACAGTCAGCGCCGCGCGTCTCTGAGCGAAAGGAGAGGAGAGGAGAGGAAGAGGGAGCAAGACGGACCCTCTCCGTAGCCCTGGCGCATGACGACCGAGCACATGAAGACCTCGATCGGGCGGATGTTGTCGAGGGGGACCTTGCCCTGCGGCGTTGCATGCACGAAGCGTCAGCCGCCTGCTCTAGGGCGAATCGTCGACCTCGAGGGCGTGCATAGGCCACTCGAGTGTGACGAGGAACCCCGCGAGAGAGAGAGAAGGGACGACGACGACGCACCTTGCCCGTCGTCTGGTGCAAGCCAAGGTTGTACCTCAGCTCCTCCTCGCTGACGGCGCCGGGCGCGTCAATCTTGTTGCCGAGGATGAGGAACGGGACCTTGTTGAGCTCCTCGATCGCGAGGAGCGCGTCGAGCTCGGCCTTGGACTCGTGGAAGCGCTCCGAGTCTTGCGAGTCGACGAGGAAGACGATGCCGTCGACTTCGGGGAAGTAGTCCTTCCAGAGTCGGCGTGCTGTGGGGATGGGTGTCGCGAGGTCGTTGTCGAGTCGAGAGCGAGTGTGCAGAGGAGGCGAGACGGAAGTGCGTCGGACGGGGGTGCGAGGGTTGAGGGAAGTGCGAGCGAGGGCGAGCGGTGAGCGAACGAGCCGACAATCAGCATCCGGCACGACGTGCAAATGCGCAGCGAGACGGCGACGCACCCTGCTGGTGACCGCCGAGGTCGTACGTGGTAAACTTGACGTTGCCGATCGCGAGTTCCTCGGATGCTGCACGCGTCAAACAAAAGTGGGGAGCCGGCGTGTCAGCTTGCGGTGTGCGCGATCGGCGGCGCGGGGGTCCAGGAGCTGGTGCGCAGTCACTGTGAGGGAGGAAGGGGGGACGCACTGGGATGCAGGGTGGGCTGGAGGGTCGCGAGGCGGTCGTTCTTGAGCATGTGGAGGAGGGTCTGCAGGGTCCATCGTGGGTCGAGCGATGCGCAGGTCAGCACTGCGTTCCTGGGTGCCGCCATCTGAACGTCTGCTGGCTTTGCTGTCGATCGTTGGGGTGCGGAGACGCGTGGTGCCGACTCGCGGCACGGCGGGGCGAGGCATGCGCGGGTAGACAGGGGACGGAGGAGCGCGCGTAGCGGTGCGAGTGCGGAGGAAGGGAGGAGAGGACTGACGGTCTTTCCGGCATTGTCGAGGCCGAGGAAGAGGATCTTGGCGTTCTGTGTGCGATGGAGAGGGGGGGTCAGGGTCAGCGACGAAGAGAGGGAGGGAGAGGGCCGGAGGCGGACCTTGTTGACGAGGCCTGTGTGGATGGAGTGTGAGTATGGGTTGAGGGGCGCGAGAGGGGAGAGGGGAGCGCACCGAACGAGGCGAGGAGGTCAAAGGCCCACGAGAAGAGGGACGAGAAGATGCCGCTGCGGGGGGTGGTGGCGGGGGTCAGTGTGGGGGCAGTCGAGTGCGAGAGTGGGGCTGTGCGGGTGCTCACGACATGGCTGCAGGTGGACGAGGTGGTGGGTGGACGAAGGGTGCGGCGAGGTGCGATGAGGACGCGACGCGAGGGCGGGGGGGCTGCGACGGGGTGGGAGAGCGGGTGAGTGGGTGGTGGCTGGATGCACGTGGGCTCAGATCGAGCGCACAGGAGAGACTCAGACACGCGCAGCACGGGCGAGAGAGAGACGCGCACCGGGTCCCGCTCGAGGCGACGACGACGACGACGACGACGAGCACCCGCGCTCGCTCTGCTCCAGTCCAGACTCGGCAGTACCGAGCACTGCAGAGCCACTCTCCAGTGTACACCCCTCACATCACCCGCCTCTGCTCGCACTCACCCACCCTCGGCTCCCCATCCCCTCGTCCCCTCGCGCATCATCGCACCGCTCCACCATTCGCCCACAGCCCACTCTCGACCACTCCCGCCCTTCCTCTCCGTGACCGCACTCGGCCCACCATGTCGGGCAAGGGCCAGCGCGAGAATGTCTGCACGTCGGCCACTCCCTTCCCTCCCTCTCCTCCAAGCGAACCCTGCACTCACCCCGCGCACACCGCCCAACAGTCCCGACCCGCATGAACCTCACCGTCACAAAGACCCGCCTCAAAGGCGCTCAGACCGGTCACTCGCTCCTCAAGAAGAAGAGCGACGCCCTCAACAAGGTCCGCTCCGGGCACTCTGCCTCCCTCGCCCTCGCCCTGCGCCCATTCGCCCTCGAAACGTCGTGCTGACGCTCCCTCTCTTCCTTGCCGCTCTCACTCGTGCCTCCCCTCCGCTGGCCGCCCCACTCCGCCCCTCCTCGCGCCCCACCCACACCCGCACCCGCACGCTCGCAGCGCTTCCGCGCCATCCTCGCAAAGATCGACGATGCCAAGCGCAAGATGGGCCGCGTCATGCAGCTCGCCGCCTTCTCCCTCGCCGAAGTCTCGTACGCCACGGGCGACATTGCCTACATGATCCAGGAGTCCGTCACCGAGGCGTCGTTCCGCGTCCAGGCAAAGCAGGAGAACGTCTCGGGCACCATCCTTCCCGCCTTTGAGGCCGTGAGGACCGGGGCGAATGGCGGCGCGGGCGCAGACGGCGCGCAGCAGCAGGCGCAGGGCGCGAGTGGTGCGTTCGCCGCGTCGTCCTGTTGTCGCTCCATCTCCCGCTCACTCACGCCGACCCTCACTCGCAGCATTCGGGTTGACGGGTCTCGGGCGAGGAGGCCAGCAAATCACCCGCGCGCGAGAGACCTTTTCGAAGGCGGTCGAGACGCTCGTCGAACTCGCGTCGCTCCAGGTAGGTCCTCCGCTCTCCCTCTCTGTCGCACCTGGGCCTGCACTGACACGGCGACGCGGGGGCAGACGGCGTTTGTCATCCTCGACGAGGTGATCAAGATGACGAACCGCCGCGTCAACGCCCTCGAGCACGTCGTCATCCCCCGGCTGGAAAACACCATCTCGTACATCAACTCGGAGTGCGTGCCCCCTCACCTCCTCCCTCCTCCCCTCTCCCGCTCTCTGTCCTGGTACCGCGACTCGGGGCCCCCCACTGACGGACGGACACCCACGCGCGCAGGCTCGACGAGATGGACCGCGAAGAGTTTTTCCGCCTGAAAAAGATCCAGAGCAAGAAGAAGCGCGACACGGCCGCGCGCGAGCTCGAGGACGCGCAGAAACGCAAGGCCGCCGCCGACGCTGCAGAGTCACGAGGGGCGGCAGGAGGGGGGGTGGCCGCGGATCAGGGGGAGGGGGCGGGCGCGCAGGGGACGGGGGACTTGCTCAACGACAAGGACGAGGATGGTACGGGCTCCCTTCCACGGTGCTCACGTGCGCAGGGTGACGCTCGCTGACCGCATCGCAACAGTCATCTTCTGATTGTGCCCGATCCGCTTCTCTCTCTCTCTCTCTTTCTCTCTCTCGAGCCGCCCTCTCATTCGTCGCCGTACAAGCTGTACCTATTCCCCGCGTGCATTATCGCTGTCCCCGCCCCCGGCTCGTGCCTTCCCCACCCGCCGTTCTTCGTTCGTTTGCGCACACGCGCCCTCGTCGCGCGCACGCTCTCTGTAATCTCTTGACTCGTGCCGCCCGCTGCGACGTGCTTCCTCCCTCCCAGCGCGCAGAGAACAGCGCTTGGCTGCTGCGCTTCGCCTCGCTTGCTTCTCGCTACGGAACGATCGCGCGCCCACTCTCTCTCGTAGGCCTTCACTGCTCTTTCGCCCGACAAGCCGTGCGACATACCATGCCGGCGATACAGCACTCTCTTGACAGGACGACACACTCACCCCTCCCACATCAGAGATCCAGACGTCCACCTCGACCCAACCCCGACGCCCCCCCCCCCCCCCCCTCCTCCTCCTCACGCCCACTCCATCCACCCCTCCTCCTCCTCCTCCTCCTCCTCCTCCTCCTCACCATCTCTACCCACCGCGACCCCGTCCCACCTCGCCACCATCTCCTCCAACCTCCTCACGACGCGCTCTCCCTCCTTCTCGTCCCACCCCCAGCCCCTCCGCGCGCGCGGCGCCTCGCACCGCGCGGGCGGGTGGGCAGCGAGCGACTCGAGGTGCGCGACGGTCGAGGGACCGAGGTCGGACCACGGGCGGGTCGGTCTCGGCGCGTCGAGCAGGACGACCACGGAGGGAGGCGGGGGCGCGTGTGCGTGTGCGTGTGTGGGCGTGCGAGGGAGGGGCGGTGTGGGGCGTGGGTGCTGGAGGCTGGGCGGTGTGCGGGGATGAGGTGCGCTTTCGAGGAGGGGGGAGGAGGTAGAGGTGGTGGGCGAGCAGAAGGGGGACGACGACGACGAGGAGGAGAATGGGGGAGGAGGCTGAGGAGGGCACGGGCAGTACCAGGCCGCTTTCTCCTCTCCATCTTCTTCTGCTGCTGCTGCGGCGAAGCTGGTACTGCTCGGGCTCCCGCCGCTCGTCGCAGCGGTGCTCGTTGGCGAAGGGTGCGCGGAGAAGAGCGAGGCGGGCGACGAGGATGGGCCGGACGACGACGACGACGAGGGCGACGAGAACCGGCTTTGCGGCTCGGGTGCGGCGTAGGCAGTGTAGTCATGGTATCGAGGGAGCGGTGCACAGAACTGCTGCGTCGGGGACGGGCCGTAGAAGGTGTAGGGCTGAGGGTCCTCCATCTCGACGGGCGAGAGGGACGCCGCGTCCTGCGCGCGAGCGGGTCTTTTGGTTAGTCTTGCCGTACTCTACAGATCTCAAGTGAGTATCACGCACCTCTTTGTCGGGGCTCGGTGAGCGGGAAAAGAGGCTCGAGGTGAAAGAGCGCGCGGTCGAGAGGAGCGACGAGGGGCGCAGGGCGTGCGAGAAATGTAGCATGCTCGTGGGCTCTTCGGCGGGCCTGGTGAGTGTCCAAAAAGGTTGTCTGCGAAGAAAGCGCGGCGGAGCGGTTGAGGGTGAGAAGGAAGAGCGTCGGAAGGTCGCGCTGGGCGCTTTGCGTCGCCTCAGTCGAAACCGCGAGATGGCCGTGACTGGGCCGCATCGCCCGCGACGCAGCGCCAGACGCCGCACACATGGTTACACTGTGCATCTTGATGTAGCAGCGAGCTCTGGGAGCGAGCCCTCTCCAGTGCCTCGCATCGCCCCGGCGGAAGTGCGCACACAGTCTCGCATGGCACGCAGCTGACACTGCAAAGCAACGTACGCCGAACATCCAGGACCGGCTCACTCGTCCTCCGAGTCCTGAATCACAGGCCTCTTCGGCCTTCCCGCGCGCCCGCTCCCGCCTGCGCTGCTCCCGCCTCCACCGCCGCGGGCGCCACTCCGCCGGGGTTCCGCCTCGTCCTCCTCCTCCTCGCTGCTGTCGCCGGTGCTGGACGTCGCTGACGAAGACGAGCCGCTCGCCTCGCTCGCCTCGACGTCCGCAAAGCGGTCCGCGCGCACGCCGCGCCGCCGGCGACTCGACGGTGCCGGCTCGTCGTCCGACTCGGACGACCCGCTGTCGTCCCCGTCGTCGTCCGAGTCGGACGAGCTCGGGTCGATGACTTCGCCCGAGTGCCGGTTGTCGCGCCTCCGCCGGCTCGCCCGACTCGATGACTCGCTCGACTCGCTCGTCCATTCGTTCGAAACCGAATCCGAGCTGGACCCGGACGACGATGCTGTCGCGCCGGACGCGCGGCCGTGTCGCCGGCGGGGGCGAGCCGGCTCCTCGTCCTCGTCGCCGCTCTTGACGAGGAACCCGTCGTCCGAGTCGTACGTGTCCTCCGTGCCCGCCGCGTCGTCGTCGTCTTCGTCCGAGGACTCGGTGGCGAGATCGACGTCGTGATGCTGCCGCGCGAGGTTGTGCCGGCCAAAGGCGATCTGGAAGTGGCCGGCAGGTTGGGAAGCGTCGCTCTCCGAGCCAGAGTCGGAGGAGACATCCCAGTGCCTTCCGCTAGTGAAGCGAGCACAGCGTCAGAAAGGTAGACGTGGGAGGAGAGAGGACGAAAGGACAGAGGAACGCACCAACCCTCGCACACGCCCGTCCGCTCGTCCAGCTCCCAGTTGCACTCCCCACACCTCCTCACGCCGTCCTCCCTGTCGCGCACCACCTGCGCCAGCCTCCTCCTCCGATCCTTTGCGCTCTCCGTGCCCCCAACCCCGGGAAACAGCCCTCCCCAGCTCGCGTCCTGCTCGTTCATCCCCCGCCCAGCACTCGCCTCCGCCGCCCCTCCCGCCGCCGCGGGGCTCGCGCGCCCAACCTCGCCCGTCTCGGTGACACCCCCGCGACGCAGCGCAGCGAGCACCTCGTCGAGGACGAATACGCGTCTCGGCGCGCGCTCCGAGCACGCGGCGCGGCACTGCGGGCAGACGAGGTTCTTGGCGCGGTGGGCGCCGCGCGGGAGGCGCAGGCGCGGTGGAGCCGGCGCAGGAGCGGGTGCTGTGTTCGCTGTTCCCGAGGTCGAGGCGCGAGGAGGAGGAGCGGACGCGGCGGCAGGTGGAGGAACGGCGGCGGCTTCTGCGGGTGCAGGCGGCGCAGGACCCGCCTCGGCTCCATCTCCGTCGCCGTCCGGGAGCTCTGTGATGCGCCCCTCGGCTGTTTCGGCCGTGCCGGCAAATCGCGCGAGCCTCGCCGCGCGCAGTGCCTCAGGGCTGAGCGGCGCCGGGCCGCCGAGCTCGCCGCGCGTGCGGGTAGCGAAGCGGCGCTCGGCAGCTTGGGCGAGGCTGTCGAAGAGGGCGGCGTTATCGGCTGCGGCGCTGCCGCTGCCGCGCTGGACGCGGAAGGGCCGGCCGTCGATCTCGCCACCGACGAACGAGCCGCCGCTGCCGCTCGTCGAGGACGAAGAGCTGCTGCTGTCACCACTTGCGGAGCTGATGTCAGCTTCGATGGAGGTGTCGCTGTCGCTGTCGGAGCCAGAGCCGGAGCCGGACCCCGAGGGAGAAGCCGAGTCACTGCCTGCGTCTGCATCCGCGTCGGGGTCGGGGCGGAAGAACCAGTTTACGAGGCATTTTCGGCAGCTGCGAGATATGGCAGGGTCAGTCATTTCGAGCTCGAACAGTCGATTGTGCAAGACGAGCGCCGACACACAAGACATGACCGCATTGAAGCGAGTGCGGGCGGTCGAGCGGCTCGAGGCAGACGGTGCAGGCGATGGCCGACTGGAGAGAAGCGAGGATGGCCGTCTGTGATGCGATGAGCTGCGGAACATGACCTCGTCAGGGCAGCCCAGCGAAGGAGAAAGGGGGAGGAAGAGACGCACCTCGTCCTTGAAGGCGAGTTCCTTCTGAGCGCGTGCAAGCTCCGTCTCGTCCTGGGGCGCTTCCGCCTCGGTTGCTCTGCCCTTGCCCTTGCGAGCCTTGCGTTCCTCAGGCGACAGGCCGTCCAAGGTCGAAGGGGATGCGTCATCGTGGTCGTACTCTGCAGACGGAGCGACGGCCTCGCGCATCTCGACTTCGCGGGGCGGAGCTGCGGGCGCGGCTGTCGAAGCTGCCGACGCTGCACTGCTCGGTGCCAGGGTCGAGCTCGCCGACGTGTGCGCCGCTGCGTCGCCGTCGTCCCGCCCAGCTGCTCCCGCTGCATCGCCTCGCTCTCCGTCGTCGCCCGTGCGGACGGGCGGGTCGCGCCTGCTCTTCTTGCGCTCGCGTCTCGAGCCCTTGGCCATGTCTTCTGGCGCGTCGGGCGTCGCAGAGTCGCGTGCGGCGAGGTTGGCGTCGGTGCGCGACCGCTTGCGCGACGACGAGGGCGCGGAAGCGGGTGCTGGCGGGCTGGGCAGTCGCTGGGCGCGATCGCTGCTGGTACCGCGGGCCATGCAGCGTGCACGGGTCTCTCGGTCGGGTCGAAGGAAGCAGGGTCGAGTGGAGTGCGGACGTTCAACGGAACGAGCGAAGCAAAGCACGCGTCTGTCGATCCAACGGTTGACTCCAAGCCAAAGCTGTGCCTTCCTGAAGCTCGTGGGCCACGTCTAAACGTGCGCTGCCCTGTACTACCGCGCCCGCGTTCTCCAGAGGCAGAGTCCTGACGAGGAGCCGAGCAACCGCTGTAAAGGCGCGAGCAATTGTATTCGCGTGATTGTAGGAGTTGTATTCCTCGTGGCTCTCCCTTTCTCCCACCTTGTTCGACATCTGCGACTCGTTGTACCCGCGCACAGTCAGTCTAGCGCACCTTTACAGCGACTGCCTGGCTGTTCGCACTCGCCCGACCGCCGCCTGACTCGTGCCCGCTTGTCCCCTCCTCCTCGCTCCCCCTCTCGACCTCCAGCCTTCCACAGCCATGTGAGCCGCCGTCTTGACCGCTCACAGTGCTACAGATACTGACAGCGCTCACACAGGGCCTCCAACCTCCCGACCGAAGACCTCATTGGTGCGTCGCCGACTCACCCTCCCGCCGCCCCTTCGCGCCTCGCTCGCAGCGCCACACCGCATGCGCAGAGCTGACGACCATCTCGAACCGCGCAGACTACGAGGAGGACCCCTTGGAGGTGACCACCTCGGCGGCGCCCGCTGCGGCCACCGCCGACGGCGAGGCGGCTCCCTCGGGCGAGGGCGCAAAGGACCAGAAGGGCTCGTACGTCGGCGTGCACTCGACCGGCTTCCGCGACTTCCTCCTCAAGCCCGAGCTCCTCCGCGCCATCTCGGACCTCGGTTTCGAGCACCCCTCGGAGGGTACGTCGCCCCCGCCCACCCTCCTTTGTTTACCGCGCTGCGAGGGCTGACTCTCGTTCGTGTGCGGCTCGCAGTCCAGCAGGAGTGCATCCCGCAGGCCATCCTCGGCATGGACGTCCTCTGCCAGGCCAAGTCCGGTATGGGTACGTTGCGCGACTGCGTCCTCCCCTCACTCCGGTCAGGCGGCAGACACTCACGCCGCCTCGCATCGTGCGCACACAGGCAAGACGGCTGTGTTCGTTACGGCGACGCTCCAGCAGATCGAGCCGGTCGACGGCGAGGTCTCGGTCATTGTCCTGTGCCACACGCGTGAGCTCGCGTACCAGATCAAGAACGAGTACGCGCGCTTCAGCAAGTACATGCCCGACGTGCGCACGGGTGTCTTCTACGGCGGCACGAGCGTCAAGGTCGACCAGGACCTCCTCAAGAACAAGGAGAAGTGCCCGCACATTGTCGTCGGCACCCCCGGCCGCCTCAACGCCCTCGTGCGCGACAAGAGCCTCAAGGCCGGCAGCGTGCGCCACTTTGTCCTCGACGAGTGCGACAAGATGCTCGAATCCGTCGGTTAGTCTTCGCACTCGCGCTGCGCCATCCCTCTTGCCTTTCCCCTTGCCCCATCTCTCCCGACCGCCGGCTCGCCCGTCGATCGCTGCCTCTGCCCGTCGCCGCCGTCGGAGCGATCGACCTCGTCGCTCTTCTGGAGCAACAAATGCGCCGCCCCGCCGCTCATTGCGTTGTCGGACGTGGCGGACCGTGGAGCAGGACGGAATCCGTCTCGAAGGCGGACGCTCCTGCGGCGGCCTCTCAAGGAGAACATGCATTCGCCCATGCCAAGCGGGCAACCGTGTCGCCACTTCCTCTTCTGTCTCGTGTGCACATCTGGTCAAGTCGCGCCGGTCGCGCCGTATCCGCCTTGCCTGTCCGACGACCCAAGACTCGCGCTGTCCCGCCTCCTCCCTTGTCACCGACCCAATCATCCTCGACAATCACCACCTCCTTCTCTTCCTTCTCTCGATCGGCGACTGCTATGTCGCTATGCGTCTCGATCTTCTCGACAGCCGCTCGACAACGCTCGATCCGCCGGCGACTGCTCGGCCACATTGGCGACCTGGGCGACTTCGATCGGCCGGAGCTGGCGCGACTTTGACCTTCTTCCTCCCTGTCCTGCATGCGGACACCTTTGACAGCACAGCACGCGCAGCCGCAACGAGGCGGCGGCGGCAGCAGCGGCAGCGGCAGCGGCAGCGGCAGCAGCACCTTCGCCCACGCACGATCCGGTTCACAAATGCTTACTCTCTTTCCCTTTCTCGCCCTCCCCTTTCGCCCAATGTCTCGCCAAATCGTTCGCCACCGACCTCGATGTGATTTCTTCCGCCTACGCTCAGACATGCGCCGCGACGTCCAGGAGATCTTCAAGGCCACGCCCCACCACAAGCAGGTCATGATGTTCTCGGCGACCCTCGCCAAGGAGATCCGCGTCACGTGCAAGAAGTTCATGCAGAGTGTGCGTTTCGATCCAGTTCTGGCGGAGCTTCCTCGCGTACAGCGTCGCTGACTGCCTGCTCCTGGCTTCCGATCTCACAGCCGCTCGAGATCTACGTCGACGACGAGAAGAAGCTCACGCTCCACGGTCTGCAACAACACTTTGTTCGCCTCGAGGAGGCGGCCAAGAACCGCAAGCTCAACGACCTCCTCGACTCGCTCGAGTTCAACCAGGTACGCGAGGCAGCAGTTTGTCTCGAGTGACGCGCATTGTGCTGACCTGCGCGCTCTTGCACGCGCCAGGTCTGCATCTTCGTCAAGTCGGTCTCGCGCGCGACTGAGCTCGACCGCCTCCTGCGCGAGTGCAACTTCCCGTCGATCGCGATCCACTCTGGCCTGCAGCAGGAGGAGCGCATCAAGCGGTACCAGCAGTTCAAGGCGTTTGAGAAGCGTGTCCTCGTCGCGACCGACATCTTTGGCCGTGGTATCGACGTCGAGCGCGTCAACATCGTCATCAACTACGACACTCCTGGCGACGCAGACTCGTACCTCCACCGTGTCGGCCGTGCCGGTCGCTTCGGTACCAAGGGTCTCGCGATCACCTTTGTCGCCAACGACGAGAACGAGGAGGTGCTCAAGAGCATCCAGAGCCGCTTCGAGGTGGCCATCACCGAGCTGCCGGAGACGATCGAGCCGTCGACGTACAGTGCGTTTCCGCGTTTTCGTCTCAGTCTGTCGCGCCGTGCTGACCTTGTGCCTCCCCCGCAGTGAACGCGTAAACGGGTGTCTTGCTCTCTTCGGTACCTTCCCCATGCTTCGCCCTACCTTCCAGGCTCGCCGTCGTCTTCTCTGCCTCACTGTACTTTGTCTGCCTCGCTCCCCTTTCTATGTGCAACCAAAAAGGCGCGGAACCCTAACGAGGCGCGCGGATTGCCTCACATCGTTTCGCTGGTCATCGAGCGAAAGGGGCCGTGCACGCGAGCGAACCAAGAGGAAGACGAGCGGTTTTGCATCCGCGCTGCATGTCTACTGCGCCTCTTGAGACGCCTCGTACTCGTGCCGCCAGCGGCTGAGGCCTTCGACGAAGCCCGGCTCTTGCTCCGTCCACCCCGTCAGGCTCCTCAGCCGTTCCGACGTCACCCATTGACTGTAGCGTTCCGTCGTCATGTCGGCATGACTGACGTCTCCGGCAGGTGCGTCAAAGCGGACGCCCGCAAGCGCATACTCCCGCACGAGTGCTTTGCCGATTCCCTCGAGCGTCTCGTACGTCCGGTTCGAGACGTTGAACGCCTTGCCCCTCGCGTCCTCTGGCCGCTCGAGCGAGTGAGCGGCCAGCGCGACATACGCCCTCCCGCAGTCGTCGACGTGCGTGCCGTGCAAGACGGTGCGCCCGTCCGCACGGAAGACGAGCGTGCGGTCCGGCGCTTCGAGCGCGCGCTCGGCCGCGCGGAAAAAGTCGGACCAGTACGACGACCCGTAGCCGTAGACGTTTGTCGGGCGGAGGACGGCCGTGTCGTACGCTGCGGCGCCGGAAGTGGGTCCGGCGAGGAGAAGTGACATGCATTCTGTGCGGTGCTTGAGAGGGGGAGGGGGGTCGAGCGGGCTGTCCTCCGTGTGAGGCGCGAGTGACGGGTTGTCGGCGAGTGGCGAGCGGCCGTAGTCCTTGCAGCCACTGCTGACGAGGACCATGAGGCGCCGCGACTCGCCGCCGTGCGTCTGGTTTCGCGTGCCGAGCTGCTCGAGCATGGAGCGCACGGCCTTGTAGTGCCCTTCGAGATCGCTCAGGTCCTCTGTGTTGGAGCTGACGACATCGAACACGATGGACTTGTCGAGCGAGTCGAGCCAAGCGAGATCCGTCGGCGACCCAACGAGCGGACCCACGCCAGCCTTCTCGAGCTCGCCCCCAGCCTCCGGGCGACGCACGAGGTCGAAGACTGTCCAACCTTCGGCTACGAAAGCGCGAGCGACAGCAGATCCGATGTAGCCGTTTGCACCGGTGACGAGGACGCAAGGCATTGGTGCTGTTCGACCGAGCAGTTAACCGGGTAATTTGACGCAATCGATGCACACAGGCACAGGCTCGCACAGACTGGGAAGCGTAGCAGAAGCGCGGCTGTCGGCTCCGATGAGGGACGCAAATGCGAGTCGGTGACCTAGCGAGCAGAAAGGGCGAGCAAAGGACTCCGTGGACGACCCAAGAAGAAGCAACAGTGGTCAGCAGGCCCTCGTCCGGAGCTTCGTGATGCGACGGACGCAACGGACGAAGGCAAGCGATGGAAGTCGGACTTGCATCGCCGAAATGAGTCTTGCACATGCTAGTGCTACATCTGCGACACGTTCTCGTCTATCGGGACGACAGCTTGGGCCTATGCCGGAATGCAGACGAAGCCGTTCTCACGCATGCGAGAGGGGGCCAGCCGAATCGCACACGGCTCAGAAGTTGCAACAATCCAATACAGCCTGACGCTACCGCCTCCGCTTCGCCCATGCCGCCACCGCTGCGACCGCCGCCGTCGCTGCTGCCGCGCTGCCGAGCGCTACGAGCGCCGAAAGGGTGCTCTGCCCGGCACCTGCGCTCGCCGTGAGCATGTCGTCCGCCTTGCCCCCTCCGACTCTCCGCTGCGTGTCGGGAGGCGGCGCAGCGCTGCTGCCACCGAAGAGCGCGTACCACGGTCGTGCGTGCGCTCTTGCACCGGCGGCGGGGGGTGGGGGCGCGGAAAGAGGTGGCGAGGCGACGAGCGTCTCGAGCGCGGCGAGGCGCGACGTGACGGAGCGGAGGTGCGAGAGAAGGGTGTGAAGGTCACGCGAGGCGGAAGGTGAGAGAGAAGGATCGGAGGAAGAAGGGGTTGTCAAGCCGGTCGACGGCTCGTCATCGTCTTCGTCGAGGTCCGACTCGTCGGCCTCACTTGACGGCTCTTCGCTTGTATCCTCCGTTGAGGCAGGCGGCGGAGCTGCCCCGAGCGTTCGAGGTGGAAATTCGCTCGTTAACTCGGCTTCGGTGAGCGCCGCAGCTGTCGCACCGAGCTTGACGAGCGACTTGGGCAGCATCGTCTGCGTGATGGTGCGGATGACGGCGCCGGGAATCCAGGCTGTACAGAAGGGAGGAGGCGCATCAGTACGGACTCGACACCTTAAGGGAGACGAATGACTCACATCCAAGTCCCGAGAGATCCGTAATCTGCACGATCTTGCTGCCGTCTCCGACCTCCTCGATCAGGAAGCCCGACACGCTTAGCTCCATGCGGTTGAATGCGGATGTAGGCGGGACCTTGGGGTGATCGACCGACGTTGTCGCAGCAAAGATGCGGAACTTGTCCGAGACAGGCATGCCGGGCGCGGGACGATCGGCAACAACAGGGAGCTTGCCCGCGACCGAGAGGAGGACGAGGTCCTTGGCCTTGACCATCGCCATGCCCTTCATGCGCATGTGCAGGCAGTTCCCCTGCCGACCGTCGACCTCGAACCGCTCGATCTCGTCCGCTCCCTGCGCCATGCTATCCCACTTGGACCGACTCCCGACGTCCTGCAGTACCTGGTACAGGTTGCGCAGCGGGACGCCCGGGAAGGTTGCGCAGATACCGAACAAGCTCGCGAGCTTCGGGTGCTGCAGCACCTCGACGTTCTCGCCTTCAAACGTCGACTTCCAATCGGCGAGTGGAGCTGCAGAGATCGACGTCGACGGCTTGACGGGTACGTAGGCGAGGAAAGCGGGTGCCGTGATGTGCAAGAAATTGGCGACCGTCTCGTCGAGCTTGTCGGCGGGGAAGAGGGGAGGAGGAGCGGAGACGACGGACTTGACTCGTCTCCGCTTTGTCGTGCGCTCCTTCGCTCGCGAGTGGCTGACTACAGCCCCGACGTCAGGCTCGACGGGTATGTCCTGCACAACAATGGGCGGCGGTGCGGGAGTTGTTCGGCGTCGCAGGCTGCTCGGGACCATGTCGAGCCCGGCGCGCAGAATGAGGAGAAGCAGGACCTGAAGCAAGCCGATGTGCAGCGCGTCGAGGCCGAGTCGAGCTGCGCGTGCCCTGTCATCAGCTCACCATTCAGGCGGCGAGATCGAACGACGTACAGCGGCTCTGTACGAGGAAGTAGAGCGGACTGAGGCTCGCCAGCAGCGTCAAGACCGACTTGCTTGTGTCGGGCAGCGGCGCAACGGCCATAGATCGCGTCGTCGTGCTCATTGCGACGAGCCAGAGATGAGGAGACGGTGAGCGAACGAGGTGGGATCGGGTGACGACGCCGCTGTGAAGGGTGCGATGGCTGCAGCGAGCCTCTGCAGAGCGTATCGCAGTGCTAAGGACCCGGATTGAGCGCGGGAACGAAGCGGTCGAAAGGCGAAAGAGGCGCTGCAGCTTCGGCGACGGCGACGGCGACTTCCCGGCTAGCAGCTCCGCTCGCGCGACCACGAATCCACGGCGCATAGCGAGGACCAGAAGATGCTGTGCATGCAGACTACAACAAAGGAAAAACAACAAACAGACATCGCACAGCCTGAGATAGATTCTATCGAGAGGTAAACCGCACACTCCTCGTCGTCACGCCTGGACGACACTCCTCACCGGTCGGACGAAACCTGCGACGCACAAGTAGAGTCAGAAAGACGGTTCGTGTACTCATGAACGAAGGTTTATCCACGCACCGACTCCATGAACTGGCGCAAGAGGCTGCTGAGCACCTCTGGAAGCGCGTCCGTGTCGCGCAAGACAATAAAGTGCTCGAAGGGGAAGCTGCGAAGGCGGCAGGTCAGTGTCGAAAAGCGGCACTGTCTTAGCGAACCAACGCACTTGTCGATGTAGCGCTGGAGGTTGAGCTGAAGGCGGCCGTCGGCGCCGACGGCGTACGAGACGCTCTTCATGCTCAGGATCGAGTTCTGCGACGGGTCTTGCGCCGACGCCTGATCGGTAGCACGCTGATGGAGAGAGTCGACGACGACTGCGGAAGCGCACAAGAGGTCAGCCAAGCTGGCAAAAATGGAATGAGAGGACAGCGGACTCACCAAAGACGAAGAGGACACGCTGCTCGGTGGCCTTGCGCAGAAGGGCGCGCAGTGCGTCGTGGTCCTGGCAGATGCCGTCCGAGACGATGAGCGAGAGCTGCCACAGCTCGCCCGCCGCCATCGACGACTTGCCCGACCGCGCGGCGTCCTTGGCCTTGGCGAGCTGGTCGAGCGAGCGCTCGACGAGGAGGCGCACGTCCGTCGTGCGCTGCTGGAAGGTGAACTTGCCGAGGATGCTGCCGCCTGCCTCGTCTGACACGACGCCGGCCTCGAAGGGATGGAGGACGTCCACCGACTCGCCGAAGCGGCAGATCGACACGCCGCCGACCTCGAGACGGGTCAGAGCGCGCGAGATGAGGGCGAGCGACTGGAAGGCGAGGTGGACCGAATGCGAGTCGGCCATCGACTTGGAGTCGTCGATGGAGATGAGGATCTGGTACTCGCGCTGACTGGGTCGGGTGCGCCGCAACCAGATCTTGTCCTTGGTGAACTCGGACGCGATGTACGGGATAATCTTCTTCATGTTGAGCCGCTTGCCCGACCGGTAGTCACCCTTGAGGCGAGTCGCGAGGGTGGGCTCGAGAATGAGGCGGAGCTGCTCCGTGAGGGCGAACGAGAGGTCGCGCGTGAGCGACTCATACAGGCGCCAGACCCCGTCGGCGGTCATGGAGGAATCGTCGCCGTTGCGCCACGAGAGCATAGCCTGCTCGACCACGTGGTCCTGCTCGGGGTCGATACTGGTCGACAATGTCGTCGAGGGAAGCTCGTCGTCGTCGACACGGATCTCGTCAACCAGATCGCGGTCCTCTTCAGCGACGGTGCGGTCTTGGCGGACCTCGCTAGCGGGCACAGCCTTGGCGTCCGCCTCCGTGAGTGAAGAGCCCTTGAGCTGCATCGTCGCAGGCTGCTGTTGTGGCTGCTGCTGCTGGTCCGCGCCGTCCTGCGCCTCGTCGACGTTCATGTCGTCAGGGAACTCGTCGGCGGGCGCAGTCTCTTCGCCGAGGTGGAGCTGCTCGAGCTTCTTGACCTGCTCCTCGTTCGCCGGGCCGAGCGCCTGCTCGTCCGTCTCCTGCTCGTCGCCCTCCTGGACGTACTCGACGGCGCCGTCCTGCTTCGGCTCGGGTGCGGCGTCGGCGTTCTCCTGCTCGTCGGGCTGAGCGAGATCGCCGATAGCCTCGAGTCGCCGGCGCCAGTTCTGCAGGGCGTCACCGAGACTGCGCTGTGGCTCGGCCGCGGACTTGTCCTGCTGCGGCTGGGGAGGAGCCGACGGGTCGGCAGAGGGGTCGGCGGCGGCGCGCTGCTTCGAGCGACCGGTGCCAGAAGCGGAGGGAGCCGATGGGGCAGGCGCGTCGGTATCGTCCTGCATCTCGGCGTCCTCATCCTCGCCTGCGTCGCGCTGCGCGTTTGGCTCTGACGCCTCCTGCGGGATCGACTGAGCGCCGGCTTGCTTCGACGTGTCGGGCTTCGAGGCGTCGTCCGACTTCGAGGCCGACGCATCTTGCTCGCCCTCGCCGCCGGTCTCGCCCTGATCCGCGCCACCAAGCGACTGGTCGAGCGCCTGGTCTTGCGCCTGTTCGTCGTCTGCGGCTTCGGGCTGCGCGGACTCCTGGTTGGCCGCGAGCGGGTCTTCGTCGTTCTCGTCTCCTTCGGCTTTGGTGTCACCCATCTCGTCGAGCTGATCCGGACGCTCGTCGTTCTCGCCTTCGCCGCCGTCTGCAATACGAAGCGTCAGCATCAGAGCGAGAGAACGATTTGAGATGAGGAGGTAACGAGGAAGAGAGGCGCACCTTCGGGCAGATCGCCCATGTCCGGGTCGAGGTCGAGGTCCTCGTCCTCCGCGGCATCCTTGTCCTTGTCGTCGCCGTCGAGGTTCATGTCGTCGGGGAGGTCGAGGTTGTCCGCCTCGGGCATGGCGTTGTCGAGGCGGTCGCCGCCGTCTTGCTCGGCCTGCTCGCCCTCGTCGCCCTCGCCGGCCTCCTCCTCCGCTCCCTCCCCTCCCTCCGGCTCGTCGCCTTTCTCCTCACCCTTCTGCTCCTCCCCCTCCTTGCCCTGCGCCTCGTCCTTCGACGCCTCCTCCTTCTTCGACTCGTCCGCCGCCTCGTCGCCCTTGGGCTGCGGTGCGGGCGTCTCGTCCTCCTTGGCGCCCATCTCGGCTTCGCCGGCCGACTTGGTCGACTCCTGGTTGACCTCGTCCGTCTTGCCGTCCTTGTTGTCCGACGGCGGCTCGTCGTCGCCCCAGAACTTCTCGTCGACGGAGGATGGGTCGAGCGGGTCGACGTCGGCGACCTGCTCCTCAGGGTCTTCCTGCTCCTCCTCATCATCGCTGCCCTCGTCGCCGTCTTCCTTGGCGCCGTCGCCGCGGTCCTCGAGGTCGCCGTCGAAGTCCTGATTCATCTCGACGGCGTCGTCGTCGCCGTCCTCGGGGTTCTGCTCGTCCTCGCGCTTCTCCTGCGGGACGTCGCTCTGCAGGCCCTCGAGCTGCGACTCGTCCTCGATCTCGTTCGAGACGTTCTTGGCACCGGTGCCCTCGGCCATGCCGGTGCCCTCGGTCGTCTTGCCGTCCGACTGATCCGCGTCAGCGCCGCCCTTGCCGTCGTCTTCCGGCGGTCGGCAGAAGCCTTCCGTCGCGAGGTCCTTGAGGATCGCGCCGAGGACGTAGTTGAGCTTGAGCGACGCCTTGTGCCAGTCGAAGAAGGACGCGAGGTTGCGAGCGAAGAGATCGGCGTAGATCCGGAGGAAGGGGGCAACGCGGGAGAGGATCGCTGAAGTCGCAGCGAGCTGTGCCACCAGGTCATGCCTGAGCTTCTGAGCAATTAAGTGAGAGAGAGAGGCGAGATGCGCACCTCCGACTTGTGGCCCATCGCCTCGTGCGCTTGCTTCGCGAAAGCGTCAAGCTTCGCGACAATCTCGTCGACGCGGAAGACGGAGAGCTGCGAGCGGAAGGCACGATTCGCGACGCTGACCGCTCCGTCGACCAGCTCGTCCTCCTGCGCGACCTGGAAGCCCGCAGCGGACGTCTTCTTGAGCTCTTGCGCGACGACGAGCACGGCGCTGATGAGCTCGTCATGCGAGGCCTTGAGCGTCGTCAGGTTTACACCGCCCGTCGTCACCGCTGTGTCGACAGAAGGCACGTCGATTGAACCGAGGAAGACGGTCAACGGCGACATGATGTAGCTCAGCGTGACCGGCGGCTCTAGCGTGGCGAAGGTCGTGGCGATGCCGACGAGGTGCTCACGCGCGCCTCTCGCCAGGTCGAGCTCGACGGCCGTCGAGATGACCGGTTCGACGCCAGACATGGCTGTCACCGCGTCGCGGAGGCGGAACTGATCGCGGCTGACGAGAGCGATCGAGTCGTTGACAGCGTCGGCGGCCGCCTTGATCTCGAGGCCCGCGACTGCTTCGCCCTGCGCGTAGCGGTAGTTGTCGAGCTCGTCGCGCGCCTCGTTGAGCGCGTGCAGCGTCTGCGATGCGGCTCGCAGAAGCGCGCCAAGGAGATCGCGGGCGGTGAGAGCGGGCTGCAGATTTGCCGTGACTTCGAGACGACGAACGAGCTGGTCGAGTCGGATGAGCGCTCCACCCGCCGCGAGGAGCTGTGTGCGCTGCTCGAAGGCGAGGTGAATGCCGCTCTGAATGTGCCCGAGGGCGCGCTGCACGTCCGGCGTGCGAACGTCGGCATGGTGCGATGCCGGGTACGTCTTGAGCGTCGGCAGGTCGGCAAGCTGGCAGAAGTGATAAGCATCCGTTCTGACAATGCGAGCGTGCATGTCGCCGATGGCAGCCTCGTCGAGGGCAAGGAGCTTGTGCGAGGGCGTCAGGCTGTAGACGACGCCCGCGTCTTCGAGACGAGCAACGATCTTCGGCGACGGCGACGGAGAGATACCGACGCGCTTGAGCTCGTTAAGCAGGTCGCGCCAGGCCCGGCGCTTGCGCTCAACGAGGTTCTTGACGCGCTGCTCGCGGCCCTCCTCCGGGCCAAGCGGCTCCTCGCGCAGCTCCTTGGCCGTGGAGACGATCTGCACGGCGAACGAGTCGAGCGCAGCGCCGTTCTCGGCGCCGACGTTTCCGGCGAGCGACGATGAAGCAAGGCTCGTCAAGCGAGCGAAGGTCTGCTCGAGCTTGACGAGATGAGCGGCATCGCCTGCCGTTTCTAGGCTCGACGGAAGCTCGAAGAAGTTGACGGTCGTGGTGACGGAGAAGGCTGCGGGAGTTTGGCTGCGGTGCAATGGGTCAGCGCGCTATCAACAGACAAAGACGCGAGGAGCTGAGCCGTACCTGATGGCGGACTTGTCGAGTTCGTCGGCGACGAAGAAGTCGGTGGCGGGCTTCTGGAGGATCGCGCGCAGCTTGCGCACGCACTTGTGCAGTTGGTGGTGGCTGCGAACGGCGCTGGCACGAAGGGCGGCGACGTTGATGTCCTTCCAGCTCGCCAGCTTGATGACATTCTGCACGTCCTTGTCGATGCGGGCGCGCTCGGCGGCGAGATGGCTCGAGATGCGCGTCGAGAACTGGTCGTAGAACGCGTGCACGTTGAAGAGAATATCGGCGACACGCTTGAGCGAAGCCGCACCCTCGCCCAGTTCCTGCGCGTGGTTCAAGATCAATGCTGACGAACAGTGGATGAAGTCAGAAAAGTGGAAGCTCACCTCGACTGCGTCAGGCCTGCTGCTAAGCTGAGAAGCGTAGTTGCCGAAGGAGAGGACGAGGTCGAGACGCGCCGAGAACTGGCCGATCGACGTCGTTGTCATGAACGAGTCGAGGATCTTGACGAGGTCGCGGTAGAACTCGTCCGCGTCGAGAGGCGCAGATGCCTCGCGGTCGACGCCTGGTGCGCCGCGGATGGCTGTCTCGTAAAGACGGAACCACCAATCCGAGACCGATTCACCGAACTTGTCCTGGACCGTCGAGAGAAGGCGCGACCAGCACGTGAGCTCGAGACGGCGCCACTCGACGATGAGCGCGATAAGCGCATTGCGGTTCGCGCTGACCGAATGCTCGCGGTCGGCGAACTTCTCCCAGTCCTCCGTGTGCTGGAGGAGCTGCTCGAGGCTTGTGAGTACGAGTGCAATTGAGGCGTCCGACGAAAGCTTCAGGATAGCGCGGCAGCGGTCGCGTAGCGCATGCAGGACCATCTGCTCCGGCCACTTTGCCGTGAGGACGTCGAGGCGCTCGATGAACTCGAGGAGCACGGGAACAGCGCGCGCCGTCTCGCGCACGTTCGGCTCGTTGTAGAAGTCGTGGTGCGGCGCCTCAATCGTCTCGGGTGGGCTGACGGCCTGACTGAGCTCGACGAGCGAGCGCACACGGTAAACGGCGCTGCGTCGGTCGAGCGCCTCGTCGAGCGCCTCGTACAGACGCGGGAGAAGCGTGTCGACGGCAGACTTGCGTAAGCGCTCGAATGTCGACGTTGCCGACGTCGCTGAGCCGTTGCGGCGCTCGGCGAAGAGATCAGCGTGCAGCTTGGCGAGAAGGATCTGGTCGTTTGGCTGCACGAGACGGGAAGCCTTGCTGGACGCGGCGGCGGGAGCCTGTGCCTTGCTGCTGTCCTCCATGATGTCCTCGAACGTCGGAAAGAGCTTGGCGAATTCGGCCGCCTCGAGCTCCTCGTCGGTCTGGACCTGCTGGACGTCGAGCTTGGCCTTGTAGAGCGATGCTTCCGCCTCGGCGGCCTCCTCGGCATGACGACGATCAGTCGCCCAGAGGTAGTGGAGCCGCTCGTATAGCTGCGTGACCCGCACGATCGTTCCAGCCGTCGAGGCCGTCTCGTTGGCGATGCTGGCGGCGAGCGCGGCGATCTGGAGGAGTGTTGCCTGCGTCGGGTGCATCGGCGCATCACCCGCCTTGATGCTGAGCGGCAGCTCGTCGCTGCGGATCGCTGAGAGCTGGCCGATACTCGGGAAAGCCGTGAGCCTGTCGGCCAGCGAGCGGAATGGCACATGCTGAGCGGGCTGCGCACGAGCTTGAGCGAGGTGGGCGAGCAGCGCGAAGCCGATCTTGAAAGACGTGAGGGCCAAGCGGATGGGCGCCACAATGTCGCCAACCTCGGCGTAGGCGTGGTCGAGTCGGCGGAGCAGCGTGTCGACCGAGCGTTGCAGATTCGCCTCGCGACTGCTTGCCGACGAGCTCGACGCCTGACCGAGGTCGCGCAGAAGGCTGTCGAGTTGCTTGTCCGAGACGATTTGCTCCTGGAACGAGCGCAACTCGGCGAAGAGCGCCGACAGAAGGCCAGGATTGCCTTCGCGCGTGACAGGCGCAACCCCGGCCTGCTCGAGCCGCCGACCGAGCGAATCAACCTCCTGCTGTACTCGGACCAACTTGGCATTCGCCTCGTTGCCCGTGAGCGCCGCCTCGTCGAGTCGGACCGTTGCGAGGATGGAAGACACCGTGCTGAGCTGGCGACCGAGGAAACCGGAGTGCGCGCGAAGGCCAACGGCGGGGTCGAGCGGGAGGTTCGGGACGTAGAGGTGCCAGAGGAAGCGGGCGAAGGCGACAAAGCCGCCTGCGACGTCATCAAGACCAGCCGAAGTGCTCTGCACAGCCGGAAGCGCTTGAGCGAGGTAGCGCTCGACCGACTCGGCGAGAGGTGCCGAAGTCGCTGCACCACGCTCGACGGCGTCGGTGAGCGAGTCTGCGGACTCATCAGATGCGCCTGCAGCGCCAGTCGTGACCTGCGGATGACAGCGCGTCAGTCTGCGCTACGGACGAGCTTGGGAGAGACGGCAGCACGCACCAGTCCGATGAGCGCGCAGAGCGCGGCGCGAAGCGATGCTGTGCGCGACGAAGCGTCCGGCGCCGCAGTCGACGTCTGTAGACTTGCCGCGCGTGCGAGAGCAGGCGCTTGCAGGACGAGGTTGCCGAGCGTGGGAGTGTCGCCAAGTCTGTCAGGGAGGGAAATCAGGCCTGCGCTGGTGCACGCAGGAGCAAAATGAGAGCGAGCGCACCGCAGGGCGACTACCTTGCGCAGTAGGAGAGGGCGCACGATGTCGGCTGATGAGATCGACGAAACCGTCTGCAAGCGGAGTCGATTAGTGCGCGATCGCACATCAACGTGTGACTCGGGCGCACCTTCGAGACGCTGCGAGCGAGGTGCTCGGCCCAATTGAGGAGGGTCGCGAAGAGCGCGGCGGGTTTGGCTGTACAAGTCAAGGGAGTCAGTCAATCGCGAGACGTCAAGAGCAACGAAAGTCCCGCACTGTCTTCCTGGCCGTTCGGCCAGAGCGCGAGCTGGTGTAATGGCACAACGTCTGCGAGCGCGACGACGGCGCTACGCTGGACAATCTTGACAAGGGTTGATGCGGCGACCGTCTACGAAAGCAAGCGATCAGCTTCGGAAGGACAAGCGGGACTTCTGTGACCACGCACCGAAGGAGCGCCCTGCAGGACGGAAGCAACCGTCGCAAGCTCGGTGACGAGCAGGGTCGCCGTGTCCGAAGCGTCGGCGAGGATGAGAACCGGATCACGGTCTTCGCCCTTCTCGGCGGAAGCGGACGACGGCAAGCGTGCAAGAAGCTGCTCAACCACGTTGACGACCTCGCCTTCGAAGCGCGCCTGCTTGGGGTCTTGCGGCACGCCGAGGATGACGCTAATTTCGAGGAAGAGCGACGAGAGCGACTTGTCCCAAACCTCACCGGCGGTGGTGCGGCCGCGCCCCAGCAGGCGGTCGTAGGCGGCGGCGAGTTCGGCGTTGCTGGGCTTGAAGGGCAGCGACGAGCGCCAGATCGGCTCCATAGCCTTGCCGCTCGTGAGGGTGAGCGATTGGCGCAGGGGCGCGAGAAGCCGCACAGCCTCAGCCGCGACGGCGGCGAGCGCAGGCGGTAGTTGCGAGAGTGCCGTGTCGATCCACGCGACGACGTGCTGCACAGTCGAGAAGTCGAGCTCGGCCGTCTGCGAGACGGCCTCGAGCTCGCTCGCAAGGGCCGCAACAGCCTTCACGATCGGCGCAAGTGCGGCGCTGTCCTCGGCGCTCAACGTCTCGGGCTTCTGCGCGACGAGCGCCGACACGAGTCGCGCAAGACCCGCGGCGAGAGGGTACAGACCGGCGACCGTCGAATCGGCCTCGTCAAGCTTGAGCTTGCCGTGACTCGCGAGAAGCGACTTGTCGAAGACGCCGAGAGCGCGAGTAGCTTTACTTGATGCGTGCCGCAGGCCTTGCGGACCAGCCGAAGTCGAGAGCAGAAGGCCCATGAACGCCTCGAGGACTGCCGACACGACCAGCGGGAGAGGTGTGGCGGAGCCGCTTTCGAGCGCGACGGCGAGAGGCACGAGAGAGGTATCGACAGGCTGCGAATTGCACGAAAGAGGAGAAGTACCAAAGCAAATCTCAGCGCACATCCCCACCGATACCTGAGAGAGAGAGGCGGATCAGCACGGACCTGAAGAGCGAGAAGAGCGAAGGGCACTTCCCGAGTTGAGGCCATGCGTTCCTTCGCGACGACGGAGTGCTGGCTGATCGCATGTTGTGCCAGCTGGCGAATGCTGAACTCGGCGGTCTCGGCAAAAGTGTCGACGGTCCGAAGGACACGAAGCGCGAGCGCGTAGTGCGCCGGCGAGATGGCCGAGACGAGCTGCTGAGCGACGGCCGCGGGGTGGATATTGCCTTGCGAAAGGGCGAAAAGACGCGAGATTGGCGCGAGGGCTGGCTCAGCGAAGCTGTCGCCGCCGAAAAGGGATGTCGCGTCGAGCGAAGCGGTCGAGTCCGCGAGGATCGAGATCTCGATGCCGCGGTTGCGCATGGCGCGAGAGAGCTCGCCATTGCGGGGATCGAGCGTCATGATGAGGCGGAAGTCGGGGTGCGGGGCGATGACCTGGATCTCGCCGTTGACGGGGCCGCGCTCGGCAAGCTGAAGGCGTCCACCCGTCTCGAAGAGCGAGTTGAGGCGGTCGAGAACAGACGGGCTGCAGAGGTTAGCATCCTCCACGAGAAGCCAGTCCCCGTTCTTCATCGCCTGCACGAGCGGCCCGTCCACCCACTCGAAGCGCGCTGCTGCTGCAGAGGTGTCGGCGATCGAAACGGCCGAGGCGAGGCGAGAAGCGAGAGCGTCGAGCGTCGGAGAAGGCGGCAGCGTCGAGAGAACGTGGCGAATGGTCGAAGCGATCGAGGCCGTGTCCAAGTCGGCAGCCTCAGTCGCGAGTTCGAGGCGAACCTGACGGAGGCGAGCGAGCGAGTCGTAAATGTCCGAGACGGCGTCTGTGGAGAGCTGCGCCGTCGCTGCCGCCTTGAGGAGAGCGATCCCGTCCTTGGCGACCATGTCGAGATCGCGCAGACGGTCGGCCTGCTCGAAGCTGCCGAGGAGCTCGAGCGTGTCGACCTCGGCGTTCATCGTGAACTCGCGCAGCCGCTTGCCGCCGAGCGCAGCGACCTGGCGCACAAGCGCCGTCTTGCCCGTCGCGCGCGGGCCGGTGAGGATGGCGAGCCAGCCCATGTCGAGGCACTTGACGAGCGCCTCGAGCGGCTGCAGCGCCTCGCGGCGGATCTCGAGCGCCGTGCTGGCGCGCTCGACGGCGATCGACTCGTCGCCGCGCGGGAGGAGCGAATGCCCGACCTGGACGTGCTGGGTCGAGACGAACGGCCAAGGGCGCTCGAGCGGGTTGATGTCCTCGCCGAAAGCCTCGGCAAAGAGGCGTGCAACGTGAGCGCGGTCCGACGCGTTGCGGAAGCGCTGGAGATAGAGGAGGCCGAAGTACTCGACTGCTTCGTTGCGGCGCGCGTCGAGACCGGTCGACGAGCGGATGAGGGTGAGCCAGCGGAGCACATCGCGCAGGTTGAACTCCCACGGCGAGCCCTCAATGCCGAATGCGCGCGTCTCCATCGTCGCGCGGTGGACGTCCGAGTTGAAAGCAATCATCTTGCGCAGGACAGCGGCGTCCATGTCGGGGTAGAGCGCCGCGGCGATGGCGTTGAGGTCGGTCGAGTCGAGCTCCTCCATGTGCACGACGCTGAAGCGGTCGATGAACGACTTGGGCAAGCCCTTGCGCCCGCCGCCCTGACCGAGCGGGTTCTGCGCGGCGAAGATGCGGAAGTCCGGGTGCCGCGAGAAGGTGCGGTCGAGCTCGGGGATGTAGACGGCGCCACGGTGATCGAGACACGAGTTGAGACCCTCGAGCACCGACTGCGACGCGAGGTTCATCTCGTCGAGGAGGACCCAATCGCCGCTCTGCATGGCAGCGAGGAAGGGCGCGTCCTTCCACGCAAACTCGCCGCTCTTGCCGCCCTCGACGGGTAGGTCGCTGCCGAGGAGGTCCATGAGGTCCGTCTGGTCCGACAAGTTGATGCGGACGAGCGGGTGACCGGTCGCGGCGCTGACCGCGGTGACGAGACTGGTCTTGCCGACGCCGGGGCTGCCCTCGAGCAGGACGGGCTTCTTGAGCTGGAGCGCGCGGAGGAGACGCATGGCGTTGAGGCGCGTCGTCGGTGCGAGGAGGGTGTACTCGACCTTGGCGGGAGGTAGCTCGCCCTTCTTGACGCCGAACGGACCAATTGAGAAGAGGTCGCCGTGGTCCGTGACGTCGAGAGGGAGCGCCTCGGGCGCCATGGTCGCCGGGACGAGCTGCTCGAGGTATCGCCAGCACGCCGCGCGGAGCTTGGCGAGACCATCCTTCGAAAGGCCGGACGTTGCGGGAAGCGCACCGAGGCCGTCGACGACCGTCATGAGCGCACCCTGGCAGAAGGCGTCGGCCATGTCGAGCGAGCTGCGAACACAGTTGGCGTGAGCAAGCGAGCTGAAGAGAGTGCAGCACACGCAAAACACACCTGCTGCTCTGCCGTGCTGCTGCATTGAGGAAGTCGACCCATCCAAGGATGTCGCGAAGGCCCATACCGAGCGCCTCGCTCTGGCCCGTCTGCGTCGCGAGCCACTGCGCGAACTCGAGGATCTTGGGCGCGAACGGCTCGAGGCGGTCGCGGTGCTCGGCCGCCCAACGGCTGCCGATGATGTGCAGCAGGTCGACCGGGTCGTCGACGGCGGGAACCCAGATCTCGGTGAAGCGATTGCGAAGAGCGGGCGAGAGCTCCTTCTTACCGAAGTCGCCGCCGGGATTCATGGTTGCGAGGATCTCGAAACCTTCGCGACCGACGACGCGAATGTCGTCGAGGTCGTGGCCGCCCTTCTCGGCGAGAACGAGCGTACGCGACGGCTCGAGGACCGAGTTCAGGCGCTCGAGCACCGAGTCGTCGGCGAGCGAGATCTCATCGAGAAGGACCAAGTCGCCGCCGCGCATTGCTTGGACGAGCGGACCGTCGTGCCACTCGAACAGGGCGGTCGTCGAGCGCATGCGGGTCGCGAGCGCCTTGGCGGCCGCGTCCTTCGTCTCCTCGGCGTGCGCCTCGACGAGCGCCGCAACGTCCTCGAAGTCGCCCTCGGCGTCCGTAGGCATCGCCTTGTCCGCGGCCGCGAGAAGCGCGACCGCCTCGTTCCGCAGGCCCGTCTGCAGCGCGGCGCGATTGCGGAGCGGCCGCTGCCCGCCGAGCAGGTCGGCGACCTCGGTGTTCTGGTGGCAGCCGACGATTTGGAGCTGGCGGGTGAGGGCGTGCGCGAGCGCCTGGCAGACAGAGGTCTTGCCTGCGCCAGTCTCGCCGACGAGCAAAACAGGCTCGTGGCGCTGAAGCGAGGCGGCGATGAGGAAGTACAGACGACGCATCGCCGAGGTCCAGACGAGCTCAGCGTCTTGCGGCTGTGCACGAGAGCGAGACCGGTCAGTCGACTTGATAGACGAGGGAGAACGGACGGAGCGGAACGCACCGGTACGGGCAAGCCCATCTCGGGAAGACGACGAAAGTCGTAAAGCCCCTTCTCGTCAATCTTGACCTTGAGGACGTCCTCGAGGACCTCCTTGACGGTCTGCTTGTCGTCGGCGCGGCGCGCGCGCTCGGCGAGGAGCATGTAGCCGTCCTCGGCGAGCTGCTGCACGGTCGCGACGGGCCCGCGGCCGCCCCAGCGGAAGAGGTCGCGGAGCGTAGCGAACGCCTGCTTCTGCTCGAACACGCGGCCGGCCTGGCGGCGGCGCTGGAGCTCGAGGAAGACGTTGACGGTCTTCTCGGCGTGCGACGGCGCGATGCGGCACCGGCGCTCGAGGATCGTCTTGAGCTCGTCCTTGGGCACGTCGCCGAAGTGCATCTCGAGGAAGCGGTTGCGGAAAGCGCGCGAGAGCACCTTGCGGCCGCCGTAGAGCCCGGGCGGGTTCTGCGTCGCGAAGAGCATGAAGTGCGGATGAGGCTGGACGACCTCGCCCGTCTCGGGAATGACGAGCTCGCGGTTATCGTCGAGGAGACGATTGAGGGCTTCGAGAACGTCGGTGGGCGCGAGGTTGAGCTCGTCGAGCACGATCCAGTCGCCGTTGCGGAGGGCGCGGACGAGGACGCCTTCCTGGAAGACGAGCTTGCCCGAGTGCGGGTCCGAGACGTACGTGCCTACGTACTCCTGGATGTCGGTGTGCTCGTGGTTGTTGATACGGACGAAGCGATGGCCGGTCCGCTTGGCGAGGTACTCGACGACCGACGTCTTGCCCGCCGACGTCGGGCCCTGGATGAGCACGGGCACCTTGCGCGTGAGTACGGCGCGCGCGAGGTCGCACACCTTGGCCTGGACGCTCGGCGTGAGGATGTAGTCGTCCGGGTTCTCCGGCTCGTGCGGGCCCTGCTCGAGCCAGTAGTGGTGAATGCGGAGGGCTTCGGCCATCGACGTCGGCTTGGTCGGCACGCGCTCCATGATCGAGCGCGGATTCTTGGCCGGCTGGACGACGTGCTTGTCGATGAGGGCGCGGACGACAACCTGCGACTTCTCGTCAAGGAGCATGGTGAAAGCCATGACGAAACCCTCGTACAGCGCACGGCGCAGCCCGAAGGTCGGCGCGAACTCGGCGGCGAAGGTGAGCGCGCGCGCGAGCGTGCGCATCGAGAAGTGCGGCGGCATGTTCTGGCCGTCGGCGATCTGCGACCGAAGCGCGAGGAGCTTGACGGCGGCGTAGAGCTCGGCGATGTCGGCGACGACCTGGCGGTCCGAGACCGCGACGTGCCCGATGTAGCCCTCGACGATGGTGCGGAGGGCGTCGCGGTCCTCGTCGGGCGGCGGGACCCAGATCTCGGAGAACTTGGCCCGCAGCCCGACGGGCAGGTCGCGCTTGCCGACGTCGGTGGCCGGGTTCATGCAAGCGAACAGGCGGAACTCGGGGTGGCGAGGGATGGGCTCGAGGTCCCCCTGCTCGGTGAGGACGAGGGACGAGTCGGGCGCCTGGAGCAGCGTCGAGAGCGACTCGAGCGTCTCCGACGAGGCAAGGTTGACCTCATCGAGTAGGACCCAGTCGCCGTTGCGAATGGCGGTCGCGAGCGGGCCCTCGACGAACGAGAAAACGAATTTCGCCTTGCCCTTGCCGCCGGCCTGGACGTGGCGGTGGTCGAAGTCGCCGACGGCCGTCGTGAAGTCCTTCCACCGCTCGGCGAGCTGCGCCTTGACGCCGTCGACCTTGCGGCGCTTGCGCTGTGCCTGCTCGTCGCCCTCTGCTGCGGCGGGCGGCGCGTCGGGCGCGACCCGCGGCGCGGCCATGCGGTTCGCCTCGCGCCAGAGCCCGACCAAGCGAGCGTAGCGCTTCTTCTCGTGCGCCTTGCGGACGTGCGCTACAAAGTCGGCGTTGCGCGAGAGCGAGAAGGTCGCGCCGAAGAGTTCGACGAAGCGGTTGACGAGCTCGGAGGCCGTTCCTGTGAGTGACAAAGCGGGTCAGTCGAGGTTCTTCTCTGCGGGAAGAGCGGAACGAGACGCACGTCGTGCTTCTTCAGCCTCGTCGATGGGGCGGAAGCCGCCCACGAGGTCGCCCGCCTCGGTCTGGTTGCTCAGGTTGAGCGCCGTCAGGCGCTTGCCCATGAGGTCGGCGAGGTACTGCACGCCGGTCGTCTTACCCGTGCCCGTCTCGCCGACGAGAAGGACCGGCTCGCTCAGCGAGAGGCAGACGGCGAGCTTCTCGAGCAAGAGCAGCGACGGCTTGGTGAGCGCGTACGGGCGCGACGACTTGGTGCGCTTGTTCGTCGCGGCGAGGTACGGCAGCGAGACGCGGCCGACCTGGACGCTGCTCGCCGTCGGCGCCGAGGCGAGCCCGGCCGAAGTGTCGATCGTCGGGAGGACAAGGTCGGGCACGCGCTTGCGCAGCGCCCACTCGGTGCGCTCGCTGCTCAGCCCGAGCGAGGCGGCGAGCGAGCGCGCGATGACCGAGAAACGGTCGAGCGGGAGAGACGGCAGCAGCGGCGTCGAGTTGGCGTCCTCGAGCGCTGCGGGCGCGGGCGCGGCGGCGGAAGAGGGCGCAAGCGGGACGATGAGCGAGCCGAGGAAGACGTCGCGCGCTTCGACGAAGACCTCCTCCTGCAGCGTCGGGTTGGCCGAGAGTGAGGGGAGCGAAAGCCCGGCGGGAAGGAGATGAGCCACTCGGCGACACCACCTGCGAGCGAGAGAAGTGTCAGTCACGGAAGTCTCGAACGAGCAGAACCGGGAGAACGCACCTGAGCAGGTCGCGCACGCCAACTTCGCGCTTCGTCCCGCCTTGGCCGCCATCCTTGACCCTCGCGGCCTCGTCGCGCACGCGCTCCCACGCCTCGACGAGGAGCGTCGCGAGGCCAGCGACGCGGTCGAGCTGCGCGCCGTAGCGCCCCTGGACGATGAGCGCGACCTCGTCGCGGTCGAGCGGGCGCAGGAGGGCGTCGGCGAAAAAGTGCGCGGCAAAGAAGGTCGGGGCGGGGGCCGACGTCGACGACGCAAGCGAGGCCGAGAGGGACGCGACCGGGATCGAGCGCGTCGCGAAGAGCATGAAACCCTCGGCGGCCTTGACCCAGCGCCCTTCGCCGCCGCCGACGCGCACGCCGACGCCGCCGTCCTGCTCCTCGGCGCCGATCCCGCCGTACGCCTTGGTGCGGCCGGTCGAGCGCGAGGCTGCGGCCGTGTGCATGCGCTCGGCAACGACCTTGATCACGCTGAGGAGCTCGGGCGCTGCTTGATCGATGTTGAGGAGGAGGGTCCAGCGACCCTGGCGGATCGCGCGCGTGAGGGGGCCCTCGACGAAGGTGAATTGCCCGGCGCCCGCAGCAGAGGACGAGGTCGAGCTGCTCGAAGGTGCGGACGAAAGCGACCCGAGCAACGACTTGCTGTCGAGCGAGCGATCGGCCAAATTGATGACGACGAGGCCGCGACGCTTCGCCTCGAGCGTCGGAACGCCCGGCGTCGACGGCGCCGAGTGGACCGCATTCCAGAGGTACGTGACGACGCTCTGCTTGCCGGACGACGGCGAGCCCGTGATGACGGTCGGCACGCGGCGCACGACGTTCTCGGCGAGCTGCGCGAGAAGGGCAGCGTGTGCGGGCGTCGCGACGAAAGCCTCGGGCTCGGGGGTGACGGCCGGCGCGGCCGCGTGCGAGAGCGACATCGAGCTTGATGGCGCAGGTGCGGTCGTCTGCGACTTGAGCGAGGGGATGAGACCCTCGCGGAAGACGAGCCGCGAGTCGGCGACGACGACGACCGTCTTGCCGAGCTCGGCGGGCTCAAACGCGCCGAGCGGGTTCTCCGCCTCGGGAAGGACGAGTGCGTCGAGGCGCGAGCGCTCCTCGCGCGCGCGGATGTCCTCGAGCATGGGGAGGATCCATGGGTCGACGCCGCGGCGGCGGACGAGGACCTCGAGGCCGCCCTCGACGAGACGGCTGCTGCCCTCGCCGGAAGCGACAAGCTCCTCCCCGAAGCCCGAGGGGAGAAGGTCGTCTGCATCGGCGGGAGCAGCGGGGTCTGCGCCGAAGATGGCGGCGTACTCGGAGGCGTAGTCGGCCGGGTAGGGGACGGCCGGCGCGAGCGGGAGGACGACGTTGCCCTCGAGCGGCGGGGCGCGCCAGACCCACTGGCGCTTGAGGTCGTCGCCCTTGGCGGCGAAGAGGCCGAGCCAGGCGCGGACGATGCGCCAGGCGAGGAGGCGCATGCCGCGGTGCGGGTGCGTCTTCATGACTTGCTCGATCTGCGGCGGAAGAGGCCACTCGGCGACGGCGGGAAGCGTCGGGAGATGGTGCAGCAGCGAGTGGACGGCGAGGAGGGCGCCGCAGAGTCGCGAGTCGTACTCGGACGAGTCGGGGTGGGGGAGGAGGGGGCCACGGACGAGAAGCGGGTGGCGGAGAACGAGCCGGAGGTACCTGCGAAGGTCACCACAGTCAGTCTCGGCGTAGAAGAAAGAGCACAATGGTACGCACGGCATGATGGCATCACCAAGAAGCGGGAGTGCGCGAACGACGGCACGGAAGACCTTGTCGATGGCGTCGCGCTCGCCCGGCGCGGACTCGACGCCGGCCTCTCCTTGCCTCCAGCTACCATCGTCTGCGAGGCCGAGGAGGTCGAACCAGCGCCCTACGAGAGCGGGGGCGATGGGGCGGAAGTGGGAGAGGATCTCGACCGTGAGGGCCGGTTCAAGCGCGAGGCGGGCGAGCGTGTCGACGAGGCGGGTGCGCGAAGATGCTCCGGAGAGTGCGGGCGCGACCTGGAAGGGCAGGGTGGCCGGGACGAGGTGTTGCGGGATGACGCTGAGGAGCAAGCTCAGGTCGGCGAGGGGGACGAGGGGCGCGAACACCTCGGCGGAGGCGGGTGCGTCTGGCCTGATGACCGAGTGCGCGTGCGTGTGCTCGCTCTGGACGAGGCCCAGGCGCTGCACGAGGGCGAGCGTGCGGGCTGCGAGGTTGCACTCGAGCGGGGACGAGGCCGCCGCGGGGGCCTGCTGAGGCGGAGGATCGGCGTCCATCCTGGCCTCTCGAGAGTAGTGCTGAGCTCTGGAATGCGCTGCTCTCCTCCCTGCTGGTCTCTGGCTCGAGGGGGAGAGGCGGCGGGGGGCGAGCCCTTCGCTCCGCTCGCCGACGACTCGGACGCGCGCAGCTGGGCCGAGCTCGGACGGGCCTCGGGCGACAAGGTGGGGCCCGGCGCTCTCGGTAGGGACTGCAGCAGTCTTCCAGTAGGCACTCCTGCCTGCACTTGCCTCTCTCCGCCCGCCCGCCATGCTCCGCTCGTCGTGTCTCCCGTCTCTGGCTGCTGCTCCGCTCGCGCTCCTCCGCTCGTCGTACGCGACGACGGCCACCACCGTGCACCCGCTCGTCGCAACCCTCCGTGGCGCACTCAAGCAGTCCATGCTCGCGCGCACGACTGAGCGCACCAGTGTCATCAAGGTGCGCCGCCCCTTCCGCGCGAGCAAGGCGACATTGCGACGTGACTGACCTCTCGTGTCTCGATGCGCCCAGTCGATCCTCGCAGACATCCAGACCGCGCAGCACGCCGCCGGCAACGCGCCGACGCCGCTCAAGTCGCTCGCGACCGCCATCTCGCGCCGCGTCGACGCCGCCCAGACGTTCCGCTCGTCGACGCCGCCGCGCGCCGACCTCGCCGAGCAGTACGAGCGCGAGGCCACCATCCTGCGCGAGTTTGTCCCGCAGAAGAGCGCAGACGCGCTCAGCAAGGAGCAGATCGAAAAGCTCGTCAAAGAGGTCCTCGTCGCAAACGAGCTCAAGAAGGCCGTCGGCAAGGACACGGGGAGGATCATTGCGTGCGCTCTCGTCTCTTCGCTCTGGCCTTTATTCCAACTGACTCTGTGGTGCACCGCAGGCTCGTGCGGGAACAAACAGGCGACCGGGCAGAGGCCAAGGACATCGCGGCGGCGGTCAAGTCTATCGAGCTGCCATGAGATCGAGGGTCGAACGGGTACAAAAGCCGCCGGTCGCTGGCCGACGTGGGCGGGCACGAATGCATTACAGCAATACAGCACTACTCCTCATGAATCACTCTCTGAAGAGCGATCCTGCCTCACTGTCTCCTCTGCGAGGCGGAACGCGCCAGTTGTCTTTTCTTGCTCCTCCGGCGCATTAGACTTGCTTCATATTTGCTGTTATGGTCTCACTTCGCCTTGGGCCGCTCTCTACAGTCTGACTGTCGACGCTGGCTGGCACACTGCTCCCGCTCGCATCTGTCCCGGCGTCCTCCCGCTCCGCTGCTTGCCTTCCTGAGCGCTTCTTTCGTCATGCACACAGGTCAAGGAGCTCTTTCCTGTGTCTCGTGGGGATGGACAGCTCGAGTGGCGCCTGCTGTAGCCGGAGAGCAGGACGTCCGGTTTCCTTGCGGCAGGACTGTCGAAGGGAAGGTCTCGCCCGGCGATGGCCCCCTCACTCGCAGCACAAGAATGCGAGAGCTCTCATCGAGTTCAAGGGGGGTTGTGCAGGTCACGGCAGGCGGGCGCTAGCAAGAGACGGAGCGATGCGAAGCAGAACGAGCGCAGCACTTGCGAACCTGTCGTCAATCTCTCGAGTCCTCCCCACAATGACGGAGATGCTTCAGACTGCTTGCATACGAGACAAAAGATGTGCTAAGACAGACCTGGACGAAAGGGACAAAAACAGCGGGAAAGAGGTCGCGCAAGGATGGTGGATAGCGTTACGACAGAAGCGCCCCTTGTGAACCCGCCGGCTCAGACAGACTCGTCCTTCGAGAGCTTGCGCTCGACGTGCTCGATCTCCTTCTGCTTGTTGTTGAACTTGACCTGCGCGTCGGCGGCCTCCTTCTTGCCCGCGAGGCTCGTCGCCTCGTTGTCGAACAGGAGGGCGACCTCCTCGAGCGACAGGCCGCGGGTCTCGACGAAGAGGAAGTAGATGAGGACGAGGTACACTGCGAGGGGGAAAGGGGGGGTCAGCATGCATCGATGACGAGGAGAGTCGGATTGAGAAGGCCCGGCTGTTCGAGAGGCCTTCCTTCCAAACCGCGACGAAGCGAGAGACTCACTGATGAGGGTGGCGAGGAAGACAAAGTAGAACTGTAGGGGAGAACAAGGAGGGGCTTTGTCAGGACCCGCGAGAAGGAGAAAAGAAAAGCACGCAGTCGGTCTCGACGCACCTTCCACCCGATGGCCTCGAGTCCGACCGGGTTCAGCCACTGGTTGGCCGAGAGCGCCGCGTTCTGCATCCAGGTGAAGAGTGCCATGCCGGACGAGCGGAGCGAGTAGGGCAAGCATCTGCGAACACGGGAGATGTCAGCGGCCTGTCCTTCCTTTTTTTTTCCGAGACCCAAGCCGCGCAGCGACGTACTCGGTGGTGTAGGAGAATGCGAGCGGTGTCCATGCGATGTCGTACCAGCCGTAGCAAAGGAACATGAAGGCGACCGTCGCGAGACCCATCTGCGGGTTCTGCGACTTGTCGAAGCCGGCAGACAGGCCGAGAAGGCAGATGTACGAGACGAGCATGCCGCCAGTCGACGTGAGCCACAGCTTGCGACGACCAACGCGTTCAACGAGTGCGGCGCCGACAACGGCGAGGCCGAGGTTGTAGATCTGCATCCCGCCGTTGTAGACGGTCTGGTCGAGTGCCGAGGTGACGCCGACTAGGCGGAGCGCAGGTGCGAGATAATAGCTGAATATCGCGACGCCGTTGGCTTGTGAGCCGGTACCAGTAGTGAGGACAATGAGGAGGCGGTGGCGATTGCCCTTCGTCTTGAAGAACGACATGAAGCCGGTGCGCTCGCGCTTCTCGCGCTCGAGCGCCTCCTCGATCTCCTCGAGCTCGTGCTGCACAAGCGGGTCGTCCTTCTGGCCGTTGGCATGCTGATTGGCGAGAACGGTGATGGCACGTTCGCGCTTGCCGCGGGCGATGAGGAAACGAGGCGACTCGGGGATGAAGAAGCAGCCGATGAGAACGATGATCGGGCCAGCCGCCTGGACGAGAGTTGGCAGGCGCCACGACCAATCGCTGGACCAGTCGGCGGCGATGACACCGTAAGCGATCCATGCCGAGGTGATCGAGCCCATGTAGTCTGCGGTGCAACACAATGGTGAGCGTCCAGCGGCTTTGTACACAACGGGAGTTTGTCTGAACTCACAGAAGACGAGGAAGAAAGCAGCACCGATGGAACGAAGCCGCGGGTGGAGAGTTTCGTTACAGAGCAAGTTGGTCGAGAGGGCGATGAGCGAGCCAGCGACGCCGACGAGCGCACGACCGGCGATGAGCATGCCTTCGTTGGTTGCAAGTGCGCCCAGAATTGCACCGCCGATGAGAATGACGGAGCCGAGCATCGCAGTGGGCTTGCGTCCGAAGTAGTCGCACGACATGGCGTAGAGCGGGAGGAGGACGAGGGAGGGGAGATAGGACGACGCGGAGATCAACCCGAGCCGGTTGCCAGAGGGGTTGTCGAAGTAGGTGTTCCAAGTCGCAAGCGATTGAAGACCATTGAGGTACGAGCCGTCGTCTGGACGTCGTCCAGATCAACGCACGCGGGGTCAGCGCAACTGCCAGCGATGACGGTAAAGAGTAACAGAGCACGTACAACCCAAGGAGAAAGTGCCAAAGTAGCACTAGCGTCGGTGAAGCAGCAGAAGGAGCGAACGTCAGGCGACCTTCTCAAGAAGGAGGCGAGCACCAAGACGCACGACGATAGCGCAGCCGACATTCTTGCGCAGCGACGGGTCCTTCCACCAGCTGCTTGCCTGCGAAGGAGAAGGTAGAGGAGTCGAGTAAGTGACCGTCTGTTGTGAGCCTTGGCCGCGGCAAGCACCGGAAGGGCTGAGAGAGGCGCCAGCGCACCGTCGCGTTCTCGACGTCGCGGAAGGTCTTGGACATCGTAATGTAGTCGATTGAGCTCGAGCCCAGTATGCAGGTTCTCGAGAAGAGCGGAGCTGGCTCAGTCGCGGAGAGGAGGAATGCGGAAGCAAGGGAGGCACGGCTGCGCTAGTCAAAAGAGGAGCAACGCCGGTGCCCCAAGGAGCGGGGGCGGTACGGAAGTGAGGAAAAGGGTGGGGCGAGTTTCAGAAAAAGAGCCGGCGAGGGGAGGCGAGCAGGAAGGCCGGCCGGCGCTCAAGACGACCGAGGCCTTCGCGCGGCAGGGGTCCTTGCTCGGCCTTACCAGAGCCTGCGAAAGGGACCGGGAGCATGCCAGACCGCAACAACTGTTCAGCAGGGAGCTTTGCGGGGCAACGACCTTTGTCGATGTGCCCCACGCACCATCGCGGAGAGCCAGAGGGCTGCGAGACGACATGTCCGAGGGGAGCTTTAGAATGCGCCGACGCCGACGCCGCTTTCGCCTCACAATGGAACCGGCGTGCTTCAAGTCCGGTTATGGTACCTTAGGTACACATCACGTCGTTTCGCGATGCGCGGGGAGGGATGGAGCCCGGTCTGCTGAAGGACAACGGGCCGGCGATCTCCTTCTCGCTGAGCCGGTCCGCGGGATGCGCCTCCCGAAGGCGGGCGCCGCCGAGCAGATCTGCGACGATGTCCGAAGCCATTGCGCCCTGAACGTGGGAGCGAGATTGAGCCTTGGAAGCAGAATGAGCCGGTGCAATGTGGCGGGCGAGGACCAGCTCTTCAGAGTGGCGCGCGGCGCAGCAGAGACGGCGTGCCCACGCAGGGAGATTGGTCGTGAACGGAGGATCAGTCCAGCTGCTGAGCCCAGCGTGTGTGTGACGGAAGTGAGTTCCAGTTTGGACGACGCTGCGAGCCTGCGACCGTCGCGCGACAGATCCCGCCCTTGTCGAGCTGCAAGAATGGACCGATCCAAGGAAGGTGTCAGGAATGCCCTCTCGTTGTCAGCGGCTTGTGAATTGGCCCGCAAGAGCAAACGAGCTTGGCAGAGAGCGTGGCAAGGACAATCCTCTTGCACTGCAACTCTGGAGCCGAGACGGTTGCTACCACATGCTACCCTGGCTCAAGTTGTGTCTGTACAACAACAGACAAGGAGTCAGGGAAGTACATAATGGGCAGAGAGCCAAACAAGCAGGCTTAAGTCTCCTGCGGCCGGGACCTGGGCGGCAAAACTTGCATCACTGTTGTCCGGGCGTGCTTGATCACCTTCAGCCACAACTACTCTCATACTCTGCAGGGGTTTGCCAGCGCAGCTCATCTGCAACGCGGCCGCCTGCGGAATGAGACAGGGTAAGCTCACGTCTGCACAATCCTCGGTAAGATGTTTGCTGCGTAGCTAACTCTGCCAGCGTTGCAGGGCTGCAGACATTGCACGTTGCCTACAACTTTGTCGTCCATATAGCTACGGCATCAATATCACAAAATACCGCCTATCCCCTCTGACTGCAGCAGAAACAAAGGAGTCATCGTGACGTGTCGACAAGCGCTGCAAAGTCCAGACTGTATCAGCGCGTGCTCCAGCGAGAGGGCCGGGCACCCCACACTGTAGCGGGGCAAAACCAGAGTGTGACCGACGAGGCCAGCGAGGAAGCGCAGACAGGATCGAAGCAGAGGCAGACAAGCAGCCAGAGATCGGGGGCACTGTTTGGACCCTCCACAAGGGCGCAGAAGCCCTTGAAGCACAGCACACCAAGCAGAAAGGGCAGTTGCAACAACAGGGACTACGCAAAATCACTCCTCTGTGTTTGACATCTGCCCGTGCGCCCTCGCTTCTGCCCCGTCGTCCCTGCGAACGCGTCCAGGGGTGTTTCAGCCGACTCCACAGGTGCTAAGTCTCCTTGCAGGTCTTCTGGCAGAGATCAGGGGACACAGACCCTCTGACACCGCCTGACGCCCCGCCGCGCGCGTGCGGGGACGCGTCGTCTGCTGCTTCTTCTCCTTCTTCTCCTTCTCCTCCTTCCTCACCCTCGACCGTCCCCTTCCCACCTTGCCCGTACCCGCGCAGAACTCTCCACAGTGCCCAAAGGGAAGCCCCGCAGTGGTCGCCGCGCCAAGTTGTGCACGATGCCTCCGGGCGTCGGCATTGGCGTCGCGAGGCTCATGTCCGAGGGTTACAAGCAGGGCAAAAGCATGAAGACTCGCCTGGAGGAGATGTATCCAACGCTCGTCACAAACCTGCCGCCCAACTGTGAGTACTCACAGTTGCGTCTCTGGGGGATCGCGCTGACGCCTGCTTGCTCGCTCGCAGACGGAAGACAGCGCCTCAGCAACCTCCTTTGCCGCGACAAGCACCTCGTTCCAACAAAGAGTACGCCCCTTCTTTGAGACCTTCCCTCTTGCCGCAACTGACTCCCCTTCCACAGGCTCCACAGCCCTCGAGAAGGAAAAGGCCGTCGTCGCCAACGCCAACCGCAAGCGGCTTGACGATGCCAACGCCGGCACCGCCAAGGAAGCCTGGCAGGACGTGCGTTGGCTCGTGTGTCCTACGCACTTGGCCACTTGGCTGACGCTCATTTTCCGCGCAGTTCAAGACCGCGAAACTCGCCGAGTACAAGGCGAACTCGGAGTACGACAGCGTGTTGCAGCACAAGAAGGTGCGCCTTGCGGGTGACGAATGGCTCGTGCGCCTAGTCTCGCTGCTTCCTTCCTCGCGGTGCAGGCTGACAAGGGATTGGAGTTTGCAGGAGAGCCCCTTCAACCCCAACGCGCGCCGCCTCACTGCTGAGGAACTGGACAAGCAGCGCGAGTGGGGAAGGACGTCCAAGGCCAAGTACAACGCGGCAAGGCGCAAGGTCAAGAAGACCAAGAAGGCGGCGAAGAGCAAGGAGCACGCCGACAAGGACGACGTGGAGGCTTTCTGAGGTCTTCATCGTCCGCGTCCTCGCCTTTGACGTACCTCCTCTGTCGTACCTGTCTCTCTGACCGTGCGTGCCGTCCTCGCTGTGCCTCCTGTCGCGCCAATGCTACTGTTACCGTTGTGCCCAAACCCCTCTCGTAGCCTCTCACGTCTCGCCTGAGGCTTCCTCTTGCGTGCAGCCATCTGCAAACAAGTTCTGTGTTCATTGCAAGGATTACAGGGAAGCATGAACGCTCAGTAGAGACGGTGGACGCGCGCTCGATCTCACACCTCCCCTCCTCCCTCGCCTCCTCCCGCTCTCGCTTCTCCTTGCTCTATCTCGTCCCTCGCTTCTCCCCGCCTTCTATTGCTCTCACATCTGCTCAAACGCATGCCTCGTACGCTTTCCACCACTGAACGCGATGGCTGGCCTGCGGGCAGCGCATCGCTCGCAAGCAACAACGACAACTCGGAGGACGAGGACGCCCGCTTCGACGTCCGGGGCAACTTTGCACCGGGGCCAGACAAGCTGCTGCGGGTACAGAGAGAGAGGTACATTGAGATTGAGGGCTCAGGAGAAGAGGAGGGAGACACCGAGGTAGATGACGAGGACGCTCAGGACGGGAAGGCGGCACGCTCGCATGAGCAGGTGCGCTTGCAGCAGCTTGCAACGGGTTGCCGGATGACTCACTGGCTCTCACTCTCAGCTGCCCGAGCTTGACAACTTCTTGCCGGCGCCAAGCAGGCGACCCCGCCGCAACCGGCGCCACGGTCTCCCTCGCGCACACAAGTTCCGTTCGCTTTTTGTCAGGCTCCATCACCAAAACTGCAGTTTGGTCCTGCCAGCAATCCCCTTGACTCGCGCCTCCGCACCCGCTCCCCTCCTGCCGCCTCCACCCACAGTCCTCGCCTCGTCCTTGCCATCTGCGCCATCTGCATGCCTGCCGATCATTCAGGGTCAGCTTCAGTCCGTCGTACAACCTGCATCAAAGCGCGACAAGTCGGCGCGCCCCGCCAAGCGCGCAAAGGCAAATCGCGACCCCAAAGGGAAAGGGCGTGCAGCGGACGCCAACGGTGATGACCGCAATGACGATGACAATGGCGACAAGGAGGGCGGCTCAATTGGGGCGGGCAGCAACGAGCCCTGCCCCGAAGAACCGGACGTGCGCCTCGCCGTCCTCGAGGACGATGCAATTGACCAGCTTGCCGACCACGCTGGTGGCCGCACGGCGCTCATGCGCACGCGGTCAGGCAAATTGACACATGCGTCCCCCATACCCGTCAGCACGAGCCTCTTGGCCTCCTCCAGCGCCACGACCATGCGCGTCGTTGGCCGCCTCCGCGGCAGCACCATCAGAAACGTCAGCCTATATGCGCCTACAAGCGCCATCGCCAAGGATGTTCTCTCGCGCCTGCCAAACGGAACGGAGGTGCTCGTCAACCTCGTATCGACCGCTGCCGAAACTGTCGATCTCCCTGTCAGACACATTGGCAACGAATGCGGCCGATGGGAGCTCTTTGGCAGCGGAACTGGTGGCGTCATCACCGTCTGGACGCGCCTGGTGGTGCGCCAGGGCTCCTACTCATTCCGCACCGAGACAACTGTAGCGTTTGACGGGACGGTGATCGACGTCGCCTCGGTTTGCAGGGCCTTCGAGGGCACCGGCGTCAAGCTCGGCTTCACGCGCAAGATCACGTCGCATGCAGTTGCCGTCAAGCGCACCAGCAGGGCGCGCCGCACTCTCAACCCCCAGCAGCAACACGCTCTTGACGAATCGATCACGAAGCGCGACTCGGCCGCCTCGCCCTACGCCGTCAAGCATGCGCCCGTCCACACTGCCCTCAAGGAGGCATGGACAATGCTCGACGCCAACACGACCGCGCAGGAAGTTCGCGTTGCCAAGGAGGGCGCGTTCGGCACGGTCGTCGTCAATCGCGTCAGGCCTCAGAAGCCAGACCAGGCGTTTGGTCAGACAACCGTGTACTGGAGACAGGCGTTGCCAAACGGGTGGGCTGTGGCAGACGCGGCACCAGACACACTTGTTGTGTCCAAGGCCAAGTACGACGGCGCGGCCAGAGTCCTGCACGCAAGGGACGTGTTCAGCATGCTCTTGGACGCGCAGGCTGCCGTATTGTGGCTGACAGGCAGGCGCATGGCGGCCAACAAGGTCGGCAAGGTGGACGTCCCGCTCTCGAAGGGCGCCCTCTCAAGTGCTCGCACGCTCCTCCACCACACCGAGCCCGCCCAGCAGATTCTGATGGCGCAGAGCATTGCGTGAGTTGCATGCAGACTGGATCTCCACGATTTGATCTACTGACGCTTGTGCGACAGCTCGCGCAGCAGCTTCAAGGGCGACATGATGTTTGGACTTATATACCTTCCTCTCGTCCTCCGAGACGAAGACAACAGACATCTGCATTGTCAAGCTGCCAATCCTCAGCCAGAGGGCGTACAGCTACCACCTCTTGGTCAGCTCAGTCCTCACGCTCGCCCGCTTCGGCGGAAGCTTCGCCTACTCCCGCGGCGCGCTTGTTCACCGTCCGACGCCAGCTGAGCACAATGGTCGTCCGGGCCGCTCCAAGACGAGCTCCGCGGTGCGTAGGTACTTTTGCCAGCAGGTCCTTGAGTAGCTTACTGACTTTCTTCCCGATTGCACAACTGCAGCTGGCGCGAGTCGTCCAGCGCGCAACTTCGGCTGCCCGCCACACGGTGCGCTCAACCGCCACACGGGGCGCTCAACCGCTGGATACCTCAACAAGTCACTGACAACTTACGCACGCCCGCAGATCAGCGTTGCATACCGGACAGCTCGTTCAAGCTAACGCTGCCTCAAATTGTCGCGCCGACTCCCGCCCTCAAGGCGGTCTTGCGCCATTCTTTATGGTTGAGCAGCGGCCCGTCGGCAAACGCTGTTGTCACAAAGATGCTCAAGGAGACTCCCTCGACTCTCCAGCTGCACGTCACCCCCGACGGGCGCGTCCTCGCTTTGCAAGGGCAAGCAAAGATCCAGCTCTTGAGCTTCTTCCCGGCAGCAAAGTTGGCGCCGCAGCACATCAAGCTGTGGGGGTTGCTCGTGCTCAAGTACACGTTGAGCAAGTGGGAGCTCAGCCTGTCGACAAAGCGGGAGATTGAGCGCCGCCTTGCCTAGGTGCGCACACTTGCTTACACCACTGAGCGGGTAGGATCTGACGCCTATTGCAAACAGATCCAGGTCCTCGAGGCCGACTGCTTGCGTGGCACCGCGTAAGCGCAGATCAAGAGGTCTCTTGGCAATGAGCGCCAAGCCGGCATCAAGCACGTTCACGTGAGTTTTGAGCAGCTGTCACTTGGGCTGCATACTCACAGCTTTGACATTGATGTGGCGCAGCTCCTTGTCTTGTCTTGCTCGATCACGGTTGACACGTCCGCGCCCGGCGTCAACGCAAAGGACACCATCACCAAGAATGTGACGGGGGCAGAGCTGCGCACAACGGGCATCGACACCGTCTTTGCAAGCTTCCTGGACGCAGTGATGGCTGTCAAGGTTGTTGCAGGATCCAACTTTTGCGAGGCCACCGGCACGGTCCGCCGCAAGGCGTTCTCCAGTGTAGGCCTGTTTGACGTCGCAGGGACACAGACAGCAAGCTTCCCGCTCATCAAGGTCCTCTGGATAGAGGAGCTCAGCCTGATCAACAGGTGGCGTATTGGAGGAAGGTGTCTTGCTTACTGTAATGAACTGACAGACTCTGAAATGCGATGTGACTCTTGCAACCGTCATGTGCGCATACAGTAGAATCTGCACATGAGCAAGAGACCTACAAGCAAAATCTGCCTACAAGCAAGCCAAATCCCCTTGCCAGTCACGGTAAATATGAGCTACAGCAAATCCTGAAAGCAAGATCTGCCTACAAGCAAGGACTTGACCCTGTCCCGAAGGCTTGCTTGAGGCAGATTCTACTGTACGGCATAGTGGTGATGTGCAGCAAGTCGGCCACTGCAATTATTTGATACACGGCTTGCTTTGTAGTGCGTTGCCTTTGTGAATGCAGGCATCATTGACCTGATGAGACTCACGGTCAGCAGCAGTGATGCATAGGGAACTGGATGGGGTGCTTCAAGTATGGGCAACAACTGGAAAAGCGCATGGAAAGCTGGCATTGCGGCATAGGCCATGGGGCGTTTCAGACGGGAAGTCGCAAAGCACTCTCTATTGCTTGACGTCTCTGCATCCATGAGACGGGAACCAGCTCGACAGCCAGCAGACCGCACAACACGCTGAAGAGCACACGAGTCAGCAGAGATAGCCTGCAAGTTGGTCAAAGAGGCATGACCGGAATCTCAGAGAGGACATCTGGCTTGCGCCCCCGCCTCAGCACTTCTGAACAGAACGCTGTCATTGTAATGAAGCAGTGTCATCAAGTCAAGCAAGCACTGCGAGAAGAGAGAGCACCCGAGCAAGCAATGCATGTTGCAGCAAACTACCGGTCCACGCCATCTACTGCGCGCTTCAGCCTGCAAGATAATTAGTCTAGTCAGTATCGCAGCAAGGAGAAGTACCAGAAAGGCTATTGACTGCACGCACTCATACAGCATCACGTCCGCCCAGATCCAGCTGCCCGGCACAGCCTTCGGGTGCAGCAAGTCGCGGAAGTGGTGCTCCTGCCCGAGCATGATGCGGCCAGACTCGTCGAGTCGCAGCCGATGCGCGAGACCGAGGTCCTCGTCGGCCTCTTCATTGTTGCCTCCGAGAGAAGATGGCGAGGACGAGCGCAGGTCGGAGACGATGTGCCGTGCGAGCGAGTCGAGGGCGAAAACGCGCTGCGCGGGTCGTATCGAATCAGTCAAATGCACCTGTCAACACAACCATGCAAGCACAACGTACCGGGAAAGGCGCGTAGTTGTGCCGCGGCGGGTGGTGCAGCGTGCGCCACAGCAGCGCCGGCCCATTCCTTGCCTTGCCCTCCTTGCCGCGGAACGTCCTTGCCGCATGCCGGATGGCCTCGCGCGCATCGCGCTCCCACTGCTTCTCGCGCTCGGGCGAGAGGTTGGTGTACGGGATCGGCGAGTCTTCGGGATATGGGCGCGAGGGGAAACCGGCGGCGACAAAGTCCTCTGCGCGCAGTATCACGAGCAGCGCATCATCAGCACGCCGTAGAACGGCTCACCATGCAGTTTAAGATGTTGTAGACGCACCCTCGGTGTACTTGCGAAGGTCCCAGTAGCCCGAGTTGAGGACCACGAGGTCCGGTTGCGTGATCTGCGGCCGGTCGAGATGATCCGCAAGGCCTTGCAGCAGCGGCACGGTAATCTCGTCCATGCGCTCCGTCCATCGTGCTGTGACGCAAGGAGTTTAGCTCGCGCACGAAAAGCAGCCTGAGTGGGCCAGGCGCACCGGGTGGATGGTACCACCGCTCCATCTCGAAGAACTTCTCTGCACCAGCCAGCCCCCACGTAAAGATGCTGACGAGCGTCGCCCCATACTCCTCTATGTCGCACACCCACGGGTTCGTCAACTCCCATCCCTCCTTGGGCCGGTCTCGCCACTTCTGCTCCATCTCGCGGCGCTTCGAGTCGCCCTTGGGCTCGACCCACATGGGCGGCGAGGCCGGGTGGTGCGGGTCGATGTTGGTGAGCGTGCCGCCGACAAAGCTGCAAAAGTCCTTCAGGTGGTACCGGTCGATCGAGTCGCCATGCAGGACGACGGTGCGATTGCGGAACCAGGGGAGGAAGGCGCGGTTGTGCTTGCTCCCAGAGAGGGCCGCGGGCGGAATGAGCGGCGCCGTGTCGCCTGGTGGGCGGTAGAGCGTGGTCATAAGGTTGGACGGCTCGCACTCGCGGTCGTACGGCGTCCACATCGTGTCGCGAGGGTCGTCCAGATCGACCGTGAGCCGCCCGTTCGCCTCGAACGGATTGCACGCCTCTTTCTGCTCGAGCTCTGTCGGCGGTCGGGGTGTTGTCCGCCAGGATGCAGTGAGCCGGTCGAGCGAGTCGTGCCAGCCGTCGCCTGTTCGGCCCTGGCTCGACGCCGGCAGCGCCGTCTCAGCTCCGGGCCTCTGCACGAGGATGTAGATGACGAGGCAAGCGGCGAATGCCGAGACGAGGACGACTGGTCGCCGGATTGCAGCCTGAGTGCGAGTCTGCCAAGCGAGTTTCGACGGCGAGCGGCGATGGGTCGCTGACGCTTGCCCGTCGAGCTTGCTGTACGACGGGAGCGCGGGCGACTGCGATGGCATGCGGGAACGCATTCGCAGTGAAGAGAGGCTGGCGGGAGCGAAGTGGGGAGGAGAGCGAGGCGGGCTATAAGCGAGTGAAGCGGGGTGAAGCGAGCGGGCTGCAGCTGTCCTCGGCCAGCGAGACAGATGAGCCAGACGGGCAAGCGCTCAGCGTGCCGCAGTTGCGTAGTGCGAGCGAGCGCAAGGCGGGCAGAAAGTGGCTGTACAGCCTCGGGAGAGCTTGAGGGGAGGCGGGACAAAGGCGCGCGCGAGTCGGACTTGTCGCCTGGCGAATCGTACAGGGCGAGCTGGCCCGCCTTCACCGCCCCGACCGCACGCTCTCGGCTCATAAGATGGTGCGTGCACTCGCCAGACTCGCACCGAGAAGCCCAACCCAGTCTCACTCTCGCACCTGCGCGCAGTCTCGTGCCTCGCCCCTCGCACAAAGCTTCCTCCGCCTCGCCCGCCCGTCTCCGTGCGTCTGCTCCTCTCGAAGCTGCCGTGACGCGCTAGAAAGTCCCTACAGGCCCTACGCTGACCACTCAACACGCGCGCGCGCAGCCGGGTCGCGTCGTTCCGCTCGCTCTCCTCGACTTCGCACCTCCGCGCTGAGCCGACGCCCGAGGCATCCATCTCGACCCCGCCGCCGCCGCCTGCCAACCTCAGCCCCAAGCTGAGCGCCATCGTCGACCAGATCAGCGGCCTCACCCTCCTCGAGGCCGCCGACCTCGTCGATGCTCTCAAGGTGCGTCTCTGCCGTGCGCAGCTGTCGCGCGCTGCATAGCAGCAAGCCGCGTGTGCTGTACTATTCTGCGCCGCAGATCAGTGGCTGACGGACCCGTGCCTCCTGCGCAGTCGCGTCTCAACATCGTCGACATTGCCCTTCCTGCCGCCGCTCCCGCCGCCGCTGCGCCCGCCGCAGGTGCCGCCGCGGCCGAGCCCGAGCCCGAGAAGCCCAAGGAGAAGACCGTCTTCAACGTCAACCTGACAAAGATTGACGCGGCGCAGAAGGCCAAGGCGATCCGCGAGGTCAAGGCCATCATGCCCGGGATGAACCTCGTCGAGGCAAAGAAGTTTGTCGAGTCGCTCCCCAAGACGCTCAAGGAGGGCGCGACCAAGGAGGAGGCCGAGAAGCTCCAGGCCCTCTTCAAGGGCATCGGCGCCGAGGTTGCGCTCGACTAGACAACGTCCCGCTGTTCCCCTGTCGCTCCTTTCCCCTTTTGCAACGTTGTATCCTAGTCTCTATCTCTGTGACCAGTGCATCCTCAAGATGAGAGACATCAACGCACGAAGGACGTTGATCATACAGGGTGCGCTTCATTAGCAAAGCGACGACTAAGGAGGAGGATGCGCTAGGTGACGGAGAGGTGCTGAGGAACGAAGGAGATGACCAGCATCATCAGGGGAAGGGTAGAACGAGATGCGAGAGAGCGGAATGACGGCGCAATACAGGACGCAGGGCGGCGCGATGTGCACCCACAGCGGGAGAGGCAGGAGCCGGGGCGCGAAAACGGGTGATAGAGACAACGAGACAGAGGGGGCCCAGAACAAGAGAAAGTGCAAAGAGACGCCATGCTGCGAAAGTGAGAAAGAAAGAGGAAAGAAAGAGCGAGGAGGAAGGGAGGGTTGGCAGGGGGTGCGAGGCGAATCGTGCGGACGCCTCAGCACCCGCACCACCCCTTCTTCTTGACGTCGACATGGTCGTCCTCTCGCAGGACAATCGAGTCCCTGCTCCTGAGGGTCCTCCTTCGCTCGATCTCCTCGCGGCGCTCGATGAGTCCCCCGGCAATGCGCCAAAACACCTCCTCGATGCCCCACCCGTCCTTGGCGCTCACCTCGACGACCTCGACCGCGCAGGCCTCGACGATCGCGCGCACGCGCGCCTGCTCGGCCTCGTCCCGCGCGCGCAGCGTCGCGGCGTACGCCTCCCATTCGCGCCGCAGGCGCTCGTCGGCCGACTGGCGTCGCGCGCGTGCACGCGCGTCAGAAGACGACGTCACGTTCGAGACGCCGCGGTGCGTGAAGGCGGCGACCTGTGCGCCGGCGAGCGAGAGCGAGTGCGACAGGCTCAAGAGGTTGAACGACGCGCTGTGCGGCAGCGAGGGTGCGGCGCTCGTGCTGCTGCCCGAGGGAGACGTCCCGGCTGCGGTAGGGCTCGAGCCGCTCGACGAGCTCGTCGCGCCGGCCGAGGAGGACCGCACCATGTTCAGACTTTCGAGCGCAGCCGATCCGGCCGACGCGCTCGACAGGCCTGCGAGGTTCAGTCCCGCGAGGGTGTAGGCGCTCAAGTCCGGCATCGTCGCTGACGAGACGAGTCCACTCGTCGGGCGGGAGGCGGGGGCGGATTGTGGCGGAGGCGGATGCGAGGTGGATGGGAGGGTGGGCTGGAGGGGCGAGGGTGTACTGTAGCCGAGCATAGTCGACATGCCCCGCGAACGCGGCGCGACGCCGCTTGAGACGGACGCAGATTGAGAGTGAGAGTGGTGAGAGCGAGGGCTGGGGCGCGTAGAGGGAGTGGCCGTGGGAGCAGGAGGTTCGGTGGTCGTGATGGTGGGGATCGACGCGGCGAAGAGCGGGGTAGAGTAGGTGCGCGAGCGAGTGAGAGAGGCTTTTGAAGCAGCAGCAGAGCCAGGCAATGCGTTGCGAGGATGCAGAGGAGGCGGTGCCGGAGGCGGCGGAGCGGGCGGATCGTCATCCGAAGGCGGATTGTCGAGCTCGTGCAGCCATAGCGCGATATTGCGCTGAGCGTCGGCGAGCGGGATGGTCGGACAGGACGAAGCCAAGTCGGCCTTGGTGCCGACGACGAGGATGATTAGCTCGTCCGACATGTTCTTGCGGAGCTCTGCAGATTGGTCGAGTTCAGCCTCGCTTCCAATGGAAATGGGTCAAGGACACGCACCCTCGATCCAGAACTTGATGTCCTGCAAGCTCGATTCGTCCGTCACATCGTACACGAGGACCGCGGCCTGCGCGCCTCGGTAGTACAGCGGCATGAGTGCGCGAAAGCGCTCCTGGCCCGCGGCATCCCACAGCTGGAAGTGCACACGTGTGTCTTCGACGGTGAGCTTCTTGGTGAGAAAGCTTGCACCGATTGTGGAGGACCGGCCATGGCTGAAGTGGCCCGTTGTCGAGCGGTTGATGAGCGAAGTCTTGCCGACGCCCTGACTGCCGACTGTGCAGTTCAGGGCCGTCAGTCAGGGGCCCGAACCGCGAAGCAAGTGCCTGGAACGCACGGATGACGACCTTGGCCTCGAGGTACTCCGTTGCAGGATCGGCCGCCCGCCCTGCTCGCCCTCCAGGTCCGGGCACTCGCAGCGAGGTCGGCCCTCGTGCAGAGACCACCGTTTTGGTCGGTCGCAGTCTTCGCAGCGGTGGCGCTGCGCTAGCTGACGAGCCACTCGTCGGTGTGCGGTCGAGCTTGACAGAGGACGGGACCTTGCCCTCTTCGAGGCTCGGAAACGGGAGGACGCTGCTCGTGCTCTGCGACAGACGGGGCCGCGCGGGGAGGAAGGCCTGCTGCGTCGTCGAGAAGGACAGCGTGCGGGAGCGCTGCGGCATGCCTCTGCGCGCGGGAGTGCTTGCCGCGCTCGAGCTGCCTGCGGGCTGGTCGAGGACAAAGGACGCCGGCGCCGGATTGACAGAGTGCGACGCGCGGTGCGTCCTGCGCCGCATCGAGGGTGACGAAGATACTGCACCGGAGCGGTTCGAGCTCGACTCGGGCGCGACAGAAGTGGTGGGGAGGCGGCTCATCGAGTGCGACGAGCGATGTCCGGCCGTCCTGCCGACTCTAGTGGGATGCTGCGCGGCGGATGGGGCCGGTCGAGGGTGGGGGATAGCCGTCTTGGCCGCGTCAAACGAGGTGTAAGTGACTGGAGGTGCGGGTGCCTTTGTAGAGGACGAGGAGAGGGTCGTGTTGGAGGACGACGCGGACGAGAGGGACCCTGGAGATTCAGGAAAGGGTGGCGAGGGCGGCGGGGTGACGAGGACGGCAGCCATGTGACTTCACGGAGTCCTGCGAGGCTCCGGAAAGACGGAGATCTGCGTGCGTTCTAGAAAGGAGAGGGGCGAAGGTGCAAGTGGGGGGCGCTTGAACGGGCACACGGGCACAGGCAGCTGTATGCGCGACTTGCGAGCGTCAGTGTGCTCATACGCACGCTACTCAAGCGAGCAGACAACGCACGGGAGCCGTTCGCGGCGAGGAATGGAGCTAGTCGGGGTTGCCGAGTGTCGAGAAGGCGAAGCGGCGCGTGCGGGCCCAGAGGCGCGGCAGAGTCAAGGAGCGAGGCGAAGCGAGAGTGACGGCGCGCAGGCCCGCCGTGGCCAGCGCTGACCGGGCGCACGAGCTGCCCGTGCTCGCGCAGAAGACGCGGCGAGGCGGCGGACGGCGCGGAGGCGGTGAAGGCGCGCCGCCGGACAAGCGCGACGGTGAGAGCGCGTCGGGCGCGTCGACTGGAGCCCGCGAGCACAGCCAGAACAGCCAGCAACAGCACGGCTTACACGCACAGGGATGGGACAGCCGCTGCGCGGCACTGCTCGGGCCAGCAACGTCGTCAGCCGAGTTCCTCTCAATCAACATCGAGCCGAGGCCGAGCGAAGACTCCAGTTCCGCGTGCTCTGCTTGCCCCTCTGGGCTTCGAGTCCTTTGCACGAAGCGTTGGCACTCCTGGCCGGCATACCAGCGCGCCGCTGTCCCGGTGCGGGAGGGTCACTCGCGTCTCCTCATCACCGGGCCCCGCTATCGGCTGCTCGCACGTGACGATAGGCTTGCTGCTCCGCTACTTGTGCAGTCACGAGAGGAGAAGGGCGCACAGAAGCGCACCAACGGCAGTCGCTGTTTGCTCGCGCGCGTCAAGAGTACCCGACTACCCGCCCGCGTCGTACTGTGTTCGCTGCTCGAGCCTGCAGGAAGGTCTTGCTTGCGGCTTCTGCCACTGCTCTCTACTCTCCGGAACGCGCGACTCGTTTCGAACTCGTTTCGAGGACAGAGCGGCGCCACCGCGACTTCATCCGCTCCTCCTCGTTGAGACCTTCTCAAACGCGTCTCTGGCCCGCTCCGAGACGAGGACGGCAAAGCTATGATTCGGCAACACATACGGACGAGGGGCGTCTCGAGAGACGGTACAAATCTCGAGGGCACTGAGCAAGCAAGGGCGGGAACGAGCGAGCACGAAGAGAGGGGCGGAGGGTGGGGGGAGCAAGCAAAGCACAACGAAAAGAGGGGAGGGTGCGGCGTCCTCGCATCAGTGTCTGTCGCCGTCTTGGCCGCCACCACCGTCTGCGCCTCCGGCGCCGCCGACGGACCCGAACCCTGCCCAGCCGGCGAAGACGCCGTGCGCGCCCTGCGGCATCGCCGCCGTCGGCGCAGCCCACGCCGCGCCTCCTCCTGCTGCAACAGGCTTGACCCCTGCCGTACCAGGCGCAGGTGACGCTCCCGCACTGCGGTCGTGCAGCGGCGGCGGGACGTACGGCGAATTGGCGTATGACGGCGGCGGCGCTTGTGACTGCTGCTGCTGCTGCTGCTGCTGCGGGGGAGCAGCAAAACCGTGTGAAGGCGACGAGGCCGTGCCACCAAGGTGTACAGGTAGGCCTGGCGCGCTCAGGTGCGGGAAGCTCGGGCGATGGTCGAGCGCGTGCTGCGCGACGGTCGAAGCGGACGAGGCGGACGGCGCGGGCGAGGTTGACAGGAAGTGGTGGTTCTGCGGCGTGGCATGCGCAGGCGCATACGAATGCGTGGCACTGTCGTCAGGCGCCGCCGAGTACAGAGCGGAGGGTGCGAGCTTCTGCGCCGGGGCGAGGTGCGGAGGAAGATGAGCTGGTGCCGGGTTGAACGGGTGATGCGGCAGTTTCGACTGCTGCTGCTGCTGTTGCATTGGCGGGAGCGTCATGGAGAAGGCGGGGGAAGACGAGACGTAGGAAGACGAAGGATCGCTGGCGTATGGGTTCGTGGAATGGCTGGCGAACGAGGCGCGACGAGCCGGGTCGAATGACACGGCAAGCCCGGAGGGCACGCTCGACGTCGGCGGCACCGTACCGTTGTACCAATCGGCAGGGAGCGCGCCGCCTGACTGCTGAGTCGGCGGCGAGTAGGGAGCAGTCGGGAAAGAGTAGTCGGAGGCGTTCGCGGCGTGAAGGCCGAGAGGCGAGGGAAGCGGAGGCGGGTAGCCCGCAGGGGGATGCGGCTCCAGCTCCTTCGTGCCAGGCGGGACACCGCCGACCCGATAGTCGCTCAGGCTCGATCGCCGGGCGGGCGAGAAAAACGGGCTGGGCGCATAACCTGGGGCCGTGTAGAGCGAGGAAGCGGAGGGTGCCGTGCTCCCGGTCGAACTCGCCGACGAGACGCTGTAGCGACCATTGTCGCCGCTTGTTGTTGTGCCGACCCAAGGCGGCGGGTGTCCGCGCCAGGCGGCGTACGCTTCGGGTGGGAGCGTCGGCGGCTGGTAGTGGCGCTGTGCCGACCCTCCCTGTCCGTATGGGAGCTGCTGCAGCGACGAGACGTCCGAGTAGGACGGCAAGGGCTGCTGGAAATCGGACTGCCCATCGCCATAGCCGGTCGGACTTGGTGCGTCGTCGTTCGAGGTGGTCGACGCGACGCTGCCGCGCCTCTTGTTCGCGGAGCGCACCCTCGCCTTGCGGATGATGCCGTCGAGCTGTGTGTTGTCACCACGGATGAAGAAGCCGGTAGGGTGACTGCGGGAACGGGACGAGTCAGCCTCCACCCGCGCTTCTCAAGGCTTACTCACGCACCTGAAGACGATGAAACTGGCCGAAGTCGCCACCCGCCGCTCGACGGACCTCCTGCGGTCGCTTAGACGCCTACGTGCGGGCAAAAGGTCAGGCCAAAGGGACAGAGAGGTGTCCATTCGGTCACGCGCGCACTTGAAGTTGTAGTAGCTGCAGGGCGGCCAAGGTGGATCAGCAGGAGCAACGTGTGCCAAGTAGAGATAGGCGCACCTGAGCTGGCGGATGAAGCTGCTCAAGCTGCCGTTCGCACGCGACCGTGATGCAATCAGCGAGGTTCGGCAATGTGGGGGGACGACGCCGCCGGCATACGCACGAGTTGAAGTCGAACTGGGGCGACAAGGCCGTGCGGGCCCTGCCGTCGTCGGTCGTGATCTCGAACGAGCCGCCGTCGGCGCACCAGTGGAGCGCGCTGGCGTCATACGGCGACTCGAGCAGCCTGCGCGAGCGGGTGACCGCGAGTCAGCTCCTCACGGCGCGGGACGGCGGGCAGGACTAGTCCGACGCACTGGTGGAGCTTCTCGATGAACTGAGACCGCTTGGGCTTGTGCGCAGGTGCTGGCGGCGCTGCTCCCACGGCTCCCGCGCCTGCATGCGGAGAAGCCAGCTGAAGCGGTTCGCTCATCGCCCGGACGCAGAGGCGCGCGAGTCGTCGCTCGACGCGGCGTACAACCCGTGCAGCGCGTGCGGTGTACCCAACGAGGCCCGGTTCAGGGAGAAAAGCAGCGCTCGATCAGGTGATCAGGAGATGGCGAGGGGAAAGAGGAGGCCGTCGCAAAATACGGGGACGGCGGGGTGGCCGACTGCGGATCGCTCGTCGGGGTCAGTGCACCCTGCAGCGCGGCCCTACAGCTCCCGAAAGCACGCACCAGGCAGTGCAAAGTCTGCACACTGCGTTCGAGGGGAGCGAAGCCAAGTCGCTGCAGTTCGCTGGACCGCTTCGAGTTTGCAGCTTCAAATCGTCTGCAAGCGGCGCCGGAAGTCCGGGGCCACGGTTCTGTCGCTTGCGCCAACGATTGAGTGCGCGGGGGGGCCTGGCGCCGGACAGAGCGTGGAAAGCGACTACTGTACGCCGAAGGATGACAACCTGCACCCACTCAGACTTGCGCGTGAAGATCTGACGGGCTTCCGCTGACCCCGCCGCCTGTTTCCCTGCAATTTGGGCGTGTCGTCAACGCTTTCGAGAGCGAGACGACTGGCTCGACCCCTTCCTAGACGAGCTCTTTGAGCCCTCTTTTTCCTGGGGCCAAACCGTGCCTCTCCGACTGCGGACGGCGTGAGACGCCCAGAAAGCGCACTTGCACGCCTGAAACGCACCCTTTCCTCGCCACGAAACGCTACCGGTACCGGGAACTTCCTACCGGTAAAGAAATTGAGGTGCCCGTCGAGAGGGGACTGCCACAAGACTGCCACGAAGACGAAGGTGCGGGATGCCGTGTCTCGCTTTGACTTGACACATCGTCTTTTCGACAACTCCGCACGGCACAACAAAGCCTGGAAGGAGGTTGCAGCTTCCTTTGAGCGCGTTCGTACGCAGATGGTGCAGCGAAACGCGAAAGACAACGCACCGCGGGAGGCGGAGACTGAGCCATGATTAATTCACGACTCATGACGCACCAAGCGCGCGAAGGTCTCAGGCGCAGGCAGACGGCGGTCTCGACGTGGAAATCGGAAGCAAGAAATGCTGCGTTGGAAAACAACGAAGGGCGACAAGCCAGAGAACGGAGGTTCCGCCCGTGCCCAGGGACAGCAGAACCGGCTCCGTTGTCGGTACTTCTGTATCGGCTTCGCACTCGAATATCAGCCGAGTGTGACAGCTGTGCCTCCCGCCGCCTCAACCTGCAGTATGCGCACGGCGAGTGGAGTTCGCTGCGTGGCCACGCGCATTGTTCACTGCGCAAGCGCATGGTCCCTGTGCAAGCGTGGAGGGCCAGAGATTTCAACGGCGCAGGACATGGAATATCTGCTGCAGAACGCAGAGCAAGGCTCAAAACAGCGAAGCTCGCGTCGGCAATCTGAAAGCACGATGCGAGTCTCGTTCTCGCTGCGTCGGCAAGGGCCGCGACTGGTGTGGTTGTCGACAAGGCGATAACCGGACGAAAGATCGAGTAGAATGAGCCCTTCTGTATGCCAATCCCGATGGTCCGCGTGCGAAGGGCGCGAGAGCGTCTGCACTCGTGAACAGAACGTCGGTGCCAAAGTCCCGTTGCCCTGCCCAGCCGCAGACCCCTGCGATCGTCACAGCCCCTTCCTCGTTTCAGGCTTGTCTCTGAACATGCGACGACAGCAGAAGACGAGAGCTCTGGCACAGAAGACGAGGCACAAGCTGAGCCCTAGATGCCGCGTGGGAGAAGCCTAGGTCGCACGGAGGCAGAGTGCACATGCTTGAAGAGCCCTAGACGAGTCGTGCAGCACAATAGAGAGGTGGCAGCGAACGGTCGAGGGCAGAGAAACAAGTCGTCGCAGGTTGCACCGCGGCCTCCTCCCGTAAGCCGCGCAGATCAAGCCGCACGAGCTGTAGAAGCGCACGGCGAGCTCTACCAAGACCTGCACACTCGTCGCTGCCTCCCGCGCTGCGCCTCGCCGCTGCGACCCGTCTTCATCAGTTCGAACGACATCACCCCGGCGGTGTTGCAACAATGTCGGCTGACCCGCGCCTGCGAGCTCGCGAGCAGTACGGACAGCGCACTGGATCGCCCTACAACGGAGCGCCAGGAGCGCCGAACGGAGTTGCGACTCCGCCTCATCCCTCTGGCTACTCGACCCCACCCGCACCGGCGAGCTACAATGGCGCGCCAGGCGCATACGGCCACCCGCCGGCGCCGCAGCAGGGATACCCGTCGTACACGCAGGCGGGGCGTGGGCCTGCACCCGGTTCGGGCGCAGGTCTCGTAGGCGTCACTCCGCCGTCCAGCACGACGCCGATGGCGACGCCGCCGCCGCAAGCGATGAACGCTGCTGCGGTCGCCAACGAGATGGAAAAGCAGGACGGCGGGAAGAAGAGAGTCACATTCTGCGTCGTGTGCGCGAGCAACCAGAACCGCTCGATGGAGGGCCACAACGTCCTGTCGTGCGTCCAATCTTGTCATCCGGGCTTGCTCTGTACACACAGACTGACGCGGTCTACATCACTGATGTCTCGCGGGCGCACAGAAAGGCCAATTTTCGCGTCATCTCGGCGGGAACGGGTTCTGCAGTGCGCCTGCCCGGACCCAGCATCGACCGTCCCAACATCTACGCGTTTGGCACCCCGTACGAGCAGATGTACCAAGACTTGAAGCAGAAGGACGAGCGACTGTGCGTGCTTCCCCTTCTACCGCCACACAGCCGAAATCTGACCCGCCTTGCAAGCACAGGTACACGGCAAACGGCCTGCTGACCATGCTTGACCGTAACCGCAAGATCAAGCAGGCGCCCGAGCGATGGCAAGAGAGCACCAAGGTCGCCGACGTCGTCATCACGTGCGAGGAGCGATGCTACGATGCGGTGATTGACGGTACGCTTTCATGGATTCTGTCTCAACCAGCTGCAGGTCGTCTCGAGCGGCGCTGACTGCTTTCACGCCTTTGTGTATAGACTTGCTTGCCAAGAACGGCGAGATGAACCGACCAGTGCACGTCATCAACGTCGAAATCAAGGACAACCACGAGGAGGCGCTGATTGCGGGAAAGGCGCTGCTCGAGCTCTGCACGGCTGTGCGTCGCGCAAATCGGACCGGAATGTTCTTTTTAATGACACAGCTTGCGCGCAGATCGAGGCAACGCGAGACCTCGACAGCGAGATCGACGACATTCTCGCACGGCAGCAGGAGAAGCACCCGCACCAGCTCTTGCACACCGTCATGTTCTACTAGCCTCTGTCTGTATCCTGCGCAAACTCGCACTCGCATGCAATCTATCCTCGCGCACTGGTGGCGAGAGCGACTCGGCTCGCTCGCTCGTTCCGCCTTGCTTATCTCCGCTTCGCTTCTCCCTTAGCCTCTCTCGCTCGCGCCTCACTCGCATCTTTCGAGCGCGCACTTCTCATTCATCGCTCGCGGATCTGCGCAGGCTCGAGCCCTTCCACGTCCCGTTCCGCTCCGCCCGAGTCGCTTTCGTCATGGCAGTCCCGCATCACGCGCTCGAGCTGTACTCGCAGTGGTCGAGCTGGCTGAACGGTGACGATTTCGCGATCAAAGTGTACGACCTTGCACGTGCGTTCGCTCCCTCGTCGACCGTGAATTGGACATTCGCGACCGATTCTGACTCGTCCTGATCAGTCGAAGCAGGCTGGGAGTGCGACTGGTGCTATTCCAGCCCGCCAGGGAACTCCCGCCAAGCCTTCAAGTTCTACTGCACCACCCCGTCGTGCCCTGTTCACATCGAGCTTTGCCCGCACCGCCGGAACTCCGACCCTCCGCCTACGATCCGGTCGATCAACCTCGCCCACTCGCATGCTTTGACCACTCCACCTTTTGACGTCCAAGTCAACATGCGTAAAGAGCAGGAGCGTCGCAAGGACCAGGTCAAGCAGCACGGTCTCGAGCGCCTCAAGCGGATCCACGACGCCGTCAAGAGCCGCGTGTGGCCCCCGTACTTGACCGGACCCGCGGATCTGCAGAACCTTACGGCGGACATGTGTGCTGCCCTCGGCACCAGCGCGTGGGTGGCGCTCAGAGAGGAGGCACGGATCGCGGGCATTTGGATCGAGAAGGACAAGGTGTGTCGCGCGATCCATTCGATCACGTCAAGCAAGGCACTTGACCATCCTGATTGTCTGCAGCTCAGTCTTCCGCCATCGTTCAGCCACTACGGCCGCAGCGGCCCGAGAATCAAGGTTCCGGCGAGGCGGAACCCTGCTGACAAGGGCGGTCAGAAGAAGGAAGAGCCCAAGCAGGTACGCTTGAATCAAGGGAATGCAGGCCATTGAGATCAAGCCCATGGCGCACACAGAAGCACGCACCCGCACCGGCGAGCTCTCCCGAGGCCGCTTCTCCCGCGCTTCCGGCCGGCCCTCCCGTCGCTTCTCCTCCGGCCATCGGCCCGCCTGCCGCGGCAAGCGGGCCAGCTCCTCCTCCAGTCGGTCCGTCGGGTCCTCGCGTCAGCCCAATCCCCAAGAAAGAGGAGGTCGATGTTCTTGACCTCACGGGTGAGGACGACGGCGAAGAGGACGTCAAGAGAGAGCAGACGGAGGAGCCCAAGGAGCATGAGCCCACGCCTGTCCAAGTTCGTCTCCTGCGCGTCTTCATACGTCCGTGCGAGTTGACAGTCCGTCACTCGCACAGCCCAGCCCCGAGCTGCCTCTCAGCCAGCTCGCCGGTTCCCTCTCGACCCTCTCGACTTCCTACGCATTTGAGCGCTACGCCCCGCTCTTCGCGCTCCCGTCGATCCAGCTCACGACGCCGGAGCAGCTTCTCGAGCTCGCGCGTGGTGCCGCGCAGGGCGAGACCGAGGCGCTCGACGTGCTCATGCACGAGCTCGGGCTCGGCAACGGCGAGATCGAGGGGATGCCGTCGGTTTGGAAGGCGGTGCTGCGCGCGGCGCTTCTCGCGAAGGTGCAGGGCGCGTGACTGGCCCGCTGAAGGGGAAGGCGGGGTGAGAGGGCGCTGCTTGGCTTAGTCTGGTGAGGAGAGTGTGTGCAAAACTAGTTCCTCCTTCCTGCGCTTGCAATTCGGTCATCTGGAGAGAGAATGAAACAATGCGATGGCTTACAACGGCAAGACGAAAGTGAACAAAGTATGCAAAGAAACAGGGAACGCCATGACCTCTTCGTCCTCCTCGCCTACGCGTCAAACTTGCCCCTGCGCAAGCCACCGAGCTTGCTCGGTTTCGGACCGAGCGCCATACTGGTGCTGCTCTTGCTCTTCGACGATGCGCTGGTACTCGCCTTCTTGGCCGCATTCTTCGACCCCATGAAACTCGTGCTGCAAATTGAGAAGGTCAGGGGGTGCTCGAGTTGACGAGAACGTAACAACGTACACTGCGCCGCCTCGCCCGCCGAGAGCGGTAGCTCCAGCAGTCTGAGACTCTTCGCTGCGATCAGCCGCGCGGTACTGGACCTGCGCGCTGACCTGCTTGCCGAAAACGAGCGTTTGCGACTGCAGAGAGACGGCACCCTCAGTCAGCGCAGCACAGCACAAAGACGCGAAGGAGCAACGCACGTCGAGCTCGGCGAAGTCATCGACGGTGCGGACGATTGTGGTCGACTTGGCGACCGCGATGTTGCACTTGAACGCAGCCACCGACGAGCCCGAGCCGCCAACGTGCCGATTCGGCGAGAAACCGCGCATATAGCCTGAGTCCTCGTCGGCTGCCACGCCGTTGGCTAGGGCGAGTGCCTCGTCCCGCTCGCGCTGCTGCTGGATCGCGATTTGCTGCGCGTCGCGGTACGATCGCTTGGGCAGCGGGGCGAGCGACTCGGCGCGGCCGAAGACGTCAAAGGCACCACTTTCGCCTTCGTCGTCGCCTTCGTCTTCCTCGTCGGACGATTCGTGCTGCGTCTCGAGGAAGGAGAAGTCGCCGGCCTTCGAAGCGACGCAGGATTCGGCGAGGATATCGCCGAAGGCCTTGGTCTCTTCGTTCTCCTCTGTGGCAGGGGCACATGTTAGTTCTGAAGACGGGAGCGGCGAGAACGAGGATGCACGACGCACTGAGCTGACCAATCGTTAGCGACTCGACACGAGCCTTCTTCTCGCGCGGGCCGTTGTGCCGCACATAGTCGTCGTCGAACTCGTCGTCCGAAAGGTCGAAGCCCTTGCGCTTCTGGCGCTCCTTACCGTCGGCAATACGCTGCGCCTGCTTGAGCCGCTCCTGTTCGGCCTTCTCCTCGTCCTCGCGGTACCGCTCCTCAGCAAGGCGATTTTGCTCTGCCTCCAGCTCCTCGTCGACTTGCGCGTTGTCGACGAGCTCCTGCAGCTCCGCATCGTGACCCGTTTCGTCCTCATCGCCACTCACGCCGCCGAGGCCGTAGCCCTCCTCCTCGCTGTCCATACCCGCCTCCTCGTCGACGAACGCGTTGTGCTGGCGTCGCCGCGATACAGGCTGGGCAGGCTGCGCCTGCTGCATCGCGCCTGCACGCAATGCGTCGAAAGCGTTGGGCGCCGTGGCTGTCGGCTGCGCTGCTGAAGGCAGTGTCTCGTCCTGCGTCTCGTCCTGCGCGTCCTCCTGCGCGTCCTGCAGAGTCTCCTCGACGACTTGCGTCTCGTCCAGCGGCGTCTCAGCGGAGCGCGACGACACAACCTCGGTGGGCTCGGGCTGAACCTCCGTCGCAGCAAGGGCGGGTAGGCTGTCGAACGAAGTGAGGGCGGGTGCCCGGCGCAGCTTGGTCGGGTCGCGTGACGCTTGTGTCGGCGTCTCCGCTGACGCGAATTGCGTCTCGAAGAAAGCTTGTGACTGCGAGTCGAGCGTGGAGAGGGATTGGCGGTAGGCGAAAGCGGGAGAGTCGGAAGGGGAGTCGGCGAAGTTGGCGGGGCGGGTTTGAGTCAGGAAGCTGTGCGAGCGACAAGTTAGACACTAGCGATGAGCACTCGTGGTGTTTGACGACGCACCCCTTATCGTTGATGTACTGCCTCGGAGCGGGAGCTTCGCGAGGTGTGCCTGGCTCGAAGTCGTTGAAGCCGCCGCGAGCTTCAAGACGAGCAGCATCTGCAGCACGCTCGGCAGTGCTGATGAGCGGTTGTGCGAACATGGTTGCTGCGGGAAGGTCGTCGTTGCCGGCGGGACGAGCGAAGCCGTCTCCCTGCAAGATCAGGGTGGATCAGATGCGTCCGCGCGTTGCTGGGGCACGGGAGGAGCGTACCTGGTCGTCACCCCCGCCCTGGCTGAACTGCGAGTCGAAGAACTGGGAGAAGCCGCCGCCGTCGCCGCTTCCAGCTTCGGCACCGAACAAACCGCCGAGAGCCATCCGAGGCGGCGGAGCGGCAGGACCCGGCGTCTTGACAAGCTCGGTAGGCGCAGGTTCTGCCGAGTTTCGCGACTCAGCATCCTCGTCTGCGTCGGCGACGCGAATCTTGGAAGCAGGTCGGCGGGTCAGGGCGGGCGGCGGCATTTCGTCCTCCTCGTCCTCCTCGTCAGCAGCATCGACGAGAGCGGCCGATTGGCTCTGCGCAAGACGCTCCGAGTTCTGCGAGGAACGCGGCATGACGAGCTCGCCCTCGCTGTCGACCTCGCCCTCGTCCTCATCTTCCGCCTCGGCACGGCCGACTGGCACGTCCGAACCGCTGCCGTTCATGTCGAGATCCTCGTCGCCTTCGTCGCCCGCCTCGGCCGAGTTGTACTCCTCTTCGTCGCCGTCATCGTCCTGGTAGTCGCCATCCTCGGCGTCCTCCTCGTCTTCTTGCGTTTCGCGGTCGCGCTTCTTCTTCTCCAACATGGCCTTGACGTCGACCGACTCGAGCTCGGGCTTGTCGACGCCACCCGCTGCTGCCGCTGCGAGCTGCTGCTGGCGGTGGCGCGTCTGCTTCTTCAGCCGCGCAGCGTGGTTCTGCTGCTTCGCGCGGCCGAGCAACATGTGGTCCAGCGACTCGAGCGTGATGGCCTCGGGCGCCGCGCCGGCTTTCTTGCGCGCCTTGGTCGTCGACGACGACGCCGTACCCTTCTTGGCCGGTGTCGGAACGTGGTGGTACTTCGGGTCGAGGTTGCGGCCAAACTCCTTGCCGGCGGCCTGCAGCTGGCTCTCGCTCGGGTCGACATCATCGCTCGGCGGATGCGCCACGTCGATACCGGCGAAGCGCTGCAGAACGCGGCGGGCGTCGTTGCGCGGGCGAGCGGGCGTCTGGGCGAAGACCGCGAGCGTGTCGGTCTTGCCGAGCGCACGGGACGATGCGTGAAGCTGCTTCTTGGCGTTCGGGTCCTCGATCTCGAGATCCGAGTCGGAGTCGGCAACGACGGCGGCAGCAGCAGCGGCGCGCTGCGCCGCCCGAACCGCAGCGGCCTTTCGCTCCTGCAACGCGCGCCGCCGCGTCTCCTCAGCGCGCTTCTCGTTCTGCCGGCGCATCATTTCCTCCGGAGACACGAGATCCTCGTCATCGTCGTTGTCTGCCGCAGCGGGTTCGGGGGCGGCCTTCTTGCCGATGTAGCCCGCCGGCTTGGCCCGTTGCGGCGGCCGATACGGGGCGGGCGTTTGGTGGATGTCGTAGATGGGCGAACTTTCGCGCTGCTTGCCCAGAGCCTTGAGCGAGAGGCCGAAGGCGGCCCGAGGAGTCTGCTGGGGCTGCGAAGATGCGGGCTGGATGCTGTCGGAAGAGGTGATGACGAGCGGCTCGGCACCCATTGTCGAAGCCGTGCGGTCCATTGACGGCATAGGCGCAGACGAGCTGTGTATGAAGGGTCATCAGCGAGAAATCGAAGTTGTGCGCAAAGAGCGGACCGACATGGTGTGCGCCTTGAGGGCATCCATCACCGACTTGCCCTTCTTCTGCACGGGCGCGAGATGCGCTTCTTGTTCTGCGGCGCACGTGCGTGAGTAGACTGCCGTAGACAGTCACCATGGAAGTGGAGACAACACACGGCGAGCGTAAGCAGCGGTTGTCCGGTTCATCTCGTCCTGTATCTTCTTGTTCAGCGACTGTAATGTGCTTGACGTCAGCGCGGCGCAAAGAGAACGAGTCGAGAGCCTGGACGGACCTTCGTCTTCGTTTTGAACGTTCCGGCCTTCTTGCCCTTGCCCTTCGCACGATCCAGCGCGTCCTCCTCGTCTTCTTCAATCGCATCCTCCTCCGGCTCTTCCTCAACCCTCGCCGCAGCCTTCTCCTCGCGCTTGCGTCGTGCGGCTGCGTCGGCCTTCTCGCGCTTCTGCGCCGCAAGAAGGGCGACCTTCTCGCGCGCCGTCAGCTCGGAGGGGGCGGGCGCGGCGTATGAGTGCTGGGCGCCGGGCTGCGCGGGTCCCGAGTCTTCGTCCTCGTCCGAGTCGGCGATGGCGCGCGACTTCCGGGCACGAGGAAAGGCTGAAGACGGGCGGACCGGCTCCTCGCTTTCGGGCAAGTCGTCGTCGCCCAAGAGGTTCTCGATCTCGTCGAGAACACCACCGCTGGCGGTGCTGCGCGCAGGAGAGGACGAAGGGATGGCACGGCGGCGCGCAGCGGTGGTCGAGGGAGAGCGTTGCGAGGAAGAGGACGGCAGGCGGGAGATGGTCTTGTCTGTGTCGGTCAGGGTCGGGAGAGACGATGAGGTCGGGTGCGGCAGCGCTCCAGCCGCAGGCTGCACAGGTGCCTCGTCGGCGCGAGAGTCGAAGTCGCGGTCGATGTCGGCGAGAAGATCCTGCACGCCGCCGCGCTTCAGGAAAGCGAAAGCGCCCGAACCATCGTTGTCGCCGTCGCTCCCCTCGCCGTCAGACGACTCGTCAACAACACTCGTCGACCGGCGGGCACGGGCAGGGCTCGACTTGGACGGGCGCGAAAGGGGACTCTTCTCCTGCGAGTCGTCTTCGCTCGTCGGATCGGTCGAGTGGACGTTGCGACGCGTCGGCGAAGACGTGCGCGCAAGCGACACGGCGCGATCCGTTTCCTCGTCGTCCGAGACGGGCGTCAGGCGTGCGCTCGCGCGGTACGGCGGTACAGGTGCTGCGCCCGGTTCAGAGTCGGGAATGACGATGGTCGCCTGGCGGTCCAACGCGGGCCCAGCGGCCGCCTCGTCCACCTCTGGCTTCTTGCGACCATACGTGCGCGTAACTTTGACCCGAGAGGCTGCAGCGGTCGTGTCGGGGGCAGGACGCGACGGAGGGAGGGTTGGCGAGGAAGACTCGCTCACGGCAAGCGAAGTCGGCGCAAGGTCAGGTGACTGCATGTCGCCTGCTTCGACCTCCATCGAAGCCATCTCTGCACGTGTGTGCTGCGCTCGCAAGGCGGCGAGGCAAGCGGTCGTGGTCGGTGCGAGACGAAGGCAGAGAGGCGGGGAGGCGAATGGCGCAACAGAGGCGGGTTAGCCTGTGCTCGGGGCTGTTCGGCGCGCCTTCTGCGCTCTCGAGCTGCCTCGTGCAAGCAGATGGCGCGAAGCGACGAGTGCGAGGCCGAGACGCGGCGGTCGCCCGTGTTGTCGCCAAAGTCGCGTCGCCGACGCGTCGTCGCGAAATGCGAGTGTTCGCATTCTCGAAGGCAGCAGCTTCCTCGATGTACAAAAGGACCGCCAAAGCAACAACAATGACATTTCAGACGCGTCCCCCGAGTCACGACTCAGTCGAAAGCGAGCATCACCTCGTCCTCCTCTTCCGTGCCATCCCCTCCTGCATCCTGCTGCATATCGTCAAGCGACCTGCGCTCCACCTCTTCGTCAACCGACGCGTTCTCCTCGACAGGCGGCTCAAGCGACTCCTCCCTCGCGCGCTTGACACCGCCCGTCTTCGACGGCGCAACAACGGCGTCCATCGTCTCGGCGAGCATCTGCATGGTGTCGTCCTGTAACTGCTTGAGCATGCCCTGCAGCACAGTCGCGTCCGTGACTCGACTCTCGGCGAGATCCTTGAGCGACGTCTTGAGCTGTTTGCATGCGCGGTCAAGCATCATCTTTGCCGTTCACAGACCGGACGGAAACGCAGTCAACGGGGAATCGCGCACGCACCTCGAGAAGCGCCCTCCTCCGCCGCGCAAGCTTGCTCTGCGCGCTGCGCTGCCGGCCGTCCTCGGCGAGCGACTCAAGCGTGAGCGACGCGACGCGCGCCGTGTGCAAGAGCGCAGGCGGGAGCTTGGCAACCTTGGCAAGCTCGAGACCTGCGCGTCCGCCACTCGTCAGTACTAACGTGGACACTTGAGCGAGCGGAAGGCCATGCAAAAGAGCGCACCGTAGTGAGTGAGCGGAGTCGCGCCGTCGCGGAGTCTGTGGCGGAACGTGAGGCTGAAGTCGGGCTGGCTCTCATCCAGCTGTGGATTTAAGACCGATAAGCTCAGCAATTGAGACGACGCGAGCTTATCAAAGCTGTGTGCAATGCGCAAAAATGGGTCCCCGTCTCACCTCCGTCTCAAGGTGAAGCGACACGACGTTCGGGTAGCGACTCGGCAGCGTGAGGGCGAGCTCCTGTATCACCAGGTCAACGTGAGTGCGGGGCACATTGCATGACAGCTGATATGGTTGCACAAACCTTGAAGTGCGTGGCGAAGAAGCAGAAAGCCTGGGCGAGAGCGCCGGTGAAGCAGGACGAAGGTCAGTCCCGTGTCCGGAACTGCGCGAGTCGCAGGCGAAGGTACCTTGCTCTTGATGATCTCCTCAGCCACGGCATGAGCGATCCCGACGCCCTCGACGGGGCTCGTTCCCCTCCCTAACTCGTCAACGAGCACGAGGCAGTTCCTCGCCTCGTGCGCGCCGAGCGCGCTGAGAATCATGCTCATCGTCGTCATCTCGCTCGCGAACGTCGAAAGATTGGCCTTGAGGTGGTCGTCGTTCGAGAGGCGCGTGAGGAGCGCAGAAACAGGGCGGAAGGAGGCGTAGTGGGCGGGGACGAAGCAGCCGATCTGCGTGGTCCAGCGTGAGCGCTGTGTCGCAGTCAATCGTTGAGAACCCGCCCGTCCGTTGACGCCTTACCTGCGCCATGATGTGCAACAGGGCGATCTGCCTGAGAAGCGTCGACTTGCCCGACATGTTGGGCCCGAAGATCAGCTGAAATGATGCCGAGTCGCTTGCGTACGTGTCGCTGATCGCCAATGTCAGTAATTGCGCAAGTATGAGAAGCATACTGCAGGAAGAGCGCACTTGGGAACGAAGGCGCCGTCCGACATGCGGAACTGCTCGTGGAGCGGGTGCCGGCCCGACTTGATCGCGAGCGTGTCGGTCCATTCGGGACGCACTGCAGGAGAGACTCCGTATCGGTCGAGACCAAACGCATGGGCAGTTGTGTAGCGCACCACATTCGTGCTTGCTCGAAACGTCGGCAAAGCTGCTCATGCGAACGTCAATAATTGATGCTGGGCAAGTAAAGCTGGGAGACCCACGCCGATAGCATGTCGAGCAGTGCGATCGCCTCGGCGCACTTGTAAAGACAGCTGATGTCGGCGCGGATCTCGTCGAACATTCCCTCGAGGACCTCCTCGCTGCGAAGTGTGCAACGAGTTCACGCCTGCTTCAGCAGGGAGGAATGTCTCCGACGCACGACATGACGAGGATCTCCTGAGTCGACTCGAGCAGGCGGGCGTTGCGCTTCTTGAGCTCGAGCGTCGAGAACTCGACCTTCTTACCCTTCGGCACCTGCAAGAAGTCGCATCGCGTCAGTTCACGATGTCGTCTACTCGTGAACGCACCCCACGTACGACGTTGGTGACCTCCCTCGCCATCTCGCTCCTCTTTTCCTCCCACTCGTCCTTCGTCATCGAGAAGACGAACGCGCCGCCGCCGCTCGCGCCCGCCAGCTGGTGCGCGTCGAACGACTCGAGCGAGAAGCGCTCGCGCAGTGCGTCGCCAAGGTCGTGCACGTCCGAGAGGTTCTCGCGGTACGTCTCGCGCGCGACGTCGAGGCTGCGCGCGGGATTGAGAAGGTCAGTCGGCCGCACCCGCAGGAGGGGCAGCGAACATAGTCGAGGCGCACAGGAGCTTGCGCTCGGCCTTGATGGCGAACAAGCGCGCATGGCGGCTGACCATCCCGCCCGCCCCGGCGCTGCCCTTCCGCCCCTTTTTGGCGTCTGCGCCAGCCCACACGTCGCGGTTGACGTCAGACTCCATGACCTGCGCAATGCGGTCGAGAGCCGGATCCTCGAGAACCCGCTCAATCTGCCGGAGGAGGAGCGCATCGGCGTGCTCGACGCTCGAGCGCAGGGAAGCAAGGGTCGAGAGGAAAGTGCGCAGTGAGAGGAGGTAGGCGAGGTTTTGCGAGATGCGTATCGACGGATCTTGCGACGAACTGACACGCGGGAAGAGCGAGGTGCGGGTGGTCGTTGAGCTGCTCGAGGGGGAGGGGCGGGCGGGAGAGAGGAGACGCGCGATGATCTTGTCGAGGTCGAGCGACTTGAGCCTGACAGGCTTGCGGTGTCAGCTTCATTCAGCGGCGCAGCAGGACGAGATGTACGGCTCGAGTGCTTTGCGAACCGCCCTCGCTCGTTCCTCCGAGTTGACGAGTTCTTCGACCTGCGCATGGCAAAGTCAGGACTCTGGGCTGCAATCCTGTCACATCGGGCGGACCGCATCGAGGCGCGCGTCGATAACTTCGGCACTTGTGAGCGGGCTGAGGATGTTGGAGCGAAGCTGAGAAGCACAGTGCGAGCGAGACGAGAGTCAAGAGGCGTGCGAGCCTTCCTAGAGACGAAAGCACGAAGCAGATTCCGGCGTACGTGCCGCGTGCCCATGGGCGTGAAGCACTTGTTGAGCATACCGAGCAAGTGCTGCTTCGAGTTCTTGTTGAGCAGCTGCTCGGAATCAAGCGCGTCAGTCTGAGCCTTTGCGCCAGTGCGCGTACCAGAAAATCGCACGTTTGCGACCAGCTCGAGGTTCTTGGCCGACTCTGAGTCAATCAAGCATGTGCCCTCGACGGGCGTGTAGCGGATGCGGAGCGACTTGGGCGGGAAGACAAGCGACTGGGCTGTCTCGAGCCATTTGAAAAGGGCCGAACTGGCGCTGAGGGCGTACCACTTGTTCCTGCAGGTCGTAAGTGTGCCGACGCGCTCGTCGTCGTGCACGATGAGCTGCGAGAGAAACTCCAGCCCTGCGACTCGAGCGAGAGTGAGGAGTGCAGCAAGAAGCATGAGCGAAAAGCAGTGCGAACCGGCCTGCAAGGAGCGAGAGTCGGTACTGCTTTAGACGTAGACGGGCGCGGACGACACACCTGCTCGTTCCAGTACTTGCGAAGTACGCCCACGACGGGGGTCGTGGCAAACTCTGCCTCGAGCCCGCGGACGAGCATGGCGGCCTCCGAGCTAGCGGCACCCGAGACGCCCTCGTCCTCGTGTGCGTTGCCCGGCGGCGGCTTCGACAGGGCAGACTGCGCGACGAGAATGGCCTTGGGCGGCTTGTTCCTTGCGAGGTGGATCGTCTTGACAAAGGTGCTCGAGTCGACAAACTGAGCAGAGCCGTCAGTCCGCGTCGCCCGTGGAGACCGAGGCGGGTCCAGTCGACTCGCCTGCGTCAGCGTGACCTTGCCCGAGTCTGTCTCAAGCGCAGCGACGCCAACCTCGCGCGACGAGCGGCCGACGAGGATGGCGAGGACCCACGAGCCGGCGTCGTCTGCAGCGGTCGTGGTGGCCGCCGTGAGCGCCGTGGGCGGGCGAGACGGCGGAGCAGACCTCGCCCTGCTTGTCCCGGGCATTTCTCGCCGACCCCGAGTGTCTTCCTCGAGGACAACCACGGCGATCTCTCGCTCTCCCGCTCCCCGCTCACTCCGCAGTCGAGGCGGGTGCTCTGCTGAGATCCACCAGGACTCTGCCGCGAGTGCACTGCTAGCCATGCGCGGCCGGAACGAGGCTTCGACCATCCCGCTCTCTATCGGGACCGCGAGCGGAGCATCCGCACTCTCGTCGGCGCAGCAGCTCCCCGCGCCCCTGCGCGAGCTCGTGCAGCTCAGGACGCAGGCAGACGCCGCCCTCCACGCCCCCGCCCTCCGCCGCGAGCTCGCAGACGGCACCGCGGGCCCCAACGCCGCCCAGGCCCGCGACAGCCTCGTCGCCGTCGTGCACGCCGCAGAGGGCTGGCAGGCAAAGTGCAAGAGCTCGGGCAAGGTCAGCGCAGAGGACGACGCCCGCGGCGAGTACTGCCTCGCGTTCGCCCTCTCGCGCATCGGAGAGTTCGACGGCACCTCGCCCGCGGACCTGCCCGCCCGACTCGAAGACTCGCTTGCGCACTTCCAGCGTGCAGCCGACCTCCTCGCTCTCCCGCAACCGCCGGAGATCGAGGCCGTCCCGAGCGTGACGCGCCCGCAGGACCCGAAGCGGCAGGGCGGCGCGGTCGACCTCCCGCCCGTCTCGGCATGGGTCGCCGAGATGCTGGCAGAGTGGGCGAGGGCGCAGACGACCCTGGCATTCTCGAGCGTCATGGCGCAGGGGGACGGGCAGGCAGTTGTGCAAGAGGACAGGCTCGCGAGCCTCCTCGACCTCGCGTGCAGGCGAAACGTACAGGGTGAGCTGCTCCGTGTCGAGCTCTCTTACCCCGGCACTGATCCATGTTCTGTACACAGCCCTCTTCACTCCCATTGATCCCCTCACGCCGCCCGAAGAAGCAACGTCGGCTTCGGCCAATACGGTCATGGGCAACGCGCGCCTGATCCGCGACCTCTCGTCCCTCCTCCCCTTCTCCCGCCAGCCCACGCACTGGTCCCGCCGCCTGGCGTGGGCAACGCACGTCGCCGACGTGCGCTTCGTCGCGGCGTCCATGTCGGCGAACAAGCTCGTCGACGCGGCGAGCGCGCACGCGCAGGTCCTGCAGAACTCGAAGATCAGCCCCGCCGAGCGCCGCGAGGTCAAGCGCGTCGTCGAAAAGACGCTGCGGCGGATCGCGCCGTTCGAGCGTACGCAGGGCAACGTCCTCCTTTGGCTCGGGCGCGTCATGCTCGATGCGGTCGGCGCGCTCTATCTCGGCAGGAGCGAGGGCTTCCAGGAGGAGCGGAGGAGGCGAGATGACAGCTCCGATACCTTTGGAGCAGAGGACGAAGACCAGGAGCAGGACGGGCAGAAGAACGACGTTCCCGAGAACGACCTCGTGCGGGAGACGCGCCAGGTGCTAATCCGAGGTGCGCTTTCCCTTTCTCGATCTGCGGGTGCACCGGCGTACGTAAGCCGTGTTCACGCTGTAGACGCTCATGACGCATTCCGTCGCAGCTGCCGCCCTCTTCGAGAACGCCTACGCCTCGATCCTCCGCTCGCCGAGATCTTCGCGGCGAAAGCGGCTCGAGCTGCGTCTCCTGCGTCGCGTGCGTCCGTCTTCTTTCTTTCATCCTGTCATCTGCTGACGGTCCGTTTTCTCACAGCTCGAAGCAACCTACTGCGACCTAGAACACCTCGACAACTCTACGCCCGAGGTCGTCGAGCTGCGCTCGCAGCGCATCGAACGCGCCGTCTTCATCAACGACCGCCTCGTCGCGCTCGGAGACACGGGCGGGGACGACGAGATGGCCGAGAGCGACCAAGAGGAGGCGGACGAGGAAATGGCCGAGGAGGAGGCGGATGAGGACTCGGACGAGGAAGAGGAGAGGCTTGCGAGGCAGTTTGGGAGGCAGCGGATCGTTTAGTCTCGCGTGAGGCTCGGTTGGTACAATTTGGTGACTTGTTGTGCGGTGCGAGGTCTTCGTGTTGTCGTTGCAAGGCCCCTTTGCTTCTCCTTGTCTCTCCGCAACAGGACGAACGGCACTGCAAGTCATATTTTCGCCCCGCGAGATTGTCTACCTAGCTTGTCAAGAACCCCCAGCTGAGGCGCAGCCAGCTCCACACGATCCCGACCGCGCAGTAGACGCTCGTGAGGAGCAGCGGGAGGAACTCCATGCTCGTCTCACTGACCGTCATGGCTTGTGCGACGGCGGCGGGCTCGGTGCACGAGCCGTTGAGGAGTGATGCGGGTGAGCAGGCTGGGAGGGCCGGGAGCGCCGAAGCGGGCGGAGCCGAGGGGAAGAGCAACGAATGCAGGAAGGAAACGTCTGCGACAGGCGGTGTGAGTGGCGGACTTTGCAGCTGCGGGACAATGAAGAAATGCGACTCACAGATCTGAACCGCAACGAAGCCAAGGAGGTAAAGCGTTTCTGCCTTGTCTATCAGGACGGAGAAAAGGTTCGGCAGCGGCCGATACACGACGCGGCGTAGTTGGGGGAGGACGACGACCGCCCAAACGAGCGAGTATGTGAGCTTGATGGGCGTCTCTGTGCAAACCACGCGTGAGTCCTGTCCAGCATCTACGAAACAGCGAGCACGCACCAGCTGGCTTGATGAGAAGGGGGAAGAGGCCGAATACGCCGGCGGTCGTTGCAATCACGAAAGCCCGGAAGTGGTTGTCATCGTCGGTGGCAGTGAGGCTGTAGGCAGGCAACGCTCAGACGAGTGCGAGCAATCAGGATCACGAGAAAGGTGCACGCACGTAAGCGGGATGAGGAAAAGCAGCACAGCCTTCTCGTGCACATGCCAGCCAAAGAGGAAGCTCGTCATTGCCGCCAGCACGACCGAGTCCAGGAAGCGCTTGTACGACGGGTCGAACCAGAGCTTGACGAGGAAGATGGCCGTGATGCCGAACGTGATGGCGAAGCAGTGGCGTGGGGTGACATTGGGCAGGACGCCAAAGGTCGTGGCGCCGATCAAGCCGCGAGAAGACGAGGTGAGCGCCTCTGTCGCGATGGGCCAGCCGCGTGCGACGAGGTCTGCGGGACGAGGTCTCGCGAGTCAGCCTCGACTTCCGATCGCGCGGCAACGACGATGGACGCACACTTGACGAGAACCCGGTCGACTGCACTGACCAGCGCCCAGACGTTCGCAGCCCAGTAAGCATGGTTGAGTCCACGCTGGAACGGGAACAGGCGCGAGAGAATTTGGCGGATCTGACTGGGTCCGCCGGCCAGGAGGAAAGGGCCAAAGGAAGCAGCGCATACGGTTCCGACGACGAGGCCGAGCTCGACAACTCGATCGACCTGGAACTCTGACGGGCGTGGACGGCATGAGCGAAGGCAAGCGGCAACCCAGAGAGAGTACGCACTGCCGCCGGGCGGATAGCAATGTTGGCGCAAGAGGAAGACAAAGTAGGGAAGGGCCAGGTAGACGAAAATGTGCTTGAAGTTGAGCAATGTGGCGAACAGTGCGGCGCACGCGTACAGGTGGTTCTGCGCAAGCAACATAAGCTGAGCGTTTCACGACGAAACGTCGGGTCCTGAACGCACATCCCGAGCTTCAATGAGGCTCCACAGCAGGATTCCGAGGAGGAAGCCGTTGTACTGGAAGTGGATGTGGTCGACGATGAGCAGTCCGGGGTGCAGAACCACCGAAGCAGCAACGACGAAGGCGGTCGAGCGGTCTGGCCTATGTGACGTGCGGGCCCAGCTGCACACATACAGTAGCTCAGCTTTCGCTCGCCGCCGAGAAAAGGAAAACATCGTCGACGCACCGGAAGAGCGCGAGCAGGAGAACCAGTTCCGAGACGATCACGGTCGAACGCTGGAAAGCGACGGCAGTCCCTGCCGCATACCCCAGGTTGTCGAGCTTGACAATGGCAGGGTCGACGACGTAGGCGAAGGCAGAGAGGAGGCGTTCGAAGTAGGCGAAGAAGGGCGGGTAGTCGAGGGTCCACTCCGAGGTGGCCTGTGGGAATCGGTGGTGAGTTGCGCTCACTACAGACGAGAGTGCCGGAGCACACGTCGTGGTACCACTGCGTCAGCGGCAGCGAATGGGTGATTGCGAGCCTGCAAGTCCCCCACTCGGGTCAGTCCCGATGCTTCGACGCGAGGTGCGGACGCACCAGTTCCTGTGAACCTCGAAGTCGGTCGATCGGCTGCACGGATGAGCTGTCAGCCGCGTCACCCAGCCAGCATCTAGCCAAGAAGCGCGTGTACTAGGCCGGGAAGAGGAGGAGTTTGGCGACGAGCGAGACGACGAGCACATCTCGCTCTGCGCGGTCGAGCTGGTACCAGCGGAGTGCGCGCGGCGCTACTGGCTCGTACGGCGGGGGCTTGGACCGCCGGCTGGCCGTCGAGCTCGGTGCCGCCGACATTGCGCGGTCGAACCCGGAGCGAACTGATGAGGCGGAAACGGGGTCCACCTCGAGTCTTGTACGCGCTTTCCTTCTGAGAGGTTGTGCAGCCGTCAGCACACTGCTTCGATGCACTCTTGCGCGCCTGTCGCGTCCCGCTGCTGCTCCGCGGCCTCTCGAATCTGCTCTGGGCTCGACTGCTTTCCTGCGCTCTGCTAAGCTCCCGCACGCGCGATTGTTGATGCTGGCCGATCTGGTGAGTCGATGCAGGTGGGATGTGCCGCGGCACTACGTCTTGCTCACGGCCGGGCGCCTCGTGCTCTTCTGCATCGAGACCGGTTCCTCGTTAACGTCAACAAAGCGGTACGGCGCCGTACCGCTCTCGATATCGACGCCGTATGCCGCTGCCGCTTGGCGGTCGGCCAGCTCGTCCAGGTAGTGGCCGACGACCAAGACGAGGGCGAGCTGGACGAGGATTGCGATCGCCCAACACTGCGCGCTTCAGGCCTTTCAGCAACGCTCGATAGGCGCAAAGTCGAGTTTGTATTCTGACGCACCACGTCAAGGATGACCAGACCGATGCGACTCGCGCTGAAGCACGCCTGCCCGATGCTTCCGAGCGTGTCGGGCGTGACCTCGATGTCTGGCCTCTCCTCCGCGAGCTTCTTCAGCGCGAGGCTGATGCTGCTCCAGGGAGTCGTCAGCCTCCGCTCCGAGAACGGGTACTGGCTGCGCACCAGACGAGCGTTCCCATTGCTTTGCTGTGCGGCGTGGCGAGGACGACGAGCAGCCACACGCCCAAGATCACATTCGCCCACAGGTGCCACTGCGTGGCAGCGTCAGCATTCTGATATGTATCTCGTGGAGCTTACACGCACCCAGAGCAGATCGGAGAACCAGTCCACCCAGAGGAACTTCTGCGACATCGCTCCGGCAAAACCTGCGTGACACCACCCTCGTCAGCATGTCACTCGGCGCCGAATATGAGAGCGTAAACGGTGCACCAAACATGCAGATGACGACGAGGGAGAACCAGAGCACGATCGAGGCGACATTGACCCAGATCTGCCATCCGTTGACGGTCGCTTCCGAAAAGAGGCGGATCGTCGACTCTATTCCCATCAACGCGTAGCCCGCCGCACCGAGGATGGCGAGACACATGACCATGTAGCGGTTCGGAATGCAGAAGCAGAAGTGGCGGTGCCGGACATTGGCGACCGTGAAGGGCGGAGCCATCGCTACAACAGTGCGAGCCATCGCGAGCACCGTTCAGGGATGTGCACTATAGCTAGCAGTATAGCGAAGGCAGTCAACCAGAAGTTGAGCACACGCAGTCCAAGCCGAGCGGACGGGACGGCACGAGGACGGAGGATCCGCGGACGGACGAACGGATGCCTCCTGCCTCGACAGCTTGTCTGCGAGCAATGTCGCGCCCGGTCTTCGCTCGTTTAGTGCATGCGGTCTTCTACCCGAAGGGTGACTTGTGGGACCTCGCCTGACCAGCACTGAAAAGGTCAGAAAGGTTGCTTCCGCGAGGACGGCGCTCCCTTCGCGCTCCCGCCAAACCCGCCAAGAAGCTGTAGACGTCGCTTCAGAGTTCGATTGGAGAGAAATGTCTTGTTATAGAAATCTGCACAGAAGGAACGACAGATCGACGGTGCTTGTATACAACTCACGGAACGATGTTCACGATCTCCTTGCCCTGGAGGAGGGCAGCGCACTGCTCGACAACAGTACGTGCCGAGAGCGACTGGATCTCGTGCGTAGCAGCGCCAATGTGCGGCGTGAGGATAATATTGTCGAGGGTGTAGAACGTGTTGCCGTATGCCTCCTTCGTGGGCGGCTCGTTTTCGAGGGCATCGAGCGCGGCGCCGGCGATCGTGCGGGTGGAGAGCGCCTCGTACAGGTCCTGCTCGTTGACGATGCCGCCGCGTGCAGCGTTGCTGTGGGAAGAAAGGTCAGCGGATGAAAGAGGCATCGTGTCGCAATAAGAACTGCTGAGCCAACGCACAGCAAGATGGCGCCCTTCTTCATCCGCTCGAACAGATTGCGATCGATGATGCCCCTCGTAGAAGGCGTCAAGGGCAGGTGCAGCGACAAGACGTCGACCTGGTTGAGCATCTCCTCGATCGAGTCGACGCGCGTATGCGGCAGAGCGCCGCCGCGGCCCTCCTTCGTCCACGCCTCCTTTGGCGCGTACGGGTCGTAGGCAATGAGCTTGCAGCTGCATGCGTTCTGGTCGATGAGAAAGCGTCAGCGCCGCTCAAGCAACTGAAAGAAGGGCTCTGGCATGAACGGCAGAGGCGCACCCTGAACTTCTCAGCTGTTTGGCGCCCGATATTGCCCATGCCGACAACTCCGACCGTCTTGCCGAAGAGACTGTTACCCATGACGTTGGTTGGATAGTTGACCTCGCCCGCTCGAGCTGTAATGAGCACACGATCAATGACAAGGTCAAACCGGAGCAACAGCAGCGAAGAGGCGTGCACGTCCAGACTCACCGCGCCGATCAAGCTCCGAAATGCGTCGGACAAGTGAAAGCGCCAGACCCAGAGACAGCTCGGCTACCCTGCAAGCCGGCAAAGCGTCAATTCCTGGTCTGCAAGTCGACGGGAATGGGAAAGCCCGGACGCCGTGGCCTCCCTCGAGCGACTCTAAAGGCATGTGCGGAAGACTCACGCTTCAGCATTGATACCCGGCGTATTGCAGACCGTGATGCCCTTCTCGCGGCAGGCTTTGAGGTCAACCGTGTCCACTGCACAACGTGAAAGAGCGGCGTCAGTATCCGCTCACAGGCATTCGGGAGCTACCCAGCCCGGAACGAGGGAGGTAGACGACAAGGCAGCGCAAAGAGAAGAAGAAACATACCACCAACACCCTGCTTCGACAAGACGCGGACCTTCTTCGCGGCCCGCAGATCCGCGCTCGGGATCACCTTGGCGCGATTGCAAATGCCGTCGGCCTCCTGGATCCACCGCTTGTAGTCCGGGTCATCCCAGACGATGACGTGCTCGAAGAGCTCGCGCGCCAGCTCGACGCCGTCGAGGTGCATCGGGTCGGCGAAAGCGACGGTGTACGGCAACTTGGCGGGCACAGGCATGTTTGAGCGAGCGCACGCGCGTGCAATAGCAGCAGACGAGACAGGACAGCAGCAAGGCCACGGCTCCGAAGCTAGCAAGAGACGAGAGCGGCTCCACCTCGGACCAGCATGCCCCGCTGATGGTGAGCTGCTCACGGCGACCGTCGCCGGGGCCGTCATCCAGGGCGCTCGCAGACTCCGCAGACCTCGCTCCTATCGATACAGGCACCGAAGCGTGGGGCAAGCGAGGCGTCGTGGGGTGGAAACGGAGAAGGACGCCGCAGCTGAGCCCGCCACGGCGAGCTCCCCTTGACGGCTCTCGACCGGCAGATGCGCCGGCCGAAATGTTCATCATCGCGGACACTGTACTCTGCTCGCAACTACGACGGCTGAAAAATGCACGGCTAAGTTGCTCATTGCGGAGCGCCGAACTGCAACCAGTTGTAGCTACTGAGCCAATCTCGACTCGCATCCTCGCTTGCACCCAGCCAAGAGAGCGGCCCGGCCTCTGGAAACTCGGGTAAGATGGGCGGCGGAAGCCCGCTAGCACCCGACGGGTCTGCCGGGTCAAGCGGACCGGCCGAAGCGAGCAGCTCGCCGAGAACGTCGTCCGGCAGCTGCAGTGAGGAGAAGTCTGCTGAGTCTGAAGGCGCGCCTTGCTCTGCGGCGGCATGTGGCGGGTTAAGCGCTTCGAAGGTCCAGGCGCCGATGGTGTCGCTGCCGACCGACTGATCCTTGTGTCTCTTCGCAGCGTGAGCCGTGAGGGGCGTGACGGTCCCGCTGGCTGGCGGCGCGTTGACCATGAGATGGCGGATGATCTCGATTGAGCGCTGGACGCTTGGCGTGACGGTAGTCTGGCTGCCGAGAGAGGCAAGGATGACCTCGAGGTGTTTTCCTGCCTCACGCGCGACGTCGGCGACGGGAGCGTGCAGGTCGAACACGATGATAGTTGCCGCCGTGTACGAGCAATAGCCCATGACTGCGGATTATGGAGGATTCAGCACGGCGCGCAAAGGAGGAGCGAGAGACAGACCTACGCCAGTTCATGTTGCGGAACTGGAAGGTCTGGTCGTACAGCTGCAGCAGCCGAGCAATCTCGTGGGCAGCTGTCGATGTCCGAGTCAGCTTGAGACGGGTGTGGAGGGAGGAGAGTAGAGCGCACCGGTTCGACAGCGTTGCTTGGCGTCCGCTCGCAGCTCCTCGCTCGCTCGCAGCCTTGGGCCCCACCCGCCAAACGAGAACGGTCGGTTGACAAGGATCACGGTAGCTTGATAGAGCATGCTGCGAAGAATGGACATATAAGCGCGATTCAGGGGAAGGCAACTTTGCAGACGGACGAGAGCGTGATGCGGTTTGGCGGCGGGCTGACCACGGCATCGGGCGGGATGACCAGATCCGGGTGCAGGTTCTCGCGCCAGGACTCAAGCATCGACGTGTAACGTCGCAAGCTCAGGTTGCCGTTTGGCTTGCGCTTCCCGGCGTACAGCTCGAGCAAGATCTCCTCGATGATCTGGACACGCGAGCACGTCAGCATGAGCAAACTGACAAGAATGCGCAACAAAATGGCGCACCTCAGCTAGCTGGCACGTCTTCTCGAAGTAGATGCCCGAGCGGAACGGGAAGAACGGGTAATGCTGAAGGTCCTCCGGCATCTCGGTGAACTGAGGGCGCCAAGGGACGTCGTCCTCTGATTTGTCGACTGCGGGGCTCAGAAGTATGAGTAAGATGGCGAGGCAGACGGATCAAAGGACTGACAAATGGGCGCAGGACCAAAGAAGGACTTGTCGCTCTTCAGGAAGCGCGGTGCGCGGCCGAGGCAGAGCGAGATCGACTTGTCCCACTGACCGGAGTCAAGAGTCAGACAGAAGTAGCGAGAAGGGAGAGCGGGTGAAGAAGACCAACGAGGTACGAGGACCAGTACAGGCGCTTCCGCACCTCCGTCTCCATCGGGTCGTGGTTCATCGCGCCGATCTTGGTCCCGTCGAGGTGCACGCCGAGGTCGATCGCCATGCTGAGACCCATAGCGGTGTCTATCGAAGGCTTCAGCGGTCAGCGGGCCCAGTTCTGTGGAGGATGAGCGACGCAGTCCGCCAACTCACAGAGGAAACCCTGCGAGTGATTCCCGCACGCGCATTCGCGCCCGCCGAGAATGAGGAGACCTTGGGCAGTCGGGATCGAAGAAGGCTTCTCCTGCATAGCGCCGATGGGACGGAGTCAGCTAGGATGTCACGTCGGTACGGAACGCGAGGAGCAGTGCACGTACGAGCTCGAGCCGCAATAGCTCTTTCGCACGCGCGAGAAAGACACCGCCGGCCGTCTTCACATCGGACGTGGAGCTCCGTACGTCGCTGCGGTTGCTGAAGCGAGCAGCGTGGGCGAAGATGACGTTAAGGAGGAACTCGCTGCAGAAGGGCCCGCCGTCTAAATCGCGCAGCAATGCGGGCTTGTAGACGTGACAATGGACAGTTTGCCAGAGAAAAAAGCTGAGTGCGCGGCTCGTCAGTATGCCGGCTTTCCTGCAAGGCACCGCGAAACGAAAATGAAGCTATCGTACATGTCGAGGAGGTGATTCCGCAGATCGACCGGTACGCTGTAGGTGTGCAGTCCGAGCTGCCCGCCAAGCTGTCCGGGACTCGCCGAAGGGCTGTCGGGCAGGATTGCCGGGGAAGGCTTCGCTCCGAGGGTGGGGCGATGCTACGAACAGACAACAGTAAGCCTCGAAAGCCTCGAAGGAGACGTAAGGCACAGTCAAGGGTACCAGGAAGCTTGTGGCACCAAAGTGCTCAACATGGCCCGAAGCAGCAAACGACAACTCGGAAAGCATAGCGGCAGCCATGTCATCCTCGGGCGAGTGCGAGCCGCGACTCCCACCCGCGTCCTCGTCTTCGGCATCACCGGCTGTGCGCTTACTGCCCCGCAAGTCCTCGCTTGCAACAGTCACGCTCAGCGGCGAAAGAGAGGGAGCGGGGCCCGCGCTTGGCGGCGAGACGGTGCGGGTCCCGGACGACGAAGCCTCGCCTTTCCCCGCGTACTCAGAGAGAAGCTGCTCGCGGTGGTCCGGGCCGGCAAGAACAAGCGCGTCGAGCAGAGAGCGTAAGTCGGCGATTTGTCCTTCGAGGACGGCGGCTTCGGCAGGTGCCGCTTTGACGTCGTAGACGCACTGCGAGGCCGCCATGAGCTATCGCAATCAACGCAAGAGGTCGTCGTGGTCACGTACCGGCTCCTTGTAGATGACCTGACACGACATGCAGCTCGGCTTTGAGCCGTCGCACTTGACCTTTCGTCGGCGGCATCCTCTGCAAAGGCCGAACAAGGCGGTCAGCCTTATCTCGTGCAGCAGGCGAGGTCGATCAAATTACCTGCATGCAATGTTCTGGCGTCCAGGCGCCCTCGAGCGCAACGCTCCCGCAGGCGGGACGTAGGTGGGGAGAACGACGTCGGGCTTGGGCGTCTCCACGTGCGAGCTGCTTGACGGTGCGCGCACAGCCTTCGTCTTGCCTTTAGATCGACTACGCGACCCAGCAGGAGGCTCGCTCGCCATGCCGAGGAGGGAAGCGGGAGAAGGAGCAGGAAAGCTGATGAGCGGGAAGCGGGAAGCTGGTCGCTCGGAGCGCTAGAAGGCGATCGACGGAGCAGGAGGAGAGGTGCAATCTGTCAGCAAGCGAATGCAGAGGCTGTGCTTCTCCAGCCAACACGAGAGAGGCGGCGGAAGAGTCGCCGCACCTCCTTGTTCGCAGGCGACACGGGACAATCCGCCAGAAGTACCGCTTGCTGGCAATCTGACCTGCTCAGGGTGGGCGCAGTGTCTGCTGCGATGTGTGCGTGCAGCTGCTAGTGCCCCGCAAAGGCTGTGAGCGGCGGGAGTTGGCGGCAACGATGAAGGGGGACCTGTCCCCGGGGAGATCCCCGCCAGCGCTCACCGGCTCGCTGTGGGGGCCTGCCGAAGCTGCTTCTGCTTCTTTGTGCTCTGCGCTCTCAAATTGTCTGACAGACCCGACCGACCCGACGCCTCGACCCCGAGCTGATCTCTCTTCTGCCTTCCGCTTCGCCGAACTCGCTTCTCAAATCATGGCCGGCTTCTACCCCATTCCGCCTGTCATTGAGCCCCAGCTGCTCGTCCAAGTACCCGATGAGCTCAAAGCAAAGGGCATCGAGTCCGACTGGCGCGGCGGGTCCGGCGCCGTGCCGGACATCTTCCTCGAGGGACCGACTACGACTCCCGGCGGCACTCTGTACTTCGTCGATATCCCCTTCGGCCGCATCATGAAGGTCAACCCGGAGACGAAGGAGGTCAAGGAGTGCGTGCAGTGGGACGGCGAGCCGAACGGACTCGCTGTTCGCGTGCGTTCGGAATTATTGCTTCCGCACTTCCAACGGTACTGACCTCTGTCCGCTTCCGTGGGATGTAGGAGGACGGTAAGATGATCGTGGCCGACTACAAGAAGGGGCTGCTCATCTTCGATCCGAAGGAGAACAGCATCAAGCCGTTCCTGCCGCGGTTCGTCCGCTTTCTCCTCATCTTTGCGTTCATTGCTCATGCAACTTTTGTCATTGCAGTCGGAACTTGGAGAGCTGGAAAGGCCTGAACGACCTGGTCATTGCATCAAACGGCGATATCTGTAGGTTTGTGAGCATCCATCTCAAGCATCTAACTCGCTGACAACGTCGATCAATCCAGACTTTACAGATCAAGGGCAGACCGGCCTACAGGACCAGACCGGCGGTGTCTGGTGCTACACGGCCCAGGGAAAGCTGCATCAGCTCATCAATAACGGCATTTCGCCCAACGGGATCGTCCTGTCGCCGGACGAGAAGTTCCTCTATGTTGCCATGTCCGTTCCCTCTCGTTCCCCGTCAATGGATACACACTGACACTTCGATGATTAGGACGCGCGACAACTCTGTATGGCGCATGCCTGTGCTCCCCGACGGCACCACAACCAAGGCGAACCGCTTCTGTGCGCTTACCTTTGCTTCGCGCTCTTGAAAGCGATGCTGAAGCTCATACATTCATGCAGTTGTCGGCTTTGGCAATTCGGGACCTGATGGCCTGACCATCGACGAGGAGGGTGTAAGCTCTCCGACCCGCTCCTTCTTGTCGACGCTGCTCAACCTTCTAAACGCAGAACCTGTTTATTGCGCACCCTTCTCTCGCGTGCGTCTTCGTCGTCGACAAGCACGGCATCCCCAAGGCGCGCATCCAGTCTGGCGGGACGCGCCCGCTCGTCACCAACTGCATCTTCGGCTCGGGACCAAACGACCGCCAACGCCTGTACATCACCAACAGCCTCGACGGGCGGATCGAGTATGTCGACTGGCACTGCAAGGGCGGCACGCCCATCCGGTAGACGCTCTTTGCAATGTCGAATGTGTCTCGCTTCACTTCTTCTTGCATGAAAGTCGACGTCCCGCAGAGTGCCAGGAAACAGGTCATCGGCGCTCGCTAGGGTATTCGACTTGCGAGTGCTGAAGCCCCAGTATTGTACTTGCAATCGAATGCGTTGATCGGGACGCAAGCCCGGCAAACTCTCTCGACCTGACGGAAAGAACATCAAACTGCGCAAGTCTATTCACACCAGCGAGTATAGTAATCTTCAGTGAATGCCATTTGTCTTCGGCTCTTCCTGCGCCTTCACGGCCGTCCACTCCCTGATCTCGGCCATCTCCGCTCCGCGCTTCTTTGCCGCGCCCAAGAGGAAGGGCAAATCCGTGCCCGCCATGACAAAGCGCGCTCCTTCCTCGACGAACCTCTTGACGAGGTCCATGCGGCTGTTGATCCCGCCGACGCCGGCATGCTTGCCGTTTCGACGGGCCGCGGCGATGACCTTGCTGTAGGCGGCCGAGATGAGTGGGCTGTCGTAGTCTCCGGGGACGCCCAGCTCAGCAGTGAGGTCGTTGGTGCCAATGAGGATGAGGTCAATGCCGTCGAGCGTGGCAATCTCGCTGATGGAGCGAAGACAACAGCAGGATGCGACAAGGGAGTCGATTAGCAGAGGGTTTTCAACGCGAGTGAACGGGCAGACGCACTCGACGCAGTCAAGCCCAGCCTGATCCTCAATCATGACAGTGACAAGCGTGCCGTCGTTGCAGATCTGATTTGCGACAGGCGCCGAAAGGTGGGCGTAGTTGTAGTCTGCAAAGAAACGCCGGTGAGCTCCATCCTGGACTCGCAAGCAGTGTGAGCATGAAAGACATACGCGGCAAGCCGGCAACGGCACTCCGCGTGCCAAGAGGCGGGAAGCGAGCAGCTTGCACGGCTGCCTTCGCCTCCTCGACAGAACTGACGTGCGGGACGATGACACCCGTTGCGCCGCCATCGAGGCATCGAGAGATCCACTGCGGCTCGTTGGCGGGTACGCGGACAATACACGTGATGTTGTGCGCGAGTGCAGCGCAAGAAAGCTGCAGAGATGCAAGGTGAGCGCGTCAGTGAACCAGCCTGCAGAAAGTGACGAACCTGATTCGTAGTAGAGAGCGAGAAAGCGTTGTGCTCCATGTCAATCAGAATTGCCTCGAAGCCAGCAGCCTTGGCGACGCCCACGATCTCGACGCTTGTGCACAGCTTGATGGACATTGACGAGAAGCACTCATTCCTCACGAGCGCCTCCTTCGCCAGATTCCGCACGACGGGTGCAATGCCGTTCTTCATGACAGCAGCAGAGGAGCAGCGCGACGTGTCGTGAGAAGCGGTCAGCCTAGCAGGCGATGAGCTGTGAGCGATGAGCGATGAAAGCCATTTTGCGTGGACGGCAGCAATGCGCGGCCCGGCTGCTGCCGGCCGCCAGGAACGGTGCCGAGGCAGCCCAGATCGAGCGCGGCGAGAATGCCGTGCACGAGGGAAAGAGAAGCGCAGCGGTGAGCTCGCCGTGGGATCGCACGAGATGATCCCCCGGCGGGCTTGCTCCTCCTCGCGCACCCCCACTCTGCTTCTGCTGAATCTGGGGCACTTCATGGTGGCCCACACGGTCCTTTCTCGTCTTCTGCACTCCTGGTCGTCGGGTCGCTGCCTCCCTGCCTGAGGTCCGCTTGCTCTCGCTCTTCGCCCTCGCCAACTCTCGCCACTCTCGTCGCTGCCTGAGATGGCTCCGAAGGATTCTATGATCGCGCGGACGCGCCGCTCTATGAAGGCGCAACCGAGGGCCATCTTCAATTGGTATCTCTGGATGTCGGCTGTCGTGATGGCGCTGCCCGGCGTTGCGAAGGGTTTCGACGAAGGAGTACGTGACTTCCTTTCTTCAACGTAGTAGCCTGACTGACTGGCTTATGACGCAGAACATTGCGCGAATCGTAGTCAACAAGCACTTCCAACAGCTGTTTGGACTATCGACCCTCTCCGCTTCCGCCCTTGCCGACGCCAAGGGTTGGATCACGGCCATCGCTACGGCAGGCGCCGTCTTTGGCTGTCTCGGCGGTGGGTCTCGTACTGTTCTACAATTCTTCGCAAGACTGCCAATTAATGCTTCCGCTTCAGTCGTCTTCATCACGGATCGTATCGGCCGCCTCAACGCCCTTCGTGTTTCATCGGTCTTCTATCTTGCCGGTATTCTTGGTCAAGCATGCTCAAACGGTAACTTGGCCGGCATGTATGCGTCGCGCTTCATTGGCGGCTGTGGCATCGGCGGCACAACGGTGAGATCTTGAAGTTCACTCTCCCTCACCGGCAGTAGCAAGCTGACCTTCTCGCATTGCTCAACTGTACAGGTTGTCTCGCCCATGGTGAGTTCTTCAATGACGGGTCCTGCGCCATGATGCTGTTCCAGAGCCGCTTCCTGAACAACTCACTGATTCCTTCACCTCAGTATCTCGCTGAGATCGCTCCTCAAAGCGTCCGCGGCATGATCATCATGATGTATGCCGCGTGCCAGCAGCTCGGAGTCGTCTTTGGCTTCTGGTGAGTTCCGTGCCGTCCAAGCGGATGAGCCTTCTCACCTCGGCTGGACGAGTGCTGACCTTCACTCCGCGGCAGGGTCTTCTACGGCGTACACAAGCACTTCCCCGAGAATGAGCAGTGGTGGGCCGCAACCATCTTCCAAGTCGTGCCGCTCGGCGTCTGGGCCATCGGCACCTTCTTTGTGCCCGAGTCGCCGCGCTATTTCCTCCTCCGCGGCGACTACGACAAGGCGTCGGCCAACCTCGTACGCCTTCGCCATCTCGCGGCGGACCACCCACTTGTGCAGGGCGAGCTCGACGGCGCTGCAAACCAGATCGCCGAGGAGCGCTCCATCAAGGCGGGATCCGGCTACTGGCAGATCTGGCGCGAGGTCTTCGGCACCACCACCAACCGCCGCCGTTTTGCTTTGATTTTTGTGTGCCATGTTCTCGGTCAGGTGCGGGCTTTCAGAGTCTCCTCAATTGCGAACAGCGACCTGACTCTGCCTCCCTCGTAGTGGCCCGGCGCAAATGCCATCACTCAGTACTCGCCTACCATCCTTGGCTATATGGGCATTACCGGCGACAATGCTTCGCTTGTCGCAACGGGCTGCTATGCCATCGTCAAGTTTGTTTCGGCCGTCGCTACGGGTGTCTTCCTTGTCGACTTCGTCGGACGCCGTCGCTCCCTCCTACTTGGCATCTCGCTCCAGATTATCACTCTCGTCTACATTGCTCTGTACCTCGGTATCACGACGGGCAGGAGTGCGGCAAGCATCGACGCCGACGGAAATGCGCTTCGAGCCTCGCAGGGCGCCATCGCCGCCATCTTCATTCACGCTTGCGGCTGGTCAATCGGTGAGTTCTTCTGGGCGTGCTACAAATCTTGAAAAGGTCTCACGAACATCTGTGCTGACTCCCGGCACCCACAGGCTGGTTCGCGCTCCCGTACCTCCTCACGTCCGAGGTCTTCCCGACGCGCATCCGGGCAAATTGTGTGTCATTCATGATGGCCTTGCACTGGGCCATGTCCTTCGGCAATTCAAGGGCTACACCAAGCTTGCTGGTCGCCGGGAATCGCTACGGAGCCTTCATCTTCTTCGCCGCAATCTGCATCATCTCGATCGTCTTCGCCTGGTTCTGCGTGCCCGAAACTGCCGGTGCGTTGCTTCTTCCAGGCTGTGCTACGGTCTACGTTGCTGACGTGCATCGCACTGCTGTTGAAATGGCTGCAGGCCGATCCCTCGAAGGCATGGACAAGCTCTTCGCCGTCCCGCTCCACAAGGTTCACCGCTACGCCTACCCGACGGACGAGGACCTCAAGCCCGAGATGCGCGGAGCTGCGCCCGAGTCGCTGGACGACGGCGAGAAGGACAAGGGCACGACTCGTCACCAGGAGATGGCGTGAAGTCAGCCGGAGATGCGCTCTTTCTCCTCCTCTCGCCCTTTCGTCCTTTCAACTGCCCTGATTGGACGCTCTGGTTTCTGTATCACACCTGTCTAAGTCCACAAGCCGTTCTCATCCGTGCAATCACGTGTCTTGTCTCGCTCCCTTTGCGCGCTTCCGCGTCTTTCGGGCGAGTCGCCTTTGTCCCACTCTTCGCCCGCGCTTCGGAACGCTGGTCTAGAGGTCCTTGTGCGTTTGATTGAAGGCGAGTCGTAGAGGCTCACAGCACACCGGCGATAGCGTGAGCTTACCCCCTTCAGGCCTCCGGCGGAGCTGCGCTCTCCTCCTCACCCCTCCTCGACTCGCCACTTCTGCTCGGACAAAGGAGGTGTAAGCGCTCACGAGAGAGGCCGTGTGGCTCTGAGCAGTCGTCGACCTGCCCATCGCGACGTTGCGTAGCGCCGCAGCGAGCGTGCAACGGCATCGGCGAGCTGGCCGTGGTTGCGCATCCGCTGCTGACTCTTACTTTGGGCCTGCTCTCAAGGACGCTCCTGGCCCCGCAATCCCACTGCCTGCCTGCTCCGCTTGCCTGCTCCCTGCCTCTCGCTCGCCGCTGCCCCGTCGTCTCGCGCACGCACGACGAGCTCATCACGCGCACCTCATGCTGACCGGCGCGGACGAGGGTCCGCCACAGCCGCAGAGCGGTCATGCCAGCTCGCTCGCGTTGGCCGCGGACTCGGATCGCGGGGCTCTGCCCGACAGCCTGGCTTCGCCGAGCGGTGCTGCATCGCCTCCGCCGTGTGCGGATGCGCATCTGGCTGGTTCCGAAGCGCAACGCCTGGACTACTCATCAACGGTACCACACGTGACTCCGTTAGGGTCAGAATTGGTGGCAAGTGCGGCACATCCCAATGGTGAATTGGCTGCCGTACGAGTTGATCTCTTCGTGATGTACAAGAGCCTCCCGAGCTGACGCGTATGTGCGCACAGATCTCGGATCGCCACGCGAATGGGCTGGTGGATCAGACGAGCTACATGTGCGCCCGTTCTCTTGCACCCTTAGCGTTCATGCTGACCCACTGCGGCGCTGCAGGCCCGGCAAGGTGCGCTGACGGTCGCAGTGGCACTGCACGAAGTCAGCTAACCCGCTCTCGCAACAGCAAGTCATCGTTGTCTTCCTCAGCTTGCAACTCGCGGTCCTCATCTCGTTCCTTGAGCAAACAATCGTCTCGTGCGTTCTCTTCTCCACGATCAGCTCCGCTCGCTCACAACTGCTTGTACAGAACCGCACTGCCCAACATTTCGGCTGCGTTCAACGCAGGCCGCTCCTCGTCGTTCGTTGCAGCTGCGTACCTCTTGATGCAGTGCGCTATGCAGCCGGTCTGGGGTCGACTCAGCGACATCTTCGGGCGTAAATACACCCTCATCACCTGTCTCGTCATCTTCACGATCGCCTCGCTCGCCTGCGCGCTGGCGCAGAGCATGCTGCAGCTCATTGTCTTCCGCGGTGCTCAAGGTTTCGGCGGCGGAGGGCTGATGAATCTGGTCATGATCGTGAGTCCTCACCATCCTAATACTCTTGTGCACTTGCTCACAAGGCTTGGATGCAGATCATCTCGGATATCGTGTCGCTCAAGGAGCGAGGCAAGTATCAGGGTCAGTCAGAAGCCGCCTCTACGGAACGGCCTGATGCTTACCTCGTACCGCCACAGCCATCACCGAGATGACCATTATCGTTGGCAACGGCGTCGGACCTGTCATTGGTGGTGTAATGGCTGAGAGGCTGTCTTGGCAATGGTAAGTTGCGCAGGTTCGCGGCTTCATCCTCGCCGAGCGTCGCGAAGGCAATCAGCTCACATACTCTGCCGCTCTACAGGTGCTTCTGGATCAACCTGCCGATTGCTGGCGTGAGCATTGCGATCATAGCGGTCTTCCTTCCGCTCAAGAAGGTCCGCGGCAGTATGCTCGAGTGCGTTTGAGCAGCCTCGAGAGTCTTTGAAGCACCCAGACTCACGCTGACTCTGGGTCACAGAAAGCTTCAGCAGATCGACTACGGCGGTGCGCTGCTGACGGTTGCTGCGACGTAAGTCACTATCCAGAGGTCAAACATGGCCTGTTTCGACCGCTGACTGTTCTTGACCGCAGTGTTCTGCTCATTCTCCCACTCAATTGGGGCGGAGCCTCCTTCCCGTGGGTCAGCGGCCCCGTGGTTGGCTGTCTGGTTGGCGGATTTGTCGGTTTCGCAGTGTTCTTCCTGTGGGAATGGAAGATCGCCCGTATTCCCGTCGTTCCGCGTCAGTCCTTTCGATCATCTCTCGTCGTGAAAGATGCAAGCTCACCTTGAAGAACAGCTTCAATCTTCACATTCCGCACCGTATCCACCGTCGCCGTCGCCACTTTCTTGTCGGGCGCAACCGTCCTTGTTCAGCTCTTCTACCTGCCTCAGCTCTTTCAGGTGGTACGAGGCGACTCCGCCATCCGCAGCGGCATACTCATCATTCCGCAACTCGTCACGAGCACGCTCTTCGTGGGCATCTCCGGCCTGATCGTCTCTCGCACCGGCGAGTACAAGCCAAGCATCTGTCTCGGCTACGCCATGTGGGCCATAGGCCTTGCGCTCATCTCGACGCTGGACGACAAGAGTTCGACAGCTCGGATCGTTGGTTACCAGCTATTCAGCGGCGGTTCGTCCGGAGGCTTCCTTCCCATTCTCCCGCAGCCTCGCTCATCCGCTTTAACACGCAGCCGGTCAGGGACAGACCCTGCAGACGTCCATGGTTGCTGTCCAAGCTGCGGTCCCGCGGTCGGAAATGTCGGTTGTCACTTCGACTCGCCTGTTCCTTCGCGCAATGGGCGGCACCATTTTCACAGTCGTCGCTGCCACGATCATGTTAGTTCAATATCCCTTCCCTGGCTGCCACAGATGCATTACACCTAACACATGACGCTTCGACAGCAACACCATCTTGCGGTCAAAACTGAATGCGCGAGGCTTCGCCGAATCGACCATCTTCACCATCATCGACGATCCGACCAGCATCTGGGCTTCCGCCAGTGTCACTGGTACTGCAAGTCTGGACAGCCTTGACCCGGCACGCAAAGAGCAGATCATCTCGGCATATGTCGCCGGGTTCCAGACCCTCTTCCGCGTGCTCGTCGCGCTCATCGGGTTTGACTTTGTCATCACGCTGCTGCTAGTTGAACGGCACAGCTTGCAGAAGGACGATGAAGCTGCCCTGTACGTGATGCGTCACTTTCGCTGGCCGTGGCATCCGAAACTCACGCGTTATTGATCGCAGCAAGGAGCGCGGCAAGGCGTGGGTGGAGCGGCGCAAGGCGAAGCGACGGGGCGGGAGAGCGCACAAGGTCGACCCGCAGGCTGCTCCAGGGAATCAGGCGGAAGAAGAGGGCAAAGGGGACAAGCAGAGGCAGCATGGACACGACAAAATACAAGGACAGCAGGCAGTCTAGAGTTCCCAAGATCTTGTAGAAATCTCACCGCTCTCGAGTTGCACATATGTCACAATACAATTCGATACGAGTGATCCACAGCGCTCGGGAACACAGAGCTGATACATCCGACAGCCCACGGAACACAGACCAGAATGAGCCGTCTACAACTTGCCCGCCTCGGGCTTGACCTGCTTGAGCGGGCTGATACCGTCAATCTGCGCGCATTAGATGTTAACAAGACGCTTCGGGAGAAGAAAAGAACGCAAGACCATACCTCCCATCCCTGCCCGCGATACGACTTGGGCCAGACGCCCGAGCGGCCGGGCTGCAGGATGCCGTTCGGGTCGAGCGAGTCCTTGAGCTGCTCGCAAAGCTTGCGGAACGCGCCGTCGTTCCAGTTGTAGGTCGACATGATGTCGTCGGCCGTGGCGATGTGTGAGCGGTACTGCGAGAGAAGGTAAGGTCAGCAAGACTGCTGCACACGCCGGAGCCAGACAGAAGCTTCAAGCGCACCTCGCCGTAGCCGAGCTCGGCGTGCGAGCGGATGAGCTCGCGGATACACTTGTCGGCGGCGATCCGCTGCTCCGGTTTGCTGCGGTCCCAAAGGATCGTAACGATGTGGTGCATCTCGCGCTGTCCGATGTAGAAGGTGCCGAGGTAGTCGAACCCGTATTTGTTCGTGATCTTCTTGCACATGTCGACCTGCGCGCGCGCATCCGATCCGCTCACTCCCGAGATGGGCGCGAAGAAGAGCTGCCGGTTGACGCGTGAGCTGGGCTCGGCAGGCGCACAAACTAGCTGCGAAGAACGTACCTCGCCTGCATTCGGAATCCACTGGTGCCAAGCAAGCTCGCGGAAGGTAGGGACACCGGCAAAGACGGCGGCACGGTCGTGCAGGTCTGCACGTATTCCGCTGGTCAGCGTGAGGCACGCAGAGTATGCAAATGCGCAACGCACAGGAACGGGCAGGAGCATCTTCTCGCAGCTGGAAGCGGACGTCCTTGATGTGCTTGAAACGCGACTTGACGATATCGAACTGCGGGCGCGTGATGTCCTCCGGACCGTAGAGCGCTCCGTAAAACACCCTGCAAGGCGATCCGGATCAGTGCTCTGTGAAGAGAGAGCTGATAGATGCGGTGACGTAGCACTCACCAGTAACCCAGGTCCTCCTTCTTGAGGATCTCGAGCTCGATCTCCTCCGGGACAGGCCGTCCTTGATGGTCGGGCCAGTAGTGCTCCTTCGAGTTGTACACGGCCGAGTCCCACATGCCCGTCCGCAGCGAGGGGACATTGCCGAGAAGCCGAGAAGCCATCATCGGCTGCAGGGTGTTGACGGCTTCGACGAGGTCGTCCTTGTTCTTGAACGAGCTGCGAGGTGAAATTCGATCAGCCAGCGTCACCAAAAGCGAGGACGGGCGCACGCACATCATGAAAGGCCTGAGGAGCAAAGAAGAGTGATGTGCAAAAGAGAGAAAGGAGATGCGGAAACGACGGAGGAAGCGGGATCAGTAACTCCGACGAAGTGTGTTGCGAACGAAAGGCAAGTGCGCACAGGACACCGCCAGGGTTCGGCATGAGGAACATGCCCATCTGCGCAAGCGAGAAGACATCGGTCAGCGCGAAGCAACTGAAGTGGCGTTTGTGGCAGACGAACCTGGGTGACGATGCCGTAGTTCGATTGCGTGAACATACCGTCCAGGTACGGGCCGTAGCCATACTGGAAGCACTGGCCGGTCTTCGAGCCGGGCATGCTGTCCATACCCAGACGGACGACCTCGCCGTTCGCCAGCACGACCTCCATGCCGCAGTGTTGCGCGAAATGATCCCCTGTGGATTCCGAACTCGTCAGTCAGAATGTCAGAGCAGAGGAATGGATGCCGTACCGTAGGGCGTGTAGCCTACTCCGCGGTCGAGAGCGTTGCCTACGACCGATCCGCCGCCAAGGTCGGGCACGTCGACCCAGACTGGGGGAAGGGATAGGCGGCGAAAAGGTTCAGTGTAGACTCCGCCTCTGACATGCAGCAAGACGCACGCTTGTCCCCAAGTCCGCGACGCTTGAGCTCTTCGTAGAGAGCAATCTGCGAATCAGGGGTCGAGGAGTCAGCGAGAAGGAGCGAAAGTAAGAAGCAGGCGCAATGCGAACTCACGTAGGTCACGCCAGGCTGAAGAAGGCAGTTGGCCGCCTTCTCGTCGACGGCGAGGACCTTGTTCATGCGCCGTCCGAGATCAATCACGAGAGATCCGGGAACACGCGGAGCGGACCCGCCGTAACCGAGGTTGCGGCCGACGGAGATGGGCCACAGCGGGAAGACCCAGCGGTTCGCCCACTTGACGATGGCCTGCACATCGGCCGTGCTGCCCGGGCAGGCGATAGCGGACGGGACAAAGTAGTCCTTCTCGAGGACCGCATAGCCATCGTGCGAAAGCGGGACGTGGTCTGCTCGAACGTTCAGCGAGGTCAGCAGAATGACCGCCAGTGCAGCAGCACGAGATCAGCGCACAGTAGTTGCCGTCGTTCAGCGGGCCGTCGTTGATCTCGACGTGCTGTGCGCCGAGCGTCCTGCGCAAGTCGCCCATGGCACGCTCGAACGTCTCCTGGGTGAAGTTGGGCGGGTAGGTGACCTGGCGCTTCTGCGTGTCGACGGGCCCGACATTGGGCTTGAACTCGTCGCCCTTGAGCGGGTCCTGGGCGATGGCTTCGGCCGGGTTGATGCTTGACCCGAACCTACGAAGGACGAAGCAAGGTCAGCGGCACCTTCCAGCGATGCTCGTTCTGGCGTGGGGCGCACCAGCTGGGCCTGTCAACCTTGTCAGGGCGGCCCTCGGCCTTGCCGGTGTCGCCGTGGTCGCGGTGTTGATGAGCGTAAGACTGGCGAGAGGAAGTTAGCGGGGCGAGCTGCGAGAGCCCGCACGAGCAGCCGAGTCGCACCATCTGCTGTCGATAAGACTTTGTGCAAGCTGCTGAGCTCGCAGAGGTGCCGAGACGAGCTTGCGAAGCAGCAATCGTCCTCGAGCTGCAAAGTGGGGCGCAAAGCGCGGGCGTGGGGGGCACGCAGCCTCGACATCTTCCGCGTCGGCACCTCTCGTGGCAGCCCTGCCGACAGCCTTGAGGCCCGCCAGACCGTCTCGTGCGCGTCTGGCCGCACAAACTGCGGTCCGGGCGGCGCTTCCAATGCTGATTCAGGTCGCTTCAGCGGGCAGGGGCGCGCTCGACTTGTTTTCGGCACTCGTTCAGCCCGCCTGACTTAGCTCGCAGGCTTTCCTGCGTCGGAGAGACAAGGTTCAGACCAGTTGCAGCAGCCTGTGGTGAAATACCGAGAATCGGGAGCGGCCTGCAGTTTAAGAAGGCCACGACGGCGAGCATGTCGTCGGGCTGCAAGCGCGACACTGTCTGACAGCTTGCAAAGCGCAAGGCACAGAGTAGTACGTACGGTGTAGACATGTAGCACCGATACAGTGCACGCAGGAGAAGAGACAAAATTCGAGCCCGGAGCTACTACTGGGCACCTTCCGCCATACGTTCCGTCAGAGCCCTTCGCAGCCCGAGCAGCCAGATTGAAGGCATGCCGGGCTCGACGGTACCTTCCTCCAGGGTGCGGGTCTTACCGAGCTCCTCGAGGAGGAGGTTAAGGTCGTCGGGGGAAGCGGCAACAAAAGCGAGCTGCTCAGGCGAGTCAATGGCGATGGAGGGACGCGCAAAGAGGTGGAGGTGTTGATGGAACGGAAAGGGAGAAGAAAGGGAGCGCAGATAGCCTTCAAGCGAGGCCAGCTCGGGCTTTGCAAGCGGACCTGGCGCAGGCACCGGCGCAGGTGTAGGTGTCGAGAACCGTTTGATCTGCTGTTACGTGTTAGCTGTGTATCGACAACTACTGAACCCGGACCACGCACGCAAGGTTTCACATCCTCCTCGTCAGAATCGCGGGAGAGGTCGAGAACTGCGATTTTGCGCTTCTGCCGAGCTCCCTCCGCTGTCCCCGAAGTGCTTGGGGTAGGGAGAGCGGCTGGAACAGTGGCCTTCGGCGTGCCTTGCTGCTGCTATGTAGAATGCATAGATTCAGCGGAACGTCGGGCCTCGCAACAACAAAGCACACACCTTCTCTTGCCTGGCTTCTTCCTCAGCAACGGCTTCTTTGCGCTCTTGACGCCTTTCCGGTGACGGCGCGCTCTCTTGCCGGGGCGTCACAGGCGATATCCGCGATCGAGCGGCGAGCTCGAGCTGCGCTTCGCGCGCTTCTAGCGCACGAATTGTCTCCCTCGCGCTTTCGCGCTATAGATGAACAGGTCAGCAGTCGCATGGGTAGTAGCGAGGGTTTCCACGCACGTCACGAGACGTCAACAAGTCCTTCTTCGTCTTGGCTTCGGCCACGATGCTGCAGAACTGCGCAGAGCCGAGACAGCGTTTCACGTCCTCGAGCACCTGCTTCTGTCGAGCAAAAGCCAAGTCGACCTCCCACTGCATGGGCACGTCGTGCGACGTCAAGCGGTAGTTGAGCTTGTGGCGCAGGTCGTGAAGATGCTCGAGTGCCGCTTTGCGCACATCCCGCTCGAGGTCTGCAATGTACTCGGCGTCCTGCTTCTTGAAGTAGTCCGCGAACTGAGTGGACAGGTTGAGCGGATGATTGTGGGTGGTACACGCCTGTGTGACTCTCGTCCGGGCGATGTTCTTTTCCGTGACCGGCTCCAGGAGGATGCGGAATGTGCACGGCGGAGCGCTTGCGTCGCCCAACGAAGCAGCGTAATGGTGGTAGCCGCAGCCGAACGCAAGAGTATTGCCCATCGCGCGCTCTCGCCGACGTCCGCGTCGCTCCTGGTGGTCGCAAGTCGAGAACCCCTCATTCACTGTGCGTGCGGCTCGATCAATTCCGTCGCTATATCGAGAGCGACAGGTTTCGACTCACTGCCTTTCCGTGTCAACATAATCTTGAAGAGGCCATGCTCGTCAAACCCGGGCCAGACTGAGCCCGCTTCGAAGCGATACGGTAGCGGCGACGCGCTCATGGCGCGGACAGCAAGTAGAGCAAGGGGAGCGCGGCTGCCAGTCGAGGTCTCTGAAGCACGGGGAGCGAAGATAGAGAGCGGAGACGGAGGAGCCGTCGAGTCGCGACGCGAGCGTCCTGAGCGCGAGGCGCCAGGGATGAGACATCGCGCCTTGTTCCGAACTGCCGCGGCTTTCGACGTAACAATTGTTAACGTCTGAGCTTCAGCGTTACGAGGCAGTCGAAATATTATGTAGTTGCCTACAAGCCAGATTGCGCGTACAAAGAAAACCGATTCAAGCTGAAACTGGCAATCCGCTGCAATACCTACGCGAAGCGCTCCTTCAGCTTGCGCGCGAGGACGTTGCGGTGCGAGATCTTCATGTCGGGCCCGTTGCCGCCTGTCGTCGGCGCCGCGAGCTCGCCGAGGAGGTCCTGCAGCTCGTGCGGGTCTCCGCGGACGATTTCCCGAAGCTGCTGCTCGTTCGAGAGGTCGAGAGAGTAGAAGCGAGGGGCGTAGGTGTGGAAGTGGAAGTCGGGCGCGAGCGAACAGAGGAAGGACTCGAAGGCAGGAAGGTCCTCCTGCGCGGGCGGAGAGACGGCGAATGGCGAACGCGAGATGGCAGGCTTGACTTCACCGGTCGTCGACTATGGAAACGTGCGTCAGTACGCCCGAGGAACGCTCCGACTGCTGTACGCACCCCGTCGTCAGGATCCTCGCTTTCAACCTCATCCTCGGCCATCTGGCCATTCTTTGACTGCTTGACGACGTTCGTGTCCGGTTCCATTGGAATTTTGGGGGCACCAGCGCTCGTGCGCATCTTCTTCTGACCCGCCGAGGGCGATGGCGCGGCGTCATTCTGCGAAAGAGGGAGATGAGGCGCTGTACGTCCTGGTGAGCGCATATTGCGCACCGCAAGTGACGCCGACTCGCTCCTGACGCGCTTCTTCGGGCTCGCGCTAGTTGAGGCACTCGTGCCGCTGCTGCTCTCGCGGATCTTGCCCGAGCGAGTCCTGTTGCTGCTGCTGGCCGTCGGCGGGAGGAGCTGAGAACGACGAAAGGTGAGCAGGCAGGCCGAGCGAGATTCAAAAGCGAGACGCACCTCGCCCTTGTCGAGGAAAATGCGCTTCTGCATCGCACTCCCCTTCATGGCCTTCTCGGCGTCGGCGCCGAGGTACGCGCGAACGTCGCGAAACGTCTGCTCCTGCGCGTCGAGCAGAGGCTGGACGTCTGCGAGCGTTGCTTGCGTGGCGACGTACCCGTCGAACTTCTTCTTCAGCGCTGGAAGGCGGGACGAGAGGGCGTACTCCTGAATCAGCGAGCTTCGCTCGGCAATGCCAGGCTCCTCGTTCTCCTTGAGGAATGCGCGACAGTACGCGCGAAGATGAAAGTCGTGGTTATGCTCGAGGCAAGCCTGCGTCACTACCTGGCGCGGCTTATCGGCGTCCGGCGTGATCTCGACGAAGAAGGTGCAGGGCCCGGCGCAGGAGGGCACCTTCGGGTCGTCTTCAACGAAGGAAGGGTACGAGCAGGCGAGCCTCGTCCCCTTTCGACCGGCGCCGGGGTAGGTCTTGCCCTGCGTGTCGGCGGATTCGACAGGAAAGTCGTGCGCAACTGCGGAATCGACCAGAGCGTGAGTTCGAGACGCGGTGACAGGAGGGCAAATGATCGCACGGCCGTAGCGCGATAGCGCAATCACGAAGCACTCGCCCTCCTCCCAGTCCGGGAACTCTTTGCCGACAGCGAAGGAGGCGAGAGACGGAATCGCCATGTGCGGCGGCAGGTCAAGGTGCAGAGTCGACGGGACGGGACGAGTCGGACGTGAGAGTCGGGCGTCGAAAGCAACCTGAAGGTGTAGCAGAAGCCCGCTCAAGCCGCTCAGAAGCGCGAGAGGCAAGATGAAGGAAGGCAAGAGGCGGCGGAACTTCCGCGGACCGACCCTCTCGCACGAGTCGCTCTCCCAACCGCTCGCAACGACCTTGCAAGGCATCTCCGTGCGCTCACTGAGACAGGGTGAACGAGTCTAGAGCGTCCGGCCGAACGCGAGTAGGACCTTCTTCGCCTCTTCGAGCCGGTGCTTGCGCATGCTCAGCTCGGCACGCTCCTCCGCCAGCTCGGGGCTCTCCGACATCAAGCGGTGGATCTCGGTCTCGCCTCCGGCGACGAGACGCTGGAGGAGTGCGCGGGAGAGGGCCGAAGGGAGAGGCCGGATGACGGAAAAGTCGATGATACGCGGCACGTCGTCGACGATGCGCTGTGCGACGAATGACGTGAGCGGCGAATCGCGCACACGAGTACAAGGAAACAGGCGCACCTTGTAGGCTACCTTCCAGTAGGCGCAGGTCTGCGCGGCCGAGTCAAGTTCCTCCTCAAACATGTCGGCCCCGTGCAGCCGCGCCAGGTCCTCTTCCTTGACGGCCGAGAAACCGTACGCTGCCAGCGCAGACAGGACATTGGCGAGCTTGTCCTTGTCGCGCGAAGGCGCAGCCGTCTCGCGCGCCTTTTTGTACGAAGCGAGGGCATCGTCGCGGGTCGTCGAGAAGTAGTGCGTGTTCTGCGTGTAGGGCGAGGTTTCGAGTTCGAGCATGTCGTCGAGGCGGCTCGTCGCCTTCAGGAAGAGCTGGTCGAGCACGTCCGAAACGACCATGCTGCGTCGTCAATGTTCCGCGTCAGGACCCGTTGACCATCGACAGCGTTTTGCGACAATAGGTACGCACGCCGCGATGCTCGTCAATTCGCTCCCCTTGGCCCTCCCAAAGTTGCGCAGCACGAGGTCCTCGACCGCGTTCGAGACGGGCTCGCGCATCCTCGCGAGCGCCTCGGTCGTCAGCTCGGGCCAGTTCTGCAGCGCGATGCGCATGAGCGACGACTTGGCGCCGTACGGCGTGTTGAGCGGGACCTCGCGGCCTTTGTGCCTGCGAGCGATCCGGCGTGAGACGGCAGTCGGCAAGGTGTCGAGCGGAGCGGAACTCACTGCTCGATGTGTGCGCGCACTGCTGTTAGAGTCATGTCGATCGAGGGCGCTGCTGCGGTGGAGAGTGGATCGCCCGTGGCAGCCTGCTTGACGGCGGCGTGTGGAGGCGATGCAGCCCCGCTTGCACTGGCCAACGAAGCATTTGGCGCGGACGGGTCGTAAAACCCGAAAGTCGGCGCAGGCGGCGGAGCTGGCTTCGGAGTCGGAGGGGCGAAGGAGAACTGTCCGGGCTCGAAGAGCGCAAGGCCAGGCGCAGCAGAGACCGCAGGAGCAGGCGGAAGACTGAACGAGATCTTGGACCGCGTCCCGTGCGGCGTCGGCGAAGTTGCAGCAGCCTGCTGCACGGCAGGATCCGGAGTCGGCGGGGTCAGTCCTGCCCGCCCTTGCGCCTCGGACTCAGTGATTCGGTAGCTGAGATCTGCTTGATGCGAGCCCAGCATCCTGCGCAGCGTTGCCTGAGCGTGCGAGCAACATGAGCAGAGTGGCGGGTCACCAGAAGGACCAAGAGGTACGCACGTAATGGTCCAGCTGGTTCGCCTTGTATGCCCGGTCGGCGAGTACGCGGATCTCCTCCTCGCTCACCTCCTTAAGTGCGAGCAACTGCGCCACTTCGTCGGCAACCGATGCGCGCTTCTTCCGCCGCGGCTCCAGCCCATGCCCCACCTTGTGCTCTGGCGACCGAGCCGAACGAGCGCGCGAAGACGGGGAACGCACCGGCTCGCTCTTGAAACTGAACGCCTGCAATGCGCTCTCGAGCGGTTCGACTGCCGGCGCCGTCTTAGTCGTGCTGAGAGCCGCAGGCGTCGCCGTGAGCTGCCCGCCGGACGCCGCCGGCTGGATCACGTTCTGCGCTCGCCACTTCTTGATCTTGTCCGCCTGCGCGTCTTCGAACGGGACAAAGACGGGTCTCGTCGCCTTGATCGCGAGCTTGAACCGCTTGTCCTCGCGGTTCTTGAGCTGCACGAGGTCGGCGTGGCCGGACGCGCCCTGCACGAGGAGGTCGAGGTCGTGCGAGAGAGACGAGAGGCGCGTGTGCAGCTCGGTGACGGGGTCGGACGAGGGCGGAGGGGGGAGGGCTTCGAGCGAGGCGCGAACGTAGGCGAGCGAGGAAGCAAGGTCGGCTTGAATGGCGGGAAGCCTGCAGGACCAGTCATGTTGGAAAGGGGAGGTGCAGGGAACAGGCGTTGGGAAGACGTACTTCTCCGCGATGTACTGTCCGAGGCGGTCGCTGAGGAACTTGGTCAAGTTGCTCGTGCCGAGACGGCTTTTGCTTGCGAGCGAGAGCGTATTCCACGGCGCCTGAGTCTTGAAGAACTCGACCTCGGCCGCTCGCGCCTCGGTGAAAGCGAGGTTCTTGCGCAGGTCGTCCGGCGCCGGCTGTTTCGTGACGAAGAAGCCGTTCGCGAGCTGGTGCCGCCGCCCCTCGAGAAGGTCGATCCACCCGGCGTGCTCGCCGACCTGGAGCGTGTCGGCCTTAGTGAGGACACCGATCGTGCGCTTGCCCTCAGGGTCGGCCTCGCGCGCGAGCAACACCGCCTTCTGGTTCTGGTAGTCGTCGCGCATCGTGATGGTGAGAAGGATCAAGGCGTTGCCCGTGATGGCTTCGCGGACCATCGACTCGATGAGCGTGATGTCGTCCGGCTCGTCCGAGTTGGCGATGATGCCAGGGAGGTCGACGAAGGCGAGGTCCGTGACCTGCGGACCCGAGATGTCGAGGCAGATCACGTTTGTCGAGAAGGATAGCTGCGCCTCCCCGCTGCTGTCTCCGCCGAAGCCGCGGCCCGCCTTGGCACGTCTGACCTCGTCCTCGGGGAGCGCGAGGAAGAAGCTCGGGTCGCGGATGCGCGGGTTGAGGATGGCGAGCTGTGCACGGCGGAGCGTCGCTTCGACGGCGTTCGGGTCGTCGAGCGCCTTGCCGAACGGCACCTCGCGGATGGGGTCGAGCGGGCGGCCAGCCGGGTCGCGCTCGAAGCGAAGAGAGATTCGGCACGACCATGGCGTTGCGGCAGACCGCAGGCGCACCTCCATCGGGCAGCGGGTGCAGGTTCCGGCATCGCGCGGGACCTTGATGCCCGAGATGGCCTCGACGAGACTCGACTTGCCCGCCGACTGGTTGCCAATGACGGCGATGCTGTGTGTACAGGAAAGTCAGCTTGATCGCGGGTGCGGCTCGAAGAGGATGCCGCCTCGGGCCTTGGAAGCGGAACGCACCGTGGTAGGTCGACCTCGGCAGATGCGCCAGCCGAGCGCAGAGAGTCTACGAGAGAGACGAGCTGCCTTCGCTTCGCTGCATAGGCCGTCGCCGCGATGCCCTCGGCGGGAGCAGTCATGTTCGTTCCCTCAACAGGAGAACGGGGAAGCGGGCGAGAGATGGGGGTTCTGCGGAAGTAGCTGGGGCGAGCGTTACCACGCAATTAGGCCTCCTGAGCAATGCCCACGGCTCAGTCAGCAAGATGAGCGGGTGGGAGAAGGGCGAAAGCTTCATCTCCTGGCGGACGAACGAGGAGGCGGTGAAGAGCAACAGGGGGCCACAACGAGCTCTTCTTCACCGGTACCGCTATGAATCTACTGCACGGGAGCTCGATAGACCACCACACAGGAACAGTCGTCGCTTCCAGGTCCCGTAGCGCTTTCTCGTCGATATCGTGAGTTGGTGAACACCGTCTGCACAGCTTGGCCAGAATCGCAGCGTGTCTGCCTGAAAGCTCTACGAGTCAGTCCGGAGCACGGCACTGGGCTCGCGCGAGCGACAGAGTCAACGGTCGCGGACCTTCGCAAGTCGCGCCGACTCGACGCCGCCCCTCGTGCGCTCCGCCACTCTGCTCAACTCGCTAGAAATGGCTGCCAGGTTCGACAAGCGAGCTATGGGGCACCCCATAGCAGGGCGCGACGACGAGAACCGCCCCAGCCTCAAGTCGTTCCAGGACGAAGTGTCGGCGCGCAACCGCGAGGGGCGGCAGCAGGCGCATCCGCAGCGAGCACCCGCCGACGAGCTCGCAGACAAGGTCGCAGAGCTCACTGTCGAGGGCGCAGAGCCGCACGAGCCCGCAGACGGGCGCACGCTCGCCGTGAGTGCCGCTTCGCCCCGACGACGGCCAAGTGGGGGAGGAGCCGACGATCGCGAACTCGCCTCAGGGGCAGCGCTGACGCACGCAGAGGCACACAGGACCGACTAATGAACCCGACAGACGCAGACCTCGCCGCTCTGGGCGCCCTCGTCGACCGCACTCTCGACCGCAAGCACGGCGAGGTCGTCGTTCAGGTTGATCTGCATTCCCCCTTCTCGCTCACTTGCCGCAAAACTGACAAAGTTGTCTACAGCTTGGCAGGCACTCTCTGCAGCGAACCGCCGTTTCGGCTCTCCTCGACTCGCCCGACCCTCTCACCCCGCTCTCGCCCACCGAGATTGTCCTGACGGCCACCCAGGTCGACACCGTCCTTTCCACGCTCCGTCAGGCGACCGTCAGCCTCAATAGCGAGGTTTCGATTCTGCACAACCCTTTCGACGCTGCCGGTCGGCCCCGAATAGACGACTCGGCGCAACTCACGCCAACCGCCTCGGCCGTGAACGACGACGAGACGACCCAGCGCTGGCGGAGCAAGACGCTGCGCCTGCTAGTGCGCCGCAAGCCCGACAGCGCCGAGGAGCTGCTCGAGTCGCGCGTCGCCGTCGTCGGCAACGTTGATGCAGGCAAGTCGTCGCTTCTCGGCGTCCTCACGCGCGGCAAGCTCGACGACGGGCGCGGCCGGGCGCGCGTCGCCCTCTTTCGCCACAAGCACGAGATCGAGTCCGGCCGGACCAGCTCGGTCGGGAACGAGATTCTCGGGTATGCGCCCGATGGCAAGTGCATCGTACCCGAGGACCACATGAAGGTGCAGGAGATTTGGGAGTCGACGGCGAGCAAGGCGGCCAAGGTCGTTTCGTTCAGTGACCTTGCGGGACACGAGCGCTACCTCGCGACGACGCTCGCCGGGCTGACGGGGACGGCGGCCGACTTTGTCCTCCTCATCGTCGGGTCTGTGCCGCTCGTTCGCTCTTTTTCCTGTCTTGCACTGACACCGCGTTTGCAGCGCGAATGCCGGCATCATCGGCATGGCGAAGGAGCACCTGTCGGTCTCGCTCGCCCTCTCGCTCCCCGTCGTCGTCGTCATCACCAAGGTGGACATGACTCCCGCGCCCGTCTACGAGCAGACGGTCAAGCAGCTCGTCAAGATCCTGCGCTCGCCCGGGTGCCGCAAGAAGCCCGTCTTTGTCAACGACGAGGGCATGGCGTGCGAGCTGGCGCAGGGGTTCGCGGGCGAGAAGGCGTGCCCCATCTTCCGCGTCAGCAACCTCACCGGCGAGGGCCTCGGGTTGCTCAGGGTGCGTGGATGTGGCTTTTCAGGGTCTCGAGCGGATCTTGCTTCCGCAGTTCCCGATTGACCCTCCTTGACGTGCAGACCTTCCTCAACGTTGTCCGTCCAGCCAACACGGAGGAGCTCTATCCGGTCAACGCGGACTTCGAATTCGCTACGTCGGAGGTCTACTCGGTCCCCTTCGTCGGGACAGTCCTGTCGGGCGTCATCCTCGCCGGCTCGATCCGGCCGGGCGACGTCCCTCTGCTCGGCCCCGACTCGGTCGACTCGTTCATCCCGGCGGCGGTCAAGTCGATCCAGCGCAAGCGGCTCAACGTCGACTATGCCGAGGCGGGGCAGGCCGTCACGCTCGCGCTCAAGCGCATCAAGCGCGCCCAGGTCCGCAAGGGCATGGTCCTCCTCGCCAAGCAGGACGCACCGCCCGTCGCGACGAGGAGGTTCGAGGGGAGCGTGCTCGTGCTGTACCACAACACGATGATCACGACGCGGTACCAGGTGCGTGGATTTCGCAGCAGCTCGAGCTTGTTCGACCGCAGCGGCACTAACCATTCGATCCTCGTTGCGACTGTCATCGCGCAGGCCATGATGCACATCGGCTCGGTGCGGCAGACGGTGCAGATCGAGCGCATCTCGGAGAAGCAGGCGATCCGGACGGGCGACCGCGCGACGGTCGGGTTCCGCTTCATGAAGAGCGCCGAGTACCTGCACGTCGGCGACCGGTTCCTCCTGCGCGAGGGGCGGAGCAAGATGCTCGGCGTCGTGACCAAGCTGCTGCCGGACAAGCCGAAGGAGTGACCGGGCGTCGGGGACCCCAGAGGACGGGGACTCGGGAGCGGATTGAAGGGACGGGTTCCCTGCTTGTTGTCGTCCAGTTTTTTGACCTGTGCGCCCGTCGTTGTTCTATCTCGCGTCGCAAATGCATTGCTCTCGTCGCCGGTTGCGCTTATCGAGAGCGACCTGAGGCGTATCGGGGCCTGCTCCTCCCCTTGTTCTCGACTCGTTCACGCGTGCTTGCCTCGCTCTTCCTTCTTTCGTTCCACGCGTACACCTGACTTTGTGCACACGGCTGAGCCCTGTCCCGCGCCGGCCCACGCTCTCTGTGCGCTGCCCTGCTCTGTCCCCGCGCCGTCGTCGCCTTCGCGTCTCGTCCTCGTCGTCTCGCCCGCTGTCCGCGGCGGCGATGCGCGAGTTTAGCAACGCGCAGGCGAGCGTCGGCTTCCTCAGCGGCGCCGACGACCTCCTCACGCGCCTCCTCCTCGACTATGCCGTCTTCGCCGAGCCAAAGCTGCACGGCCGCGCGACGGGCAAGATGAACAAGTTCGCACGCGAGCTGCGCATGAGCGACCGCGAGATCGAAGCGACCCGCGCACTCGTCGCCCAGGTCAGTCCCGCCCGCCTCGAACTGGCCCGGAGACGCGCCGGGACCACCCGCCGCGAGCCGAGGAGGCTGGCTCGCATCGGCCAACCCGGCGGCACGCGCCGGCGAGGGCTTGCGATGCCCACAGGGACAGGGACGAGGTGCTGATGCAGCTTGGGACGCGCCCACAGCTCCGCAAGGGGACCGTCACCGTCAACGACGCTCTCGACCAGCTCCTCGCCCTCACGCCCGTCCACCAGTTCACCCTCAAGTGGGACGACGAGCCCCTCATGGCCGCCCATGCAAAGCGCTACGTCCAGGCCCTCCGCCCCGACTCGGGCATCGCCTTCCACGAGACGGACCGCTACAAGAACCCGCGCGGGGCCAACGCCGCCGGCCGAAAGGCAAAGGCCGTCCCCGCCGCCGTCGCGACCGCCGCCGCGCGCCGCGACCCCGAGACGTTCATCGAGGTCGGCGTGTTTGCGACGCGCGACTTCAAGAAGGGCGAGGTCATCGGGCTCAAGGGCGGTGTCGCCGACTTGACCGAAGAGGAGGACGACGAGATGCGCCTGTCGGGCGGCCGAAGCGACTTTAGCGTCTTGTGGAGCGAGCGCAAGAACTGCTTCTGCCTGCTCCTCGGCCCGGCGCGCTTCGTCAACCACGACTGCCGCAACAATGTCGAGTTCCAGCTCACGGGCGCAAACATGAGCTTCAAGGTTCTCGAGGATATCAAGAAGGACGAGGAGCTCTTCACCCACTACGGTGCGTGCCTTCTGGGCTTCGGCGAACCGAAGACGCGGCTGACCGGGCCATCACATGCAGGCGAGCACTACTTCGACAAGAACAACGCATCTTGCCTCTGCGCGACGTGCGAGGAGTGCGTATTTTTGCGTCCACCGCTCTCGCCCTCAGAGTGCTAATTCAGGACTCGCAGGCTGAAGCAAGGCGCGTTTGCCTCGAAGAAGCCGAAGCCTGCCGAGCACAAAGCGCGCGCCTCGTCGCCGACAGCGGGCTCGCGCAAGTCACGCCGCGCCTCGACGATCGCTGCTCCCGACTACAACGAGAGCCGCCCCATCGCATCGACGAGTGCCGGACACTCGGCCGTTGCACAGCGTTCTGCTGCCGGTCGCTCGAGCGCCGGTCTCTCCCGCTCGTCCTCCGTGCCCAGCCTCGCCTCGACCTCCCGCTCCTCTCCCGCTCGCGCGCGCCCGCGCTCCTCGCGCATGAACCCGACTCGCGGTGCGCCCTCACCGGCCGACGCCCTGCGCTCCGGCCCGCGGGGCGTCATCCAGCCAAAGCTGCCTCCTCCGCCCGCGTACGCCAAGGACTACGCCTGGGACGCAAAGCGGCGCGTCGCGCGCTACACTGGTCCGACGTCGTGCCCCGTCGACGAGGCGGCGCTCGTCGCCGCGAAGCGCAAGGGCGCGCTCTCGCGCTCGCAGTCGGCGCCGTCGGTCGTCGCGCTCGGCAAGCGCCGCCGCAGCACTGCTGACGCCGACTCGCCGCTGCGGCGCTCGAGCCGCGAGAGCAAGAAGCCCCGCTCGAGCGTCGTCAAGCTCAAGCAGGTGCGGCTGGGCGAGCGCAGCTCTTCGCGGCTGTCGGGCACGGGCGCGACTGCCAGTGCGCGGGACCGCACGTTTGCCAAGTTGAGGATGGCGATGGGTGGAGACGAGGAAGACTCGGACTTGAGCGAGCTGAGCGAGGAGGAGGAGGAGGAAGAGGAGGAAGAGGATGACGCGGAAGACGAGCAGGCCGCTGATGACGACGAGGCGGAGAACGAGGACGCCAAGATGGTTGAAGCGGAGCTCCTCTCGCCGCAGCGCAGCACGCCCGCTGCTGCTGCCACTAGCGCCCAGTCGCCCTTGCCTTTCGCCATGCCGTCTTCTACCCGACCGACTCGCAGCAGCACCGGCTCCGGCTCCATCGCTGTCACCGCGACAGCTAGCGTCACCCTCACGAGGGACGAGCGCTCGACGCGCTCGCAGACGGCCGAGACAACCGTTTCCTCTGCGCCACCGTCCGCCTCGACCGTTGCGGTCCGCTCGCTTGCCGTCGAGGTAGGCATGTCGACCTCGACGCCGGCCGAGGAGCGGCCCTCGCCACAGCTCCGCTATGCGTCGGACGGCTCGGACGAGCTCGAGGACCGCATCGTGCTGTGCGAGGTGCCCGAAAAGGGCAAGGGTCGCGCCTCGCCCGCGCCGTCCGCTTCGCCCGCCGCCGCCGCTTCGCGCCGCATCCCGCTCGGCGCGCCCTCCCCTGCGTTCTACTCGGCCTCGTCCGCCGCAGCGGATGATACCGGCGGAGGTGGCGGGACAGGCGGCGGCGGGAGTGGGCCGGCGGCCTCCTCCTCGTCGTCAAATGCCCAGCCGGGTTTTCGGCAAGGCCCCAGCACTGGAGGGGGCGGTAAAAGTACTCCGGGCGGTGGTGTGAACGGAGGTTCGGCGGGAGGAGGAGGAGGCGGCGGTGGCGATGAGCGCAGGGAGGACAAGCGCGCATTGCCGGCGGACAAGATGGACCTGGAGGACGAGGAAGAAGAGGACAAGAAGCCGAAGACGGGCGAGGAGGGCGAGGGAGCAGCAGCGTTGGCCGCGGCCCTCCCGCTCGAGGGCGTTCCACCCGACCCGGAGGATGCGGCTGCAGCGCTACTCATGCTCCTCGCAGCACCGTGCGTCGTTCTCTTTCTTCTCGGAGCGGCCACATTCACAGAATTGAACTCTCGCACGATTGCAGACCTCGCGCCCGCACGCCCAGCTCGACTGCGCCGACCCCGCCGCAAGCAGAATCGTCGAGCGCGAGTGGCGCCAGTCGCGCCGCCTCGACTTCCCGCGCGGGCGGGACCGCCTCGACCTCGGCGTCGAGCACAAGTGCGCGCCGCAAGCGCACATCAGAGGAAGCGCCCGGCGCGTCGCAGAACCCGCGGTCGACGCGGCGGCACTCAAAGCTGCCCGAGACGCCGGCTCCTGCCCAGTCGACATCGAGGAGGCCGCGTGCATCTGTCGCTGCTGCTGCGTCGCCACCGATCCGCGCGACAAGGCAGGCTGAAGCGGCCGCCGTAGAGAAGGCCAAAACGGAAGCTAGGCGCACGCGGTCCAAGCCGCTGCCAGGCAAGCTCGCGGACGTGCTGTACGCGCCCGAGACGCTTGCAGCGACTGGAGGTTACGATTGGGAGAAGGGGCGATGTGCGTGTACCGCCTTGCGATGATTCAACCGAGCTGCGCTCATGCTGGTTTCGCAGACATCTCCAAGTTCGAAGCTGTGCGCGACCCGTCGCACGACCCGCGGCCGCCGGCGCGCTCGTCGCCCACCCCTTCGCCGCCGCGACCGGCTCGCACAGCGGCTACACCGTCGGAACCTGTTGCTCGGCCCGCTCGGTCCGCACCTCGCACATCTCTTCCGCTACCTACCAAGGTATCGACGCCTCGGTCTACCGGAATGGCCGCTGCGCAGAATGCAAGCTCGACTCGGGGCGCGATTGCGGCGACGCCCGTTGCTCCGCCAGAAGGAGTCCGCTCGACTAGGCGGTCCTTCCCGATTTCGCAGCCTCTGCGCGATCTCATCTACTCGCCGGCAGCAGTTGCAGCAAACGGTGGCTGGGACCCAGTCAAGCAGGCTTACGTGTCGGCTGCCACAGCCGCCGCCGCAGCGCCGCCCACCGCTTCGACCTCGTCTGCGCCGTCAGGTCGCCGCGCCTCGTCCGCCGCTGCCGATGCAGCGAGCTCGCGGAAGCGCCCCGCCTCTCCCATGTCCGCGGCGCCGGCCGCCTCCGCTTCTTCTTCTTCGTCCGCCCCGCCGGTCGACAAGCGCACGACGCGCCGCTCGTTTCCCATGGCGGGCACGAAGGTGTCGGACCTCGTCTACTCATCCGCGGCAAGGCTCGTCTCCGGCGGGTGGGACCCGGTTGCTGGCAAGTACGTTTCGGCGCAAAAGGGCGGGGGCGACAACAACCCCGTGCCGGAAGCGTCGTCGTCTCGCCGGACGGGATGAGCGTGAACGTTCTGAGTTCTACCCGGTCGCGTCTCCACATTCGTTGTGCCTGCTGCATCATTCTCTCGCGTGCTGTCTGCTTCCCCGTTCTGTGTCGTAGTGATTCTGTCTTTCCCTCATCTCCATCGCTCTCCCGCTCAGCGTGCATCGTCTGCAATATCGTCGCTCGAAGTCTTCCGTGAGCCTGATTGGATGATTCGGCATCTGCTGCAAGCATTGAGAGCTCTGTGCAGAGCAGCGGAAGCCACGGTCGCTCTGCCTCTCCGCGAGGGTCCGCCTCTCGCACACGCGCATTCTCCGCCATCGTCGCCGCGCAGAGCGCCAGTCGACCGCGCAGTAGTTCCAAGAGAAGCTCAGAACAGCTCACACGCCGTCGCTGCACCTGCACGAGCTGCCTACCGCCGTTCCCGTCCTCATCGCCGCAATGGCGCCGAACAAGCGCAAGGGACCCGGCGACGCCGCTGGGGTGGCCCAGATCTCGCCAGAGGGCATCACTGGGCTCGACGACGAGATGGAGGTGCAGCTGCTCGGCGCAGGACAAGAGGTCCGCCCATTCCCTCAGTCGCGTCCCCAGTCGCTCTCGCTCACTCAGCCGTGCACGCCGCTAAACAGGTCGGGAGGTCGTGCTGCGTCATTCGGTACAAGGGCAGGACCATCGTCTGCGATGCGGGCGTCCACCCGGCCTTCTCTGGCATGGCTGCCCTCCCCTTCCTCGACGAGCTCGACTGGTCCACCGTCGACGCCATCCTTATCACCCACTTCCACCTCGACCACGCCGCCAGTTTGACCTATGTCATGGAGAAGGTGCGGTGTCATTGTTGAACGTCAATAGGAGGAGGCGGAGCGTCAAGAAGCTGCTGGACTGACCGGCGGGCGTACCTTCTTGAATGCGCAGACCAACTTCAAGGAGGGCAAGGGCGTCGTCTACATGTCGCACCCGACCAAAGCTGTCTACCGCTATCTCATGAGCGACTTTGTCCGCGTCTCGTGCGTCTCGCTCTCCGCCCCCGAACATTCGCCCGAACAAGCTGACCCCGGTACACTCGCAGCACCGCCGGCTCCGACGACAACCTCTTCACCGAGACCGAGATGATCGCCTCGTTCAACGAGATCCAGTCGTTCGACTTTGAGCAAGAGATCCTCCTCCCTCCCTCCGACACCTCGTCCGCCTCGGTCCGCTTCACCTCGTTCGCAGCAGGGCACGTGCTCGGAGCGTGCATGTTCTTGATCGAAATTGCGGGTGCCAGGGTGCTGTACACGGGCGACTATTCGACCGAGGAGGACAGGCATCTTGTGCCGGCCAAGGTGCCGAGCTGGGAGCGACCACCCGACGTCATGATTTGCGAGTCGACATATGGGTGCGTTCGGGAGCTGGCCCTCTTGGCAGTTCACGTGGCTCATTTGCTTTTGCACACTGCAGTGTTCAGTCGCACGAGCCTCGCCTGGAAAAGGAGGCGCAGTTCACCGGTTCGTCATCTTGCATCATCCGGCGCGGCCGCACCCACTGACGAGCGATCCCTCAGGTCTCGTCCAGTCGATCTTGAAGCGCGGCGGCCGCGTCCTCCTCCCCGTCTTCGCACTCGGTCGTGCGCAGGAGCTGCTTCTCCTCCTCGACGAGTACTGGGCCGAGCATCCCGAGCTGCAGCACATTCCGATCTACTTCGTCTCGAGTCTTGCGATCAAGTGCATGGATGTCTATGGCCAGTACGTCGCGAATCGTCAGGTGCTGCTTTCATCCGGGTCCAGGTTCTCATCCTCCGTCGCTCGCAGGTACATCCACACCATGTCGCCCAACGTGCGCGCCAAGTTTGCGCGCGGCATCAACCCGTTCGACTTCAAGCGCAAGGACTCGTTCGTGCGCCCGCTCGACCGCGGCATCTCCAAGCTGAATGACCGCACCCCCTGCGTCGTCATGGCGTCACCTGGATTCTTGACGAGCGGCGTCAGCCGCGAGCTGCTGGAGAAGTGGGCGCCGGATCCCAGGAACGGGCTGATCATCACGGGGTACAGCGTCGAGGGCGTCATGGCGCGGGTGCGTTCCGCTTCGTGACTCTCGGCTTTGCGCTCTTCCCTCACACCATCGGAATTGCAGACAATCATGAATGAGCCGACGGAGATTCACGCATTGAATGGCGGGGCCAAGATTCAGCGGCGATTGTGCGCCGCATCCTCTCGCCCATTCGCGGACATTCTCTCATTGCAACTGTTGCGCAGATCCGTCGACTACATCTCATTCTCGGCGCACGTCGACTACACACAGAACTCGAAGTTCATCGACGAGGTACGCTTCGGGCCTGTTTCGTCGCGCGACGCCGACACTTATGCGCTCGAGTCTCGCAGGTCATGCCTTCCCATCTCATCCTCGTTCACGGCGAGGTCAACAACATGTCGCGTCTGCGAGCGGCGCTCAAGGCGCGATTTGCGGAGCGCAAGAACGACGTGCAGATCTACACGCCGAGGAACGTCGAGACGGTTAAGCTCAAGTTCCGCGGCGAGCGCATGGCCAAGGTGCGCGAGTTTGTCTGACAAGCTCGATGAGTGCTTCGATTGACGCGAAGGGCACCTACAGGCCCTTGGATCTCTCGCCACCAAGGCTCCGACCGCTGCGACGCCCGTCTCGGGCCTGCTCGTCTCGAAGGACTTTTCGTACACGCTCCTCTCGCCCGCCGACCTGCGCGAGTTCACCGGTCTCTCGACGTCGCTCATTCTGCAGCGGCAGCGCCTCGCGCTCTCGGTCTCGTGGGACCTCGTGCGGTGGCACCTCCAGGGCATGTACGGCAAGATTGCCGAGGGCCGCGACGGAGAGGGCGTCCCGACCATGCGTGTCATGGAGACGGTCGACGTCAAGATGACGGACAAGCACGAACTCGCGATCGAGTGGGTCGGAGGCGTCACGAACGACATGATCGCCGACTCGGTGCTCGCCATCGTGCTCGGCATCGAAGGGAGTCCCGCGAGTGTCAAGAGTGCGTCTTCTTACCTCCAGCGAGTAGAGCCCGCGCTGAACATGTTTGCGTTTCTTAGAGACAACCGAGGACAACCCGCACCACCACCACCATCACCCGCATCCTTATGCCGAACCCCCGACGCCCCCTCGCACCGCCTCCCCTTCCGACCCTTCTTCTTCCTCAGCACCGGCCTCGGCAGCAGAGGACGGCGGCGACTCGGACGCGCTGCTCGTTCCGTCGCGCCTCGACCGCCTGATCGCCTTCCTCGACTCGTACTTTGGCCAGGTCGAGCTCCTCCGCCCGGAGGACATGCCGACGCCGCCCCCATCGGCTGCGGTGCCCGAGCCAGATGCGGCAGAGGCAGCAGCAGTGACGGTCGAGGCTGCACCGACCGAGCCTGCGGAGAAGGTCGAGGATGCAGCGGCGGCGGCAGCAGCAGAGGCGAAGAAGGAGAAGAACGAGGCGCAGGCGCAAGCGGACCGCCCCCGCGCGCCCGTCATTCGCGTCAAGCTGGACGAGCACTGCGCGGATGTGCGCGTCGAGGACTTGGTGCGTTTCCCTGCTCGTATAGTTGGCAACGTACGCGACTGACCCGCCTGCTCCACTGTTTGCTTCAACTTGCAGACCGTCTCGTCCGACTATGAGCCCCTGCAGCGCCGCGTCGAGTCGGTCGTGCAGATCGCACTCGCCATCGTTACGCCGCTTTCTGCGCTCGCGCCGGGCAAGAACGGGATCGAGGTCAAGGGGATGGGTTTGGCGGACGAGGTCGAGCGGAGCAAGCGAAGGGCGATGAGGCGCGAAAAGGCAGAGGACGCGCTGGACCAGGTGCCAGAGGAGACGGAGCAGGCGTAGCCGAAGCAAGCTCACTCTCAGGTTCAACGCGAACTGGGTCCTCGCGGACTCGTTGAATTATGCACAGATAGTAGACAATGCACAGCGCGAGAGGATGATGAACGCAAGAGGCCACAACATATCTACGACTGGGAAAGGACCAAAGTGGGGAGGGATGAGGCGATAGGACAGACAGGCGCGACTACTAGCGAGAGTGTGTATGCAGAGAGACAACCACGAGCACTGAAACACAGACAGACAACTACCAAGGAAGGACGAAAACATATGTCTATGAAGATGAGATGGGAAGGGGGCTTATCAAGCCGCAGCGCTTTGCGCCGGCGCATGGGCTGCCCACCATTCTTCCCACCCCGCGAGCTCGACGCGAATGCGCTCCACGCGCTCCTCGTCGACGGGGTGCGAGCGGAACAACCCGTCGAGGACGTCGTCGCCGTTGGCAGAGGGCGAGTGCGCGTGCGGCGCGTACTTGGAATGCAGCCTGAGCGGGTGCGGGTGCGACAGCTGCGGGGGAGGCGTGGACGATGCCGAGGGGGACGAGGGCGCGTGGTGCGCGGGCGAGGAGAGACGGTCCTCCCAGAAAGAGAGGGCAAAGTGCGGGTCGATGCCGGACGAGGCGAGGAGCCTGGAGGACGTCCAAAGTCAGCCATCTTATGGGACTCAAAGCCTCAGTCACGCAGCGGCCAGGCGACGTGGCTACCGGCGATGGGCGCAGAAGACGCACCTGAGCGCGACGACGTCCGCCTCGCTCTCGAGCAACCTGCTCTCGCACGAGTTGACGGCCTGGCCAAAGAAGCCGAACCCGCCCCGCGCGCCCTCGCTCAGCGACTTGCCCACCGCGTCGTTGATGAAGGGCCCGAAAAACGCTGTGATCGGGTACGCGAGCGTGCGGATCACTGCCAGTTTCCCACACAACGCGTCAGCGAGCCACTCAACCGCAGAAGCGGAGCGGGGTGGGGGAAGGAAAGCGCACCGTCGCTCGTGAGGCGCGAGATGTGCGGCACGAGGAGCGTCGTGCTCGCGTAGCTCTCGAGCGTGTGGCTCAGCGCGAGGTGCGCGAGCTCGTGCGACAGGAGGACGGCGAGCGCGCGCGTCTGCGCGTCGGTCGGGAGCGCGCGCGGGACGAGGTTGGCGGCGATCGGGTCGGGGAGAGGAGCGGCGGTGGGCGCGTGAGAGGAGGATGTGGACGAGAGGCCAAAGAGGGAGCGGGACGGTTTCGGCGGTGTCGGCGGTGGCGTCGGGAGCTCGTCCATCGCCACGCCGTTCCGCCCGAGGATCTCGTTCAAGAAGCCCGTGTAGACGACGATGACGCCCCTCCTCGGCTTGTTCGCTGCGCCCTCTGTTCCCTCGACGCCCGCCCCATGCAAGCCCGCAACCTCGTCCGGCCCAAATCCGAACGAAAACGCATTCGCGTCGTCGCGGTCGACGACGAGCAAGTCGTACTCGAGCCGGAGCTGGCCCCCGGTGCCGTTGGCGGACTCGGCCGCGGCATGCGCGACGTGGTGCTGGTGCGCATGGCGCTTCTCGAGGGTCTTGGCGAGCAAGAGCTCGTCGCGCCACGCGCCCGACGCGCCCTCGCCGAGCGCCTCGGGGCGCGGCTCGAGCGGGTAGCTCGTCGGCGGCGGGCGAAGGAGGAGCCCCGCCGCAGGGGTCGCTGCGGCGGCGTTATAGTCGTCACCGCGCTCGAACGCGCCGGGTGCGCCGCGCTCGAGCGCGCGGAGGACGGCTTCGGCCCAGCGGACGCGCCAGTCACGCGGGTCGAGCACCTCGCCGCCGAGGAGAATCCTTCGGCCGGTGAGTTCCGAGCGCCCCTCGTCCGGGATCGAGAGGACGTGGCGGAGGATGCTGACCCAGTCGCGCGTCGTGCCCTCTTGCTCGGCGGCGCGCGCAGAGGCCGGGACGGCGGGCGCGGCGTCGAGAACCGAGTGCACGAGGTCGGCCTCCTCGGCGGGCGAGAGCATGACGACGCGCCAGCGGCCGGTGATGGGCGTGCGTTCGAGGCTCGCGAGCGCGACGAGCGCGAGGAGGACGAGCGGCGTGAGGACGAGGAGCGGGACGCCGAACCCGGCCGTCCAGCGCGTGAGCGGCGACGACGCCGTCTCGAGCTCGCGCAGGTGGCACTGGAGCGCGTGGCGCCCCCAGATGCTCGACGTGAGCGAGGTCGGGTCGCGAGTGTAGCGCGTGCGGAGCGAGTGGATCCAGCGCGAGCGCGCCGCGAGCGGGAGGAGCGTGAGCGAGATGCGCGTGACGAACGCGAGCGCGTTGAGCGCGGCCGACGACTTGAGCACGGTCGCGAGCGGGAGGAGGAGCGGGAGGCCGAGCTCGAGGAGCGGGAGGCCCAGGCAGGGCGCGGCGAGCGTGGGCGGGACGACGGGCGGCGGGAGGAGCGGGTGCAGCCGCCGCGCCGAGCTCGACAGCGCGCGACACGCGCCCGCACGCAGCGCGAGCGACGCCGTGGCGGGAGCTGCAGGCCTGCGCGCTTCGAGCGGGGACGCGCGCGCGAGGGGCGCCGGGCGCGCCGGCGACGCGCGTACGCGGAAGGCCGGGTTGTCGAGCTCGCGGAGGCGGATGATTGCGAAGCCCGTCTTGAGGCGGTGGAGCGTGTGGGCGTAGCGGACATAGTCCTGCGGCGCGTGGTAGCGCATCCACTTGATCCCGCCCGGGCGGTGCGTGAAGTGGGCGTGTTTGGCACCACGGTTCGGGTCGATGTGCGACGGGCGGAAGGTCGCGCCCCAGTACGACGAGCGGAAGGCGTCGTGGTTGAATGGCCCAGAGCGGTGCTGCTGTTGCTGCTGCTGGCTTTGCTCGCCCGAGCTGCGCCTACCAGCTTGCGCGCGGTGCGCCAGCAAGAGCCTGCGCACGCTCGCGACATGGCTCTCGTGCGCCTCCCTCCTCCTGACAAACTCCTTCCTCCCTCCCCTCCCGAACCTCTTCCGTCCCCCTCGCCCAGTGGCGCGCGCGCCCGCGTGCGCGGCGGCGTCCCACTGGTGCATGGTGCGGCAGACGTGGCGGAAGTGGGCGCGCCGCTGCGGGTCGCGGCGGCGACGCTCGTTGAGGGCGAGGTACCAGCCCCAGCCGGACGTGGCGCCGCGCGCGCGGCAGCCTGCGATGGGCGAGGCGCAGCCCGGGTCGCCGTGGCTGCATGAGGACGGGTGCTCGTGCGAGGACGACGAGCGGCGGTGCGAGGAGCCGGAGCCAGAGCCGGACTCGGAGTACGCGTGGGAGTGGTGACAGTCGTGCGTCTGAGCAGCGGAGGGAGACGAGCGGCGAGCGAAGGAGGAGGAGGAGGACGAGGCGGAGGCGAAGGCGGCTGACGAGCGCTTCGCAGCCTGTCGAATTCCAGGAGTCAGTCTTCGTGGTCATGAAGGACGGCATCCAAGAGAGGTCGGCGCACCTGCCGGTGTGCCTCGACCTGGCCCTTTGCGACCCTCCACCACCACGGTCCGCGTCCCCTCGAGCGCCTCAGCGTCTCGATGACGCCGCCTGCAACGCCCCTGAGTGGCCTCTCGGCCGCGCGGTCGTGGTCGTGGTGACCATCGACGACCTTTGCGGCGCAGGCTGCGCTCGTGGCGAACGAGCGGTGCGGAGCGGGCGGGCGCCAGCCGGACGACGAGTCGCCGTTGGGGACGTGTCTGCCCTGGGCGGCGGGGCGGAGGCGGGCGTGGGCGAGGGCGTAGGGGCTGGCGCGGCGGAGGTGGGCGAGGGCGGTGTGGGTCGCGGTGGGAGGTGCGATCGAGGGAGCAGGGGATGCTGCGGATGCGAGCGAGCGTGCGAGTGCGAGCGCATGCGGACGGGCGTGCAAGGGGCTTGCTGGGTTGCGAGCGGGCAGGATCGAGGCCCTGAGTGCGCCCAGGACGGGCCCGAGCGTGTGCGGCATGGCAGCGCGCGGATGGACGGACGCGATGCGGATGCGAGTCAGGGCACGGCGACGTCAACGGCAGAGACAGCGGGCGATCAGAGGCGCAGGTGCGCCCGGGCGGACAGCGTGCGCCAGACTCGGCGCAGGTTCGAGCGTCTGGATCGAGCGGGAAAGAGCGACAGCGACGAGAGCGAGGCGAGAGGACAGCGGCAAGCAGAGATAGAGTCGGAACCACCCGACACCGCCCAGAGAGAGAGCGACAGTGCGAGCGAGTGTACGAGTGCATCACACGCACTCTCCAACTCGTTCTACCCGCCTGGAAGCAAGCAAGCGCGAGTCGCTCTCATCGCCTCGTCGCTCGCCCTCACGTCGACCTTGCCTCCCCTCCTCCCCCACACCACGCACGATGGAAGGCGAGTACACCAGCACCACTCCCACATGCACAGCACCCGACTGACCGTGCCACTCCCGCAGTCTCGTTTGGCATCACTGGCAAGGACTACGTCCTCTTCGCGTCCGACACCTCGGCCGCCCGCTCCATCGTAAAGATGAAGGGCAACGAGGACAAGCAGAAGGTCGTCGGAAAGCACCTCGTCATGGCCTGCGAGTCTCCCTGCCCCTCTCTGTACCCCTCGAGACCACCCCACCATCCCTCCCTCGCCGCGTCATCTCGCCATCCTCGCCCCTCCCTGCCCCGCGCACGTCAAGGCTGACCGCATTCACTCGTGCGTACAGACTCGGGCGAACCGGGCGACACGGTCCAGTTCGCAGAGTATGTCGAACGCAACCTCCGCCTGTACCAGATCCGGTGCGCTACTCCCCTCCTCCTCCCTTCCTACGACCCGGTCCCGCAGTGCTGACCCGCACACACACTTGTACACTCGAGCAGCAACCACATCCCGCTGCGCCCGCCCTCGGCCGCCGCGTGGGTGCGCACGCAGCTCGCGACCTCTCTGCGCTCGCGCAAGCCCTACTCGGTCAACCTCCTCCTCGGCGGCTTTGACCCGACGACGGCCGCGCCCTCGCTCTACTGGATCGACTACCTCGGCACCCTCGGCGTCGTCCCCTACGCCGCGCACGGCTACGGCGCCTACTTTGCCCTCTCGACCATGGACCGCTGGCACGACCCCAACGCCGACCTCGCGCAGGGGCTCGACCTCCTGAAAAAGTGCATCTTTGAACTCGAGACGCGCTTCATCGTCAACCTCGGCGGGTGGACCATCCGCGGTCCGTCCCTTTCCCTTTCTCTCTCCCTCCCTCGCCCCCCGTGGGATGCTGACCCCCTCTCCCGCACCCCGCGCGCGCAGTCGCCGACAAGGACGGCGTGCGGCAAATCAACCTCGACGGCACCCCGTACGAGCCCCCCGTCCCGCCACCCGTCGCCGGCGCAGGCGCGGCCGAGCACGTCGAGGCGCAGCCGCAGGGGGCACCGGCGATCGAGGCGGCGGCGTAGCGGGCTTGGGCGCCAGGGCGTCGAGACGTCCGTGTATACAGTACTTTGAGCACCATCGAGTTTCTCGAGAGGAAGAGAGAGCGCACGCAAGCTCAGGAAGAGCGGAGGTCTCGTTGCTTTCTCCCGATGGGCACCTCGAGTCAGCAGCGGTACGCAAGTTGTGGAAGGGCCCTCCTGCTGTTCAGTAGAAGCATCCTAGGCACGTGGCGGAGGAGGGCAACGTTGCCAACCCTGTGGGTAGTCCCTCGGCGTCATTGCAAGTCATCTTTCTTGCGAGTATTTGCCCTCCTTCTCCAAGGCGGTCCGCGCGGGGCGTGATTGTCACAGTCGGTCACAGTCGAGCCGCCCACCGAGCCGACGCAAGCGCGTGTCGGTGAACGAGGGTCTGCAGCGCGCGGCGGAGCTGGCGAAGAGCGCTGCACCCACTCAAGCTCGACCACCATAGGCACGACTCCAGCCCGTCGGCCCATGCACAAGACTGGCAGCGAGCTGATCCGCGGCTCGCTGCAGCTGGACTGTTGGCTTCGGTGTCCCCGTGCAGCTGCGCCGCCCGCGATCCGTCAGCTGCCCGTCGCGCGTGCTGATCTCCTGCTCCTAGAGGTCGTCGTCGGCCTGCGCGCGTGGCGCGTCAGGAGTGTGCCATGGTCGACCATTCGTGCATTCCCTCTGTAGCGGGAGACGGGCGTCGGAGCAAGCTGAGAGGGCGGGAGAGCGGAGGGCGGAGCGGAAGATGGATCGCCAAAGTCGACGACGGCACGAACGAGAGGCCGCACGGCGCTTGGCAAGAGCAAATTTCGCGCGGACCGCCTTAGCTCGAGCGCACAACGAAGACGGACAAGCGCAGCGATGTAGCGATGAAGCGGCGAGAGGTCGCGCGGAGGAAGAGAACAAATGCGGCGGGGCACGCGGCGCTCGCTCGAGGATCGTCCAGTGGGCGCAGACAAGCTCGTAGCCGGTCGGCAGGCGTATTAGAGACGGTAGACAGTTGGGTCGGAACACGAACGACCAGCATCGTCTTCCGCGAACTGCCGCGAGGCGACGGAAGCTCATCCAGCGTCGCCCCGTTCCTAGCGCATATCGTTGCCGTCATAGAGCGTCAGTTCGTGCGGGGCGAGTCTCCTCGCGCACTCGACGTGTCCCGTGCTTCGCGCTGCACCGCTCATCGCCTTGCAACGCCGGATTCGCACCCGTCTCCGCCTTCGGCCCGCATCTGAGGTATCGCTCGAAGCTGCTCGAAGACGTCGAAAAGGACTCTCGAGCTCTGCTGAACGCGCAAGGCTGTTGCACCTGGTTTGCACCTGGTTACCCACCCACCCTCATCGCTCGGGGACCCGGGCCGGACCCGATGCCCTTGTTCGGAGCTGACGCACCCCGTCTCCGAACCTTCCATCGATATCGACCAGCACAGCATGCTGACTGAGCAGTCATGGACCACGCGCGACAAGGAGCGGGTCCCGCTTGCTCTTGTGCTTGCGCTTGTTTCTCGCCTCTCGCGACATCCGCTCCACTCGCTCTACCTTTCCGCTCAACCCGCGCCAACTCGCCAAAATGCCTGCCGCTGAGACTGTCTACGTCGGTACGTCGAGCCCCACACCGTCCCGAGAGAAGAGACGCTGATGTCCTCGCCTTGATTCCTTCCGCGCAGTCACCGGCGCTAACCGCGGCATTGGCCTCGCCCTGACTTCGATTCTTGCTCGTCGCCCCGGCACCCTTGTCTTCGCTACGGCTCGCCAGCCGGCCAAGGCGGACGAGCTGAACGGCCTCGCCAAGGAGCTGGGCAACATCGAGGTCGTCCAGTACGAGGGTCCCGACGCCGAGCAGACCAAAGCGCTCGCCGACGTTGTCGAGAAGAAGGCTGGCAAGGTCGACGTCGTCTTTGCGAATGCTGGTGCGAGGACTCTGCCATTGTCATTCCTCGAGCTCCGCTGAAGCTTCTCCTCGAACAGGTGTCGCACCGCCCTCGCTCCCCGTTACCACCGCGCCTCCCGAGAACCTCCTCCTCGGCTTCAACACTAACGTCCTCGGCCCGATCACCCTCTTCCAGGCCCTGTGGCCGCTCCTCCAAAAGTCGTCCAAGCCGCAGTTCGTCGGCGTCTCGTCCGGGCTCGGCTCGTTCGGCCTCAACTTCCCCGTCGAGTCGGACGCGTACAGCCTCTCCAAGGTCGCGCTCAACTACGCCGTCAAGCGCATGGCGCTCTGGCACGGCGAGAAGGACGGCCTCATCGCGTGGGTCCTCTCGCCCGGCGTCGTCATCACCGAGATGTCGCGCGAGTTTGTCGCCAGGAACCCGTTCGGCTGGGGACCCGAGATGTTCCTCCAGCCCGAGCAGAGCGCCGAGGCGATCCTCAAGATCGCCGACAACGCCACCGTCGAGAAGACGGGCGGCAGGTTCTGGGACGTGACCACGGGCAACGAGTTCCCTTGGTGATTGTTGTGCGCCTCCGACGTTTCCGTAGTCTTCCTTGTTGCCTGCATAGCCGTTTTGAGTCCTTCGTTTGAAAGACACGAGAGTGGACTGCGAGGCAGCAGAGAGCTTCGAATGGGTGAGGCACTCTGGCTGGCGTGCGAAATTGTGGACGCTTGCTCCATCTCAAAGTCAGCAAACAGTAAGGTGCTGGAGGGAGAGAAAGGTGCCGTATCACGGTCAGGGGCCGCAAGAAACCAACACGGCGAGCGCTGAAAGTGCACTTCTGCCGAGCGGGTCAGCCCGCAGAGCAAGGAACGAAGCTGCTCGTGCAGTCGCCAGCTGGCAGAGTAGCAACCACTGGGTGCATGCCGCGAGTCTCGCACAGAAGCGGACCGTCCATCATCGACTCGTGTCCATGATTCGGATCGCGGCGGAAGTGGGAGGACAGCAACTGGCACGCAACATCGCAGGAGGCGAGTTCTGAAATGGTCAAGCTCACGGCTACGTTCGATCCGCCGCAATGATGGCACACTCGTCGCCATTGTGCGGAAGCAAGACAGAAGCGATGAAGCGATGAAGCGATGAAGAGGAGGAGACATCGCAACGCGCGTGGGCCGAGGGTCGAGCTCGCAAGCGCAGACCGAGAGAAGCTCGAGAAATGCGTATCGGAACCTGCCCCGCCTATACGTGCGGAGTTGCGGTGCGGTCTGAGGCCAACCTCTCGCTCGCGAGCTCCGCCTGTTGACATTCCGCCGTCTTCCCGGCTCCCGCTGATTGAAGCAGCGCCAGCCCAAGCTTGCATGGCTGTCGTTAAGGAGGAAGAGCAGCCCGCCCAGCTGGGCGCACCTGTCGCGTCCACCTCGCAGCTCCCCTCGTCGAGCGATGTCAAGGTGCGCTCGCTCCCCTCGCGAGGACGGCTGGCCGCCGTGACTGACTCGCTGACTATCCTGCAGCCCAATGCGGTGCGCTCGTCGAGCCCGGATGCGAAGGGTAAGGGCCGCGCCCTCCCCGACGACGACTCGCCTGCGGTCAAGGACGAAGAGAGCGACGACATCGCCGAGCCCGACGTCAAGCTCGACCCGGACGAGAGGATCTTGTTCGGCGCTGTGCCGAAAGCCAACATCGTCGGCCTCAAGTACTACCGAGGCATTCAGACCCGTACGCCTCTCTTGCTCCTCCCTGCCCTGGCAGGGCTCGACCGGTCCTTTCGAGGCTGCAGCTGACCTTGATGTGTGTGCTTACAGTCAAGGAGGGCATGGCTGTCGAGATCAAGCGCGTGCGCTGATGTCAACGTGCTCTCGTTCTTCCGCGCGGTAGCTGACCCACGCTCGATGATTCCCTTCCCGGTCCCGCAGGACCCGTACAACGTCAACGACAGCAACGCCATCGAGGTGAGGCACATGCGAGGCCAGCGTATCGGCTACATGAGCAAGGAGCTCTCCGCCAAGCTCGCGCCGCTCGTCAAAGAACGCAAGATCGACTTTCGCGGTGTCGCCGGTCCCGGTACGTTGCCCGCGTTTCTCCAGATTGTCTAGAGAACTAACGCTCAATCCCTTGCAACAGTCGAATCTGCGACAGTCGGGCTGTTCAAGACCCCTTTCCGCCTCGAGATCTGGGGAAAGCGCAAGTTCTCGCTCGACCCGCGGCTCGACTGGCTCTTCCCTGAGCGCATGGAGCGGAAACGCGTCGAAAAGGAGCGCAAGAAGGCGCTGGAGCAGGCGAGGAAGGAGGCGGACGATGCAGATGAGGGGGAGAAGGGAGGCGTGCGCGACTCGAAGGTGCGCTGTCGCTCGTCACAATTCGTCGTGAGCTCTCATTGACTGTACTCCTACAGCAAAACGATCGCGATATCGCGATGCGGCAGTCCATACTGCTCGACAAGGGCAAGAAGGTGGACCTCCTCGGCAGCATCTTCCAAGAAGGAGGGAATGATCCCGCCTTGCTGCCTTCGCATCCGAGCCCGCCGGGGAAGAAGGACGGCTCGATGAAGAGCAATCTCCTGCCGTTCCAGGTATGTTCAGTCTCCTGTCGGCGAGGGTGGAATGGCTCGCTCACCCTGACTATCTCGTGCAGCGGCAAGGTCTCGCCTGGATGATACGGATGGAGCACCCGCAACTCCCGAAGAGCGTCGACGATCCGCCAGTGCAGCTGTGGACGAAGAAGGAAGACACTGCCGGCAAGATCTTCTGGCACAATGTCGGGACCAACACGACGCAGCGCGAGAAGCCGATCTTGAAGCGCGGCGGCATTCTCGCCGACGAAATGGGTCTCGGCAAGACGATGCAGACTATCGCGCTCATCTGCACGGACGACACTGGCGAGGGCGTGCTCGATGAGCCGGAGGACCCGGACGAGCGGTTCGACGACATGACTCTCATCGGTGCGCTTCTCGGGTCAGCGCTCTCCTGCTACTCCCACTGACCAAATTACCCGTCCAGTCTGCCCGCTATCGGTCGCGTCGAACTGGACCGAGCAGCTCCAGCAGCACGTCGGCAAGAAGCGCCTCAGCTGGCATTTCTACCATGGCGAGGGTCGCGAGCTGAGCAAGAAGGAACTGCGCGAGTACGACGTCGTCATCACGACCTAGTGAGTCACTTAAACGCCTTCGGGTATTGCTGTACTGGCGAACTGACATCCACGCCTTCGCAGCCAAACCATCATCGGCGGGCTCGACGAGAGCGATTCGGCCTCGTCCTCGCGCAAGGGCTCGCGTGCGCCCGAAGGCGCAGACGGCACGGCCGAGAATGGCGACGAGACGGGCGAGGCGCCTGACGAAATGGGCGAGGACGGCGAGCCTGCGCGCAAGAAGCAGAAGCGCAGCAAGAACGCGACGCTCCACGCCATCAAGTGGCGCCGCGTCGTGCTCGACGAGGGTCACCTGATTAAGAACCCCAAGGCCAAGATGACCCGGGCGTGCCTGGAGCTCAAGGCCGAGTGCGTGCTTTTATACCGGAACCGCGGCGCGTTTCAGAGTACTGATGACTTGCGGGAAAAGGCGCCGGTGGATTCTCTCGGGGACGCCGATTGTCAACGCTTCAGGCGATCGTGCGTCTTGACCTCGACCTTGCTGTGGTCATGCACTGATGCAGCTTGCCTCGACAGTCGGGACCATGGTGCAATTTCTGCGCGTCTGCAAGCCGCTCGACCAGCCCGCGGTGTGGAAGCAGTATGTCGCGAGCGGCTCGGACGAAGGACGCAACAAGCTCCTGCGCGTGAGTGCACACTGGAGCTTTCCCGCTTCGCAGACTCCTGGGCTGACCTTCCGTCGCTCGTGCAGGCCGTCGTATCGTCCACGACGCTCCGCCGCACCAAGGACATGTTCGACCCGTCCGGCAAGCCGCTTGTCCAGCTTCCGAGCGTCGAACGCTATATGCACGAGATCGACCTCAAGGACGACGTGCGCGAGCTGTACGACGAGATCGAGGCCGAGATCGGCAAGAGCGTCAAGTCATCGCTCAAGGAGCAGGGCGGCAAGACGGGCTACACACACATTCGTACGTCCCGTCTCCTAGCGTTCACACATACTCGCACTCACTCGTCCGAGGTCGCGCAGTCTGCCTGCTTCTCCGTCTCCGCCAGGTTGCCTGCGATCCTTCGCTTGTCCCCGGCGACTTCATCGAAGAGTGCGATTCTTCCCCATCTGACGCTATTCGCCAGCGTACTGACTCGTTCGTGTCACAGCCTTCGCGACCGCAAGCTCGCTGCGCGCATCCAGCGGGACCACGAGCGCGCGATCGGCCTTCCGACGTCGGGCAAAGGGCCCGTCTCCGCCGAGCAGCTCGACTTTGTGCGCTCGCTCCTGCGCGAGGCGATCGAGGCGGGTGCCGACTGCCTCGCGTGCGGGCGCTGGGCGGAGGACCCGCGGATCACGATTTGCCAGCACGTGTTCTGCCAGAGCTGGTGCGTCTTGAGCGTTCACTTCGTCAGAGCTTCGTCTCCCCGATAAAGGCTGACGTGGGCGATGTCTTGAACGTACAGTATTGAGTCGGCTGTCGACGCGAAGGCCGCCTGCCCGTCGTGCAACAACCCGCTCAAGCGCGAGCACATCATCTCGCTCCCGGCGTTCCGCAGCGTCTCGCCGTACTCGTCGGCACGCTCGAGCAGCGTCGGCACGTCGAGGCACGGGAGCGCCGCCCCCGTCGAGCGCACGGCCAAGGTCGAGGCGCTCGTGAGATTGCTCAAGAGCTCGGCGCCGGGCGTCAAGAGCTTAGTCTTCTCGCAGGTGCGCGATCGCTATTCTCATTCCCACCCTGAATGCGTACTGACGAGTCTTCGAGCGCGCTGCGTAGTGGACGACGCACCTCGACCGCATCGAAGCGGCTCTCCACGCCGAAGGGATTGCGACCTGCCGGTTCGTCCCGTCCCGCTGTCGTCCTCACCTTCAGCTCTATGTCGTCTGACACTCTGTGTCGATGCGCAGGTTTGACGGCTCGATGCGCCAGGACAAGCGCGAGGCGGTCATCAAGCTCTTCACGCAGCCGAACCGAGACACGGTCGCGGGTGACAAGGGCGACCGCAAGAACCCCATGGTCATGCTCCTTTCTCTCAAGGTGCGTCCGCAATCTCGCTCTGATGGCGTGTGAACGAACGTTGTTGACTGTGCTGCGCGTGCAGGCGGGCGCGCTCGGTCTCAACCTGACGGTCGCGAGCCAGGTCTTCCTCATGGATCCGTGAGTGGTGCTGTTCCCTCTCGCTGCACCTCTCGCTCCGGTTTCAGTCGGTCAAGGTGCTGAGTCTGTGAAATTGCGCGACAGGTGGTGGCAAGAGTCGATCGAAGCGCAGGCCATCGACCGTGTCAACCGCATCGGCCAGACCCAGGCGTGCGTGGCATCCTTTAGCTTCTGATCCGACGCAAGCGCTGACAAGGCGCCGCCAACTGCCTACAGTGTCCGCGTCTTCCAGCTCGTCGCCAAGAACACGATCGAGGCGCGCGTGCTCACGATTCAGGAGAAGAAGCAGCAGCTCATCCAGCAGGTGCGTCTTCCCCCGGTTTGTTTCAGGTTGGTGAAGATCATATACTAAGCTTCTGTCTATGCAGGCGTTCTCGGGCAACAAGAACGCACCCAAGCGCCAGGCCAAGATTGGTGCGTTCCGCGCCCTCGTCTCTTGATTGCTGGTCGCGGTATTCATTGTCGGCAGCGACCTGAGCTGACGTGACACTTGCATACGCAGAGCTCACGGATCTCGCCAGCCTGTTCAACATCTCGGTTTGAGACGTGCGAGTGGCAAGAGGCAGCGGGATGGATTTCCGGTCGACTAACGAGGCGGGCGCGGGTGTAGGGCGAAGTATGCGCGGCTTGTTGCGGTGCTTGTACGGGCGTGGTGCCATTGTGGGATTTCTACGATAGGCCCACACCATGCGGATAGCGGTGCGGGAAGCGGTCGTAATGACTACCTGGACACTTCGCACTCCGCGTGTGATCCATCTCTAAACGCAATATGCTGTCTTCACTGCAAGTGTCGCTCGTCGCTTCACGAGAAAAGCTCGAATGCGCGCGAGATCAGCGAAGAACGAGCTCTCCCTCCAGGTAGAATGCGAGGTTCCCACGGAACAGATGCTGCAATGCCAAGGTGAACGATACAGACACAGACTCTTCAAAGCTCCTCCTTGCCGGGCTTGCGGTTCTTGATTTCGAGGAGCTCGACCTGTGATGAGCGGGACGGCCGAGTGGTCAGCTTCGCGAGACGGAGCTCCGATCGGACGGACAGACGCACATCGAAGACAAGCGTGGCACCTGCGGGCGTCGGAACGGAGTACGTCAGTACGGTGCGTTGTCAGCAGGACGAAACTGGAGCAAGCAGGAAGGCGGCAAGCAGAGGCCGGAGAAACGAACGTACCACCCGGGATGACGCCACCGGCGCCGCGCGAGCCGTAGCCGAGGTGTGCGGGAATGGTGAGAGCTGCGCACGGAGGAGAGAGTCGCGTGAGCCAAGACACGGTACGGGGCACGAAGCTTCGGACGGGAATCGGTTGTCCGGAGTCAGTGAGAGTTGAAAAGGTCGACATACTGCGCTTCTCGCCCGGGCACTGTAGGAGCACGAGGCTCGTCAGTGGATTGCGCAGGGCTTCTACAGCGAGTCGAAGTTGAGGCGCCGACGCACCATGTCGAGGAGACCCTGGTCCCACCCCTTGATGACCTGACCAGCGCCAACTGTACGCCGTCCGTAACGGTCAACGTGACGCTCTGCGCAGCACGAGCAGACCTGCGCGCATCGCGGTCGACCGGGGAGACGCACCCTTGAAGACGAACGGCTGTCCGCGCTTGCGGGACGAATCGAACTCCTTGCCCGAGTCGAGGCGGCCGTCGTAGTGCATGGCGAGCTTGTCGCCCTTGGCCGACTTGATGTAGCACGGCGAGGGCTTGTGCGTGACATCTGCATGGGGACAGCGTTAAGAAAGGAAGGTCAGTGAACGCGATGAGGAAGAGCGGTCGCGTTCGCGCCGATCGAGTTCTGGGCTCGCCCGGTGTCTATGGACTGCTTGTGAGATGTGAAGGGGCCGCACCGATCTGCAGTCCTGAGAGGTCGCCGGCCGGCTGAGCTGCCGACGATGCGGCGACGTACGACGTGGTGCCGAGCAGGAGGACGCCGACCGAGAGCATGGCGCCCCAGACACGGTTGGAAACGCGACGCATTGTGCAGTAGAGGCTCGGAGGAGGAGAGCGAGGCGGTGATGAAAGCCGGATGTAGCGAGGAGGTGCGAGTACAAGTCAATACAAGCGGGTTGTATGGTCAGTTGTAGTCAGTTGTAGTCCGTTGTAGCCGGAGGTAGCCGCGCGTTTGCGGGTTTGCCTCTGTCGTCAAGGAAGGGCAACCGACCTCGACCCTCGCTGCTCCTCCCGTGCCCTCTGGGAACCCCTGTGCCTGCCTGCCTGCCAGCTCGCACGTGTCTCGAGGACTCGGCCGTACCAGAACTCCGGAGGTGCGTTGCCGCCTCTAGTCAGCCGGGGGCGAGCAAAACGTGCTGACTCTGCCTCGCGGACGAACCCGTGCGCCTGCGCGGGTGTGCAGCTTGCGTGCAAGTTGTCTGGACCTACAGTTCGCTACGTGCCCAGGGAAAGGAACTGCCGTCCCCGAGGGTTGCCACGAGTGCGCTCCTCTCGCTCCCCTCCCCGCGCACTGCATGCATCCAACTCACGATTACGATTGCATTTGCTCTTCACAATGCAGGTCATCGTACTGCTCCTCTCCGACTCCCTCCTCTCTCCCTCCCATCCACTCGTCTGCAAGATAGACAGGGCTTAACTGTCCTCGGCCTACCCGCTGCACTGTGCGCACTCCCTCCCCTCCCCTCTTCGCAGCCCGTGACTTGCAACTGACCTTCGCCGCCACCGCCGCCTGCAGCGTACCCTCCCGTCTACGCTCAAGCCCCCGTCAGACGCTCCTACCCTCCCCATCTCAAAGCACGCCGCTTTCGGTCGCACGCAGCCCCCGTCGCCCGATCCCGCCGTCTTACGTCTCCTCCCGCCTCGGACTGTCTCGTTCCAGTCTGTCGCCAAAAGTGCTCGAACAAACGAGCACACTCCCGGGAACTCGAGAAGCACACGTTTCTCGAACTCCCGCGCACCACCGCATGAACGCCCCGACCGGTTACCCGTCCTTTGACGGTTCCGCTCACCACGCGTGGACGATGGTGGCCCCGCAGCAGCAGCACCAGCACCAGCAGTACTACTACGGCGGCGCACACTACGACCCCGTCCGCGCCCACGTCCACCACCACCACCAGGCGTCGCTCCTGCAAGTCGCCCAGCAGCAGCACGCCGCCGCCACCGCCGCCGCGTACCCGGCCTACAACCCCGCCGCGTACGCGCACGGTCAGCAGCAGCCGCAGCCGTACTACCCGTCGAGCCAGCCCCTCCAGCTCGACGGCTACTACGCCGCGCAGCAGGCCCAGCCAGCGCCCTTCCTCGAGCAGGCCGTGCGCAGCCGCTTCGCGTTCGCGACGCCGACTCACGCTCCGCTCCAGCCGTACGAGCAGCAGCGCGGCTTCACGCTCCCGCCGCCGGCGCCGTACGCCGCTTCGTACGGCATGCAGGCCCACCAGGCCGACGCGATGCGCGCCGCCTGGGACGCTCGCACCGAGTCGACGGCTGCCTACGGCCGCGCCGAGTCGGCCGCGCGCGCGACGCTCGAGAGTGAGCACATGGGCTACTTGCTCGACCGTCTCGCGCACAGCGGCGCTGACTCGCAGTCCCGTTCGCGCGTCGCCTCTGCCGCGTCCTCCGCAGACGAGTACGACCACCCGTCGCACAGCCGCCCGCCCCACCGCGGTGTCGCGACCGCCGACGCCATGCTCGACGACGACTCGGTCGCGTCGCAGCAGCAGCACGTCACGTACGACCTCATCCCCAACGTCTCGTCCGTCCCGCCTCCGCCGCCCGTCGAGCGCTCGGCCGTCCCCCTCGCCGACCTCGCGACCGAGATGGTCTGGGAGACAGTCCGCCGCGGCTACCTCCACGTCGTCGAGACGTCGGCGCCTGCCAACCAGGGCGTCGGCGTCATCGGCCAGCCCGCGCGCGCCGGCCCGCGCCGCAGCGGCGGCGCCGAGCAGTTTGGCATCATCGGCGACCGCCGCGCCTTTGCCGGCAACGACTTTGAGGCTACCGCGCGCATGCAGCGCCTCGCCGACCTCGGCTTCAGCGCGCAGCGCGCGGCGTCGGCCTCGGCGGCGTTCCCCGTCGAGCCGTCGAGTGCGTTCCGCGCGTTCGTCAAGCAGATCCTCACGGCGACGCTCGTCACGCCCGAGGACCTCGTGTTCGCGCTGTACCTCGTCTCGCAGGTCCCCGTCGACAAGCTCATCCCGTCGACGCCGGCCGAGCGCGGCCAGGACGCCCAGACGACGTCGTTCAAGGCGGCGCCGTTCAAGATGGTCCTCGGCGCGCTCATGATCGCCAACAAGCAGCTCCAGGACAACTCGTACCGCAACGACACGTTTTCGACCGTCTCGGGCATCCCGCTCGCCGACGTCAACGCGCTCGAGGCGCACGTCGCGACTGCGCTCCTATTTGACGTCGCCATCCGCGAGGACAAGTGGCTTGTGTGGCTCGGCGTCGTTGCCGAGCGCTTCCGCGCCGGCACCGGCCAGCTCGGCGACCGCCTCGCCGTGCAGGAGGCGCTCGCGCGCCTCATTGTCGCCGCCCAGCAGAGCTGCGAGCAGCCTGCCATCGACACGGCGCCGTCGACCCCGGCACTCAGCGCGAGCGACTCGGCCTCGTCGCTCGCGTCGCTCGCGAGCGCCGCGACGTCGCTCCTCGACGGCGACTGCGCCATGGCCGGCGCGACGTGCCCGTCGACGCCGCCCGCGGGCCAGTCGCACCTCGCCGACGTCAACCTCGACGCGTCGGGCCCGCTCGAGTCGCCGCTGCACTTTGACCCGGCGGCCGCGCGCCGCCGCGCGGCCTTCAAGCGCGCCGCGTCGAGCCTCGCGTCGTCGGTCGCCGCGTCGTCGATGGACTCGCCGCTCCTCGCGGCGACGACGGCGGCCGCTGCCGCGCGCCAGCAGCGCTCGTGCGTCGCGGCGTCGGCGACCGAGTCGAGCGGCTACAGCCTCTTCCCGCCGGTCGACCTCGCCGCCGCGAGGTCGCGGTCGTTCGGCCAGGAGACGTGGTCGCGCGCCATCTGCTAGACCCACTCGCTCTCCTACCCAGCCAGGATCCAGAGCACAGATCAGCAGCCGTCAACCCCCCTTTTCGACGTGCGCGGTCTCCTGCGGTGGTCGGCTTCGGCGCAGGTTGAGCGGGCGCTGAGGGTCGAGTGCAGGGTGAATTGCGACGGGCAGCGATTCAGTTCGTCTTCGGTCGTCGCTCTCTCACCCTTTCACTTCGCCCCGTATCGTTCCGCCTCGACCTTCGCCATCTCCCATCGGTCATCGCTACTTTCCAGCCGCTCGCGTCCCTCGCACGGTTCAGCATCGACTAGCTCGCCTGGCTCCCCCTTTTCCCTTTTCACCACGTCTTTTCCCCTTTTGCAGGACTCGATACCCTCGTCACCGGCTCCTCAGGTTCTCGTTCCCCTTCCTCTCCTCTCGTGTGTGTGCTCTTTTGCGCCATATCGTCGTTTCTCCCTTCCTTCTCCTCTGCTCTGCACCCTCTCCCTTCACCCCTCTTCCCCTTGCTCCTACAAACCCCCATAAAAAAGGCCCTGTTCCGCTTTCTAGACTTGCCTTCTTTCCACTTTCCTCCACTTCCCTTTTGCCCTCAACCGCCCCCGTCAGGCGCTTTCTCCCTTCCCGTTCTTCACACCCAGAAAACCCCCAGAATGGCCCGCCTCGTCGTTCCGTCTTTGTGGCTTCTCTCTCTCTCTCTTCCTCTTGCCCTCTCTCTCGTGACACCGCCTACTCCTCCCCTACTCTCTCCTCCACACCGATACTCCCTCCCCCGTCTCGAGCAATTCACTGTGCGCGCGTGCGCCTTTGCCGAGGATCTTTCGTCTCGTCCGCTTGCCCATTCGAGAGACTCGCCAGGAAGCGTCGTTCAACCGTCTCTCAGGTAAATTCTCGGAAGGCACGTTCACCACGGCAGCTCTACGCCCTTGACGGCGTCGAAGAACTTGCCTCCCGTCTTCACCCTCGTCGCGCCGTCGACGAAGCGAACGATCGCCTCGGCGCTCTCGTCCGCGCTCACGGCAAGGCTGTTCGGGATGCCCGCCTTGCTCATGTAGTCGTCGCCCATGTCGGTCGCGACGAGGCCGGGATGCAGGACGTAGGCGTTGATCCCGTCCTTCTTGCCATGGTTCAGCGCGATGCGCGCGACGGCAGAGTTGAGCGCCGCTTTCGAGATGCAGTACGCGTCTGGCGAGTCGGGGATTGCGAGCGCGACCGAGCCGAGCGAGGAAGAGATTCCGACGAACTGCGGCGCGGAAGAGGCGGCGAGGAGCGGGTGGAGCGCCTGGAAGAGCAGGATCGGCCCGACTACGTTGACATTGAACGTCTGACTGAGATCCCGAGCGGAGCACTTGATGAGCGGATCGAAAGCCAGCTGCGTGCCTGCACGATAGACCCCGTGTGAGAAGAAGCAAAGCGGAACCGCTGAACGAGTGCATCGTACCTGCGTTCGCGATCACGACGTCGACCTTTCCGGCCTTCTCCTTGATCAGATCCGCCAAGCGTCTAGTCGAAATCTCGTCTGGCGAAGTGTACGGCACGACGTGCACGTTCTTCGCCTTCTGCGCAAGCTGGTTGAGCGCGTCGGCCCGGGACGGATCGCGCACGCCCGCGAAGACTACGCTGCCTGAGCGCTTGGCGAGCAGTGAAGCGATGCTCAAGCCGATTCCTCGATTTGCACCGGTGACTGCAGGGCTTGCCAGGTCATGCTCGATGGACGGAGGCGCAGGTGCTAAGCAGACCTACCGAGGTACACGAGGGACGAGGCGCCAGCTGCAGCTGATGTCATCACGAAAGAGCAGGCAGAACAGGCAGGCGAAGGGAGAGAAACAGGCGCAGAAGCGCGAAGCGGAGCCCGAAAGTGACGGAGAGCTTTGGGACGTAAAGTGGAAGGCAGTGCGCGGAGGAGGCGTAGGCCAGCGGCACCGTGAGGACGTACGCCATGGTACGGCTACGCTTCATGCAGGTCGTGCCCATTCGGCTGCAGCGAGCGACGTCCGGAGGATGACGCGTCGAGGAGATCGTCGTCAACGGTAGCGGGCGAGCATGAATGAGAAGGAGCGAAGTTCTCTGACTGTATCCTGAGACCTTTGCTGCTACCCTTACAGCGGGAAGTACACCCGGGAAGTGGACAGTGCGTCGTACACCGTGCATGTTTGAAACAAAGATGAAGACGATTGCAACTACAAACCAACGACGGAGCGCTACCAAGGAATCTCTTCGCCCGTCGTGGCATCCCAGAATTTGCCGCCCGTCTTCTCGAGGGTGGCGTTGTCGACGATGTCGACAATCGAATTGGCGCTTTGCTCCGGGCTGATGAGCATGTCATCCGAGAACTTGAAGTCCGGGTTGGTGGCCGCGATGCTGGCTGTGGCGCTGAGGCCCATGTCGGAGGCGACGGCGCCCGGATGCAAAACATGGGCGACGATGCGGTCCTTCTGGCCGTGATAGAGCGCAATCCGCTTGACAGCGTAGTTGACCGCCGCCTTGGAAATGCCGTACGCCTCGCTTTCAAAGGGGAAGGCGAGACCGATCGAGGCAAGGATGGATGAGACGACGGCAAATTGCGGAGCCGACGACTTGACGAGGAGAGGGTAGAGCGCCTGGAACAGGAGCACCGGGCCGACGGCGTTTACTTCAAAGCTCTGGGTGAGGTCCTGGTGGGTGGTCTTGAGGATCGAGTAGCAACCGGTCTGGACGCCTGAGCAGAAGATCGGAGGTAAGGTAAGTTCAGCGGAAGTCAACGTCACAGAGGGAGAACAAGACGAACCGGCGTTGGCAATCACCACGTCGACCTTACCCGCCTTCTCCTCAATCACCTGGGCGAGCAGCTTTGTGTCCTCCTCGTTCGCGCTCTCGTACTTGACGACTTCGACCCGGCCCGTCTCCTTCGCAAGTGCGTTCAGCGCATCGGCTTTGGCGGGCTGGCGAGCGGCGGCAAACACGAGTGTGTTCTCGCGACGGGCAAGGATAGTGGCAATGCTGAGGCCAATTCCGCGATTAGCACCGGTGACTGGGGGCAAGAGAGAAGGTTAATCAGTCGATGTCTGCTGTCTGCGAAGAGAGCAGAGACGTGGGCGCACCGAGGTACACGGTGACGGGTGTGGTGACAGCGGTGTTCGGCATTGTGCTGACGAGTGTGATAGCTTTGAAGAAGTGGGAGTCTTTGAGAGCGGGAGCAGAGAGCAAGAAGCGGGATGAGGAGAGAATTGGGAGAGAAGCAGCGGGACGAAGAGTCTTGTCGCACGTCGTACTCGAGCGCTCTGAATCAGCAAGCGCGTTCCGTTGTTCGGACCCGACGACGGAGCGTCCGTGCGACGGAACGCAGTTGTTGCGTTCGGGCGAAGAAACGGAGAGCCGTGTGTTCGGGCGCAGGAACGGAGAGTCCGAGTCTCGAAGGCAGCCCGTGCCTGAATCAGCTCTGGCCCCGCGGAGTTGAGTGGACACAACGGAAGCGACACGTCTTGCAGTGCAGCGGCTTCGTCTGAGGTACCGTAGGTGTTTGCTCCGGGACCCGGGTCGCGCCGCGAGTGCGCGGGAGACGCCGTTGAGAGAAGTGATAGCGGCAGCGAGCTGCGGAACAGCTCCGGTGCGCAGACGGCACTCCGTGGGCAAGCATGCGGATGGCCTCGACTGCTGTGCCGGCACGGCGCGCGAACGCGGACCGGACATAGCCATCATCGAGAGCAGGGGCGCGAGGCGGGAAGAGGCGAGAGGCGGGAGGCGAGAGGCAACGCTCAGGTCTGCGTGCCGCCACTCAGGCATGCATTTTGACACTTCTTCGAATGCCGGAACAGCGGCCGATACGCCGACTGGTTGAGGGCGGAGCAGGAAAGGCCGAAGGCGACGTGACCCAAGACGTGACCCGGTTGCAATCTGGCATGGGAGACTCGCTCGCGCATCCCTCGCAGGCTACGGACCAATGAGCAAGCTGATCGCAATACATGCACGACGGATTGTCTACCAGGGAAGCTCCGTCCCGTCCACAGCGTTCCAGAAACGACCTCCGGTGTTCTCCCTCGTCGCCCCCTCGACGAGGCGCACGATCGCATTGGCGCTGTCCTCGACCGAAACGATCATCTCGGGCGGGAGCTGCAGCTCCGGCGCGTTCTCCTTCCACGCGGTCGCCATGTCGGTGAGGACGACACCCGGGTGGAGCGTGTAGGCCGCAATGTTGTCCTGCTCGCCGTGCCACACGTGCATGCGCCTGACGGCAGAATTGAGCGCCGCCTTCGAGATGCTGTAGGAATCCGTCGCGAGCGGGACGGCCAGGGTGTTGGATGCTGCGGCGGACGAGACGCCGATGAATTGCGGCGCGGCCGACTTGCGGAGGAGCGGCAGCAGCGCCTGGAAGAGGGTGACAGGGCCAACGACGTTGACATTGAAGCTTGTGGTGAGGTGATGCGAGGCGGCCGTGGTGATTGGCTCGTAATCCGTTTGCACGCCTTCAAAGAGCGGGTCAGCCGGAGCAAAGCGGGAGCAGGAAGGCGATTGAGCTCACCAGCGTTCGAGATCACAACGTCAACCTTGCCCGCCTTCTCCTCGATCACCTGCGCGAGCGCCTTTGCGCTGTCCTCGCTTGGCGACTCGTACTCGACCAGCTCGATGTGGCCGGTCTCCTTGGCGAGAGCCTTGAGCGCGTCGGCCTTGGCCGGGTCCCGCACGGCAGCGAGAACGAGGACGTGCTCGCGCTTGGCGAGCGTCGCTGCGATGGCAAGCCCGATGCCACGGTTGGCGCCAGTGACTGCGAGCCGTGGTCAGCTTCAAACTTACAAGACCACCAACGAGGCGCGACGTACCAACGTAGACAGTAGAGGGGGCAGCTGCAATAGCGTTGGACATCTTGTCGGATGGCAAGCGGGACGTGTGGTCAAAGGCGCGAGAGAGCAGAGGACGCGGTGTGAGCAGGAGAAGCGAGAGTCGTCGCTCTGCGCTCGCGTCTTATAGAGCGCCCATTAGTGTGCATCACTCAGCACAGTCATTAGCGGAATTGGATGTCAGCAAAGCTCGAGACTGTGTGGCCATGTGATGACATGCCGCTGTCTGTCAGCAGGGACCGTCCCTGTAAGGGAAGATTGGGGGCGAGGGGGAGACACGAGTGCCTGTCGATTGATGTGCAGCTGACAGCACGCGCAAGCTACGAACGGGCCTTCGGCGGCTCAGCGGTGGCACTCGGCGGACCTGGTGCAGGGACGACCGCGAGAAGCGGCACGGAGAGTATGGCACGGCGCATCAGGCGCGAGAGGGCGGCGCGCGAGGGTCGCGCGACCGACACAGGACCAGCGCAGCGCAAGAGTAGTACAGTGCAAGCCGCTGCGTCGCGGACATGGGCATGAGTGGCTTGCATGCAGTGGGCGGCGATTCATAAGGCGAGCTTCCTCTCATCAGCGCCACGTCATCTCCTTCCGAAGGTCTTCCAGTGCAATGTGCACCTCAGCTTTCGAGCTTCACTCAAGAAGGAATCAGCGGTCGAGTCTGAGAAGGGGCTACGCTGGAGAGGAGAAGGCGGGTTGCCCCCTTTTCTCCTCTCGCCTTTGCGGAGGTTGCGCGTGACAGCCTTCTGCTGATTCTTCCTCTCCTTCCATTTGCTCCAATCTAGCTGGTGAGCACCGCGTAGCCTTGCGCAGCTCACTTGTGCTCGCGCTGACCCGTCCCCGCCCCTGCAGATGACCCTCGACGGCCTGCCTCTCCTTGCTCTGCGCCTCCATTCTGGGCTCGTCTCAGGCCTAGTGACAGGCCTGATAGCCGCGTGGGTGAGCGCAACCAGCGTTTAAGCATTCGTTGGACCTCATGCTGACCGCTCCTTGCCTCTTTGCAGCCGCTGATTATCGTTCCCGCCCTCTTCTCAGCCCCGCACCCTTCGAAACTCCGCCTCGTGCGTTCGCCTTTGTCTTCCTCTTCCGAGTCGATAGCCCAACAAGGGGTCTGACCACCCTCTCTGGGTCTCAGCATGCCTGGTCAAGCCTGCACGACCGGGCAACGCTCGCAAATGCTTACCTCATGCCACTCCTGACGGCCTCTCTCGCGCTGTCGGCTTTGGTCGCTCGTTCGTCCGCGCCAGACCTCGGGTCCGCTACGCAAGAGGCGGCACACGGGCTGCGCCTTGTCCCGCTCATTGTCAAGTCCAACCGCCGCGTACGTTTCCCTTCACGCTGAATATCCCAGCTCTGCGCTGACTCCCTGGCTCGCAGGCCCTCTTCACCGTTGCTGCCAGTCTCGGTCTCGCTCTCCGTCCTTACTCCTTTGGCGTCCTTGCGCCTCGCGTCGAAGCGCTCAAAGCGGAAGAGCGTCGTCTCGTGCTCCTTCGCCTCGAACGCTCAGGCGGTCACAACCGGGCAATTGGGACGCAAGGATGGCGCGGCGCCAGTCCTGTCCAAGAGTACAGCTCGTGGCTGAGGAAGGAGGAGCAGGACGGAAACGAGAGCGATGTGGAGGACAACGAGGAACGAAGCGCGGAAGGCGAAGAGGGGCAGGCGGGCGCAAGAACAGCGCCCATTGACAGTGCGTCTCCTTCCAGTCATTCTCATTATCACGGCGGCTCAAGCTTGCAAAACTACCTGTTAACCGCTTCGAACGCGTTGCAGCCGATGCGCTCATCCTCGACCTCGCCCGCTGGCAGCTCGGCGCCGCCATTATCGCGGGAGCTTCGGTCTTCCTGATACTTCTCGAGCTCGTTTGCGTCTGATGCGCTGCTCTCATCTGTCTTTTGCGCTGTGTAGTCTGTACCACCGCCGTACCGTACTTTCGTTAGACCGTCCGTTCTGCATTTCAACGACATTGCCCGCCTCCTTGTCCGACGCGACAACTCGAATTGCGAGGCGGACCGAGTCTACGCTCGTTCCCAGGGAATCAAGAAAGTACAGTCGAGGCGTTCGCCCCCCCTCCCCTGAGCGGAGTGATCGACGGCGCCGTGGTGGTGCGCGGCGCTCCCGAAGGCTTCGCTCGTTTCTTCCCATCTCGCTCTTCCTGCTCTCTGCTTCTGCCACACTCCGTCTCTGCACAATGGCCTCGTCAGACTCTGCTACTCTCGTGCTCGCGCGCTCCACCGCAGTCGTCGGCCTCGGAATCGCGAGCGGTCTCATGATTGGTATCGTGCGCCTTCGCTTGCGGCACTGCGGACGGGCTTGAGCATGCTTAGCTGACGAGCATTTATACACAGCCTGCGTGGACCTGGCCCGCACTCTACCGTCCCAACTCGAACCTCAAGCCGGAGCACCGCCTCGTGCGTCTCCTCCTTCCCGCACCTGCGCAAACCCCCTGACATATCCTGGCACGAACAGGGAATCTTTGTCAAAGTCTACAATCAGGGGAAGACCACGATGATGAGCACGATCCCGGTGATCACGGCGCTTCTCGGCTACTCGGCTGTTGCGGCAAAGGCGCCTGTCGACTATCTTCCGGCCAACTTTGTCTCCCGGCACCGCAAGGTGCGTCGCAGTGTCCTCGCGCTCAAACTCGTTGCCCTGCACACTCGCGCAAGGCCGACTTGAGCGATGAGCTGAGGGTTTTGTTGCCTCTCGCAGGCGTTCCTCGCCGCGTCTGCGGCATCTGCGGTCGGCTTCATCGCCTGGACCGGCGCCATGATGATGGGCCTCAACAACCAGCTCATGAAGCTCGAGAAGGAGAACCGCGCCTGTACGTCAATGTCCCTTGCGCGTCTCGCCCGCCAGTCTAGACGCAGCAGGACTGACGGCCCGGCTGTTTTCCTCGCGAATTTCGTCTGCCGCACGGTCAGTAGCCGGCACCACCGTCACAGCCAAGGACGACGAGCTCGTGCAGAAGAAGTGGCTCGGGTTGCACCTCGTGCGCTGCGCACTCGGCTCGACTGCATTCGTGCTCGCGGTCGCGGAGCTCGCGCTTGCCTGAGCGACGAGGGTGCGCTCATGGCGAGAGAGGTGGAAGGCGGGTGAGGATCCCAAGGCTCGGTCTTTCCTGTGTGCTGTACTGCGTGTTGTTCGCTGTCGCTCTGCGTGTATTCAATCAAAGTCTGCATCGGTTCTCTCCGGCGCAGCCGCGCGAGAGCGCGCGAAAGATACGCGAGATGCAGGTGTCTCAAGACAGAACGACAAAGTACCAAGAAGACCGGGGAGAAATGAGTCCCGAAGCGTTGGCGCGATGCCCATCACCACTCCTTGCCGAGCTTGAAGTACCACTCAAAGTCGGCGTGCACCGTCTTGTCGTCGTCCGTCACGCGCGAGCGAACGGTGTACGTGCCCGAGCGCGCGATCATGCCCGTTGGTCTGCATGCGCGAGCGTGAGTCGCCCGTGCGGGTCACGGAGACGGAAGGAAGAAGAACGCACGCCTCCTCCGCCGGGAACTTCTTGACATAGGGCTCGTCCTTGGCGCCGTAGCTGCCGCACATGGCCTCGAGCTTGTCCCAGTTCTTGCCGAGCCGCCGCACGACCTGGATGTACTTGAGGCCAGACACGAGCCCGTGGTTGACGCGGAAGCGCAGCTCGACGCTGTACTCTGCGCCTTCCTTGATCACGATCGGGTCGCTCTTGAGCGCAGAGAGGGCGGCAGGGGTGGTCAGGTCGAGCTCGATAGGCGTCGGGCGGGAGGGAGACGAGAGCGAGAGAGAGAGGACCGTCACGGCAGGACCGCTTCCTGCGAGAGTAACCGGCTCTTGTCAGCTCCGGGGAACACTGAAGAAGGCTTCATACCGTTGACGTACCTGCTGTGGGCTTTGCACCGGCGCCCACGCCGAGCGACGCCTTCCACCGCACGAGCGACTCGTCCTCTGCGTCGAGCTGCGCAAGTCCGCGCCAGTCAGCGTTATGCAAGCGGTTCGTCCAGCCCAACGCTTTGATACGCAGGCTGTATCAGGCGCTGCACGGTCGTCTGGCGCGAGCGAGGTGCACCCAAGGGCTCGAGCACCGCCTCGCGCAGGGAGCATCGACGCACCTGAGCGAGTTCCTCGACCGTCTTCTGCTGCCCGACCTTGTAGCCGGTGGTCTCGGTCGGGTTGAGGTCCCTGCAGGCCCGACAGAGCCGAGGTGAGCGCGCGACGAGGATGCGGACGACCAAGTGGGGCGGACTCACGCGTCGGGGACGGACGAAGCTTCCTGTTCGTGGCCACTGCGGAGGCAGACGAGGTCAGCATGAGTGCTCGCGCGCTAGATTGTCTTCGACTTGCGACATTGCGGCGTGCCGAGAGCGAGCAGCGAGAGAGGCTGGCCGCGACGATGAGGGGCGAGTGACGTGGCCAACCTCTACAGAGCTCGCACGAAAGCTGGACAGGCTATACAGTACTTTCAGACGCCAGCGCCGTCCTTATCAAGCACCTTGCCGAGAAAGAGAGGTACGACGAGGACAAGGGAATTCTGTCTCTCGACGGAAGCCCGTCGGATGCACCTACAGGCCGATGCGAAGCGCTCAGAATTAGGTAGCACGCGACCCAGCCATACTCGACGGGAACGGGGGCGGAGGTGTGATCACCGAGGGAGGTTGACCTCGCTCCTTCGCCTCTCGCGCTTCCCTGCTTGCTCGTGCGCACCATGCTCTTGCTGCGCGAATTCGCACTCGCTGCCCTGTCGGCTGTCGCGGTCGTTGCGCAGTCTAGTGAGCTCCCCTCTCTCTGCAATCGCCCCCCGCCTCCTGCATCGGTCGAGCGGCGTGCAGCTCAGCATTGCCGAGAGTGCGCAAGCCTGGAACGAAGGACATTTACTGACATCCGAGGCACACAGGCGGAGACAATCTGGAAACGTTCCCGACTGTCATCGACGACCTCACCTCGTCCGTTTCGCGCACCGCCTTCAACCCTTCCTCGCTCCCTACCGGGCCAGGCATCGCTCTTCCACCCGGATCTTCCGCAGCGACAACCGTCACCGCGTCAGGCGCGCCCTCTTCCTCCGCCGCCGTCAATGGCTCGGCAACGAGCACCGGCACGAACAAGACGACCCTGATCTCGGCATCCCACATGTGGCCTTCGCGCGACCCCTCTGCGACGGAGTGGGTCGTCACAAGTACCGTCGACGGAAGCGAGACGACCGTCACGGTGACGAACACGGCCGAGGCAGCGGCCCAGCCGGGGAGCTCCGCGGTGAGAGGTGCGGGTACGGCAGGGACTGCGGCAGGAGCAGCGCTGCTGGCAGTCGCGGTCGGCGTGACAGTAGGGCTGTGGTGATGGGGAATGGGCGTGTCAAGGGGTTGTGACCGGACGTCGAGGACGTATCGGTGCGTTCTCATCGCTTTTCGTGCTCGCGTCGTCGCTTTGCGCAGCTTGGGTTGACATACTCTCATTTGCAGGGAGTGTCGCTATACCACTCTGTATCTCTAGTTGTACCACCCACGCATTCGCTTTGTTCGCAAGTCGTACTTTATCTGATCCTCCCCCATTTGTCTGGTCTCGCCTCTTCCCTCGTTCTTCTAGCCCAGGCCTTGGCCCGCTATGAAGCCCTTGCTCGCCTTATCGCGCCGAGCCTCTCTTCTAGCCACGCTTCGCACGGTCGACCCGCTTGCTTCCACCTCCGCGGACCTTCCGCAACTCTCTCTCTCTCCTTCACCTCCCTCCGTCCCGCTCTCGCGCCCGCAGACTCGCACCATGCAGGTCCCCGACGCCTCGCACAGCCTGTACGCTCCGTCCCTCCCCTTCCCCTCGCGCTCCGAGCGCGTGCTGACCCGCTTCGCTCCTCCTCCGCCGCAGCTCGTTCCCGAAGCTCAAGGACGTGCACGTCTGGGTGCAGGTCGACGGCGAGCCGCTCGAGGTTTATGCGACGGACGAGACGCGCTCCAAGTCGATGGGTTTCATCGAGTCGGTCGAGAACAAGTGCCTCGAGCTGTGCTTGTCGGACCAGAGGAAGGAGCAGCCGGAGGACTCGTGGATCGTCCAGTTCTTTTCCGAGCACAGCGAGTGCGTTTACCCCGTCAGTCGACCAGCATCGTAGGGACGACTGACACTTTGAGCAGGCTTGCGACGGTCGGGCAAGATTGCTCGGAACCGTCGGTGCTCTATGGTGCAGAATCGAACGACCAGCGTCGCTTCAGGAAGATTGAGGGAGAGTACGATGCCAAGGTCCGTCCAATGGACTACGTCTCTGCCGTGGCGCCCCTCTGATGTCCTGCTGCACGCAGTTCGAGTCTGTCAAACGCTTCCGCTTCTTCAAGCTGCCCGTCTCGCCTGATGCAGAGCCGCACGCTCTACCTGCAAGTACGCTCGGTTGCATCAACGTTGGGTACCATCGCACCAAGTATACCCACCACGCTCTGCCTGCCTTCAATGAGACTTCGGCAATGCCCACCATCCGTGAAGACGAAATTAAGCTCGGCATCGCTTGTTACATCGGGTATGACTTCGGAACCTCTCGGTCGTCGCAACGCAGGTCCTGAACAGTGTGCATTTGCAGTCTGGACGTATCACCCGTGCCCTCCACACGCGCTTCCGAGCCGCTTGCCGTCAAGTACCGACGCAAGGACCCGCGAGACAGCCCTTTCACTTCTTTGAAGCTCTTCTTCAGGTCAAAGAGTTTGTGTTGCATCATCGTCTCTCGCGCACAGCCCGCTGACTGCTCTTGCCGTGCAGCGTTCTTGCAGGCCGCCGGCTACATCCCGTGTACGGCGGCCTTGCTGCTCGTCCCACTTCGAGTCGTATGCTGACCGTAGTCACCCTTTAACAGACGAGGACGACGAAGAAGACGACGTCGTGATCGAGCCGAAGAAGTCCGTCACGCCGAAGCAGCCCTCCCCCTCGCCTTCGCCTTCGCCGAAGGACCGCTCGCCGACTCCGCCTGCCGCGGACGCGACGAGCACGAGCGGCGAAGGCGACGTCGAGCGGTTGAAGCGCGAGCTCAAGGTCGCCGAGCTCGAGCTCGCGCTCTTCCGCGCTCAGGCGAAAGTCGAGAAGGCCGAGGGCAAGCATGGCCGCGACGAGTCGGCGGGCGAGCCGATGGGCGCGGCGAAGAAGCGGAAGTAGGGTGCGGATTGGAGGTGGCGAGCTTACTGGCTTGGAGCGGGTGGGCGAGATTGGGGGCACGACGGGACTTGGTGTGTTGGAGGGACGGAACCGCTTGAATTTGTACCTGGTACGTCTGCGATCTCGCCCCTTCGTCTCTCCCCGCGACTCATCAGACTCTTGCTCGCAGTACTGTTCTCTGTGTACGCCGTACCTTCCGTGCCCGCATGAGCCTGGGCAACCTTCGCAAATTTGACCTTCTCAACGAGAGGGACATTCGTTATTGCAGCTTTTCGCAAGCGACCGCTCCTCTTCGACATCTGCGAAGACATGTTGCAGCACTGCCTTGTCTACACCTGAGTCTCGGAGCAAAGCGTGTCCAGCTGGTGAGCGCGCTCGCGACCGCTTCCGTCTCTTGCTCCAGCGCTTCTCCCCTTTCTTCGCAGTACCGCCTCGCGCGCTCGAGCGATGTGCCTCCCCGACATTGAGCACAGCTTGTGAGCTGCCCGCGAGTGGTCTCGTCCCCGTCCGAGCGGCTCACGCATCTCTCGCTCCGCCAGCTCGTTCCCCAAGATTCCGGCCCTGCGCGTGTGGGTCACGGTCGACGGCGAGCCGCTGGAGCTCTACACGACCGAGGAGCTTAGCAAGCAGGGCTGTGCCTACTTCGAGGTGCGCGAGGGCGAGCGCTTCGAGCTGCACATGTGCGACCAGCGCGAGAAGAAGCCGAAGAACGCGTGGAACGTCGAATTTCACGTCGATGGGCAGTGGTACGTGCTACGTTGGTTCCTCAGGCGGTCATAACACTGATTCTGCCGCCACAGGGGTGCCGGTATCGTCGCCAAACCGTCGGACCCCCTCTACTCGACCTCGCTGACTCACCCGTGGCGTACGTGGCATCGTTCGGGACAGCACGAGACCGCTGTGCGTTCTGTCTATATCTCGCAAAAGGGTGCGGCTGACCTTCTCGCGCTCAGACCTCGAGTGTCCGCCCTTACCGCTTCACCAAGCTTGCGACCACCAGCAACGACGATTCTCCTCACGCCAGTGCTTGCACGGTTGCTCATCTCGGTGTAATCGAATTCCAGTACAGCCGCGTCAAGTGGGTCCGCCCGATGGGCGACTTCCGTGTCGAGCCGAAGCTGCACATGCCTGTGCACGAGCAGGACAAAAAGGTTGAGCTGGAGCACCGCATTGAGTGGGTCCCTCCCCCTTCCCTTTCCCTCGCTGCGTGCTCGCACTCATAAATTCTGTCCAGGCTCGACGATCCCGAGCCGTATGGCTCCGACGACGAGGAGACGGACTCATTCTGCAAGATTGACAAGCGCAAGCCATGGACGACGATTTGCCTCTTCTACCGCTCGAAAGGTAGCCTGATCTCTAGCTGTGCGACATGCTTTAACCTGACGTATCGCGCCGTCGCAGAGTACCTGAAGTCGCTCGGCTTCATCCCCAGTATGCCACCGCATCTTCGCACTGCCATTCTAGCACGACTGACGCTGTTGGAGTCTTACAGACAGTCGCTCCCCGTCTCCCGCCGCCAGTTCCGACCTCGAGATTCTGGAACCTGCCACTCCGCCCATCGGCTCCTCAACCCGCTCGCCGTCCATCGCTGCGGCTGGAGCTGCCACCGCGCGTCTCGCCTCTCTCGAAGCACGCGAGCACGTCGTGCAGGCCGAGCTCGAAGCGCTGCAGGCGGAACAGGAGACGCGCGAGCGGGTCAAGCGTGAGGAGCTCGACGAGATCCGCGAGGAGATCAAGAGGGTCAGGGGCGGCGAAGGCGACGCGGAGGAGAAGCCGCAGGTCAAGCGCGAGGACATGAGCGGACCAATCGGCGCTTTGGACATGCAGAACAAGGCGAGGAGCAAGAGCAAGCGAGCGGAGAAGGCGGCCTGCGGGAAGAAGACGGAGGTTCTCGTGCTTGAGTGAGACGAAACTTGGCTTGCAACGTTGCAATCTCTAGCGGACGCTTATGAGAGGTCGATAAGCTACTTCACGCGCCTCCTTCTGAGTGAGCTGCGCGAGGAAATTCGCCAGAACATGTCAGCGGAAACCACAATCAAGAGACCGGTAGCGCGATGAGCACACACCTTAAGCCATCTCGCCCAACAGCCCGCCATCGCGATCCAATACCTCCCACACGTCTTCGCATAGCGCGATGTTGATGTCGAGCCCCAGCCCGTCCCGCGGGCGCAGGTAGTACGCGAGGCCGTTCATCTCGGAGATGGCGGTGAACGGCGTGCTCGCCAGGAGCGGGCGCGCGTCGACGTCGTCCGAGAACGACACGCCGTCGTACTGGTCCCACGCCGACCACTGCGAGACGAGGAAGCCGGGCTGGTCGTAGGGAAACGTGCCCCGCACGACGCGTTTGTCCGGCTGCGCGGCGACCCAGCGCGCCGAGCGCTCGAGCTCGATGGGGTCGAGCGAGCGTACAAGCGAGTGCACCTGGGCGGCAACTTCGGGGAGCGAAGCGGAGGCGAGAAAGTCCGGCGAGGGGGAGGAGGTTGACGTCGTGAGCGCGTTGGGAAAGTAGCGAGGGGGAAGGTCTAGGCGGTTCGACGGGCGGAGGTTGACTGGGGTGAGGAAATGCGTCGCGTGCGGCTGAGGCTCGGCGAGCGCCTGGCGAGCATGATAGATGCGCCGGTAGAGGAACGCCGACAGCGCTTCGAATGTCGAAACCCAGCCATTCGCGCCCGGACTCGTCGCCGCCGTCTTGACTTTAGCGAGCGTCGTCGTGGGGACATGGACGACACGACCGCGGGGCGGACTCGCCGGAGATGCGAATTGCGGGAGCTCCGAAGAGATCTTGCAGCCCGATGGCGTGTACGCGAGCGCCTCCTTGCGCTCTTCATCGGTGAAGGCTGCGCCGGCCAGGTACGACTCGGTGCAGGGAGGTCGTACGAGAGTGCCCGTCCTATTGCGGTACAGCTCGGCGAGGTCCTGCACGAGCTGGAAGAAGCCAAAGGCGTCGCCGAGGATGTGCAGTATGCGAATACCGAGCGCGGTCTTGCCGTCGGGAAAGGTCGTGTGCTGCACGGAGAAGACGGGGTCGCGGCAAAGCGCAGTTGGCGACATGTCGAAGGGGACGAAGAGGGGATTGCCGCCGCTGGGGAGGTCGGTCACGAGTAGCGGGCGGCCGACAGGGATCTCGAGGTCCTCATTGGCGGTAGCCGTGACGAACCGCATGCCTTCGCCGATGCGGTGGATCTCTGGCGTGTTGTCGCTCGGGTTGTAATGCAGGCGGCCGCTCAGGTGTGGGTAGTAGTTGACGAGATGCGAGAGCGCCGTCTCGAGGCGGGCCGCATCGATGGCATGGTCGTAGAGGTAGACGACTGCGACGGGCACCGGCGCCGTGAGCTGGTCGAGCGGACCGAGGACATGCGTCGGCGATGACACGGGCTTGGAGCAAGGGATGAGGCGATCAGCCACGATGCTCGGGGCAAGCATGGTTGCAGCAGCTCCGTTAAAGTCTCGAGCACGGCACGGAAGCAAGCTCAGCAGCGCAGCAGCAGCAAGAGGACGTTTGCCGGTCCGGGCGGCCCGAGAAAGTCGACTCGGTGCGAGTCGACACAGAAGCGCGGCTCGAAGGCTGCCAAGCCCACGTGTGCTCCAAAAACAATGCTTGGAACAGTGTGCACACCACAAGCACCCTGGAGCGGGTGCCGGAGCGAGTCGGCGAGGCGAAGACCGTGAAGGGACCTCGACAACGAGAGTCGGGCAGCGTAGCAATCTCTAATCCATAGAACAAGTTGATGCGTGCATGCTTTGCTGTAATTTGCGAGTGGGTATCTGTACGATGCGAGCACCTCGCCCGCCGCTACCCTCAACAGTTCAGCCTGCCCTCGACCTCGCTAAGCCAGCCGCCTCGTCGTAGCCCTGGTCTCTTGCCTAAAGCGCAGCGCCTGCACTGTGAGCGCCGTGTCTCTACGACGAGAGCGTCGGCTCAATCTTGCGCTCGAGCAGCCATGCGTCGCGCGGCTCGATCTTGCGGTAGTAGTTCGAGACCGTCTCCTGCAGAGGAGCAAGCAGCGCGGCATCAGCATGTGCCGCAGGAAGGACCTGGCGGAGAAGTCGGCGCAGAAGAGACGCACCTTGACCTCGAAGCCCCAGCGCTCCCAAAACTGCCTCGCGTCGTCGTTGCCGACCTGGACATGGAGGTAGACGCTCTCGATCCTCGGCTTGGCCGGCTCCGCCTTCTCGTCCGCCTTGTCGTCCTTCTTCGCCACCTCGTCCTCACCGGCCTTCCCCTTGCCCTTGGCGACAGCGGCGGGCTTGGGCGGGGCGGGCGCGAAAGAAGCGCGAGGAGGGGCGACGTGCGAGGCGGCGGCGGCGGTGAGGGCGTGGTGGATCAGCTTCGAAGCGAGACCTTGACGGCGGTAGGGCCTGTACGAAGGTCCGCAAGAGTCAGCACACCGAAAGCACTTCGGTACCGGACTTGCACGACCGGTGCGGACGCGAGCAGCGGAACGAGGCGAGCAACGGCTGGAAACTCACGCAAGGACGCCGAGCGTCATGACGTAGAGCTTGTACGCCTTTCCCTCAAAGTCACCGGCCTCCTTGGCGTCCTTCCCCTTGCCCTTGCTCGCGGCCTCGCTGAGCGTCTTGGGCGCCTCCTCCTCGACCGGCTCGAGGCGGCACACGATGACGCCGACGGGCAAGTCCTGGTAGAAGACGAGCTTGTTGTAGTCCTCGGGGTGCTCGGTGGGCGCGAGGAGCGAGTCGTAGAAGTGCTGGGAGTACGAGATGGGGAAGAGGACGTTGTGCAGCTTCTTGACCGTGCCGAGGTTGTTGGCCGTCCTGTTGCAATCAAGTACTAGAGCTCGTCAGTCTCTGCCAACCGCTCCCAGCGCCGCAAGGGCAGGTGAAGGGACTGAGCGACTTGCAAGTCGCCGAGGTTGACGCGCGGAGGGACGCGGATGCGCTTGCCGTTGAGCGTCTTGGCCGGCTCGACGAGCTTGGGAAGATCCGGCAGCGCAGCGAGAACCGCAGACATGACGACGGCGACGAGTCGAGGACAATCAGAGTCGCGGACGAATGATGAGGAAAACGGTGTCCCTCCTCTCAAATCGGCAGTGCTTTCCACGGTACTGGCAGCTAGTGACTGACGAGAGGAGACGGAGCAGGATTGCAAGGAGAGACGGGTACATTGCCGAAGCGAATTACGAGCACACACGAGAGAGGGAGAAGGGGGAACGACGACGATGACGATGAAGGACAGGCGATGGGAAGAGAGCTGGTAGTGTTTCTGACGAGACAACGAACGAGAGAGGCATGCAGGAGTAGGGATGAAGCCGCCTCAAGCGTCCCCTCCGCCGACCGTGATGCCCCTCCCACCCGGCGGCGGGTTCCCAAAGCTCTCGCGCTTGTCGCCCGCAGCAGACGCCACGCCCGCCGACCCAGTCGCATTGACCGCCGCGCCCGGCCCGTACGCGCGCTCGGCCTTGCGCGCGAGAATGTCGATGATGGGGCCGAGGAGGCGCGTGAACGCCTTTTCGCCGAGCGTGGCGACGCGCAGGCGGCCCTCGCCCGGCTTGGCGCGCACGGTCGCGGCACGAGGGGCGGAGTTGATGAGTGCGAGCTCTGCAGACGGGGGAGACGTTTGTCAGAGGCACAGCAAAGAGCAGAGCAAGACAAACGTACCGCCGAAGTAGTCGCCCTTGCCGAGGACGCCGATGAGCTCCTCCTCGAGGACGCCGTCGCGCGCCTTGCGGCGCTTGGTGACTTCTGCGCGGCCCGACTCGATGATGTAAAAGTTCTTGCCGACCTCGCCCTCGACGACGACGGCCTCGCCCTCGTCGTAGACCTTTTCCTCGAGCGCGTCGGCGATCTTTGCGCGCTCCTTGGCGTTGAGCTCCTGGAGGATCGAGACCTCGCCGAGGAAGGCCTCGTACATCTTGCGCTTGCGCGACGTGTGCTCGACGAGGATCGAGCGGAACGTGACGCGGTCGAGCGCCCACATGGTCGCGCGCGACGTCGCGACGACGGTCGCCGCGCGCGGCGCGTTGTACATGAGCGCGAGCTCGCCAAACGACCCGCCCGGCCCGTACGTCGCCACCTTCTTTTCCTCGCCCGGGTGCGTCACCATGCTCTGGCCCGGGCCGGCGTACGTGTGCGTCGGCGGGCCGCGCACCCACACCTCGAACGTGCCCTCCTCGACGACGTAGAAAAAGTCGCCGACGGCGCCCTGGACAATGACCTCGGTCCCGGCCTGCACCGTCACCTCCTTCATCGCATTGAGCACGTCCGTGTGCTGGTCCTCGTCGAGGTTGCGGAACAGGAGGTTGTTGGCGATGGCCTTCTCGATGCGCTGCCGCTGCGACGCGCTCTTGGGGATCACCGTCTTGGGCAGCGCCTGCGTCGCCGCGTCCGGGTCGAGCGACTCGGCGCTGACCGACGTGCGCCGCCCGAGGTTGTAGTTGACGGTTGGCGTAGCGGCCCCTGCCGCGGCACCTGCAGCACCCGCAGCAGCGCCTCCTGGCCCGCCCGCCGCGCCGCCAAACGAGCCGTACGAGCCGAACGGACCTCCGGGCGCGCGGCCCGGGTGGTAGTTGGGGTCGTCGCGCGGGTCCTCGACGTCCTCATCCGTGTCGCTCGCGTTGCCTCCGACCGCGCGAGCGACCGGCGGCGCACCCTGGCGGCTGAAGCGGTTCGCGCCGCTGGACGCTGCGGGCGAGTCAAAGTCCGGCGGGGTCGTCGAGCCGGTCTTGGCACCGCGCAAGCCTGACGGGGGAGCGCCGCCGGCGGCGCGGGCAGAGGAGGACGAGGGACCGCCGCGCGAGAAGGGCCCGCCGTCGGGCGGGTACTCGGAGAAGGGCGACGGCTGGTCGTCCTTGCGCGCCGCGGCGGGGGCGCCAAAGGCGTAGCCCTGGCCGAAGGGGAGGTTCGACTGCTTGGCCTTGCCTGCCGACGTGGCCGAGAGAGGGGGCTTGCCGACGCCGGCGGGCGAGGCAGCGCGCGCGAGGCCGGGCGTCTCGCCCGTGAGCGACTTGGCCGAGAGCGGCGGGGTCGCCTCGCGCATGCTCGAGTCGTCGACGGACGAGCGCTGCGTCGCCGAGCCGGCGAGGCCGCCTGCGGCTGCGCCCGAGCGGACGGCGATGCGGTCCTGCTCGAGGCGCTGGGCGAACCAGTTTGCGCAGAACTGGAGCGGGTCCGAGGGCTGGGCGCGAAGGACCTCGCGGTTGAGCTCGGAGAGGATGGCCGAGTAGCTCGAGGGGAGCGACATGGCGGGAGCGGGACCAAGCGGTGCGTGCGAGGGCAGAGGGGAGGCGGGCAGACTGGAGAAGATCTGTGGGTGCGTGCGCCGGTCAGTACGCCTTGTCTGTATTGTGTGCAAGGGTTCATGATGCGCGCACGAGTCGGGAGGAGCGAGAAGCGGGCGGGAGGAGCTGGGAAGGGACCCGAGTGGGGGCGGTGAGTCGGAGAGGTTGTGCGACGAGGGCGAGGTGCGCGCACCTGGGGCGTCTGGCCTAAAGTACTATAGTCAGGCCACCGTCTGGGCTGCAGGAGAGCGCGCTCAAGCGATGAGGCGAGGCGGCGGGGCGGAGAGGCTTGACGTCGCGAAGGACAACGACGACGAGTGCGGGCAGCGACACGAGTAGGCGCGGTGCGAGTGCAGCAGACCAGCTCTTCACACTGTCCTTCCTGGCAGTGCTCGGGACAGACAGGCAGAGGCGCACGAGCGGGGGACGGACAGCGGCGGCGGCGAGACGAGGCGGGTCTCTCGCGAGGAGGCGAGTCGTTGCCGCTTTCGGACGGGGGCCTGCTCTGTGCCCGGGCAGACCTCTGGGTCTAGTGCACTGTAGTCTGGCTCAAAGCCTGCCTAGTCCATTGCAGCCTGTGAAGGAAGGAAGAGGACGAGCCAGACGTGAGAGGGGGAAGCCGGGCGGCAGACGCTGTCCCGCGCAAGGATGTGAATGGCCGTGGGACCATCCACTGGATTGTGCTGTACCAAGCACCACTGCTTCCTTCTTGACTGAACCAGCGCGTCTGTGAAGAGACGAGGTCGAGAGGGGGAAGGCGCGGCGACGGGGGACGGCGAGCGGGTCGAAGCTGGCCGTCGTTTCCCCTCGTCTCTTGCACCACTCACAATGTCAGTCCCGTGCTCTGTGCTGCTGCGTTCCTCGAGCCCCTCTCCCCGCCCCGACCCCCCGCCCAGCCGCCCGCCCGCACTCGCGCTCGAACGAGCGCGCGAGGTCGAAAAGCTCGTCGGCACCGCGCCGCGCACGCGCTCGCCCTGCAGGGGCGCACGAGGCAGACTGGGACCGTGCTGGTGGATGTTTGGCGGGATCTGCGCGGCTGGATCGCGCTTGGAGGGGGCGAGACGGCGGATCCGGCACGGCCCAGCTTCGCCTCGACGCTCGACCGCGACTCGCCGCAACCCGCCGGCTCCCCTCCGCCCGTCCTGCCGCTGCCTGTGCTGCACTGCCAGCATCAGCACGGTCACCTTGAATCGACCAGCACTCGCCCACCTCCCGCCGATCTCGAGCACGTTGAGCTGACCTCGCTCTCGCTTGCCCACCTGACAGGGCGAAAGCGGCCGCCGCGGGAGCTTCTGCCCAGTCCAAGGCTTCGGCCAAGAAGAAGAAGTGGAGCAAGGGCAAGGTCAAGGACAAGGCGCAGAACGCTGTCATCTGCGACAAGCCCACCTTTGACCGCATCATGAAGGAGGTCCCCACCTTCAAGATGATCTCGCAGGTGCGCACCTTCTCTCTCTCTACCGCCTCAGACGTGCATCATACTGACTCGTGTCTACCTTGCAGGTGCGTCTCTTCGCCAGCGAGCGGATCCTTGATGCCCACCTCGACTCGCCCCTCCCTTCAACGGCACTGACTCCCCTCTTCCGTTCCGCTCCTCCACCCGCAGTCTGTCCTCATCGAGCGTCTCAAGATCAACGGGTGCGTTGATCTACCCAACCCCGCATCCCACAAACTGCCAACTAACACGCGAAACGTCTACAGCTCGCTCGCCCGCATTGCGATCCGCCACCTCGAGAAGGAGGGCCACATCAAGCCCGTCATCCACCACCGTGCGCAGCTCGTGTACACGCGTACGACCGCCGAGGAGTAAACTGTGCGTTGCCGGCGACTGCTGCGTGACAAACTCGCCTCGGACGACGAGCTGACCCGCGCTCTTCCGCCGCACGCCGCAGCTCTTCTCGCCTGTCGTCCGAATGTTCACTTGTCGTCACAGTCCTTCTTCATCTGCAACGCACCCCGCGGTCCACCCCAACCCTTTGCAATCTGTAACCGGCCGTGTTACGGGAAATCTCTCGCTGGGCACGCTTGCCTCCTGCGTGGCCCGCCACGGTTCGGGAGAGATGCGCTGGCGGTCGAGCGAGCTGAGCATATCTCCTCGATTGAGTTGGCGGCTGGTGTGCTTGCTCGCGCTTGGTTCGTCTGCTCGCTCGAATTGGCTATCTACGCCTTCTCGCCTGTCTCCTCTTTGCGCGTCGCCTCGGTTGAATGCGACGGCGGGCTTTTCTGTCTTGCGCTGAGAGTCGGGCGCCAGCAAGCACGGGATGATGGCGCAGCCCTTCTCGCTCGTCAAGCCCAACTCTTCCAACCTCCCTTCACTCGCTCGTCCGCCAACCTCGCGCTTCCGCTTCACGTGTGCTCGCCCTGGGCTGGACACGAGGGATATGCTCGCACTTCTAGCACTGCTTGTACTACCGCGCGGAGAATGTTAATGGGCTCGAACTTCACCTTGCGATGCATGCCCTTTGCACGCGCAACCTGGCTTGCGATCGCTTGGCAGGCTCTCACGCTTCCGCACCATTCCTTCGGACTTTGAACAGATTGAGAGCGGGCGAATTGACCTTACTTGGCTCGCAAAGACGCCGAATGCCGCAGCCAAGCCTGCAAGAACCTGCCCGCCGTCCAAATCAGCGCGGGGCTCAGAGGCCGAGCAGGAAGAGAGCCGCTCACTCGATGCTTGCGGAAGTGACGCCTGCCCAGCTCTTGACCGATTCGGACGCCGTCTCAAGGTCGAGGGCGTCGTAAGCTGCTCGGGTTGAACAGTCAGCCGCAGAGCAATCCGCAGAAGGGTGAATCGGAGACCGCACCCGCAAAGACCCCCTCGGCGACCAGCCGCACGCGCTCCCACCTATGCTCGCTCAGCTGCGCCCTCAGCCCACGCAGCGTCCTCCGCTCGACGCGTATCCGCTCCCGCAGCCTCTTCTCCTCGCTCGCCCGCTCGCCCGCATCCCCCGCCTTCGCGCCGCCCTTGCGCGCCTCCCAGAACTCGAGCTCCTCGAGCCGCGTCTCGTCCGCGACGGCGCGCCGCCGGGTCTGCCGCCCGAGGTCGTACAGCTTGGCGCGCGCGCGCTGCACCTGCGCGAGCCCGGCGAGCGCGGCGCCGAGGGCGGCGTAGTCCGAGAGCTTGTCGACGCGGGCGGTCGTGCGCGGGGAGAGCGGGGCGAGGCCGAGGCGCGAGAAGAGGTAGAGGTTGTCCGAGAGGAGGGCGACGAGGTCTAGTGTCGAGCGGAGGAGCGAGAGGAGTTGGCTGAGGTAGGAGGGCGAAGGTGGCTGGGCGGCTTTGCCGGCAGGAGACGATAGTTCGTTGTTACTGCCTTGTACGGGAGGAAAAGGCAGCGTCGAAGCGAGATGATGCAGTGCAAGGAGTCGACGAAGAGCGGCGAGAGCAGAAACGACGGCGAGGAGGCGAACGTGGAGCGACTTGGTAAAGGCCGACTTGCGGAGGTACAAGATCAGCCTGAGCGTGTACTGGAGTAGTCGCTGCAACCGCAGTGCGCGACATACGCGGTCAGCGCGATTGTCCCGAGAGGCCAAGTGGGGGAATGTGCTCACGAGGGCAGCGTCTCGCCCTTCTGCGTCTCGGAAGAAGCGCCTGACTCTCTGACGAGTGGTCAAGACGGTCGGCTGAACATGCACAAACTGCGCAGAGGGCGTCGTCGTCGAATGAGCTCCACGTGAATGTCGGGACTGATCAAGCCGGAAACATCGCCGAGTGCACCTTTGTGAGCCCTGGGAGCGCCGGTGGAAGCGCTGGCGGGGCACTCTGAGTCTCTTCGGCAGTGCTGGCGGCCATTCTGGGCAGAGTGCGGGCGTGGCGAAAGCGAGACGGCGAGCCGACGCTCCTTGGACTGGTCGCAAACAGGCGCAGGATGGTCAACAACGACGGGTGGATTGTAGCGCTTGAGGGGAAGCAGCCACAGCACCGTCTGCGACACCGCCCACTGCCCACTGCACCCGTGCGTCGTCTCGCCTCGTCCTCGTCCCTGCACCGCCTCACTGCTTCTGCCCCTCTCCAGTGCATCTGCAGGAGTCTGCCGCCGCTCGAGCACCTCAGCAAGGTCGCAGAACAACAGGCAGTAGCAACGCGCAAGCAGCAGATCCTCCAATCCGCCCTCGAGACTGCCATCGAGACTCCCGCCGACGCCCAACCTTCGCCTCAACCCGACTCGAGCCCGCCAGTCGACTCGAAATCGAATCCAGGCTTCTTTGCCAAGCTCGGCGGGCGGAGAAAGTCGCAGGGGCTGAACAAGAAGGGGCAGTACGAGCCGTTCGAGGTTCTGCGCGCGATAGAGCGGCGCGACCTCATGACGCTCAACGACATCAAGCTCCAGAGCTTTGACCTGCTCGTCTCGGGCACGCCACTTCCGCTCGTGTATGCCCTGCGGCAGGGCAAGTCGCATCACGAGGTGCAGATCTTCCTCGTCGGGGCAATGAGCCGGAAGGTCAACGACCTGCCAGACGACGACCTTGCCGACTTGCAGCCGTCCACGCTCGCGACCCTGTGCGCCTTGCTCCATCTGTGCGCTCTTCAGCTATTGACGGCTTTCCGTGCCGCAGGCGAGCTCTCCGCGCCAACCTCAAGATCGCCATCACCGCCTCACTCTCCTCGCACGAGAACGACACCTCGCTCCTCTCGTCCTTTCTCCAGGTCATCGTCATGCTTGAGGGCACCAAGTTCCTCCACTCGTCGACGCAGACCCTCTCGCTCGCGCTGCGCACGCCGCTCGCGTCCAAGCCCGTCGAGACGGCGCGCGGGCTCATGCTCAAGTGGGTCTCGCGCGAGCTCAAGGAGCGCCAGGTCGCGAGCGTCGACGAGTACCTCGCGAACGGCACGGGCGACTTGATCCTGCTCGGCCTGTGGAGCGTCGTGCAGGACCAGCTGCCGGCCGCCGAGCCCGTTCCGCTCTACTTCTTTGCGCGCGACGACCGGATACAGAAGTGCGCTCTGGCCTCCCCCTTGCCGTACTCAGATGCGCACTGACCAGGGCTCTACACTGCTTCCTGCAGGGCCGTCGAAGAGCGCCTGTCGCACCTGCGACGCACCTCGCCCTCGTCCCTCACGCGACTATCGAAGCTCGTACGCTCCCAGCTCGACACCGCGCTCGAAGTACTCGGACAGCGAAGTCTGAATGGTCGGGAACGTATCGAGAAGCTACGGAGGGCGCTGGACGAGGGCAAAGCGCCGGCGGGATGAGGAGGACAAGGAGGTGGGTGAGCTGGCGCCATTGCAGGGATTGGCGGCGGAGGTGGGTCACAACTTGTACGTATGTATCTTGTTGTCGTTCTTGCGTAGTTGCTCGGCAGGCTGTCATGTCTTTGCCCTCCTCGTCCTCGTCCCGCCAAGGTAACAATGTCAAAATGGCGAAGTCGCCATTTTGCGGTTTTCCGGTAGCGGCACGCCATGTGCTACTACCTCAGACGTCCGGTGTAGATCTTCCCTGGGCACCTTGCGAGAAGTCACCGTCTCCGTCTTCATCGCTCGCCTCGCCGGCTGTCCCTCGACCGCGCTCTCGTCGCTCTTCTGCGCCAGCAAGTGCGCCGAGCTCCAAGCAGCAGCTGCGACCCCAGACTCGCGCCCACCATGGCTGCGCGGAAACTGCAGAGTGCGCCCGCCCGCCCCCGTCTCGTCTCGTCTCCACCGCGCCATCTCCACTCGCCCGCGCCGCTCGTCACGCGCCTCAGGCGGGCGCAGGGGCGGATGGATCGCCCTTTGAAGGGTCTTTCAGAGCGGCTGGAGCGCTCTCCGGCTGCACTGCGCTGTCGGACCGCAGTGCGGTTACCGCGACCCCAGCCACCAGGCAGCTCCGACGACGCAGTCAGGATAACTGCTGACTTCTCGAACGCACGCAGCCGAGATCGACAAGACGCTCAAGAAGGTCTCCGAGGGCGTGCGTCTGTCCTCTGTGTCGGGTCTGCCTGCTCGCATGCTGACCCTCCGTCGGCTCTCGCGCTACGGCACACCAGGTCGAGGTCTTCGAGGGCGTGCGTTGCTCTCGCCTTCGCGTCCCACATCCGCTCAGGCTGACTCGCCGACCCGCGCCTCACAGATCTTTGACAAGATCCAGGCCTCGTCGAACCAGACGCAGAAGGAGAAGCTCGAGCAGGACCTCAAGACGCAGATCAAGAAGCTCCAGCGACTGCGAGACCAGATCAAGACATGGATGGCGAGCAACGACATCAAGGACAAGCAGCCGCTGATCGACAACCGCAAGCTGATCGAGACGGTGCGTTGCGCGTCTTGCTGTCTCCGCTCTGTGCAAACTCCGGGGAGTATGCAGCAGCTGATCTCCACAGATGCCGCGCACAGCAAATGGAGCGATTCAAGGCGTGTGAAAAGGAGATGAAGACCAAGGCGTTCTCAAAGGAGGGGCTCAACGCGGCCACCAAGCTCGACCCGAAGGAGAAGGAGAAGCTCGAGATGTGCCAGTGGATCCAGTCGATGGTCGAGGAGCTCGGGCGACAAGTCGAGCAGGCCGAGGCCGAGGTCGAGACGATCCAGGGCACCAAGCAGAAGAAGAAGGACTCGGAGCGCGAGGCGCGCCTCGAGGAGCTCGAGCGCCTCAACGAGCGCAGGTCGTGGCACGTCAACCGCCTCGAGCTCATCCTGCGGCTGCTCGAGAACGGCAACCTCCCGACCGACTCGGTCACCAACGTCAAGGACGACATCGCGTACTTTGTCGAGAGCAATACGGTGCGTCGCTCATTCCTGTGCAACTCGCCCTGACTACGATCTTTGACACTCGTGACACTTACAGGAGGAGGACTTTGAGGAGGACGAGGGCATCTACGACGAGCTGAATCTCGAGGACGAGGAGGAAATGTTCGGCATCGTGCAGGACGACCACCAGTCGTCGCACGACTCTGTCTCTGTGGCCGACGAGCCCGCACCGCCTCCGGTCCCGCCCATACCCAAGACGCCAGCAAAGGCCGAGAAGAAGGCGGACGAGCCGGAGAAGACGCCCGCGAAGCCCAAAGCGTCCGTCGCAGCAACACCGCAGAAGAAGCCCAGCCTCGACGCCGCATCGTCCCGCCCGCCTCCTGCCGCCGCCGCCGCCTCGACCCCTTCTCGCTCCGTCTCCGGTCCCGCATCCGCCACTCCCGCACGGTCGTCTGCGCCTGCACCCGCACTCCCGCCCATCCGCTACGCCGCCGCCGCCGCAGCAGCAAACGCATCTGCAGCGCCTTCGTCTACCGCTGCCCCGGCTGTCTCGTCGCCTGGCGCGTCTGCGAGCGGGCCACCGCCCGGCCTCGCGCCGCCCGCAGCGAGTGCACCTTCGCCCGCATCGCCCGTGCCGACCGCCGCTCCGGTCGAGCCGGCAAAGGAGGCAACCGCGAGCCAGGCGTCGTCGGCCGCACCGTCACCGGCACTGGCAGCGCCCGCAGCGCCCAGTCCGTCGCTGAGTTCGACCTCGGCCAACGTGCGCTTCCATTGCCCTCACGAACCCGTGCTTGCCCAGTTGATCTGACCTTCCCCGCTCGCAGCCCGCGTCTCAGCCTTCCAACGAAACCGCCTCGTCCGAACCTTCGAGCGAAGCGGCACAAGCAGCCGCACAGGCCGCGACCGCCGCTGGGCCACAGCAGCCGTCCAAGTCGGAGGCGCGGCTGCCGAGCAGCCTGGCCGACCTCGTGACGAGCTTTGAGAGCGCCAAGCAGAAGTGTGCGTGGACACTCGCTTCCCCATGTCTGCGTTTGGAGCCGTCGAGCGCTGACGACGTAACGGCGGTCTCGTACAACAGCGATGCGGAGGGACCAGGACCTGAGCGAGATCGACAAGGTCCTCGAGGCGGGGCTGTCGAACGTGCCGCAACCGCTCGATGCCGAGAAGTGCGTGCTCCTGCTTGGCTCGACAAGGCCGTCTCTGCCGAGACGACGAGCTGACACTTCGTTCCTCTGCAGGCCGAAGTACTATGTCCCGCGCACGCCGTACGCGACCCCGACGTACTACCCGCAAGAGCCGTCGAGCCAGTTCGCGTCGCCTGCGCTGTTCGCCAAGCTCGACGTCGACACGCTTTTCTACATCTTCTACTACTGCCCGGGGACATACCTCCAGTGCGCTCTCTTCTTCGCAACCTGCCATGCAACCGTCGAGGCTGACTTTCCGCCGCTCGCAAAGGTTCCTCGCGGCGAACGAGCTCAAGAAGCAGTCGTGGCGGTTCCACAAGCAGTACCTCACGTGGTTCCAGCGCGCAAACGAGCCGACGACCATCACCGACTCGTACGAGCAGGGCGTGTACCTGTACTTCGACTGGGAAGGTGCGTTCATCCGCACGCCGCTTCATCTTCGAGCATTCGAACGCGTATTCCTCGATTTGCGGGTCGCTGATGCCATGTCCACCGTCCGCAGGGAGCTGGTGCCAGCGCAAGAAGAACGACTTCCGCTTCCAGTACGACTACCTGGAAGTCTAGGCGTGCCTCTCTCGCCTGGCCCTCCTTTGACCCCCTCTTCGCATGTCTTTACCCCCTTTTGCCTTTCTGTTCGCGCCCGTTCCCTGTGTCCTCCTCTCCACGCCGTTGCAGCGGCGCCACCGTGCACTCGACGGGCGGGTCGACGTGCTTGTGCGCGCCTGTGCAGCGAGCTGGAGCCGAGATTGGCAGGGCGGGTTGCTGGATGTAACGCTTTTTTTCCTTCCGGTTCCACTGTGACTACCTCTTGCGCTCTCCCGTAGACGCGCGAGAGCTCGGCGGCATCCACGAGACGGGCTTCAGTTGAGCTGACCGGGAAGAAAGAGAAAGCCGTCCTCGAGTGTTTCGCGGCAGAAGTGGATGTGGACTCTCCCACAGAATTGTGCCGCGGCGCCCAGTGTGCAGTGCGCCCCCAGAAGCGCGAGAAAAAGGGCAGAGCGACCACGCGACGGGGACGCGTTGTCTTGATCGCCAGCCGAGCATCGGACAGTCGCTCGCCTCTTCCGCTCCTCTCTGGGCAGAGCTGCATGCACGCCACGCCGAGCCTGGCACCGACACTCCTTTGACCTCCCCACGCTCGTTTCCCCTGCTGGAATGGCCCGCTTCCTGGTCGCGCTCGGCGCGCTCTGCGCTGCGGCTGCCGGCGCCTCCGCATTCGCGCATGCCGACGGCGCATCCTCGACGCTCGGCGCAGCAGCGCAGGTTGTGCCCAACAGCTTCATCCTCGAGGTCGACGCCTCGGCCGCGACCCTCGCAAAGCGCGGCCTCACGCCCTTTGCCGTCCGTCGTTTCCCTCTCGTCCGTCGGTTCAGTGATCCTCGCTGACCCTCGCCCGCACGCTCCCTCCAGGCGCTGAGTCGCACGCTTGCCGCCGTCGAGCACTCGGGCTACTCGCATACCGTCCGCGAGCGCTTCGAGTCGATTCCCGACGTCTTCCACGGCGCGAGCATCCAGGTGGCCGACGGTGTTTCCATCGAGGACTTGCAGAAGATTGAGGGCGTCAAGGTGCGTTCTGCACCGCGAGGCGGCGCCGTGTGACTGCTGTTGACCCTGCGACTCTGCCACAGCGCGTCTGGCCGATCCGCAAGTACCAGCTTCCGCGCGACCCGGTCGACTCCATCTCGGACTATACTTTCCAGCCCGTCGCGTCGTCGCTCGTCGCCCGCTCCAAGATCACCATCTCGGCGTCGGGCCAGGTGTCGAAGAAGCGCGCGTCTACCCTCCCGCCTGCGTCTGCGTACCGCGGTAGCACGTTCTACCCGCACGTCCAGACCAACATCAACCTGCTGCACAATGCCGGCTACCTTGGCCAGGGCGTCAAGGTGCAACTTATTCTGCTTTAGCATCCCTGACTAATGAGGGCTGACGCGATGGGACGGCGCAGATCGCTGTTTTTGACGGCGGCCTCGACTACACCAACCCCATCCTGGGCGGCTGCTTCGGCGAGGGCTGCCACATCTCATTCGGATATGACTTTGTCGGCGACGACTATGACGGCGACAACTCTCCGACGCCGAGCGACGACCCTTGTGCGTGCTTCTTCTGAACCATCGCGTCGGGAACGCCTTCTCACGCGCCTTCGCCTCCATAGTCGCAACGTGCACGACTCACGGTGCGTCACAGCACACGTCCGCAAATGTCAAGCGGTGTTGACTCCTGTTCTACAGGCACGCACATCACCGGCATCATCGGCGCTCTCGCCAACGAGTATGGCGTGGTCGGTGCGTCCGCATGACCGCGTCTCTCTGCTTTTGCGCCACTGACACGTGACGCACGCGCGCAGGTGCCGCTCCTATGGCGACACTTGGCCACTACCGCGTAAGCAAACTCTCTAGGCGGATAGGAGCTGCTTGCTGACCTTCTCTCGCTGTTAATTCCTAGGTCGCCGGCTGCAACGACTTCTCAGCGGACGACATCGTGCGTTCCGCCAGATTGTTGAAGCTGAAAAGTAACAGACTAACCCGGAGCCTATAGATCGTCGCCGCTATGCTCCGCGCCCTCGCCGAGGACGTCGACGTGATCAACATCTCGCTCGGCACGCCCGTCGGTTTCCTGAACAACTCGGTGACTCAGATTGTCGCCGAGTACCTCGCTAGCCGAGGCGTGCATGTCGTCGCTTCGGCCGGCAACGACCGTACCGAGGGCTTGTTCTTCTCGAACGCCCCTGCGGCCGGCTTCTCCTCTACCGGTGTCGGCGCCACGTATGTCGCCTCCTCTGCCTCTCCCGTGCTCGCTGCGCCGCTCACACGAAATATGCGCGCCGCAGCGATGTTGTCAACCTCCCCGCCTACAACGCCCTCGTCGCCGGCCGCGACCCGATCCCCTACACCTCGCCAACGCCGTTCGCGCTCCCGGGCCAGTACACCCTCTACTTCACGTCGACGAGTCAGACCCCGGCCAACGACGCTTGCACGGCGCTTCCGAGCTCGACGCCCGACCTCACCAACCGCGTCGTCGTTGTCCGTCGCGGCGGCTGCGACTTTACCGTCAAGCAGAAGAATGTCGGCGCTGCTGGCGGGTGAGGCTCTCCAGAATCTGTCTGTCGCCTCACAGAGCTGACTTTGCTTCCGTGCAGTCGCGTCGTCCTCATTGCCAACACGCAGGGCTCGCTAACGATCCCGCAGCTCAACGTCGGAACGTCGGGTCTCACTGCCGTCGCCAGCATCCGTTACGAAGACGGTGTCAAGGTGCGTATGCCATCGTTGAAGCTTTGGCAAATGTCGCTGACTGCTTCTGTACAGCTCCTCGAGTACTACAACGCCTCGCCCAATGGCCAGATCCTGACCTTCCCCTCGGGTCCGCTCGTCCCGAACGTTCGCGAGACCGTGTCGGGCGGCACCATTGCGTACGTTGATCCGCTTCGTGTCCTTAATCGGGCTTCCGCTGATCTGAGGTCGCGATGCAGCTACTACTCCAACTTTGGCCCGACCAACGACCTGTACCTCTACCCCTCGCTCGTCGCCCCCGGCACCGACATCGTTTCGACCGTCCCTGGCGGACTCGGCATCATGCGCGGCACTAGCCAGTCGGCCCCGCTCCTCGGTGAGCCCGGAGCTCCCCGTTTCTCTCGGACCGAAGTTTGCTGATCCAGGTCCCGCCTGCAGCCGGTGCCTATGCGCTCATCCTCGCGGCCCGTCGCAGCGAGAACCTGACGCCGACCCAGCTTCGCGGCATCTTCCAGAATTCGGCCAAGTTTGTGCCGAACGCGGTCGGGTCCTCGGCTCTCGAGACGGTCATGCTGCAGGGTGCCGGTGCGCTGGCCCTCTTTCCTGCCTTGCTTGTGCCGCCGCGCTGACGCTCCGCGCGAGCAGGTGAGATCGACGTCAACCGCGCCTTTGCCGCCCGCACGCTCTTCAGCCCGTCGGCGATCCAGCTCAACGACACGGCCAACTACCGCCAGCCGCAGATCCTCACGCTCGAGAACCGCAACCCGTATGCCGTCACGTACACATTCAGCGCGTCGTACGCGCAAAACATCGTCACCTACAACGATGTACGGTCTCTTCTTGCTGGCCTTCTGTGATCACCGCTGACGAGCGATCTGCGACACAGGGCGCCTCGAACCAGATTATCCCTTCGACTGTGCCCGATGAGAGCAACTACAAGGTCGTGCGCACGACCTTCTCGCCGCGCGAGCTCACCATCCCCGCGGGCGCGACGGGTACCGTCAGCATCCGCATGGTTGCGCCGGGCTTCTCGCCCGCCGACGTGGACCGCTTCCCGCTCTTCTCGGGCTTTGTCAACGTGCGCGGACAGTCGGTCATCAACAAGCGCTTCCAGACCTTCAACGGTGCGTGCTGTCGCTCTCATGCATGCGATTTGGCACTGATCCTCTTTTCTGTAGTCCCGTACTTTGGCCTCGGCGCACGCATGGTCGACATGCCCGGTGCGCATTGCCACTTGTGTGTCCCTAGACTTTTCGACTGACGCCTTGCTCCCATAGTGCTCGACACGACCGACGTCGCCCTGGGCCCGCGCCTGCCCTTCATCGCTGTTGGGGAAGACATCCTCGCCGAGTCGGCCATCGTCATTGCCCGCAACGATCCTGCCGTGGTCTACTTCCGCCTGGCTGGTGCGTACCGTCGGATGTCCTTGCAAGGTCATCTGCTGACTTGGACTTGTTAATGCAGCCGGAACGCGCCGCCTGTCGGTTGACTACGTTTCGGCCTCGCTTGATTACGACAGCACTATTCCCTCCGTCACGAACCCGACGGCGCGCATGTCCAAGCTTGCGAAGCGCGCCACGCCTGCCCTCTACGCCGACGTGCCCACCGTCGGCGCGCTCTTCCGCCCGGACTACTTCCCGCCGCGCGACAACCTCGTCCGTGGTCCGTTCGGCTACTCGGATTACGAGCTGCCCCTCAACGGCACGTTCACCGAGAACGGCCAGACGACCACCTTGCCGAATGGCGAGAGCTACCGCGTCCTCATCCGGTGCGTCGCTCTGTCTCGCTTCTGCCCTGCGTGCACCAGCTTACACCTTCTCCTACCAACAGCGCGCTCAAGATCACGGCCGACCCGACCCTCTCGTCGTCGTACGAGTCGTGGCTCAGCCCGCCCTTCTCCTTCTCGGGCTAGATTCGACGTTTTTTCGTGCCGTCCTTGAACCGCTGGCTCTGCGAAGCACCAGATAGACGTCGACGCTCTGTTCTCTGATTGCTACTAGTATACCTCAGCCTTTGAGCGCATGCCACCTCACCCGCAAACCTTCGACTTTCTCTGCTCGGCTCTCGTCTTCTTTCCTCCCCCTTTCGGATCATCCTCCCGTGGTTACTCCGGTTCTCACCCTGCAGCCTTAACCTTATCTATAACCCTGCCTATCGTTCGCGTTCTCGCATACCCGGTCTCGCTTGGTGAAAAGCGCGCGAGTTCGCCTCAGCGGCTGCGTTCAGAGAGAGGAAACAAGCCATGCAATGCGAAGGACCATGAGTGGGTGCTGGTGCTACAATGTACTGATCGCCTCCGGGATACACATGAAAGGGTACAAGAACGCTGCCAGCAGCAACCGAACAAACCGCGAAAGGAGGAGGTCGTGACGGACATCGGCCAAATCGCTCTACCCGCTGCGGAAGCCGTGCCCGCCGGCGCGCTCAGCGCGCCACAGCTCGTACAGCATGATGTCGGACCAGAGGACGTGCGCGTACGTCGGCACGCCGTGCAGGCGGTCCTTGGCGTGCGCCTCGTGCCCCTGCAGGAGCGTGCCGAACTCGTTCAGGCGGAACTCGGGATGCGGGACCTCGGCGGCCGCGTCGTCTTCGGCGGAACCGACGACGGGCGACGAAGACGCAGGCGAGGCGGCGGAAGATGGGAGGACGAGCGTCCGCACGGCTTCGTCTAGTTGGCGAATGCGGTTGGGCGAGAAGTAAGAGACCGCGAGGGCCGAGTCGTTGGCCGTGCGCGGATTGATCTTGTCCTGCGAATTGCGGCAAGGCTGTCAGTGCCGAGTCACCGGGATCGAGACGTTTCTCGACGCACCATGAAGTAGTCGTGCTCGGCAACCGGGTCGGTCGGGTAATGCAGCGTACGCCAAACGCGAGCCTTGGCATTGGGGAAGGCGTTTCGAACCTTGTCCATCATCTGCCCGACGCGGAAGCGGTACCAGGTGATGCGGTCCTGGCTGAGCGCTTCGGTCGTGTCGCGCTCGGCAGCGACGTCCTGCTCGGCCCAGCGCGCGAGGTCCCACATCCCGCTGTTGATCTCGACGTAGTCCGGCGCAGTACGCCGACCGTCGGCGCGGATGTTGTTGATCAAAGGTTGGACCTGGTCCATCAAGCGGTGCTCGAAGAGGCCGGGCGCGGCGTATTGCGGCATGCGCGAGTCGCGCCAGTAGTCCTCCTGGTCGAGGCCGAAGTGGAAGACCGAAACAAGCTGCGAGATATTCCGGATCAGTCTGATGAATGCAGGAAGCGGGAGAAGCGGGACGAACGAGGAAGTCGAGCTTGGGGATGTAGCAGATTCGGGGCCGGCTGGCGTCGCGCACGACACGGAAGCCACGCTGATTCAGCCTCTTTGGCCGCTCGATCGAATGCTGAGCCTTCATCGGGGCGCGTACGGGCGCCGCAGGCGCCCAGTGGTGACCCGGTCGCAGAACCTCCGATTCCTCGCCAAGAAGCTGGCAGAAATAGTCGACGTGCTCGCGCGAGACAGAGTCGCCGATCAAAAGTGCGGTCTTGTTGCTCAGCCAGGCGAAGTCGGCCGCTCGGACGTGATCCGCGTGCGCGTGATGGTGGTGCACGGTGAAGTCGCGCAGCTTGGCCAGGAAGTTTGGCGGCTGACAGGTCGGGTCGAACGGCGACCATTGTGTCCGGTCTGCGTCGTCCTCGTCGATCTGAAGTTTGCCCGCGGACGAGTAAGGGTCGCAAAGGGCTTTTGAGGGGTTCCGGACGCGGCTAAGAATGGTAGTCGGCTGGTAGGAGGAGCTGCGGGACAGTCGATCGTCAGCCCGAAGTCTCTGCATACGTGCTGAGAGCAAGTCTGACGTACGAAGGAGGAACGAGGTAGGACAGCAGGAAGACGAAGCTCATGGTGACACCCGTGAGCGCAAGAGCGGTGTACCACGGCCTCGGCAGGGTGTATGCCCGCCCTTTCGGCGCAGCTCGCCATGCCAGCGGTGCGCCCTTGCCCACTCCGCCATCGTACAGCCCGAGCGCACTCTTCCCGGCCTTTCGCTCGTCCCATGCGTGCAGAGGTGGGGAAGGCGGAAGAGCGATGACGCCGGTTTTCTCGTTGTACGAGGCGACGCGGGACATCAGAGGGGACCCGAGAGACGACGGTGCGTTGGAATGCGTGACAGAGCTGCGCCGCCGCAGATGCGATTGCGGCGTGATCGAGCGGGATGTGGCAGGCGAGTCGTCCGACAAGTACGACACGACCATGGTGGCGAGACGATCCGTGTGGGAGTCGAGCAGTCAAGTCGCTGACTGAAATCCAGGCGGTAGAAGGCGCCGTTGGTCGCGCTGCGAGGCGGGAGGAGGGGCAGTCGGTCGGTGTGCCGTCGTCGTCGTCGCAGGCCCAGCCTGTTTTGGCAGCAGCAATTCCTAGGGTGCGGCTGCGTTGACGACTGCTAGCCTGGCTCGCAAGCTGAGCAGAAAGCGAGAGCGAGGGATGCGAGAAAGCGAGCTGAGGGGAGAGGGGAGGAGCGAGCAGCTTCGTCACGAGCGAGCCCGGACAGTAGCAGAGCGCCGGCTAGGCACTCGGGAAGTAGCGTTTGCCCGCGCGCATGGCAGGGGCTGGCCTGTTCCACGTCCCTGAACGAGCGCGAGACCTCGGGCTCGACACTCCGATCCATCCTCCGCGCGGGCGGGAGGGCAGCGCACCGCACTCCGAGCCTCGGGGCCAGCGCGCTCGAGATCCAGGCCAGGCAAAGCACGGCGTGCGAGACAAGGTCGAAGCTCGACGTCGACCCGAAACCGGAAGGCGCGGCGGCCAGCCTCCTGGCTCCGCCATCGTCGCAGCAGGGCTGGCCTGCGCTCTGAATAGCCCGCTCGACGTCCGAGCTACACTGGCTTCCGTGCCACTTCCGCCTGCCACGCCGCGCGGCTGCGCGAGCTATGTAGCTGGGCTTCAGCTTTGCCATCCTCCGCGTCTTCTCGCGCATCTGATGGCTTCGGGCAGTCTACGATGAGCGTCCTGGGTGTCTTGCATGGCTGCGTCCACGGTTTGCGATGCCGAGCAAAGCGTCTCGAAGGCGCGGACAAGTGACCGACGACCTGCCTTCTTCGCGGGAGGGGCTGGACACGCTGTCTCTCACTCGCTCTGCGACACCTCTGTTTTTCTTGGGTCGTGGCATTGTCTGTCGATCTTTCGTCGTCTGCTTCATTGCGCGTACAACCCGTTTTCGGTTCACGAGGGTCCAGATCTCCTTCGTCGTTGTCCCGCTCGCTTCGTCTTGGCTTCTTCGATGCTTCATTGCTACTCAGATCTTCTCGATCCGCTCCTGCTGTCTCGGCTATGTAATCGTGGCTTGGCAACAATCTCGCATGGATGCGCTCATCAGGCGCTGCGCTGGTGCGAGGGGTCGCACATCCTCATTTGGTCCCGCGATGGCTTGTGTCAAGTTTGTGACATCGCGCTTCCCGCCAGATTCACTGTTATCCCAGGAATCAAGCGGGCACGGGAACATGCTGCGCTTCATCTGAAAATACCCATTACTGCCCCAGGGATGTTGAGATCTAGTACAGATTCTGCAGCGACAATGCTCTTCACGCCGCGTCGTCTACCTCCCAAAGATACGGCGCTCGAGCCACCGACACGGAAGGTAGACCACGCCGGCAACGGCCATGCCCGTCTCGAAGCCGATGTCGCCGCCGTGGTGCTCCGGGTGCGAGATTGACTTGGCGAACTCGCCGCGGTACCACTGAGAGATGGTGGAAGGGAGCAAGCGAGCAGGAACGCAGCGCAGATATCGAGCACATGCGGTTGTCAGTGACTTGTCAAGTCGTACGACGGATCTAAAGGACAACGTACCACTTGGTCCATGCCCAGGACGACGAACGCCGCGCCGCACAAGCTGGCGAAGAGCGCGGCGATGCCGGGCGGGAGCTTTGACGAACGGTCCCATACGGAGAGATCGTACGCGGAGAAGCGTCCTCGGCGGAACAAGAGGTGCTGCAGAAGCGAATAGGTTCAGTCAAGCCCGTCTCGCCTAGAAACGATTTGAACGACGCACCTCGATGAGCAAGACCATGACAAAGATGCTCGACCAGTACCCGAGCAAGCCGAGGAAGTTTGACAGCGCAGCCGAGAAGTGCGCGGCGGCCGCGAGCGCAATGGGAAGGTAGATGGCCGTGCCGACGACCGGGAGGAAGAACCGAGGGAGGCGGGTCAGGAAGGGGAAAACGACCTGCATCGAGAGCGAGAACGCGTATTGTGTTGGAGCGTTGTTGCCTGTGCCACGGTTGTAGACTGGTCAGGACCGAAGCGCGCGGAAAGGCGCGACAGACAACGAGACGCACCGATCATGCCGAGCGAGAACAACACGAGGAGGAACTTGCCGAACCCGCCAAGCGGCTCGAGCGCGACACCGACGAGACTGCCGACGTTCGCGTCTGCGAACGCCGCCTCCCACGTCGGTACAAGGCCCGAAAGTGCAGCTGCTCCGAAGGCGGCGCCGAGCATCTGGATCAAGATGCACGGGATGATGAGGCCGAGGAAGGTGTAGCCGAAGATGAGATACGACGGGACGTTCGGGCGCATGTAGGTGTTGAAGTCGGCCGAGCAGCCGGACCACGAGACTGCGATGGAAAGCACACATCAGTCGCATGCCAAGCTGCGATCAGAGGAAAGTGCACGCACTGGTGAAGCCGACGACAATGGACACGAATGACAGCACATTGGCAGCAGTGGCCGGAATGTCGGATGCGAAGCTCGTGGCTGCGCCTAGGTGGCGACCGCCAAAGCCGGCAAGGAGCACAAAAGAAAGCATGATGGGGAGCCCTGGCGATCCACAAAAAGTGTCAGCATTGCGTCAGCACGGCTACGCAGCATGTCAGGACGTACAAAGCCACCGCTCCACGAGGTGCAGGACGCGATACCCGCAGAACGAGACAAACATCGAGATGACGGCGACAATGACGATTCCCGCGGTCGTAGACAGATGACCAGGGTTGACAGCTGCGAGCACCTGGCCCGCAACGATCGAGTTGACGGCGCAGAAGCCAATGAAGGAGATGAGGTTGAGGAGGGCGGGCAAGATGACCGCGTAGTAGCCGTAGCTGCCGGTTGGGGGCTTCAGCTGACGTCTGGATGGCCGAGAGATACCGACGCACCTGTAACGAGCGATGCCCATCGTGCGCATGCCCAGCCGGGGACCGAAAGTTGCGACGTAAGCCGGAACGCCGCAAGAGAAGATGTTGCAGAAGACGATGATGAGGAACGAGTCCTGATTGAGAAGACGGTGTCAGAAGGTAACTGGAGCCCGCAGAGGAGCTCAGATGACACACGCGCATCGACAACGAGTAGTAGAGCGGTCCCAGCGTGCCCGTCGAAAAGCAAGAGATCGTCCCGTTCATCGTCGTCCTGCGGGATGCGCCGATGAGCATCTGTAGCGCAGCACAGAGAGTTGAACGCCTCACCAGATGGTCAGGTTGCCCAAGAAGTTGCTGTCGGTGCGCTGCTCCTCGCTCAAGGGCCCGACACCATGCGCCTCGACACTGTCCGACCGCAAAAGCCATGACCATGCCTTGCCATGCCACGTCGTTGCCTGCCTGGCAGCTTTTGGCTTCGAAACGCCGTCGAACGGGACAGCCGCGAACGGTTTCGCGGGCTCGAACGGGTCGTCGGGAGTGGTTGCGCCCGACTTGAGCAGCGACTGGTCGGTGCACGAGCGCTCTGCAGGCGCTGGCCGGTGGTGCAGCTGTCCCTCCATCTTTCTGAGAAGCGCTCGAGTGTCCAAGCGTGAGCAAACGGGAGAGAGTCAGACCTTTGCCTTGGCCACCGCGATCGACCCCGCGCTTTCCGGCAAACGCCCGACACGTCAGCAGGCGCGGCTGGACGAGGACAAGTGCGCAGCAACGGCCGCTCGTTGGCGCTCCCGCTGCTCGTCTCTTGGGTGAGCAGAACTCGTGGAGCAGTTTTCACTGGCTCAGAAGAGTCGGGTTGTGAACAGCGAATCCCCCTCGTCCCGCTCGTCGGTCAGTTCAGTGTCCCGACTGAAACGCACTGCCCGCTGCTCACCGTGCCTCGTTCTCATCAGTGCAGTGCTTGACTTTCGCCTTCCGACAGCTGCACCGCCCTGTCGCTGTCCCGCCCCGCTGGTGGCCCTCGTGCAGCTGACTCGGACAGATGGCTTCTCCACCCGTTGCATCCACTTCGTCAGCACCTGCCACCGACACCGACGATGGTAGCGCCGCTTTCCCTCCTCTGCACATGCGCGACGTCCTCGCATGCCAATTCTCGTCGTGGTACCCGCTCTTCAAGCGCTGCTCGCCGAAGGCTACCGTCATTCGGCCCATTCCCGACGAAGCAGACTTTCTCGACTACCTCGAGAGTGACGGGCTGTTCCTCCCCGAAGGGAGCGGACCGATGGGGTCAGTCGTCGGAGCTCTTTCCGCCCGGTCGCAATCCATTGTCGCTGACATATTCCAGCCTGACGCAGCATTAGCGAGTTGAGCGACTCGGACGACGAGGAGGAAGTCCCCGCGGACCCGTCCGCATCTTCGAATGCTTCGAGCGACGAAGACGACGAGCCGCCCCGCACCTTTTCCTTCCCGCGACTCGACGCCGAGATCCGCTCGGTTCTGAGCCGGTACGACGGCGCCGTCTTCCCCAAGCTCAACTGGTCGTCGCCGCAGGTGCGCCCGCAGCTTCTGCTCTTCGGCATTCGAATGTCAGCTGACCGCTTTTGTCATGCAGGACGCCGCCTGGATGCTGCCAGGACAGAATCTGAAGTGCCAGAACCCAGGCGATGTCTACCTCCTGCTCAAGTCGAGCGACTTCATCTCGCACGACCTGGACCACGCCTTCGACGATTGCGTCGACTACCCTCTTCCTGCGACCGCGCAGCGGGAAATACACCCGAATCCGCCCTCGACGACAGAACTGAACGAGGAAGACCTCGCTCGCCTCACCATTTCGTCCTCGCCTCCTCTCTCTCCTCCGCACGCGCGATCGGCGCCAACGCAACGCAAAGCCCGCCCATACAGCTTCGAGCTCGTGCTCAAGAAATGGTTCGAAATGCCCGGATCGCAGCAATGGCGTTGCTTCGTGCGCGACAACCGCTTACTCGGTCCGTTGCTCCGCCCTGCTCATGCCGAAGCGCCCGCTGACAGGTCCAACGCTTCAGGCATTTCGCAGCGCGACACGACTTTCTACGACTTTTTGCAGGCAGAGGAGACGCGGCGGGACCTGCGCGACAAGATCTCGCAGTTTTGGGAGGACGAGGTGCGGGACAAGGCGCCGCTGTCGAACTGTGCGTCCGCTCAAACGCGTCTCTCCACCGCTTCGAGCAGCACTGACGTAGTCCTACGCGTTTGCTCGCAGACGTGTTCGATGTCTACCTCACGCGCGACGCCTCGCGCGTCTTCCTCATCGACCTGAACCCGTACGCCCCCTCGACCGACGCTCTCCTCTTCACCTATCCCGCTCTGCACTCTCTCTCGCTCTCGCTCGCGCCCGGCAGCGCGCCAGAGCTGCGCCTCGTCGACTCACCCGTCGCCAGCGCGTCGAGCATGCCGCGCTACTCGCACAACCGCGTGCCCAAGGACGTGATCGAGCTCAGCCAGGGGCAGAGCGTGGCCGAGTTCGCCAAGGAGTGGATGGAGCAGGTCAAAGAGGCGACGGTGGGCGGGAACGGTGAGCAGGATAGCGACAGTGAGGAGGACGAGACGGCACAGCCGAAGAGGGTAGAGCTGGTGGGGCGGTAGAACGTGTGCAAGGCGGCTCTGTCGTTGCATCGATACAGAGCTTGTCAAACTAGAGGAGCACTACTCGACCAGGGCGATGCCCGACAATCGCGCCTCTCGCTCCCGTCTCCTCCGCCGCTTCTCCTCCTTCCTCCGCTTCTTCTCGCGCGCCGCTCGCCGCTCGATCCGCTCGGCCTGCTGCAGCAGCTCGGCGATGCCCATCGGCCTCGCGGATGTACGTTTGAGCGCGCGCTTGGAGGATAAAGCGGGTGCGGAAGGCGCGGGGCGAGGCTCGGACTGCTCTGCAGTGTCATGCTTGGGCTGCTCAGGCGCGCGTTCGAGCTCGGCTGTCGTGCGTCTTAACGGAGAGGGGGACGGGAGAGGGACCGTAGGGAGGAGCTGGGACGATGGCGGTGGTGTTGGGAGCGGCGGACGTGAACGAGCAGGAGAGGGCGACGTCGTGCGCTGGCGTTTGCAGTGGCGAGTTGTCTCCTCCTTGCCCAGGGAGGATCTCATGGCAGTGGTGGACTCTGCCGCTTGTGGAAGGAATGAAGGCGGCCATGGAGGGGAAGAGGCGGGAGGAGTAGGCGGGAGCGAGAGACTGGCGAATGAAGGTGTCGGTGAGACAGGAGAGAGATGCAGGGCATGTGCGAGGGGCGTGTGCGAGGGCGAGAGCGAGGCGGTTGCGCCCGCTTGTGCCGCGAAGACGTCGAGATGCTCCTGCATGATAATGGTGAAGGCATCCGTCTCGCCCAGGACTGCAGGGCGTCTTGTCAGCATTCTTTCGGCGCTAGGAGCACAGTGCAAGCTCACGATGATAATCGAATACGCCGTCCCACTCTTTGCCAACCGGCTCGCGGTTGACCAGGACGCACAGTCCGCCGTTCGCGTTGACCCGTTTGGCGAACTCCTTCACGAGCCGCTTGAAACCCGGGATCTTGAGGCTCGACCCCGCGACGAGCAGCAGATCAGGTGCCGCTGTCAGATCGGCGCTCGCGATGGACGAGATGCGGGACGAGGCGGAAGATGCGAAAGAGTGCGGATCGTCGTAGAGGAGGACGGCCGGGCGAAGGAAGGCGAGAGGTGAAGGGCGGATCATGCGCTTTGAGCGTCGGCGGCGAGAAGCAGCTGTGGAAGATGCAAGGTCAGAGTACGACCGGAGACATTGTCGGATGGAGGACCGTACCGCGCTCGTAGCACTGCGAGCAGTCGACGGTCTTGCCCTTTCTGAACGACCTGGTGTGCTCCTTGCGCCACTTCTCCCTCCACCCGCACACGCCACACATGACCTCCTCAAGAGTGCCGTGCAGCGCGACGACCGTCCCATCGTGCTCGTGCGCCGCACGCTCGACTCGTTGCGAAGGTCCCGCTCGAGCCGGACTGCGACGCTTCGGCGAAGTCGACGCATGGGACCGCTCGTAGTCGGACGAGCTCTCGTCGCCGCTCACGCCGCCGTCGCCGTCGCCACCCGGCGTGACGAGGTCGACGGCCGAGAGGCCCGCCGCGCGTTCGAGTCCGTCGATATTCTGGCTGTAGACGCGCAAGAGCTGCCCGCGCTCCTCGAGCGACTTCAAGAGGCCGTGGAACGCGGTGGGGCACTCGGCCGCGAGCGGCTCTGCGCGCTCCTTGCCCTTGCGCGAGGGTTTCGACGGCCTCGTCGCGCGGCGAACATGCTTCTTGAGCGCGGCGAGGAGCTGCAAGTGCTGCCTGCGCGACTCGGGCTGGACGAGCGCAGCATACGAAAAGAGATGCTTCGTCGCGCTCGTCGAGAACGCGGCCAGTTGCGGGTCGCGGGTCGTAGAGAGATCCGACGTAAGGGACGCAGCGGAACGAGCGCCGTACAGCCCGCCTCGCGCCCCGCGGAAGTCCTGCAAGGGTCTCGAGAGGTCAGTGCGAGGGTTCTCAAGGCTCGCGCGCAGAGCAGGACTCACGGGAATGCCTGCGCTCGTCGATACGCCGGCTCCAAGTGCCCCCACAATGTGCCGGCTCGCAGCGAGATGTACAGCGACGACGGCCAGCGCCTCGAGCGCAGAATCACTATGGACCCCGCACGGGTCCAGCGGGACGCTCAGCATCCCCGCTCGAGCGGTGGGAGACGGATCGAGCGATGTTGCTCTCGCCGGAGAAGCGACGCGACTTGACGCGTTTGATGGCGCCGAACAGGCGAGCCAGTGCAAGACTCTCTCGAGCGTACGACAGCAAAAAAGGCGAGACGGCACTGTGCAGGCTAGACTTGTCCCAAGAAGATAGGCGACCAGCTTCCCCTCCCGCCTCCTTCCGCTTCTCATCCGCCAAACCGCGCCAACCTCCTCCGCCGCAGCTCCTCCATGCTCGGGCTATCCTCGTGCGGCGCGTCGTCCTCCGACACCTCCTCCTGCTCGCCGCCCGCGGCCACCAGGCTCGCCTGCACCGCGCGCTGGAACTCTTCTTCCTCGCTCAGCGCCGCGCGAGAAGGCATGCTCGCCTGCGAGACGCCTCGTGCGAGTCGGTCTTTGGATCAGGTCACAAGCGTGCGGAGAGAGACGCACCTGGCTCGTCCCTACACTCGCGTCTCCGCTGCTTCCCGCTGTCCCTCCACCTTGATCCTCCATCCCCGCTCGCCCATCCCCGCCTCCACTGACCTTCAAGCTCTCCCTGATCGCCGCAGCCATCATCTCCTCCTCGCTCATCCCTCCTGGCGCACCAGCAGGCGGCTCGGCCGCGCGCTCGAGCCTCCGCCGCCGCCTGCGCTTCTCGCTCTCCGTCTCGACCGACCCGCTGTCCTCCTGGATGACAACATCGTCGTCGTCCTCGTCGCCTCTAAGGACGAGGTCCTCGTCCGACGCGGGCCGCTTGCCTTTGCGCGCAGCGGACGATGCATCCGAAGACGAAAGGGATGAGGCGGTCGAGCTTCCGAACCCGCCTGCGCGCGGGTTCAGCGCAGACGAGAAGGGCTGGCGCGCGCCCACGCCCGAGGGACCGGCGAGCGAGTGGCCGTTCCCGGCGCTCGACCATGGGTTGTGCACCGCGCCAGCGGACGACGTGCCGTTTGTGCCGCGCGGGGCGGGGAGGGTGAGGGCAAAGTCGGCGGCGCGGCAGGAAGGAAGGCCCGAGATGTTGGACTCGGGAGCGGGGACGACGGCGAAAATTGAGTAACCTGCAGTGAGAGGAGTCAGGCCCGCTGACCGAGGGCGTGGAGAGGAAAGGCGGAGCGCACCTTGCTTCTCTGCTTCACGCAGTGTCAGTCCGAGATACATCGACGAAACCCATTGTGGCGTCGGGGTGCACGAGTCGAGGTTGTAAAACCGCTCGGGCGTACCGAAGCGGCGGATCGAGAACCAGTGAAGCTGGTGGTTGAGGAGGAAGGCTTCGACGTTCCTGCTCGTCCGCAGATGGTCAGCATTGCCCGCGTGCCAGACGCGAATTCGAACCTACTCGGGGCTGTCGTGCACGCTCGCCATCTCCTTGCTGCCCCAGCGAATGAGGCGAAGCCCAAAGAGCTTCAGGGCCTCTTCCATGACTGCAGTCGTCAAACGCGTCAGCGTCTCCGACAATGTATAGCACAAGAGAGGCGCTGCGCACCCTGCACGCTGAAAAAGCCACTGTCGTCGTAGTTCTGGCTCGCCTCCCACGGCGAATCGCCCTGCAGCCTCATGCCCGGTTCGAGCTGCGCCTGTTCGAGCGCGTCGAGCTGGCGCGCAATGTCAGCGAGGTCGGGCGCGGTGAAGATGGACGACTGGAGGAGGTTGTTGAGCGCGTGCTGGCCGCAGAGCATTGACCCCTCTGAATGCACGGCGGAGGGAGGGTCAGCTTCGGGACAGAGGTGGGGCTGCGACGGGCACGCGACGACGCACGCTCTTGCTGTATGGGGCGCAAACGAGTCAGTACAGCTCAAGCATTCGAAGGCGCGGCCGGCGCACCGTCTCGTGGTAAATGTGAGGCGCGAGATCGGCCATGTCGACCAGAGGGAGCCGGCGACGAGGCAGAGGACGGGCTGCGGTCAGGTGTGGACAGGGTCAGCGCTACCACTTCTGATCTGTGCGCGTATTTTGGATGCTGACAGTGCGCTGGAGAGCGCCGCGTGGCGGTTGCGAGGGGCTTCGCTCATGGTGCCGTCCCGCAGAAGTCTGTCACAACTGCCAGCTGGGCCACTCGGGCCGCCTGACAGCACTCGAATGGCGCACCAAGAGTGAAGGCGAGCGGGCCTACTCGCCTCGGAGCAGTGCTGGGCGAGGTGCGGGTGCTTCGAACCGATGAGCGAACGCACAAGGCGAGCGGCGAGGGGGCGACGTTACAGGGCGTGACTTTGGTTCAGCAGCGCCACTGAGATTGTTCAAGCACCCTGCAGCTCTCGTGCGCAATCTGAGCGGTGCGAGCGGGTGGACAAAGCGAGAGCGTCGCAAGCTGCACCGCCCGCGACGACGACGACCGCACAACTCCTTCGAAGACACTCTCGTGCGCAAGCAGCAGGGCAAATGTGACCCTGTGACGTCGATGCCCACGCGAAGAGGCTCAAGCAAGTCCTCACGAGACCGACCTGTGCGCGGACCAGGCTGCTTCCGCTCACACGACCTAACGCCTTACGAAAGACGACGACGTAGAACCATTACAACAAACATGGGATGCGCAATCGAGACGTACAAACTCGACTGTCCCCATCAGAAGATGACCACCTGCCGCGGAACGTCCCACCCAAGCTCCTTCAAGTGCTCGCACGCCATGTCCTGCAGCGCCGGCGGTGCGCACATGAGCACGAGCGCGTCCTCGCTCGCGGGCGGCATGCACTTCTCGATGTGCTCGCGCCCGATGCGCCCGCGCGCGTCGGCGGGCCAGTCGCCGGGCGGCTGCGACAGGACGAGGTGCATCTGCATGCGGTCGGGCCCGGCGAGCGCGGCGAGTGCATCGAGCTCGGAGCGCAGGAGGATGTCCGACTCGGTGCGGTTCGCGTTGAGGATGTGCACCTGCGGCGTCGTGTCGAGCGGGTCGTGCAGCACGCCGCGCAGGACCTGGAGGATGGGCGTGATACCTGTTGCCGACATCAAACAAGGTCAGCACTTCTCTCAGAGCACAGATGAGCCCAGTGTCCGCACCAGAGCCGCCGCAAATCATGCCCAGGTGCTTGACCTTGCGCTCGACGCCGCGCCACTTGCATGTGCCGTGGCCTGCGGACTCTCACGCTCATCAGTACATGGCCTGTTTGGCCGCTCGAGGGGAACAGGACGCACCGAGCCACTCGAAAGACCCTAACGGGCCCTTGAAGTCGACCGTGTCGCCCACCTGCAGCTCCTCGAACCCGAGCGTCATCCGCCCGCCCTCGGGGTACGCCGGCGTGCGAAAGTAGATCTTGACGAGGAGGTCGAGGAACCCTTTCGCGCCCTCGCGCGACACGGGCGTGTACGCGCGCTGGACGAGCTCGCCCGCGCCGCTCCCGTCGGCGACGAGCGGCGTCTTGTGCAAGGCATCGTCTGCCGCGTCCGTGGCCGCTTCGCCGGCTTTGCGCCGCAGCCGCGCATAGACGTGCTGCCCGACGGGGAGGCCGAGCGGCTGTGCGTCGTGCTCGAGCGCAAAGCGGTACAGGCGCGAGTCGTGGTTGACGAGGTCGATCGAGACGAGCTTGGAGGACTTCCACTTCTTGGCCGACAGGAAAACCGGGTCCGGCTCGGCCGATGTGGCGGGCGCAGAGGTGGCGATAGCAGAAGGAGTCAGTGTGTCGGACGAAACGAGCGTGCCAATGTGGAAGTCCGCCAGGCGGAGCTTTGCGTCAATCGAGTGGATCGCCATGAAGTCGTCCGTCGCATCCTCTCCGGCGACGAGCGTGATTGACTCGGAACCGCCAGGGTGGTCGGCAAGGAAGCCCGCGCCGTCGTACACCTCACCATGTACGACGAACCACGGCTCGTCCTCCTTGTTGTGCGCCTCGACCTCGGCCATCGTGATCTTGCGCGTCACGCCCGGCTTCGTCATGACGACTCTCGGTTTCGCCGCTGCTGGCGGAGCGTCGACAACGGCCTCGCCGGGTGCTGGTGCTGCGAAGGACGGCTTGAGCGGGTCGAGACCAGACTCCTTGAGGCGCTCCATCCAGCCGCCAGGCTGCAAGCCGGGCATGGTCGGGTGCTCGGCGCGGAGAATCGTCTCGCCTGCGTCGTTCGTCGAGCGATGGAGGACGACACGGAACCACCAGTTGCTGCGAGAAGACAACGCGTTAGCCTGGGTGGAGACGTCGGACTCTCAAGCTGTGAAGCGCACTTCATCATGCCAGTCGGGCTGCACAACGAGAGCGTCAGAGATAGTCGTGGGAGTTGAGGAACGGAGGAAGGACGTACTTCCAGTACATGTCACGCGGTTGCAACGCCAAGCTCTCGTCCATGCCGCGCACCGCAACGCTCCCCGCCTCCTTGAGCTTCTCGAGCGGGATCTCAATCTTCCAGAACGCCCAGCAGAAGCACTCGTCGCGCTCAGTGAGGTCGAGCGAGCCCCACACCTTGCCCTCGAACGGCACGGCGCGGTACTGATCCTCCGGGTAGGTGATGTCGGCGAGAGACCAGGTCGTCCCCTCGTCGAGCGTGACCTCGACTCGCGTGACGCGTCGTCCTCCGCCGGCGTAGACGTAGCCCTCGACCGTGTAGGTCGGAGCGGGAGTATCAGGGCTGGGCGGCGCCGCGGGGCAGACAATGGTCGCGTCGTGCGCAGGGTGGGCGATCGCGCTGTTGACGTTCAGGTCGTTGATGATGTACTTCGGATCGTACCACCAGTCGCGCTCGTCGCGCGCTTGCTCTGCCGTGAGGGTCGTCGGGAGAACCTTGTTGTCCTGTGCTCACGAGTAGGGGTCAGCCATGTGCTCCCCTCGTTCGAGCGGAGAGCAACGCACCCAGAAGTGGAGGTGGTGCTGCGACTCCTTATCGCTGATCTCGATGCGTTTGAGCCACTTGACCGACCTACCGCCAATCTGGCCCGGCACGACAAGGCGAAGCGGGAAGCCGTGGTCGGGCTCGAGCGCCTCGCCGTTCATCGCCCATGCGAGCAGCATTCCCTTCTCCTTCTGCCGAGCCCAACGCAGGCGCTGAGACGTGCCGTACTTGCCGTTCGGAAGATCTTCGGCGCCCTCAAAAATGACATGCTCGGGGCGGCGGTAGCCCTCCTCGCCCAACTTGCCGATCGCTCGAGGTCGCACGTACTGCGCAGCTGTGTGGTCAGTGGGGAAGTCTGGCTTGTGCGATGAGCGATGGCAACGCACATCGAGAACGTCGGCGAGGTAAACACCCGTGAAGAGCGCAGTTGACAGTCCGGCCGGACCCCACGAGAACCCGAGGGACTTGGCGACAACATTCTGCTCCTTGCGGCGGTTCCCTGCGCAGACGAGCGTCACGGGCAGGGTGACGGTCTGGAACTTGGCCGGGTCGATCAAGTCGGCGAGAGTGAGAGTGCAGGGGCGGGCGACGAGACCGCTGATGTCGAGGGTCCAGCTTGCCGCCTCGGCCTGGGTCACGCGAGGCACGATCCCGTGGTTGCGCACGTAGAAGAGTCGGGTGGGAGTCAGGAAGCCTTGCGCCCATAGATCGGGCAGAGGTGCTTCGACGTTGAAAGGCCATTTGCCTGCGAGTGCACCTGATCAGCGGTGCTACGCCGTGCTTGTGAAGTCTACAAGCGTACCGGTCAAGCGTACGAGCGCCTCGTCACGCGGAATCCACTCATCAGGAGTGCCGTTGCTCGTCGCGTCGGTCTCACGGGGGCGGCCATCGGCTGAGGGGAGCGGGGGATACCTGTGCGCAGCGGGTCAGTGCAAGCCTAGTAGACGCAGCCGAATCTCCGGACGCACTGTGTTGGCAGCGGATCGGGGCAGGTCGAAGAGATGAGGCCGTCGAGTTGAGCGAGAGTCGGTGGGTAGAACGGCAAGGGAAGGCCTGCGAGCGTGGACGAGCCGAGCTTTGGCGAAGACGGAGCGGTAGTCGCAGCAGTCGAAGGCAAAGAGCTCGAGCCAGCGTCGGACGAGGCAGAGGAAGGAGGCGACGACATGGCGGTGCAGAGTGACCCTAGATTCGGGCGCACGCTGTTGTCCTGAGCGCCTCTGCGTGTAGCTGAAGCTGTTACAGGCTGGACAGGGCTCTCTAGCGAGCCCCTCGAGGGCCGGACCGCCGGCTTGTCGCCCCTTTCCTCACCCCGCGATAAGCCCCAGCGATTGTCCGCCGTCGGGCCTCGCCCTTCTCGATCTATGAGCGAATACACAAACCCGCTTTCCGCTTTCTCCCTCGAGCAATTTGCCCAACGCGCTAGAGCGGGCTCGGCTCCGAAGCGGACGACGCATTTCGAGTTGCTCATGTCCGCCTCGGGCGTCGAGTGCGCACACTTGGTTCGCTGCGGGCCCTTGTCGTGACTTCGAATGCATCAAAGCGCAGTGTAAACGTAGATTAGGGCCGTGCGGGTGTCCGCTTGCGCGATGGGAGGGACTTGGTCGACCTTCTCAACACGACTGGGACGTAGAAGTGTGCGACGAAGGCTGGTATGCATGACAGGGTACTGACGTAGACAAGCTGCACAGAGATACAGATGCACGGATGAACTGAGAGAGAGGGTAGAGAGGGAAGGAGGATCTACCACTCGAGCTTGTGCGTCCCGCACGACTTGTCCGCCTCGCCGCACTCTGTCCCTGCAGCCTTCTTATCCTCGTCGACCTGGCCGTCCGGGCCGACAATTCTGCAGACAAGCGAGTCTGAGTCAGTCGCAGTCGACTAGCCAAAGATAGAGGAAAGGCGAACGTACTCGATGGAAGTTGCGGCGTTGCGACCGTGAGCCTCGGCTGTTGCCTTGCGCACCATCCACTTGGACGAGCCGATGAGCGCGTCAAGCTCTTCCGGCGGCGGCAGCTGGACGAGGAGCTCGCCGCCTTCCTCCTTGACGTCGAAAGCGAGGATCTTGTACTCGTCGTCGTTGAGGCAGTCGCCGTTGTCGAGGCGGAAGTTGCGCTTGTGCAGCGGGCACGAGACGTACAGGTGGCCGTTGGCATCGTCGCCGATGATGCCGTGCTCGAGGATGAAGGCACGCTTGTCTACGGCAGGTTGGCGCGAGTCAGCACAATGGACAACCCCGGTCTGGTCTGAAAGAGCTGACGCACGCGGACACATCTGCTGCGTGCAGAAGTAACCCTTGCCGGGCACACGGAAGATGGCAAGCTGGGTGTCCTCGCCGTAGCGGACGGCGCAGCTCGTCGTGTTCTCCTCAGTCGGCGCAAGGTCGGCCACGCTGGCGAGCTGGATGTACTTCCACTGCGAGCGCGGAGTCGGAAGCTGCGTCTCAACGAAGCGCTGACCGGGGAACGCCTTGGGCCAGTCCGCGGGGCGCTGCTGCCCGCGCTCGACGATGAGGTCCGAGCCAATGCGGCGCTCGTCCGTGTTCGCAAACTGCTTGAACTGCTTGCGCAGCTCCGGGTCCTGCACCGCTGCGGCCCATTCGTCCTTGTAGGTGCTGCAGCGCGCGAAGACTGAGTGAAGAGACAACGACTGTAATGGGAAAGACGGCGCACCTGATGAGGTTGTCCATCTCCGCCTCGAGATCGGCGCAGATGCCCAGCTCGTCGTCGATGAGGATTCTGCGAAGCTTTTCGACGCCGCCCTCGAAGCTCTCGAGCCAGGGCGCGGTGCGCTGGAGCTTGTCGGCCGTGCGGATGTAGAACATGAGGTAGCGGTCGAGTAGCCGGACGACCTTGGACGGCGGCACGTCCTTGGCGAAGAGGACGGCATGACGTGGCTGCGCGCCGCCATTCCCGCCGACGAAAAGGTTCCAGCCCTTATCTGTGCGAAAGAAGTGGATCAGCATGCGTCGAACAGATTCGCCAGCTGAGCAGGGTGTCACTTACCGGTGGCGATTAGCCCGAAGTCCTTGCTCTGCGCTTCGGCACATTCGCGAACGCAGCCCGAGACGCCGCCCTTGAACTTGTGCGGTGCGCGGACGCCGCGGTACCGGTTTTCGAGGTCGACAGCGAGTCCAACCGAATCGCCCAGACCGTAGCGACACCACGTTGACCCGACGCACGATTTGACGGTACGCAGACTTTTGCCGTAGGCGTGACCCGATTCGAATCCGGCAGCCTGCGAGGAACGAGCTTCAGTCAGGCTGTTCGTTCGACAAGAGGGTCACGACGTACGATCAACTCCTCCCAGATCGCCGGAAGGTCGGCCTTTTGCGCTCCGAAGCAATCGACACGCTGTCCGCCGGTGATCTTTGTGTACAGTCCGTATTTCTTGGCGACTTGCCCGACCGCGATGAGTCCGTCGGGCGTTACTTCGCCGCCGGCCATGCGCGGGACGACGGAGAAGGTGCCGTTGCGCTGAATGTTGGCGAGGTAGCGATCGTTCGTGTCCTGCAGGCCGTGGTGGCGCGGCTGGAGGACATGCTCGTTGTAAAGCGAGGCGAGGATGGAAGCGATGGCGGGCTTGCACAGCTCGCAACCGATTGAGTTCGGGTCGACGGCGGCGGCCTGCATGACCGAGCGATAGTCGCGCAGCCGCTTGACCTTGATGACCTGGAAGAGGTCGGCGCGAGACATCTTGAAGTGCGAGCAGATGCTGCGATGAGGTCAAGTGAGCTGTCGCACGAAAAGCACAACTCCGTACTGGCGCGGCGCACTTGTTGGAAACAGCGTTGCCGGCCTTCTTCATTTCGGCCTTGAAGATGTTGGTGATGAGCGGCATGCAGCCACCGCAGCCCGTGCCGGCCTTCGTCTTGCACTTGATCGCGGCGAGATCCGACATGCCCTCCTTGACGCACGCGCCGATGGCCCCCTTCGTCGTAGCATGACAAGAGCACACAACCGTGTCGTCGTCGAGGTCAGCTCCATCGTCCTCGTCGCCCTTCTTCGCGCCGAGTATGAACTCGGATGGCGGAACATCGAGCTTCTTCTTCTTCTTGACGATGCTCACGAGCTTAGTGAAAGCGCCCGTGTCGCCGATCATCTGGACAGGAATGATAGTTCTCGTGAATAACTGGCTCGATGAGGTGCGCGCCGCAACGAGAACATGCGGAATGAAGCCCGGACTCACGATGCCTCCAAGAAGATGCACAGCATCAGGTGCGACCGAAAAGATGTACTTGCGGTAGGTCGACGAGATCGGGTCGTGGTATGTGAGGCACTTGATCGGGTCATTGCGATTGCTCCGAGGCCGTTTGCGCGACGGCTTGAACGAGGCGATCGCCACGCCGCCCTCTTCCTCTCCGTTTGGCGCCGTCTTTGACGCCGCCTCTGCTGCACGAGCCGCGGCTTCTGCCTCCTGGGCTTTGGCAGCGCGCTCGTCGGCGAAGTAGTCGCCGAAAGAAGCGACGTCGACGCCCATGAGCTTGAGTTTGGTAGACAGGTCAGGGCTGTTCATCTTGCGCGGCGCGTGTCCATCAGTCTGCGTCAGGTTGAAGGCGAGGATGTCGGCCATCTCCACGCCTGGACCGATCAGGCCGTACGTCTACGAATCACTCAGCGTCAGCCAACCGCATACAGTGCGGGATAGCAGAATAGCACGCACGTTGCCCTGCCAGCTCGCACACTCACCAATTGCGTAGACGTCCTGCGCGCTCGTCATGAGGTCGTCGCCGACCTCGATGCCACCTCGTCGCGCAACCTTGATGCCAGCCGACGCCGCGAGCTCGTCGCGTGGCGAGATGCCGATACCGTAGATCACGAGGTCGCTCTCGAGAGTGTCGCCGTCGCCAAACTCGAAGCCGGCAAAGACACGGTCGCCCTGCTCGTCCACCTTGGTGCGGAGCGCCTTGGGCTCGCAGCCTGTCAGGACTTGAACGCCCATCGCTTCGATCTTGCTGAGCACGAGCTCGCCGGCTGCTGCGTCGAGCTGGCGATTGAGAGGATAACCCTGGCGAATGAGGATATTGACGTCCGGAATGGTCGGGAGGTCGTACACGGCTTTGGCGGCTTCGAGACCGAGCAGTCCGCCTCCGACGACAGAGGCGCGATTGATGTGCGGTAAATCGGCGTAGTTCATGATGGCCTCGAGGTCGGCGACGTTGCGGTACACGAAGACGCCCTTGGTCCGGCTGGCTTCTTCCGCGGACACGTATGGCGGCAAAGCGCCGTTCGAGCCCGTCGCCATGACAAGGATGTCGTATCTGCACGGGTCGAGGTAAGCATTATGACGACGTCAGGTCCCGTGCTGATTCGCACGCACTGGTACACATTGCCGCGCGAGGTGAAGACGTTCTTGTGAACGGGGTCAATCTCCGTCACCCGCTCGCCCGTGCTGTAGGCGAAGCGCTCAGGCAGCTGGTCGGCGTACCACGTCGGCGAGTTGAGGTAGAGGTCGCTGACGTTCCGGTGCTGGAAGTATTCGGTGAGGCCGACGCGATTGTACGCGAGATGGCTCTCTTCGCCGCATGTCCGGATGAAGTACCGCCCGGCGTCCTTGTCGAGATCGAGCATCTTCTCGATGAAAGCCATGCCGACCATGCCCAAGCCCACGACGAAGATGGTCTGGCGACCGCCGCCAGGCGAGGGCGTCGGTAGCATGGAAGTTGACGCGACGGGCACCATGTCGAGGTGCGGAGTGCGCAAGCGTGCGTGCAGCGAGCAGAGCGAGCAGCGGGATAGTCAGGCCGTCCAGGCGAGCCGCGCCGCGGTCCGCTCTCGCATCGCTAGATGCGACGTCGGACAGCAGATAGACTCAGGCACAATCGAACGGAGAGCGGGAACCCTTCGATCATCCGTGGCGCACTCGTACAGGAAGCTTCTGATTGGTCGTCGAGGGAGTTTCCGCTGCTTCGTCTCGACAGTCAGCGTCGCTGTGGCGGCCTGCAGGGGCAAGCAGCGTCGTGTAGACGACATCCACCTAGCCTCGTTCTTGACAAGCCGTCGCAGTGCACGGCAGCTCGTTGTGTCCGGCGACGGAGGTGACAGAAACGTTTCGGGCCAAGAGGCGAAATTGAGGGCGCGCCATCGCCATTCGCCTCATCGCCGTTCGCGATTTGGTCGTTGCGCTGCTGTCCGCTCTCGGAGCTGCTCTCGATGGTCTAGCGTCAGAGGGCAGCAATCTCGCTCGGCTATCGAGCGTGCAGGGCCTGACGGTGCTATCTCGCCGCCCTCTCGGCCCAGGCCTTCGTGTCCGATACCGCACATCTGCGTGGGAGTCGTCGTCGCAGACAGTTCTGCGGGTCGCTCTCTCCTTCAGACGGTCACACTTCTCTCTCGACGCTGAACCACCTCGCTTTGGGACCGTCGACCCCCCCGCCTACCGCTCTCCCGACCTTTCTTCCTCTTCGCCATGTCTGACCTTGAGAAGCGCGATTCGCACGAGATCATGCCTGTCTCGTCGCCGGTTATGGAGCACAGCGCGACGGAAGCCAACCGGCGCGCGCTGTCGGGGGTACCGCCGCCGTTCAGGTGGGCGTCGTTGTGGGAACCGGCCGTCGTCAACCCGCTCAACGGCAAGAGCTTCACCTTTCCTATCCTGAACCTTCGCGATCAGTACTCGATCAATTTCCATCGTACGTATATAGCTCTCGACATGGTGATGCCCTATCCCGAGCCGAGTGAGATTGCCGTTGCTTCAGCGTGACTGACTTGCGTCCTTTCGGCTGTCCAGTCGCCTGGCTCGGCTTCTTCGTTGCCTTCCTCTCGTACGCGCAACCTCATTTCCTCATCTCGACCTTCCTTTGCATCTCACCCTCATCGTGGTCTTGAATGTCAAGTGACTGACTCGTCCTCTGATTGTATCTCCATTCGACACTGTTCCCGCGCGCAGGTGGTTCGCCTTTCCGCCGCTCATTCCCGAGGCAATCCGGGAGGACCTGCACCTCACGCCGGCGCAGATCGGCAATTCGAACATTGTTGCCCTCTGCGCGACGCTCGTCTGCCGCTTCATCTTCGGCCCTCTCGTCGATCGCTTCGGGCCGCGCATCACTATGGCCATCATCCTCATCCTCGGCGCCATTTCTTCGGGCCTCGCTGGCACAGTCACCAATGTCGGCGGGCTCTACGTGATTCGCTTTTTCATTGGCATCCTCGGCGCCACTTTCGTGCCATGCCTCGCCTGGACTACCGCGTTCTACGACAAGAGTATCGTCGGCATGGCAAACAGCTTCGCCGGTGGCTGGGGGTGCGTTGTTCTTGTCCGGCTCTTGCTGCTTGCAAAATCTGCGACGGAGACTGACACGTCTTCCCTGCTTGACAGCAACCTCGGCGGCGGCGTGACGTTCGTCGTACAGGTGGCCGTCTTTCAGTCACTCACGAATGATCGCGGCCTCTCGAGTAGCGACGCCTGGCGTGCCGCCTTCGCCGTCGTCCCTGTCCCTCTCCTTCTGGGCACCGCCATCGCAACTCTCGTCTTTGGTACCGACCATCCTGCTGGTACGTAGTATGGGCGTAGTCTCACAGTTGAGTCGGGTGTCGCTCACACTCCGTGTCATTCCGCAGGCAAGTGGTCCGCACGCCACACCCTCCCGTCGACCGCCATCGCCGCTCGGCAGGGTCACCTCGCGAGCCTCGACCCGGCCGAGCGTGCGGTCATTGAGCGCAAGATGCGCGAGAAGCAGAGCGGCTCGGCGCACGTTCAAGCCGCCGACGACGAAATTGAGGAGTCGGGCGCCGAGATCCCGCTCGACGTCGCCGTTAACGAGCCGCTCACCTGGAAGAAATTTGTCGAGATGGTCTGCGCACCGTACATCTGGCTGCCGGCGCTTATGTACATGACGACGTGAGTCCGGACGCTGCGAGTCCTCGCTCTCACCGCTTTCGGGCTCCCGAACCCGGTTTTGACCCCTTCCGACCCTTCTGGACTTCGCTTACAAGCTCATGTTCATCCCGGGCCGCAGATTCGGGTTTGAACTTGCTGTCGATTCGAATATGCCCAATGTCCTCTTCGCCGACCACCACAGCAACGGAACCGATGGCCGTCCTGTATTCGGCCAGCTCGAAGCAGGCTACTACACGAGTGTCTTCGGCTTTCTCAACATTGTCACGCGTCCATTCGGCGGGTACCTTGCCGACCGACTCTACGCCCGCTACGGGATCAAGTCCAAAAAGTACGTGACGATCGCGCTCGGCTTCCTCCAGGGCGCCATGTCGATCGGCTACGGCGCGTACACTCTCGTCAAGCACCAGGACGGCATTCGTCCGAGCCTGAGCATTCAGATGGGATTCGTTGCCCTCATGGCCATTTTCTGTGAGGTCGCGAACGGAACCAACTTGTGAGTCTCGGTGCATAATCTTCTCGGGTCCCATGCGACTCGGTGCATGATCTTCTGCCCTTCCATCCGAACTCACTGGAGTACCACAAGAGATGGCGTAGTGGACTGCCGAAGGCATGCGGCTGCTGTCGGGCCACGCTGACCCTCCGTTCTCTCCTTCTCCAGCTCGCTCGTCCCTCACTGCAACCCCTTCTCGAACGGCTTCGTCACGGGTCTCGTCGGCGCATTCGGCAACCTCGGTGGCATCGTGCGTCCCGTTTGCTTGGAGATCAAGCCGACTTCGCAGACTCGGGGCTGACCTTCTCAATCCGCCCTCCTCGCAGTTTTTCGCCCTGATGTTCCGCTTCCACACGACCGAGGGCTACGCTGTCGCGTGGCTTGCGGCAGGCGCTTTCGCGGCCGGTCTCAACCTACTCTGCATCCTCATCCCGACGCCGAAGCAGTAAGGCCCACCGTCACCTCTCCGCTTGCTTGCCATTGTAGTACCTTGTCCCTCCTTCCGCCCCGTCTGTGCATGCTTCGACCCTCTCTGTTGGGTACACTTTGCCCTTTTACTCTGCTCACGATCGGTTCTACTGGGTAGAAAAGGATGTTCTCCACGCGACCCGCCCCGCCGTGATCTTCTTCCTGATTCTTCGCCACGAGCCCGACTTGCGACATTGACGCGAAAGCTACTGCAAGCGAACAATGAGGACCTCCCAGGCGCCACACGTCAAAGCGACGTCTATCCAGCAACCCTCTTCCACCTCGTCCGCAGCTTGTCCTCGCACACCTCGAACGTCTTCTCCACTCTTCTCAGCGTCTCCTCCGTGTTGGCATCGCGCATGTATCCCTCCGGTACATCGAGTGTGAAGGAAGGCGCAAAGAGCTCGTACTGCGCCGACGGGAGGTCGGGCGGGATGGGCGTGTCGAGCGGGAGGCCGCGACCGAGCTGGGGTGGCAGATTTTCGTGAGTGCTGTCCGGGCAGTGGGAGAACCAAGAGCGTACTGCCACGGAGGTCAGGTAGGCCCAGGCGCGCGCAGCGTTGGGGCTGTCGTACCCGCCGCCGCCGAGCAGGAGGGTCCGCCTGTTCCACTGCAGGACACGCTCCACCGCATAGCCGAGAGCAGCGAGGTTGAGGTTCCATTCCTACGATTGCGAACTCAGTTCTCCGCCGGCCATGACGCAGCAAGGAGAGGAAGGACGGATACGCACCTTGCACGGATCGCCTGCCAGCCCGTCCACGCCAAGCTGCAGCACAACCGCGTCCGGGTCGTATGCCTCCTTCAGACGCTCAACACAGCTCGCAAAGACCCGCCGAAGTGTCTCCTCCGCGCATCCCGGCTCGAGCGCGACATTGAGCGCGTGCGCCGCTCCCTGCGCTTTCGGGTTTGACGGGCCAGACGAGTCGAGCGCGCCAGTCGAGGGGTAGAAGAGCGGGGCGTGGAGGTGTACAGAGAGGGTGAGGACGTAGGGCGTGGTGAAGAAGGCCGACTCGACGCCGTCGCCGTGGTGCAAGTCGAGGTCGAGGTAGAGCACTCGGGAGATGCGCGGCGGGAGAGGCGGGAGACTGGGTGACGATGGTGAAGGCGAGGCAACACACGGTCCCTGTGACGGCTCGGGCGATGCTGGCTTGCGACGCTGCGGTGCTGAGCGCAGCTCCATGATGGCGAGCACGGCATCCTGCACATAGCAGAATCCAGCAGCTTCGCCGCGCCGTGCGTGGTGTCTGCAGGTTGACAGAGTCGATGCGTGTCAGAGTCAAGCGTGTCGAGGCAGAGGTAAGACCGCTCACCGCCCACCCGTCCAGTTGATTGCAACGTCTGCCTCGCCATCCCGCAACTCGCGCGCGGCAGTCATCGAAGCGCCTCCCACCAGCTTGACGTAATCGGCAAGCTCGGGAAAGACGGGACAGTCGTCCTGCAGGCCGAGCGAGTCGATTCTCTTCCGTTTGCGCGGCGGTTTGTGCGAAGGGCCTGCGAGGCCAAAGGTGCGAGGCGGCGAACCCGACGATGCAGAGGAGCTGTCGTCGTCTTCGCCCTCCTCTGGATCATTTGTAGTCTCTGAACGCGTACCGAGGACCGTATCTGCCCAGCAAGAGCGTCAGACACCGTCGGGGACAGGTGTTGCGGCCTTTCGCGAGGCAGCGGGAGCTCGCTCGCTCGCACGCACTGATGTAGCGCGGGTCGTGGAAGCGGCACAGCTCGTCGCGAGTGGCAGGGCGAGGCTGGACGACTCTGCAGCGCGCCAGGTGATCGCGATCACTCTGCAAGTCCTCATCAGTTTCGACGAGATCGAGCGACGAGACGAGCGAGTGGACGAGAGAAGCGCGTCCTTCGTTTGCGGGCAGGCAATCTGCTGCACTCAGGAGTGCGTCCGAGTGCACGTACGCGACCCTGCGCATCTCGCTCGCGAGCAGAGGACCGGCGCTGTCGTGACCGGTTCCCTCTTGCTCGCCCGCACGCTCGCTTTCGCTTCTTGTCGCACACGGGCGCGGTCCAGCAGCGCGAAAGCTTCGCCATGGCCAGCAGGACCGCGAGCAGCGCTGCTCTTCGCGTCTGGTTGCCGGGGTCTGCCGGGTCGGCTCCACTAGCCGCGACGGTCCGGGTGCGTCTATTCCTCTGCATCGGCTTGGGGAAAGTGCTGGAGCGCTCGATCGTGCTACAAGCGTCTCACATGCCTCGCACGCCAGACCTTGAGCCGCTTGCACTGACACTCGCTGATCCCGACAGGCTGCTCCACCTCGGGCGACACCGTCCTGCACGCTCTGCAGCGCACCCCGACGAGGTTTGCGGACGCTGAGCACGCCCACACACCCTCTGCGACGGCGTACCACCGACAGCCGACCCGCTTCGCCCATCCTCACCCTCCTGCGCACCCACGCCCACTATGCCCGCGACTCAGCCGCGTCGACACCCCAGTCTCGCCAGCCGCAGACCGCGCCTCAGTCGCAGCAGGAACGTGAACACGAGCTCTCAGAGGCGGCGCACAAGGCGACGCAGGCGCACTCTGGGCCAGAAGGGCATCAGAAGGAGGAGGCCGTCCGCAAGGAGGAGAGCGGGCAGACGCAGGACGTCGGCAAGGCAGAAGTTGTCAGCGACAAGGAGCAGACGCGTCGAGATTGGGACATCATCAAGAAGCTCCTGCCGAACGTGTGGCCGAAGAACGACTGGGGTACGAAGACGCGGGTGCTGCTGGCGATTGCCTTGCTCGTCGGAGGAAAGGTGCGCTTGCTCTCTGCAGCGCTGCTCCCTCACTACGCTGACGTTTGTCCGGTACAGCTTCTCAACGTGCAAGTGCCGTTCTTCTTCAAAAATATCATCGACACGCTCAATGTCGAGATCGACCCGACTTCCGGCCAGGGCGTCTTTGCCATCGCCGGCACCGTCATCCTTGGCTGTGCGTCCACGTTTAAACACAGCAATAGCTCTGTGCTGACGCGCCCATCATGCAGACGGTCTCGCACGTGTCGGCGCCGGCCTCTTCTCCGAATTGCGCAACGCCGTCTTCGCCAACGTCGCGCAGGGCGCAATTCGCCGTGTCGCCCGTTCCGTCTTCACGCACCTGCTCAACCTCGACATCGGCTTCCACCTGCAACGGCAGACGGGCGGCTTGACTCGCGCTATTGACCGAGGGACAAAGTGCGTGGCTTCACCGTGTAATGTCCTCTTTGGCGCAAATGCTCACAGTTCACACACAGAGGCATCTCTTTCCTTCTCTCGTCGGTCGTGTTCCATGTCGTGCCAACCGCGCTCGAGATCTCAATGGTCTGCGGTATCCTGGTGCGTGGCTGAACCATCCACTTGCCGTGCTTGCCGCTTCCAGGCAAAGTCACAGGCTTGACGCTTTTGTATGTCGCACAGAGCTACAAGTTTGGCTGGGACTTTGCCGCGCTCACTCTAGTGACGATGGGCGCTTACGCGTGGTTCACCATTCGCACGACCTCTTGGCGGTTCGTCTGCCTTCTCGAATCACAGCTTGTTCCTGAGCTGACTGAACGATCTGCGCAGTACGAAATTCCGCAAGCAAGCCAACGCTGCTGACAATCGCGCTGCCACGATGTCGGTCGACTCGCTCATCAACTACGAGGCGGTCAAGGTGCGGCTGTGCCTCGATCCGTTTCGCACCCTCCGCTCATTCCCGTTTGCCGCAGTACTTCAACAACGAGGCATTCGAGGTGGCGCAATACGACCGCGCCATGAAGGACTACACCAAGGCGTCCGTCAAGATTTCGACGTCGCTCGCGGCGCTCAACATTGGCCAAAACGTCATCTTCTCGACGGCTCTCACGGGCATGATGTACCTCGCTGCGAAGGGTATCACGGAGGGTGAGCGCACCAGGGAAGAGGCTCGACAAGTCGCCGAGTACTAATCTGACCTTTTCGCAGGCACGATGACGGTCGGCGACCTTGTCATGGTCAATCAGCTCGTCTTCCAGCTTTCGTTGCCCCTCAACTTCCTCGGTACGCTCGGAGCCGTCTGCCCGTACCTGTGACAGTCTAATCAGAGCGCGCTTCACAGGCACTGTCTACCGCGAGCTCCGCCAGAGCTTGATCGACATGGACACGCTCTTCAATCTGCAGGGCGTTGGCCTCACGATCAAGGTGCGTGCCCGACCCTTACCATGCCAGCGCTCCCGGCTCATGCTTTCGCTACAGGACTCACCGAACGCCAAGCCTCTCGCGCTCACCAAGGGCGGCGAGATCCGCTTTGAGAACGTCGCGTTCGGCTACCACCGCGACCGCCCCATCTTCCGCGACGTCTCGTTTACGATCCCCGCGGGCAAGAAGGTCGGGATCGTCGGCCCTTCAGGGTGCGGCAAGTCGACCGTCTTCCGCCTCCTGTTCCGCTTCTACGAGCCGTCGCAGGGCAAGATCTTCATCGATGGTCAGGAACTGCGCGACGTCGAGCTCGAAAGTCTGCGGCGCGAGATCGGCGTCGTCCCGCAAGAAACGCCGCTCTTCCACAGCGACATCATGCACAACATCCGGTACGGGCGCCTCGACGCGAGCGACGAAGAGGTCAAGGAGGCGGCGCGTCTCGCCAATGTCGACCGCACGATCGAGGCGCTGCCGGACAAGTGGGAGACCAAGGTCGGCGAGCGCGGCATGATGATCAGCGGAGGCGAGAAGCAGCGCCTCGCGGTCGCGAGGTTGCTGCTCAAGGACCCGAAGATCCTCTTCTTTGACGAGGCGGTACGTTCTCTCATCTCTCGGTGCTTGCTTGTGAGCTAGACATTGACTCTGCTGTGCGCGGCAGACCTCGGCGCTCGACACGACGACTGAAGTCGACTTGATGCGCAACATCAACCAGACGCTGCTCAGCAAGTCGCGCACGAGCATCTTCATCGCGCACCGGTGCGTCTCGCATGACCATGAGTTTGGTCGCCCGATAATCGCTGACAACTTTGCGCCTGGCAGCCTGAAAACGGTCGCCGACGCCGACCTCATCATTGTCCTGCGCGACGGTCGCGTCGCCGAGCAGGGCACGCACGCGAGCCTCATGGCGCGCGGCGAGGAAGGCGTGTACCGCCGCATGTGGGAGCAGCAGAACGCCGACATTGCGCCGGGCGGACGGGACCTCAAGGACCTCGAGGAGGTCGAGGGGAGAGAGGCGGGCGAGGTCAAGGAGGAGGAGGTGCGCGTCGGGCGGGGCGCGCAGTGACGCGTCGCATAGACTATCCTCGCTGTGCCAGCGCAATGTACAGCATAGACCGACCACCCAATGCGCCTGTTCCGCTCGATCGAGGAGATTTCGAGAGAGGTCACTCCGTCACTCCGTCGCCGCTTTGACATTGCTTGTCTGACTCTCTAGCGTTCCCAATAGCCTCTGTAGTTCTTCGTCCGGCGACCAATGTCTCTACATCGACAGAAAGTCTCTGCCTTCCCCCTTGCGACTGGCCCGATCAAGTCTATCTCCGCCTCCGCGTGGCTTCACCGGTTCCACTCGCCTCTCGCGGGCTCGTGCTCACCCCCGCATTGCTCAGAGAGCTTGCACGCTGCTGTTGAATAGCCCGGCGAGCCCCTCGCGCGCCAGGATGGATCCGGTCGCATCCACTTCGTCCGATACCGGACAAGCTGCAAACTCGAGGTCACGCGGCAAACGAGCAGCCGGGATTGGACCAGACGCAAAGGTACGCACTCTGGGAGCCCTGCGCAGCCGCCTAGCTGGTGCACGACGGCGGTGCTGACACGCTTCGTTCCCGCTCCGCCGCTCCTGGATTCGCAGGAAAAGGGCACGGCGACGCAGGCAAAGCGCTCGAGGGCTCGGCCCGTCGTGAGCTGTCAGGAATGCAGGAGGTGCGCTGTCTCCTCTACACTCGCCGTGCTCATGCAGACATGGCAGACGGCCACCGTCGTCTCGTCGCCTGAGGTGGTATTGCTGCGAGCCAGCGCGTAGACTTCGTTGACCTTGACCTCTTCGTGCTCATTGCGCAGGCTCAAGCTCAGATGCGACCGCGAATTCCGTGCGTCAGTCAGCAATTCTGTCTGACAAGCATTCGCTGACCAAGTCCATCCCTGGGCTTTCACCTCCACATTCCATCGCTTTGGCCCCCTTCTGCCTCCTTCACGCTCAGCCTGTTCTGCTTGCCGCAAGCGAGGTTGCGCCGATATCTGCCCGGTCGGCGTTGCCAAGCCGCCAGGGCGTGCCGTCCGCATCGCCGCCGAGTTCGCCGCTCTCCTCCGGCGCGTCGACGAACTCGAGTCGATTGTGCGCGACCTCGGAGCGGAAGAGCGCATCCCGCCGCCGCTCAAGCTCGAGGAGGCGAATAAGCGCTCGACAACCTTAACGCGGGAGCTTGAGGCGACGATCGACGAGCGCCTGGGGCTCGAGGATGAAGCGGCCGAGGCGAGCATGCTGCAGGAGGAAGCCGAGGACGAGAAGCTTGAGGACGACGCGGTGCAAAAGGTGCTCGTCGGAGTCGGGTCACTCAGCATCGCCGAAAACGGGCGAACACGCTTCTTGGGCGCAGCCGCCGGGTCCGCCTACTACTACGAGGTGCGCACGTTTCCTCCGACATCTTACGTAGACATCCCCTGACGCACATGCTCTGTAGGAGAATGGCGATGGCGACTCGGACAGCGTCGTCAGCGCAACTTCGATTGCCGACCCCGTCGACGAGATCACGAGATACCCGTACATCCAGCTCGGCAATCAGTACCCGAAGGCGGCGGAACTGGAGCGTTTGCGTGGGTTTCTGCCGGACGAGGAAGAAGCACGACGGCTGTCCGACAACTACGTGCGCGGACCCGCTATCGCCGCATCTCGCGTCCCTTTACTGATCTTGTCACTCTTCAGTGGAAATACCTCTCGTTCCAGTTCACACCGGTCGAAGAGTCGGTTTACTGGGACGACTACTGGACGTCGGCATGGACGCCGCATGATCCGCACGGCTCGAAGCTCGCCTGCGTCTTCATCGTTCTTTGTCTCGGCACCCTGTTCGACCCTCTTTCTCCCGCCACACCTAATCCCGACGCCCACCACTACTTCATCCTCGCTCACAACACCCTCGCCGCTTCCCGCTTCCTCGCCAACTCGACGCTGGCTGGCATCCAGACGCTCCAGCTCAGCGCAAACTTCCTCCTCAATCACCACGACTTCCACCAGGGCGGAGAGACGCTCTGGCCTATCCTTGGCATGGCCATGCGGATGCTCGTCACGCAAGGTCTTCATCGCGACGGATCCGCCTTCGGCCTCACCGGCGCCGAGCTGAATCGTCGCCGGCGCGTCATGTGGGAGCTCGTCACGCTCGAGCGCATGCAGAGCTTCATTTCAGGTCGGCCGCACATGCTGCGCGATGATCACATCGACACGCGTATGCCCGACGATGCCGATGGCTACCAGAGCGCAAAATGGAAGATCGGCATCCAGATTGGCAAGGTCATCGACACGGCCTTCTCGGTCGCAACGCCTTCGTATTCGACCATCCTCGCGCTCGACCAGGACATGCGCAATCTCGTCAAGGCGACGCCCGCCGAGTTCCGCTCGGGCGCACTCCCGCCCGACGCGATTGTCGTCAAGCCGACGGGCATCCCGCAGATCCCTCCGCCGCCCAACGAGCCCGAGAAGGATCTCGTATTCCGCATGCGCGCCCACACGCTCGACCAGGTATGTCCCGGCCTGTCGAATTACGCCCAAATTCCTCAGCTAACTTACTCTGATCTCGCACTCGCAGATGTTCTCGCAAGTCTGCTTCTACCTGCACAAGCCGGCTTTCGCGCAGGCGCTGCTCCAATACTCGGACGAGCCGCTACAGTCCCCATGGGCGGCAAGCGTCGCCGCAGTCTCGCTCGAAACCGCCGTGTATCTCCTCGCCGTCGCCAGGTCGTGGAACGATCTCAATCCAGCCACATGCACGCGCTGGTGGCACGTCTACTTCCACGCCTTCGCCGCTTCGGTTGCACAGTCGTCGCTTGTGATCAAGTCGCCCAAGTCGATGCTCGCGCCGCACGCCTGGGGCCAGATCAACGAGGCTATCGCCATCTTCGAGTCGGCCGGATCGGGCGGTGCGCCGGTCGCAGCCTTCGTCCCGCGCCTACACAACCTGCGCAACAGGGCCTTCCTGAGCCTGCAAAACGCCATCTCGGTCCCGCTGGGTCTCGGCGCGATCGTCGATGTTGGCGACTCGCTCGCAGAAGGAACCGACGCCGTTTTATCGATCCTCGGTCCGCCAACGCGCCTCGAGCGCAAGCAGCGCAAGAAGTCGTCGATCCGCGATTCGCCTTCGAACGGCGATGCCTCTTCCCCCGATGGCCCGTCGCCGAACGCAGCGCTTGCACAGATGCTGCAGGCTACGCCGGCGCTGTCGGCAGGAGCACCTCCGGTACCTTCACCGCTCGCAGGCCGCGACGCTGAGGAGTATCACCCGCTGGACGCGCCGATCCTGCCACGGCCCGCCCCGATGCAGCAGCACCAGGCCGATTCGGCAGAAGCGGCCGCAATGGCGTACCTATCGTCGCTGCAGAACGCCGCACCGGTGACCCCGCTTTATCAGTCTACACCTCCCAGTCAGAGCTTCATCCCGGCGGCGTCGACCTCTGCGCAACCCATTCTTCCGCCTTTGCACGATCTGCAGAGCCGCGCGTCCGCCTTCGCTGTGCCCAGTATATCGTCCTGCGACCCGTTGTCCTCTTTCAACGCGCCCTTGGTCCCCCCGAACGCTCGCATGACCATCCCACCAACTCAGCCCAACAGTATTCTCTCTTCGTCCGCGCCCGTGTCGGGCTACACTTCGCCCGTGCCGCCAACTGCCCCGAACGCCGTCTCGCCCTTCCTGCCGCAGTTCACTGTCGCCAACTTCGCCACCGCTTTTCCGCTCATAGGGGCCGGAGCTCCCGCTGCAGCGGCGATGGCAGCCGGGGCGTCAACGGGCGGAAATGCGCTGACGAGCGGGACGTCGACCGCACCGACGGCGGGCGATGGTTGGGGATGTACGTTATCCCTCTCTCTTTCCTCGCTACTGAGCCAGACTGACATCGGTCTTTCTGCAGGGCTCGATGCGCTCGGCGGAATGGGTGAAGCTCCTTCTCCTTTAGATTTCAGCCGCTACGAGGGGTAGACCGCATTGAAAGCATCTATCGGCACATCGAGCTTGTCTGCTTTCCGGTGTACCGAGAGACGGCAGTGACGACGACGTGGAAGTTCAGTCTATCGTGATGACCTCTACTTTCTCGCGCTCGACCGCCTGCAACTGCTCGACCAGCACGCCGAGTGCGAGCCAGCCCCACGTCCTCAGGCCAATGCCCCTCCCTTCTCCTCGCGCCTCTGCCGACACGCTTGTCCCGCTCGCCCGCCTCTTGCCCCTGACGACTGCGGCTTTCGTGCGGTCCTCGCTCTCCTCGACAGCAGCATGCCACGCTGCCCACGCGTGTGCGACGGCCTCCTCCGCGCTGCCGATCCTCTTGTCCGGCCCTTGGCGAATGAGCCGGCGCACGAGCGCAAAGAGCTCGCCGGCCTGTTCGCGCCGGCGGCTTGTCGCGAGCTTGTCGTCCTTGCGCAGGCGGCGCACGCCGAGCGAGACGCTCAGGAAGAGAGCTTCTTCCTCAAGCCCTGCCGAGGCGCCGGTGCCTCGTTGAGAGGTGCCGCCGAGCGAGAGAAGCTTGGACAGCTCGGAGGAGAACGAGGCGAGGTAAGCGCGGAAGTGTTCGACGAGGTTCCGAACCGGGTGAGGAAGGCGGGAGGCGGGGAGGTACGGTATCGATAGGTTTGCGAGCGAGTCGGTAAGGGAGCGCAAGGGGTCGAGCGCAGTGAGTGGATTGCCGGTCGTCAAGGACGCGTCCGCCGCGGACGAGAATGCCTCTTCACCGATGGCGCGATAGAGCTGACCCAGCGCCTTCGGCGAGCGATAGGAATCGGGTGAGTCGTTTGCGAGGAAGTCTGGCCAGCCGCGAGGCGGGACTCGCGGAATTACTGATGCCGGAACGAAAGTGCCACTCTTTGCCGAGTCGACGCAGTCGGCTGCGCGTGGACGTCGTGAGAATCAGCTTCCTAGACGAGATTGGGACTCGTGAGGACGCACAGTGCAGCTGAGCGAGCTTGAGGCAATCCGGGTGGTAGAGTCCATCCGGGTAGACGTCGGCCAAATGCAGCTGCCTGCAGCGCAGGGATGAGACAAGATCGTAGTTGAGAACGAGATGAGAAGTGCGTACCGTGTCGCAACCAGACCTGTCCGGTCTTGCGTGATGTCTGCGCCGCAAGTCTGGTCAACTGCCAGCGGAGGAGCGGAAGAGCTGAGAACGGCGCACACTGGAAGAAGAAGTCGCCGCCATCAGCGACAGTCACTTCGCGGTCGAGTTTGACGGTCGGCGAGGGGTCGTAGGCAGCAGGCGCGGCGATCTTTTCGGCAGCGGGGACGAGGCCACTTCCGGCGGTCAGGAGGAGATAGACGTCGCTGCAGATGGACAGACGTCAGTTGAGTGTACCGCGCTCTCGCGACCTGGACATACCCATCGAGGTCGCCTGCGGATATGTACGTGAGCATGGGCGCGGACTGTGGTCGGACAGATACGCGCACCTCCAGCTAGCATTGATGGCAGCGACCGGTCGCCATGGCAGGAGAAGACGACGCAGTTTGTAAGGCCCCTGATGCGCTCGCCAGCACCCTTGGGCAGCTTCCCGACCGCCTGGACGAGCCTGCAGTCTCCCGGGTGGTTCGTCGGCGAGCGGGAGATGGCGATCGTCCCGCTCAAGTACTCCTGCGAGCCGTCCGCGCGCGAGATGCGCGCGTACACCTCGTCCGCGGCGAGACAGCCGTCAATGTCGAGCACGCCGACGAGGTTGTAGCAACCCGGGAGCGGGATGCGTGCGCTGTGCTTGATGTCGCGCAGGGCGTGCGTGACGCTCGCGTCGAGGCAGCGGGAGACGAAAGGATTGAGGAATGCCGCCGAAGCAGTGTCGGCTGAAGTGGCGAGGAAAGCGAGCGTGGAGGAGAAGCCGGTCCCGGGCGCAAGTGAATAGTCCTGTACGAGCTTAATCGCCGAGCGCAGCGTTGAGCGCGACTTGCGTATCTTGCGTGTCGCAGCAGATTGCAGATCGAGGAAGCGAGCTGACGGCACGCCCAGGTCTTCCAGAAGCTTGATGAGCGGGCGGTTCAGGAAGGCGGGGCCGGCGTCGAAGGTGCCGGCGATTTCGAGGTGCGTCAAGTCGGACTTGAACTTGACCTGCGAAGGGCGGACAGCGACGACCTTGTCCTGGAGAGACGGGTCGACCTGAAGCATTCCTGCGATCTTTCGGTTTCAGCGGGGCGTAAATGTAGGAAAGAGGGCTGAGCGTTGAGACTCACCCTTGGCGCCGCCCATGCGAATTTGGAAGCAAGTCGGAGCGCTTTGCTGCGCGTTGGCTTTGAGCCCGAGTGCAGCCACGACGTCTGCAGCGAGTGCCGGCGAGATGAGTCCGACGCCGTCACTGAAGCACGAGCCCGAGGGCGATTCGACGTCGGTGATGAGGATAATTTGGCTCGGGTCGAGCTTGAGAGTCGGCTTCGACGAGCTGAAGGCCTGGCCGATGCGCGCCATGTATTTTGCCGGGATGAGCGCGGTCTCGGTCCCGCGGAAGTCGCCGATGCTGGCATGAATCGATGCAGGCGTGACGAGCTGACCCTCATGCTGAAATGTCGACACGAAAAAGCATGAGCCGCTTTTGAGCCCCGACGACGACCAAGCGAGAAACTCGAAGCTGCGGCCACCGAGGTCGAAGCCGTCGCGGAAGACACGCTTGAAGCGCGAGTTGAGTATATGCTCGTCTCGGTCGGTGAGGCGGGCACCATCTTCGTGGCGGACGGCAACCGTGAGGAAGTTTTGCGGGTGGGCGTACGAGCGAATGATCGTGTTCGTGTCGCAGAGTAGAGGGCCGGAAAGGAGTGTGCGGGTTGGGCTGAGCGTGACTTGTCGGACCAGTTGCGACTCTTCGGCGTCGGCAAGAAGCTGGCCGAGCACGGCGGACTCGGAGACGGCGCGGTCGAGGAGAAGGAGAAGGTCCGAGAGCGGGAGTTGCGCAGGGTGCCGACTCGAAATTCCGCGAAAGTAGGGCAGGGATGCGCCGACAACGACAACATCGTCGTCTTCGTCGTCGTCGTCCTCAGCGCTCCGGTTGTCGTCGTCCGAGTCGAGCGTGACGATGAGTGTGTCCGTCTTGCGCCGCTGCTTTCTCGGCGCGCCGTTAGTCTTGCCGTCGAGCACAAGCACAGCCGTGTCGGTCTTACGCCGCTGCCGCCTTGCAGCTGCCACTGTTGCTGGAGATGACGAGACAGCCTTCTTGTCGTCCGTCGTGTCGTAGCCCTCGCCACCGGGTTCGAGCATCGCAAGACGGTCCGCGAAGAACGCTAGGACGCGCTCCGTCTCGCGCACATCCCGCTCTATGACGAGCTCGTCGACTTTGGCACGAAGCCCGAAGACTTTGGCAGCATCGATGAGCCCGTTCCGCACGAGCTTTTCCAGCTGAAAAGCGATGCGGAAGTCGAGCGTGAGGAGCCAGCTCGCGAGGAGGGCGAGAGTAGTGGCGCCGAAGCGCAACGATGGCTCGAGCGCGACATTCTCGTTGACGATGCGCGGCAGACCCGCCCGCTCGGCGTGCTTGACGAAGGCGACGAACTCTACGCGAGTGCGAAGCTTGATCCGCAGAGCGCAGCTGGCGTATCCGGCCACCTGAGCATGTGCCTCGTCGAAGGCGGGGACCTGTCTCGCCTGCGGCTTGAGCGAGCCCGGCAGACGGGCGGGAAGAATCTCGAAGGTCGGCGGGCGGGACAGCGAGAGGCAGAGCGACGTGCCGCCCGGCGCGCTACGGCACTGATCGATCGTGCTGACCTGTGCATCGCGCGCGTGAGCTTGACCGATCTGTGAAAGGGTCATTCGACGTACCTCAATTGTCACACGGATGCTCGACGCCGTTTCTGCGCTCAGGCTCGCTGGGCCCGCCTCGTCCCACATGCGAGCAACAAGCAGCACCTTGTTGTCCTTCTGGCGCTTCTCGACGAAAAGCTTGTCGACACCGCGACCCTCGCGCTCCCACTCGCCGGAGAACGACGACGACGAGGGAAAGATTCCGAAAGCGAGCGAGCGGATCCCGACCGACGAGTCCTGGTTGGACTGGGCCGTCTGCGGAGCGGAAGACATGCCCTGGCTCTGGTACGCTGTTGAAACTCGGTTTAGGAAGGGCCGCCTGCCCATCTCGTCGCCGTTTTCGAGCTCGAGAGCTGCTCGAAGCGTGGAAGGCGGTGCAGCTGCTCGAAGGGGGCGGGTCAGCGCGATCTGAGAGCTGCAAGCGAGCGGGACAGCTGCGCACCTACTTGCTCGTTATCCGAGTCGAGCAAGCTCACTGGAGAGAGCACATCTCGCGCTTCGGCCGTCCTCATCTCGTCGCCGCGAACAGGAGACGGCGAGCGTCCGCACACAGCTCGGTCTGTCCCAGACGCGAGGTCGAGCACCTCGACTGATTCCATTCCATTCGTGCAGCGCGACAGCAGCTCCGAAGGAAGAGGCGGGAGGCAGCTGAAGGGAGAACAAGCCTCGCGTCGAAGAAAGGCCACGAGCAAGCGGGGCCGCTTCCCCCTCTCCCGTCTCGAGCGCCTTCCTCTCTCCTCCGCTTGCAACGCAATGGACGAGGCGATAGCACAGTGTTGCAGACCACGTCCGCTTACGAAGCGCCCTCGAATCGCCTTGCCGCCTTCTCGCGCATGCGTTCCGCATATGTCATGCTCGTCGTCGCGTCCTCCGAGCCAACAGCCACGCCTGCAGGTGTCGAGAGCGTCAGCAGAGTATCGCGACGCAGCTTGAGAAAGAAAAGTACCCTTGGTCGCGCCGAGCCCGGCTCCTGCCTGGAACTGGTGCGCCTGCACTGCGTCGACTCGCCCGTCGCCCGAGGCGCCGAGTCCTCCGCCGGCCGTCCAGCCCTGCAAAGTGGACGAGCGTGAGCAGGGCCTACAATCATATATCGCCGACCGAACGACAGCTCAGACTGCGACGAAAAGAGGACCGCAACACGCACCATCTTTTCGAGCATCTTCCTCCCCGCGTTGCTCTCCTCGAGCCCATTCTGATTCGGCGGGACCACAACCGCCTTGTCCTCCTTCTCGGGCCCGTCAAACTTGCGCTTCTTACCCGCGCCGGCGCCGCCGAGCCCGTGCGAGTCGTCCTGGCCGAGCGCCTCGCGCCGAGCGGCTGCGCGGTCGACATACTTTGGCTTGGACGGCGCGGCAGGTTCGGTTGAAGCTGACGCGGCGGCAGCGGCGGCGTGCTTCTTGAGCTTGTCGGCCTTGCGAGTGGCGCAGGCGGCGACGACGTCCGGCTTGGCGAGGTTCGTCTGTAGCGCACATCAAACAGATCTGACGTTAGCGCTGACGGATGGGAGGGGTGCTTTTTGCGGGGAGATGTGCCTTGTGTAGCTGCGACTTGTCGTTGTGTTTGCGCAGCTCGGGCACCGACTTGAATTGGCGCTGGCACAGCAAGCACACGAACGAGACGGGGTCGCCGTGCTCAAACTCGGGGTCGTCGAACGCGACTGCGCCTGCAGCTGCTGCAGGTGCCGCAGTAGCGGCGGCGGAAGGAGCAGAAGTCATGGTTGCCGAAGACTGCTGAAAGCGGAGAAAGCGCCGCAGAGGGCGGTCAATACGCGAACGCAAGCAAGATGATGAGCGTGCTCAAGCAAGTACCGGCGTCGTCGACGTCGAAGCGGCCGCAGACGCAGCAGCGGGGCCCGCGTCTGCCGCGCCCGCCTTAGGCTTCGCTGCCGGCGAAGGAGCATCCGAGCGGATCTCCTTCGCCTTGACGTTCCATTTGGCAATGTTGGGCGCGGCTTTGCGGCTGACGATCAGATCGCTCTTCTTCTCTTTGCCTGCGTGCAAGCAAGATACCGATGTCAGCCTGCTCCCTTGAGGGTGAGCAGCGGAATGCGCACCTCCAAGCGGAACAGCCGACGCCGATGCCGCCGCAGGCGCGGCTGCAGCAGGAGCAGCAGGCGGCGCGGAAGACTTGACGGTTGTGTCGGGCCTGCTGGCGGAAGCGGAAGAGACAGCAGAGGCGGAAGCAGCAGGCGGAACGGCAGAGATGGGCTTGATCGAGATGGGCGCAACGCTGCCGGGAGGCGGAAGAGCGGCGGCTGGCGGGGCGAGTGTCGGTGCAGCTGCAGCTGCTGCGCTTGGGTCAGCCGTCTCGGCGGGACCGGCTGCGAGCAGTTCCTCCGCGGCGCCGGGCGGGAGGTCCGCCTCCAGGTCGTCGAAGAAAGCTGCCATGTCGGCGTCGACCTCGGCCTCGACGTGCGCGCGAGGGCCTTTCGGGACGTTGCGCATGACATCCTCTTGCTTCGGCGGCGGTGGCGGGACGTACGGCTGCGTGAAGCCCTTCTCGTCCCAGTAAATCGACAGGGCGTTCCCGTCGCCGCGGAACGACCATGCTGAGGGCGAGTAGACCGGCACGAACGAGTTCTCGTGCGCGTACGAGGCGGCGACGATCGAGTTGCGGATGCGGAAGCCGGTCGGATGGAGCGTCGGGGTAAAGGCCGCAGCGAGAACATCGGAAGCGAGCTGCGCAGGAATGGACGCTGTGAGTGACGAGCTCCGTCTGTAGTTCGCAGACCGCCCACGCACTCGCACGTCGTCAAACTCCACGAAGGCGAAGCCCCAGCTGCTCCGAGAAGCGCGGTCCTTGACGATCATGACCCGCTTGATGCCGCCCTTGGCAAGTGCTTGACTCGCACGACCTCCAACGCGAACGAGAGCGGACAGAATGTCTTCCTCGCTCGTGAGCGGGTCGATGCCGCGCAGAAGGAGCATGTTGCGCGGCTTGGTGCCGATGTCCTTAGTCCCGTCGTTGACGTAGAAACCTTGTTGCGCGCCTGCAAAGAAGTAAATGTCAGCGGACTATTTACTTGTTTTAGCGGGCGGTCGGGCGGGCATGCGCACCTTCAGCTTTGCGCTGATCCTCCGTCAAGCGCGCTGTAGCGCCTTGGTCCTCCCTCCATCCGCCCGTCTTTTGACTATAATTGATCTTGATGCGCATACCGTCCGACTGACCCGGCGCGCCGTGTTCACGCCAGGGGATGCTCGGAAAGTTGGGCTCGACAAAGGCGCGCGCGTGCTCGACCGAGCTGAACTTGGCAAACCCGAAACCTTTCGAGGTTTGGGTCGTGCGATCGAAGATGACGGTAGTCGTATCGATCGAAGCACCCATGTCTTCGAGGAACTGCCGGAGGAGGGCGTCGTTGACGTGCAGCGGCAAGCCCAGGAGAATGACCGAGGATGAGGGCGCTTCGGGAACGACGGGCTTGCGGGCGCCGCCCGCTGCGGGTTGGGACCCTGCGCGTCCGTCGCGGGGCTGTTCGTGCCCACTCGGGTGTGCCTGGTGCGGGTACACGGGCTGGCCATACGACGAGTAGCCGTGAGGCGCCGGAGGAGTCGCATGACCGGAGGGAGGGAACGGCGAGCGGTTGTCCCCGCGCGGACGGTCGTAGTCCTGTACGGAGTGGACGTCAGTCCTGATCTCGTATCGCTCGATGCTCCTCGAGTCTTGCGCACCTCGTACCGGCCTCGCTTGTGGTCCCTCCCGTCGTCGTCCCAGCCTCGTCCGCGTCCTCCGCCTCCGCCGTAGCCGCGGTCGTCCCTGTAGTCGCGATGACCACCCTGCCCGTAGCCTCCGCCGCCGTAGCCGCCCCTTTCGCCCTCTCCCCGGCCGCCACCGCGCTCATCGCGGTACGGCGAGTCTCTGCCGCGGTGCTCCTCGCGAGGGTACCGATACGGGTCGCTACGAGGCGTATGGTGGTCAGTGGATGTGTTGCAGTCGAGAACCCGCAAAGAGCTCACTTGTAGCCCGACATGGCTAAGTCGACGACAAGTTCGAGGGAGAGAGTCGGCTCTTCCTCGTCCAGGCAGCATCACTCTCCCTGTGCAGCCTGAGGCAGTCGCTGGGGCGTCGACATAGTTTCAGTGAGACTCCTCAGAGCTCTGTCCCGCTTCCCATGCGATGTGGTCGCGTCGCTCGGGCCCTCTCTGCTTCCCTTGTCCTCGCGGTGAGCGCACTGCGCCTTGTCTTGCGAGCCTCCGCTGGTCTGTGCTGTGCTGCGCTCAGACTCTCTCCTACACCGGCGACCCCGCCTTGTCCTGCCTGACCCCGTGTCCTCGCTTGCTCTCCTTGTCTTGGTGGCCCTTCTCCGATCCGTCCTCTGTCGCCGCTCTCGCTGTCCCCTGCTTTCTCGCTGGTCGAGTAGCATTTCACCCTTCTCATCTCTCGCGCGTCGACCCGGTGTCGCCGTCAGTCCTTTTCGACCTCCCCTTCAATCCTGCCTCGCTCACCACCCTCCCCGGCGCAGTTTCTTCCTTCCGTCTTTCCGTCATAGTCTCCAACAGCCAAAGCTGAACAGCACAGCATGTCTGACCGTCGCACGCCGCCCAAGCCCATCCACATCACCAGCCGCCAAGGTCGCACCGCGGGACCCTCCGCCTTCGGCATCTCAACCTTCTCGCAGCGGGCACCGCGCCCGAGAACCTCGTCGCTTCCGAAAGAGGCTTCGACGACGACGAGCGCAGCCACCGATCGCCACGCTCGGCTCGCGTCCTCGAAGGGCGCCTCGCAGCCTGAAGCGGTTGAACCGTCGCTCGGTCGGCCTGACACGACTCGCGAGTCAGCAGTCGCAGTTGATGTGCATCCGCCAACCCCACAAGACGTGCATCGCGGTGAGGATGCGGCGAAAACTCGCCTAGGCGCCGCCGATCCGGTCCGCACGCTTAAGCAGACTCGCCGGACCGCTTCGATCTACTCGGTTTCGTCCAGCGTCGGCGTCGTGCTGGCGAAGACGGGTCGGAACGATGGCGTCTCGTCGATTTACCTTCGTCCGGACTTGAGCGGCGCCTCGGGGCTGTCGCTCGACCAGGTCCCGCGCTCCGTCAGCCTCGAAGGTTTGCGTGTGGGCGGGCCTGTTGCCTCGTCAGATTCGCAGATCGCCGAGGCGGGTACACGCACCGCTCTGCAGTCCTCGCTGTTGTCGCGCCCCGACTCGGAGGAAGTTTCGTCGCACTCGACGGTTTCACTCCCTCACCACGGCACATCCCTCTCCCGCTCGTCGTCTTTCCTTCACCTCAACGCGGCGCCCTCCGTCGCCGACCAGCCGCCTCGCCATGTCCGTCCCTCTGCGCCGCCCGCTCACGCTCCTCCGCCTTCATACGCCTCTCACCGCGTCGTTCAGCCCTCCTCCCGCATCCTGCGCACCGAGACCGAGTCCGAGCGCCTCAAGCGTCTCTACCTGTGCCCCTGGGAGGGCGGCGCGCCGCTCGATCGCCACGGCGAATCAAGCAACGGGGCGCGCACGTCGAGCACCGAGGTCGCGCTTGCGGGCGTGAGGTCGCGATCCTACCTCGTCGGTGGCGAAGTGGACCTCGAGAAGGGCGCATACGTCCACGACGAGCAGGCGCTCTCGCGGACTGGGAATGATGACGGGCGGGTGAGGACCACCGCGTTGCAGAAGCGCAAGAAGGCGCTCGTCACCGTCGGGCTCGCGCTCCTCGTCCTCCTCGTTGTTGCAGACCTCATCGTGCTCAACGTGCGGGTGTTCTCGCTCAGTGACGCGTACTGCGACGACTAGGAGGTTGTCAAATGTAGCGAGTCACACTCATCTGTCTCGTGCTCAACTTGTCATCTACCCGTCCCTTGCTGATCGACTTTGTCGACGAGAGGCTGTAGGGGTGGTCGTGGTGCTCGTCGGCCAAGAGGACATGCTACTCCGACATGCGTTGACCTTCTTGTGCAGCTTCGCATTGTCGTTCCTGCCCACTTGCGCGTCATGGACTACTGACGTAGTCTGCCTCTGCTTTGCAATCAGATGAGCAAGGGCTAATAGAACGATCGCAGAGGGGTCAATCTGTGATGGGAGGTTGGTCCACGAGCGAAAGCGAAAGCAGCACCAGTCCTGGACACCGCCAATTGCGGGCCTCGTCAGGGGCACACGCTCAGAGCGCGCCGTTATTGAGACACTGCAGTCTGTGAACCTCGATGGAAAGCAAGCCGCAGCGGTTTACTGCACATCGCCAGCACCGCAGAATCGTTTCGGAACTCTCGCCATCGCCGTCATCGAGACGAGAACCAGAGTGCAGAACCTTGATGGCTACAACAACACATTTGTAACACGGACATGCGCATGACCTCAGTCCCAATCGTTACTTGCCGCCTTCTTCGCTCGCGACCGCCCGCCGCCAGTCTTGCGGGCTCCGGTCTGCGCGCCTTGACGGCTGCGGGTCCCTGCACCGCTCTTACGAGACGCAGAAGGGCCGACATCGGACGTGCAAGTGGACGAGAAGTGGCCCTCTGCGAAGGTCGAAAGTCGTCAGTGGCTGGGTCAGCACGATCCAAGTTCCACGGGGCAACGCACGCTCGCCGCACTGCGGAACACGCGTTGGCTATTAGTCGCGCATATGACAAGGGAGGAAGGCGAGAGACGTACCTTGAAGCACGAGTAGCCGGACCCGCCGCCCCCGGACTGCCCTCCTCCGCCGCCTCCTCCCCCTGCCGCTCCACGCTGCGGGCACTCCTTGGCCCAGTGACCGACTGCACTCAAGCAGTCAGCACAGCGCCTGACTACGAAGGATCACGAGGACGCACACTCATGGCAGACGAAGCACTCCCTCTGCCCTGACCCTCCTGCGCCGCCGCCTCGTTCGCCGCCGCCGCCGCCGCCGCCGCCGCCACCGGGGCGGTCCGAGTTGGGGCACTCGTGCGCCCAATGACCGTCTATAGGATAGAAGTCAGCATCTGAGCAGCGAAAGGCGGTGTGTGAGACTCACCTTCGTTGCAGCTGAAGCAGCTGCCGCCTCCTCGGCCACCTCCGCCTCCTCCTCCGCCGCGTCCACCAGCTTGATGACCGCTCCGACCGCCGCCTGTCGAGCTTGTTTCGACTCGATCCCCGCCAGGCAGCTCATCGGCCCAGGCGAAGAACCTGCACTGTGCGTTCTTCGAGACGTTGGGACACTTGAAGAACGCGCGGCCCTGATTCGGCCCTGAAACGCTCAACGAGTCAGTTGTCAAAGGACCGCGTGCGTGAAGGCGGAGACGCACCTTCTTTCGATGAGGTGTATTGCGTCGGAGTTAGGTCGCACTCGCAGCGCAGCTCGTCGGTCGAAGCGGTGACACTGGTGCGCTTGGCCTGGTGCTGCAGAAGACGGTCTGGTGAGCGAATGCGGACGAAGTCAGACCGAGCAGCATATACATTCGAAGCGTTGGCGAGTGGCCGCTTCTTGGGCACGATGCCGCTTGGCCCGCCGCCACTTCCAGGTTGCGGTCCGATCTGAGCGCGACCCGTCGCATCGGCCCAAGCAAAGAAGCCGCACGACTCGTCGCGGCCCTTAGCGCAGCCGAAGAAGCGCCGACCCTTGTTCGGGCCTTCTTTCGCAACGGTGCGCTCGGCGGCCGGAGCAGGGCAGTTGCACGAGGGAGCCTCGGGCGGCGGTCCCTCGTCACCGTCGTCAGCGCCGTCGTCGAAGTGAAAGTCGTCTGTCATAGTAGAGGGTCAACAACGTTCGTAAAGAACCGGAAGCGGAACGCACCTTCATCCTCCTCCTTCTTTCGCTTCGCAGCCGGTGCGCGCCCCTTCGCTGCACCAGTGCCCCGCCCTCGCCCCCGTGCTGCGCCTCGGCCACGTTCGGCGGCTCCCCCGCGGGCTCCTCGACCGCGACCGCGGCCTACACCCCGGCCCCCTCGTCCTCCACCGCCGGGCGCGTCGTCGTCATCGCTGTCGTTCGCGCCCGGCCCGCCGCCTCGTCGACCTCGTCCTGCTCCACCGCCTCCTCCACCGCCCCCTCCTGCCCCTCCGCCGCCCCCGCCGCCTTGCCCTGCCGGACCCTCGACGTACTGCCGCACAGCCTGCGAACGCGGTAAGCAGATGAGCGCCATCCGGAAGACGAAGGAGATCGTCAAGACGCACAGCGACGAACGCGGCCATCTGCTGCCTTGTGCGGAACAAGACATCACGGTACTCATCGAGCGTCTGCTGCACGACATCGTTCTTCGTTTTGACGCCTTCGCAGATCTGTACGAGCCGCTGCTCGGTCTGCACCGCGACAGGTCAGTAGCGCTCAAACGTGTCAATTGGTCAGCAGGACGTACAAGACGCCGCAGATGCGGCTTGGTGAGCGAGTTCTCGAGCCCGACCGAGTCGTACGCCTTGACGAGCCCGATGCCCAGTGTTGACGGAACGAGGTACTCGATGCCGCCTTCTCGCTGCTTGAAAACGTACTCGCGCTCGATGATCTTGGCGATGTGCTCGGCGATCGTCGCGTCGGTACCTGCGAGTCGAGGTGTGGGTGACTTGCGCGTTCGCGAGGTGGAGGGCAAAGCTCTGCGTACCGATGCCGTTCTTGTCCATGAGAGACACGAGATCTGCCTCGGTGAGCAGCGCCGGCTGGGTCGTGGTACCTTCGCGCAGAGCGAGTTCGTCGGGCTGGAAGCGCTCTCCGAGCTCAAAGTCCGGGAGATGGTTGCCCGTCCAGCGGTCGTACGGGTACACGTCAAGATAGTTGCGCTCGCGCACGACCAGACCTGCGCACTGTATCAGTACCCTTGTGCGCGCCCTAGATGGGCGAAATGGACACACCCGTCGCCGAGAAGGACTCGCCCGCGATGACGATCTCGACGGTCGTCTGCAGACCGCGGGCGTTCTTCGAGCAGCACGCGAGGAAGCGGCGCACGATGAGGTCGTACACCGACTTCTCCTCGGCGGCGAGGTTGTTGACGTGCGCGGTCGGGTGAATCGGCGGGTGCGCCTTGTCGTTCTTCTTGCCGTTGCGCGGGCGTTCGAAGCCGTTATTGTTGAGCAGACTGCGAGGCCTGAGTCAGTTTCAAACGGAACGGCCTTGTCAGAAGGACGAACTTGGTGGCGAATTGGCCCCAGGCGTGGTCTCCCGTGTGCTTCTGAATGAGCTCGTGAAAGTTGAAGTCGCGGTCGAATTGGTCCGTCTCGGTACGCGGATAGCTCAGGATACCTCGCTGGTACAGCGTCTCGGCAATCTGCCAGAACCGGTGTGAGTGCCGGCTGGAGCGAACGCAGCAGCCAAGCGCACCTCGAGGATTCGCTTGGGCGTCATGCGAAGGAGGCGCGATCCCGACTTTTGCAGCTCGACGGTCGTGAGAGGAAGCGGTTTCCTGCAGGCGTGCTTCAGCATGAGGCCGCGGGAAGACGAGCGCGATTCTCGCGTACCATTTCTGGGTCGGCTTGGTCTCCCACCGAGTGACTGTCGCCTCCGAGTCGTCTTCGACGACGTCGAAGATGGCTTGTGCGACATCGCGGTCAAAGAGCCTGCCTCGTCGCCACGAGAACGACGTCGTATCGCCTTCGCGGACGAGACCCACGTGGATGTACCAGAACGGCTCGGGCACGAAGGCTTGCATGCGTTCATACTGGTCGACGACGAAGCCGAGGGTCGGGAACTGGCATGGTCCTGTGCGAAATGACCTCAGCATTGTCAATGCGAGGAGCTCAGGATGGAGAGGCGCACCGTAGCTGACGACCTTTTCCGCCACCGCGTTGACCCGGTTCTGCAGCTCGAGCGTCTGAACACGCGTGAAGACGGCGCCGACGCGGAGGTCCAGCTCCATGCGAGCTTGCACTGCCCAAGCTTGACGCTGGTCGAGGTCGACAGGGTTCCGTGCGGCCTGGTTGATTTGGCTGCGAAAGGTGCCGCGAAGACTCAGCAAGCACGCCCCGCAGTCAGTGCCAGGAAACCGCGAGCGCACGCTGGAATGATGGCACTGAACCGTGCGCGCTTGACAACGATGTTGGGCTTGACCTTGCGGCACACCTCGGCGACGACCGAGCCGATGAACTCGCCTTCGCGATCACAGTCGGTCCAGATCATCAAGTGCGTCGCCTTGCGCGCCTCGTTCTTCAAGTTTTGCTCGATGCCCAGATGGTCGGGGTTCTGCAAGCGAGACGTTCCGCGCGGTAAGCTAGATGTCGCCGCGCGGTCCGCGAAGCGAAAGAGTTCGGGCGCACCTGAGCGACATGCGTGAGGACTCTCGCGTCGAACAGCTGGCTCGGATCGCAGCTGTACCACTTGCGGTACTGGTCCTCGAAGTCATTCTCGGTGAGATGGCCAGCGACGGCCGTGACGGTGAAGTCGGTGTGCCCGCCGCCGGGACCCATGCGGTACGAGAAGCTGTAGTTCTTGATCCATCGCGGGCGCGTCGCATCTCGCTGCGTGAGGTTGTGTCGTGAGATCGTTTCAGGGCACCCTCAAGCTGCTGCAAGCGAAACGTACGGTGGTGAACTGGCCACCCGAGAGGATCTGAGTTATCGACTTGGCGATGGAGGGCTTCTCTGCGACGCAGAGCCACTTGACCATGTCTGCCAACTGCCGCCTACCTGTGTCCAATGCAAGGGAGTCAGCCTTACCCGACGAACAGCGGTGGACGAGCGGCTCGAGAGGAGAACGGCATGGCCGCACAGCTGCGCAGACTGATTCGCAGGGCCAGAGGGCGCGGAGAAAGCTTACTTCAGGTCACGCCGCATACGCACACGCCGACCGCGGTGACGCCTGTCGAGCGAACTTGGCCAACAACAGCGGGGAGGAGGCGACAGTGTGGGGAACGAGTGCGGGCTGCAGGAGGCCGCAGATTCTACGTGAGCGCGTCGAATGTGCCGGTGGAGACTTGGTGCCGCTCTTTAAGAGCTCCAGCGCAGTGGGGCAAGCGCGACAAGGGCGAGCGCAATGTCAACGAGTCGCGACACGACTTGGTGCCGTCGACCGCGACAAGTCGCACTGAGAGCCTTTTCACGGGCCTGCAGAGGTGTCTGCACTTGCCTCGAGGACGCGCAAGGCTCACTTAAGCTGTCGTCGCTGCTGTACCGCCAGTTCAGTGCCAGCATGTTTCGTGATCTGACCTCGCCCGACCGTCTTACGAGTGCACTAGGCCGCTCTCTACGACACTGTAGACTACAACGCAACCCACGGATCACGGCCCGGTAGACGCGGCGAGAGAGTCAACGGCGACCCCGCCTTTCCTCGAGCTCGTTCCCGAGTGAGCGTACGCTCGCCTCGCCGCCACCGCTTCTGCCGAGCTAGCCAGACGCTCGTCGCCCTCGCTCAAGTGAGTTGGAGCGACACACGGTTCCTTGACGCCCCGATTGCCTTGCTTGCGGCGTCGGGCGTAGCGAGACCTCAAGGGGGCGGACTGCTTCGCCGCGCCATACCGCACGATTGCGTCCTTCTTGGGGCGTTTTTTGCGGACCAGCCTCCACACAAATGGGTCTGGACAGGCTGCACACCTTCGCACGATCCATCTGGCTGAGGTGCCGACTTGCAGCACGTTGTGGTGCTGCAGGAGAGATGAGGGATTCGAGGCATCAGCATGCGGTCCAGACTTCTGTCTCCTCCTAGAGCGTGCTTCTGACCAGTCTTGCGACGTCCTGCTGCAGCCGCTTGGGTCGGGTCCGTTCGTGGTGCTATCCATTCACCCCTCTCCGCTCGAGGGCAACCCCTGTACGCCCTTTGCTTCCTGCTCGGCGCATCTTTCGAGCTGACTCCCCCTTCATCACAGAGTTTAGCGTATGTTCATCTCCTCGCAAAGCCGTTCGCAGCTCAAGCTGACGCATTCGACCCGCAGACGATGCTCGTCCTCCCCGGCGCTTCCGTCTTCCACCCGCCTCAGCGCGCAGCGCTCCTCGCGCGCGTGCACGCGGCCGCTCCGCACATCACCTCGATCGATGCGGTCTTCGCTCACTTCGTCGAGCCGGTCACGGTTGCGGCTGGCAAGGTCCTCGCCGACCCCGCCTCGAAGGAGCGCCAGGTCCTCGACGCCCTCCTCAAGTACGGCGACGACTATGCGCTGAACGGTACGCGCCAGGCCGTCGATCTCGCCGTCGAGTGCGGCAATGCTCCCGGCGTCCTCTGGGTCGTCCCGCGCGCCGGCACCATCTCGCCGTGGTCTTCCAAGGCGACCGACATTGCCAAGATGTGCACGCTCGACCAGCACGTCCGCCGCATCGAGCGCGGCGTCATCTTCGTCATCAAGTCGGAGGGCAAGGCGCAGCGCGCCGCCGATCTCGGCGACGTCGCGCACCACCTGCACGACCGCATGACGCAGATCCTGCGTGACCAGAAGCCGGAGGAGAAGGCGCTGTTCGAGCGTGGCAGCCCCGCGCCGCTCACGACCATTGCGCTCAAGGACCAGTCTATCGCCGAGGCAAAGGCGAAGCTCGTGCGCGCGAACCAGGAGCTCGGCCTTGCGCTTGGCGGCGACGAGCTCGACTACCTCGTCGAGTGCTTCCTCGCCGCCGCTGCGACGGGCCGCGATCCGACCGACGTCGAGCTCTTCATGTTCGCTCAGGTCAACTCGGAGCACTGCCGGCACAAGATCTTCAACGCCGCGTGGGTCGTCGACGGCGAGACCAAGGACCACTCGCTCTTCGCCATGATCCGCAACACGCACAAGCTCACGCCCGACCACACCATCTCGGCCTACTCGGACAATGCCGCCGTCATTGACGGCTCCGTCGTCCCCCGCTTCGCCGCTGCTCCCTCCGACGCCGCATCTGCCCCTGTCTACCAGGCGTCCGAGGAACACATGCCGATCCTCATCAAGGTCGAGACGCACAACCACCCGACCGCCGTCTCGCCCTTCCCTGGCGCTGCGACCGGTTCCGGCGGCGAGATCCGTGACGAGGGTGCTGTCGGGCGTGGCTCGCGTCCCAAGGCTGGTCTTGCCGGCTTCACCGTCTCGAACCTTCTCATCCCCGACTACGTCCAGCCGTGGGAGACCGACTTTGGCAAGCCTGCGCACATCGCCTCGTCGCTCGACATCATGATCGAGGGCCCGCTCGGCTCGAGCGCATTCAACAACGAGTTCGGCCGCCCCGGTCTCACGGGCTACTTCCGCACGTTCGCGGAGGAGATTCCTGTGCTCGACAATGAGGGCAACCGTTCGAGCGAGATCCGCGGATACCACAAGCCGATCATGATCGCAGGTGGCTACGGCAACGTCCGTCCCGAGTTTGCGCTCAAGGACAAGATCACGCCCGGCGCACGCCTCATCGTCCTCGGCGGTCCCGGCATGCTCATCGGTCTTGGCGGTGGCGCCGCCTCGTCGATGGCGTCCGGTTCGTCGTCGGCCGACCTCGACTTTGCTTCCGTCCAGCGTGACAACCCCGAGATGCAGCGCCGCTGCCAGCAGGTCCTCGACACGTGTGTCTCGCTCGGCAAGGCGAATCCGATCCAGTCGGTGCATGACGTCGGCGCCGGTGGTCTCTCGAACGCGCTTCCCGAGCTCGTGCACGACGCCGACCTCGGCGGCGTGTTCGAAATCCGCGATGTTCTCGTCGACGACCCCCGCATGTCGCCCATGGAGATCTGGTGCAACGAGTCGCAGGAGCGGTACGTGCTCGCAGTCGGCCCGGAGGACCTGGAGCGTTTCGAGGCGATTGCCAAGCGCGAGCGCTGCCCGTACGCCGTCGTCGGTACCGCTACCGAGGAGCAGAAGCTCGTTGTCACCGACCGTCTCCTCAAGGAGGACGCCATCAACCTGCCCATGTCGCTCCTCTTCGGCAAGCCGCCGCGCATGCACCGCACCGCCGTCACCGCCGAGCAGCCGCGCGACGTCTTCGACTCGTCTCTCAAGTCTTACCTTCCCATCGCCGAGTCTTCCCGCGACATCATCGACCTCGCGGCTGAGCGCGTCCTCCACCTCCCTTCCGTCGGCTCCAAGTCGTTCCTCATCACCATTGGTGACCGCACGATCTCGGGTCTCGTTGCACGGGATCAGATGGTCGGCCCGTGGCAGGTCCCTGTCGCCGATGTCGCCGTCACCCAGGCGACCTACGGCTTCGATGTCATTGCCGGCGAGGCAATGGCCATGGGCGAGCGTACGCCCCTCGCCCTCCTCTCGCCTGCCGCTTCCGCTCGCATGGCTGTCGCCGAGTCTCTCCTCAACCTTGCCGCCGCCGACGTTCCTTCGCTCGCCAACGTCAAGCTGTCGGCCAACTGGATGTGCGCCGCGTCGTACGGCAACGAGGGCGCTGCGCTGTACGAGGCCGTGCAGGCGATCGGCATGGACCTGTGCCCGGCACTTGGCGTCTCGATCCCCGTCGGCAAGGACTCGATGTCCATGTCGATGGGTTGGAACAACGAGCAGGGCGCGCGCACGACCGTCACGGCCCCTCTCTCGGGCGTCATCACCGCTTTCTCGCCTGTCCGCAACACCGACCTGACCTGGACCCCCGAGCTGCACGTTCTCGACGAGCCGACCGTCCTCGTCTTCTTCGACCTCGCCAACGGCATGCAGCGCCTTGGTGGTTCGGCGCTTGCGCAGGTCTTCAAGCAGCTCGGCTCGGAGGCGCCGGATGTTGTCGACGCCAAGGTTTGCACTCCGTTCTTCCCCTCCTTGGATGGATCGTCGATTGACACTTCTGCACACAGGTTCTCAAGGCGTTCCTTGACGGCTGCCGCGCTGTTCGCGCCGAGAACCCGGATCTCGTTCTCGCCTACCACGACCGCTCGGACGGCGGTATCTTCACGACTATCGTCGAGATGTGCTTCGCCGGACGCGTTGGTGCCGAGATCATGCTTGACGCGTTCAAGCAGGACAACGACGACATTGCCGCGCTCTTCAACGAAGAGCTTGGTGCCGTCTTCCAGGTCCGCCAGTCCGACATCGCCGCCTTCTCGCAGGTCTTCATCCACACCGGCTTCCCTTCGACCGCGATTCACCCGATCGGCCGTGTCGCGTCGTCTCGCGACGACCAGGTCGTCAGCATCGCTTCGGGCGGCTCGCTTCTCTGGTCGTCGACCCGCGCCGCTCTCCAGCAGCGCTGGGCCGAGACGTCGTACCGCATGCAGGCGCTGCGCGACAGTCCGCAGGGCGCGCTGCAGGAGTTTGAGAACATCGCGCGCGAGGACAACACTGGTCTCCACTTCAAGCTCTCCTTCGACCCGTCCAAGGCGCTTGCGGACCCGCTCCTCGAGAAGCTTACGTCGCTCAACGACCGTCCCAAGGTCGCCATTCTCCGCGAGCAGGGCGTCAACGGACACGTCGAGATGGCATGGTCGGTACGTATCGAACGCTCGACGTCTTTCGGGCTCCTCTGCCTAGCTCACTTTTGCTTCGCACTAACGCTCTAACGATACAGTTCGCGCAAGCCGGATTCGCGTCGGTCGATGTGCACATGTCAGACCTGATTTCAGGCAAGGTCTCGCTCGCCGACTTCAAGGGTCTCGCGGCCTGCGGCGGTTTCTCGTACGGCGACGTCCTCGGCGCCGGCAACGGGTGGGCCAAGTCGATCCTCCTGCACGACCGCGCGCGGCAAGAGTTCTCGGCCTTCTTCAACGACCGCAGCGACACCTTTGCGCTCGCCGTCTGCAACGGCTGCCAGCTCTTCTCGCAGCTCCGCGAGCTTATCCCGGGCGCTGAGCACTGGCCGTTCTTCAAGCAGAACCTCTCTGGTCGCTTCGAGGGCCGTGTTTCGCTCGTCGAGGTTGCCGACACGCCTGCGACGCGCGAGTCCGTCTTCTTCCGCGACATGGCCGGCTCGATCCTCCCCACTGCGATCGCGCACGGCGAGGGCCGCGCGACGTGGCTCCCGCCGTCCAGCATCGAGCAGGGCGAGTCGAGCGTCGCGCTGCGCTACGTCGACCCGTCGGGCAAGCCGACGGAGCGGTATCCGTTCAACCCGAACGGCTCGCCGAACGGCACTTCGGGTGTGCAGGCTCTCGATGGCCGTGTGCTTGCGTGCATGCCGCACCCTGAACGTACTGCAAGTTGCCATTCTGTCGGTCCTGCCGAACTGCAACCCTTCGCTAACTTCCGCCTTTTCGTCGCTCGCAGACGATCCGCAACGCCAACAGCTGGTTCCCGACCGGCCCGCGCGCAAAGGAGTCCGACTCGTGGCAGCGTGTCGGCCCGTGGTTCCAGCTCTTCTACAACGCCCGCCGCTGGGTCGGCTAGACGGCATTCGTGTTCTGCCTCTCTCTCTCTTCGCACTCTCCGTTGTACTCTCGTTCGTTTCGGTCTCCTGGGTCCTGCAGCCTTGCAAAGAACAAGGTCTTCTGCAACAGAACACGCCAAGTAGAGCGCAAACGCATGCAGCTCCTTCCGACAATCTCGCCTGTGCGGAGCGCCGAGGACGGAGAGTGGGGACAATTGCTGCCGTGCCAGTATGAAGGCGGCGCGGCACAAGAGGCAAATTAGGGATGAGCGCAAATGTCGCACTCTGCAGAACATGCTGCCTGCAGGGAAAGAAGCGGCACGGAGGCGGCGAGAAGGTCGAGCGACGAGAATGCATCATCGCCGGCTTCCGTTCGCGCTCGCGGTACCCTTTGAGTTTATCGCCGACAAGACTTGAGCCTCCTGCATCAGGCGCACGTCATGCTCGGCCGGCGTATCCCCGCTTAGGAGACGCTTGCCGCAGCTGCGTTGTTGCGCTTCCGCGTGAAAGTCCTAAAACGCTCAACACCGATTTCTGCCGCAAAGACGCATCCCTGTCCGTCATTGGGGTACTTGCTCTTGGAGGGATGCGCCTATGAATCCAGAGCATCGGCCGTTGACATCAGAAGAGAGCAGACCAACGACCCGAACGGCTCGCCGAACGGCACTTCGGGTGTGCAGGCTCTCGATGGCCGTGTGCTTGCGTGCATGCCGCACCCTGAACGTACTGCAAGTTGCCTTTCTCTCGGTCCTGCCGAACTGCAACCCTTCGCTAACTTCCGCCTTTTTGTCGCTCGCAGACGATCCGCAACGCCAACAGCTGGTTCCCGACGGGCCCGCGCGCAAAGGAGTCCGACTCGTGGCAACGTGTCGGCCCGTGGTTCCAGCTCTTCTACAACGCCCGCCGCTGGGTCGGCTAGACGGCGTTCGTGTTCTGCCTCTCGATCTCGCACTCTCCGTTGTACTCTCGTTCGGTTCGGTCTCCTGGGTCCTTCAGCCTTGCAAAGAACAAGGTCTTTCGCATCAGTCAAGAGTGTACATGGGCGCAAACGGCTTTTTGAATTATTGCAGATGCTGCCTGAAGAAAAGACGAGAGGAAAACGAAGGGGGTGGGTGATGGTGCAGTGCGAACGCAGACTCAGGACAGGTCGATGCCCTGCTCGCGGAGGTACTGCGCAAACGGTGATGCGAACTCGGGGTTGACGGACGCCATAAGGGCCGGGATCTGCGCGGTCGAGGCGTGAGCGAATTCTTAGAAGGCCAACCAGTCGGTGTAACGCACCTTGCCCGGCTCGCGCCTGCTCGCCTCCTCGAGCCCCCTCGCGAGCCACAACCGCGGCTCCTGCACATGCGCGACGGGATCGGGCCGCGGGCGCTCGCTCGCGCCGAGCTTGGAGAAGCTCGCCTGGTAGCCCTGCTCCTCCGGGTCGATGACCTCGAGGCCGTTCGCGTCGTCGTCTGCTGCCGAGGTGTTCTTGGCGAGCGGGATCGGGAGGAGGAAGAGCTTGAGGAGCGCCTCGAGCATCGACGGCCAGACGCGGGCGTGCGGCTCGGAGAGGAGGGCGGAGCTCTTGGTCAGGAAGTTTGCGAGGCCAACGGCGACGACCTTGCGGTCTTTTGTCGGCGCCTTCTGAACCTCGGGCAATAGAACGGGCACGACTTGCGCGAAGAGGCTGTGGGTAGTGACGGCATTCAATCAGCGCGAGCGCTCGAAGGGTGCTAGCGTTTGAGAAGGCGTAGACCACGCACCCGGGTTGCGGCTGGACGCCGTCAAGGAAGCCGACGACCGCGTCGGGCGTAACGTCACTCTTCTGGATCGCGGCGGCAAAGCAGATGAAGCGGAGGAGGCCCTGCGTGAACTTGTCCGTCTTGGCGCCCTGGAGGCGCGTGAGGAGGAGGACAAAGACGGGGCTCGACATGTACTGCTGGAGGGCCGACAGCGGGAGGAACTCGACGAGCGCTTCGAGGAGGTCGAACCCGTGCTGGTCGGTCGCTTTGGCCTGAATCAGGTGCTGGAAGATGCCGAGCATGGGCGTGACCTGCCCTGCCGCGACGATCTGGTCCGCGCCGCGGCTGAGGAAAGCGCGCAGGAGGCGCACGAGCGCGGGGATGTTGCCTCGGCTCTCCCACAGCGTCGGCGTGAGCAAGGGCGGGAGGAGGACCTTGTACGAGTCGGGCATGTCGGCGGGCGGGTGGAGCTCGAGGAGCTGAGAGAGGATTTGGAAGACAAAGGGGGTGAACTCGGAGACGTCCTGCTGGAGGATGGCGTGGAAGGGCGGGAAGAGGGCGGTTTCAAAGTGAGAGAGGGACGAGGGGTTGCCGGCGGTGACGAAGCTGCGATGACATCCGCATGAGCATGCATCTCTCAGCAATTAAGACCGGCTTACGCACCGCACGAGCGCCGAGATACTCTCGAACGTAAAGTGGTTGAACTTGGGGTTCGAGGGGTTCTTGCTGATCTCGCCGAGAATGGCGACGAGGTGCTGCAGGACCGTAGTGTAGACAGACGCAAGGCCCTGACGAGCAGTGATGATGACGCGCATGACGGCTGTGCGATGGTGAGATCCACGAAGTCAGCAAAGCATGCTCAAACATGCAGACTGGCAGGTCGTGCCGACGCACACTTCATCAGATGCTCGTTGGCAGCGATCTGCTGCGGCGTCGTCCCGCTCTCGATGATCTTGAACAGCGCCAACAGAATGCCCTCGGCATGGTCGCGGATGTCGGCCTGGTCGAACCTGCACGTTCGCGAGGCGTCAGCCGCAGCGCTCAACCCGCAGGGACGGGAGAGGAGAGCACGCACATGAACGAGCCGTTTTGCTTGATAAAGAGGATGCGCTCGATCGTCAAGGCCGCGTAGGTGTGAATGACGAACGATGGGTTTTGAAGGTGCGGCACGAGGAGGGGCAGGACCGACAAGAGCTGCTCCTTGGTGAGCTGCATGCGGAACGTGAACAGGAACTTGATCGCGTCGGCCTGCACGACGGGGTGGATCGACCCGGGCGCCGCTTGCAGGTCGGCGAGGACGTGGTCCGAGAAGAACTTGATCACGTCGACGAGCGCGTTGGTCGACGTCACGCCCTGCTGCTGCGTCGAGCCGCGCGTCGCAATCGACGTGAGGAGGAAGATGGCCGTGTCCTTCGACTTCCAGTTCGTCTGCGGCGATGCGGCATATTGCTGGCGGGAGGTTGGAGTTGCGTGAGTGTCGCCCGAATGGCACAAGGGTAGGTCTCGCACGCACCTGCAGGTATGCACCGATGTACTGCGTCACGATCTGAGTGATCTGCGCCTCGAACTGCTCCATGAGCGCCTTTGTGAAGTCGCTCGCGGCCTGCCGCCTCGTCTCGCTGCCTGTGGCGCTCGATCTCCTTGTAAGCCCACGCACTCCCGCAGACGCACACGTAGGCAGCCAAACGTGAGGAGACGCACTCGCACTGTCCAGGTCCCTCCGCACATACTCCGCCGGGTCGTCCTCAAACAGCTCCTCCTCGAACGTCCGCAGCGTCATGTTGGGCAGGACGATCTTTTCGCAGAACGCCTCGAGCGTCTGCTGGTTGTCAAAGAGGGCGCGCTGCGAGGGCATCTTGACGACGGTGCCGAGGAAAGCGGTCGCCTTTGCGACAAGCTGTTGACGATGGCACCGGTCCTTCAGTCTCCGCGGAGAGTGAAGAGAGAGCGAGGGAAAGCGCGACGCACCGTGTCGTACTTGACGGCCGGCCCCAGCTTGGTCAACAGCCCCCACGTCTTCTCGACAAACGGGCCGAGGTACCCGCCCTCGCCAAACGCATCGAGGTACCGCAGGCTGTAGAGCTGCGCAATCTCGCAGATCTCGGCCTTTGCCGCCTCGAGGTCGCCCGCCTCCTCGTCCTCGTCGTCGTCGGCCTCGACCGGAGCGTTCGGGGGCGAAAAGTCGAGGTACTTGAGGAGGAGCGGCATGAACTGCGCGAGGCGGTCCTCGAAGAACTCGGGGAGGTCCTGCGCGTTCAGGTCGTGGTACAGCTGGAGGAGGAGGAGGAGCGTGCGGAGGAGGAGCGAGAGCTGCTCGGGCGCGAGCGCCGCGCCGGAGGACAGGATCGAGTCGGTTTGCTGTCATGCGCCGCCAGGCAGGTAAGCGGGAGTAGGGGAGGATGCGCGGCAGAGTGGGAGACATGCCTGGAAGAGGTTGAGGTAGGGTTCGCAGAAGCGGTCGAGCACGAACTTGATCTCGAGGAAGAGCGTGTCGGTGCGGAACTCGGACCGCCATCTGCAGGTCACGAGCGAGTGAGCACTTGAAGCGGAACGACGAGTTGACGGCCGAGCGCGCACCTCCGGAAGATCGAGTGCGCCGTCTGCAGCACGGCGTTGTTGACGACATAGTTGTCGGGCGTGAGCTGCGACGTGAGTTGCTGCGAGCGAACGAGGTCCATGAGCGCAAGTGTGGGAGAGAGGGGAGGAAGCGAGGCGCACGTCGACGAGCCCGTCCCACTGGTCAGGGAAGTCGGCGTGGGCCATGATGGCGATGGCCTCGCCGACCTGGACCTGGAGGGCCTGCTCGCCCGAGAGCGAAATCATGATGGAGACGATCGACTGCTTGAGCGACTCGGCGGTCGCAGTCGACAGCGGCGTCGGGGCGTCTTCGAGCTGTATGCGGTGGGGTCGTCGTCAGTCTACGGTATCCCGACCCACGAGAGTCACCCCCAAGCCGTGAGTGGTCGGCAGTGACATCTCGACGTCGAGCAGTCCGACGGCGGGAGGAAAGGCGCCTCACGGCCCAGTTGGCCTTGATCCAGTTCTTGAAGCTGAGCGCGGCACTCTGGCGCACGGCCTTGTTCTGCGCGGCATCCTGCGCGAGCTGGAGGACGAGCGGGCCAAAGGACGGGTGCGCCTGCGCGGCGGCGAGGTCGCGCTCGGCCTGGCGGCGCACGGCGGCGTCGGGCGAGAGCGTCGAGACGAGCACAGAGGCGAGCGCGCTCTGCTCGGCCATCGCAGCGTGCGGGAGAGGGGAAGCGAGCGAGAGGGAGACAGAGGGAAAGAGTTGGGTGAACGCGGCGTGCGCCTCTGGTCCCGCTCTGCCGGCCTGGCGAGGCGGTGCGGGGTCTTTACGAAGCACTCGTACGCCGGGCTAGCCGATCCAAGCAAGACTAGCGCGACTCGGTACTTTTCCCGCTCTCGCTCTCGCACCAAACCCGAAAGGAGGTACACTCTGCCTTGCATCCAGCGAGACAGAACGCATTCACTCGCTCAACCCCCTCCACCGCACACAAACGAACACACAACGACACGACCGGGCGTCTCCGCGCTCCTCGTCAACGGCGACACCTCTCGGGCTGGCAAGGGGAGGAGCAGAAAATGGCCGCGAGAGACGAAGGTAGGCGATAGAGGGGAGAGGTGCCGGCGAGCGCTGAGAGTGCGCTTATGCCGACTTCTTGGCCTTGGCAGCGGCGGCCTGTGCGCGAGGAAGCAGAGGGTCAGCGGGTCGAGTCGCAGGAGCAGCCCCACTCGCGGGTTCGAGGCCCGAGACGAGGAACGCACCTGCACGAGGCGCCTGCGCTGCTTCTTGAGGAGCATGATCTCGAAGCGCTCAAAGTCGGACGTGTTGCGGCGCTTGTCGGCAGCGGCGCGCTTCTGCGCCCACGCCGACTTTGCCCACTTGGCCTCGACCTCGCTCGCGTCCCAGACCTTCTTGACCGTGGCCGAGCCCGCCGCGCGGGGGAGCTTCTTGAGGACGTACGGGGTGAGGACGAGGCGGCGGTAGGTCCACGGCTGGCGCGCGACGCCGGTCGAGGGCCCGTCGATGAGGGCGCGGTTGTGGTCGATGATCTCGACGATGGTCGCGAGCTTGCCAGCGTCGGGGCCGTCGTTGACGAGGACGACACGGCCGACCTCGACGTAGCGCTTGAAGGTAGCCTCGGACGACATGGCTGTAGACGGGGCCGGGGGGTGAGACGAGCGGGCGGCAAGAGGGGGTCGCGAGCGGTGCGCGGGGGAGGACGGCGGATGGCGGGAGGGCGGGTGAAAAGGTGGTGCAGTGCGGTACACGACGGTCGCAGGTGCGCAGAGAGGGGAGCAAAGGGCCGGGGTCAGCGTGTTGGTCCTGGCGGCACAGAGAGCGTGCACCTCGAGTCGGCCCCCGTCGCGCCCTCGCTCGCGCTTCGAGCGTTCCGTGCGACCCTGCCCAGCCCTGGCAGCTCCATGCTGAGCCCGTGCACTCGATCGCAGCCCGCCTGGTGGCCCGAGAGGGGCGGGGCGAGGGGGCGGCACAGAGACTTCTCGTCCCGTGCTCGACGCTCTTGGGCGGGGGTCGCGGTGGGCGGGGCGGCCGGCGAGGCGGGGCACGGTGGTGGCACGGTGGACGGGGCAGCAGCTCACCTGGAGCGGGCGGCGGTACAAGTACGAGGCGAAAGCAGGAAGCGCCCCGTCGCGAGCGCCCGCCGTTTTCGCCTCGACCCTCGCCGCCCCTCCCGCCTCGCCCCGCTCCCTCTCGCTTGCAGGAGCAGCTGCGAGTTGTCTAGACCAGGCTCGCATCAGCTCACTCGAACGACCTGCACTGGACTCGCTGCGTGACGTGCGCCTGCGCGCCACCTCTTCCTGCTCCTCCACCCTTCGACGCACACGCTTGTCAGTGCCTGGTGCACGGGGCGCCCGTGCAGAAGCTACACAGGGCACCACTGCGCTGAAAGTCGTGCCGTGTGCTGTCACCCTTGTCGGCCCTCGCTGCTCCCTCATCCCTCGCGCACCTCGTGCCGTCCTGCTGGCGTCTCTGGGTTCAGCTGACTCGCTCCGAGAACCCTACAAGTAACACGTCGTCGAGCACTTCGGAGCGTGCGACTTCCGGCAGGCTCGCCCCCGCCGTCTTTCTTGCTATCCTTGCTCCGCCTCCTTGTGTCCGCATGTCCAACGCCGCCTCGGCTCCTCAGGGCAGAATATGAGCTTCTTCCCAGACGTCTATCCCACAGCGGCGAAGGATTGCCCCGCACGCTTTTCGCAGTGCTCGCGCGTTCACTGGGAGTGACAACATCGAGCCTTTCTGACCTCGACGGCACAGGACGCAGCGTGCGCTCTAACAGCGGCTAGGTCACACCGGGTTCTTGTGCGGTCCGTCACGTCAAGCGATGCGAGTACAAGATGTGCGGCAGTACCACGAGGCCTGCCCGTGCCGTGCAGCGCCTCCCACCGCGTGGATCAGTGATAGCCAAGTGTGAGCACTGCGCCGTTTCTCCGTAGATGAATGTACAAGCCGTTCAGCAGAGCCAAGTGCGCGCCTGTAAGTCCGCGAGAGGAAAACGAGCGATGCCCGTGGTTGCCGCCGGACTTTCCGCGTTGTCGTCGTCGTCGTCCGCGCGAGGTCCGAGTCGGCGCTCGTCTGCGCTCCCTCACGCCTGCGCCCTCGCCCTCCCTTGTTCGCCCCGTGCCAGTGTCGAGCAAGACGGTACTCGTAGCCCGACCCGCTCCACGCATCCTCGCCTCTCGCGCCCAGTGATCGTCCTTTCGTCCGTCCCCACCGCCATGTCGGCCATCGACCCCGTGCACCACGTCGCGCGCCACGCCTTCCCCGTCCTCTCCGAGCCCTTTCTCGTCGACGAGAACTACGAGTTCGTCAAGGAACTCGGCCAGGGTCCGTCTCTACCCCTCCTTCCCACTGCCTCCCTCTATTGCACCGATGACGGCTTGCGGTCGAAGAGGGGCCTGAGCGCGGTCGGACGCGCGGCTGACTCGGACTCTGCGGGCTGCGACAGGCGCGTATGGAGTCGTGTGCTCGGCGAGGAACCGCATCACCGGAGACAACGTCGCCATCAAGAAGGTGCCTCCCCTCCTTCCCTCACTCGGCTCGGCCGCGAGCTCTTGCACCAAGGCAGCGAGCTGATGCATTTTGTTTTGGGGTCCAGGTCACCAAGGTGTTCCAGAAGAAGATCCTGACCAAGCGCGCGCTGCGTGAACTCAAGTGCGTCCGCTTGATGCACGTCTCGAGAGCGACTGGCTCACCACGGTTCACACCCGCAGGCTGTTGCACCACTTTCGCGGTCACAAGAACGTGCGTGGTGGTTCTCGCTGCCCTAATGAGACCAGGAGGCGTGGCTGCTGCCCCTGTTGCTCCTGGTCTGCGCGCAATTGCGAGGGACAGCTCGCTCACCCGCTCCGCTCAAACTGCAGATCACCTGCCTGTACGACCTCGACCTCGTCGACCCGATCAACTTTGACTCGGTGTACCTGTACGAGGAGTGCATGGAAGCCGACCTGCACGCGATCGTGCGTCCCTCGACCCGCTCTTCATCACCCCTTTCGTGCCGCTTTCGACTCCGCTGGGACAGAAAGAGGTGTGCAAAGTCGACCATTGGACGCTGACATGCCCGTGAAACGTAGATCCGCTCGGGGCAACCCTTGTCGGACGCGCACTTCCAGTCGTTCATCTACCAGACGCTGTGCGGGTTGAAGGTAGGTCGGCGCTTCTGCCCGTCTTTGCGACATGGGTCGCCCATTTGCGACCCTCCTCGCTCCGGACGTGGGAAGAGGTCAAGCTGACTCGCCAATGCCTCGTTCAGTACATCCACTCTGCCCACGTTCTCCACCGCGACCTCAAGCCGGGCAACCTTCTCGTACGTCTCGCTCTTCGATCCTGCCTTCGTAACTGCTCTCCACTGACGCTGCGTCATCATCACACCGACGCCCGCAGGTGAACGCCGACTGCGAACTCAAGATCTGCGACTTTGGCCTCGCGCGCGGGTTTGACCAGGCGGCGCAGGACGGGCAGCAGTCGAACCAGCAGGGGTTCATGACCGAGTATGTCGCGACGAGGTGGTACCGCGCGCCCGAGATCATGCTCAGCTTTGCCAACTACACGACCGCGAGTGCGTCGCACGCTCCTTCCTTTCCTCGCGCGCGCTGCCTCCCAGACCGGGCATCATCGCTCCGTGCCCTTGAAGGCGCTGACGCATGCGCTCTCTTTCCACAGTCGACATCTGGTCCGTCGGCTGTGTCCTCGCCGAGCTTCTCGGTGGGCGCCCCATCTTCAAGGGCAAGGACTACATCGACCAGCTCAACATTGTCCTGCACTTCCTCGGCACGCCCAGCGACAACACGCTGCGACGCGTCGGATCCCCGAGAGTGCGTGCGAATGCTCTGACAGTCAGACTGACCGCTGATCAATCCCGCGCGTGCGCGCGTGTGCACACAGGCGCAAGACTACATCCGCTCTCTGCCGTTCAAGACCGGGGTCCCGTTCGTGCAGCTGTTCCCGCAGGCGAACCCGCTCGCGCTCGACCTGCTCGCCAAGCTGCTCGCGTTCGACCCGCACGAGCGGATCGCGTGCGAGGACGCGCTCGTGCACCCGTACCTCTCGGTGTGGCACGAGCCCGCCGACGAGCCCGTGTGCCCCGCCAGGTTCGACTTTGGGTTCGAGCGGGAGGAGAGCATCGAGGGGATGCGGAGGCTCATCGTCGAGGAGGTCGAGGACTTCCGCCGCATGGTGCGTCTGCGCCCGCACACTGCTTTTTCTCTTCTTCCACGCCACGGGGCACTCGAGGCTGACCGCGGCGGAACGCGCCCTCTCGCTCGCAGGTGCGCCCGCAGATGCGCGCGTCTGCGCCGCAGCCGCGCCGGCAAGAGACGATGCCTCCGCCGCTCCCCTCGCGCGACGAGATGGCGGGTGCGGCGGCGGGCTTTGCGGGGCAGCCGGGCTACGAGGAGCGGTACGGGGCGCGCGTCGGCGAGGGCCCCGTCGAGGAGGTGCCTGGGGCGGAACTCGAGAGGGAGCTGGCGGCGGGCGCGAGGTGATGAGAGAGAGGGCTGGTCCCCCTCGGCTGGGCGCGGGCGGGGCGGGGGCGGTGCGGAGAGGGGGTGTACATGCTCGGTGATACACACACACACACGCACATGTTTCTATGAACGTGCGCCCGAGTCGAGAGAGCGAGAGGAGAGGACAGGGGGCAGGCGAGCGAGATGCGCGTGCTTGCCGGCGGACGCAGCTGCTCCCGTGCGCCGCCTCGCCCTCGCCCTCGCTCCCGCGCCCCGAGCCAAGCAGAGCGGGCGTGTTTGAGGCACGCAGAGAGATGCTCGACCAGCTCGCAGGGCGGCCTTCGCCCTCGTGGCGGCGGTCCCAGGTGCGCCCCTCTCCCTCGCCCTCTCTCGTCTCCGATCCCATCTCGCTGCTGCGCTGACCGCTCGCTCCCTCGGCGTGCGTGCGTGTGGATCCACGCAACGCAGGTGTGGCTCGTCCTCCTCTTCTGGATCTCGCGCATCGTCTGCGGCCCCGCCCACCCGCCCAACCTCCCCTTCCTCCGCCGAGTGCACGCCGCCATCCGCCGCCGCTTCTCGCCCTGGCAGGTCGTCCTCTCGACCCTCACCCTCCTCTACGCCGTCCGCCACGGCGACGTCCTCCTCGGCCTCCAGGCACCTGAACCCCTCGCCCGGCTCTACTCGAGGGACTACTACCGGTCCGTCGGTCCTCCCCATTTGCGGATCCAGGTCAGCGCGCAACGCGATGGCTCGCGGTGCTAAAGCCAGCGTGGGATCGGACTGAAGCTGACGTGGCCCGCTCTCGCAGCGCAACATGGGTCACCACGGCCCTCGACGCCGGCTTTGCGACCGCCATGTCGATCCGGTGGAAGTGGCTGCGCGACCTCGCGTCCCTCGCATTCTCCGGCTACTACCTCCTCTTTGCCAACGAAGCCGACGAAAAGGTGCGCTCGCGCTCTCCCGGCTGTCTCGCTGCCGGTCGCCCGCATTCTGGCTGTGGTCCCCGCGCTCACGCCCTGCGACGCTTTGCGCGCACAGCTCCGCAAGTTCCGCGCCTTTTGCACCGTCGAGATGCTCCGTGTCACGTGGGAAAAGACGACCAACCCGTATATCCACTTTGCAACGAGGCGACATCGCCCGCCGGTCGAGATCCAGAAAAAGGTCTTCCTCCCGAGACCCGAAGGGAGTCGGTACAGGTGCGTCAGCTGCGTCTCACGGCATAGACGTCAGCTCATTAGAGACGAGCCGGTGTCTGGCGCTGGCGCTTCAACGTTGACGCTCTCTCGCCCGTGCACAATCGCAGTAAGCCCATCACGCTCTACCTGTACTATGCCGGCAGCGCCGTCGAGCTCGCCTCGGCCCACGAGCTCGTCATGGATCTCCCCGGCGGCGGCTTCATCTGCATGACGCCCGAGCACCATGCTGAGCGCTTGCTCCGCTGGGCGCGGCAACTTGGGCCGGGCAAGGTCATCATCAGCTTCGACTATGGCAAGGTGAGTGAACAACCTGCTTTCCGTGCTTTGGAGCGCTGCACGTGCACACGACGCTGTAGAAGGAGAATTTCTTACTCATGCTGCTGCCGTCTCGCAGGCGCCCGAGTACCCCTTCCCGTTCGCCATCGACGAGATGTACGACGCGTACTCGCTCCTGCACACGTCCAAGGGCAAGTGCATCGGTATGAACATGCGCGGCGAGAAGGACCTCAAGGTCGTCATGACGGGCGATTCCGCGTGAGCCTTTTCACCTGCGTCGTTTCAGGGCTCGCGCTCAGCGCCTAAGGCCGCTGTGATGCCGTCGCACAGTGGACTCACACGTGTTCACGTACAGCGGCGCCAATATTGCGACGGCGATGGTCATCAAAATCCTCGAGACGCCCTCGCAGACAGCCTTGCCCTCGCCGACTTCTGTCATTTCCCGCCCGAACGGCTCGACTGCGACGCCGCCGACGACGACACAGACTGCCTCGCTTCCTCTACCCGTCGCGCTTGTCTTCGCCTACCCGGCCCTGTCCTTCCACTTCACCTCGTGGATGCCCTCGTCCGACCTGCGCGTCCTGCGCTCCGAGTCGAGCCCCGACGTCGCGACGCTCCTGCGCCAAAAGGACCACCTCGAGCACCGCTCCCCGCTCGCCGTCGTCGAGGACCCGCTCGAGCGCCGCAGCGCCGGCAGCGAGCGCGGCCGGCCGAAAGTCCTCCGCCGCCGCCGGACGACGAGCTGGGGGCGCGGGCTTGTGCGCGGCCTGCCCGGGAGCGCGAGCTTTGCTGCGATCCGCGACGGCGCGTCGTTCTTGAGCCGGAGCCAGAGCGAAGCCGGCGCGCCGGCACCGCGCGCGCGAGAGGAGCGGGAGGGCGAGGGGGCCGAGGGGGACGAGGAAGAGGTGGCCGTGACGGACGAGCGCGAAAAGTCGCTCTCGGAGCGCGTCGTGTGGTGGGACGGCGCGGCGGCCGCCGAGGGCCAGGCCGTGCTCGGCGAGGAGGTCAAGCGCGACCAGGGCGAGAGGGAGGAGCTCCTCGAGGGAAAGTGGTTGGGCAAGGGCAAGGGCGTGCTCGGCGAGACGAGGCTCGCCATGACGAGCAGGACGGCGTTTTTCAACGGTGCGCCGGGCGTCTCTCGCCGGGCCGTGAAAGTGTCCGAAGCTGACTTGGCTCTCTCCCGGCAGACCGGATCATCTCGCCGCCCATGGTGCGTCGGGCGTTCGATGTTGTCGGAAGCCAATGAGAAGTGGAGCTGACCACGAGAGAGCCGTGTTTGCTCACAGTGCCGCGCGATGGCGCTCCTCTACATCGGCCCGCGCAATGCGCCCGACCTGCATTCCGACTACCACATCTCGCCTATCTTCACGCCGCCACACATGCTCGCACGCTTCCCGCCCGTCTACATGTCATGCGGAGAGCGCGACCCCTTCGTTGACGACGTCAGTCCTTGTTCTCCTAGACGAGCCTTCAACGCTGATCACTCGGCTCGCAGACGGTCATCTTCGCCGGCAAGCTGCGCGAAGCCAAGGAGTCGCGCAAGCTCGAGCTGCTTGCCCGTGAGCACCGCGTCGGCGACACGCTGCGCATGTCTTCGTCGTCGGCTTCGGCGCGCGACCCGCTGCTCGACGAGGACGAGGACGACTGGGTGCGCACGAGCATCATCGCCGGATGGAGTCACGGGTACCTCCAGATGGTGAGCTTGTTGCCTGCTGCCGAGAAGGTCATTGCGATGCACGCCGACTGGATCGCCGAGGCGTTCGAGACGGCGAAGGACAAGGACGACGCGAAGAAGGCGACCGCGGGCAAGGCTACGCCCGTCTCGGCGCAGCAGTCGAGGCGCATTGCATCGCCTGTGCCAGCTGCCAGCCCGATCGACAAGCCCATCAACGTCGTCCCGCCGACGCCGACGATCGAGCAGAATCGACCACCGCACCTCGCCAACACCGCTTCGGACGCGGCCTCGTCCGCTCTCAGCCTGAGTAGCGGCTCGGCTTCGGGCGAGGCTCCTGAGGCCGACGAGCGCGACGATGAGGAAGTCCTGACGTTCACGCCGAAGCGTCGCCGCGGGTCCTCCAACACGAGTCGCACCGGCTCGCCCACCCCGTCGCTCCCGACCAAGACGATGCCCTCGGTCGAGACTGTCCTCGGCAACGCTTCCATTCGTGCTGTACCGCACTGCGAACACGGTGCTTCGGACCGGATCGTCACGCCCGTCGAGCGCGCGTTGCGAGAGGACCTGCACGCCTCGCCGCTCGTCAAGCACAACCCGCCTACAGGCAGCGCAATGTCGAGCACGAGCCCGCTCGCCCCCACGCCGACAGGAGCGCCGCGCGCGCGTTCGGCTACGCCGTCTGGCCCGCGCTCGCCGCAGAAGCCGCACCCGGCAGCGCAGCGCAGCATCTCTGGCGGCGCGGCCGGCATCGACGAGACTGAGCGCTCGCTCTCGCCCGTAGCGCCCGCAGGCTCAGTCAAAACGGGGCGGTCGTCGTCTTCGAGCTCGCTGCCGCCGCCGCAGGGCGCCGTCTTTATCGACGCGAAGGAGCTGCTCCGCCGGCGGCGCGACGACATTGTCACGGGCATCTCGGTCAACAACAGTCGCAGCGCGAGTCGCGCTGGGAGCAGGAGGGGCAGCCATGGCGAGGATAAGGGCGCTGAGAGCGACGAGGAGGGCGGGAAGAGGATCGCGAGGAGAAAGACCATGGATGCATGACGAACTCGATAACGACGCACGAGGCATACTTGCCTTTCATACGTGTTGTTCCATCCCCCTCTGTCGTCTGTACGTAACGCATGGTTTGATCGTTATTCATGCATGGCGAGGCCGCGGAGAAGGAGCGGCGTTATCGTCTCCGCTTTTCGAGGAAGCCGAACCGGACGTCGTCGTCTCCTCGCGTTCCCCTCGCGTGCTTGCTCGTTCCCTCTGCTCTGCTCGTTCCTTGACTGTACCATGCCAAATCTGACTGAGGTGCTTTGGTCCCGTGCTCGCGCTTCCTCTGCTTGTCACTCACGCTGCCGCGCCTTTATCGCAATCGCAGGCTTCCGTTACCACGCCGCACTTTGTTCGCGACCCCCGCCCTGCTCCCGGACACGTACCGACACACGTCTACAGTGTCGACATCTCGTCGACCTGGGCCGTCGGCAGCGTTGCGCACGGCGGCTACCTCCTCTGCGTGCTGAACGATGCGGTCCTCCGTCACCAGCAGCACACTGGCTCGTCCCATCACGACCCGGCACACGTCTCGACGCAGTACTTGACGGCCACTGTTGCGGGCAAAGCGCAGGTCGAGATCCGGCTCGTGAGCGCGACCAAGCGGTGGACCCGCCTCGACGTCGAGCTGTGGCAGGTCTCGCCCGACCCGTCCTCGACCGAATTCGTCTCGGGCAAGAACGTGCGCACGCTCCGTATCCGCGCGCACTACCTCGTCACGGCGCTCCCGCCGCACCCACCGCCCGGCGCGCCGACGCCGCACGGCCAGGGCGTGATCAACTACCTCGAGCGGCCGTGCCCGCTCCTCGAGCACCCGGGCGACATCGACATGCGCGACGGCGGGTCCGAGATCCCGGCGAAACTGAGGTTCCACAAGGGGATGAAGTGGAAGGTCGTGCGGAGCGTCGAGCCAAACGACGGGTGCTTGGCCTGGGGCGCTTGGCTCGAGCTGACGGGCGGCGAAAATGTTGCCGAGCTGTCGAGTGCGTGTTCAATCTGCTCACGGCCCACAAGGAAATCTGCTGACGGTGTCGTCGCGCATAGCCCTTGTGCCCTTCTTTGCCGACGTTGCGAAGAACGGACCCGAAATGCTGCCGGAAGAGATGAAAGGTGGCCCTGCGTACGTGCACATGTCTTGTGCTGGATTAACACAAGTGCTGACAAGAATGTCACATGCAGATGGTACCCAACCATGTCGCTCTCGCTCGACTACAAGTCCAAGTTTCCGCTCGAATCCACTTTCGCAACGCGCACGTTCGGCTTGTATTCGACGACAAAGTCCATCCACGAGGGCCGGCATGACCTCACGGTGGAGGTGTGGGCCGCGCCGGCAGATTTGGGCGCGCGGAAGGCGGAAGAGCGGGAGCGAGAGCAGGGCGCAGACGGTGTCGAGCGATGGAGGCGCGAAGGTGCCAGACTGGTCGGCGTGAGCACTCAGGTGCGTCCCGCTCGTTCGTGCTTGCGGAATATTTCACCCTGTTGCGAGCACTCCAGGTCGCCCAGCCCGAAACTCACCGCATCATACGCTCGCAGATGGCGCTTGCGACCCCGCTCGAGGTCAACTTGGCACGAGGGCGAGCTGCGACTTCTGCAGGCACGAACGAAGGCCCTGGAAGTACGGGCGCTCCGAAGAAGCCGCATCTGTAGAGTCAGGTCGACGTACACTCTCGCAGCTTCCGAGCCCAGGCCGGAGGTGTATCAGATTGCATTGCTTGGTATCTCAGGAGAGGGTATCGGGTGCTGAGCGCGCTCGCTAGTGAGTCGGATCTTGCACGACAACCTGTGGAATGCAAGGTGAGCAACACATCGCCGTGCGAGACACGAGCAGCGCAGCGCACCAGAATGTACTGCTCGTCTGCCAATACACACGCGGTCAGATGCAATGTACGTAGGTGCAGGCAGTTAGAGAACCAGACATACCGGGCGTGATGATAAGTTCATGCCGCTTTGTGCGGATTCGCAGGAAGCGTAGGTCGTCCTACGGTCCTCCGGGTCAACGAGGCGCCAGCACTGCGGACCACGAGAAAGATACGACGCACTGCTTTGTCCTCGTCAACCTCGCGCACCTCTGATCCGACCGCTTCAACCATCCGCACGGCTGCCTTCGCATACGCCCGCGCCGTCTCACTCGTTGTTGGCGCAGCCATTGGCTCGTCACCGTTGCGCGTGCCTTCTACACCTTCGTCATCGCCGGCAGGTGCTGCTGCGGCTGCGGTTGCGGGCGGGAGGGCGAAGAGAGACCCAGTCGAGCGGAGGATGATGCCGTTCGGGCGGGCGAGGATGAGGACGCCCTGCACGTCTGCGGGGGACTATTGTAAGCCTGCTCTGCGGGCTCTGCGTGCGACTGTACGCACTCTTGTAGCTCGCCAGGCGGTTGAGCGTTGCCTCAACCTCGGGTGGGGCCGTCGTCGAGGTCTGCGGGTGTGCGACTAGACTGAGCGGTGATCGCGCGGATCTGTAGCTCGGCACTGACCATGCTGAGGTATCCTGGGCCAGCTGACTTGTGGTGCCGAGGAGTTCGAGAGGCGAAGGAAGCACCTCTTGACCTCGTCCAGACCGTCCCTCGAGCTTCTTCCGCCGTTGTGAGAGCCCAGTCACACTCTTAGCGCTTCCTCAGCCGGAACCGGCAAACATTCGACCGGTGCAGCGGAGCACGACGAGGCATGCGACGGCTTGGTCTGCTCGAGCGGTTCGTGCGGGTCTCTGCTCGCGCAAATCGGGGAGGCGGGCAATCCAACGCACGTACACGCTTGCACTGTGTCTACACCCGGCGCTGTGCTGCGTTGCGAGCTGTTTTCGCCTCCTTCTCCTCCTCGTCTGCCGACATTTCGCTCTCGACTAGAAAGTCCGGCTTCATTCGCGCTGCTGTGCCCGTTCACGCTCTCCCAAACTCGGCCGCCATCGTGCGATCCGCCCCTTTCTGCCCTGGCTGCGAAGCGCGAGCTGCCGCTGCTCCGCCCTTGCTCCGCCCACTCGCCGGCACGCGCTTGTCAAGGAACGTGGGACGGTGACCTCGAGGCAGCGTCGATGCCTGTGACCTTATCGACAAGCGCGGCAGCAGAGGCGAGTGCGTGATCGTCAAGACCTGACCGAGTACGCCTCGAAGCCTCGCAGAAGGGGCGTCTGGAGCGCCCCTGGTTGGCCCCTGGCTCGCAAGCGCATCCGGTGACGTTCGGCAGCCAGCGTGAGCCGATCGCGCTTGCTCAGCAGGCGCGCCCACTTTGAGACTTGTGCGTGCAATTTGCTGGCTTGCCGAGGTGTCTGCCGCGAACGTCGCCGCCCACGAAGAACTGCGCTTCCCTCGGCTCTTGCTCCCTCTTACATCTCACTGCAGCAGACGCAACTGCACTGCCTCGCGACGCACTGGCTGCAGCGATTCGCCTACAAGCCGCGATGTCGGAAAGAAGCGAGGCCTCCCCAGATCCGCGTGCTTTTGGAACGGACGGCCAGCGGAGACGATCTTCAACGGCGTCTTCAGTCCCTCAAGCTCCTGCCACCACCGTACGTTGCGTACAGAAGACGATTTACAGGAGCGGCACTGACTCAGCTGCGTCGCTCGGTAGACTCCGCCGCGGACACACTATCGCGCCTGGCTCCGCCTCGTCGACCCTCTTCTTCCCGAGCGCAGCATGCTTCCGATCCTGCGATACAGTCAAGAACCTGTACAGATCGCTGAAGACGAGTTGCTGCGAGACGCTCCGCCCGCGTACGACGTTGTGTTCGGCGAGCAGGGCTCGCAGCACTCATTGCCGGAGATCCCGTCGCCTTCCTTCGCGCACAATGCGCGCCCGTACTCTCCGGAGGTCTCTTCGTCGACACCGCCTCTGGCTCCGAACGCCACAGCGCCGCCGTCTGAGCGCGACATGGCTCGCTCACGCCGGCCCGCACCGCGTACGATCCGCGCAGGCGGACACGACTCGGGTTACGGCTCGAACGACTCGTCTAACGAGGGCCCAACCAGTCCGAACAGCTCCGACGTGGAGGACAGACGCCTGACGGCGTACAAAGAGCGCGGGCTGTTGAAACGCATCGGCCGGAAGGTTTCGGAGGAGGGTGAGTTGTTCTCCACCTTTGCGTTTCCGTCCAGATGCGACCACCGGACGGGACGCTGACGTTTTGCGCTACACAGTCACTCGTCCCTGGAAGAATCAGGAGTCGCAGCAGCAAGGGTGGACTGGCTACTCTTCGCTGTTCGGGTGAAGGACACTGAGCAGAGGAGCGGGCTCTCTCCTGCCTCGCTGGGCCGCTGTATTACTTCGATGGGTACTAGGACTGTTGTTGTTTCGGGTGCAAAGTCATTCGGGTCTACTGCTACTGTTGCTTGCCATCCTCCTTTCTTCTCGCGAATGTCAACTGGAGAGCATCGAGTGAGTCGCCAGTGCCGCCTTCGCCCGGATCTTCCTGGTCGTGTTCTGCGAGAGCTCAGTGACTTCTGTGGAGCTCAAAGCTCGGGATGCGCGAGCCAGTCTCAAGCCTTCGCACACGGCGTTCGGTCGACCTCTTTCCTCTGCTGCGAGGTGCCTCGTTTCGCTACTGGGCCGCACCAGCGCTGCACTGCGTTTATCAGCGGGCCGTCACACGTCCTTAGCTCTCAGCTCGCCGCTTTTCTCCGCTTCTCCATTTCATCAATCCGAAAGTTGGGCTCAAGCAGAACGCACGCGCTACAGTTCTGGCGAGGTGTTGAGGCTTCTGGTAAGATTCTGTGCCTAACTCAAGCAACCTTTCGCTCGAGCGTGCTAGTTGCAGGCGGTTCTGACCGGATTTCCTGACTGCTTCCCATGCGCGTGCAGACTGGTCTCGCTCAACATGTCGATTGAGGTCATCGAGGTGTCCGACAGCGAGCAAGATGGGCAGAGCGCGGTGACAATCTCGGACACAACGTCGAGCGACGACGACGCGACGCCGCAAGTCTCGCAGCCTGTCCATCAAGCGACCTTCACTCCGGCCGTCCGCTTTCTGGGTGCGCGCAAGTCCGTACCGGGCGGTCAAGGCGCGCGTCTGCGAGCGGCAACGAAGAAGCACACGACTACCGCTCAGGCGACCCCGCGTGCTGCAACTTCTCGCCCAATTGTGCGAGCAGACGACGACGAGACGGCTGCGCTCGCCGCCCAGTTCCGCTCGGCCAATCCGTTCGCCTCAGCATCTCACGACCCGTTCTTGCTCGAGATGTGCGTCACCGACCGACCGACAATCTGATCGTTGCATTGATCGTGCGGCGCTTCCACAGCCCGTACCCTTTCACGCTCAGCATCCAGCTCAAGGACATCAGTTTTCCGCGATCGTACAACAGCGGAGCGTCAATTGCCGTTCACCTCGCAGTAGCCTTCCGCCACGTCGAGCAGTCGACCGCGAATGCGACTGTCTCTGCGACTGCGGCCTTTCCTCTCCCGCCTCCGCAGGTCCCCTCCGCCTCCTCCTCGACGGACCCGCTTCGATACACGCCCGAACGCTTGCCCGAGCCGGTCGTCCTTCGCGTCCTGCGCAACCCGATCGTCCCGCTCAAACCTCGCGACCCGTACTCGACCGCCATCGTACCTCGCGTGCCCAAGCCGGAGAGCCTCGCCGAGATTGTCCTCCGCATCACGGTCGGCGACCCCGCAGCGCCGCTCCACGTCGGCGCCGTCTCGCTCACGCGCGAAGGCAGACTCATCGTTTCGGGCAAAGGCGCGTCGAAGCGATCCGCGGACGGAGCGCAGGTCAACGTCAGCTGGAACGTCGACTTCCCGCGCTCGACGAAGACTGGCGGCGACTTGAGCGATGAAGAGCTGAACGAAATGATCGAGCGCGAGATGCACAAGTGCGAGGAGAAATGGCGACTAGAAGCCGCCGAGCGGATCCTGGTACTTTGGCCTCTTTCATGTGCCGTTCAAGAAGGCGTCTGACCAGCTTGTGCAGTGTGCTATCGAGCTCGAAGCCCAGCGTCCACCTGTCTACGGTCCTCCCGACAACCTCGCACTCGATCCGACCGTGCCGCAGCCGTCTGCTTTCCAAGAACGGCCAATTTCTGCCGACTCTGAGCCACACTCGTTCAGCCCCATCCCCCGCTACCTCCACACTGACTTTGCCGCGCGAGCCGTCCCGCTCGCGGGCAACCTGCTCGAGTCGTTCCCAGCGACGAGCAACTGGGAGGACTCGCCGAGCGAGATCGCGAAGGTCGAGAAGCAGGTGCACGAAGTGCTCTACCCAGGCCCGGTCGTTCCGCTCGAGGGTCCGGACGAGCGCACGGACGACGAGAAGAAGCGCGACGAAGAGGAAGAGGTGCAGTGGCGGTTCAATCACCTCATCGACTACGGCTCGTTCGATGCACCCGACGTAGGCCGTGCGTCAACCAATAAACCTCTATTTCGTCTACACTTAGCTGATATTACATCCGCATAGGAAAAACGCGCGACTTCGCTGTCCTCAAGAGCGTCTTCAAGCACCTCAACATTGACCTCGAGCAGCTCGCCAAGCTGGAGGAAGAGGCGACCGCGCAAGAGGTGGCCGACAACGTCCGCAACGACGCGTCCTTCTCATTCGAGCGCTCATTGCCGCGGGACCATGTGCTTCTGCGCGCATTCCGGATCTTCGAGGAAAGAACGGGTCGCTCACCGTTCCAAGTGCAGCGCGAGTGCGTCACGTTTTTGCTCCTACATGGTACAGCATCTGACATCCTGTGCTTCACAGGCATCGTCACATCGACGACGAGCAGATTCTCCCGAAGTAAGTATCGCGGCTTCACCTCTTCCTTCCGCTCACATTTCGCCTTCTCCAGACGTGACGAGGCCGACATCTGCTGGCTCTGCGGCGCCTATCTGTGCGCGGTACATCCTGCAAGTAAGCACGACCCTCCAGGCAGGCTGCCAAAACATCGCTGAATAGTCCGCGCAGCCTTGTCCGGGTACAACGTGCCTACCAAGCCGCCGTTCGACCCGTCGCCGGCGGACGGCTGCAGGGACTGCGGCTATGACCAGTGTTTTGCGCATGATGGCATGGCGAGTACCTTTTCCTCACGTATTGGGCGGCTGGCGCTGAAGTATGTGCTGAGCAGGCGACCGACGAGCCGGACGAGCGCATTGAGAGGCTTCTCGCCGAGGGCATGCCGAAGCTCGACTCGTGCACGGCCAGCCTAATCCTCGGCCATCCCGTCGAAGAGGTGCGTACCGCGAAAGATGATTCCTACGCTGCTGAGCTCCTGTGCTCATATCCGCCGCACCGTCCAGGACACCGGCTTCGCCTCGTCGCCGCGTCCCCGCCGCAAAGTCAACCCCGAGCCGTCTAAGTGGTACAAGAAGCACGCACTCCTCCCCACCAAGTCCGAGTCGTACAAGCCCTGCGCGTGCGAGGATGCGTGCACCGACGACTGCCTCTGTGTCGAATCGAGAACGTACTGCGACAGGTGGTGCCGCTGCCCGCCATCCTGTGCGTTTGTGCCCTTCGACACAAACTCGCTATTGCTGACAAGTGTCTTTCCGCAGGTACGCGCCGCTACGGCGGCTGCAAAGACCGCGATTGTACGGATGACTGCTACTGCCGCGACCGCGGGCGGGAGTGCGACCCGCAATTGTGCGGCTGCACAGCCGGTGCGCCTCGCCTTCACGCTGCCCAGCGAGTAGCTCTGACGCTTGCGACCGCAGAGACGTGCCACAACAGCTCGATTCGTCTCGGCCGCTTCAAAGCAACTACGGCCGCACCATCACGCGTGCCAGGGGCGGGCTACGGGTGCGTGATCCTTGGTTCCGACAGTAGGCAAATCTTTGATAAAACGTACTGACCGAATCTCGCATTCAGCGCCTTCCTGCTCGAGCCGGTCAAACGGCACGAGCTCGTCGGTTTGTACGGAGGCGAACAGTTCCCGCAAGAGCTCGGCGACAACCCGACGATGGAGTCAAGATGGGGCTTCTGGAGAAGGTGCGTCGCTGTCTTCGGTCTGGCGGAAACTGCGACATTGACCTCGCCGTTGCTCGCAGCGCGTTTGTCCAGCTTGAGAAGCAGGTGCGCGTGTCTCCCGGCCTTCCACTCTTCGCGAATGCTAAGCATCTGGCTACACAGTCCTACTGGTTTGACGTGGACGAAGGCACGGCCGCCGACAGCACGCTGCTGGGCAACGCCGGCCGCTTCATCAACGGTGGCCACCAAAACTCGGACGGCACGACCGTCGGGCCGCGGCCCAACCTCGCCAGCAAGAGTGCGTCTTGTTTTCTTCCAACGGTCCCCGTGGGCAGTGCGAACTCACAATGTGCCACCCGAACAGTCGTCCATGTTGCGGGCACGCACCAGGTTGGAATCTGTGCGTCCTACGCCATCGCTCTTCCTGCCTGAGAGACATGACTGACGGTTCGAGGGGCCTTTGATAGACGCTCTGCGAAATCTGGAAGCCGGAGACGAGCTCATCATGGACTACGGCCCGCTGTACACGACCCTCCCTCTGCCGACGAAACCGTAGCACAACCGGACTGTCGGAACGCTCGCGCCGTGCTCTGCTTGTTTTGGCTTGCGGAAGCGCCGGTTGCGTTGTTTCTCAAGATGCGATACAGCTATGAGTGGGGCATGCGGGCAGAAGGAAGCGAGGAGGAAATGATACAGAAAGGGGTTTTCAGAGTGTCTATGGCTGCATTTGTCCCGCCGGCGCTACACCTCCAGCACGCCCTCCATTTCTACCGCTTCTCCGCGCCCTCCGTTCCTCAGTCGCGAGTAGAACCCGGCCTTGCGCCCCTTCTCTTCCAACCCGAGACGCCTGTACAGCTCTCGCGCTGCTGCATTCTCGACTTCGACATGAAGCGAGACGCGTGCGCGCTGCTTGAAGCCGCAGAAGAGCGGGCGCGGGAGGAGGGCTTTGCTGATGGACCGGACGAGGTGCGAGGCGAGACCGCGTTGCCGGAACGGGGGCGCGACGGCGAGCGAGAGGATGTAGATCGTCGGTGACGAGGCGGGAGTCCGAGACGAGGACGTGAATGACGCGGTCGGGTAGTAGACGTGGGCCGAGATGCACCCAAGGAGAGTTGAGGGGGACGAGGGAGAGTAGGCGACGAGGCAGAGGGATGAGGAATTCGTCAGGAGAACGGTGTAGAAGCTCGGCGGGTAGACGACCGGCAGGCAGGCGTCCTGAAGATGCTCGAGAGTCAGTTCGGTCAGTCTCAAGGTCGTAGGAACCAAGTCGTGCGCACCTGAAGTTGCCGGACTTGGTCGACATCGGCTCGTCGCAAAGGCCGGACAACGAGTTCCTCCGGGGTGGATTCGGCGGGCGCCTCGTCGGGTGTCGGCAGCGTCACGAACTCGAGGTTTCGCTGGTACGCAGGCTGCGGCGGGAGCGCCAGCGCGAGACTCGACCGCAGCGCCTCGAGCGAACAACTCGCTTCGGGCAGCTCCAGCGGGCTGACGGGGCCGACTGGCGAAAGAAGCCCTGCCGACATTGCGGTTGACGTGCTCGCGATGGGCTGGAGCGGCAGGAAGTCGAGCATGGCGAGAAGAACGAGAGCCGATTGCGGGACGGCGACGAGGTGGGGGTGGAGAAGGAGCGGAGCCGTACACGCGCCGGGTGTGCCTGCAGGTGCACTGTGCAGCTGTACAAGCTCGTACGAGTCTTGCTGAGGTCCGGCAGGAAGAGTGAGGACGAGCCGCGGACCGGTCGGATATCGTCGCACGCTGGCCTCCTCGGAAGACCCCGGAAATCAAAGGTCAACTCGGCGTCAGCCTCTGACGTGTTTCTGGCGCCGTTCAGGGTCTCGAGACAGGGCAGACTACCCTGACAATGCGTTCGCGAGTCTTCCGAGGGGAGGCGAGAGAAACCGGATCAACCCCTCCCTACCGAGATTTGAGTGCGAGGGAGCAAGCGGCGTTGCAGAGCGTGAAGAGTAGGGTATACCGACAATGACAGAGACAGACACGCACAACCAAGCGTGACACACTGACCCAGGGAGCATCGAGCCCGCCCTCAATTCCACAACTCGCTCTTGCGGTTCTTGGGCCGCCCGCCGTTGCGCCCCGTCGTCGGCTGGCTCATGCTCTGCCGTGAGGCCTTGGCCGCCGCGCGACCCTTACCCTTCTTACCGCCCGCCGCGTCGTCTTCCGAGTCCGACTCATCCTCATCGTCCTCGTCTTCGTCTTCGTCGCGCGCGAGGAAGTTGCCCTGGCTCGACCCGCCGACGGGCTGGCTCGCCGCAGCGGCCGCCGCCATCGAGTGGCGCGTGCTGCGCCTGCCCGGCGTCGCGCTGTCGAGCTGCGAGAGCGAGAGCATGCGCGACGCGCGTCCGCTCGCGCCCGCCGCCGGGCCCGCGAGCGTTGGCGTGCCGCTCGCGCGTGCCGCGCCGCGCCCGTTCGTCGTCGTCGAGGCGGTCGAGGCGGCGGGCGTCGCGCTGCGCGAGTCGCCGTTAGCGCCGTTGGCAGTCACGGCGCGGCTCGCACGCGGAGCAGCACGGCGCTTGGCGGTGGCCGAGGAGGGGACCGGCTGAGACGCTTCCAGGTCGTGAGCCTGCGACGGCTCGGCCGAGGGCGAGCGCGAGGCGAGACGTGCAGACGAGGCACGCGTCATGCGCGTCGGCGTGAGGAGCGCATTGGGCGGAGCGAGGTGCGCCTGCGTGAGCGGCTTGACTGGCGAAAGCGACTCTGGCCCGCGGGGAGTAGAGTCTTCCTCCTCGGCTACGTCGCCGTTGACCTCCTTGCCGGACGCATCGCGAGAGGGCGGAAGAGCGGGCTCGATAGGTGCGTGGGCGATGCGAGCAGACGGCTTGCTCGCGGGAGAAGCCGCATCGACAGTGATCTGCGACAAGCAGCTGCGTTTAGAAAGGCTCACAGAACGCGGAGAGTCTTAAGTGGACGCACCTGCAGGTCCTCCTGCACATCCTCCATCGGTGTATCGCCGTTGACCTTCGACGAAGCAGCCTCCTGGTCCTCCTGGTCCTGCACCTCATCCAGCTGCTCCGGCAGCTGCGTCTGCGACTCGAGGAACAGCGGCTTGTCCTTGTGCAGCGGGACGAACTGGCTCTCGGCGGGCGGCGGGACGGGCGTCGCTCCCTCGCCGTCCTCGTCGTCGTCGTCCGCATCGCTCTCGGCCGGCGGAGAGACCTGCGACGGCCTGCGCACCTCGATCGGCGAGCTGTGCCGGCTCCCGTCGCTCATGAGCCCAATCGTCGTCAAGTCGGGGTAGATGCGCTCGGCGGGGACCTGGCTGTCGCCACCCTCGGGCGCGGCGACGGCCGTCGACTGCGGCATCGGCTGCGGCGAGGGCGAGATGCGGCGCGTCTCGATCGCCGCGTCGTCGTCGTCGCCGCCATTGAGCGCAGTCGTAATGGGCGGCGCAGCGGCGTCGTTCGCGGAGGGGCGCGGTGCCGGTGCGGGCGAGTTGGCGAGGACCGGCTCGCCCGTCGCGGGTGCACCGTTGGTCGTCACGTCGGCGGCGCCAGCTTCGGGCTGCGAGACCATGTCGACGTCCTCGTCGACGGCAGCAGGCGGGACCGTGTCCGACTCGTCCTCGTCGTTGTCGTCCTCCTCATCGCTCGACTCGTCCTCCTGCCTCCCCTTGCCCTTGCGCTTCTTGCGCTCCTCCTCCTCGCGCTCGAGCTCGTCCCAGTTGAAGCTCGCGCTCTTGCGCCTCGCCGCCCGCGCCTCCTCCTCGCGCAGGATCCGCTCCGCCTCGTCCGCCGCGCCCGCCGCCGCGGCGTCAAAGCGCGCGGGCGACGAGCTCGGCGCGGCCGACAGCGCCTGCTTGAGCGGGCTGCCCGCACCGAGCGCGCCGCGGGCAGCCCGCAGCGCACTGGCGCCGGCGCCAGCGCCGCGCGCGGGCGACTGGCTCGGGAGCGAGACGAGGCTCGAGCGCTTCTTGGGCTTGGCGAAGGCCGCGGCCGCGAGCGACGAGAGCGACTGGCGCCCCTGGTTGAGCCGGTTCGCCGACTGGCTCAGGAGACTGTCGCTGCCGCCGCCGCCGCGCGCGGCGAGGTCGTCGTCGTCCGAGGAAGAGTCGTCGTCGGACGACGAGTCGGACGAGTCGGACGAGCGGCCGCCGCCGCCGATGCGCGGGAGGGCGGGCTCGGGCGACGAGGACGGGAGGCGCGTGTTGGCCGCGCGCGAGAGCGTGTCGTCCTCGTCGAGCGCCGGCGCCGGCTCGTCACCATCGGCGGCCTGCTGCTGCTGAGCGGGCGGCGCATCCTCCATCGGCTCGTCCTCCTGCTCCTCCTCCTGGACAGGCTGCTGCGGCTGCTGCTCCTGCGACTGCGTCTGCAGCGCCTGCGACTTGCTGCTGCTGTGCGCGCCCAAGCTCTCGGCGATCGCCTCCTCGTCGTCCGACGTGACGGGCGTCACCTGCTCGCTCTCGACGCGCGCACGCTCGACGGCCGGGTGGCCTGCGGCGCGCGCGACGGGCGAGGACGGCGCCGCGGGAGGATCGCGCTGCGTCGCGAGCTGGTCGACCTCCTCCTCCTCCTCGTCGTCGTCTTCGAACTCGACGGCGACATCGTCTTGGTCTGCGGCAGCGTCGAGGTCTGCGAGCTTGACCGCCGGCGACGCGGCGGCGGGCGGCTGGTCGGGCAGCTCGGGCTCGGTCGACGGCTCGCGCTCGTCCTCGATCGTCTCGGGCACCTCCTGCGTCTCGTCCACCTGCTGCTGCTGCTGGGGTGCCTCCTCACCCTCCTTGTCCTCCGTCGGCGGCGGCGCGACCGACGTCTCGCGACTCGTCTGCTGCGACGCGCCGGCGGCTGCGGCGGTGCCCAAAGCCTTGCGCTGCGCCTTTGTGAGCCGGACGCGCTTCTTGGCGCGCTCGGGCCCCGAAGAGCGCTGCGAGTCGGTCAGCTCGCCCGCGTCGCCGTCCGGGAACGCGGGAACGGGGGAGGACGAGCGCAGCTGCGGCTTTTGCGACTGGGACGGCTGGGGCGCGGGCATGGGCATGGGAGCCGAGGACGGAGGGGCCTTGATCGTCTGCTGCTCGGCGCGCGCGACGACGGCGTCGTGTGCGGTGCGGGCGGCGCGGCGCGAGCCCGGGTCCTCGGTCGCGGGCTCGACAGCCTTGCCCTTGCCCTTGTCGACGGAGGGCGGCTGCTGTTGCTGCGGGACGACGGCAGTGGCGCCCCTTCCGCCCGCATCCATCTCTTCGTCCTCGTCTTCAATCTCCTCCACCTCGACCTCGCCCTCCGCCTCCCCCCTCGCGCGCTTCCTCCCCCTCCCCCCCGCGCCCTCGCCCCCGCCCCCGCCCCCGCCCGCCCTCAGCCCCCGCTCGACCTCGTCCCCAAACCCAGCCTCGACCAGTCCCTCGACGAGCGCGCACACCTGCGCGCGCGTCTGCGCCGGGTCGGCGCCGAGTGCGGGGAGGACAAAGGGCGCGAGGACGAGCGAGAGGAGCGACTGGGCGCGCGGCTCGGGCGGCGAGGAGGCGCCGCCGTGCAGGACGAGCGCGGACGAGGACGCCGACGACGCGCGGGCAGAGAGGGGCAAAGAGTCGAGCTTGCGCTTCTTGTGCTTGGTGACGGGGGAGGGAGGCGCGGGAGCGCTCTTGGACGAGGACGCGACGGGCGCGGGCGAGTCGGCGCGCTTGCGCTTTTGCGCGGGAGTGGAGGCCAGCGCTGACGAGGAGGATGAGGTTGACGTAGCAGTAGCGGCGGCGGCAGAGGCGCGCTTCTTGCGTGGCGAAGGCGCGGTGAGGTTAAAGGGCTGCGAGGCGGGAGGAGGAGGCGCGGCGGGCTGAACGTGCTTGCGGCTCGTCAGTATGTGATTCGGCCCGAGGAGGGAGGAGCGAGGCCAAGCGAAAGCACGTCTCGCACGCACCTCGGTAGCCTTGCCCTTGCCCTTGTCCGCCTTGGTCGGACCGGCCGCGGCCTCCGCAGCAGCAGCAAGAGCGGCGGCTTCTTCCTTCTCGCGCGCCTTCTTCTTGTCGCGCTTCTCCTTCTTGCGCGCCTTTTTCTCCTCGCGCTTCTTGCGCTCGACGGCGTCCTCCTCCTCGTCGTCATTCTCCTGCTCCTGCTCCTGCTCCTGCTCCTGCTCCTCCTCCTCCGCCTGACCCGCCTGAGCCTCCTTCGCCGCCTCCTTCTCGCGCCGCTTCTTCTCGTCCCTGCGCGCCTTCTTGCGCGCCTTGCGCGCCTCGGCAGTCGACGCGACCGAGCTGGGCGCGGTCGAGGGAGCGGGAGCCGCAGGGGCGGGGACGACGACCTTCTTTTGGGGCTTGGAGGAGGAGGCGGGGGGCACGGGGCGGGAAGGGGTCGCGGTCGAAGTCGAGGTCGAGGCAAGCGACTTGCGCGTCGAGGTACGAGATTGGGGGGCGGCGGGGGGCGGGACGGGACTGGGCTGCTGTGTTCGGGTGTGCGTGCGGAGGTAGAGTCAGCACCGGAGCGAGCAACCGAGAAAGGCGAGAAGGTCTCGACAAACGCGACGCACCTGAGACGCGAGCTGGTCGACCTCTTCCTCTTCTTCGTCGTCGTCGTCGTCCTGCGCGTTCGCCTCCTTCCCTTTGCCCTTGCCCTTGTCGGCAGCGGCGCCCGTCGACGCGCTCACGACGGCCGGGGGTGCGCCGGCCTTTTCGAGCGCGCGCTGGAGCGCGCGTTCCCTCGCCCGCTTGGCAAACTCGCGCTCGGCCTCTTGCTGCTGCTGCTGCTGCTTGTCGTCGGCGGTGGTAGTCGGGGTCGCGGCGGCGACGACCTTGGTGGTGGAGGTGGTGCGCGGCTGGGCGGGGGTGCCGTCCTTCCTGGGCCGGCCGGGCCCGCGCTTCTTTTGGGGTGCGGGGTCGGGCTTTGCCGGGGACGACGACGACGAGGCGCGGTCGCGCTTGAGGGCGCGGTGGTGGAGCTGCTCGTCGTGGGCGGCCTGGGCGAGGAGGGCCGAGGCGGCGGACGAGGCGCGGCGGGACGAGGGTGCGCGGGTGGGCGACGGCGGGGCTGCGGAAGGCATGGTAGGCTGGCCTGGGGCGGGCGGGGGCGGGTGAGTTGCGGGCTGCGAGAGGGAGGCAGACGGGGGTGAGCTCGAGGGGAGGGGAGAGAGCGAGCGAGCGAGACGAGGGACGGACCGGGTCGGACGGGCGAGACGAGGTCGCGAGACGGTACCTAGAGTGCGTGTAGCGCGGCTCTCGAGACTTGCGAGCGTCTGCGGGTGCACAGCGTGTGCCCGCCGGTCGAAGCGAGACGAGGGCCGCGACGGCGCAGAAGCGGGTGAGGTCGAGCGAGGGGCAGGCAGGCGGGTGCACTGGGTGCGAGCGAGTGCACGTCGCTCTGCTGCGCACTCGCCGGGCACACAGAGGGCGGACCGAAGGCGAGCACCGCCGTGAACGTTTGGAGCGACCACCGCCAGCCCTCGCTCTCCCCCTCTCCTTCACTCTGTACTGCCCGGGCAGCGAGGCTCGTACTCAGGGCCACACACCATGGCCCCGCCCCGCTCGGTCGCACAGCAGCAGCACAAGCAGCGCGACGACCCCGACCTCCTCCCCTCGGACGACGACGACGACGACGACTTTCGCCTCTCGGACCTCGACCAGGCCAGCGACTCGGACTCGGACTCGGATGCAGGAGCAGACGCACCACAGCAGGGCACGGCGCAAGGCACCACCGAACCAGCGTCCGTCTCTCTCCCTCTCGCTCTCTCGTCGCGACCACACTCACCCCCGCACTCGCACAGCCTCGACAAGGCCGCAGTAGACGACCTCTGGGCCTCGTTCAACGACCCCGCCTACACGGACCCCTACGCACCCTCGACCTCGACCTCGACTTCAACCCCCACTTCCGCGCACCCCGACCCGACCAGCAAGGGCAAGGGCAAGGGCAAGGCGACCGCGCACGCCGACGACGACCTCGTACAGATCACCGTCGAGTACGAGTTTGCCGGCGAACGCGTAGAGTGCGCACTCGCCTTCCCTCGCCGTGCCCTCGCTGGCTCGCTCTCTCTCACACCCCACCTACCCTCGTCCGCAGGCAGCAAAAGACCGTCAAGCGCTCCTCGGCCGAAGCCCAAGCCTTCTTCGCCCGCCAGCCGCGTTCTGCACCGAAACCCGCCGCTCCCTCACCCGGCACCTCAGCTCCCGCTCCTTCTTCCTCCGCGCCCGCCTCTAAGCCCGATCCGACAACCGCCTCGCTCGACGCCCTCTTCGGGCCCGAAGTCCCCTCCGCCGCCGCCTCCTCCTCCTCTACCGCAGCTCCCTCCTCCGCCGCTCCCGCCTCCTTACCTCCCCAACCCGCGTCCCTCCCTCCCAAGCGCAAAGCCCCCGGTGCTGCAGGTGGAGGGCTGGCCGGGATGGCCGCGACGCTCGGAGTCGGGCAGAAGAAGGCCAAGCTCAACACGCTCGAGAAGAGCAAGCTCGACTGGAACCAGTTGCGTCCCCCCGCCTCCCCCCTCCCCTTCCCCCCCCCCTCTGCGGAGCTGACCAGTGAGGATGGGTGGAACAGGTACGTGAGCACGCAAGAGGGCTTGACAGACACGCTCGCGCACGCGCGCAAGGACGGGTACCTCGACCGGCGCGACTTTCTCGACCGCGTCGAGCAGAGCGGGATCGATGCGTGGGACCGCGCAAGGCAGGGCGCGAGGAGGGGCGGCGGCGGCGCGAGCAAGTAGGGGCGTTCGAGTGCGTGCGTGCGTGCGTGCGGGGGAGGGCAAGAGGCGCTCGTCGCTTGCGATGTGATTGCATGCCCGTTTTGCGCGATGCCCTTCCTCCTCTCGACCTGTTGCGCGCCGAGAGTTCCGCGAACCCACCGAGTCGACGATGCATAGTATGGAAGAACAAGGATGAGGATCAGGCACAGCCCAATTGCCCAGTGGAAACCTAAGACGACACGAAATCAGGAAGAAGTAGGAGGACAGCGGGCCCTCTCCATCCAACCATACAGCATACGACGCACAACGCCCTCAGCCCATCCACGGAATCTCGGGCGGACTGCCCCCCGCCCCGGCTCCGCCACTCGCTCGACTCGCGCTCGCCGCCCTCCGCGCAGCAGCGAAGTACCCACCGCCGGGCGCCGCCCCGCTCGCGAGCCCGGCTCCACCGCCTGCGCCGCCGCTCAGGCGTGTCGCAGCAGGCGTCGTGTCGCGGCTGTGCAGCCTCCCCGCCGCCGCTGCCGTCACTGCCGCCGCAGAGGGGGCAAGCGCGTCGTCGTTTTCGTCCCGCCGGGCGCCCCACCTCCCCTGCCTGTCCTCGCCCTCGCCCTCGTCTTCGTCGAGTTCCAGCCGCCCAGCCGCCTCTCCCTCGCCCTCGTCGTCGTCGTAGCGATACAGCGACGACGCCCCGGTGCCCGTCCCGCCCGTCCCGCCCGTCTCGAACGACGCGACCGACGCCGCGACGCTCTCCCCCCTCGCCCCCCCGCCCCCGCCCCCTCCCGCAAACCCGCCCCTCGCCGCGGCAGCAGGGGGGTTGACAGGCTGCCTTGCCGCGCGCGAGAGGTACGTGTACGTCGACGGGCCGCGGATCGTCACCGGCTCGGTCGAGGTCGACGTCGTCGGCGTCGCCGCGGGCGGGTACGGCAGCGGCGGGTAGGGTGCGGCGAGCTGCGGCGCCGGCGGTGGGGGGTCGTGCGAGGCGCGCGAGCCGGGAGAGGCGAGCGGGGAGGTCGTCGACGAGACGGGGAGGGGGAGGAAGCGCGGCTCGGGGCCGGAGGCACGGTGGTAAGCGCGGTGTTGGCGCTGAGGGGCGTCGCTCGTCGAGGAGGAGGGCGTGGGAGCAAAGACGGCAGCAGAGGGAGAGGCAGCCGTCGACAGCGGCGGGCTCGCGATGGCATGGAGAGACGAACGGTACCCTCCCGCGGTGGCCGCGACAGCAGCGACAGAGCTCAGCTGAGCGCTTCCGTCGCCGGCTCGTGCCGCGCTCGCCCGCTCGCGCGCATTCGCAGCCGCTTCGGCTACCGGGTCCTCCTCGATCGAGAGGCGGCTCGTCTGCCGTCTCAGGCTCGACAAGCCCCCGCCTCCTGCTGCTGCTGGCCCGCCTCCCCCTCGTGGACTGCTCGACACGCCGCCGCCAGCGGTAAGGAGCGACAGCGGCGGAGGCGAGGGGCTCTCGCCTCCTCCGCCGGCGCTCGACGGGAACCCGCCAAAGACGCTCGAGCGCAGGAGGCGCAGCTGCTCATCCACGTCGCGCTTGTTGAGCACCATGCTGCCCCTCGGCCCTGGCCCCGCGCCGCCCGCGCCGCCGCGCTGCTGCTGCTGCGCTGACCCAGACGCGGCGTACGACGACGAAGACGCGAGGCGGCTCGCGTCGAGCGCCTTGAGGTCCGGCTTCGAGTCGAGCAGGCTCAAGAAGCTGTTGATGTCGTCGGCATCGTCCGGCGCGCGGCCCTCGTGGATGAAGCGCTTCTTGTCCGCGCCGCCAAAGCTCGAAGACGACGACGCCGCCGTCGACGGAGATCCGGACGCCCCTCCTCCTCCGGGGCCGCCGCCGCCGAGCCCGCCCTCCTGATACTGCCGCATCATCGTCCCCAGCCTCGACGGGCCCGCGGCGCTCGCGCGCCCGAGGCTCCCCGCCTGCCCGAACGACAACCGCGACGACGCCGCCGTCCCCGTCGCCGCTGCTCCGCCGCTCGCGCGCCGCGCCAGCGCCGGCACACCGACACCTGCACCGACGCTCGAGCCGCCGCTCTCGGGCCCGCCGAGCGCCCAGGGCACCTCGCCCGACCCGCCAGACGAGCCCGCGGGCGGGCCGACGCCCGCGCGCGAGTAGGCGTACGACGCGCCGCGCGAGGTGTACGACCCGCTCGAGCCGAAGACGCCGCCGGTCGCGAGCGGCGAGCCCGAGACGAGTTGCCGCGAGGCCGGCGCGCCCGTCGTTGCTCCGCTCGGAGACCCGCCGGTGTACGACCCCGAGGCGTGCGCTGCGTGCGCGAGGTAGCTCCCCGGGCGGAAGATGGGCGACCCTCCTCCGCCGCCGCCGCCAGAGGACGAGGTGATGCTCGTGCGGCGGACGATGGCGCTCGACGCCGAGCCGGGGCTCGGGCTCACGCGCTGGATCCCGCTCCCGCTCCCGCCGGAGACGAAGCTGTTGCCTCGTGCGCGCGAGAGCGAGATGAAGGCTGGCTCGACGGCGGCCCCGCCGCCTCCTCCTGCGGCTGCGTGCGCAGTGGCCGAGGTGCTCGGCGCAGCAGTCGCCGAGCTGGGCCCGCCGGCGAGACTGCTGCTGTATCGCCTGCTGCTACCGCTGCCGCCTGCAAGCGGGGACGACGAGGCGCTCTCGCCCGTGCGGGCGAGGTAGGATGATGGGCGCGGCGAGGGCGATGGAGATGCGCCCGGGACGGGAACCGGGGCGGGAGCTGCTGTAGACTGCTCTTGTTGCTGTTGCTGAGGCGAGAGCGACAATGGGCTCGGAGCAACTGGACCGTGTTGCTGCTGAGTCGCTTGCGGTCCAGCGTACTGGTGCCGGGACGAGAGCGAGCCATACGAAGGCAGCGGCCCGAGACCGGTCATCCCTCTCCCTGGACCGCTCAGCGCGGGTGACCCGCCGCGCGCAAGCGGACTCGACGAGATGGGGAGCGAGCCTGGTCGCGCATGTTCGTCGTGTGCGGCCGAGGTCGTGCTGGCGTAGCGCGCGACTGTCGGGCGGAAGAAGTCTTCGTCGATGAAGCGGGACGAGAGCAGCGTCTCGATCTCTTCGACCGAGAAGTCGGTATTGTTGCGGTACGCGACGGACAGTAAAAGCGTGCTGCGGGAGAGAGGCAGGTGTTAGCAGATTCGTGCCGGTCTACGCATGGACCGTCTGCTGCAAGCGGTCGACGCGATGGAGCCCGAACCCACTCACCCCGAAGGCGTCGCCACTCCAGGAAAGACGATCGTCGCCGTCTCTTTCTCGTCCGCGCCGTCCTCTTCGAGCCTGTCCTCGAGCCCAATCTCCGCTCGTCCCTCCGCGCCCTCTCCCGCGCCTCCCACGCGCATCCGCATCTCGATCCCCAGCCCCCCGCTCCGCCCCGCTCCACCGCCGCCTCCTCCTCCTGCGCCACCCGAAGTTCCTGCCGCGCCCGCCGCGCCCGCGCCGCTCCCCCTCCGTCGCGCAAGCTTGCGATGGAGCGCATAAGCAGGCAAGACCCTCACGAGCTGGTACAGCGCCCTAAAGTGCCCGATCGCGCGCTTGTACACCGTCGGGAGCTCGGTCTCGCCCGCTCCCGTTCTCTCGGCGGGTACGAGCGCGAGCGTCCAGCGCTCGAGGACGACGGGGGGCGCGGACGGGTGCGCGGACGAGGCGTCGGCTGCGCGGGCGAGCGGGCTCCGCAGCGCGCCGCCCGAAGAGGCGGGGCTTGCGCGGCCGGCGTATGCGGACGGGCCGGTCGCGCCGCCTGCTGCTGTGCGGGGGGAGGAGACGCGCGTGCGCTTGCCGCGCTCGTTCGAGAGGACGAGGGCTTGGTTCGGAGTCAGGTCCGAGGTCGAGAGGAGGACGTCGAGAGTCATGCACGGGACGGGCGAGGATTGGGGGAAAGGGCGGGAGGAGGACGAGGACGAGAAGGAGGAAGAGGTAGAGGACGGGGTCGAGAGGAGGCGAGAGACATTGCGCCAGGTGCGCAGCTCGGGGCGGAACTGCTCGTTGTCGGGGAGCTCGAGGTTGAACTGCGCCAGCGGGGAGAGCGAGGTCAGGGCTGAGTACAGGGCCCGGGATGCTGGCGGGAGTCAAATCGAATCGAGGTGAGCACGCACCCATTTGTTGGTCCTGCGCGGCTTGTCCCGGCCGGAAAAGCTGCCCCTCCGACTACGCGATGATCCCCCAACGCCCGCTAGGCCACCGGACGATGAGCCCGCGGCTGCTGCGGCCGACGGCGAGAGCGGCGTGCCGGGCGGGTCGAAGTCGGCGAAATGTGTCGCGCGCGCCTGCGAGACGACGGCGCACGTCTTGGCGTAAAAGTGCTGTCCGAGGCAATGGAGTCAAGGTGTTGTGGGTAAGGACAACGTTTCCGGGAGAAGAGCATACCTGCACGAGCTGATCGGCCTTTGTTTGTTCTGCCCTGCGCGCCTCTGCAGCGCGAGCCCTCTCGCCGTCACTGCCCGCGCCCGCGCCTGATCGTCGCGCGTGCATCGCCAAGGCATCGTCGCTGTCGGCCGGATGGGCGGACGGGGACGGAGCGGCGGCGGCGGCGTCGCGCGCTGTGCCCTGCGGGCGGGCGCGCGAGAGTGCAGAGTCCACCTTGGAGTGCTGCTCTGCGGCGTGCGGGCACTCGATTGGGGGAGTGTGCGCGGGCGGGAGGGTGCGGAATGGGGTGATCGCAGGCGAGAGAGGCGGTGGCTGCGAGGGCTAGAAGCGGTGCCTCGGTCTGCTTGCTGCAATAGATCTTGTTCGAGTGTGCGCCTGGAGAGCACGGCCCTGCTCAGAGCTGACGGGCGTCGGTGAGGGAAGGAAGACGAGCCCGATGTGGGGGGGACCAACCGGGGTCGAGTGCACGGCGACAGCACTCCGAGCAGCTGCCTTTGCTCGTATGAGCGTCTGTGAGAGCTAGGGTGCTCTCAGGTAGCGCCAAGAGCCCGTACAAGTTCGAGAGAGCCAAGTGGTCGTCGTCGTTCCGCGTCGATCGCATGTCGAAGCGAGTCGGTGCGCACTCCTGAGCCGCCGCGAGCACACTCAATCCGTGGTCACAGTAGTGTCACGAAGCCCGTGCTGGTTGCCCGCCGTAGTCCTGCGCAACATTGAATCGCTCGCCTCGTCGCTCGCATCCTCTCTCTCCCGCTCACTCGCACCCACATCCTCGTGAGCCATCCAGCGAGCCAGACTGAGCTTGCTCGAGCTCGAGCACTAACGACAAAACTCGCGCACGCAGCCCCAACCCGCTTCCCCTCCTCACACCCCATCACCATGTCCGCCAAGTCGACCGTTGACGCAAAGATCGCCCAGGGCAAGCGCACTGTCGTCTTCTCCAAGGTCAGTCATTCCTCCCAAGCGTCTCCCTTCCGCTTGCAAAGCCCTCGCGGTCTGCAGGGTGGCGACCTTGCGTCCTCGCTCTTAAGCTCTTACCTCATCGCACGCCGAGCGACCTCTGCCGCCTCCCCTGCGAGGTCGTGCAGGGCGAGCGTTCCCAACGCAGCAGAATAGTACTCTATGTGCCCTGTCTGCAGCAGCACTGGCTCCGTATCGGTCCAAGTCTCGCTCATCTCGCTGACAAACCTCCCGATCTGCCCTCCTCGCACTGCAGTCCTACTGCCCCTACTGTCCGTTCCCCCTCCTTCTTCCGTCCCTCCCATTCCCGCGCGCTGACACTCCCGCAACCCGCGTTCCTCACCAGGCCGCCGCGCCAAGCAGCTCCTCAAGGACGCCAACGAGGACTTTGACGTCTACGAGCTCGACGAGTTGGACGAGGGCGCCGACTGGCAGAACGCGCTCGCCGAAAAGACGGGCCAGCGCACCGTGCCCAGCATCTGGATCGGCGGCCAGTTCATCGGCGGTGCGTCCGTCCTGCCTCGTCGTCTTCCTCGTCTCTTCTGCGCACTCGCGCCGTGACAGCTGCTGACTCGTCGTTGAATGGCTCGACGCGCAGGCTGCTCGGACCTCGAGGCGCACCAGCGCTCGGGCAAGCTCAAGCAGCTCCTTGCCTAAAGGGATGTTTTCCTCTTCTGCCAAGCCGTATCATCCCCAGAGATTCAAGACAGAACAAAGAGTCTGCGCTCCTACACGCTGCGCTCTGTGCCGGGGAGCAAAGGAAAAAGTGCTCTCCTCCGTTCCGCTGCTGTTCGCGCTTGTTCTGCACTTCAGTTAGCTCGCGCATTGACGCGCCTCGTCCGCTTGCGCGTCCTTCTCTCCTCCAGTCTGCGACACAAAAGAGGAAAACAGCGTGGATGGCACAAACACGAGACGAAAGGGGAGATCCGACTACACGGGTCGCGACTCTGCGTCCAGACCTCGGACGAGGCGGGAGCGCGCGGCGACGAGGAGGGGAATCTGATCCGACGACTGGCGGGGGCGAGTAAGAGGGAGAGCACACAAGGTGGGTGAAGAGCGAAGTAGGACGGGAAAGGAGGGAAGCACGTGTCTTTGAGCGAAAGGCGGAGCGAGAACGCGACTAGGATAGGGTAGAGAGAGCGACAGGACGACAGCGGCAGAGACACACAGACTGGAATCACAGGAGCAGCAAGGGAAGGGGCGGAAGGGTATCGTCGAGAGGTGCGCGAGTGTATCGAGAAGGGGTGGCGAGTGAGGCCCGATTACTCGGCCTTCTTGTCGTCGCCGGCCGCGAGATCCTTGATGAACTGGAGGCTGCAGGCGGGCGGGAATGCATCAGTTTTCTGTCGACGGAGAGAGGGCGACCCGCGCACGTACGCGTTCTTGGCGTCGTCGGCGGGCTTGACGCCGTGCTTGGCCTCGAGGAGCTTGCCGCCCTTCTCGACGACCCAGTGGCACCGCTTCTTGTCGCTCGTCTGCCCGAGCGCGCCGAGGAGCTTGCCCTCGGGGTCCGACAGGAGCGAGTACCCGAGCGAGTGCTTGGCCTTCCATTTGTTCTGCGCCGCGGGCAGGTCGTGCGACAGGCCGACGACCGTGTAGCCGAGCGCAGAGAAGGCGCCCTCGGTCGCGGTGTCGCGGTACAGGCACGCTTGCGTCGTGCATCCGGGAGTGTCGGCCTGCGGCAAGGGGGTGAAATGAGTCAGAGAACGCGTTTGGCATGTGCGGCAGAGGGACTGGTCGCGGAAGCGCGTCAATCGAGCGAGTCGAGACAGACCTGTGGGCACGCGCAATGGTCAGTACGCGTCCACAGGTTGAGAGGCGGGCAATGCGCGTAGAAGACAACGCACCTTCGGGTAGGAGAAGATGACGAGAGAGTGCTCAGAGTAGAGGTCCTTGAGCGACACCTCCTTGTCGTCCTCTGCGGACGCGCGCGGCACGTCAGTCTGGCTTCTACAAGGCTGTCCGATGAAAGAAGCACACCGTTGCGGAGCTTGAAGTCGGGCACGACGTCGCCGACCTTGACCTTACCCGCGACGTCCTTGTCGGCGACGGCGGCGACGGCCTTCTTGGCCGCCTTGGGCTCCTTCTTGGGCTTGGGCTCCTTGGGCTTGTCCTTCTCCTCCTTGCGCGCCTTCTTCTTCTGCTCGACAGCGTCCTCGGAGCGGTCGGTCGGCGCCTTGCGCTTCTGCGCCGGCTTCTTGTCGGCCTCGACGCCCGCGGCCTTGGCGATGGCGCGCGCAGCGGGGCGGACGACGTTGCGCTTGACGGTCTTCTTGACCTTGGAGACGGCCTTGCGCGCGGCGGGCGCCGCCTTCTTCTGCGCCTTTGCGGCGGCGGCGGCGGCCTTCTGTTTCGCGACCTCTGCGGCCTTCTCGGCGTCGCTGACGCGGCTGGAGCGGCGCGGGGCCGAGGCTGAACGACGGACTGCAGGCATCTGGACGGAGTAGCGCGAGAAAGGCGGCGGCGAGAGTAACGAGAGAGGCGAGGAGCGAGGGCGACAAACAAGAGGCGGCGATCGCGTCGCGTCTGCCCGCCGGCGCCGACTGACTGCCCGGATTGACCTCTCGCACAATCACGTCCGCAGGGCTCACAGGGTGCGCAAATAGTAATGTTACGACGACAGGGTCACTACAGTACCGAGAGATGCTCAGTCGCGCTTGACGAGGAAACCGTTCAGCGTCCCCCTCTCCTTCTTGTTCTGCTTCTTGCCGCCTCTGCCCGTCGAAGCGTCCACTCTGTCCTTCTCCGACGAGTCGTCCAACCTCGCCGTCTTCTTCTTGCGGACCGGGCCAGTCCCGGTGGCAGAGTCGAGCGAGGAAGACGACGAGGATCCGCCGGCGGTAAAACCCCAGCCGCCCTTCTTGCGCTCGCGCTCTGCGCAGAGTCCCGACGCGAATTGTCAGTAGAGGAGCCAGAGCAGCGAGTAGAGGAGCCAGAGCAGCGAGTAGAGGAAGCGCGACGCACCGAGCAAGTCCCTCGCAACATGCCAGTCGGCATGCTCCGCCTTAACGCGCTCGAGCGCCTCGTCCGCCCCGCCTGCGTCCGCAGCGAGCTCCTTCCCGCAGCGCTCGCACGTCGCCGTGACGCGCGCCTTCTTCTTCGCGCGGCGCGGTGCACCAGCTGTCGGTGGCGGATCCTCGACCTCGGAGGCAGACGATGACGAGACCAGGTCGAGCGTCTCGGTTCCGTCCGGCTGAATCGTGACAGCCGGCGAGCGCGAACGCGGGCGCGACGTTGAAGGCTTCTTGCGCTTCGTACCCGCCGGCGCAGGCTTGGTCTCGTCTGCTGCAATCCCGGCGTCGGGGCGAGCCGGGCCTGCGCTCGGCTCGCGCGACTTGCGCCCAGCCGAGCCTGCTGCCGCACTCGAGGCAGCTGCAGGACCCTGCCTCGCCTTCTGCGCAGCAAAGAAGCCCTCGATGCCTCGCTGCCCGTCCTCGAGCCGCTCGAGGCCAGAGAAGCTCAGCTGGATGTTCGAGTACGGACCGACGGGGCTCGCGTCGCTGATTGCGCCCGCATTGTGCGCCGACGCCGTCGCGATTGATGCGCCGAGGGCGACACGCAGGAGTTTCTCGCCGTGCTTGAGGATGTAGGCGATCGAGAGCGACGAGGTGAACGGGAAGGGGGCTTGATGGGAGCGGATGACGAACGAGGGGGAGCGGTGCGTGAACGTAATCGTCTTTGGCTGCGCACCAATTCAGTCAGAGGGAGCGAGCTGTGCAGAAGGTGAGCGGGCCATACCCAAAGACCGGGCGAGGTGTCGCGAGCCTCGAGCAAGCGGAGGTGCAGCTCGGTAGCGAGAATGTTGAGCCAGTGCATCTGTTCATTTCTCGTCAGCATAAATTCGAGAGAAGCGCTGGCAGAAGAGGAGGCCAGACGTACCACCTCGCCGTATGTGCTGATGGAGGGGCGAAAGTTCTTGCTCGACAGCATGCTCTTGACTTGCGTCTTGGTGTCGACTGCATGCAAGAAAGCGTTAGCTCAGCATCGCCGCGGACAGCTTTCAGGAGGGCTCCCTGACATAGCATCAAGGAGCGCCAACCAGTAACCTGAAACGCTCGACACGCACCTTCGGTGTAGTCAAGTCCGCGAACGATCTCCCAAAGCCACGTCCCACTCGCCTCACCAAGCTTGGCCTTAAGCTCAGGGAGGGTAAAGTCGCTGCAAATCGGCTCTTCGCATATCAGCAACGAGGTCGCCAGGAGCGAGACGGCGCACGGCGGCATTCGTGCTCACAGCAGGTCGCTGACCGTGTTGGCTTCGTACGTCTCCTTTACTGCCGTGCCGAGCTTGCCTCCGAGGTTACGGATCTTCTGGAACGGCATCGGGCGGAGAAAGGCGGGCACGGCGCAATGGCGCAGGATCGTCTACAGCATCCGAAATCGTGAGCATGTAGGCGCATCAGTCGGCGCAGAATCCGCTCGCCAGAAACCGCGACGCACCTGCGCATTCGGCTTCTTCCACCCTGCGCACAGCTTTGCGAGCATCTTGTTGGTCGCGATCCCAGCCGAACACGTGTACCCGAGCCGCTCGCGCACGATCGCGCGGATGTCGCGCACGAGCGACGCGCCGAGGTACAGGCAGACGTCGGACCAGGTCAGGGGCGGTTCGGGCGGGTCGGGTGTGGGCGAGTCGTCTTCCGAGGCTGCGGCTGCGGCGGATGTCGCTGCGGCGGCGGGAATGTCGAGGGTCGAGTCGCTTGTTGCCGCGTCGACTGCCGGCTTCGCAGGCGACGAGGATGAGGGCATTGGCGCGCCGGTTGGGTCGAGGCGCTTGACCTTCTCCTTCTTCTGCCCGCTGATCGGGATCAAGTTGCCGACCTCGTCCCAGCGATAGTCGGTCTCGTTTACGCCGAGAGAAGACGGAGGTGGGAGCGGCTCGTCGAGGTTGCCGGAAGGTGCGGTCGCGAGTGCCGGGTACTTCTTGAGCAGGAGCTCGCGAACGGGGAGCGTGAGGTCGAGATAGGATTCATCGATCGAGGCCTTCTCTGCGAGCGATGTGAGGGATCAGGTGCATAAGATTCAGCACTCGAAGAGATCATGTGAGGGCCTAGTGCGCAAACAACGCGAGAGCCGCGCGCCGAACGTACCGACGACCGGGCAGAACTCGCTGAAGACCTCGACGATCTTGCGCGACTCCTTGCGGTACATGTCGAGCGAGACCTGTGCATTGGGGCGCATGATCAGTGCCCTGCTGCACGCCTGCATGGACAGTCTGCGAGCGGATCATTCCAGCTCGGCACGCACCTTGTGCGTCTCCGGCTTCGCGCCGTCCCAGTATCCCGGCTCGGTCTCGCCGTTCTTGTACGTCTGCACGTGGACGAGGCGCAGCATCGGGCATTTCTTGAGCGCTTCGGCGGGCGTCTCGTGCCGCGTGATGCCGTACGCGCGAGCGGGGTAGTTGACGGCGATCTGCGCATGAGACAGTCAACACGCAGGTAGGCTGCGACTGGTAGATGGGAGCGGTAGAGCGGGACGGCTTGGCGAAAGTGGGAGGGGGGGGAAATCGCAGACATTGAAAACGCACGAGACCGTTCCATTGCTGTACCGCCATTGGCTGAGTTTCCGGTATGCCCAGCCTGGACATCTCCATTGCGGCGCTGTGAAGTCACATTTGTGCAGGAGCGTCCGAAGATTGAGGAGCATCAGCGACGTGCAAGGTTAGCGAAGGAGACGAGAAGATAACTCAGTGTCAGTGACGACATATGTCTTCAAAGTCACGAAGGGAGTACGCACTATGCTGCGTCAATGTCGATCAAGGACTGGACATTGAAGCGTTTTGAGGCGACGTAAGCGACATGCGAATAAGTCAGAACGAGCACGAGGAGGACGTGACACGGATCAGTCGGACAACGGTACGGACGTCAGCTCTCAATCACCCACAGACAGTCATTGAGACGAACGACGCACGCAAACCCTGAGCGGATTGCTAGCAGCGGAACGAAGCGCGGTCAACTCGAATCCCGGACAAGAGCCAGAGAGAGGAACGCCGCAACGCACGCAGCTCCTCCGTTGTTCGACCCGAGCAAATGCCTGTATGTTGGCATTGCTTGCGGCGGGAACGCAGCGTCCCGAGTCGCAGGCCCTCGCTCGTCCTCATCGTCGTCGTCGCCCTCGAGCCCCTCGCTCGCGCGCTCCTTGCCCTTGATCGACCCGCCAGTGCGGCGCTTGGGCGGGACGAAGGGCACACTCGCCGGTGCAGCAGCAGGGCGGATGCCCGGGTGCGGTCGCGGCGGGGAGCGGTTGCGGAAGCCAGGCGGACGAGAGGTGGGAGAGACGCTCCGGCGGGTCGGGCCGCGGTCTGGGATGGGCGGGCTGCCCATGCCGGTCCTCCTAGTGTCAGCGCACCAGCCGTGCGCGAGCTAGCAGAGTGCTGGACGGGGTCAAGCCCGCAAAGGTCAAAACCGCCGAGATGTCACTCCGCCGTGGCGGTCATCGGGGGCTCGAGACGTACTGGCGTGGACCAACCAGGTCTGCCAGAGCCGCAACAGAATAGCAGATTGCCACGGCAGTCGCTGCGAGTGCCAGAACGATGCGCCCTTGCTTTCGCGTTCGCGCGACCCAAACACGAATCCGCCCAGCTCTATACAGCCACACAGAACGATGAAGCAGCTGCACTGAGCCTACGGTACTGCTTGTGAGCACCGTAGAAAGCGGCGCACTTTGACGCACGTGCGGCGAAAGACGCGTGTGGTCCTCGTCCTTGCCTCTTTCGGTCGCGCAAACCTCCTGGCACCAACGGTCGTGCTCCTCCTCCTGCCAGGAGCATTGCCGCCTTGCTTTTGACCGCCAGACCTGCTGCAGGGACGCGCTCAACGGCTGCACACTCTCCCACCCGCCTCCTCGCCTCGCCTTGTTGATCGACGCGTTTCCGCCTCTCGGTACGCCCCGACTGAGCCGTGTAGCCGTGTCCAAATTGCGCTGATCCCCTTGTAAGCCGCAGTGCGCCCACTTCGACGCGCCGCTCGTGCGCCCGGACCCCTCCCTCGAGCTCTCCTCGACGGTCCATGACGGCTGCTCCTCGTCACTCGCGCATCCCGCGCTCAGCGCTAGGAGCCAGCGCGGCCGCCAACGAGAACGCGCCCGTCCAGCAGCACACTCAGGGCAAGAGCATCGCTGCCAAGCGAGCAGCAACCCGCGTGTCGGCCATCCCCCTCGCTCCTGCATCGACTCTCCAGCCCGACCGCGACCGCGCACTCGCCAAGTCGGCTTCGCAGGCTACTTTGCGCATCCGCAAGCCCTCTGCGGCAGTCGAGGCGCGCGAAGACACGCCCTCGCCCGACATCTCGGTTCAGCACCCCTCGAGCGACCGACCAGTCGACGAGATCGACGAGCCGCTGAGCCGCCGAGGGTCCAAGACGCGCTTCGATGACGAACAGGCGGCGGACGAGCACGTACAGATGCCCACACCGCCCAACTCCCAGAGCCCGCCTGCCGAGACGGCCATGCTTGCCGAGACTTCTGCGCAGGACTCGGTACGTGCATCTGTCGCTTGTCATGTTACGCGCAGCAAGCTCAGGCCGCACCCTCTATAGCTGCTCGCCCCACTCGCCGTCTCTGCCAAGTCGACCCGCTCGCGCTCGACCTCTGCGCAACCCAAAGCGGCTGCGCCTGCCTCGCGCCGCACCTCACGGTCGCCCTCCATCACCGCAGCCGACGCTATCCCCACCGGCCCATCGCATGCGCCGCACGTCCTCGCTGCCCGGCGACGATCAAGCATCTCGCCGCTTCCGCCCCTCCCGGCTCCACCTGCCGCATCCACCTCGACTTCTGCCTCTTCCGCCCCCGCCCCAGGCCCCTCCGCGCGCAGCAAGAAGAAAGGCTCAAAGTCGCGCCCGCGTCCGAGCGAGATCCTCCCCGTCGCGCCGCTCCTCGACGCCGCATCGTCCTACTCGTCCTCGGACGAAGACGATGACCCGCTGCGCCTCCTCGGGCCGGAGCAGACGCGCGGACGGGGTGAGGGCAAGCGGCGCACATCGCACCACCCGCCGAAGCAGCGCCCCGCGGGCGGGAAGGAGGTGCGCTGGTCGGCGGTGCCCCTCAGCGCTGAAGCGGCGCGCAGGGGGCGCCGTGAGTCGCAGATCAAGCTCGAGGGCGACGAGCGGCTGCATGCGGATGACTCGTCCGGCTCGGTGCTGCGCTCGACGACGGCCAGCCCGGCGAGCGAGCGCGGGCTGGTCAGCGCGTGGTCGACCAGCTCGGTCGGAGCGGCAGCGGCGAGAGACACCGACGAGCCCCACATGCCGTACCAGTCGCTCTTTGGCGATCTCGACGTCGCTGCTTCGTCGGCCGACTCGGCAGCGCAGTTCAACCCGCTGCCGACGCCGCAGTCGAGCTTCGTCGCGCAGGCCGATGCAGCACCGCCAGTTGACCCGACGGACCTCGGCGGATTCGATGGGCACGATGCCTACCTCGATCAGGCGCTTCCGCCGCCTTCTTCCGACGCCCCTGCCGCAGGAGACGACATGATCGGTCTCGGGCTCGGAGGACTCGGCGACCTGAGCCAGTTTGGCCAGAGCGACTCGTTCGTTGCGCTGCAGGACCCGTCGTCGGGTAGCGAGTTTGGCGATGATACACAGGAGCCGGCGCTTGAACAGGACGAGCCGAGCGACGACGAGGGCGCAGCGGGCGACGAGGGCGAGATGTCCTTCTCGTACGGCTTTGGCGCGCCGCGCCGCACTCGCCCGTCGTACCCGCCGCTGTCGCCGAACCGGACCGGCGAGTTTGACACGACCATCGCTGTGCGCCTCCAGTCTTCGCCTGTTCGCGGAGTCGGCGTGCGCGAGAGCAGCGGGAGCGAGGAGGACGACGTCGAGGCGAGTCGCGGCCGGTCGGCAAAGGAATGGCGCGAGGTCAAGGTCGAGGTCGACGAACAAGAGCCAGAGCAGCTTCCGGCGTCCACGCTGCGCCAATCGACGCCCCTCCCTTCCTCCGTCGAGGTTAACGCCGCCTCGACGCCGCGCCCGACCATCTCGACACCGTCGAACCTTCTCTTTTCCGCGATCCGCGCGCCCTCGCCCGCCCTCTCGGCGCTCTCCGCCCTCCGCTCGCCCCATCCTTCTGCGACTCCCCAGCTGGACTTTGCCTCGCCCCGCGTCGCGCGCGGCGAGACGCTCGCGCACCTCCTCGTCTCGTCGCCGGGACTGCAGCAGAAGTCGTGGACGCGTGGTCCTGCCTTCTTCCGCTCGTCGACGAGCCCGACCGTCTCGCCTGCACCTTCACCACGGCTTGGGCCCAGGAAGGACCAGGACGAGGAACAAGAGGAGGTTGCCCTCGGCGGACGGGAGAGAACTGCGCTCGAGCGCTCTCTCACTCGGGGTACGGATTCTCTTCCGGATGCACGCGGAGAGGAAGAGCCGGAGGCCGACGTCGCGCCGCCTACTCCGGCAAAGGACCGCCTCTCGCCCGTCTTTCCCGCGACATCGGCGGACGAGGACGAGCGCATGGCTTCGCCTGCGCAGTCCCTCCGCTTGCAGAGTGGCGCATTCGTCTCGCCTGCCCGCTCGGCATCCGGCGACATGATCATGTCGTCCCCGTCGCCTCGCCCGGCCTCGCCGGCTCTTTCGGCGCACTCGCTCGCCTCGCCCTCGGTCGACCGCAAGAAGCTGCCATCGACGCCCGGACAGCTTCACGGCACCGACATGCGGATGGCGTCTCCGTCGCCCGCGCGCGCCGCCGGCAGCCCGCTCAAAGCGCGTCTCGGCGCCGCCGTCGAAGAGGGCCGATCAAAGCTGCAGGGCTTGCTCTTCGGCCCACGATCTGCTCCCGAGCCGTCTCGCGAGGACGAAGACGACGAGCAGCCGTTCGCGCAGCCCGTGTCGCATCCTCAAGCGCCTGCGTCTCTTGCCGACTCCACCTTTACCTCCCGTTCGGACGCATCCTTCTTCTCGAATGCCACGATGACCTCGAGCAACCGCCGCCGCCGTCGCTCGCGACCTTCGCACCCGACGCTCCCAGTCATCGAAGTTTCGTCAACCGACCCGCGTGCGGCCGCTCGTGCAGCCGCCATCCTCAAGGTCTACCACAAGTATGTCGAGCAGGGCGTCGAGGCGGTCGACGCGGCAGAGATCGCGCACGCCGAGATCGCGGCAGCGGAGCACGACGAAGCCGACGACGAGGAAGAGGAGGAGCTCAGGACGCTGCTCCTCGATGCGGAGGACGAGCTGCGCGAGCACCTCCCGCCCGCGCGCAAGGAGGATGACGAGGAGGCGCCGGCCCGCCGATGGACGTCGCGCGAGTGGCGCAAGCTCGAGCAGACGCTAGTCGAGCTCGGGAGGCGACAGCGGCGCGGGACGAGTGTCTCGTCAATGGGCGGAGTGTCGATGGCGAGCGAGTCGATCGCGCTTGCGTCCGTCACGGGTGAAGACGTCGACGCCGAACTTGTCGTCGAGACGTTCTTGCGCAAGGTCGGAGTTGCGAGGAAGGAGTGCGAGAGCGGTGAATGGGCTTGGTGCGCTCGATTTTTTCGCTGGCGAACGACTGTCGGCGGCTAATGCATCACTCTCGCAGGGACAAGCTACTTGTCCGCGTCGACGCGCTCAAGACCCGCAGGGCGAAAGATGCTCGGTCGTTGCGCGCCTCATCAGCCGCAACGTCGGCTCGTAGTCAGCCAGCTCCCCCAAGCGCGGCCTCGCTGAGCGCCGAGCGCGCGTCCACGCCAGTGCATTCTGACGACAACGACGCGCAAGAAGGCGACGAACAGTATCAAAGCCCCGAGCTCATCGTCAAGCAGGAGCATTTCAGCGATGAGGACGAACTCAGAGGCGACGACGACGACTGCTCCGACGAGGATGCGTCTGGTGACCTCGCAGACGACACCTTCTTCGCAGCACCTAGTCGGGATCGTCGGGCTCGCCGCACTTCTATCGCTCACTCGCACCTCCCGACCGCCCTCGCCAACCCCGCTCTGCGCCATCTCTACGAGGATACGCCGCCGGAGAAGCCCAAGGTACCCATCAAGGACTTCCTTCGCGACGAATCGCCCGCTTCCTCGCAGAGCGAGACGAGCGACTCGGCGCCTTTCCCTTGCGAGTCGACTCCGGACAATCTCGACGCTGCGCCCAAGTCCCCGTCTTCTGCTCAACGTCTCTTCTCCTACCTCGGCTCTTTTGTCCGCCGCTCGCCAGCTCCCGCTCCCGTCTCGCCCTCTTCCACACGTGCATTGCGCGCGTCGTCGCCCAGCTCTCCCGCGCCCGAGATGCAGCAGGTCCAGCTCTCGACGTCGCTCGTCACGCCGCAGTTCGCCTCGACGTCCAAGCCGTTCCCGCCTGTCCCGTCGCACGACAAGCCGCTGCCGCACATTTCGGAGCGCAAGATTCTCCCGCTCCCGCCTTCGCACTTCTCGTCTGCCGCTTCGAGCGGCGCCGCGTCGCCTGTCGCGTCTACCTCGCGGGTCACGCTCGACGCCGCGCTAGACGCTGACAGCTCGAACGACTCGTACACGTCCCTGCCGTCTTCGACTTCAACCTCGTATCGCCAGCGTCGCCGCAATCGCCGCTCATCCGGCGAGACGGGTCGCGTGTGGGAGGCGGTGCAGGCGATCGAGGAAGCCGAGTCGTCGCGCGAGGAGGAGGACTCTCGCATCATCAGCCTGCTCCAGTCTGGCGGCAGTGCCGGCGCCAAGCGCCGCGCGGCCGAGGGAGACTTGCGTCGCTCGCTCGGAGCAGACGACAAGGGCAAGGGCAAGGCGCGCGAGATCGAGGTCGAGTGGCGCGGGTATGTCGAGATCGACCGCGAACTCGACAGGATGATGATTCCCTCGGGCACCCGAGCGACGGACCGCAGGGTGAGCGGTGAGAGGCGTGCTTCGCGCCAGTAGCACTTTCATTTCGTCTTTCCAATTCTCCTTCTCTTTCAGTCGTTCTTATAGCCGTGCAATGTGGTCTCTATCGATGCACGTACACCAGCAACCTTCGCAAGTGAGTGGAAAAGCCCGCTTCCCCCGCTCAACTCCACCCTCCGAGCGAATTCTTGCTCTTGAACGTCAGGCGCGCGTTTCGTCGCCCCGTGAGCTGCCAGTGCGCGTTCTTGACGACATCGAGCCTGTGCGAGCAGAGGCAAAGTCAGCTCCGACCTACGTGCAGCATGTTTGCCGTGTCACAAACGCACTTGTTGTCCGTCCACGACCCGTACAGCTGGGCAAAGGAGCCGTGAATGATGTCGAGCGACGACGGCGTGATGACCCAGGTATCGTCGAACGCATCGGCGATGTACATGGTAGCGGTCCGGCCGTCGGGCGTTGTGATGACTGCCTCAAGTCCGCAGTAGGCTCGAGCGGCCGTCTCATAGTCGTAATTGAAGTTGGACAGCATTGTGCGTAGACTGAGCGGGTCGGAGATCGTGAGCGGAAGCACGCTCTAGCAATCGGAGGGCGAGACTCACGAAGGCGCGAAGCCCGGCAGGTCGTTTGAGTACGGGAAGCCGCACCACTGCAAATCAAACGAGTTCAGCACTGCTCACTCGGCATGAGGAAGGCGAGGCGTCACGCACCGAATTGCCGTTCGTCGAGTCTCGTCCGCTGTTGGTGTCGTACCACGAGAGGATGGCATCTGCAGTCGTGAGTCAGGTGAGCGGCGGAGCTTCAAAAGTCGTGCGTGCTCGACGTACTTGTGTTGTTGCCCAAGAAGCCCGAGATGCCAGCCTGCGTGAGCGCATTGGCCGAAGAAGACGGCGTCGGCGCTGTGTCCGTCGCGGACGTCTGCACCGTCGTCGGAATAGAGGTGGTGGACGTCATAGTCGAGGCGGGTGAGTCAGGCGTAGCCCAGCCGCCAAGCGAATCCGTCGACTTGAACGTGAGGCGCTCGTTGCGCCTGCCAGTAAACCTCCACGACGCATTCTTGACGACGTTGTTCTTGTTGTCGGTGTACGAGCCGTAGAGCGACTCGAACGAGCCGTGGATGATGTCGAGGGACGCGGGAGTGCGTACCCAGGTATCGTCAAAGGCGTCGGCGACGTAGAGCGTGACGGTTCGGCCGTCAGGCGTGGTGATCTCTGCCTCGAGGCCACAGTATGCCTTGGCCGCAGACTCGTAGTCTCCGTCAAAGTTGGCGAGCATCGTGTTGAGCCTGAAAGGAGCGCCCACTCAGAGATTGATCTCGGGAGAAGTGGGAAAGACGCACGAAGGCGCAAAGCCAGGAACACTGTTGTCGTACGGGAAGCCGCACCACTGCCACAGGCGAACAAAGTCAGCGTCTCTCGTTTGCAAAGTGTGTAAGGAAGTTGTCGCAGCCGAAGGCAGGGACACTCACCGAGTTGCCATTGGTCGAGTCGCGCCCGCTGTTCGTGTCGTACCAGGACAGGATGGCATCTGCGCCCATCTAGAGCTCAATGTCTGCAGCCAAACGCCAGAGAATGGGCAATCCTTAGCTCACTTGTGTTGAGGCCTGGGAAGCCTGTCACGCCCGCCTCCGTCAAAGCGTTCCCGGACGAGGTAGGCGGCGGTGCGGAGCTCGTCGTCGTCGTCGTCACCGCTGTTGACGGCAGTGCACTCGTCGCAGTCGATGATGGCTGCGGAGCGGGCGTCGTAGTGCTCGTCGCCGAAGCCGCGCTCTCGCTCGCCCGACTGACCACCTCGCTCGCTCTTGCCTCCGGTATGCACCGCCTCTTGCCGAGCGCGACGTAGCCCTCTTCGCATTCGTACCCGCACAGCGAGTCTCGGCACGTCGCGATCGAGTTGGGCGGGCGGTATAGCGTCCTGCATTGGAAAGCTCCTTTGCAGGCGATGGTGGACTGCTGGAGGTCGCCTGGAGGTGCGATACGTCAGTGTCTCGCTACAGTTGCACCTGTGTCCGCTCAACCTACTGATGGGAGCGGCCAGCGCTCCTGCGAACCAGCCGACGACGAGCACCGCAGCGAGAGAGAGATGCATGGCACAAGAAAGGACGTCGACCAGCGGCGTCGGAGACAGACAAGACACAGACACAGGACAAGCTGGCGAAGCGCAGGAAGGCGGGCGCGACCAGCGCGCCGATAAAAGCACAAGAAGCAGAAAGCGGCGGGCGAGCGGGAGGAGGAAGAGAAGGAGTGGCGCAGGGCATCAGGCAGACCGACCGAACCCAGCACTGGAGTGTCGTCGCGTGCAAGTCTGGGCATCTGCTCCTGCTTGGGCAAGCGAGCTGTAAAGGCCGATCGCAGAGACGAGGCAGGTTGCTTGCCCCGTTCGGTGAATGAGGCGCTGGTCGGAAGCACAATGCTCGCGCGCGCGCCGACGATAGGCTCTGTAGCTGGGAAATATCTTGCAGGACAGCTTGAACAGCCTACACGACGCTGTGTAGCAAACTTGAGTAAACGCAGGGGTGCAGTGGAGCTCTGCACCCCAGCTTCGCCGGTGAAGGACCCCCAGAAGGAGCCAGCCATCTCGCCTCTTCCTCGCACCGACACCTGGATACTGATCGGCAGGCGTTACAGACGTGAATGAAAGCTCATTCGAGAAGAGACAACGACAGGGACACTCAAGAATGTGCACGAAGAAGGGAGGGACTGAGCAAAAGGCGAAGAGTCGACGGAAGGATACAGGCGCTCGAACGGAGTGATTAAGACGCAGGCAATATATGCAGCTGCAATGGGAAGGGGCGCTCAGCAAACACCTTGTGAGTACTGGGACAAGCGAGCACCCACACGAAAGAGCGACGGGAGCGTTTACGTCTCGCGCATCGTCGGCGCCTCCTCGCCACGACGAGCCTCGATGCCGTCGACAGTGGCCCTGATCCTCCTAGCACGCTGCTCAAACTCTTGCTTCTGCACGCGGCGTTGGCGGAAGATGAAGTAGACGCCCTGCGACGCAATCAGGACAGCGTCAGAACTGCTGGGCAGCAGAGGGGCATTCGCAAGAGACGCACGAGGAGCGTGAGGAGCGTGCCGAGTCCGAGTCCGAGTCCCAGCCCTAGCGCAAGACCTTGGTCGACACCCTGTGCGCCTCCCTCGGGCGTCGAGAGTTTGGCGACGCCCGCGGCCGAGGACGACTCGGGAGCGGAGTGGAGGGCCGTCTCGCCCGCTGCGATCGAGTAGCCGGCGATGTTGGACGGTCCACGAGCGGCCGTGAGCGACACGGAGAGCGGCGGGCGCACGGCCGACGACGACGACGCGGCGGCGGACGGCGCCGCAGTTAGGGATGACGACGAGCGCGAGGACGACAAGGCGACGGACGAGGGCGAGAAGGACGGCGGGGCCGTGGTGTACGAGCGCGTCAGGTCCGAGAAAGACATCGCAGCTCGTCCCCCTCGGTGTGCGTCGACTGGACCGTGGTGGGCGAAAGCGAGGAGAAAGCGGGAGCAAGTGGAGCGCCGCCAGGAGGCGCGCCGAGCCGAATCGCCCGCTCACTCGCGTTCAAGCGACAACGAATGTGTGGAGATCGTTATTTTTGCAAAGGGGCGCGCTGCATAAGGGCAAGAGGAAAGAGAGAGACAGAGAGGGGAGAAGAGAGGACAACGAAAAGGGGAGGAACCGCCCGCCCAGCAGGCCGGTTCGCTCGCCCTGCGCCAGTGCTAAAAACCTGCCAAGAGACCTCGCTCTGCAGGGAGAGCGAGGCCGATAACCAAAGGGAAAGGAAAGAAGGGAGACAAGGAAGGAGGAAGAGGTGTCGTCGCATGCGAGGTGGGTCGTGATAGCTACAAAGGGGCGACCGGAAAGCTCGTGCGACTGGCGCGCGATCGGGCCGAAAGAGGAGCTGCCAGGCGTCGAGCCGGCGCTTGGCGGAAACAAGGTGGAGAAGGGCGAGGTTCCGGACCGACGGGTTGAAAGAGGGCGAAAGAGGCGCAGTGAAAGGAGGAAAGATGCGAGTGCGAGGCGAGAAAAGTGGTCGTCGAGTCCGAGGGAACCGCCTGGTGTCGAGCGGTCGTTTACCACCCGCCGAGCGAGTTGGTGGACTTGAACGTGAGGCGCTCGTTGCGGCCGCCGGTAAGCTTCCAGGATGCGCCCTTAACAACGTCGTTCTTGTTGTCGGTCCATGAGCCGTACAGCTTCTCGAACGAGCCGTGGATGATGTCGAGCGACGACGGCGTGAGGACCCACGTGTCGTCGAATGCGTCGGCGATGTACAGGGTCGAGGTGCGGCCGTCGGGCGTCGTAATCTCGGCCTCGAGACCGCAGTACGCCTTGGCGGCCGCCTCGTAGTTCCCGCCGAAGTTGTTGAGCATCGTCTTGAGCCTGAGCGAGGGGAGGCGAAGGTCAGTCACACCTCACGAGGGAAGGTGACCCAAGCGGAAAGGACGCACGAGGGAGCAAAGCCCGGCACGCTGTTGTCGTACGGGAAGCCGCACCACGAGTTGCCGTTGGTCGAGTCCTGGCCCGAGTTGGTGTTGTACCACGAGAGGATGGCGTCGCCGTTCGCGCCGCGGAAGCCCTGGATGTTGAGCTGCGTCAGGAGCGCAACCGAGTCGCCCGTGTCGGCCACCTTGGTCGTTTGCGGCTGCGCCGACGTGGTGGTCGTCGTCTTGGCCGCCTCGGTCGTGGTTGTCTTGGCCGCCTCGGTCGTGGCGGGCGCGGCAGAGGTGGTCGTCACCTGAGGAGCAGCCGAAGTCGTGGTCGACTCCTTCCACGCCTGGCGCGCCGCCGAGGTCGAAGCAGGAGCCGCTGCTGAGGACGTCTCCTCGTCGCACACTTCGTCGTCCTCGCCGGAAGAGGTCGACTCCTCGTCGTCGTCGCACACCCAGTCGTCGCCGTCGTCGCTGCTGGCCGCAGCCTCGGCGACAGGAGCAGCCGAGGTGGTCGCGGCAGGAGCAGCCGAGGTAGTCTTGGCGGGAACCTGCGTGGTGGTCGTGGTGGTGGTCGTCTGAGCAACGGCCTTGACCTTCGCAGCCGTCTTGAGCGCCTCCTGCGTGGTCGTTGCCGCAACAGCAGAGGTCGTCTCGACGGACGCGACAGCCTCTGCGTAGAACTCGACGGGAAGCATGCCCGTGTCGAAGTCGCCGCCGAGCGCCTCGTACGCAGCCTTGGAGAAGGTCGTGTACTCGTCGCGGTTGGCGGCCGTGACGACCGTGACGGTGACTGACTTGCCCGTCGACGGCGCGGTCACCTCGATCGAGGTACCGCACAGCGACGACTTGGTGCGGACGTCGGGGTAGACGGAGAGCGGAAGGCCGACCTGCATGGCAGAGTTGCTGGAGGCGACACCGCGTCAGTCCGGCTGAAGTTCGCAGAATAGGCGCGACAAGACGCACTCGATGGCCGTGTCGCACGAACCAGACCAGCCGTCAGCCTTCCACCAGATTGCGGTCGAAGACTGCTTGGTGCCGGCGTCGGCGCGCGTGACGAGGACGGCGTTGTCGGCGGAGCGGGGCGCGACTGTTTCGGGACAGCGGAGTCAGCCTCCCGTGCCCAGGTGCACGTGAGTGCAGCATGATGACCAGACGCACCCTCCGAGCGGCGAACGCGCTTCTGCATGCGCTTGTTGAGGGGTGCGCTCGCGGCCTTGGCGGCAGCAGCAGCGCGGCGGTCGAGGGCGGAGCGGACGGGGACAAAGTCGCGCGCAAGGTGGGCGTGCGCGTGGCCGCTGCGGATGCCGTGGTTGTGCAGGCTCGGCGCGTGGTAGGCGGCGGCCGAGGTTGCGAGCGAAGCCGCCGAGAGGAGGGAAAGGGCGGTCGAGGTGAGCATCTGGGCAACGAGACAGCGTAAGTGTGGGTTCTCTGCATCAGCCGGTCTGACCACGATGCGAGGCGAAAGGGCGTGCAGGGACCCTCGTGCTGCCTGCGCAGCAACGAGTCGGCGAGCGGAACTCACGGTCGCGTTGAAGGAGGATCACGAAAGGCTGTTGAGAGAGTGCAAGAAACGACAGACTGTCCGGCAGGCGTGTGCGTTCGACTGTGGGTGCTCGTGTGGCGGGGACGCGGCGCGGTTCGGTGTCGCGGACGGCGAGGTTGAGCGACGGGCGACGGCGAGGGAGAGGGAGGGACGAGAGCAAGCAGTTCACGGCCGGGGCGTGAGCGTGTTGCTGCCGCGAGCGAGCGATACACAGGCGCAGGGAGCGAGGGAGAGACGGAGCAAAGGAGAAGAAGAGAGGACAAGGGCCAGAGCGACGCGGCGTTGGCAGCGACGAGGTGCGAGCGCCTGCAACGGTCGCCGTCGCCGCGCGTGCTCACACCCCGCTTCCCGCTCCTCTGGAGGAGGTCTGACGCGTGTCTACCGCTAGCCAGACTTTCCACGAGACCGTTGCAGCGCACAGTCACCCCGACGAAGCCGTGCAGCGAGAGGGAACGCGTCTTCCATTTCCGCTTCACCTCGTCGCGGCGCGTCTCAAGAGGTCTTGCTCAATGATTTTCGCCAAGGCCTCTTGCTTCGCGCCCGCATCGTCACACAGCCCACTCGCGGACTGCTCAGCACGAGGCAGGGGCGCGTGTGACGATCCGCTTGCCTCGTCGGCTCGCGCACGTCCCTCCCGGCCGCCCCGACAAGACCCTTGTCGTCGACCTTCTCAACCGCTCGTCTTCTCGTCTTCTCGCCGCCATTGTCGCGCCTGCGCAGAAACGACCGCTCAGATTGATACTGCGTGGCATTGCTTGCCTTGATGTAATGACACATACACGAATGACGGATTGAGATGCTACACAAAGGCAATGAGGGAGGAAGAAAGGGAGCATGGATAGGGATACAGTTTGCGGAGTAATGAGAGTACAACGGGAGAGTGTCTGTGGCTTTGTGCGCTGTCGCGCCCTGATGCGCTCAATAGCAGACCTGCGTCGGGAAGACCACGCCATCGGGCCTGACGAGCGCGACCCTCTTCGCGCCCGCTGCGAGTGCCGCCGCGAGGCCCAACCGGCCGAACAGCGCGCCCTGGTCGCCCACAAGGCGCGTCGGTGCGAGTCCAACCGGCGGGCGCACGAGGACGAGCTCGGGCGACTTGAAGCGAATTTGCGGGCACGGCGTCGAGCCGAGGTAGATTGTCAGGTCGGGCGTGAGGTGCTGGCCGTGCAGCGCTGCAACAGGCTCGGGTCAGCACGGTGCTGCTTGAAGAAGGCAGGAGAGAAGCGGAACGTACCGAGCATGCCGGCTTCGCTGTCGCGCGACGGCGATGCGAGGGGACCTTCGAGCGACGTGATGGTCGGGATGTTCGGCCCAATGAGAATGTGCGGGCGCGGAGTGCGGTACAAGTGGTTGCGGGGAGGGAGCCTGCAGCGCCGAGACAGTCAGTCGGTGCTGGTGCTTCGCGAATGCAGGAACCAAAGGGAACGAACCCGTTGCGGAGAGGGGTTTCCATGCTCTGCACTGATGGCGGAATGAAGAACGTGTGCCGCGCGACTTCGACCTGTACCATCGACCAGATGCAGTGGTCTGTAAGGAGCAGTGAGAGTAAGTACCGCCATCACGTCTAGGAAAGAAGAAGCGGCCAACGCACCTCCAAGCGGGAGCGTCCACACCCTCGACTTCCCCTGGTCGGCGCCTACCGCAAGCGTCGACAAGCTCGTCGACGACTGCCCGCGCTTCTTGCTCTTAGCGAGTGCCGCGGCCGCTGCCCTGGACGAGCCCTTCGACCTGCCGGCTCCCGGTTCGTATGTCCCGTCGAGCTCGTCCATCTTGCTGAGCTGCTGCGCCGACGCCGAGCGCGGAAGCGGCGCATGCACATCAAACTGCTGATGGCTCGCACCGCCGAAAGACTCCCTCGTCGGCGTGATGGGCTGGCTCGCCGGCTCGCCGGGTGGCTTCGCGTAGGCGCGACGCTCCGCGGCCTGGTGCACGCCGACGTCCTCGTCGACGACGCCGAGGAACGAGTCGGGCGTGAGCGCGAGCGACGGGCCGGCTGAGGGCGGCGGGGAGGACGGATCCGAGCAGACCTCGAGCGCAATCGGGCGGTACGCCGAGACGGCTTCGCCGAGACGCTCGTTCGGCAGCGTGGGGTACAGGGACGGATCGTTGGGAGGAGCGGGCATGACCGGCTCGAGGGAGCCGCCGCCGACAATGACGTTCTTGGCGTCGACCCGGCGAAGCACGAGGATGGGCTGAAGGGAGACGGAAAAACGTGTCAGTGTCTGCTGGCCAACTTCCTCAAGCACAAGATACGCACAGAAACCACACCAGTAGCGAGGTCCTGCAACACGACGGTCTGGTTGTAGTACAGCGCGCGCTGGCTCTTCGGGTCGTACGGAACGGCATTCGGCGGCGGCGCCGGGAAGCCTGGCTGCGCTGCACCGGGCACGCTGCCGCTCGCCGAGATCTGCGGTCCCGTGACGTCGACAGCGTAGACGACGAACGCGTCCCAGGCATTCGTCTTGGAGACAAAGCGGACGTCGCGCGCGTCCTTCGGCGCAAAGGTGCGCGGCGTGTGCAGGCCTGCCATGGACTGCCACTCCTGGGTCGGGAAGATGGACGAGATGCCCGAAGTGCAGAGATAGCGTGTCGATCCGCTGTACGTCTTGGTGCGGTTGTACAGGGAGACGAGACCGCCGTGGTGAAGTCCAGCGACTGAAGAGGGAAGCAAGGTCAGCTCGAATTGAAGAACGAGAGCGTGGGTTAAGAGCGTACTGTTGCCGGCCACAATCGAGCGCTTCTTGGACGGCTTTGAGATGACCGACATGGGCTTGCCGACGAATTTGGCGTACACGCGCGGCTCGTGATCGCCCAGTCCAGGCTCGCACACCGTCACGACAGCGTTGACTGTCGTACTGATGTCCTTGTTGAGCTCGCCCGCGACGCTTACCGCGAGCGACTTGCTCATGGCGCGACCTGCGAGCGGCGGCACGTCGTCTTCGTCGCGGTCGAGGATGAGCTTGCCCTCGTGTGAGATCCACGACATGGACGCCGACTGCCTCGGGAAGACCTTGTCGGACGAAATGCTGATGTAGACCTCCGGAGCGAGCGTCGCACGCTGCTGTGGCGACGGCGGCGACGGAAGCTTGCCCGATGCCGAGGCGGCAGCAAGCGAGAGCGACGGGTGCGCGTCGAGCGTCTGCCACCAAGACGAGCCAAGGAGCAAGGCCATCGGCGGTGGAGCAAGTAGACTGGCGACCACGAGCACATCAGCCGGGTTGTTGGTATTCGGAACAGCCGAGAGAGACAAACGCACCGCTTCTCGGTACCGTAACTTCGCTGCGCAATCTTCGGGTTCATGACGACGACAGTCCGCTCGCCAAGCTCGAGGCGGTTCGGCGAAGCGAGATACTCTTCGATCTCTCGCTGCAGGCGCTCGTGCTGGTCCTCTGCGCTGGGCGGACTGGCCCGCAGGTTGCGTGCGCGCGAGATCTGGGCCGCCGAACCTGCCGAGGCGAGAATGAGGTCTTCGTATGCCTGCTGCTGTTGCTGCTGCAGGACGCCGCCGTGGTGCTGCTGTTGCTGGATCGCGAGGTCGTACGGCCCGCCGCCGTACGGGTCGTACATCGCTGCAGGAGCGACGCCGAGCATGGCGGAGGGCGGAGCCGACAGCGACAGGGGCGCACCGGGACCGCGAGATGCGCCGCCTGTACCTGCAAGGTGCATATCCTCGACGCCCATCTCGAGGCCGAGCCCGACGGGATCGAGGTCCTCGAGCGAGACGCCACACTTCGGCCCGTGGGCCGACATGGGCCAGTCGTGCGCGCCGAGATGGTGCTTGGCCTCGTGCTGGTACTGCCAGTGGTGCTGCGGGATCGGCGGCGGCTGCAGCGACGACGTCCAGACCGGGCCGTTCCCGCATCCGCCGCCCTCGCCGCCGTCGAGGTGCTCGTCCATGAGCGTGCTCGAGAGAGGGCGCGCGCCCCTGACGCCGACGGCGAGGCTTCGGCCGCGGGACCTTGGCTCGCTGAGACCGGGACTCGCCGCCGCGCCCGCGAACCCAGAGAGGCTCGACCCGCCCATGGCTGCTTCGGCGCTCGCGCGACGCGCGACGGTGTGAGCTTGCGACGGATGGAACGCGCTGCCGCTGCGGGCTGCGGGCTGGTCGGCCGAGTAGCGGCGGCGACGACTGGCGACGGGGACCGGCGACGGGCTGCACAGGCCGTTGGGGCTGGCAGGCGAGAGGAATCCGCCTGTGTCGACTGTAGCGGGCGTGCCGAATGTGCTGGACGGGTAAGGCGAGAAGGGCGAGAATGGTGAGTACCGCGGCGAGCGGTACGGGCCCATGCTCCCCGTCGAGGCGGTCGGCGGCTGCTGGTGCTGCTCATGACGCTGCTGCTGCTCGAAGAAGGATGCAGCGGCATCGACCGAGATGCTCAGGCCGGGGTTGCCTCGACGAGCCGAGGAGGAGAACGATGGCGAGGCGTTCGACTGCGGCGGGTGCATCAGGCCGGCACTCATGGTCGAGGGCGAGGGCGCCGTCGGCCCGGATGAGCGACGTGCCGGAGTGCGAGGGCCGTACGGACTCGAAGGCGAGTAGTCGTACTCGTGACTCCCGCGAGCGAGACGGCTCGGCGTCGATGGTGTATTCGACAGGCGCCTCGGAGTGGCTGGCATGCCCGCCTGAGACGCGCCGCCTACGCCGCGCGAGGGCGACATCGACTGGTGCTGCAGCGACCCGCTCGAGCGGCGCCTCGTCGCCGACGAAGGGTACGGCGCATAGGCGACGGGCGAGCCGCACGACCCGTTCGCAGCGCCATGCTGCAGCGAGAAGCGCCGCGGCGCCTCGTCTGCGGAAGGCGGACCGTACTGCTGCTCCTGGAAGGACGGGCGCTGCTGCGGCGAAGGACCCGAATACGAGTGATGACGGGGTACACTCGTCGAGACGGGCGGCGCAGGTGAATAGTGCTGGCCGGCAGGAGCAGAGTGGCCTACAGACTCGGGCGCAGCTTGCGTGTGTGCGTGCGCGAGGCTCGGGCGGCGAGAGTGTGGGTTTAGCTGGAAGGGCGAGGACAGCGGCGTAGCCGAAGCCGACGACGGAGCCGAGGACGGCGGATATGGTGACGGCTGGAGCATATTCTGCGGGACTGGACGCTGCGGCGTAGGCTGGTAGACGATCTGCGGCGCGACCGAGGTAGGCGGCTCGGCCTCGAGCCCGTTCGTATGGTGCTGCTGCAGGGCATCGTCCGCCTCATAGGCTCCTTGCGAGTACGACTGCGCTGCGAGGTCGATGACGAAAGGCTCTGCGTTCGCCAGTTGCGCACGACTAGAAATCGGGTAGTGCGGATAGGCGGGATCTTCGAGCGTGAGGGGCTGGTCATACGTCCCGCGAGGCTGCGCGAGCTTGCCGATCTCGTGCTCGTACAGCTCCGTGCCAGGAGAGATCTCGCCGCTGATAAGCGACATTGGTGGTTGGAGGGTTTCGTTGCTCAGGCCGGTCGGCATCGGTGCGGGAGCGAGCGTGTAATCAGAGTCGAAGTAGGACGGCGCCAACGGCGCTTCTTCGTACCCCACCATCTGTGAAAGCTCAAAGGTCAGCAATGCATCACGAATTTCGCCGAGACGAGGCAGCGACGCACTTGGCCGTAAGGCTCACGCTCGCTCGTGCCGCTGAGCGGATAATCGCCCTCGCTGTACCGCCGGTGCTGGTCTGCGACAACCTCGTGCTCCATCAAGGCATGCCCGCCTTCGTCGTACACGAGCTCCTCTTCATGGCCGGCGTACGCCAAGTCGGAAGAGGGGTGATGATGCACGAAGCCCGACTGATTCGGCTGACCGGACGTCGTGAGCTGGGGAGTGAACCAAGACGGATCGTGCGGGTCGAAGTGCGATTCTTGCAGCGGCGTGGACTGGTAGGCGCCCGGGAGGGTCGGCGAGTCGTAGTTGTAGGCGGAGATCGGGAGGGTGTGCGGCGCCTGCGGCTGCGATGCCGCGGTGAACATGGCCCCGTGTATTCCGTGCCAGCACGGGTGTGGCGCTGGTGGGCTTGCTGGGTCGCAAGGAGCGGGTCCAGCGATCAAGAAGCTTGGAGATGAGCTGCGCTATCGCTCGTGCGGCGGCAATAGCAGACAGCGCCGAGATCAGCGGACGCTCTGACACAGGTGCACTGGCTCGCAGGAGGACCAAGCAGCCTGCACGAGCAGCAGAGCGTAGCGCAGGACGAAGAGCGGCCGAGGATTGTGTCGGAACGTCTGCCTGGGCAAGGTTGGAGCGCCTCGGAAAGGCTTGAAGCGGGACCCGGTCCTACGAGGCAGGGCCGCTAGCAAGGTCACTCGGAACCACTCGGGCAGCAGAGCGGGCAAGCGGAACCAGCATGCGCAGGCTTCACGATGCCGCGAGCGGAAGGGACGAAGGAGAGGGTGGGCTCCCGTTTGCTCGAACGGGAAGGCGTCGGGATTGCGCCGCAAGAGCGTGGCGCACCGCGGGCGCAATTGCCTGCGGTGCCACCGTGGGGCGGTCTGCGTGAGTTTGCGCGTGCGCTGTCTCGCATGTAATGAACGGATGCAAGACAGGAGGACGCGGGCGCACGAGGCAGGAGTGGAGCGGAAAGATTGCTACCGGTAGACAGGGGTGCACGGTGCACTGCTGGTAGGCTGGTGAGTCTGCAACGCTCGCCCAGCTCTCGTACGGCCTTGTCGCGCGTGCAAAGCTGGCCGACCTTGGCTCGTCTCGACGCCTCGCGCACCGATCCGGCGCGGTGTCGGCATTGATCTCTCGCCGACTCGCACTAGAGCGCGTACGAGCACTGCAGAGACGTGTCAATTGCAGCCATGGAGGCCGTCCACCAGCCTGCGGCACCCGGCGAAGCTTCCGACGCGACCACCAAAGTCGATGAGGTCGACGCGTCCGCACTCGACGCTGCTCACGCGCAACCAGCGGCGCCGACGACGGCTTCAGACGTCGAGATGACTGCTGTTACGCCCGTCAAAGGCGCCGCAGATGGCCCGGCGGTGCAGGAGAAGCGGATGCTTGAGGTCGACGGACCAGCGGACGTCAACGGCGAGGCAGCGAGCAGCACCTCGCAGCCGCCCAAGAAGAAGCCGCGCAAGTCGAACGGACCCAAGCCCGTCACGCAGTACTGCCACCAAGGTGCGCGCGGCACCTTCGGCTCGCCTCCTGCTCTTGGCAACTTTCGCGAGCTGACACCTTGCCTGTCCCCCGATACACAGACCACCAGCCGCACGATGTCAGCAAGGTGACGCTCTTGCGCTGCACGGGCGAGAAGCCCGCAGGCAAGCCCAAGCCGGGCTCGACCGACCCGCTCCCGACCAAGCCCTGCACCCTCTCGTATTGCGAGCGCTGCCTGCAGAACCGCTACAGCGAGGACGCGCATGCCGTCAAGGCCAGCGGCGCCGAGGCGACGTGGAAGTGTCCGTCCTGCCGCGGCCTGTGCAACTGCAGCTCGTGCCGCAAGAAGGCCGGCCTCGACGCGACTGGCCCGCTCAAGGAGCTTGGCAGCTCGCTCAACGGCGCCGCGCCAGATGCCTTCTCGTCGACGCCACGCGCTCGCTCGGCGGCAACCGCAGCGCGGAGCAAGCTCTCCGCCGGCTTCACGTCGAGCGGGAAAGTTGCGGCCATGTCGCTCTCGTTCGACACGCCCGGTGGCAGCAGCAAGAAGACCAAGGCGCTCAAAAAGGTCAAGGCGAGCAGCAAGGACGCCGGGGGCGCCGACGACGGTCTGTCGGACTCGTCGCTCTCGGAGCTGACCGACTCGGACGAGGAGGCGCCGAAGAAGAAGAAGCCGCGCGCCAGTCTGAAGGGCAAGGCGAAGCAGTCGACGAGTAGTCCTGCTCCGGTAGGCAGTGCGAGCACGGATGCAGGCCCGAAGCGAGCCATGCCGCCGCGCCCGCCTACCAAGCTCTCCGCGCCGCCAAGCGTGCACGCTCTCTCGTCCATCTACGCCCAGTCCCCCTTCCTCCCCTCGGACGAGTCCCTCCTCGCGCGCATGCACGTGCGCGAGTTCTTCCTCCGCTTCCTCACGCTCATGCCGTCGCTCTCGCCCAAAGCGTCGACGTCGTCCAACTCGTCGTCGTCGTCCCGCTCGTCGACCAAGCAACCCGCCGCGCCGTCCGCGCAGCTCGCGCGCGTGCTCTCGGCCCTGTCGGACGACATCCTCTGGCTGTGGAAGGACCGCGACAGCGCGGCCGAGGCGGTGCAGCTGCGCCTGCTCGGCGCGCTCGCCGACCTCCTCCTCGCCGAGAAGGCGTGGACGGGGCACGTGCACAAGCTACGCCGCGAGGAGCTCGACGACGTCAAGAGCGAGGTGCGCACCGCCGTCGCGGGCGTGCAGCGCCATCGCGAGGTGTTTGACAAGCCGTGGCGCTCCGCGCGGAGCGTCGTCGAGCGCGGGCCAGAGAAGTGGTGGCTCGAGCAGGGCGCCGAGTGGGTTCGTGCGAGCAAGGAGCAGCGCGAAGCTGTTGAGCGCAAGCGCAGGGACGAGAAGAAGAAGGCGCGCGAGAAGGAGGCGGACGCTGGAGACGAGAGCGAGCTGAGCAGCCTCGATTCGAGCGACGACGACGAGCCCGTTGCGAGCTCGAGCAGCGTCGCCGACGGCGAGCACAGCGGCGCGGGTGGCGACGACGATGAGGAGGTCGACCAGCTCGCGAGCGACTACGAGGAGCCGCCGCCCAAACTCGACAAGGCCGGGCGGCGCATGAAGGGCGAGCGAGACATGCCGGCCGAGGAACGCCTCGCCGTCATCTGTGGCCTCGTCGAGCTCGCAGTCGGCACCGAGGCCGTGCGGAACGAGATGCATCGCGTGGGTTCCGTTTCTCTCACGCAATGCGGTCGAGGATTCGGGCTGACTTCAGCGTGCGAGCCCACAGGCGACTAAGGCGTCTGACGCTGAGCTCGTCTCGATCAACAACCGCCGCCGCGCCCAGCGTCGGGAGTTGCAAGAGGAGAAGGACCGCTTGACGTCGTCGCTGCCCGAAAAGCCGCCGGGCAACTCTGTGTCGCTCAAGGTTAAGGAGTGGCAGGACGAGTGCGACAAGGTCGAGGAGCGCGTCAAGCAGGCCGAGACCGACTCGAAGAAGGAGGGCTGGCACATCCGTGCGTTCATTTCCGTCGTTCTCTCCGCCGAATGCCGCTCATCACGGTTGTACTGCGCAGAGTACGACTACTACATGAGCGCCGCCTGCACACGCCTCCGATTCGCGTCGCTCGGCATGGACGCGCATGGCACCGAGTACTACGTCCTGGCGCCACCGCCAAGCGAGCTCTTCCGCAACCCGTCTGCGGCGCTCACCTCCGGCTTCCCGTTCGACCGCAAGCCGAGCGACGACGGCGTGCGCGACTATCCGCTGAGCTGGTGTGTTGTCGCCCACGGCCAAAAGCCCATCGTCCTTTCGATCGATGATGGGCGCACCAAGGTCAAGAAGGAGAAGGACGAAGACGACAAGCCGAAGCACGACCTACTCACCGACCCGCCGCGCGAGTGGTACGTCGTGCGCGAGCTCGAGGACCTCGACGCTCTCGCCGACTGGGTCGACTCGCTTGCGCGATATACCGAGTTCTCGCTCAAGCTGGGCCAGTTCCAGGTCGAGCACCCGAAGAGCAAGACGGGCGGCGTCGTGCGGCCGCCGCCGAGCGCCGCGGAGCTCGAGCGCCTCGAGCGCAACTTTGAGCGCCTCGACGTCGAGCTGCCCGAGCGGCTTAGGCAGTTTGCCGACGCGATGAAGTGGACGAGCGAGCTGGCGCAGCAGAGGGCCGAGGGCGGCGGGAGCGCGCTGGTGGAGCGCACGAGGGCGCACAAGGCGTAAGCATGGATCTGTTGTAGCTTGCAGGAGACGTGGCAACGTTGCATGATGCATCTCGCTGGTGTTGCCCGGTCGTCGGTCAACGACGTCAACGACGAAGAGCAGGACGGCGTCACTTTGCGCTTCCCGCTGCACCGCTTCGTGCGAGAATCGAGCGAAACTGCACACGATGAGCACCGTCACTCCAGCACGCCCAAGGCCGCGTCCAGCAGCGGCCCGCACGAGCACCGCCTCGCCCCGCCAGCGCTTCATCAACGTGCTGCTCCTGACGGTGATCGCGGGCACATGCTTCTCGGTGCTCAACTCGTCTGCTGCAACCACGGCCTTCCGCTCGAGGCTGCCCGCCCACACGCTCACCCGCCTCGAGGACACGGCGTTCCCCTTGCCCAAACTCCCCTTCTTCGGCGACAAGGTGCGCATTCCACTGCCTTATCTGGCCAGTGGAACCCGCTGACATCCTCGTCTGCACCCAGCGCAACATCCTGAACCAGTGGTTCGTCAAGCGGTCATGGGCCTGGGTCACCGCCGTCTACGTCCTCCTCTCCGTCACCCTCCTCGCCTTCCCCGCCTCAGCTCCCTCTAGCCAGCGCGCGAGCGCTCCTTCCACGACTCCTGCCATTGTCAACGGCCGCGCTGTCCCTTCCACCGAACTCGCCGTCCCGACCGGCCACCTCTACGGCTCGCTCCGACGGTACCTCCTCGCGAGCCTGTACTGGTTCTACCTGACGCAGGCCACCTGGTTCGGCCGCTCCCTCGGTCCTTCGATTACCTTGCGCATCCTCCGCTCGTCGGGCGCCGTCTGCGTGCCGAGCGCCGTCTCGAACGACCCGCTCTCGGCGCACGCGGCGCACAGCGGCCTCGAGTCGACCGAGCCGGGGCACGCCGCGGCGGGCGCGCCGCTCGTGTGCACGGGCGCCAAGGGCGAGTACTGGCGCGGCGGGCACGACGTGAGCGGGCACGCATTCATGATGGTGCACTGCTCGCTCTTCCTCCTCGAGCTCGTCTACCCGCTCCTGCCCGCCCTCTTCCCCGCCCTCTTCTCGAACGGTACGCGCAGCGAGGCCGACCGCGTCAGGCGCACGCACCCCATCATCGTCCTCGCGGGTTACGCGGCCGTGTTCGTCATCATCCTGTCGTGGTGGATGCTCCTCATGACGAGCCTCTTCTTCCACACCCCGATGGAAAAGCTCACGGGCGCGGCGTTCGGCTTCCTCGGCTGGTATGTCAGCGGGCTGTAGAAGAGTGCGGCGTTTCTATCGCATGTTGCAAGAAGCAGAGCCTGCCGTCTGGACTCGCACATCGTACCAGCGGTTCCCGATCGCGTCTCCGCCGCGGTGGATGTAAGCTCGTGCAAGCTCGCCTGCGAGGCGGGACGCCACGTTTTCGAGGAAGTCCTGTGCCGAGCGAGGCACCGCAGCCACTCCCCGCCAGCTCACTCGCGATCCTCCGCTCGTTGTGGGCAGGAGCACCCTGGCCTCCGAGTTGCGCAGCTCGACCCTGACGTCCTTCGCTTCGACCTGCCCTTCCCTTTGTTTCTCTCCCGGACCCGCAACCCACCCCGCGCGTCTCCCTTCCGCGAGCAGCAAGTCCTCGCACCTCGCTCGCGGCTGCATCAGCCCCCACAGGTCGGTGCGCACGTCGCCCGGAAGCTGCAGTGCGTCGTCCTCGCTTGTAAAGAGGAGCGAGCTTGCGCACAGCCGGCGCGCCGAGATCGCCAGCGCGGCGACGAAGTGGTCGTAGACCGCCAACTCGCGCGAGCGGCTCGCGAGCAGCGACGACGTCGTTGCGGCGGGCGCATGCAGGTCGTAACTCGGCGGGGGCAGGATCGCGCTCTCCCAGCGCGTGTGGGCGTCGCCTCGCCGCCCCAGCGGATCCGATGACGGCGCCGCCTTCCCTCTTGCCGCCGCGGCACGGTGCAGCTCGTCGCGCCAGAGCGGGTGCACCTGCTCCCTCGCGAGCGTGACAGCGTGCAGGTACAGCGTGCGCGACGCTGGCCTGAGCGCGAAGACGAGGTCTTGCAGCGCGCAGTGGGCGAGGACGCGCAGGAGGAGATGCGACGGGAGCCGCTCGAGCGGCGAGAGGCTTGCTGGTTGCTGTGCAGGCTCGGTATAGGCTGGTGGCGCTTCGGCGTGCATCTCGCCTGCGGCGTCGCGAGGTGAAGGAGGACGAGATGTGGGGGAGAGGCTGATGAGCGGCTGAGTCTCAGCGCGGCGCACTATGGTGCGGACAGGGCCAGGTGGTAATCTCGAGGACCTCGTTGGGCCTGTTGACTCCTCTTTGGACGGGGCGGGCCCTCGCCGAGGAGCGCTCGTTGGCTTCGAGCCTCTGATCGACCATGCTTCGTCTCGCTTGCCCGAATCGCCGCTGCCCGTGGATCCACGATGCTCGCTATAGCTCTGAGGTATCGGTCTCGGCTCGCCGCCGCGCGCTCTACCACTTTCGACACGCTGCTGGTCGCGCTGTACCGCGGCAACCTCTTCCTTTCCTCTTCTCGCTGCCCGTCCTGCTCCGTGTGAGCAGAACTTGCCACCATTCAGCCCGTATGTATGGTCTATTTGGCCTTGATCACTTCCCTCGCTCGGTCAGTGCTTCCGTTCACGACACTGGCATCTGGACGCTGGCCTTCTCAAGCTGTCGTCGAACAACCAGGACAGCTTCGATCCAGGTGCAACGGCCAAGCATAGCCTGCGACAAATGCAATAGCCGGGCCCTGTGTCCGTTTCAGCTCGTCCTTGACATCGTGCCACGGCACAGTCTATAAGCAACCTCGGCAGCAAATGAGCCTGTCAAGCTCTAGTGGCAGCGTCTGCAGATCGTCTGCTGCAATCACGCAGCCAGACACCCGCGATGCACTAGCTTGTCTAGTCGAGGGGCTACGAAGGAATCAGCTCACGGTAATCTTGTCGGCTTGCAACGGTGAGCTTCGACGGACACGCCATTCCCGCACCGAACCGAGATGCCGGGCACCTACATAGTGAGGGAACTGTGCAGCTTGTGGGGCGGATTGTCGAATCAACAAGGGCGCTTTAGTCGGTCAAGACGTGCGCAAGAATCGAGTTCAAGTGTGGCCGGAACAGAACTCCGATTGAGCGCAGTTCGGGCGTTGAGCAGGCTCTGTAGCGTTACGGTTGAGTCTCACTCAAACAAACAGGCGGAGTTGAGGGAGAGATCACACAACTAGGCAAGCCCGCTGTCCTGGTCGACCCATTGCCGCTGTCATGTGTCGCAAGATCTGCTCTTTTGTCGGGGCGAGCCAGACATCATTGAGTCCGAACAATGGTTCAAGTAAGCATGGTTAATCTGCGGCAGCATGGTGCTTTGCACACCCGCACGGTAGGAACGGGGCTCGCGCGCACTTTCAGCGCAACAGCCACCGTCACTGCAGTCACAGCGAAGTGAGGGCGACGACAGAGGTACATCGTGCACGAGAGTTTGGAGAAAGGAGAAGCACAAGCTTGGATGGCGGACAAGGAGCCCCGAATTCTGGCGACGCGGCCGCCGGCACAGTTCGACACCTGTCTCTCGCCTGAGCATAGCAAGGGGCGCTGGCGATTGAACCAGCCTCGTTGCAGTGACACTCTTCACTCCTTCAATGTGCAGACCACGACTTGTTCGGAGAAGAGACCTGTGGAGGCGCAACTGTCAGATGTCATTCGAAAAACGGCTCACCGGCGGAAGCTCCAGCTTACCCGTGAGCAGAAGCTTGTCCTGGTACGGCGCGCCCGTCGTTGAAGCCGAGACAATCTTGCCGGTGTCGGCAAAGGCAAGTTCGACGCGATACTGCCTGCCGTCGCTGCGAGACGTCAATGCCGAAAGTGCTGTCAGCTTTGAATGCTTGCAAGGTGCCCAACGCCCTGGTTCAGTATTCTCGCGCACCTAGACGGGGCGCTCGTGTCGTTACGGATGCGGAAGATCTCGACCGGGACCTGGTGCCCGCCGAGGCCGCCGTCCTTGCCCGCCGCCGTGAAGTCGAAGATCTTGGTGAGCGCCGTCACATAGATTGAGCCGTCGCCTCCAACATGGATGTTGTCGCAGTGACGGTTGAGCTGTGATGCGTGGGTGCAGAGATGCGAGGCGGAGCAATTGGGAAGGTCAGCCGAGCTGATGCGGGCTTCTCGACCTGCGCAAGATTAAACAACTGGCTTACCTTGATCTCGTCAAAGACCTTCAGTGTATGGTCAGGCTGCATCTCCCAAATGCGGACAAGCCCTTCGAGAGACGTCGCTTGGTACAGCAGGTTACCCGCTCCCTTGGTGACGCCTGCGCGCCAGGAAGGGTATTTATCTGGTCAGTGCGCTTCGGGACCATCACGACGATCGAAAGCTTGGCCAAAAGCTCACCATTCGGATACACGACCTTGTCCGCCGCAACGAGGCAGCTTGCTGCTGTCCTCGAAGCATCGCAGTACACGATGTCGGATGCGACCGATGCGTACTTCTCGTACAGGCGGGACCAGTGTACCTGGGCACGAGGGGAATGTGAGCCGCGGCCGAGTGACCAAGCAGAAGCGTCGCAGCAGACAACCATGCACGGCCGGAACGAGCGATGCGAAGATCGGATCCCAGCGTACCTTATAGCGGTGATCGTTCGAAGCGTAGAAAGTCCTTGGCCCCGTCGCGACCATGTTGTTCGGCGTGCGAATCAGGTCGTGCTTGACCGTCTTGACGTGGCGAGCCTCGTGCGAGCCCACCGTTGTCTCGAAGATTTCGATGACCGAGTCGGCACCTTGCACGGGCCCAAGAGAGCGGTCCTTCGGCGGGCGGTGCGAGTTGACGAAGAGGGTGAGTTTCGAAGGATCGACGACGTCGCGCCAGAGCGCAATGCCGTGAACCCACACGCCGTTCGACTCAGCGGGCAAGCCGTGGAGCTCCAGGCGACGATACGAGCGAGTATTGAGATCGAAGAGCGCGATGTAATCGGTCGAGATGGGCGGGAGAAGCGACGAATTGAGGTGCAGAGTCGCTGGCACCCAGTGTTTGCGAGCCTCGCGCGACGAGCAGACTCTGTGAAGGGCGGTCGACGTGGTCAGCTCGCGCTCAACGAGACTGAACATTCAGGAAAGAAGAAAATAACATACAAGTACGCAAGCCCGCTCTCCTGGTCGACCCACTCGGCATCCTCACAAGCTTCCAATCCTGCGAGCTCGTCCCGCATCAGATAATGACGGCTGGAACAGACCAGTCGACTCACCCGGCACGGCAAAGCAGTCTTTGTTGTTGAAGGGCTTGACCGAGCGAGTAACGCCAGCACGGTCGAGACGAGGGTAGAGAACTGAGCCGAGCCCAGCAGCAAGCGCCAGCGAGAGCAAGCCGAAGCCGCGAATCGAGATCATGCCTGCGACGCCGAGCAATGGAGCCCGCGAACGAAGAAGAGAGAATGAAGCGAGAGGAAGTGCCCGGGTCGTGCGGGGAAATGCCGGCCTCAGGGGAGGCATCAAGCGGGTTGCGAGAGCGTGACGTAGGAAAGGGCTACGGGGGGCGTGGTGGCTAGCACATACGCGTGCGCGCGAAGAGGGTATAGCGGTGCGAAGGAGGGGGGTCGAAGGGGGTATCTGGAGTCTATTTGGGAAGAGGGGCGATGACAGGAGTAGTAAAGACAGCGGAAGATCGACATGGCGGGTGAATGCGAGAGAGGGTCTTTGAATGAATGGGAAGGGAATTTAGCGGCGCATGCGGTCCGAGCCGAGAAGAAGCTGCTCAAAGAGGCCGGTGGCCGACTGTTCCGTCTTCATCTGCGAGCGAAATCGTCAGAGTGGGCGCGTATACCATCGAGAGAGCAGAGAGTACGGACTTGGAGCATGTAGACGATTCCAGTGCGATCGCCTTGGTCGCTCAGCTCGATGGCGACACCCGTCTTGCCGACGCGCTCGACGCCGTCGGTCAAGACGATGGTCGAGATGACCGTCTTGCCGCCGCCCTTGTCGCTGTCGACGACGAGCTGCTTCGTCCCGCTCGGCATCGAGTGGTACAGCTTGAGCTTGGCCGTCCCGAGCGACTTCCACTGCGCGTGGTGCTGCTGCAGGAAGATCTTGCACCGCATCTGCGCCACAATCGACGTCTTGTCCGGCACGCGCGCCTCGACAGGGCTCGTCGGCGGCGACACGTCCTGCGCGAGCACGCCCGCCGCGCTGCCAGAGCGGGACGAGCCGGGCGCAGAGTTTGAGCGGTCCTCGAGCAGCGCCTGCGACGGCATGCGGTAGCTGGCGGCCGGCCCGCGCAGACCCTCTGCCGAGCGCGAGCGGTGGATCGAGCCGCCGGGCGAGAGCAGGCCGCTGCGGCCCGACGCAGAGAGGACGCTGCCGGGTCCGGGCGTGCCGCCGCCAGCGAGGCTCGTCGGGTAGAGCGGCCCGCCGCGCCCGCTGATGTCGACGCCGTTGTAGCTGAGCTCTTTGGGCAGCGGCGGCGGCGCATCCGGGTAGCGGTACGAGCCGTCTGTGCGACCAGAGAAGGCGGACGAGTACGATCCGTTCGACTGGCGCGAATCGGGGCGGACAGACCCGCCGCGCTGCGGGTACTGCTGGTGCTGCGGAGGATGCGGGAACTGGTGGTCGGGAAGGGACGAGGCGTAGGGCGAGGTAGGCGGGAGAGGGTACGTCGGGTAGTGCCCGCCCGGCCCAGGCGGGCCATGCGGCGACGGCGCAAAGTCATGCATCGAGCCCGGACCCGAGCCTGTGCCGTATGGCGACTGCCGCCCGCTGCCGTACGCAGAGCCCGACGGCGCGCCGTACTCTGACGAAGACGGCTGGGGCGAAGCAGGGTACGGCGAAGGCCCGCGCGAGCTGCTCGCGTAACCGAAAGATGCAGACGTAGGCGACTGCACGAGCGGGCCATTGCCGAAAGATGCAGGGCCGTCACCGCCACGGTTGGCGATGCTGGCATTGCGCTCCGGACGCGGGACGCTGGGCGCGCCACCTGCGCTCGGGTTGGAAAAGGCGCGACGGGCCGGGTCGGCGGCATGCAAGCCGAGGGGCTGGGACTGAGAAGAAGGAAGTCCAACACCGAGTGAAGGGCCGTAGCCGTTCGACGACGTGCCGGGAAGGGGCGAGGGAGGCACGGGGCTGTAGTTTGATGTCGAGCGAGGAGACGGGACGGCCGTCGCAGGCTGCTGCTGCTGCGCGCCCGCGCCAAACGAAGGCGAAAGCGGGCTCGCGCGGTAGGTCGGCGAGATGGGCGATCTCCCACCCTGCCCGCTGCTCGAAGCGGCGCTCATGCTCGAGTCGTGCCTGACGCGCGAGCCCTGCGTCGCGCCGAACCTAATCGCCTCGTCGAGCGCAGCCCTCCACTCCCGCACTTGCTCCTCGCCCCCCTCGGGTCGCAGCGTCAGGCGCTCCTTGTTCATGATCGTCACCTCGAGCTCGCCGCTCGCTTGCCCATCCCGCACGCGCAGATGCTTCCCCGCAAGCGGCGGGTAGAGCAGCCAGAGGTCAGCGCCAGGCTGGTTGGCGTGGTATGCCTCGCTGGGCGAGATGCGTTGGCAGACGAGGAACAGGTCGGTGAGGAGGATGAGCATCGCGCGCGGGTGGCGGACGTCGCGCTGCGACGAGTCGGAAGATGGCACGAAGGAGACAGAGACGTCGCCAGCTTTGCGGAGCTGGCGGGAGAAAGGGAGGTTGGGCGGTTGCATCTGCAGCTTGCATTTCTGCGGTCGCGCATTCAGGGTTTCAGTGCTCGCCCTGTTTCTGCAGCAGCAAAAGACGCACCCGAGGCTGCATCGTGAAGATGTCGAGTGTTCGGGACGTGTCGAGTCGCCGCTCGAGGTCGTCGACCCGTACGGGCGCGCCCTCCTTGCCCGTCCCACCCAGCGGTCCGCCGTTTGTGGCGGACGTGTTGGCCGTCGACGTGTTGGTCGCGCCCGAGGAACGATAGCTGCAGTTGAAATCAATCACGCGTCAATGCCTCACTCCGACACTGCAGACCCGACAGTCACCAGAAGCGGAACGCACCTGCTCGTCGGGCTCTCGTTCCTCGTGCTCTCGCCGCTACTCCGAGGCTGCACCGCCTGCGCCTGCAGTGTCTCGACTGGGCCACTCACAGCAGCGGCGACATCGACGTTGAGCCTCGGCGGGGCGGCTCGCCGCGGCGCTTCCGCCGGCGCTGCCGCAGAAGGCTCGAGGATGCTTCGCCTCGCGCCCTCGTCGCACAGCCGCTCGAGGTACGCAAGCTTGTCATTCGCGGCGACGAGGAGCGCATGGTCGCTCCGGCCCTCCTGCGTGCTGCGGAGAAGCTTGGCGTACAGCCGCTGGTAGTACGCGACGCGCTGGCGCGGGAGCTCGAAGAGCGTGTCGAGCGTCACGGCGCTGCTCTCGGCGGACGAAGACGACGGCGAGGGGAGCGTCGACGGGTAGGGCAGCGCGGCGAGGATCGGCGCGAGCTTCGGGTTCGACTGCACGGGCGCGAATGCGTCGTAGCCGCGTGCGAGCGTCTGCGCGTACCGCGTGTAGGCGGGCTCGAGGTCGGGGATCCAGCGCATGAGGAGGTCGCCGAGCGCTTTTGGGCTCGAGGGGTTCGGGCCAATCTCGAGCAGTTTCTGCGCGTACAGGAACAGGTCAGAGGCGCTCAAACCGGTTTACGCAAACGGACGCACTGCGAGCAGCGTTTTGTTGATGCGGTAGACTGCCTCGATCGCGCGGAACATGGCGTCGAGAGCAGGTGGTGGAAAGTTGGATCGACTCCAGGCGGCCGCAACGCGCTGTGCAAGAATGGGTAAGTCCTCGACCTCGGCGAGACTTCTGCTAGGCGAAGCGTACCTTGATGATCAGACCCAGATCTTCGACATAGGCCGTCTCGGTGTGGATCAGGTCTTCAAGCGGGTTTCCTCTCCGAATCGCCGACGCGCTCCGGGTTGGCGCTGCTCCTGCCGGCGCGAGCGTCGAAGGCGAAGGAGCCAGCCCGCCGTTCTGCCCGATGGCCTGCGCGCCCGCAGCGAGTGCCGCACCATCAAAGACGGGCTCCCCTCCCGCCGATTCGCGCGCGCTGCTCGACGGCGCCGCTGCGAAGCTCGACTGGGTCGACGAGGGGCCAAAGCGGTTCGACGAGAAGGAGGCCGAGGCGGGCAGGGGCGGGAGCGGCGGTGCGGACGAGAACGTGCTGTCGCTGTCTGCGGTTGCCGAGCGCGAGAGGGACGGGAGCGAGGCCTTTCGCGGCAGGCGCGCGGCAGTCGCGGATGCAGGCGGTGCAGTGCCTGGGTGCAAGGGGGCAGAGTCCTGTCTGGGCGGTGCAGAGCGCGGGAGGGCGGCGGAAGAAGGGGTCGCGAGCGGGGCGGTGAAGGCCGACGCGCCCGTGAGGACGGGCGAGAGCTGCGGGCGCGGGCGATTCGCCGCCGAGTAGCCCGGTGCACTGCCAGCCCTCGTGCTCATCGCGCCCGCGTACCCGGTCGATGCAGACGAGGCCCCGGCGGTGCTCGATGCAAGGCGAGGAGCGAGCGACGGCGCTGAGGGTGCGGCGGGCCCCGATTCGTGCGCGAGGCTGAGAGCACCGAGCTGTCCTGGCAGGCGCTCTGCTGCTCCGCCCGCACCCTGCGCCGGGTAGGCAAACGCGTCGCCGATGCCCCTTGTGCTGCCGCTCGTCTCTGCGCCGCGACTGTAGGCCGAAAAGTCGGTCATGCGCAGCGACGCGGTGCAGGCAGGCCGTGAGCTGCTCGCAGGCCGTCCTGAGAGCCGTCAGACGCGCGCAAGCGGGCGGGACACGGACCAGAAGCGGGCGAGGACCCAACTTGGTCTCGACGCGACGCCCGTTTTGCGGGGTCGGCAAGCAGCACGGCGCAAACAGCGAGCTGCGCGGGAGGCAGGCAGCGGAACACGACTGCGAGCACAGTGCAGTACGCGCAGCAGTCTACCTCTCTGCGCTCGCGCCCTCTGCTCCCGACCTTGCGAGACTGTCTCTCCCTTAGCGCTGAGACACGAAGAATCGGGGCGCGCGCAACCAGAGTCCTGGCGACAGAGCGCGTCCCAGCCTTCTGGGTCCCCGTCGGTACGTCTGGCCGAACGGTCTGTGCTGTGCCTCCTCTTCGTCTGGCCGTTCCGCGTAAGAGGGAGTGCGTTCACCTTTCGCGAGCCCTGCCAGCCGCATTCAGGTGCCACTTCAATCGTACTGAGCTCCCCGAAAACTGCTCCCGCCTTACGAGAGTTGCCAGTCTGACAACAGTTTGACGACGAGATGGCGACGAAGAGGGGGTGGTCTCTCCCTCACCGCTCGACTCGCAGAGTGCAGGATGGTCAGCGGTGCACTCTTTGCCTTGCTGCCGCTCTTTGGCTTGTTCGCTGCGCTGTGGAAGCCCCGCGGCCAGATTGTCTCGCATGACCCGCACCCCGCCGTCGGCCTCGACGAGTGCGCGCCCATTGCAGGACTCGAGGCGTGCGAGGACGCGTGGGTAGCGCACGACGCTGGGATCGCCTACCTGTGCGTGCTGGAGGCCCTCACCTGCCGTATCGGCGCGCTGACCTCCATCCTCCTGCTCCTGCATCACCGCCAACCTCGCTGCTCATCCCGCCCGCCTCCTCCAGCGCCTGCTCGTCCGTCGAGAGCCGCGCACACTGGGCTCCATCCCTTGTGCACCTCGACGCCGCCGCCCTCCCGACCCTCGGCGCCGACTCGCTCCGCCTCTTCTCCTTCGCCTCGCGCACGCACAGCGCCGTCCGCTTCGTCGGCCTCCCTGCGGGCCACCCGGGCCTCTTCGCGCATGGTCTCGACGCGCTGCACACACCGTCGGCCGCCGAGCCCGACCTGTACACCCTCTTCCTCGTGTCGCACCGCCCGCCCGCGGACCCGGCCCTCGCACCAAAGGAGGGCGCAGACTCGGTGGTCGAGCTGTTCGAGACGCGCCTCGGCTCTGACGAGGCGCGCTATGTCGGCACGGTCAGGCACGAGCGCGTCCTTACGCCCAACAGCGTCGTCGCGACCGGGCCGAGGAGCTTCTACGTGAGCAACGACCACGCACGCAAAGTCCACTGGACCCGCATGTTCGAGCTCGTCTACGTCGAGTCGTCGTCGATTGCGCACTGCGAGCTCCTCCCTTCGGGCGAGAGCGACTGCACCGTGGCGGTCGACGACATCCTGTACCCCAATGGTGCGTGTGATCTCGCTTGCTCCGGGTTCCGCTAGCAGGAGATTCGCAAGTCCTGATGCATTGGCGAGGGCGCGTACAGGCATCGCCAAGGGCCCCGACGACCTCCTCTACAGCGCCTCGACCTTTACGGGCGAGATCAGCGTGTGGGAGATCCAGGCCGACCACACTCTCGTGCCGTCGTCGCACATCTGGGTGCGTTGGTTTGCCGGTCAGCTCAAACCGAGGCGGACTCACAGGCTCGGTCTCCCTCTGCAGATCCAACGTCCGATCGACAACCTGCACGTCTCGCCGACGACGGGCGCCATCTTCGCCGCGACCTTCCCGCGCTTCTTCGACTTTGCCCTCTCGTCGCCGTCGCTCCCGCGCCCGCACAAGCCCTACTCGTCCCGCTCGCCCGTCGAGATCTGGCGCGTCGCGAACCAGACGTCCGACGAGCAGTTCCTCGGACGCCGCTGGGCAAAGGACGTCGTCCTGGCCGACCCCATGGGCGAGACCGTCAGTGCCGTGACGACCGCTGCGCCGTGGCGGGACCAGCTCCTCCTGACGGGGTACTTCACGCCGCATGCGGTCGTGTGCCGTCTCGGCGGGGAGACGCTGTAGATGGTGTCGGTGGACAAAATGCACATACATGCCTCGCTTGCTCTCTCTCGGTTCACGTAACGGGTAGCTTGCGAGCGTATGGTACAACAACGCGCAAGCGGCGCAGCAGGGTGGCTAAGCTACGGGCGCCCCGGCCCTCGCCTCCATCACGCAGCCGTGATCTTCTTAAGCAGGTCCTGGTACTCGGTCGCGAGCGGCGCAGTGACGCGCTGCTTGGCTGTTCAGGGGACACGCAGCATCGTCAGCTCATCGCCTCTCGTGCGTGAAAAGGACGCGATCAAACGCCGACGCACCGAATTCGCGCAGGACGTCGCGCAAGAGGTCGCGCTTGGCGAGGCCGAGGACAGTCGGCGACCACTCGTCTTCCTCCTTCTTGCCTGGTTTGCTGCGAGTGTGCGAAGTACCGGGCTAGTCAGTACAGATGAAACTTTGGAACGGTGGAAGCTCGGGACGCACTGGTAGATCGGCCCGAGCAGCTCGCGGATGAGCTCCACGGCCTTGCTCCGCAAGCCCTCGTCGGCAAGCTTCTTGGCGTACTGCAGGAGGAAGTTGCGGTACTCGCTCGGCGAGTCGAGCGCGGCCGCCGCGAGCAGGCGCGTCTCGAGGTGCGCGAGCGAGATCGCCGTGCGGTAGTCGTCGTTCGAGCCCGTCGGCTCGGCGGGCGAGCCTTGCGGGGCGGAGCGGCGCCGCTTGGACACGCGCGAGGCAGCGCCCTCGTCCTCGCCGTCATCGCCCTCGGCCTTCTCCTTGCCCTTGGCGCCCTCGTCGCCGTTCATCTCGACGTCCTTCTCGGCAGCTCCTTCGCCCTTCTCTCCCTCGTCCCCGCCCTCGGTCGACTCGTCATCGTTGTCGTCGGCGCCCTCGCCATTCGCCTGCGCGTCGACGACAATCTCGTTGACGGCGCTCTCGACATTCTTGACGATCCCGCGCCCGGCATGGCTCGCCGCGCCGTGCCGGCCCGCGCGCCTCCCCTCCCACGCGTCGCTGCGGCTCCACCACGGCTCGCACACGCGCGTCCACGCCGCGAGGTCGGCGTCGTACGAAAAGGTCGCGCCGGACGAGAGCGCGACGAGCGGCGTCCCGTTGGGCAGGAGCGCCGACGTCGTGATCTCCGGATGCGGGTGCGCGCGCGACGCGCACGACGAGACGAGCGACGTGATGCTCAGCGGCGGGTAGATCGAGCGCGGCTTGGGGATCGAGGGCGAGAGGTTCCACACGGCGAGCGTGCCGAGCGCAGTGATGGCGAGGAGGTAGGGACCCTCGGCGACGAGGAACGAGCAAGGTGCATCGAGTACGAGGGTCGGGATGAGCCTGCGAGAGTTGCCTTGTGTGAGTGGCTGATCGGCTCGTCTGGCAAACAAGTAGGACGCACCTCCTCCCAGTCGGGCTCCACGCAACCAAGCTCCCGTCCTCAAGGCAGACGGCGGTAAAGACGGGGCTGCCGGCGGCGAGGACGACGAACTTGGGGAGGTAGTCGATCCAGAGCGTCTTCTTGCTCGTCGCGACGCGCACCTCGCTCTGGCCCTTGTCTGCGAGCATAGCCGACGACTCCTAGCGTCAGTGATTGTTTGCTTCGGCGCCGACAACACGCGAGAGACGCACGCTGACCCTGCGCGAAGTTGCGCCACTCGAGCGCGTCCTTCCCCTCGCCCTCCTCGACCTGCACCTTGCCCTGGCTCACAACGGCCGGCACCGCGAGGCTCCTCGCGCCCGCGCCCTCCCGCTCCTTGCCCTTCGCGCTCACTCCAGCGCCTGTGCCGTTCGTCACGCGGAACGTCACCTCGCGGTCGTACAGCGCATACGCGGGCACGAGCTCGCGCAGCTCTCCGCCCGCACCCGACGTAGACGAGGCGGACCCGAGCGTGTGCCCCTGCAGGCGGTACTCGGCCTGCGAGACGTGCGGCGCGCCCGCGTACCCCGCCGGCGGCAGCAGCGGCGCCGCGGCGGCGTCGGCGAGCCCGACGTCGCGCGAGGCTTTGCGCTTGCGCGACGGGGCGTGCGCGGCCCCTCCTCCTCCTCCTCCTCCTCCGGCTGCTGCTGCGTGCGGAGGGAGGGGCGCGCCAAAGCCCGGTGCGGGCGCGTACGCCTGCTGCGGGTGCATCTGCGGCTGCTGCAGCGGGAGCGGGAGCATGTGCGGGTACGGCTGCTGCATCTGCATCTGCGCCGGCGCATACTGCTGCGGCTGCTGCGGGTGCAGACCCGACGTGCTGGCGTACGCGCTGGCCTGCACGCCGCCCTGCTGCATCGGCATCGGCATCGGCATCGGCACCTGCATCGCCGGCGGCGCCTGCCCGGGCGCCGCATATGTCGGCGCGTTCGCAAACGGGTTGCTCGCCTGCCCTGCGGGCGGCTGCGGCTGCTGCTGGAGCTGCACCGTGCGCGGGCGCTTGGCGCCGGCGCCCTTGCGCGCGACGAGCTGCTTGGGCTGCGCGAGCGTGCCCTCGCCGTTTGCGGGCGTGCCCGGGCGCGGAGTCGCGCCGGCGGGACCGACGAAGGACGCTGCGGCGGAGAGGACGGGGCGGTTGCGCGGGACGTAGCCGTACGTCGCGTGGAGGGCGGCTTTCGCGCCCGCGGGGGCGACGGGGGCGAATTCGGTGGCCTTGTCGAACGAGAGGACGGCGATCTGGCCGTCGGAAGACGAGGCCCACAGCTGGGCGCCGTCGCGCGACCACGAGAGGTCGAGCACGTCGCGGTCAAAGAGGTCGGTAAAGACGGCGAACGGCTGCGAGAGGTCGGTGAACCAGAGCGAGATGGTGCCCTGCGCGCACAGGGCGAGGAGCGAGCACACGTTGGTCATGCTCGCGGGCTGGCTCGCGTCGCGCAGGAACACGAGCGGGTTGTACGCCGCGGCCTGGACGATGTCCGGGTGGCCGATGAGCGACGCGGGGCTCTTCCACGTCGTGCGGTCGACGACGGCGGCGCAAAAGACGGGCCCGTTCATCGAGTTGGGCGTGACGATGTAGGCGCCGTCGGGCGACCACGTCGGGCGGATCACGGTCGCCTTGGGTGCGTCCTCGAACGGCTCGCGGATGTCGGCCTGCAGCTGCCAGTCGTCGGTGCGCCAGATCTTGAGCGAGTTGTCGTCCGACTGGGTCGCGAGGTACTGCCCGACCGGGTCAAACACGAGACCCTTGACAAAGCCCTGGTGCTGATCGAGCTTGCGCACGAGCTCTGTGAGGCGAGGCACGGTCAGTGTGCCCCCGCATCGAAGAAGGTCCGAAGAGACGCACCGAAAGTGTGGCCCGACCAGACGAGCACGACGTTGTCGAGCCCGACCGAAGCGCAGTAAGCGTCGTCCGGGCTCCACGCGACACCAGCGACGTCTGAGTGCACCGAGACGAGTGTGAGAGAATGCAGGGATCGGGCAACGAGAGCGACGAACCTGAGTTGTGCCCAACGAGACGTCTCGTCGCCTTCCAGTTTTCGACATTGGTCGTCTCGGTACCCCAGACCTTGCCGCCCCCGCCCCTGTGCGAAGCATTCATGTACATGCACGTCAGTCGTGGCTCGACAGACGCGAGCTGCACGGACGAGAGTGAAGACCCGCGTTGCGCACCCTTCGTGTGCCCAGATGACGACGACGCGGTCGTCGGAGCCGGTCGCGAGGTACGAGCCGGCGTTGTTCCAGCGGACGGACATGACGACGCCTGCAGGAGTGCCGGAGACGTGCGGAGAGGGTCGCGCGCGAGGAGGTGGGGGAGAGAAAGAGGTCAGGTTCGATTCGCGGTTGGTCTCGGGAAGGATAGCGCCTTGCGCACCGGTGTGGGCCGAGAGGGTCGAGAGGAGTTTCGGGCAGCGGTCGTCGTTCTCTGCGGCGGGGGTGAGGATGGGGACGGTGGACCAGACGCGGACGAGCGAGTCGAGGCCGCCGGTTGCGACGCGCGAGCCGTCCGGGTGGACGTCGAGGGAGAAGATGGTGAGGTCGGGCTTGGTCGGGCGCTGCTCGTCCGGGTGCGCGACCCAGCTGGGCTTGATGAGGTGCATCCTGGCGGGCGACGAGGGTGCGCTCGCTCGAGGCGGCCAGGTGAGAGCAAGCCAAGCAGGAGTGCGCGGGTGCAGTCGTCGGTGTGCACTCCTTTCTACGGTCGCGCGTGGAGCAGCCGGGCAGAGACGAGACGAGACGAGACGAGGAGCGACGCGCCGAGGCGGAGACGGGGGCGCGAAAACACACCGGGCTCGACACGCTCAGAGTGCGAGCTGGGTGGGCTCGGAGGGGTTCTCAGGCTGTATTACACTCTCTCGCCCAGTCACACGCTCACTCTGACGCGGTCGAAGGAGGTCGTTGCGGGCAGCTGCGCCCAGCTTGAGCTCTCCGCCGCTGCCCGTCTCTGTCGCTTGTCTCTGTGCGAGGGTGCCGAGTGCTTGATCGAGCAGCTGAACGCCACTCTAGCCCGTGAGCTCACCCGCCCGCTCGCCCTGCGCCGTCGATCGCGCTGTGCTCCCGCGTAGACTGCGCCTGCACCTCGCACCCTCAGCACGCGCGCACGCTCGCCGCCGAGCTGCACTGCGACTGTTGCACAGCCAGTCGCACTCGAGGGGAACACGCCACTGACCCGCGCACCCCGTCCGGTGCCCTCTTCGTCGCGCCGTGATCGCAGATCCGCATCCCTCGACACCGACCTCTCCGTCCCGCTCCCTCGCCGCCTCGTCTGCACAGCCAGAGCACGACCGAGCGCACGCTCACTCGCACCAGGACCACTGCTCTCTCATCCCCCCTCGCGTCCGCACCCTCACTACCACCGCCATGCCCCGCCTCGGCACCGTCTCGACCCTCGTCGCCCTCGCCGCCTTTGCGCGCCTCGCCGCCGCGCAAACCGCCCTCGAGGTCAGCACCGACCAGCAGACTCTCGCGGCCGTCATCCCCGGCGAGTGCTCGACCCAGTGCGCAGACTGGCTCGCCACCCTTGGCGTAAGTCCTCTCCCACCTCGTCCACTACCAGGACCGTACTGATGCACGCCGCGCCATGCATGCAGACCTGCGGTACTGCGACCGCTGCCGTTGACGCTGCGTACGCGACCTGCGTCTGCGACGACACGTTCGTCTCCAACTTCCAGACGTGCGCGGCGTGCATGGCGACCGACCTCACCGCGACCAACGACGCCGCCAACGCCGAGATTGCGACCAACGCACCGGGCGGTGCGTCTCTCTCGCCTGCACACACGGGCTCTAGGGAAGCCCGACTGACAGAAATCGTTGCTGCGCAGAGTTGACGGCCTACTGCGCGGCGGCCGGCACGGCAGTCTCGGCGACGTCCGCGACCGACACGACGTCGTCGACGCTGACGACCGACACGGACACGTCGACGACGTCGGTCGGCACCGGCTCTACGATCTCGCTCTCGACGCCCGACCCGACCACGACGCTCTCGTACAGCGTGCCCATCCCCGAAGTGACGACGCCGACCATCACCTACTCGAACCCGAACGCCGTCTCGACGACGTCGCTCCCCTCGGACGCGAGCGTCTCGGGCCCGACCGCCGGCGACGACGGCATCGTCACGCTCCGCCTCACGGCCGCCGGCCAGGACTTCCCGACCCAGAGCAAGTCGGCCAACGCGTTTGTGAGCGGCGCCGCGGGCGCGCGGGAAGGCGCCAAGAGCACCGTCGTCGCGGCCGTCGTGGCGCTCGCGGCTGTCGCCGGCGGGATGATGCTCGTTTGAGGAGGTGTGGTGTGGGTGGTTTTTCTTAGACGCGGGAGGAGGAGGCGCGTGATAGGACGGACACTGCCTACTTTCTGCTTTCCCTATTCTCTCTGCACGTTGCGCTCCTCGCATTCGACTCTCTCCTTCGCTTCTGGGGTCCTCCCTTGTTCCCTTGTGCACTAGCTCTTCCCTTGCCTCCCTCCTTCGCTGCAACGATCCTCGCCCGTCGATACCCCCCTTTACACTGCCTCTCGTGCCTGGTCCAGAGAGCGCCTGGTCCAGAGAGCGCCAGCGCTCAACGACGGCACCGTCTCATCGGCTCCCCTCACTGCGTAGAACGGCTCGTTCCCCTCTCGCAACCTCTCGCCTCTCCTCCTGCGCGCCCGAACACGCTCTGTTCCACCAAGCACACTCCAATGGCCCTCCGCCGCCCGCCGACAACCTACACCCTCAAGCCCTCGGACCTCTCGGACGTGCAAGCCCTCGTCGCTCAACGCGCCGCCGCCTCGTCCTCCTCGCCCTCCCCGCCTGCCGCGCAGCAGCTCGACGAGCAGCAGCGCTTGAAGCGCGCAGAGGCGGACCGGCGGCAGAGGGAGAGGGAGAGGGTGCTTGGCGCGACGGCGGCGGCGGCGGCGGCGGGAGGGAGCGGCCGCGGGGCGTGAGCGGGCGCTGTGGCGACGTGCGCCTCTCGTGGGAGGCGGACGCACGGCGTGGGAGGTCGGCGCACACGGGCCCGGCTACGACGTGCGGCGGTGGGGCGACGTGCGTTGCTGCTCTCTGTCTCCCTCTCGTCGTCCGCGTCGCTCACTCACTGGGTTGACAGAGTCGCTGCTCGACTACGCTCCTCCTTCGGTTCCTGAACGCCCTCGTCAGCAACCGAGCCCGGCTGCCGAGCCCTCTTCCGACGGCAGCTAGACGCGCTCTTGTCGCCCGGCCGCCTTCAGCGCAACCTGTCGACAGACTCTTCGCCTCGAGTTGACGGGCGTGCTCGTCGATATTCCGTGCAAATGGAACTTCAGCGCACAGGCCACACTGGTGCGGCTGTGTCCACTGGCGAGAGCTGCTGCTTTCGACGGTCTTCTCCGACGAGTCGTCGTCCCCCGTGCTCTGCTTTATGCGTCTCTCTCTGCGGCCTGAACTCGCCTCTCCCGCGTGAAGGACGTTGCAAGCGATCTCTCCCTCCCCGAGCTAGTGCTTCGACCGTTCCTCATCAGCTCCCCCACATCGCCCGTCTCGACACCCGCACCTCTCAGAGCCTCCTGCTTTTCGCCCGCCACATCGTGACGGTGGCATCGCAGCTGTTGCAGCGCCATGCCGCACCTCTCAGAATCTGGCGCGAGGATCCTGGCACGTTTCAAGGCCCAGGGTGACCGCTTGGAGGACGCGGCTTTCCTCGCCTTCTACGGCGCGGTCTGGGGACAGGAGAACGGCGTTTCGCGAGATGGCCAGACACTGGTCAGAACCACCTTTAGCGATCGGATTCGGGTTCCCATCCTCGTGCGCAAGGAATATAGGCTACTGGCTGCAGCGCTGGACGAGCACATCGACGGCACACGGGTCGACCACCGCGACACGACGGCTTTCATGATCGTGGGGCATCCCGGCGTCGGTTCGTGCTCGCAAGTCCTCAGTTTCGTCCTCGTGGACTGATCTGGTCGCACACGCAGGCACGTCGCTGAGCGTCCACTACCTCTTGTCCCGTCGCATGGAGGAGAAGAAACCTGTGCTCTACGCCGAGACTGGCGACACAAGCTTTGTCCTCTTCTGCGAGGAAGGCGTGTATGTCGACGTGCCCTTCACGAAACTGTGCAAGCTCGGCTTGCGCCAACCGACGCCGCTGTTCCTCGACGCGTTCGAGGATGCATATCCGTTGCCGGGAGCCGCCTACAGCTCTATCACGAACCTTGTCACCGTCTTTCCTACGTCGCCTGCACCTGCACGCTATGCTCTGCTGGAAAAGTACGTCTACGTGGTCGACTGGTGGGTCATGGACCTGTGGCGTGACGATGAGCTCGCCTACTGGATGTACGTCCGTGCCTACTGCTCCGCCAGCTTCGGTGCTGATGCGCTATCCTCGCAGCATGCTCATGGAGAAGGAGGACTTCAAGAAGCCGTACCCGGTCCGGCTCGCGACGGCGCCTGGCAAGGTGGTCAGCCTGCACCAGGAAAAGCCGGCCCCTGGCCAGCCACCCGGTGCGTCACGAGTGCATCCAGGCCGCACCTCACGCTGACTCAAGCTGACCTGGATGCAGCCGAATCCGGAGTCTCTGGTAGATCTACTCGCCCGGCTTCACTGCCGACAACGCCGCGCAAGTCGCCTGCCCTGCCTATTCCAGACTCTGTCAACCCCCACTACACCGCTCGCGACTGCTTTCGCGTACTCGGTCGCATTCCGGATCGCGCACTTCCTGCCATGCGGCACAATGTCCTTAAGACGCAGGGCCTCGAGGACCCCGTCGCCGACCTTCTTCCGAAGCTCCTGCCTGAGACAGTTCTCAGCGGTGTCGCGACCTACCAGCAGTTTGTCTCGCAGCTTGCGGCAGGCCCAGCCCGTGTGCTCGTCGAGATCCCCGACCCTCGGGTACCGCGCCCAAGCCGTGCGCCTGGTGCGCCATACACGCTCGTCGTCTCGCCGTCGGAGCAAGTGTCCAGGTGGCTGTCAGAGGCGGTGCAGCACTGGCCGCTGCAGACGCAGCAAAAGTACGCTGCGCAGCTCGTGCAGCATCCCGACATTTTCAGCGTCGTCTTCAAGCCGTACGTACTCAAGTATATCGCAGCGAACGGCATCAAGCTAGAGCCGCGCAGAGGCCTGAAAATCCCTCAGGTCAGCCATCAACTGCCCGTGTTTGACATCAAGCTGCCCGCCGCGACCGCTAGCTTTGCGGCCGACGGGTGGATTCGCTATCGCGACGTGACGTCCGCATCGACACCCTTCCGCGTGTCGAACAAACAGCTCTCCGACGGGCTGTACACGCCTCAGCCGGGGTCTGCCGCCCTGGACGCCATCATGATCTTCACAAAGCGAACCGCGTCGTCCCGCGCAACGTACTGCGTCGCGCTGCAGGTCACGACGGCTGCCACGCACGACGTGGTCAAGGACGGACTTGTCCGCATGCTCTTTGCGCTCGGGCCGTACGCCGCCAAGGTCAACCTCGTCCACGCCTTCATCTCGTTCGACCGCGACCGAGGCAAGAAGCTAGCCGACGCGGAACACCCCGAGCTCAAACCCGTGTCGTCCTCCTCGACGCCTTCTCTCACCAAGTTCTCCGACACGCGGCTGAAGAAGGACAATCCTCCCTTTACATGGACGCACGCGTATGGCGTTGTTGATCCCGTCTTTAACGACACCGAAGGCACTGTGACCGCGGTCTGTCTCTCCTCCTTGAACCGCCGGACTTGATGCAGTGCGCGTGCTCATGCGTCAAAGTCCCCGCAAACTCGTACACAGAGCCGCAAGTGTCCGGAACTGCTCAACATGGACCTGACCCAATAGGCCTCGTCTTCTCCTTCCCAACTCATTCCTCCCTGTACGCCGTTCTTCCTCGGTGTCTTCACTCGTCCAGGTTTTCTGAACGGGGACCCGTCCAGCTTTACCGTCTCAAGCGTCTGAAAGCGACCACGTGTGAAGAGAAGCTGCCGGACATGAGTGACGGAACGGACACCGATCCATGAACGGAGAACGAGACGTCTAGGCAATCCATGCGTAACAGCGACGGCGGGTACGAGCTAGCGAGCGGGGGAAGATGCAACGGCGAGAAGGGGAGGAAGGGACCGAGTACACGAGGACCACGACTACGACCGGAGGAACACGAAAGTAGAGAGACAGGTGCACACAGCACGATGCGTGTATGTTTGCGCTGTGCACGCCTCAGTATGCCGAAGGGAACGAGAGAGAAAGAGGGAAGGCGTGAGAGAGAGAGAAGGGAGAGGATGGCGCTAGCTAGGGGACTACGCCAGCGCCGGGACAGAGATCTTGGGGTTCTCCTTGCGGTAAGCGATCCCGCGCTCGACCCACCCGACCATGTCGACGTCGCGCTGCACGTCGCCCTTGAGCCACGGGTGCTCGAGCAGCTGCTGGTACGACGGGCGCAGGCGCGCGTCCTTGCGCAGGCACTGGGCCACAAAGTCCTGCGCCTCGGGCGAGTACCGCTCTGGGAGCGTCGGCGGGTCGCCGTGCACGATCGCCGTGAGCTGCGCAAAGACGTTCGAGTACGTCTCGGGCGGGAACGGGTAGTGCCCGATCGCGACCTCGATGATGGTCAGGCCGAGCGACCACACGTCGGACGCGGCCGAGTAGGACGTGACGACGCCCTGCGACTCGCCCTTGATGCGCTCGGGCTGTTGCGGCAGAAACGAGCAGCGCTTGTCAGCCTCGAGCTCGCGGAACTGTACACCGCAGAGCGTCACGCACCGCCATGTACGACTGGCAGCCGATGTTGGTCTTGGCGAGTGACCGGTCGAGCTGGCCCGAGACGCCAAAGTCGCAGAGCTGACGAACGAGCGGGACGCGAGGGGTCAGCGGATGTCCAGCAAACGCGCTCACGAGGAAAAGCGCACCTTGACCTCGCCCTTCATGTTGACCAGAGCGTTCGTGGGCTTGACGTCTGCGCGATCGGACGAGTGAGTATGCTGTCCCTGGAGCGAGGAGGCAGGGCAGGCGGAGGGCGCGCCGGCAGCAATGAGCATCAGAGACAGCACGTACCGCGGTGCATGATTTTCAGCTCGTCCTTGAGGAAGCGCAAGCCCTCGACCATGGAGCGCGTGATGCGCGCAAGCACGTCTTCGGGTACGTCGCACCCGGCGAAAAAGTCGAGGCTGCCGGCGTCCATGAACTCCATGCAGTAGTAGACGCACGACTCGATGAAGAAGGCGCCGTAGAACTCGATGATGCGGTTCGACGTTGCGCGGTGCAGGATGTCGAGCTCGGTGATGATCGTCTTGAGCTTCGAGTCGTCGAGCTCGAGGCGGATCTCCTTGAGCGCCATCGTGACCCCTGTCGGGCGATGCAGCACCTTTTGCACTGTGCCGTAGTTGCCCTTGCCGAGCTCCTCGAACAGCTCAAAGTCGTCCATCTTGATCTTGAAAGAAGCACCCGACGAGAAGTCGACGCCGTCTGAATGCAGGACGGCCTTTTGCGCAAAGTTGAGCCGTCCAGAGGGGTCGCTGTGGGCGTGCGACGAGTGAGTTCAGCGGTGCGTCGCGAGCTGATCAGGCCGAGCTGGCAGAAGCGGGACGTACACAATCTTGCGGAAGTTGGAGAACGGCGTCCCGCCCATCTGCCCGTCCCCTCCACTGCGACTCCTCGTCGGGCTCGGCGGCTCGTCATCTCCTCCCTGTTTCTGCGCCCCGCCCTCCGACGACCCCGGTAGCCGCATGCCCATCCCGAGACCCCTACGCGCAGCCATCCCACCCGCCCTAGGCGCCGGCGCTTGCGCCTGTGCGGAAGAGGAAGGGGAAGCGAATGGGCTCGACTCGCTCGCGCTGACGCCCATCTGGCTCAGCGTCAGCCCCGCGCCGGGGCCCTTGCGCCGCGCTGCCATGCCGCCCATAGCGCGCTGGCCTGACCCGGCGACTGCGCCGGCGGGGCGACCGGTCGCACCTGCGCCGGGCGGCGCGGAGGTTGGGCCGGCGGGAGGACGCGGCGGAGGACGGGGAGCGAGCGCGGGCGGCACACCAGAGGGGATGGAGGAGGAGCTAGAGGACGATGAGGAGGGGGCGGCGGAACGGAGAGTCGGAACGGACGTTTGTGAGCCGGACGAGCGCGAGGTCATCTGCAACGAGCGCCATTTCACCAAGTCAGTACGGACCCTCCGGAGCGAGGGTATCACGGGAGGACAAGCGAGAGCATTCAGTGCGACGCACCGCAGCCATCTTTGCGGCGAGACTGGGCGGCATCTTGAGCGGCCCTCCCGCGCCGCCAATGGTGCCGCGCACGCCCGCTTTAAGCGCGCCGCCCGCACCAGGCGCGGGCGGTCTGCGCGCCGAGGTCGAGGCGCCCGGCTGTCCGGCTGGGGCAGGCGGGGCGGAAGCGCGGGGGACGAGCGGGGGAGGAGAGGCGGAGCTGGAGGCGGCGGTGGGGGCGGGAGGAGACTGAGCTGGCGGCGACGGGGCAGGGGCAGCCGCGGCGGCAGCTGGAGGGGATTGTGCAGATCCCACTGACGGCTGCTGTGCCGGTGCTGGTGACGGCTGCGCTGCTGCGGGCGGCGCACCTGGTGCCGCGTGCTCGCGGGGAGTGGGCGACTGGACGTGGGCAGCGGCCTCGTCGGTGAGGACGGCGGTAGGCTGCTCGACGTCGATCTGCTGCTTGACTGCGTCTGCCTGTGCGTCCACATGCGCCTGAGCAGGAGCAGGGGCGGGAGGAGGTGCCGAAGCGGGATCCGGGTGTTCGAGGTCGACGTGCTCGAGTTGGCGCGTGGCCTGGTCGACGGCATGGTCTCTGGCGTGGACAGACTCGGCCATTGCAGGCGAGGGAGCCGCGTCGGAGGGACGGGCGGCGGGAGGAGTGGAGGTTGCGTCAAGCGAGTCCTTGGAGCTGGCGGACGCGGGCGAGGGCGAGCGAGTGGTGGTTGCGGTGGTGGTTGTGCCCGCACTGCTGCTCGTGCTCGAAGTGCTGAGCTCGTCCGTGTCCGAGTCTGAAAGCGTCGGACTCGAAGCAAGCGAGCGCGGCGAGTCGACCGTTCGCGCGTCTTCGTGCGCCGAGGCTGCAGCCATCCAGCGCTCTCTCGGGAGGAGCACAGCGGGGAGGGGAGCAGGGCAGAGCACAGGAGCAGCAGACCACCGCAGGGACCCTCCCAAGCTCTCGGCATCTTACCTCCGTCCTCGGGCTCACGAGGATCGCCGCCCTTCGCCCCTCTCTCGCGCCCGCCGTTGCAACCGCGATTCGCCTGGTCCCGCTCACCGCACGCGATCACGCCCACGGGAGGCCGTGCAACTCGGTCCAGTGCTTGCCAGCAGCTCTGTCTCGCCCTCTGTCACACTAGTGCGCCCGATCCTGCTGGTGCGCGGGCGCCGCAAAATGACCGCGCCTCGACAGGCGGACGTTACGTGCCAATTTGGAATCGCCGTCGTCTCGTTTCATATTGCTCCCTGCATGCACGATTCTGCCCGCTTGTCGCTGTCGAACGCTGAACGTCTGCGTTGTCCTGTTGTCCGGTACTGGCTGCCGTGGCAACGAATCCTGCTTCGCCTTCCGCGTGCTGGTTCCGTGCGCTTGTGCCGAGGCTCCCTTGCGTGCGCCTGTCCGGCTTCTTTTCCTGCGCGAGGCAGCGTGCTACTGCGCAACACTGCGGTACCCCGAGCGATGAGACTGACGCCGAAGACGGCTGTATGTTCAGCGGTCTTCAGCGCAGACAGAAGCATCGCGCATTCAGGCTGCGTCGCCCAGCGCGACTGTCGTCCATTCTGCAGACAAGAACAAGAGATTTGTGGTTCTTTCTTTCAGGGGCGACAATGATCCTCGTTGAGCCCTCGTCACGACCATTTGACGACCATGCAGAACAGGCGAGGCGCGTGTGGGGACTGCTCGTTGCGGATGCGGCGCTCATACACGTCGCTGTGAGGCAATCAGATACAGTACTTACCCTGGATCGGGTCTAGCGAGCCTGTCTATTCGAAAGGAAAAAGCGCCGACTTGCACCGCCTCGTCCAGCACGCACATCGCGTTCCCCTGGCACACGCTTCACCCCGCCTGCTCTCGGGAAGCGCGCACGCCAAGTGCAGTCTGTGCTACAAGCCCAGAAATGGGCAGCGCCTCGCCCTTCCGCCGCCGCCCGACCCTCGCGCGGACGTACGGCTCCAGCTCCACCTCCGCCGCCGCTTCGTCCACCGCACCGTCCGCCGCCGCCGCGGCTGCCGCCGCCTCCACGAGCGAGCGACGCACCTCGGCACACGCGGGTGCGCGTGGAGCGCAGAAGAAGGACCAAGGGTCGCTCGCGGCGCTGCTGGCGGGGTTGAGCGAGAGCAGCGACGACGACGGTACCGCCGCGCGCGGGTCAGAGCGCGCGACGAGACGCGCCGCGGGCGCTGCGTCGAAGCGGCAGGGTGCTCCTGCCCTGAAAACGAGCGCGAGGAGGACGAGGTCGGCAGCTGCTGCTTCGACTACGGAGGAGGAGACGGAGCGCGGCGCATTAAAGGGGCTCCAAGGCGAGGGCAGCGCGTTCTGGGACGAAGCTCGCACCGCGGCAGACCGGCCCAGGGCGCCAAAAAAGCGCGCGAGCACCGGAGGAGCAGATGCGCGCGCTGCAGGAGACGGCGCTGGGGAGGTGAGGGCGAAAAGGGCGCGGGTTTCGGTGCCTGCGGGGAGGGGCGCAGCGACGCAGGTCAAGGGGAAGGGGAAGGACACCCTGCACGAGGACGACGACGAGATCCCGGCGCCGTTCGACTACGTCCCGCTCGCGGAACGCGTCCAGCTGTCTTCGCCGCACAAGACCACGCCATCTCCTGCCTCGGCTCCTGACGCCCCACGCACGAGTACAGAAGATATCGACGACCTTCCCGAATCGCGCTTTCGTCCTCTCGCTGGCTTGACGCGCGCCTCTCGCGCGGCTGCAGCAGCTGCCGCATCAGCCGATTCTTCCGCGTCGCTCGCAAAACCCGCTAATGCCGCCGCGTCGACTCTCGCACCGAACAAGGCCTCACCAGCGCCGACCAGGTCTCCCGCCAAGCGCACCCGCTCCACCACGGCTGCCTCGCCCGCAGCGAAACTTCCCGCGCCCTCTCCCGCTCCTGCAACCGCCAAGCCCGTCCGGCCGCCCAGCCCGGCCAAAGACCTCAGCGCCATCTTCTCGCGCTTTAGCGCTGCCCCGGCCGGTGCGTCGGTTGCAGAGGGACCGAAGCAGGATGGGTGCACGGGGCTCAGGCGCAGCTCGAGCAGCTCGACTGCAGTGACTGCTGCGGCTGCTGCCGCCACGGCAGCATCGGCGACGGGTGGTGGACTGAGGGCGGGGATGCTGAGGCGACGGAGGGGCGCACAGGAACCGGCAGCCATCGAGGCCGAGCGGGGGGGTGGAGCAGGTGCGTCGAGAAATCTGCTTCACTCAAATCACTCCTTCGGGCAGCGACGTTGACTGGTGCCAGAATCCTTCCCGTGTACAGAAATTCGCTCGCCATCGCGCGACAGGGCCCGCAATGCCCTCGATCGCACCTTTTCCCAGCCCAATCTCTCCTCTTCGCCCCTCTCGTCCCCGGCCCGCTCGCCGCAGCGGCCCGCTCTCAGCGCTTCCTTCTCTCAGCCGGCACTCGGCTCGCCCTCTCGCCTTGCGCCCTTCGCTCCCAGCGGTGAGGCGAGTCCCAGTCCCGCTCGACCTGGCCCCGCTCGTCTCCCTTCAGGCGGGATGGGCCCGGCCATCGGGTCCTCCTACCGTCCGATGCCGTTCGCGCCTCCCGCACCCGCCTTCGGTACCGGCCTCGGCGCCGGCGGTACGCGCACGTACGCCGGGGGTGCACGCACGCTGCGTCGCGATGTCGAGGAAGAAGCGTTCCTCCGCCCAGCCGCAGAGGCTGCTCCTCCCTCGTCCGCCTCGACGTCTTCAGCACCGGAACACCGCCTTCCTTCGCTCCCGCCGTCACTCTCGCGCCGCACGCTCGGCTCGCGCATCTCGTCGACTAACACCGCCGGTGCTGCTCCGCCGCCGGCCGCGCGCGAGACGTACGCCTCGCTGCGGCAGCGATGGGGCATCGACGCGGAGGAGTCGCTCGTCGACAGCGAGGAGCACGACTCGCAGGACCGCGGGGCGCGCGTCGTCGGCGGGGGCGTGCTCAGGAAACAGGGCGAGGGCAAGCGGTGGAATGATGAGCTCGGCTGGGTACTTGAGGGGCTGAGGGCAGGCGCGGAGGGGGACAGGAGCGCGGCGAGGGCGAGGTACGTTGGGCACGACTCTAGCTGGGCGACGGATCGGCTTGTCACAAGCTGGTTCTGCTGAGCTTTCGCCCTGAGGCGGCCGTACTGACTCTCGCTCATATGTGCGCACAGCGCCATCGACCTGCTCGAGAAGCTCCAGTCGCGCGACTGGCTTCGCCGCCTGAAAGCTTCGGGCGAAGCCGAGTCGATCTACCTCGCCCTGCGCCTCGCCAGCTCTTCCCCCTCGCCGCCTGATCCAGACCAGCCCGCCGAGCACTTCGCACCTGACCGCGTCCTCGATACGGCGTTTGCGACGCTCCTCGCTCTCCTCGTGCGCGACCAGCGCCTCGCAGAGCCGCTCTTCCGCCTGTCGCCGAGTGACGTCTCGCGCGAGCAGGCAAAGCGGACACCGTCTGCCGTCGACGGGAGTGGCGACTCGCAGGGCGCTGCAGCCGCGGCTCTTGCGCGGACACAGAGCGCGGGAGACGACTCGCAGATGACGAGCTCCTCTGCGGGTTGGTCGTCAAGCCCGAGGAAGGCAGTGGGCGCGGCGGCTGCTGAGGTCGACGAGCGCAGCGACCTGCTCGAGCTGTTGACTGAGCTCGGGCAGCGCGAGTGGGTCAAAGAGGAGGTCGGGAAGGCAAAGGCGAAGGACGAGGCGGGACACGAGGAGCAGGCGGCGGGCGGGAGGGTGAGAGGGAAGAAGGTGCTGAGAGGGGACGCCAGGCATGTGAGTCCTGACCGTCGAGCTCTTATTCTTTCCTTGGCATCTGTGCTGACACACCTCACCCGGGCAGCTGCAGTCGCTGCGCGATCTCATCGACGCTGCGGATCTCTTCCCCGCGACGACCTCCCAGCCCGTCAGCCTTCGCACCCTCGCCCTCGTCATCACACGCTCAATCGCCACCTTCGTTCCGAGAACCATCTTCCAGCCGCAGCACCTACTATGCGCGTCGGGACTATTCGAGCAGGTCGTGCAAGTCTTCCTCAACGAGTGCAGCGCCATCGATGACCGTCTGCAGAAGTACGAGACTGGCCTGGTGCGTACTGTAGCTCTGCTTGCCTCGTAATACTCGGCTGACGCCAGCGTGCGCAGGACCTCCTCCCTCCGCCAAGTTCGACAGTCCCGTCCATCTCCCTCGCGACGTTGTCGAGCTGCCTCGCCATCTTCGAGGCCACCTCGCTCGCAACACCCTACGCTTTCCACCTCATCTCGACGCCCTCGCTCCTCCCGTCTCTCGCGCACGCCCTCACGCACCTCACGCTCGTCGCCTTCCTCCTCGCACTCGACGGGGCCGGCTCTTCTCAGCAGGACCACGTGACGCAGCAAGAGGCGCTCGGCACGCTCACCGCCGCACTGGGCATCCTCTTTGGCCTGACGACCGAGTCGAGCTGGGGGCTTGCGCTCGTCGACCGCTCGTCCGCGTCGCTGCCGCACAGCGCAGAGCTCCTCGCGGTGCTCGTGCGCATCGTGCTCGCTTGCCGCAGACGCGCGAAGGAAGACGTCCAGGGGACGACGGCGGCAGTGAGGCGCGCAGCGACGGTCAAGGAAGAGGACGAAGGCGACTCGGCCGCGCCATCCAGCTCGAGCGCCGACACGAGCTCTCGCGCGGGCGACGAGGCGAGCGGGGCAAATAGCGGCGCGGGAGCAGCTGCGGCGCTGTGGGACGTCATGTCGCTTGCGATGGGCGTGCTCGCCAACTTGGCCGAGTCGGCCGACGAGGCGTTCAAGCTGCGCGTGCGCAAACTGCGTGCGTTGCGCTTCACTCTTTCACCTCCGGTTCGTGCGCGCTTCACTGACTCTTGATGTGACGCAGGCATTGATCCGGCGTGTCACGGCAAGCGCAAGTGCGCTGTGCGCTGTCACTGCATCGAAGCGCAGGCGGACGAGCCGGCAACGACGGTGATTGGCGTACTCGCGCAACTCGCCCTCGATCCGCTTGAAGATGCGCCCAACTCGGTGCGTCGAGACTTTCAGACGCGGAAACTGCCCTCTATCGTGCTAATTCCGCTCGCTTGCAGATCTACCACCACTCGATCACGGGCTTCCTCCGCCTCGTCCTCGGGCTCTCCATCCTCGACTCGCCGACAAACGAAGAGCTCGTACTCGCCGTTCTCGCGTCCGAGCCGAGCACATTCTCGTCGTCACTGGGCCCGATCCTCGACGCGCTCGAGCAGCTCGCGCAGCTGCATGACGAGCAGCGCGCAGCGCAAAGCGAGCTCCTCGCATCGTCGGCGGGCCTGATCGGGGCGGGTCCTGCAGCGGACGACCAGGCGGAGGAAGATGCGTTCGAGTCGCAGCGGACCGAGGTGGACGAGACGCAGCGAAACGAGGGAGACGGGGGAGACGACGAGATGGACGGGCTGGTGCTGTCGCGAGCGGCGGGAGGGGACGACGATGCGCCGCGGCGGATGCGCGAGGTGGTGCAGCGGCTGCGGCGGCGGATTGCCTGAGTCGGTGAGGAACTTGGAACTGCGCCCTGGCTTTCTTGGCGCCTCCCCTGATGCGGCGGCAGGCCGTCGCTTGTCGCGAGGAGATGGGCGTGACCTCGTGCCTCTCCGCTCGCCTCACCCCCGAACTCCCGAGAGAGCATGTCTGCCGTGCGCCAGTCGATCAACAACGCCTTTGCCAGCCTCGGCCTCGCGCCTGCCCCCGCTGCGGCGGCAAAGGGGTCCGCCGCCGTGTCGAGCCAAGAGGCGATCGCGCTCGAGGAGGAGTACTCGGCCCACAAGTGCGTCCACTCGACCTGTGACTGTCCAGTGCGAGCTGTGCACTCCGTGGGCGGCCCTCTCGAAGGCGGCAAGGCCGAGGGCGAGGTGGTCTCCCCCACTCGGACTCGTGCGACCACGCTCACGACGTCGTGGGACGACGGCCGCTAAGCGCACCGTAGCTGATGAAGCATGGTGGCGCGGTTGCGCCCCGTGGGCCAGGCAAGCGTGTCCACGCGCGAGCCCTGGATGGACTTATCTTAGAGATAGCCCTCTCGCGGCGCTCCGTCGCGTTCTTTAGCAGTCACGCGCGCACTGCCCACCTCGTATTGACACTTGCGTCTCGCGCCACAGCTACCACCCGCTTCCCATCGTCTTTGAGCGCGCCGAGGGCGCAAGGGTCTGGGACCCTGAGGTGCGTTCCCCGCGCTTCGTCTGGCTCGCTTGAGACGCGCCTAGGCATACAGGCAGTGTTGTGGAGCGTACCTGTAGAGCGTAGAACGCTGACACAGTTCCTGGACACAGGGCAACGAGTACCTCGACTGCCTGTCCGCCTACTCGTGCGCCCCGCTCGTACCTCGTCGTCGTCCTGCCGACTCTGATTCTCTCTTACCCTATGCAGCGCCGTTAACCAGGGTCACTGCCACCCGCACATCGTCAAGGCGTTGACGGAGCAGGCGCAGAAGCTCACGCTCTCGTCGCGCGCTTTCCACACTTCTTCGCTCGGCCCGTTCTCCAAGTACCTCACCGAGGTGAGTGAGCGCTCTACTGTACTGGTCCGAGACCACCCCCCGGATATGCCTCCGCAGGGCCTCGTATCGTGACGGAGCTTCGCAGCACATATTGCTGACCGACGCGAGCTTCTGCAGCTCACCGGCTTCGAGATGGCGCTCATGATGAACACGGGTGCCGAGGCCGTCGAGACGGCCATCAAGCTCGCGCGCAAGTGGGCATACAAGGTCAAGGGCGTCGAGAAGGACAAGGCGATTGTCCTCTCTGCCGAGAACAACTTCCACGGCAGGACGTGCGTCTCGTTCCGATCTGTCCGTTCAGCTATCCGAACGCTCGCGACGGGTGCTGATTAAGTCGGTCATTCTCGCACAGCATCGGCGTCATCTCAATGTCGACGGACCCCGAGTCGACCAACGACTTTGGCCCGTTCGTCCCGCTCACGGGTCCGTTCGGCCCCGACATGGGCGACGAGGGCCGCATCCCGTACAACGACGTCGCGGCGCTCGAGCGCGTCCTCGACCGCCACGGCAAGAACGTCGCCGCGTTCCTCGTTGAGCCGATCCAGGGAGAGGCAGGGTGAGTCGCTACTGGGCTGCGCTGAGCTTCGATCCCCAGAGGTCGTGCTTATGCTGACGTTCTTTGTCGTCCTCTGAACCGATTCACAGCATCGTTGTGCCGGATGAGGACTACCTCGAGAAGGTGCAGGCGCTCTGCAGGAAGCACAACGTCCTCCTCATCTGCGACGAGATCCAGACCGTACGTCTCGCTAGGCTGCGTCACACTCGGATGTGCGGCTCAGGATGTTGGTCACACAGGGTCTCGCGCGCACGGGCAAGCTCCTCTGCTACCAGCACAACCCGAACGTCAAGCCCGACATGGTTCTCCTCGGTAAGGCCCTCTCCGGCGGCGTCTACCCTGTCTCGGCCGTCCTGTCGCGCAAGGACGTCCTCCTCACCATCCGGCCGGGCGAGCACGGCTCGACGTACGGCGGTGTAAGTCTCGTCTCCCCTTGCTCTCCTACCATTCTCGTCTGACTCGTTTCGTGATGACGCAGAACCCCCTCGCGTGCGCCGTCGGTCGTGCCGCACTTGAAGTCATCGTCTCGGAGGACCTCGCCGCGCGTGCGCAGCGCCTTGGCGAAAAGATGCGCGCCGGCCTGCGCGACCTGCAGGGCGTCGGCCCCGCCGGCGGGTGGATCAGCGAGGTCCGCGGCAAGGGCTTGCTCAATGCCATCGTCATTGATCAGGGGAAGAGCACCAAGGGCAGGACGGCGTGGGACTTGTGTCTCGTCATGAAGAGCAAGGGTTTGCTCGCCAAGCCGACGCACGTCAACATGTGCGTGCCGATTCCTCTGTCGAAGGTTTAGAGCGAAGGCCGAATGCTTATGTTCTCGTCCTTGACCACGCAGCATCCGCCTCGCTCCGCCCCTGGTCATCACAGACGAGCAGCTCGACAAGATGCTCGCGACCATCAAGGAGTCGCTCGAGCAGCTGGACGAGGTGCGTGACCTTCACTCCTCCTTTCCATTAACAGCGATGCGAACTACTTGCGACGGCAGCTCGACGTTGTTCCCGGCGCGGACGACCACCACAAGGCGTCGGACGAGCCGGCCGTCGACCTCTAGACTCGCCCTCGTCTCGCACCACCTCGCATGCTGCACTCGATCCTATCACGCTTTTCTCCCAACGCACAACTGTAGCAGTACCAGACAGTACGAGCACCCGAAACGCTCCTTGAATTTTCCTCAGACAGCTGTTTTGGCAGCCCGGAACCGCTTTTGACGCGAGAGGAGACATAGTGGCGCGGTCAACCGACACCGACGCCCTTGTACGTGTACCTGGATGTGTGACCAAAACGTCAGAAACAGCCTACCGAGGGCTCTACAGCCGAGAGAGGGTAAATGGACAGACGACGCACTTTTCCTCTCGCCCTCCCGTCAGCTCCCACCAGCACTCCTTGACGACGTCGTCCTTGTTGTCCGTCGTCGATCCGAAAATCTCGGCAAACTGCACGGTCCGCAACCGGGATGAGTGATGCAAGCACTGCGCTCCCGCCAGCGGTTTGATGCGCACCGAATCGTAAATCACGTCGATGCTGCTGGGAGACCTCACCCACGTATCGTCAAACGCGTCGGCTATATACATTGTGAGGGTCTTGTCTGTCTTGGGCGAGTAGACGCGCGCTTCGAGGCCGCAGAACCCTTCTTTTGCTTTGGCTGCGTCGTTGCCGAACGACGACAGCATCGTCTTGAGCGATGGCGCGAAGCCCGGGACCGAGTCGTCGTCTGTTGAGGGCAAGCTGAGCGGAACAGGCCGGCGAAACGGAAGAAGCGAGCGTTCAACAGCGAGAAATGCAAGGCGCACATGGAAACTCGCACCAAGAACGACCTGCGAGGGGCGCAAGTTACTAACGCAGCAGTGCGGCGATCCAAAGTGACGGTCTCACCATTCGTGCTGTCCGACCCCGAATTTGTGTGGTACCACGAAGCGATGGCGCCCTCGTTCCTGCCGAGGAAGGTGGAGATGCCCTGCTTCGTCAGCGCCGACTGATCCGTCGCGCCAGAATCCGCCTCTGCTGATGCCTCGGAACCATCTGCAGACGCCGTCGTTTCGGCCGGCCCTGCCGAAGTCGCGGAAGCCGATGTGGTCTGCGCGGAAGCAATCCCAGTGCTGGGCACCCTAGACGGCGTCTCCGCTATTGCTGCGGCGCTACTCCCTGTACGACTCGATGTTGTTGCTGTGGCTGTGTTGGTGGAAGGCGCCAAGCTGGTATCTTTGAGGGTTGAGTCCTGCCGGAAAAAGACGAGGTAGACTCCTGCACCGATGGCAACCACGCCGACGACAAGGACTGGTGACCGCCCAATCAGCAGAGCAGTACGTTGGAACTACAAGCGGCGCGACGCACACAAGACAACGACCCAAGTGCCGTGCCCGCCGCCCTGGGCCCGTTCTTGCTGCGCTTGAGAAGGCCGACGAGCGGAAGCGTAGTCTTCCTCGCTGCTGCTACTGCTCGACCCGCTGCTCTGGCCCAACGCGTAAGCCTGACGCTCGTGATGAAGCAGATATCGCGCTCACCCGCTCGGACTTGCGCAATGAGAAGTACGTGACTGTCCTCGCCGGCACGACGGCAGGAGCAGCGGGAAGGCTTGAATCGCGCATGGCACGTCCGACTTACGGTGCGCAGCAAAGCAGGCCTGAGCCAACCATCTGCAGCTACACGAGAGCCGACGAGAGCCCGCCGCGGATCCTCCGGTCCGTCCTGCTCTCCTCTCTGCACGCGAGCACTTGCTCAACAGATCTTGCAGCCTCAGCAGGTGCCTACATCGTCGTCCTCCTGTCCTGTCGGCTCCGCTTCCACGCATCAAAGTCCCACACGTCGAGCGGAATGAGCGGCTTGCGCCTCGGCACGAGCGTCGTCGTCGTCGGGCGCTCGTCCACCCGTAGCGCTTCGTTGTCGTCGCGCTGCTGCTGCTGCAGCGGCTGCGAGAGCTTGACGCGCTTACCCGCGCGCTCGTCCGCCTGCGCCTGCGCCGGTGCTGGAGCGCGCTTCGCCGCTGCAGGAGGACGCGTGGCAGCCGGTCTGGCCGGAGCCGGAGCAAAGGCCTTGACCGCGCTCTCCGGCCAGCCCTTCGTCTTCCTCGCTGCGTCCTGCGCTGGATGCATCATCGCGCCAGCGCCGTCCTCGTCCAGTCCGGTGACGGAGTCGGCATCGTCCTCGTCGAAGATTGGCAGCGCGGGGAGAGACGAGGGCGGCGGGGCAGGCGAACGCGAGTGCTTGCGCGCGCGCACCGTCTGCGCAGACGAAGCAGGCGGAGAAGAATGCGCTGAGTTAATAGGGGCGGGAGACGTGTGGTGCGGGCTGGATGGCGGAGGGAGTAAAGTCGCAGCGGGAGATGCGGTGCGTTGCGCGGGGCTCTTCTTCTGCGGCGACGAGGGCGGCGGAGACGAGGGTGGGCAAGTCGACGCTGCGTACTGTGCGTGCTCGTCGCCGTCGAGAGCCTGCGAGAGGATCGAGTCTTCGCAAGTATCGCGCGGGAAGGGCACAGAAGGCGCGTTTGGCGCCACCAACACCGCGTTCGAGGGCGCAGCAGCAGGTGCAGTCGAGCCCTTGTGCGCGAGGAGCGCCGCCGCGCTGCTCCAAGCACCGACTTCCGCCGGTGCCGACTCGCGGGGCCGTTTTCTGGACGGCGCAGTTGTCGAACTCGGCTCGCTCGTCGCCGCCGCGGAAGCCGCAGCAGGCACCAGCGAGGCGCGCTGCTTCGCTAGTCGCGCCTTGTCCCTCGCCGCAGTGAGCGTCGCACGCAAGGCGTCCTGATCCGGGGCGACGAACGCGGCCGCAAACGAAGCCGAGGGCGCAGAGGCTGGTGCAGGCTGCGCGCTCCGGCCGTGCGCAGGCGCAGCGGGAGTCGCGGGCTCTGGACCCTGCAGCGGCTTGGCTTTCGCCTTGGCTGCGGCGAGACAGGCCTGCATCGCTGCGGAGTCGACGGGTGCCGGCTGCCACGCGCCCGGCGTCGCCCCCTCCTCCTTCGTCGTCGTCGGCGACGACGACCGAGACCCTCCAGCGACATGCGCGGCGTCTCGCAACGGAGCTGCCGTACTCTTCGCAGCCGCTCCGCCCGCACTGGCACGCCCGGCCTTCGCAAGCTTCTCCTCCCTTGCTCGCCTCAAACACGCCTGCATGTCTTCGCGGCTCGGCGCGGACACCATCGGCGCATCGTCTGCGGGCCAGGACGGGTGCGGGACGTAAGGCGGGAGACGCTGGTCGGAGCGCGCGATGGGCGCGTGTGTAGACGGGGCGGCAGATGCGGATGGAGGAGGAGGGGGAGCAGCGGCGGCGACGCTGCTGGATGCGCGCGGAGCGAGGCGGAGTGCCGGGTCGGCGGGAAGCTGCATGGGACGCAAGTGAGCATAGAAGCGACGGCAAAGGTTTCCGGGAGGACACGCACGTCGGTAACGTAGGTGACCTGCTCGTCCTTGTTTTCCTCCTTCTTCTGCTGCACTCCGCCCGCTTCCTCCACCCTCCGTACCCACATGACGCGCTCCTCGTCCTCATTCGACACAGCACTCGCGCCGTTTGCGCCCTGCGCAGTACGGCGGAACGGCTTCATGCGTTCGTTGACAAGCGACCCTTCGCCGAGCGCATGGTGCTTGAACGCGTCGACCCGGAGACAGACCCGGCGAGACAGGAGCTCGACCTTGGGCTCGTTCACGGCTGACGCCGAGGCGGCGGCGGCGCGGCGCTTCGAGGGCGAGGTGCGCTGTGGGACGGGCGGACGAGCGAGGACAAAGCGCCACGAGAGGAGGGCGAAGAGGCACTTTGAGCGGGAGGAGGCGGTGAACGGGATGGCGGTGGTCCTGTGAGGCGTATCAGATCTCAAACACAGCAAATGAACAGGGGCTGGAGTGAGGGACGCACGCGTTGTACTGGTCGACGACGGTGGTGGGGATGCAGGCGTCGATCCAGAGGTCTCCGTCACTGAGCTCGCACCAGAGCAGCTTGTCGCCGTCGTCTCCTTCAGTCAGGCCCGTCGCCTGTGTGAGTGCGTGAGCAGCGGAGGTCAGTGTTGGTCAGTCGCGTATGTCGAGGAGGGCCGAGTGGGGAGGGGAGACGCACGGTGACGAGCTGTGCGCGGTGCGGGTCGCACTCGCCGGAGGACTCGGGGAGGGCAGGGCCGTGCAGGTTGCGGCTCGTGAGCCACTCGCGCGAGAGCCAGGCTGCGAGGTCGCCGCGGACGGTCACCATGGCGGGTGTGGTGGGTGCGGGCGAGGCAGGGCGGGTAGCTCGTGTAGCTGTACGGCGCAGCGTACGTCGAGTGCAGCGCAGCGCAGGAGCCCGGTACTCGAGGAAAGTGCGAGCGATGAACCTGGCGCGCCTCGACGCGGAACGAGCGAAAGCGGCGCCGTCTCTCGCAAATCTCGCTGCAACTTGTGGGCTGAGTCGCGTCGAGTGCGAGCATGCAGTTCCCAAAGGCAAAGCGGTTCACAGACCGCCGTGCGTCCCCCTCTCCCCTGCGTCGCTGCTCTCCCTTCTCGTCTCAATCGCTCAACATGCATTCGCCCCCTCGTCGCACACAGCCCCCGACTCGATCCCTCCCCCAGGAGCCTACGACCCGCACTCGCCTCAGCAGCTCTACAAGAAGGGCGCAATGCTCGAACGCGCTTCCCGCTTTGGAGCCGACCACGACCCAAACAAACCAGGTCCGCTCCTCCTTGTGCCCCTCGCCCGGAACTCCTGCCTCTGACGCACAGTGACGTCCGCAGACACATTCGGACTGTACACCGAAGCAGCTGACAAGGAGAACGCAAAGCCACGCGCGAGGACAACAAGCGCTCTCGCGACCGGCAGTTCGCTTGACCGCGAGCGCCACAAGCAGCAGGTTCGTTCGCGTCTTTCGTGCATACTTCTTGACCGGGTCGCGTTGCTGACCTTACCAACGTTGCTCCAGCTCGAAGACCTGCGCGCTCGCCTGACCGCTTCGCACGAGAAGGACCTCGCCAAGCTGCGCGCAAAGGTCGACAAGCTCGAAGAGGCCCGCACCGAGTGGCGCAAGGAGCGAGACGAGGGCGCAAAGGAGCGTGAGACGCTCAAGTCGGAGAATCGTTCGTCCTTTCTCGCGGAACAGTCCCTTCCGCGCACATTGCTGACCCGTTCCTCTTTCGTTCCGCCGACTCGCTCGAATATCACACACTATGCAGGGCACCTCACGTCGAAGCTCTCACGCTCGACGGCCCTCACGGCAAAGTACGAGTCGACGCTTCCCTCCCTCCAGGCCAAGCTCGCGACCCTCACCTCGCAGCATACCGCCTCCCTCGCCAAGAAGGACGCCGAGCTAGCCTCGCTCACTACCGAGCGCGACGCCCTCCTCGTCCGTGCCCAAGCCGCCGAAGACGAGCGCGACGACTGGGCGCGCATCGCGCGCCGCGAGCGTCTCGGGCGCGAGGAGCAGGCCTCTCTCGCGTCTGCGGCCGTCCGCTCCGCGCGCGACGAAGCCTCCCTCGCGCGCGTCGAGGAGCTCGCCGCCGCGCGGCTGCGCAACGTCCGCCTCTCGCGCGCGCTCGAAGACCGCAAGGCCGTCGTCGCGAGCCTGGGCGAGTACGCGCGCGACCTCGAGGAGCGCCTCGCGCGTGCGGACGACGAGCGGACAGAGGCCGAGAGCCGCGAGTGGGCGATCCGCGAGGCGTGGCGCGCGGAGCGCGAGCTTGTTGTCGGGCCCGCGAGGGACGAGAAGGAGTGGCGCCAGCGCGCGAGGGCCGACGCGCGCGAGGTCGCGGCGCTGAGGGACGAGGTCGAGCGAGGGGAGCGCGAGCAGGACGTCGAGCGCGAGTGGGACGGCGTGAGGGCAGAGTGGGAGAAGCGCCGAGAGAAGGCGTGGGCGCACGAGCGCAAGGCGCTGCTGCGCGACTACGAGGTCGTCGAGGGCGAGTGCGTCGTGTCGTGTTCCTGCTCCTGATATTGCTCTCGAGCCGCAACTGACCCTTCTCGATCGCAGGCTGGACGTTGCCGTCAACGACGAGATCCCTCGCCTCGAAGCCCTCCTTGCCGCCTCGGAGGCATCCCTCTCGTCTACCCACGACGACCTCGCCACTTCATCTGCGCAGATCACCGCGCTCGAGTCGGACCTCGCCGCGCTCGAGCAGCGTCGCGCGGACGAAGCCGAGCAGTTTGAGGGCGAGATCGAGGAGCAGAAGCGGCTGGTCGCTGATGCGAAGAGGGACGTCGAGCGCGAGCGGGCCGAGAAGCGAAGGGTCGTGGGCATTCTCGCGCAGACGAGGGCGAGCGAGGGCGCGTTGAAGGAGGAGGTCGAGAGGTTCGTTCTGCCTGAAGACTCTAACTCCTCTTTGCCAATCACGGATTGACTGACAATGCTTCTCGCAGTCTCAACAACGAGATTACGACCCTCACGCCTCTGCTCGCGGCCAACGATGCACTGCAGAACACCATCGACCACCTTGCCCGGCTCAACGCCGCGTCGGAGGCCGAGGCGCAGGAGCTCATCGCGCAGAATTCGGAGCTCGTCGGGCACGGCAACCAGAACCAGAAGATCCGGCACGTGGCCATGATCCGCGAAGAGCTCGCCGAGAGTCGCAAGGTGCGCCGTCATTCGCTCTGTTTCGTCAGATCCGGCACTCACGCAATTGCCCCTTCTTGCAGAAACACCTTGCTACGCTTTCCTCCCTCGCCGCAGCAAACCAGCGCGTTGCCGCCCTGGAAGACGAGCTCAACTCGTACCGCGCCGTCTCTGCTCCCTCTGCGCCCGCCTTCTCCCTCGCCGCTTCGACTCTCGCGCCATCCGGACCAGCACCCGTCGTACGCTCGCGCGTGTCCCGACCTCAGGTCGCTGATGCACTCGGTGCTTCTGCTCCGCCCTCGGCGCCGCCGCCTCGCGCGACAGCTGCCCCGCTGGCTGCTCCGCCTCCACCTCCTCAGCTCGTCGTCCATCCCGCGCACGACACGCCCGCCAATTCCGGTGCACCGCTCTTCTCGCGCTCCGCCGCCGCAGCCTCCACGACGGCCCTGTCCCGCTCGGCGGCCCTCCGCCCAGAAGACGACGCGCCGCTTCTGCCGCCCACGCTTGCCAAGTCGCAGCCGGCGCAGCCCAGCCCGGCTCTCGCAGGCGCAGGGAGGAGATACGGGACGGTCGGCGCGGCCGCGGCGGCGGCGGGGAGGAAGAGGAGGCAGAGCACGAGTGTCAAGATGGAGGGGCCGATGACGGTGAGCGAGCTGTTCGAGTGAGGCTTATATGCCACAGATGTCGGGGTCAATGTACAGTGTTGCGCTGTTGCTGTCCCCCCTTGTTGTGCTCTAGTATGGCCTGCAAAGCCTAATTTGTCGGAGTTGGCGTTTGGCAGGCGGTCGAGCGAGATGCGCGTGCCTTCATCGTAGGGCTTTCAATCCCGAGCTGCCACTTTCACCCTGCCAGGTTCCGCATCCCTGATCCCGTGTAGCACTGCAGAACGGTGCGTACCACAAGCCGTTGCGCACGCATCTTCAACCTCGTCGTTCTTCCGCTCGGTTCGCTCTTTCGGCATCGTGCTGTATTCAGCCCCAGCCTCTTTGTGCTTCTCAGCTCGTGGGGGTGACAGCCAAAAGCGTAGCTTTGTTCTTCCAGGCTACCGAGCCGGACTTCGCCGTCCTCGGTGGTCCCGCTCTTCATCAGCTGCAGGTACGTCGAGGTGATCCCTGCCTGCCACGCTCCTCGAGATTGCTCGTGCTCTCCAGGGAGTGTGCGAAAGGCATGCTGACGTGCCGTGCTACCACTCGCAGCTATCGAATCGCACTCGGCGGCGAGGTCGCTGTCGCCGAACCGTCCGCTCGCGTCTCGAGGGTTTAGGCGAGGATTGCCGGCAACGGTCGGCGCAGAATGGTGCTCACCGAGATTGAGAGACGACCTGCTGCACCCTCGGACTCGCCGACACCTGCCTACGCACCTGCAACTGCCGAATCACCTGCTCCGCCCCCACTTGCTCGACCCGAACCTCCTTCTTCCCACCACCTCGACCTCCTGCTCAAGCGCTGGACCTCGTTTGTGGCCGAGCACTTCGGACGTCGTAATGGGAGAGAGTCGCAGGGCCGAGAGGCGGACGATGAGGACCCGCCGCTCGACAAGGATGCGGTCGTCGAGGTGTTCGACAGTGTCTTCTCCTCGGCTCGCGGCATGAACGCAGGCGAAGGCACGGAAGAGCTGAGGAGCTTCGACAAGGGCACGGGCGCAGCGGTGGAGACGCTCGACCACCAGGAGGTCATGTCGCATGACCAGTTCGAGGCGTGCGTTCGCCGCTTACGCGCCGATTGCTGCCGCACTGATATCTGGGCATTCTCACGACAGGCTTGTCGACGACGTCCGGCGCGCAATCACTGTCGGCGTCCACCCTCGGCTCAACTCGAAAGGCTCGAGCGGATCCTACTTTGCGCGCGACCGCGACGGCCACACAGTCGGCATCTTCAAGCCGGCCGACGAGGAGCCGTACGGCACCTTGAACCCCAAGTTCACGAAGTGGGTCCATCGGCAGTTTCTCTCGCGCATCATCCCGTTTGGAAGGGCTTGCCTCATTCCCGGCCTGTCGTACCTGTCCGAGTCGGCCGCGTCCATCCTCGACCGTCACCTCGAGACCAACATCGTTCCCCGGACTGAGATCGTGACCCTCTCAAGCGCGGCATTCTACTATGCCTGGGCAGAGCGGGAACGAGCGGCGCGGACGGCGGAGCCGCTCAGGGCAAAGGAAGGGAGCTTCCAGGTCTTCCTCAAAGGCTTTACCGGTGCGCATACCTTTGATGTCCACATCGAGCCGACCTTGGCGCTCTGGCCCGCTTCAGTAGCTGAGCGCATCCCCGTGCACTCGCATGCCTTTGCTGCCGCAGACGCCTCCGCTTTCTTCCGCCGCCACCCTTTCCCTGGCCGACCCGTCAACCCTTCGACCCGCAACCAGAAGCGCAACACGCAACCGAAACGCCACCCCCGCCGCGGCTGCTTCACCTCGACGCTGCTCTGCTTGTGCGGCAGGACCGGTGCTGAGCGAGACGAAGACGATGGCGACGACGGCGAGGCAAAGCCGCAACCCTTGCGCAGCGAAGTGTACAGCACCGCCTCGCAGCCCGCTGCTCGAGAAAGCATGGCGCTTCTCGAGGACGGGTTCGACTGGACGGAAGAGATGATGCGAAGCTTTCGCGAGGACCTGGAGAAGCTCGTCGTCCTGGATTTCCTCATGCGCAACACGTGCGTGGCCGAGCTTTCTCACAGCCGAGCTCATCGCTGACTTGCCGAGAACAGCGACCGCGGTCTCGACAACTTCATGCTTCATCCGTGCGCCTGCTCCGCCGCCGGCTCGCCGGCCGCGCCGCACATGCACGTCGCCGCCATCGACAACTCGCTCGCGTTCCCGCATCAGCACCCGCTCGGCTGGCGTTCCTTTACTTACGGCTGGCTGTTCCTCCCGCTCTCGCTCATCGGCCAGCCCTGGTCGGCTTCGACTCGCCAACGCTTTCTGCACAAGCTCGAGGACCCGACCTGGTGGGTCAGCCTCAAGCGCGAGCTCAAGACCGAGTTCTCGAAGGATGCTGCCTTCCGCGAGGAGATGTTCGAGCGACAGTGGGCCGTCGTCAAGGGGCAGGGATACAACCTCGCACAGAGTTTGCGCGCAAGCGAAGAAGGTGCGTCCTCATCGATGCTTCTGCTTGCGACGGAACAGCTGAGATTCCATTCCATCAGGACCGGTCGAGCTATGTCGACGGCCGAAGATGCTGGTCTTTGACGAGTTTGTTCTCGTCCGCGACGACGCGCAGCAAGCGAAACCCGCTCGACCGACATCTGACCGACCTGCAGCGGACGTGCCGACGACTTCGCAAGCGCAGTCGACGGGCTCAACCTCCGTTTCGTCGGACAGCCATCGTCCACCGCTGGCAGAGCGTCGATCCGCGCCGGCGGACTCCCCTCAAGTCCCTTTCCCCACAAGCCACCCTCCTCATGCTGCGAGGTCTGCTCACATCGTCGCGCCTGTCGTCAAGCGCCACCATCACCGCTCGCGGTCCGAGGTCGCGCCCGCCGCCGCACCCTCGCAGCTGCCTTCGACGTCCCTCCCTTCTTCCGGCAGTATCTTTCGCAGCCCGCTTGACACCCTCACGCGTCCGCTCCACCAAGCGGCCGATGATGCCGGCCAGTCTGAAGACGCCGAGGAGACGGGCGTTGCGCTCATGCGCCGCCTCGACCGCGTCGAAGCGCTCGAGCGGCGCCGCCTGAAGCGGGCGAGGCGCGACCCGGCTGTCAAGGAGGCAATGGGCGAGCTGGACGAGGTCGACGAGACGGAAGAGGCGGGCGTACTGAGCGAGGGAGAAGCGAACGGTGGAAGGAAAGGCCCGCGGAGAAGCAAGTTTGGGTGGTTTGGCGGACAAGCAGGAACGAGGGCAAAGTCGAAGCGGCCGTTCTTGAGTCGCAGGGGGTGGTCAGACGAGCAGGGGCACGAGACGGCACGGCTGCTGGGCCCTTCCGTCGCGGAAGCGTGCGAGGTCGATGAGGAGGACGACGAGGAGGTCGAGCCGGCCAGGATGAGCTTCAGCTGGTATGGTGGGCTCAACTCGACTGGATACGGTCCGCCACCAAACGAGACTGGCCGGTCGAGAAGCAGATGGGTCATTGTCGAGGTGCGCTTTCTCCGCCCCTCTCGCTCGCAACGGTTTCATCACTCCGCTGACTCCGCGGCTGTTCTCCTCAACAGCGCATTGAAGAGGTCCGCGAGCCTACTCGACGGTGGCCGTGGCTGTAGTGCGACCCCTGCGCAGCGAGCAAGAGTGCCCGGTTTGCAGGGTCCTCGAGAGCACCGTCTGCCGTTGGTGTGCCGCTTGAATCTCACACGCGCATTGCTCGAGTCCAAGTGGTGCTGCATCTCGCTCGACGTGACGCACAGTCAGATTGTGCAACATCGTTCATGCACCGGCAATCCTGCACATTGCACAGAGCCCAAAAGGATGCGCGCCACACTGCACTCCTCTTTGTTGCGGCAGTATATTCACTTCTCCGCGCCCTAGCGCCCTAGGCCCTTGCCCCGTTGCTCATCGTGCTGCGTGAGAGGAAAGTAGCCGGGTCGTCGAGCCCTTCAGTCCCCTGCGTGCGCGGCGATGTCGCGCCAAACTCGCTGGGCGTTCCGCCGTGGTTCGGCGAGCGAGGAGGGGTAGCGGGCATCTGCATTGAGTCGGAACGTTGATCAACACCAGAACGATTCAAGCGAGATGCTGCCGTAGGGCTGAATAGAAGAAACCAGCGACGTACTGCTTCGGCCGCGAAGCCCGACGGCTTCGCAAATTGCTGCGGCCCACCTTGCGCCTGCTGCTCCGATGCACTTCCAGCATAGTTCAGGGCGACCATCTGCGCGTACGTCGGCCCGCCCATCTCGGCGTACTGCGGGTCGTATGGCTTCTCGCCGTCGGGAGGTGGCGGGGCAAGAGCGCGCGCGCGGTAGCGGAAGTACAGGTAGATGACGAGGATCAGTAGGGCGAGACCGCCGAGGCCACCGACCACGCCGCCAGCGATGGCTGAGGGAGAACGGGGGATCGAGTAAGCGCGGAAGCTCACGCGAACACGGCAGGAAATGCGCGACGCACCGCCCACGTTGGTCCCGCCTCCGCTGGACGGCGCACTTGTCGCAGAGGGACTGAAGCAAAGAAGCGGGGCGTCAGTACCGTGTTGTAGCGGGGCCAGGTGACTTGCGAGAAGTAGACGACTAACGGAGTGTACACATAAGAGTCGTTGAGCATTGACGCGTACGAAACAATGCTCTGCGTGTTCTGTCCTGTACGTGTCGCAAGCAAAGATTAGACCGGCGTCTCGTCTCACGAGAAAGACCGGTTTCGCGAAGCCGAACGTACCGGGACCAGTCGCGATGCAGGAGTTGTCCTCGCTCGGTTGCACGATCAAGTTGTGCAGCGTGAACTGTTGCACGGCGCCGTTGAGCGTCACCCCTGCGAGCCGGACTTTCGACGTCAGCTCGATAGTCTTTCTCGTTCACGCAGCTCAATGTCGCTCGAGAAGGATCTCGGGATCTCACACATCTGAACCTCGAGGCTCAGTCCGGCCGGCACGTCGATGAGCCAAGTAAACGTTCCCGAGGTCATAGTCGAGTAGTCGCCGCCGAGCGGAATCTGCTGCAAGTAGGTCGACGAGTTGGTGACGAAGACGCCACACGACTTGGGCACAGCGGGTCCGGTGAAGCTGCATCATCAGAGATTGTGAGCGATGTCGACAAGTACTCGAGGGTATAGCACGCAACTCACGCGAAGGAGGGCCTCTCGCACTGCACGAGGCCTCCCTCCGGACCCCAGAGCCTGAGCTGCTGCTCTGCGCCATTCGTGATGTTGGCAGTCGGGCGCGGTCCGAGGCTCGTCGACGTCGCGCTCGCGAGCATGCTCGACTCGGATACGACTGAGCCAGTGAGGGTGGCGGTCCGCGTCCGGGTCAAAGTGATGGTCGTGTCGCTGTCGGTGGACGTCGATGCGGACAGGTCCGCGGTGACCTGCGCCAGAGCGGCCGGTACAGCGCTCAGTAGCAGCAGCGACGAGATGCGCATGTCGTTGACGAGGCGAGCGAAGGAGGGAAGGAAGCAGGCCACGCGTGGCAGGAACATGAAGGTGCGGGCAGAAGGACAGGAGGTCGAGCGATCCTTGGAGGTCCGCGGACCCCTTACTCGGTCGAAGCGCACACGCAGCCTCGAAGTTACAGCTCAGAAGCTGGGCGCAAACTGCCACGCGCGTTCGGACAGCGTTGCGAGCCAGCGAGCGCGAGCAGGAGACGGAAGCGGTCGACGAGGCGAAGTAGCGGCGGCACGCCACAGGGAGAGCTCAAGATTGGAGAGACGTGCAAGATCAATACCAGCGATACACAGCAGCATTCGAACCGGCTTTCCGACGAGGACAAGGGCATTGTCGCTGTCGAACCTGTGCCGGACGTTTCTCTGGCTCCGCCGAACTCGCTCACTCGCGCCAGACTCGCTCGGACACGACTCGTAGGCTCATTCCGGGGATAGTGGATCGTCTCAGCAGGTGAGGGCCTCATGGGCACGCTTGTCTACCTCTGTCGTCCGGTCTCTCCTTGTCGGGGGAGATGAGCGACTGCAGACATCCGCGCGGGTGTACGCTGACCTGTGCACGCCTGCAGCACAATCTGAGCGGACCATGAGCTCGGCAGACCCGGCTCCAGCCCCGAAGAAGGGCCTGTGGGACTCGCTGTCGCCCGAGGACCAGAAGAAGGCGGCGACCGTCTTCCTCGTCTCGCTCGGCGTCACCCTCCTCGTGACGGGAAGGAGCGGCGGCAAGCTGCTCAAGCGTGCAAAGGCGTCTGAAGCCGCGGCTCCGCCTCCCGCACCGCCGAAGCGGGCGGCACCTCCTCGTCCTCCTCCACCACCCGCACCTGCGCCTCCTCCTGCGCCCGCACCTCGCGCTCCACCGGCACAGCGGTCAGCGTCTGCCGAGAACGAGAGCTCCTCTGCTCTGCCGATGCCACCGCCGTCCTCCTTCCTCCACCCCAACTCGCTCACCCCGCCCAAACCGCGCCGCTTCCTCCCCTCTTTCGTCTCGTCTGCACCCGCTGCACCCCTTTCTGTCCTCTCGTCCCGCCCCACCGCCTCGTCCTACTTCCTCCCCAATCCCACCCTGACGGCACAGTCGACGGCTTTCGCCTCGCAGCTTGACAAGCTCGACAAGCTGCACGAGGAGGGCGCCGAGATGCCGCCCCCGCCCGACGACGGGTTCAACCCGGCCGTGTATGCGATGAAGGCGCTCGGTATCGCGACCATGCTCACGGTCGGGACCTTTTCTGCGGGCGTGTACGGCCTGATGAAGTGGCTCGGGGTCGACGATGTGCGCTCTTACTCCTCGGATTTGCCGATTTGCCGCCCTCTGCTGATGCCGTTCCTCTGATAGCTCGAATCTCTCGCACTAGCGCTCCAGCACCGCTTGCCTGGCGTTTTTGACGCGCACCGCCCGACTGTCCCCGCTTGGGCGCTGCCCTCCGCGCAACCCGCGGCGGAAGCGCCGTCGGTCTCGTCGGCCGACGCCGCCAAGGAAGAGGAGGAGCTGTCGTACTGGGCGTCGATCAAAGAGACGCTAGACCGCGAGGCAGAGGAGAACCGGCGAGAGCGGCGCGGGGCGTGGGAGCGGATGCGGCGAAAGGCGCAGGAGGCCGGAGGGGAGAGGGTCGTTTAGCTTCTGCGCTCTCCGGGGCGTCAGACTCGCATTTTTTGCATTCGCATACTCGCATCTCTGCATCGCACAGCTCGCTAGACGGTTGCCACGTGAGACTCTTTGTCCGACGTTCGGCTCGCTTCCGCCTCTCTCCCGCTCTCTCCTCTCGCCCGGACCCGTTCTCCCCAAGAGTCAGCATGGACGAGGTGCGTGCATTGGCTCACCTGCGCAGGCTGCCCCAGCCCTTCGTCCCTCGCTCGCTTACCGCTGCTCCTCCCCACCTCGGACTCGCAGATCAAGAAGATTCCGCCCGTCACACGCACCGTGGTTGGCGGCGTATTGGCCGTGACGCTGCCCGTGATCCTCCAGCTCGTCTCGCCGTACCGCGTCGCCTTTATCCCGCACCGCATCGCCGCAAACTGGGAGCTCCACCGCCTCGTCGCGCCCTTCCTCTTTGGCGGCGGCGGCATCCAGCTCGTGTTCAGCTTGATCATGCTCTATCGCTCGCTGAACGAGCTCGAAGAGGGCCACTTTGCCCGCCGCACTGCCGACATGAGTTCGTCTCGCTCTCCTTGCCGTACAGCGCATGACCGAGTGGCTTACCTTACTTTCACTGCGCACAGCCTGGGCTTTCATCTTGATCTGCGGCGGAATTATCGTGCGCAACGCTACAACCTGTTGGAACGATGCAAGTCCGGCTGACTTACCCGCATCCCGCAGGGCATGAACACTCCGCTCGAAACGCCGTTCCTCTTTGCGCCGTTCATGCTCGCAGTGGTTCACTTGGTGCGTGTGCTTGGTAAGTGACGACGTCTGCTCAGCGGGCTGACCTGTTTTCGGATTGCAGTGGGCGCAAGCAAACGCAACCAACCAGTACATCCCTCCTCTTTCGCTTTTACCCACCATCGACTGACCGCTCTTGACACCGCAGAGTCAACCTCTATGGCATCCTCACCCTCCCTGCACCGTACTTCCCCTTTGCGATGCTCGGCATGGACCTGCTCAACGGCGGGCCAGGTGCCGTCCTGTGCAGCTTCACGGGCATGGTCGCTGCGCACGCCTACTACTTCCTCGCCGTCGTATGTTTCACATGTCCGCCTAAGCTGCGCGAAGTGAACTCACCGGAAGAGATCCCGCAGATCTACCCGCGGCAGAACAACAACACGCTCCCGCCGCTCCTCCGCTCGTTCCTCACCCCGCCCCAGTTCCTCATCAACCTTGTCGGCAACGGACCCACGGTCCCTCCCTCGTTCGGCGCAGGGAACCGTGCCTTCTCCGGCGCGGGACACACGACTGGCGGCGGCGGAGGCGGAGGCTTCCGTTCCGCGTTCGGGACCGCCTTCCGCGGCGGGAGCGCTACGGCGCCGTCGGCGGCGGCAGCAGCGGCACAGGCTCCAACGGCGCAGGCGGGAAGGGGCGCAGCGGGCGCGACGGGCGTCAACAGCGGGACGGGACAGGCGCAGCACCGCTGGGGACGCGGGAACCGGCTGGGCTCGGATTGAGCGGGGAGCGAGCCGGTCCTGAGAGAAGCAGCACGTGCATTCGAGGTGATTGAGAGACTGTCCGTCGTGCACATTGCGAGAGGGAAGCTCGTTTGTGGAGAGGGGGCCGGCCCGCGCTACGCCATGTCCTTCTTGCGCCCCATCATGACGCCCATCTCCCATGCGACCTCGACCGTCTCTCCCTCTCCAAGCTTGAGCCCCGCACGCTCGAGCTGCTCCAAGAACGTCGCGACGCAGTCGACGTCGTCGCCGCCCTGGTCAGACTCGCGCTGCCCGAGCCCGCGCTGCCGCGCCTCGCCCTCGCGCACCTTCATCACGCTCGACGCGGCCGCCTGGGCGTGCGTGCGCTGCGGCGTGCTCGAGGCGGACGAGGCCGCCGGCGAGGGCGAGGAGGACGAGGCGGCGTGCGCGGCGTTGAATGAGTGCGCGGCGGACCAGGTCCGGAGGTACGCTGCGAGCTGGTCGCGCGTCCACTGTCGCCGCAGGAGGAGCGTGCGCTCGAGCGTCGTCGTCGCGGCGAGTGCGGGCGAGGTTGCTAGTGCAGACGGCGCGAGTCGGTACGACGCGGAAGCGCCCGGGGCGGTCGGGAGCGGCGGATCGGGCGACGGCGGGAAGGCCGAGGGGACGCTGACGGTATCGCCGGGGCGGAGGAAGAAGGAGCGCGTGAAGGACGAGGGGTCGAACGACGAGAGGGCGTCGTCGGATGCGGAGGAGGAAGAGGCAGCCGGGACGGGGAAGGGGATAGGGGTGAGGAGTGCCTCGACGATGGAGCGGCCTGGCTGCTCCCAGTACGGCCCTGTCAGATGATCCCGACTGTGAGTCAGTCCCGCAGTCCGTCGACGATTTGCACACGCAGAGTCGAGCAGTAGACGCACCGAGGGTCCCGGCCGAATAGCCCGGGATTAAGGCCGACAGCTCTGGCCGTTCAGGGAAGAAGAACTCGCCGTAGCCCTGTGCAAAACTTAGTCAGAGCTGGCTGGGTGTTGACGGAGGGCAGGAACAGCCCACCCAGAAGGCGAAGGCTCCGCCGGGCTTGAGAACGCGAGCGAGTTCGCGGAAGGTTGCGGGCGCGTCGAACCAGTGCGCCGCTTGTCCTGCCGGATGCACACGAGTCAGGACTGCTCTGCAGGCGCGTACACTGTCGATCGAGAGAATACGCAAAGGCGCACCTGCGACGGCGAGGTCTACGCTGTTGTCGTCGACGACGCCGGCGAGGTTGTCTGCCCGCGCGACCTCGAAGCGGACGTCGATCCCGGTGGGCACTTCCCCCTTGGTCCTGCGGTCGTCGAGGATGCCCCTCGCGGCGGTGACCATGCCCTGCGAGGGGTCGGTGCCGATGATGCGGCGGAAATGGTCGAGCGGGATCCAGTCAAAGGTCGATACGCCTGGCCCGCACCCGAGGTCGAGGAGCGTGACAGGCTGGGTGCTCTGTGCGTAGCCTGCATGGGCGCGGATGTGCGTGAAGAGGGCGGGCGGGTACGATCTGCGCGGCGGTGGGTCAGCGAGTGCTGAGCGGGTGGAGCGCGAGGGAGAGGCAGCGCACGGTCTCGCTGCTGCGTAGGCTGCGGCGTCGAACGAGCGCTTGGCAAACGTCGCCATCACGGCGCACTTGGGAAGAGCCAACACGCGGAAGCGAACAGAGGCGAGGCGGTGCACTTCGCATCTCGCACTGTGAGCCGGTCAGAGACGCCTGGCAGTGCTCAGTAGACCTTGGTAGACCCTGTCAAGACTCGTCTTAGTCCTCGGAAGGCGCGAGTCGAGGTCCGGCTACGTCGCCCTCCCGATCCCGCGCATCTCGGCGCGGTCCTTCGCACTTCTCTGCTCTCACTCGCACCAGAGGGATGCTGCGGAACGCACTGCGAGCACCTGCTCTTACCCGGCGAGCAGCGCAGCTCCTCGCCCGCGCCTCGTCGTCGTCTGCACCCCGCCCTGCCGCTGTCCTCGCACAACCTCCAGCCTCTTCCGCCCGCCCACCACCAGCTCGGGCCAGCGCAAGCACAGCAGCGGACGCACTCAAACCCCAGCCCTTCGTCCTGCGCCCCCGCTCGCGCAGATACCAGCTCGAGACCGTCACTACCACCCCCCACTCGCCCGCGCACAACACGACACTCCACTTTGTCTCGCCCAGCGCCCCCGACCAGCCCCGCTCCCTCTCCCTCCCCAACCTCTTTCTCCGCGACGCATCGATCCACCCGGACCACGTCCACCCCGCGAGCCAGCAGCGCCTCTTCCGCACCTCCGACATCCCGCAGGACGGCAAACTCATCGGCTATGGCGTGCACGAGCTCCCCGGGCACGGCGACTGCCTCGTCACCGAGTGGAGCACCCCGCTGAAGGGGTCAGCGACCATGCCGACGACGAGCGCAAAGCTGAGCGTCGTCCCCGTCGACTTCCTCGTCGGCGTCATGCTCGGGGACGCCGACCACGCCCGCTCCGAGGGCACCCTCCCCGCGCCGCGGACGTGGGACCGCGCGCAGCTCGAGCGCACACTCGTACGCATGCCGTACGACGCCTTCCGCTCGGACGATGCCGCGCTCGCCACGACGCTCGACGCCCTCATCCAGGACGGCATTGTCTTTCTCACGGGCGTGCCCACTGCCGAGCGCGAAGGACACCACACCGAGCTGCGTCGCCTAGTCGAGCGCATCGGGTCTCTCCGTCGCACGTGGTACGGCGACCTGTGGGACGTCAAGGCCGTCGAGAACAGCCTCAACATTGCCTACACCAACCTCGACCTCGGCCTGCACATGGACCTCACGTTAGTGTCCGTCTGCGTTATCGCAATGCGGGTCTCTGACGAAGCTCGCACACGCAGCCACTTTGACAACCCGCCTCGATACCAGTTCCTACATTCGCTGCAAAACACAGCCGTCGTCGGCGGCCTCTCCTACTTTGTCGACACGTACGCGCTCGCCACGCACCTGCACACGCACTCGCCCTCGACCTTCTCGACGCTCGCGTCCGAGCCCATGCTCTTCTCGTACCGCAACGGGCCGCATCACACGCGCTTTGTGCGCCCGACGTTCGAGCTCGTCCCCGGCTCGTCCCACACGCTGCACGCCGTCAACTATTCGCCCCCGTTCCAGGGCCCGCTCCCGCTGCAGCACATTGCGCGCCACGCGCGCGACGTCGACACGGCGTCGGACGACGCGCCGCGCCTCGCGCGGCTGCACGACGCGCTCGGCGAATTCGCGGCCCTGTGCGACGACAAGGACGCGAGGTGGCGCTTCGAGCACCAGCTGAGCGAGGGCGAGTGCGTTGTGTTTGACAACCGCCGCGTGCTGCACGCGCGCACGGCGTTCGAGTTTGTGCGGCGGCAGGGGGACGAGAAGGCCGAGGGGGGAGAGGAGCCGGGGAGGTGGCTCAAGGGCGCGTACATGGACGGCGACGAGCTGTGGAGCCGCTGGAGGGTCTTGCAGGCGCAGGAGAAGGCGCGAGCCGAGAAGGAGCGGACCAAGGGGAGGACACTATTCGTGTAGACCTAGATTTGCTGATACAGCGACGCATCTATGTCTCGCTGTCTTGCTATTGACCGACTATCGAGGGAGACAAGCGGCGACCGGGAGGAAAAGCCCGCGAACAAAAGTTTGGCCTTCTCAACATCACAGAGGCAAGTGCTGGGTTCGCTGCACGACTTTGCATGAGCTCTGAGACATCCCCCGCGGTCCATGACGGCGTTGCAGTCCAAGACTCGGGGTTCTAGGCAAACAGAGTGTCGGCAATACCGGCAGACGAGGCTGCGCGACCGCCAGGAGTGTACGCCAATGCGCGGTGGCCCAGCGAGCGAGGGGTGCTGCGGTGCTGCTGGATGAGATCGTGCCAGTCGGGTCCGTTCTTCTGCTCGAGAGCGAGATCAACTGTGCTGGAGGACAAAAGAAAGCGCGCGGATGCGGGGGATGCAGCGCGACGCTCACCACGATGTCCTGGATGAGGGGCACAGCGCGATTCTGCATCGTGGTCGGGTCAGTTCTCGCAACAAAGAATGTGGACTTCCGGTGACGCACCACAAAAACCCAGTCCTCGTCGAAGAGCCTCCACCCTTCACGCACTTGCAGGAGATGCGCGAGGCACGCCAGTGTGCGCGCCAGGATCTGCTGCAGGCTGAGCACGAACGGCAACGGAACTTTGTTGGCCGCAAGCGCTTCGTGGCGGGCGACAACGTGGGGCCAGTATGGCGCGCGCAAAGCGTCCCACAACGTAGTGGTGCCGCCTTGCCGGGGGCTCGTGAGGCCGAGCACTGCGTCGACCGCCTCATGCAGCTCCTTCTGCAGCGGAGTGGCGCGCGCAAAGCGTCCCACAACGTAGTGGTGCCGCCTTGCCGGGGGCTCGTGAGGCCGAGCACTGCGTCGACCGCCTCATGCAGCTCCTTCTGCAGCGGAGTGGCGCGCTCCGAGTCGCAGTACTGGAGAATTGCGGCAAATGTCGCCGCCGTCGGGTGATCCTGGTCGTGCAGGTGGTGCAGACTTGCTTCAACCCAGACCCACTCACGAGGGCCGAGCTCGTGCCGAGGAAGGACGGCTTGGTCGGGAATCTGCCGCATGCGCTCGTCGAGCGAGAGCTTGGTGTGCATGGCGCTGGAGGGGCTTGTGGGCGGACGTAGCGCACGAATCAAAGAGAAAGCAGCGAGATGTGCACACAGCGTAGGTCGCGTCAGCATAAAGCGGCTTGGTGAACTCCTGTACGCCGGAAGTTCCGAACCGCGGGTTCGCGCTTGGGAGGAGACGGTTCAAGAGGAAACAATCCCAGCAACGTGCCTCGAATCCTCGAATGGTGGTTCCCCGGTGTTAGCCGCCGACAAGCACATGCGCACGGTGTGACACAGCATGGGACGCGGATAGCTCCTGTACGCCGAAAAATCCGGGTTGGGGAATTGCGGCCAAGAGGAGACCGTTTGAGAGGAGACGAGTGAAGGGACGCCGCCTTGACCGGCTTGCAATACGAAACAGCAAGCGCAAGCCGAGAGCCGAGAGCTGTGCGAGACTGAAGCACTAGTCGACGGCCATGATGCCTGTGGAAACGCATCAACCTTCCACCCGTCTACAGCGAACGTCAACCCTTCAAGCAGCTTCCTTTACGGGATTGCTGCCCGAGTGTGACAGCGGCAGCGTCTCCGAAGTGGCAGACTTGGGTGATCTGCGCATCTGTCGCCGGCTGGGCACGTAGCGACCTGGGTAGGATAGTGAGAGGATGATGCCGGCGAGGAGGATGGGCGCGAACTCGAGGCCGTACTGCGAGGGGTACGTGTCAGCGCAGTCGATCCTTAGCTCCCCGCCTTGAGACCCCCGGAATCAAGGAACTCGACAAAGGAAAGCACTCGGAAGGTATGGCGCTACGTACCAGCCACGCCTCGATGCTCAGCAAGTAACCCTTGTCGTCTCCACCGGTGCCTGTGCCGAACTCGATCGTGCGGAAAATGCCGCGCACGAGCACGCATACGCAGCCGGCATACAACGTATAGAGGCACTTGGTCCAGCCGCCGGGAGGGACGGAAGCACGGCGCGCGCGGAGATGGTCTGCGCGAACGAGGGCCAATGCGTGAGTACGCGGTGGAATGCACTTCGGGCAGATGCGGACGTACAGATTCCGGCAAAGATGCCGAAGAGACCGAGGCCGATGATCTGTATGATGAAGCCGACGAGGAGGATCGGCTTTGCCTTGCTGAACGTGTCTGGATCGTCGGACGCGAAGAGCGAGCCGCCGGCGCCTTGCACTACGATTGACTGCAGCCCGGAACAGCGTCAACGCAGCATTGCATGCGCGTGCGGGCCAGTCGTACGCACCACGACGTCGACAGTGACGAAGGTCGCGGTGACCCATTTGCTCGGGATGGGCGTCCAGGTCTCGCCGACGAACTGGATGAGCCGGCCGAAGCACACTGCGGGAGGCGCTCAAGGTCATGTTCCTGTCGAGGCGCACCGCCCAAGAAGCGTCCCGACTTACTGTAGTAGCTGGCGCACATGAACGCGGGGGAAAGGATGAGCAGGAGTCTGCAAGGAAGGGTAGACTATCAGCACCGTCCCCGCTCGCACTGCAAAGCTGCAACTGACTCTTGACAGACGTAGAACCCGAGTGCTTTTCCACGGCCTGTCAGGTGGTCGGACGAGACGCGCCGGAACGCGTAGCCGAGTGTTTCGCCGAGCATGCCGATGAGGAAGGGGATCATCTGAACGCTATGACAGTAAGCACTCGATATCCTAGAGCTAAGGAACGGGGCAAAGTCACGCACGTAATACGTGCGGTATCGCGCGAGAAGGCCGGCCTGGACGAGGAACAGGACGGCGAAGCAAGCGATGCCCATGTACGCCAGCCCGTACGAGGGCTTGTACGCATAGTAGCTCCACTCGCCGCTGTCGGACATGGCTCGCTATGGCTTGTGCGGACGGATGTTCCGGTGGGAACGTACGCGCAGGAGGGACCAGTGAACTCGGTAGCGCGGGAGCCCAGGCAGTGTGAGAACGCAGAACAGAGGCAAAGAGTGATGGCAAGGCTCGAGGGGACCGGAACGAGCGAGAGCGCGGCGTGCGAGCAAGGTGCGAACAAGCAAGCGGCGCAGTCAAGAGTTGGCGATCGATCCGGCACGGAATCTTGGCGGTCGGCAGGATGCCCGAGCCAGTTTTGCCTCGGTCGTGATGCTCATACAGCAGGTCCAGTACATACGAGCCTGCGTATGCGTTGCGTCGCGGCGAAAGTCAGAGTAGCGGCGAGGAGTTGAAATGGGTCTGGACGAGGTTTGCAGGCAGCACCGTCAGTCGTGAAGCAAGGACGCCACTCTCGCGTGCATCATAGCCACAGAGAAGCACTTCCCGATCGAAGCGAGCAAGCGTTGGACGAGGTCAAGCTGCGGGCGGGGCTTCGCGCTCGTCGGCGAGGCAGAGTTGGCTTTCCCGACTCGCGTCTTCCGGCGCCGCTTGACCGCACAGAGACGCGTCAAGAGCAGACAAGACCACTCGCTCCTGCCGTGTAGACGCACAGCGGCGCGCGCACCTCCCTCGCCCCTCGACTCGCCTCACTCAACCTCGTCGCAACTGCACCCGGCCCACCCTCGCATCCGCAACGCTCTTTACGCCCTGTACCGCCGACAAAGTCATCGAGACACGCCTACGTCCGCTCTGAGCTCGCGAATCGCCCCGCCAGAGCCCGCGCTCGCTCGCCAAACATGGCCCCGACCGCGTCCACCTCGACGGCGCTGCACCTCGTCCCGAACCGCCGAGCGACCTTCCACAAGTCGCGCAAAGCTGCAGCGACCAAGGCGCTCAACTGGCCGTACCCTCTCACCGCCGCCGCCGCAAAGACCTCGTCCATCCACCCCGACCGCCTCGTCGAAGCGGGCTTCTACGCGACCCCGACCCTCGACGACCCGACCGTCACCACCTGCTTCCTCTGCGATGTCGTCGTCGGCCAGTGGGAAGAGGGCGAGGACCCGCTCTACCGCCACCAGGCCGCCGCCGAAGAGGCGAGCATCCGCTGCGCGTGGGCGACCGTCCAGGCCGAGGGCTGGGCCGAGCTGAGAGACCGCGCAGAGTGGGACCAGTGCTGGGGCGACGACGGCGACCTGCACCCGCGCGGGGAGACGATGCGCGCCGTGCGCGGCGAGACGTTCCGCCTCGGGTGGCCGCACATCGGCGAGGAGGGCGTCCCAACTCGGGACGAGGTGCGTCCGTTGCTCGAGCCCACGTGCACTCTTGCAGTCGCGCGTCTGTCAGTGCACTAGGTGGCCATGCTGAAAGACTCACCGATCTCGCCGTGCCTCGCAGATCGCTGCCGCTGGCTGGTACTTCCAACCCGGCTCGACCGACGAGTCGGCCGACCGCTGCGCATGCATGTACTGCGGCCGCACTGTCGAAGGCTGGGAAGACGGCGACGACCCTATGTAGGCTTGCGTGCCCTCTCGCCGCACGCCCAGTCCCGTTGACGCATCTCGTTCTACTCGCAGCGCGCTTCACCGCCGTAAAGTCGGCTTGAAGTGCCCCTTCTTCCTCGCGCCCGACCTCGACTCCCGCCCTGCCTCGCGCGCACCAACCGTCTCTGCCGCGCCGTCACCACCGCCGCAGCCCGCCGCTCCGCCGCCGAAGAAGCAGCGCACCAAGGCGTGGACCGCATCGCGTAAGACGGCTGCGACCGAGTTGGATCACGAGGTCGAGGGCGAGCCTGCGCCCGAAGTGGCGGAGGACCAGGAGGACGAGGACGACGAGCCGGTCAAGCCCAAGCCGAAACGCGGCGGCAAGAAGGCGTCGACGGCATCGACGGCCGCTGCGGCTGGCGCGCTCAAGAAAGGCACACGTGGGAAGAAGACCAAGGAGGTCCCGGTCGAAGTGGTGGAGGAGGAGGATGTCGAGCAGGAAGAGCCTGTCGGCGAGGAGCAGGAGGTCGAGGAGCCGGAGGAAGAGGCGGAGCCGCCTGCCAAGCCGACAAAGGGCAAGGGCAAGGCTTCAACGGCGGGGCGCAAGAAGGCCGCACGCGCAACAAAGAGCAAGGCGCCGACGCCCGCACAGTCGGACGTGGAGGAGCCGGCCGCCGACGTCTCGGTCCTTCGCAAGTGCGTCTCTTTCGCCCTCTGCGATTCCCTGCATTCGCTGATTCGTTGTCCGTGCAGGTCGACCCGCGCTCGTGCCGCTTCAAACGCCTCGACGACCGTGTCTTCCGCTCCTCCGCCCCGAGCTGCTGCGCTGTCCAAATCGCGCAGCCGCGCACCCAAAGCCGACTACGATCTCTCGGTCGAGATTGAGGTCAAGTCCAAGAAGTCGTCCTCGTCGGCTTTAGCGACGACGGCGAAGAAGGGCAAGAAGGCCGCGGCACCAGATGTCGAGCCTGAACCCGAGGCAGAGGCGGACGAGACGCCAGCCGACGAGGCGGACGAGACGATCGCCCAGCTCGCAGCTATCGCCAACGCGGCGCTCGAGGCGCAGCCTGAACCCGCCGAGCAGCTGCCCGAGCCGGCCAAGAAGCCCGCGCGGGCGCCGAGCAAGGCGAAGAAGGCGTCGGCGGCGTCGGCGGCGAGCGCGGCGACGAGCGGCGGGAAGGGCAAGAAGGCGAAGGCTTCGCCGGTCGCTCCTGAGGAGGACGAGGCTATGGAGGAGATTGAGCCGACTTTGGAGCAGCCGGCACCTGCCAAGCCGGCATCGACGGCTCAGGCAGCTTCGACCTCCGCTTCGACGAAGGCCGCACCACCAGCAACCGTGCCAGCCGTCTCCTCGGCTCGCTCGCCGCTCACGCCGACCGTCTCGCCCTCTCGGCCGATACGCTCGCTGCCGAGCAAGGTGCACCCGAGCAAGTCGCCTTCGTCCACCACGACCAAGGCGCCCACGGCCGCCGAGCCTGCTCCGCCTGTCCCTTCCACCTCTGCTCCCTCTTCTGCACCGACACCGGCCCCTGCACCTCCCGCCCTCGATCCCACTGCCCCCTGGTCGGCACCCTCGAACCCGTTCGACACCATGTCTTCCCTCCTCACGCTCCTCCCTCCGCCGTCCGAAGCCGAGCTCGCCTCGCTCTCCGTCGCCGACTGGCTCTCGCTTTGCAAGCAGCGCCTGACGGACCGATGGCGCACCGAGGACGCCGCGCTTCGCGCAGGGTTCGATGCACGCGCGCAAGCGGGGAGGGAGCGCCTCGAGCGCATGTGCGACGAGGCGAAGGAGCGTGAGGAGCGCGCCGAGCGCGAGGAGAAGGAGCGCAGGCGCGAGAAGAAGGAGCGCAAGCGCCGAGAGAAGGAGGCGGCTGCGCTCGCGGGCGGAAGTGCGGCTGCGAAGGCGGCGGTCGCTGCTGTCGGCGGTTCCTCGACGCGGAAGATGCGGTGACGACGGCGCAGCTGTCTTAGATTCGATACCCTCACGTGTGCTCTGTTCTACCCTTCGTCTTTCGCATCATGTCCTTGTTCCCCATCTTGTCCTGCATTCTCTCGCTCGCACCCGCCTCATGTATTGCCATTTCTTTGCTCGCATGGCGGCATTGCCTTACGACATAAGGATACAACTACGTGAGTGCGACGCCGCGCAGGAAGGCGAGTGTGCCAAGGTTGTAGTGCGTGAGGTCCACGAGGCGCTCGGCCTCTTTCTTCTGCTGCTCCTGGATTGCCTCGAGCGCGCCCCGCGTCTCCGGGTTGCTGATGAGGAGGTCGCCGTGGATGCGCAGGAAAACGGCGAGGAACGTCTGGCACGCCTCGAAGTCGCGGTGCGAGCGCAGGCGCTGCAGGATCGCGTGCAGGAAGCCGTCGAGGTGCGGAACGGTGGCGAGCGAGCGGATCTCGAGGTCGACTGCCGAGGGCGAAAGCGCCTTGAGGTACTCGAAGAAGGATTGGTCTGCATGGGCGAATGGGTCAGCCTCGAGTCGTCTGAGAGCGTGGATGCGGACGCACAAGTGCCCGTCTTCTTCTCGCTCATCATGCGCCGGACAAAGTCGGTTTCGAGGGATCCGGCCGCAAAGTCAAGCTTGCGTTTCTCCGGGGCCGGCTTGGTCTTGGCATCGCCGTTCGACGTCGGCGCCACGCCAAAGTCGAAGCGATTGTCGACACCCGGCAGGGTCGGGAGGAAGAAGGGCGCCTTCTCGGGAGCCTTCGGCGCCTCCTTGGGCTTGTTGCGCGCCTTGATCGTCTCGAGGTTGAGCAGGGTCTGCCACCGCGATCGCGGCATGAGGGAGAGCGTGAGGAGCGAGTCGGCGAGCTGGTCGGGCGTGGTGTGCGGCTGAATGTCTTCCCATCGACTCGGCGCGGTGAGGGCGGAGAGGGCTGGGAGAAACGAGGTGTCAGCATCCGAGCGAGAAGGGAGCTCGGGAACGAAGGCGCACAAGCATCGGCAGTGACACCCTGCACAGTCGGGAGAGCCACGTCCTCAAGGACGTCCTCCTCGACAAACGAGAGCATCGAGACGTCGGCAAACTGCGCGCGGTTTGCCCAAAGGTAGATGCCGACGCTGTCGACGTGCGTGGAAGCGAGGAAGTCGCCTGTCGGCGAGAAGGAGACGCTGGTCGCGACCGTTTTGGTGCGGAACGCATCGATGAGCTGGCCGGTCGGGACGTCGAAGGTGCGGATGACCGAGTCCTGCGAGGTCGTGATGACCCAGCGCGAGTCGGGAGAGAAAGCCTGAGGAAATGACAACGTCAGCGGCGTGCGCGACCTGCGAAGGCTTGTAGCCTGGACGCACGATGTCGAGAATCCGGCCGCGCGGCCCGCTTAGTTCACGGACGACTCGCCGTGTCTCGATGTCAATGATGCGGATGACGAGATCATCGCATACGGTCGCGAGAAGACCGTTGTCGCGCTGCAGCAGGATCGAGGTGACGGAAGCCTTGACCGTGAGCGTCGAGATCAGCTTCATGGACTGGAAGTCGAAGAACTGCGCCGCGAGACAAGTCAGCACTTTAGCTCGAAAAGACCTAGTACAAGAACGCACGTGGAGGGCGCCCTTGAGTGTCGAGACCGCGACGATGCGGTTCAGGGCGTCGGTGGCAACGCCGGTGATGTGCCGCCCGCGCACATCCGACACGCCTGCGTTCGGGACCTTGAACGTCTTGCGCTTCAAACCCGACTGCATGTTGAACAGCTGCACGTCGCCCGCCTGCGAGCCGACGAGGCCAAAGTTGCCGCACGCCGTCACGGCCGACACGGTCGCCTTGCCATCGGTCGGCAGGGTGAACTTGCCGGCGCGCTTGTTCTCGACCGACCACGAGCGACCAAGCGACTCGTCGGCTGAGACGGACAAGACGTCGTCCCAGTCGCGCGAGCGAGCAGTCGAGTAGGAGAGCGAGGTGATCAGGGGAAGCTTGAGAGACGAGGGGCGAACGTCGAGGCGCGTCGCTTTCCGTGCGATGGAGCCTGCGGAGGTTCGAGTGTCAGTACGGGATTGCGCAAACGCGGAAACCTAGACTATATACCCTGCGAGAGCTCGAAACCGCGCGAGTCGCGCACCACGCTCGTGTAGCGCAACGAGCGGTCCGCAGCCGCGGTCAACAGCGACTTGCCGTCGTCGCCGTAGTAGCGAACGAAGTGAGGCGGCGCATGGTGGCCGGAGCGCTGCTTGAGTAGGCGGGGCGCAGAGGTGGGCGTGTCGAGAAGCCATTGCTGCGACGAGAAAGCCACATCAGCCTGCGTATCGAACGACAAGCTCGCTTCACGCACCTTGAGCGAGTTGTCTCCCGCGCTCGAGACCATCAGTGGCTGCCCTGGCACCCACTCGAGTCCGCCGACCGGCCCCTCGTGCGCGTTGCGGACGAGGTGCAGCAAGCGCATCTGGCTCGACAGATCAAACAGCGCGATGTGACCCGAGGTCGACGCGACCGAGAGGGTCTGCGCCTCGTCGTCCGTGCGGAACGCGACTGCCGCAACTTCGCCGGCGCCCTCGCCGTCGAGGCGAACCTTGCCGAGAATCTCGCCCATGCGCACGTCGAACAGGACGCACGCGCCGGAGGCGAGACCGACGCCGAGAACGTCGATGGCGGGGGATTGCGAGATGGCGGTGACGGCGGAAGGGGGAGAGGCACCGGAGATGGCGGTGGAGGGGAAGGTGTGGATGCAGGAACTGCAGAATCGTGTGTGAGCTGACGAGCGAGGGCGCAAGGTTCCGCTGTGACGCACCCTGTCCGGACGTTCCACACCGCCAGCTCGCCCTCCTTACTGCCGACGACTACCTTGTTGAGGTAGCTCGCCGGGTGGACGACCTTGGTTGCCGTGAACCCGACCGGCATCTCGAGGACGGCGTACGGCGTCGTACGCTCCTCCTGTGCCTCGTCCTCGTCTGTCTCACTCCCAGCGTTCTCGGGGTCCTCCTCCGCATCCTTGCCGCCGTTCGCGAGCGGGTCGCGCGAGGCGGGCTTGACATAGGGCGGAACGTCCCAGACGTAGAGGCGCTTGCCGGTGGACGAAAGGGCGACCAGGGTGTTGCCGAAGAGAAGGAGGTTCGAGAGTGTCTCGGGGGCCGTGGCATCGCTGTCGTCGTCGTCGTCGGAGTCGCTGGACGAGGAGGACGAGGCACTCGAGCTCGACGCGGCCGACAAACTCGCGTCCGAGTCGCTGTCCGAGTCGCTGCTCGAGTCGTAGCTCGCCCTGGAGCCCACGACGAAGCGCCCGACCTCCTTCCCGCGAACGTAGCGCCCGACAAAGTCTCCGGCAGCGGCAAAGACGCTCTCGTTGAGGACGGCGAGGCTCGTGATCTCCTTGCCCATGTCGGGGCCTGCATGCTCGCCGTCAAGTCAGCTCTCTCGAGACCCTCGCCAGCTGCACCGGAAGCGAGGCGGCGACGCACCGACGAAGAGGAGGCGGATCGACTGCCCGTCCCACATGGCCCACGAGCGCCCGAGACTCGTGATGAACGTGAGCGCAGGCTGCTCGAGGTACTTGCTCGCCCGGCTCTGCAGCGCAAACGGCGCGGCGGTGCTCACATGCCCGAGCGAGCGGAACGGCGCGAACAGCGCTTCGCGGCGCGGCTTGGTGGGACCGGCAGGTGCAGCGCTCGTGCTCGCCTGCACGCGTGCACGCTTGGCAGGGCGACTCGCCATCCCTGCGAGCTGTCGAGCGAAGCGGAGTGGGTGCGATGCCGGCGTCGCTCGACCAAGCTCGAGGCGTTCCCCGGATTCTGTCTCGCCTATTCCTCGCACTGCACGAAGGGCCACACCAGGACTACAATGCACGACTACAATACTGCAGGACGGACGGAGCAGATACGGGAAATGCGGGCAGAGTCACGGGTCAACATTTCAATCGCCCATTGGAGACCTGCCGGGGCGTAGTACTGTGTCAGTGGAGAGATTCGAAAGAGGAAGCACACCAGACGATCGATGCGCTTCATGCACCGCCGTCGAAATGACGCACCCGTTGCTGTCGTCGCCGATGCCGTCGAGAAGCGAGTAGCTCTTCTGCAGTACGCACTCGCCGCCGTTCTCGAGGTCGATCGCGTACGAGTAGAAGACGCCTTCGGACGTGACGACCATGACTTGCGGCGACGAGCTGCGGGGGCAATGCGCAGTGGTCAGCGTTGCCGAAAGTGAGCAGTCCGGAGAGCTGGGTGGCGCACCCAGAGAGCGCGACGACGCTCTTGACGCCCGAGGTCGGCACCTTGAGGTACGCAAAGTCGCGCTGCGGGTCCCACATGCCCGTCACCGCCCCGGGGAGGAAGCCGCCGACCGAGCCGGCGAGGTTGCGTCCGAGCGAGAGCGACTTGCGCCGCAGTGTGCCGCTGCGGAACAGAACGCAATGTCAGCTGTATTTTCAACTACGCAGGCGCCGGCATCGAAGTAGAGCGTCAACACATCTGGGGAGGCAACGTACCCGACGCCCCCCTGGTTGGCGTTGCGCTTGCTCTCGATGAGCGCCTCGTACCCACCCGCCTGCCCACTCGCGTCGCTCCCGCCGTTCCTCCCTGCTGCGCCCGCACCCCCAGGCGTCCCGTAGCGGTCCGTCTCCTCGCCCCAGTCCGGCCCGCTTGCGGCCTTGGCGCCCTTCGCACCGCCCGACCCGCCGCCGCTGCCAAGCTTGAAGATGTGCACCGTCTCGGTGTCCGAGCTGACGCAGAGGAGCGTGCTCGCGGCGTTGAACGAGATGCTGAAGATCTTGGCCGGGTAGCTCCCGCGCCGGAACTCGTGCACCTTGTCGCCGTTGGGCACGGAAAAGACGCGGATCACGGTGCCCTTGTCGGATGCCGTCGCGAGGAGTGTGCCTGCCGCGTTGAGCGAGACGTGCGCGACGGGCGCCTTGTGCGCCTGAATGATGTTGGTCACCGAGAGCGAGACGGCGTCGAAGAGGAGCACATCGCCCGACGAATTACCTGACGAGCCAGACGAGGAAGAGGGAGGGGTCGTGGAAAAGGGCGTGGCGGGGGAGGGGAGCGGAGAAGGGTAGGCGAGGTAGCTGTTCTCGGAGGAGGGCGCGAGGGCGCAGATTGCTGTGGGTCGCAGTGGTCAGTCGCGGAGTTTTCAGGGTGCGGCGGGTAGAGCGGGTACCTTGGGGGTTCGGGCTGGTCTCGATCTCGTGCAGCAGCTTCATGTTGGAAATGTCGTAGACGTAGATGCGCTCTTCGAGCACGACGACCAGCCGTCGCCGGTTGAGCTTGACCGCCAGAATCGTCGTCGGGAACGTGAGCTCGCAGATGGTGCTTTGCCGCTGCGTGCGGAGAGTACGTGTTAGCTGAGCCCATTCGGCGAGCGCGTTCGCCGGGGCGTGGGGCGGCTCAGCGAGGCGCTCCGATAGATGTATACGCCCACCTTGGTGTTGACGATCTGCAGTCTCCGTGTGCTCGAAGCCGGGCGGTCTCCTGCTCCTACGAGCGCGACGAGCGAGGTGCAAAAGAGCATTTCGACGATCGAAGTTGCGCCATCGCCTGCGGGAGCGAGGCGAGGTCAGCACGGAGGCGTCTGACTGGCGGCATACAGACACAGCGTGGTCCGCTGCTGGTGAACTCACTGCGGCCGTAGACTTTGCCGAACGGATCGCAGTTTGTGATGGTGTAGCCCTTGCGGGTGCCGGTTGCGATGCAGCTGCGGGTGAACAGGGGAGCGTCAGTCGACCCCGAACTGAACCATCTCGTCTGTCTGGGCTGCACGTCGTGGTCGGAGTGGCACGCAGATAAGCGGGAGTACGAGCGCAAGACGCACGTCGAATCCTGATTGAAGCTGACGCTGAGGAGGTCCGGGTTGCTGCGGATGCCGCCCCGTGCGGCGCTGCGCGAGCTGGTCATCTGTGTGTCCGTCTCAAGTGTGTCAGCATGGCTTATCCTCGCAACGGGCGTTGTGCTGGTCGTCCCGCGCGAATGGTCAAGCAGCGACGACGGGGCGATGCGGCCGCGGCAACACTCGTCTTCGGGCATGGAGCGGGTGCGCATGTTCTGAGGCGCCACTGAGAAGGCTCTGGAGCGGGTCGCGCAGCCTGCGCATGCCCTGCCCATGGTCCGCCCAGACCGCCTCGCCTCCTCGCCGCGTGGCTCGTCGGCCACATGCCGAAGCCGTCGTTACGGGTGTCGAGCCGCCGGGAGCAGGCGTTGTGTGTGTAAGCAGGCCAGCACTGATCGTCCCGCGGCGGTGCAGCGGGCTGTTCGAGGGGTGCGTGGTGGGGAAGGTGGCCTCACGGGTTACGGGTTCTGCGCGGTCGGAGCGAGTTGCGGGTGAGGTTGGCGGGTTCTTGGAGAGCGTTTGAGCACTGTACACGCCTGCACTCGGCGGCTGTGCGCGAGTCAGCGGGAAGGGCAAGGACAAGCAACGACACGGCGATCCCCTCGGGGCCTCGGTCGCGCCTCGACTGCTCGGGAGGGATGGCAGGAGCGCGTCTTCGGTAAAGCCGTCTATCAGACCCACGGACGCCCTTGCAATCGCCCTCGCTCTGTCGTCAAGTCGGGCCGGTCCGGGTTGCGGCCCCACCTCGTCGCTCTCTCGCTCTCTCGCTCTCTTAGCTCCGGCGAGCTGCTGGCCAGAGTGTGCGCACGGCCATGAGCTACGAAGGACAGGCGCACCACCCGCACCCGCCCAACCTCGGCCGCCCGCCCAACGCCCACCTCGTCCCCGATGCCGGCAACCGCCAGCCCTACGTCCCGCCCGGCCTCGAGCTCGTCCAGGCCCACTGGTTCGTCCGACACGGCGAGCGTGCGCGTGAGTCTCGGCGTCGTCTTGCCATTCGCTCTCGGCTTGGTGCGGGCGAGCTCCGAGCATGTCGCGAGGATCGGGCTGTGGTCTCGTCGCGGCAAGGCGGCGTGAGGCACGGTGCGCAGTTGACACCGCACCGTGCCGCCCCCGAGCGAATTGTGCGCTCGCCGATCTGTGTCTGTCTGCTGTGATGCGGCATCCTGGCTTTGCTTCCGCGCACGATGCAGCAGATCGTTGTTGTGCACGCATAACGTACGAGGCGAGCTGACACGCTTTGGTCACATGCACTACAGCTGTGCGGCAACGACTCGTCGGCCAGGGCGAAATCCCGCCCGTCTTCTCGCTCTGCTCGGTCGGGCGCGACTTTCGCACCGCCGTCCTCACGCTCGACGCGCCGTCCGCACCGACGCCGCTCGCCAAAGGCGCGCTGTCAACGGGGCAGAGCACCATGGAGGTCCGGCGCTTGACTGAGGACGTCGGCTCGAGCGCAAGAGGCTATGTCGGCGGGTCGTCCGACTGGTGCGTTTGCGTCTCGAGTATCGTGCAACAAGCAAATGGACCATTGACGCAACGCGCCAACAACAGCTACTGGGGTCAGCTCACCGATCTCGGCCGCCGCTCCACCCTCGACATGGGCAAGCGCCTCCGCGACCTCTACGTCCCGCTCGGTTTCCTCCCCGCGACCCTCACGAGCGACACCTCGGCGCAGGTCGCCTTCCGCTCGACCAACATGCCGCGCACCATTGAGAGCCTGCACCAGCTCATCGAGGGCATGTGGCCGAGCCGGGCGCGCGAGGAGGGGCTCAAGGTCGAGTTCAAGCTGCGCGGGTGGATGGACGAGGACCTCTACCCGAATACGAGCTGCGGGTGCGTGCCTGCGTCTCTGGCGGTCGTTTTTCTTCGCTGTACCCGGTGTGTTCACCATGTTCACCCTGTGTTTGTCGTTTCTTGCGTAGCCGGCTTCGCAAGCTCGACGCCGCCTCGATCGCCAATGCCGCCAAGGAGCACAATCCGAGCCTCGAGAAGCTTGACGCAACACTGGCGCCCATTGTCGGCGGGTGAGTCGGGCCTTGTCCCGTATCGCTTCGGTCGTCGAGCTGAAAACTATTCCTCGCACGCAGGCCGCTCCGCATCGACTCTTCCCCGCGCGCAAGCGGCATCCTCGACACGGTTCTCGCGGCGAAAGCGCACGGCTTCAAGACGCCGCCCGAGCTGGATGACCCGAAGACGCTGCGCACGCTCGAGGACGCCGTCGTGCACGAGTGGTGCGTCAGGTCCTTCTCTGAGTCCATTTCCCAGCTGACCGGGATCCTTCCGCAGGTTTGACGGCTACGTGAACCTCGAGTTCCGCAAGCTCGCAATGGGACGCCTCCTCTCGTCGGTGCGGCAGACGCTCGAGGCCAAGATTGCCGACCCGCGCGAGGAGCGCGAGAAGACGCGGCTGCATGTCTACTCGTGCCACGACACGAGCGTGGCAGGAATCCTGTGCGTCTCGGCCGGTGATGATTTGTATGTTAGAGCTGACCGCTTTGCTTTCTCTCGGCTTGCAGGAACGCGCTGGACGCTTTCGACAAGCGGTGGCCGCCGTTCACCTCGCACGTCGCTATAGGTGCGCGCAGCTCCTGTGCATGCGGACGCTCCACTTTGCTGACCTTGCCTCCCTCATGCAGAACTGTTCCGCTCTTCCACTCCCTCAGCATCTCCCTCGCTCCTCTCCTTCCTCCCGTCTTTTCTCCGGCCCACTCCCGCTGCTCCGCACTTTCTCCGCCTGCGCTACAACGGCCGCACGCTCCGCCTCCCTGCATGTGCACCGGAGGGGAAGCACCTCCCCGGGTCCAACGGCAAGGTGTGCACGTTTGACGCGTTCAAGGACGCTGTCGCAAAGGTTGAGCTGCAGCAGGACGAGTGGAGGAGGATGTGCGGGAACAAGGCGGAGTAGCGGTTTGTAGAGAGTGGGGGTGCAGTTGCGCGTGAGAAGGGTTACGACATGGGTCCGACGCCCGCGCCCAGGCTGCTCGAGGACCGCAAGAGGCTGTTTAACTCGAGCTTTCGCCTGGTGTTTTCTGCGTTGTTTGCGTGGCTGCTGCGCACAAGCAAGCTGCTCTCGGCGCTTCACCCCATTCTTCCGCGCAGAACTTGCCACCTCTGCCTTGCACCAATCTTGAGCACTTTGAGCAAGATGCGCTCTTCTGGACTGCTTCATTGTTGCTCTGTTGGGGCAGACCCGGTGCTAAATTGCGTGCAGGATTGATCTGACGGTCATGCGTTTTTTCGACTTGACCGGCCGCGCGATGTGCGACTGTCGCGACTTTGCAGGTGCCGCTCTCTAGCTTTCTGTTGCCTGCTCGAGAGCTGGCTTGTAGGCTCTGTATGTTTGAGTCTCTGGCTCTCGGTTCCTAGCGGGGATTCCCGGGCCCCCCTAGCGGGTATTCCCGGGCCCCCCTCCCAAGGAGGGCGCCCACCTCAGGGGAGGGGCCCGAGAGGATTCTCGCGTCGTGCGCGTCGGCGCTCGCTCGCGGCGGGCCCGACTCGCGTTTGCCCAGGTGCTTGCACTCCGGTGCACCCAGGACGCGCGGCGGCGCCCTCCCCGGGGGGCGAGGGCGGGCGCGAGGAGCGCCACCAGGTCCTCCGGCGCGGTCTCGCGAGCTGGTGGCTCCCCTCCCGCTCGCGGCGCGTCCCTGAAGCGGGGTTGGAGGCTGCGCCAGGCTTTCATGGGACGAGATCTCGTGGGCACCAGCTGCTCAGGGCGCAGCGTGCGCCAGGTCGCGCCCGCCGCCGCCTCGACCCCTCCGGGCTGCACCACGGGGCAGCTGTGCGCCACGCCACCCCGCAAACGGGGCCAAGGTGCCGGGTGCGCCGTGTTCACCAGGGTGCTCTCGAGCGGTCACGCGCGGCACCTTGCGCTCGTGTGCTGACCTCGCTGGCGCACGCCGCCCCTCACCTCGGGACCCCCTCCTCGCATGCGCTCCTGCCGCAGCCTCGCGTCAGAGCACCTGCCTGGTTGGCTTGAGGCCTCTTGACATGCTTGCTCAAGGCGCTGCTGCCTGCGTCAGACCCTCGCTGACCCTGCCTCGCCCGCTCTGCACCACCCCAGTCCCCAGGGAGAAGCGTGTTGCTGCTGTGCGCCACGCCACACCGCAAAGCAGGCCAAGGTGCCGGGTGCACGGTGCGCACAGATGGGCTCTCGAGCGGTCGCGCGCGGCACCTTGCGCTCCTTTGCTGACCTCGCTGGCGCAGGCTGCCCTCCGCCTCGCCAAGGACTCCTCGCGCGCCCTCCTGCTCCAGCCTTGCATGAGCGCGCCTGCTTGGCTGGCTCTAGCTGCTTTCACATGCTTGCCCGAGACGCTGCTGCATGCATTGTGCCCCCACCGAGCTTGCTTCGCCCACGCTGCACCGCCGCAGTCCCCAGGGCGAAGCGTCTTGCCGCTGTGCGCCACGCCACACCGGAAATTGGGCCAAGGTGCCGGGTGCACGGTGCTCACAGATGGGCTTTTGAGCGGTCACGCACAGCACCTTGCGCTCTTTTGCTGACCTCGCCGGCGCACGCTGCCCTCCGCCTTGCTCACCCCTCCTCTCGCGCTCTCCTGCTCCGTCCTTGCACGAGCGCACCTGCCTGGCTGGGCGTAGGCCCCTTTACATGCTTGCCTGAAGCGCTGCTCCCTACCTCGTGCCCTTGCCGACCTTGCCTTGCCCGCTCTGCACCGCCGCAGACCCCAGGGAGAAGCGTGTTGCTGCTGTGCGCCACGCCACACTCCAGTTTGCGCCAAGGTGCCGGGTGCACGGTGTGGACATATGGGCTCTCGAGCAGTCACATGCGGCACCTTGCGCCCATTTGCTGACCTCGCTGGCGCAGGCTGCCCTCCGCCTCGCCAAGGACTCCTCGCGCGCCCTCCTGCTCCAGCCTTGCATGAGCGCGCCTGCTTGGCTGGCTCTAGCTGCTTTCACATGCTTGCCCGAGACGCTGCTGCATGCATTGTGCCCCCACCGAGCTTGCTTCGCCCACGCTGCACCGCCGCAGTCCCCAGGGCGAAGCGTCTTGCCGCTGTGCGCCACGCCACACCGGAAATTGGGCCAAGGTGCCGGGTGCACGGTGCTCACAGATGGGCTTTTGAGCGGTCACGCACAGCACCTTGCGCTCTTTTGCTGACCTCGCCGGCGCACGCTGCCCTCCGCCTTGCTCACCCCTCCTCTCGCGCTCTCCTGCTCCGTCCTTGCACGAGCGCACCTGCCTGGCTGGGCGTAGGCCCCTTTACATGCTTGCCTGAAGCGCTGCTCCCTACCTCGTGCCCTTGCCGACCTTGCCTTGCCCGCTCTGCACCGCCGCAGACCCCAGGGAGAAGCGTGTTGCTGCTGTGCGCCACGCCACACTCCAGTTTGCGCCAAGGTGCCGGGTGCACGGTGTGGACATATGGGCTCTCGAGCAGTCACATGCGGCACCTTGCGCCCATTTGCTGACCTCGCTGGCGCAGGCTGCCCTCCGCCTCGCCAAGGACTCCTCGCGCGCCCTCCTGCTCCAGCCTTGCATGAGCGCGCCTGCTTGGCTGGCTCTAGCTGCTTTCACATGCTTGCCCGAGACGCTGCTGCATGCATTGTGCCCCCACCGAGCTTGCTTCGCCCACGCTGCACCGCCGCAGTCCCCAGGGCGAAGCGTCTTGCCGCTGTGCGCCACGCCACACCGGAAATTGGGCCAAGGTGCCGGGTGCACGGTGCTCACAGATGGGCTTTTGAGCGGTCACGCACAGCACCTTGCGCTCTTTTGCTGACCTCGCCGGCGCACGCTGCCCTCCGCCTTGCTCACCCCTCCTCTCGCGCTCTCCTGCTCCGTCCTTGCACGAGCGCACCTGCCTGGCTGGGCGTAGGCCCCTTTACATGCTTGCCTGAAGCGCTGCTCCCTACCTCGTGCCCTTGCCGACCTTGCCTTGCCCGCTCTGCACCGCCGCAGACCCCAGGGAGAAGCGTGTTGCTGCTGTGCGCCACGCCACACTCCAGTTTGCGCCAAGGTGCCGGGTGCACGGTGTGGACATATGGGCTCTCGAGCAGTCACATGCGGCACCTTGCGCCCATTTGCTGACCTCGCTGGCGCAGGCTGCCCTCCGCCTCGCCAAGGACTCCTCGCGCGCCCTCCTGCTCCAGCCTTGCATGAGCGCGCCTGCTTGGCTGGCTCTAGCTGCTTTCACATGCTTGCCCGAGACGCTGCTGCATGCATTGTGCCCCCACCGAGCTTGCAGGGGCCACGCTGCACCGCCGCAGTCCCCAGGGCGAAGCGTCTTGCCGCTGTGCGCCACGCCACACCGGAAATTGGGCCAAGGTGCCGGGTGCACCGTGTTGACCAGGATGCTCTTGAGCGGTCACGCGTGGCACCTTGCGCTTGTTTGCTGACGTTGCTGGCGCAAGCTGCCCTCCTCCTCGCCAACTACTCCTGGCGCGCTCTCCTGCAGCGGCCTCGCACGAGCGCGCCTGCTTAGACAGCTCTAGGCCTTTTTACATGCCCGTATGAGGCGCTGCTACCGCCCCGTGCCCCCGCTGACGTTGCCTCGCTCGCACTGCACCCCCCAGTCCCCAGGGCGGAGCGTCTTGCTGCTCTGCGCCACGCCACACCGCAAATTGCGCCAAGGTGCCGGGTGTTTGGTGCTCACCGGGGTGCTCTCGATTGGTCACGCGCGGCACCTTGCGCTCGTTCGCTGACCTCGCTGGCGCACGCCGCCTCTTCTCGGGACCCCCTTTGCTCAAGCCCCTCGCTGAGTACTACCCTATGCCGACCGGCTTTCTTGCAAACCCTCGCAAATATCCACCTTTCGAGCGTTTGAGCCGCTGTGCAAGCAAGCAGAGGCCCCTCCTCGGTCAGGTCATCGTCCCCGGGGATGATTTCCTGCCCTCGTTTGGGCGGCGAGTTGCTTGCTGCGTCTCGTCTGACCCTGTCATACGAGCTTCAGTCAAGCTGTCTCAAGCTTCACACCCGCCAACGGTCCTCATTTGGGTGCCGTCGCCCCCTGCAGGCACACGCAAACCAAGAGTGTTCCGACCAAGCAGCATTTCAGCGCAAATCTGTCCCCGGAGCTACACAAGAGGCGCAAAGAGGGCATGCAAGTCCGTGCGGTCCGCAGTGAGGCTTCTCCACGTGCAGGTCTCCACCTTGACCGTCGCGCCGACCCTCTGCGCCCTGCTGCGGAGAAACTTGAGCGCCGATGCCATCCTGGGATGCTCCTGCTTCTCAAGCTCCACCGGAATTGTGAGCAGCTTAACGCGCGGGCCGATAGCCCTCGCCAGGTCATGCAGCGCCGGCGGCTGGATGCCGTACAGACCAAAGGGGGGCAACGGCCAGCGGATCGCGACCGTCGACGGCAGTGTCGCGCCCTTGAGGCTGATCGGAGGGGAGAGGCGGTAGTCGTAGGCGAAGATGACCGCCTGCGCAGCGCTGGCGAGGTCGGCCCAGATCGGGTCGCACTGCGACGTCAAGAAGACACCGCGCAGGCGCGAGAACCCGGCTGCGTCCTCGGAGCACCCGTGCAGCCCGCCGTCGCACCGCGTGATCACCTGGTCGAGGCCGAGGTACTCGAGCGCCGGCGTGACCTTGCGAGAGAGGAGTTCGAGGATGTAGCTGCAGTCGAGGCGCACCGAGTCGAGGAAGAGCATGCGCAAGCGGCTGCCGGTCGGGAGGCGAGCACTCGAAGGACCGCTGCCGAGCGTTGGGCGACCTCCGGTGGCCGAGACAACCAGGACCTCGACTGCAAGTGCCGACGTTGCTCGGTCAGTTTTGCCTGTTGGAAACAAGGAGCAAGAGAGGTGACGCACGCGAGCTGACGCAAGGAGGAAGGACCGGCATCGTCTTGTGCTCCGAGTACGTTGGGAGCGAGATGACGGCGTCGAGGCGGCGAACCTTGCCAAGGTTGAAGACGGTCTCGACGTTGTCGCACAGATGGAGGTAGCGGCGGACCGGGCTGTCCGCGGCGCTGCGGTCGGCGTTGGCGGGGACCACGGTGCACTGGATGAGGTCAAGCACCTTGACGTGCGCGCATGCGGCGCGAGGGTCGCGCGTGGGCGCCCAGCCTCCGCGGCCGCGGAAGCGGAAACGCGGCGAAAAGATGGGCCAGACGTAGGGCGCGGCGAGCGGCCGGAGCGCCTTGCAGAGCGAGAGCGTGGCGAACTCGTAGTGTGCGTAGCTGTGGTAGTCGTAAAAAGGGGACGACGACCAGGCGAGGTGGTCAAAGATGAGGAGGATAAGTTCGGCTGGGAGGTTGAGCAGGCCGGTAGCGCTGCCGGCGCGGGCGGCGGAGCGCGAGGTCGACAAGGTCGTGTGGAGAGCCATTGCAGGAGGACAGGAGAGCAGAGAGAGAGAGAGAGAGAGAGAGAGAGAGAGGGAGCGGGAGGAAGCCCTCGGAGGCCGTGCGACGTAGATGATGTTCCGCGCAGCCCTCGCCCCCTCGCAGCTTCGCAGGCTTGGCCATGCAGGTGGTACGGCTCACTGACGTGCAGGTAGCCTCGACGAGGCTTGTCAAGACCGTCGAGGAGCATGCTCTGGGTGTCGGCCTTGCTCTGGGGCTTCTCCGAGACTCTTGCGGTGAAGTGCCGCTGCGTTCACCTCATTTGTCTTCCTGCACCCTTGCTTGGCGTTTCATAGCATTGTCAGCGGCTCGCGGTGCCAAGAGCGCCGTTCCGGGGCAGCAAAGCGAACTTTGGCACATTGAGGCTGTGCTCCCCGGGGAGGACGGCCTGCGCGCAGGAGGATGAATGCACCCAACGTTCGCCTTCCTGCCGGCTGTACTTGCTCTCAAGTATCCTATCACGACTATCTGACCGCCTGGGAGATCGTGAGGCGCTCAGGTGGCTGGGTGCACAGCAGGGACAAACTTCCCCCTGACTTTATCTATCTTTTCCGCCGAGGGCAGCCCGTCAATCTGCTCCCCGGGGAGAACCTTCCGCGCGCTGGGTCGACTGCTAGCAATTTGCTCGCGCTGCGCGCAGCGCACGGGTCTGGGCTCTAGCCACTCTTGCATTCTTTGCAGTGCCCGAGTGGGCTGCTGCCGGCCTGCACCGCCTCTCCTGTCCGTCGTCGGCCCGTCCGCGGCAGCCATCTGCTCCCCGCGCCCCTCTCGCCGCGTCGCCTGCTCTCTCGTGGCTTGTCTTGCTCTGTGTGCCCACTGCTCATGCAGTGTGACTGCAACGACCAGGTAGAAGCTGCTCGCAAGGCGCGCAAGCCGTCCAGGATCAAGCCGATCTTGCAGCGGCACCGCACCTACCACGAGCCCTCGCCTGCGCTGTGCCGCCCCGGCGAGATCGAAGCTCGCGTCTACAAGCGGGTGCTCCCGCCTGGCGCTCTCTCACCTGACGACTCGTGCCTCGTGTGTGTGTGTGGGTGCCAGCTTGCGAGGCGCGACCAGTTCAAGGCTCACGTGGAGGCGTGCCTTGCGTGCGTCCTAGCGCATTGCTTGTTGGTACTGCACGCTGAACGCCTCCTGTCGCGCAGCCCTCCCGGCACTGCGGCGACGCCGGCCCTTCATCCTGAAGACGACGACGTCGTCATGTCTGAGGAGGCCGCCCAGGTTCCCTCGCTCTTTGCGGCGCTCGATGGCGGCCTCGACTCGGCCGACGACAGCAGCGCCAACGACCTCGAAGACGACGGCAGCGACGGCGGGAGCGCGATCGAGCTCGACGCGAGCGGCCCTCCTCCTGGAGCAGCGCCTCCCGTCTTCTTCCCCAGCACTCCTGCCGTCCAAGCATCGCCGCTTCCTACGCCCACGCCCGTGCCCACCGCCGCCGCCCCACCTTCGCCTGCGCGCAACGCCCCGGTCTTTATCTTCCAACCCGGTGCGGCGCTCGCTGCAGCCTTGCCGAGTCCCTTCGCCCGCCCTGCTGACCGTTCTTGTCACGTAGACGCACTTGACTACGACACGGGTCCGCTCAAGCCCCACAAGCTTGCTCTAAACCGCGACGCGCGCTGCCTCGTCTGCTACGAGTGCCACGCCGTCGTTGCGCTCAAGTCGCTCGCGAGCCACACCAAGGCGGCTCTCGCCGCGCACTCGTCGCCGTCGACTCTCACGGACAAGGCGCGTCTGTTTGCCGAGCAGCTGCTCGACACGCTCGGTGGATGCGACGCCGCGAACCTCGCGCACCTTCCCGAGTCGAGCGAGCTGCTGCCTCTTCCCGGCGTCGGCGTCGTCGAGGCACACGCCTGCACGAGCTGTGGGCACGTCTACAAGCGCAGGACGCCCTGCCCTGCGTGCCCGGGGGGCAGCAGCGGCAAGCAGCGGTGCATGGCCCAGCTCGTCCCCGGGCCCTCGACCTCGCCCGTGCTGGTGCGCGTCCCCGCCGAGCGCGCGGCGCCCCCGCCTGCGCCGAGACCCTCTCTCACCTTTGGGCCCCTTGTCGCCGACGTCCGCAACGCCGTCGCCGAAGCGGCCAAGGCGGGAGGCGAAAGCATCCTCGGCCACATCTCGCCGCTCACCATCCCGCCGTTCGAGGCCCTCGACTGGACCGTGCTTGTCAGCGGCCTCCGCAGCGAAGTGCGATGGATGGTGCAGCCTCCGACAAGCTCGGACGCCAACACCTGGCTGGGCGAGCTCCGCTCGCACGTCCGCAGCGCGTTCATGCTCCTCAACGGGTTTGTGTCTTCACTCCCGCCGTCGGTCCGCGACCGCCTCGTCGAGCACGACAAACCCTCGCGCAACGGCGTCTACACGAGTCGCTGGAAGCCGCTCTCGCAGGAGACGTCCCGCCTCCACTATGCCGACGCGGCAACGCTCCTTGTCCACTTTGCCCTCCGCGTCGCCTCGCTCTCTGCCCAACACCCGCTGCGCGCCAAGGTCACGGTCACTCCGCCCCTCGAAGCAGCAGCGAGGGCCGTCGTGTCGGCCATGGGGACGCCAATGCCCCCCTTGCCGCTCGCTGCGGACGAGGACGTCGCGTTTGTTCCCCAGGACGCAGACGGCGACGATGAGGACGAGGACCCTATCCACCTAGAAGACGGCTGCGAGACGGTCGACACGGGCGATGGCGACGCCGCCGACGACCCCGCTGCGGCGGGCGCATTTGAGTACTTGCACCCGCAAAGTGCGTCCGGCTTCCCGTGCGCCTAACCCTCGCTCTGCCGACTGACCTTTGCACGTCTCGCAGGGGCGACCCAGCCCGGCGCTACCTCTGTCGTGCATGCCGTCGTCAACCTCCTCGAGCAGCTGTTCCTCACCGGGGTCGATCTCGACCTTCAGCAGGCGCCATACGACGAGCGTTCGTGCGGCGACGTCGCCTCGGCGTTTATCGTCTTTGCGCAGCTCGTCAAGGCCGACTCGACCCGCGCGGCGCAGCAGGTCGCGGCTTTTGGGCCCGTCGCGCGCACGACGCCGCTCATCGCCAAGGTCAAGTACATTGCGCGCCTTGCGATCGCCTCTGCCGTCCGCCGCCGCAGGGCAGACCAGGTCGGCCTCGTCGAGTTTGGCACCGCGCTCGGCTCGGTTGCCGCCGTCACGCTGTCGGAGCGCGTCCCCGGCGCGTTCCACACGCTCACGCACTGGTCGCGCTTCTTCACGGCGTGCCTCAGCCACGAGCTGCCCTTTGCGCGATTTTCGACCACTGGCAGCGACGTGCTCAAGGTCCAGTTCGACAAGTACTCGCTCGACTTTGGCGCGGCCGCACGGCAGGCGCTCGTCGCCGCCGCCGACCTCGAGGCGCGCGTCAAGGGTCGCCTCTTGTGCGGCGTCCAGCTCGACGGGCGCGTGCGGGCCATTGATGACGTCTTTGATAACTTTGCCAACCTCGAGCTGGGCTACAGCGCCGCGCTCGACAACGGGTGCGTCGAGGGCGGTCTCGACGCCATCATGGACGACCTCGTCCCACACTGGACCATCGACGGGACGGAGCACCTCTCGGTTGCCGCGCTCGACCGCTTCCTCGCCGAGGTCGACGAGGTTACGCAGGAGCTCATGCCGCTCGCGTACTTTGCCGCCGCCGGCGCGTACCGCGTGACCGAGTTTCTCTCAATCGGCCTCGCCAACCTCGTCGGGACCAGCCGCGGCGTCCTGTACCGGCGCTCGCGCATCCAGCTCGTCCCGTGGTACAGCAAGAACCTGCAGAAGGGCATGCGCGGCTCGCCGATCCCGCGCCCGCTCCCCAAGTTCCTCGCTCACCTCGTCCACGTCTTTGTCGCCGTCGTCAAGCCGCTCGCCGCTCGCGTTGCCGTCCTCGCCGCTCGCGAGCATGCGCACGAGGCTGCCGAGGCCAGGCGCTACACGACGCTCGCGCAGGGGCACATGCAGGCGCTGTGGGTCGTCCCCTCGAGCAAGGCGCTCGTTGACGTCGACCGTGCACGCCGCATCCTCTCGCGCGGCCTCGGCGCCCTCTTTGGGCGGGACAGCCTCCCGTGCAGCGCGTTCCGCCAGTCGCTCATCGGCGTCCTCCGCCTCGTCCTTGCGGCCCAGGGCTCTCTCCGCAATGCCGACAAGCTGCTGCAGCTCGACGTCGAGGAGGGCGCCGACCCAGGCGCGACGTCAACCGCAGGGAGCAGTGGCGGGCGTCTTGTTGTCGACCAGATGGCCGGGCACTCGTCCCGGGTCGCCGACCTGCACTACGCCGTGCGTGACGACGAGCACCTCCAGACGCTCTGGCGCGGCTCTTCGACCACCATCACGTCGCTCGACTGGGACTGCGTCGAGGACATCTCGGAGCGCTACTTTCACGCGCTCGGGTGGGACGTCTTTCCCTCGCGCGAGGTGCGCGTGCTCGACTCTGCAGCGACGACAACGGCGGCGGCGGTGGCAGCGACGGCGTGTCCTCCACGCGCTCACCCTGGACTCGACGCGCTCGAGCACATCCAGTTGCAGGGCGGGCGTACGTACGACCTCGTTGCCCGAGTTGCCGACGCACAGGAGCACCGCCTCGACGAGCTCGCGCGCCTCGTCTCGCTCCAGCTCGATCTCGCGCGTGGTCGTGCCGCCCTCGGTCAAGCCTCGCCTTCTCTCGGCTCTCGCGCGTTCCTGTCGTTTCCCGTCATCGACACGGCCGCGCCCCTCGCGGCGCTGCGCAAAGTCTACGGTGCCGACGCGACATGGCACACCGAGACGCAGGCCAACCTCGTCGCGCTGCTCTGCGCAGACGTCACGTTTACGCTCCGGTCCCCGGTGAGGGCCCTCGTCGAGCGCACCGGCGCGGGCAAGACCAACGCCGTCCTCATCCCCTCGCTCGTCCACCCGCGCCGCCTCGTCGTCTTTGTCGTCTCGACGGTTGCGCTGCGTGCCAGCGTCCGCGCCGCGCTCCAGCGTGCCGTCCGCTCCTTCCAGGGCGCGCTCCACCCGGACGCGCACGTGCGCGAGTGGTCCTTGACGACGTCGTCCGCCGCCGAGGGCATCGTCCTCGTCTCGCCCGAGCACGCCGAGGCGCGTGCGTTTGCGTCGTGGTGCACGCAGATTGCAAGCCGCGCGTCGACCCGCGGCGACGTGCATGTCGTCATCGACGAGCCCCAGCTCGTGTTTGCGCACCACGCGTTTCGCCCGCAACTTGCGCAGCTCGGCGCCCTCCTCGCGCCGCTCGGCGTCCCGACGACGTACCTGAGCGCGACCGTCCCGCCGCAGCTCGAGCCTGTGCTGCTTGCCTTTGGCACGGGCGGGCGCCCCGTCGAGGTCTTTCGCAGCGAGACGACTCGCCGCGACCTGCACGTCGTTGTCCTCCGCGCCTCGCTCTCGACCAAGGACGAGCGCGCGCGGTTCGTCTCTTCCGTGCAGCAGGTGGCGTTTGCTGGGTTTGCCCCCGGGAGCGTGCGCGGCATCGTCTACCTCCCGACGCAGCAGCTTGTCGAGGAGGTTGCGAGTGCGTTCCACGCCTTCGCGGACGCGGCGGACGAGCGTGCACCTGCCCCTAGCAGCATGTACCACGGCGGCATCGCGGTCAAGGACCGCACCGCTGCCGAGCGGGCGTGGGCGACCGGCACGGCGTCTCCCGTCATGGTCAGTTCTGCCTCTTTCCAGGCGCGCGCCTTTTCGTTAGTGACCCTTGCCTTGTCGACGCAGTTCTGCACGCCGCACTCGTTTGGTACCGGCGTCGACCGCCCCGACGTGCGCTTCACGATCCACCTCGGCACCGAAGTCGAAAGCCTCGTCAACTTTGCGCAGGAGATTGGCCGCGCCGCGCGCGGAGCTCAAGTTTCTCGCGGGCTCTGCGTAGTTGTTCCGCCCCCGCAGCACGGCAGCGCGGCTCGCTCTGCTCCGCTCGGCGACGAGGACGTCCACGAGCACTGCCGCCTCCTGGACGAGTCGACCACCTGCCGCCTCTCGGTCCTCGCGCACTGGCTCGATGGTCGCCCGCTCCACTACCCACCGTTGTGCGTGAGCAAGCCCAACACGGCGGAGTGCGACCTGTGCCATGCCCGCAGCTCCGCCCACGACGACTCGACCGAGTGCGTGCTCACCTGGTCCCCGGGGACGAGAGTGTGCGCTGACTAGGCGCTTGCGCCGCTGCAGGGTCCTCGACGCTCTCCTCGGCCTCGCGGCGAACCTCTCGCGCGTCGCTCCGCTCCTTGGCAAGCGGCCGCACGCGCTTGTCTCGGGATCCGGATCCGGCTCGCCCGCCCTTGCAGCTGCAGCCGTCCCGCCAGTCGCCCTCGCACAGGCTGGGGCTGCTCAGCGAGCTCAGCATCTGCACCGCTTTGCACTCTCGACCGAAGCGCTCTGCAGCCGTGTGCGCGCGCTCGTGCCCGACTTTCCGCTCGGCTTGCCCAAGCCGGCGTGCCTCCCTTGCGCCCTCGTTGGTCGCAGCTATGCGCACACGATTGCCTCCCGCGACTGCGTGTGGCAGAAGCGGCCGGGCGACACTTGCAACCCGGCGTTGTGGATGTCGATTGCGTCTGCGCAGTTCAAGACGGTTGTGCGTTCTCGTCTCGTCGCGCTTGCGGCAGCGTTTCCCGGCTCACGCTTCTTTCCCTCCAGCGCTGCACTGCGTGTCACGGTCCTGCGCACGTCGACCCGGGCGAGCGCGCCTGTCCGCAGGTTCCGCTCGTCACGCAGCTCGCGTGGTTCGTCTACACTGCGCCCGTCGCCGCCGCGAATCGCGACTCTGCTCTTCCGAGACTCCCGCCGATTGCTCTCCGGAGCCAGGAGTGGCCCACCGAGGTCGTCCGCGCCCTCGCCGCACTCGCCCTTGTCGTGCCCGTGCCAGACAGCGGCGGCAGTGTTTCGGCGTCCAAGCCGGCAAAGGAACGTGCCCTCGCCTTTGCCGCCGCGCTGTGCCACCAGCAGCAGTTCTCCAAGGTCTGTGCTGCTCCTGTCCCGCTCGATCAGGGGACGAGCCGTCCGCTCGCTGTCGTCAACTTTGTTGCCGCGTTTGCCCTCGACGGCTTTTCTTCTGCGCGTCTCGCGGTGTAGCTTTGCGCTCCCTGTCTTTCTACCTCTTCCAGTCGGGACCCCCTCTGTCTCTCGGCTTTCCCGCAGTTGATCCAGCGCGTGGCAGAGACGAGCTCCCCGGGGAGGAAAGGCTCCTGTCGACAGAGATCGAATGCACGAGTGCGGGCTACGGTAAGAGAATGCGGCAAGCAGGACTGTACACAGCTGCGGATGCTCCTCCACCGCTAGATCTCGTACTCGAGGTGGTGCCCGAAGAGGAGTTCAGCGGCATACTTGTTGCGGAGGCTGCGTCGCATCCGACGTAGGGTTAGCCGAGGGTTGATCGGCAGCGCCGGGAAGCAGTGCACGCACTAGGTGCCAACGTTGGAACCCATGGCATCGACCCAGTCGAAGAGTGGCGGGCTGAGTTGGTGGGAGCGGCACACCTCGACCTGCGTCGCTGCGTCAGCCTCGGAGCCGTTCCGCCGCGGCAGGCTCGCCGGACTAGGCGAGACGAGACGCACCGCGTACACGCCGCAGTCAGCCAAGTTGGACGGGCGAATGCCCGTCAGCCGCTCAAACTTCCACGGCGCCTTCTCCCAGTACGGGTCGTTGTTGTCTGCCAAGCGCGCTGCAAACACGTCTGGAAGTGCCTGCAGGGTGGCTTTGCGTCAGACTGGCCCGCAAGAAAGCCGGGAGCAAGGCTCAACGCACCAGGATGAGCCGGCTCGTCGCTTCCTCCTTCTTCTCGGACAGCCTCCACGTGTCGTACAGCGTGTCGCAGTACACGACGCGGTGCGTGGCGTAGTCGAGGTTGATCGAGATGAAGTGCGAGTCCTGGTCAAACACGACCATCGAGATGCATCCGTTCTTGTGCACCTCGGTGAGCCTCTGGAGCTTGGGCTCCGAGTCGGCGTAGTTGAGCCCGGCTGGTGTCGGGTCGTAGCACTGCGCAGCCAGCTCCTTGCGGTCGTCCCCGTCGCGCGCCTCGTCAAAGTTGGCGGCGACGCACTCCTGCACCGTGGCAGCGGTGGTCAGCTCCCCTCCCCGGGGATTCAGATGGCTGAGAGAGACAGAGACGCACGACGTAGCGCAACTGCCCCGACCACCACTCGACGTCAGACTTTGGGTACTGGTTCCACTGCTTCAGGAGCTCCTGGAGGTCCAAGAGCTCGTCGCGATGCAGGTCGCCGTCTGACTTCACCGTGCGCTCCGCCTCGATAGCGCGGATACGTCCTCGGACCTGGTCGATGCCGCCAGCCTTCTTCACCGGCCCCTCGACGTACTCCATCCACCAACGAAAGATTAGCACGAACGACTCAAAGTTGAGCGACGCCCAGCGCCGCAGCTTGCGCCCCTCCGGCTCGGGGCGCGAATGGTCGCACGGCGGCACGACGGTCATCGGGGCGCGCCCCTGGTGGGCGACGACAAGGAGAGCGTCGATGACGATGGTGTCGAGCCACAGGTCGTCGAGGAGCTGGCTCAGCGCGTTCGCGAGCGTGGCGTCCACCTCGCGGTCGACATACTGCCAGTCGCACGGGTCGCGCTCGTTGTCGGAGAACCGGTGCTCGGCGCGCACCTGGCGTACCTTTTTCTGCAGCTTGCGGATGTGCTCGGCGAGGCCTTCATCTTCCTGCGCAAAGTACGCGCTGTTGACCTTGTCCCAAGGGAGCGGGTCCGAGAGCGTGTAGACCTGCAGTCCGGTGGTCCCGCGTCAGTACATGCACGCGAGCGGTGAGGACAGCGTCGCGCACCTGGCGCGGCTCGACGGGCGTGTCGAAGCTGGCAAACGTCTTGAGGGCTGCAGGTCCAACCCAGGGCGGCGGCGGCACCGCCGGCTTGGCGAGAACCTTGCTTCGGTCGGCCTTGCGCCCAAGTTCATCGGCACTCATCTCTTCCAACTGCACCCAGATGTCGCTGCCGCCTTCCTCGTCCGCGCCGACGCTGCCGGCGTCGCCGTCGTTGCCGTCGTTGCCGTTGCCGTCTGGGCCGTTGCCGCCGCCGGGTCCCGCAGGTGGCGGCGTCCCGGGTGCGGCGTCACGTTCCTCCCAGTCGTGCTGCCTCCACGCCTCGCGCGCCTCGGGCGGCCTGAAGTCGAAGTCGTCGCGGTAGGCGAGGACAAAGGCGACGTTGACGACGGCAAACTGGACTGCGCTCAGCGCCGTGAACGGGTGCGCGGTGGGCCACTTGGTTGCCTCGAGGAGCTTCGCAATGTCGACGAGGGACGGCGGCCGCACGCCTGCGGCGGGCCGCACCGGGGGCTTCGAGAGCTTGGATACGTACATGCAGGCGCGGTAAGCCAGGAAGCCCGGCACGGCAGAAGGGCCGGGCGGTTCGCCGTCCTCCTCCTCCATACTGCACTGCACAGCTTCGTGCTGGAGCCATCGGACCGTGAGCGCCTCGATCATGTCGTCGTGCGGGCGCGAAGCCGCGTTCTTGAGGAACTGGTGCGCGACTCGGCGCTCGTTGCTCGTCGCGTCGTCGTCGCCTCTGCCGACGCCGGCTGGGCGGCCCCTCACGGCGACGTAGTAATGGTCGCCGAGCTGGACGTCGGTCGCCTTGACCGCACGGACCCTGCTGGCGGCCTTGCCCTTGCGCCCGCCCGTGCGCTTGCGCTTGCCCTTGCCCTTGCCCTTGCCCGTGTCCGTGCGCTCGCCCTCGGCATCCGCATCCGCATCCGCGAGCTGGTTGTCGTCGTCGAGCTGGTCGTCGTCGTCGTCGAGCTGGTCGTCGTCGTCGAGCTGGTCGTCGTCGTCGCCGTCCTTCTTGTCGCTGCCGCTCTCGCTGCTGCTGCTGCTGCTGCCGCTGCCGCTGCCGCTGTTGTTGCCGTCCTGCGATTGCTTGCCCTCGCCGCGGCGCGACCTGGCCGGCCCTTTGCCCCTCCCCGGGGAGGGAGGCGGGGTGGCGCCGGCGACCTTCTTCGTCTTCTTGAAAGCTGCAGGCAAGAGGCGGCAGGACCACGGCCGGGGGTCAACTTCTGCCTGCAGTCCAGCGCGCAGTGAGAGAGAGCCGCGCACCCAGGACGGCCTTGACGTCGTCCTCGGACGTGATCGTCTTGTTGGCCGCCTCTTCGAACCTCCGCAGCAGTTTGATCGTCTCGCTCTGGTTGTTCTTGCCGAGGGTCTGCCCAGGCTTGACGTGCTGGTGCAGCTCGAGCGCGACCCTCTTGAACGTCGCCCAGCGCGCGAGCTGCTCGGCCCGCGAGAGGGACTGCCGGGTGCCGCGGACCTTGCCCGCTGCCGGCACCGCAGTCGATTTGTCGCGTCCCTTGCCCTCGAGGCCGCGCACCCACTGCAGGACGGTCATGTACACGACGACGAGCGACCGCGTGCGGTGCTTCGGGTCCTTGAGGAGCTGCCGGTCGGTCTCGTCCTGCGCGACCCACTCGCCGTGGGCGCTGGGGAGGCCGATCGCGCCTGCAAACTCGTTGACGCGGTCGTAAAGCCGCATCGCCTCGTGCAGGGCGGTCCGGGCCTTCTCGGCGAGCTGCTGGACATCGCGATGCGTCTCGGCGTAGCGCTCGAACGCCGACGAGACCTTGCCCGGGACCGCCTCGAGCACGCCGCCGAGGACCGCGTGCCACGTCGCCTGGCCATTGAGGAGCGCGTCCATTGTCGGGCCGATCGTTTTGGCCGTGAGGAAGGGCTCGAGGTCGTGGCACGCCTTGGTGATGACGTCTTTGAGCCGGTCGTCTTCGTCGTCCTCCGAGCGCATGACGCGCGTGAAGGCCTTGACCGCTGCCGCAGCAACCGCTGCTGGGAGCTGTGGGGGGAGCGAGGCGGTGCAGAAGAGGATGCGCGAGCATGCGGTCCGCAGCCGAGCGGTAGTGCCGAGGCACAGCAGGAAAGGGGGCGAGCACGAGCGTCAGCACACACGATTGCAAGCATACGCCAGAGCACAGCCAGCCGGGGAGACGGATGGAGCGGAAGAGGGGGAGGACGAGGGGGAGGGGGAGGGGCGGGGTCGAGGCCGAGCCGCGTGCGCGCCAGACGCACCCGTTCTTGGTCTCCCTCCCCGTCAACCTCCATAGACGCATCGTAGAATTTGTCGTCCTGTTCAGGCGTCGAGCTCTGCGCACATCGAGGCTCGCGCGCGTCAGCAAGCTGCTCTCGTCGTACCCACGTCGCGTGGCGTCCCCTCACCTGCTCCTCCAGCTCTTCTGGATTGTTGCGTCTGCGCTGCGGCTGCCGGCTCGCGGACGGTTGATTCTTTGCGGGCGAGGTCTTGTTCGCGGGCGTGGTCTGCTCCGGGGTCTTCTTGAGCCGCTTTGCCGTCGACGGCGGCGTCGGGGGCGGCGCGTTGGCCCTTGCCTTGCCCTTGTCCTTCTTGACGCTCGAGATCGGAGTTGGCGTCAACGCCCTATTCTTTTCGTAGACGTCGTCCTCGTCCTCGTCGTGCTCGGCGGCTCCCCTTTTTTCCGCCGTCGGCTTGGGGACAGCCTGCGCGTGCGTTGCAGGTGCAGGTTAAAGGAATGCGTCAGTGCCGCTGTTGTGCTGCTGCCGTGCTCCTGCTGTGCCAAAAAGCCGCACCTTGGGCGCATTTGTGCCTCGCCCTTTCCTACCCGGGGTGGAGGGACCTGCCTGCTGCGACGACGACGCCATGACGGCTTCGGTGCGTTAGGCCAGGACGAGACGGGCGCGGCGGTTGGCTCGGGTGGATGGCCTTGCCGAGGGCGCGGGCGGCGGCGAGGGGGACGAGGCGCGCGGAGGAGGGGGAGGCGGTCGAGGCGCGGCGGTTAGGGCGGACGGTTCTGCGGCGGGCTGATTGCGCCCGGAGCAACCGGACCGATGCGGCGCAGGGCTGGCGGCGCGTGCGAGAGGAGGTGGTTTGGCGGCGGTGGGCGAGCGGGCGAGACGGAGGGCGGAGGAGTGAGAGGTGGGTGCCGGAGGAGAGAGCAGGGGGGAGAGGGGTGGAGCTGGGTGGGCGCGACGGCGAGGCCGCGCGCAGCTGCTGCGCGGCCGTACCACTTGCCACGCGGCGCGCTTGGCTCAGCTGCGGGTTGACGGGGCCATCACTCGAGGTGGTACGGCCATTTGGCCCCGCTCATCGCGCGCTCACGAGGGCTCCAGCTGTCGCACTGTACTCTCTGACGCTCTCGCGGGTCGCCCCGCGCGCTCCGGACACTGCTTTACATCTTTCAACCCAGGGACATCACTTGTCGGGAGCGAGGGTCACGCGCGCGCGTGTCAGCGGCCTCCTCGCTCCGCTCTCCTGCTCGCGCTACATCGCTTCGTCCCGCCCGGAGGACCGTTCTGCTTGCGCTACCCGCTCGCGCTGGACGATCCAAGCCTCCGAGTCGACGCGCGATTGCACGCGCGCGTCGAGCTGCACGTCGACGCAAGGGGAGGGTGAGCGATCGGGGGGGGGGGGGGGGGGGGGGGGGGTCATCTCTCGAGGTGGTACGGACTCGCGCGCACCTCGGCCCGGTCCGCAGTGCCTCGTGTAGGTGCGCACCAGTTTCTCGACCTGCGGAAGAAAGCCGAGGTGCGCTTAGGGTGACGCCCCGACCGTCAGACAAGGAGGCGCGAGGGCCGACGGGGCGGGCACATGGGCTCACCTTGAGCCGCTCGCACAGCAGGGTCGACTGGTGGCGGAAGGCGACCACGGCGTAGCGCTCGCCTGTCGTGAATTCCAGCGTGCGTCAGCCCTCGTCCTCCCCGGGGAGAACCCACCCGCACCTTCGAACGGAAGGACGCAGTGTTCGAGCAAGGCCGACCGGATCAGGAGCAGGTCGCCTGGCTGCAAAGGGATTACAATCCCTAGCTGCGGTAGGAACATCTCGCCGCCCGAAAACCTCCCCGCAACCGTCTCGGCAAGCCAGCCAAACTTGGCGTCCTGGCCGTCGCGGTGCGCATCGACTGTCTGGTTCCACAGCAGTGCGAGGCCGGACCAGATCCAGTGCACCGAGTTCTGCGCGCAGGCGTGCAGCGTCAGTTCCCGATGCTCTCCCGGGAAGGAGCAGAGAGCACTCGCGACGAGCTGCTGGACCGGGTCGAAGCGCGCGCGCGACCACGCCGCGTCGTGGTAGAGGTCGACCGCGACTGGCTGTAGCACGGCGAGAAACTCCCACGCGGCAAAGAGAAAGAACCCGAGCGAGTACAGCAGCTCGGTCGCGTGCGGGAGCTGGGTCCCGCTCTGCATCGCGCCGCTGCGCAGGTCGGCCGAGGCGTACAGCGTGGCGGCCTCGGAGCGCGCGACTTTGTTGTGCCAGTACGCCCAGTAGTGCGTCGCGCGCTCGCTGCTGCCCGCGCCGTCGTCGCTGCTCACGTAGCGCGCGTCTTTCCCGGGGGCGGCCGCAGCCTGCCGCTCGTCGCCCAGGTGGAGTTCGGCATACGCGCTCATCGCGTCGGCAATGACCGTCGGCGAGTCTTCCATCTGCTCGCGCGCGCACGTCAGCCGAGGCCGTTCACGCAAAGGGGATCGGGAAGCGACTCGCCGTGTGAAACTCGTCGCCCGCCTCGCGCGGGAGCTCGCGCGCCCCGCCGCGCACGACGTACACGAGATCGTGCCCGTCGCGGGTGCAGAGTGTGTAGTGCCTCTTTGCATCGAGCCGGCGCGCGTACTTGGCCTGCTCGACCTGTCGCTCCTTGGGCAGCCCCGCAAGCTGCATCCCGACCCGCCTGTCTGCAAACGCCTCGAGGTCGGCCATGACGGCGATGGTGCGGTGGCGAGCGGCCTCGAACTGGTGCTCTGGCGCCGCAGTCGCACGCTCGTCCGCGTCGCTGATGCCGATGTCGAGGTCGCCGTCCTCGTCTGGGGGTCGTGGGGCGTCCTTGCGCCAGCGCGGGTCAGCGTTGCTAAAGACGGTCGCGAGGAGGCGGATGTGGGCGAGGTCTCGCAGCGCAGGCGGGCGCGGCGCGCTCCCGAGCAGCATCGTGTGCAGCGAGAACGACGGGGCAGGGTGGGGCAAGTCGCGGCACCGCTGAGCTTGGAGCCTCTGATCCGTCGCCTCGAGCGGAAGCGAGGGACGAGGTTTGCTGCCGCTGCGGTGGCCACCCACCTTACGCGCAACGTGAGTCTTGCGGGCAGTCGAGCTCGGAACGGCGCAGGCAGCGGCCGGGCCAAGTCCGACAGCCGCGTGTCCGACGGCCGTGTCCGGGGTTGTTGCCGCGGAGAGTGAGATAAAGACAGGAGGAAGCCTGATCTGGCTCCCCGGGGAGCAACTCGCGTCGCCCGCACCAGGGAGAGTGAGATAAACACAGGGGGAAACTTTGGATCTGGCTCCCCGGGGAGCAGCTCGCATTGCTCGCGCGTGCTCTCGTCGCTCGTCGCCTTGTGCTCGCCCTCCGCGTGCAGGTCGCATCTGCGCGCAAGACTCGCAGGCGCCTGCGTGCGCCGCCTTTGCTCGGGCTCGGCTCCGTCCCCGCGGACCGTCCGCGTCTGGCGGACAGGAGTTCAGTTCAGCATGGCGCCCTAAGTCCTTCGCCCGCCCGAGCCTGCTTTTGCTCGTGTGCGCTGCCGTTTGTGCTGCTCCTCCTGCTGCATGGACGACGACGCGTGGCCCCCCACCGCTCGAGCGCAGCAGCGCGCGCAGGCCCTCATCACTGCGTACTTTCGCCCCGAGGACGGTGCAGCCGACTCGAAGGTGCGCTCTGTGCCGCACGACGCCGTCGGAGACTACTGGCTCGTGCAGTCGCCCGGCATGACCAAGGTCCTGCGGCTCGTCCTCGAGGCGCGCGCGTCGACCTGCCTCGTCGGCAACCACTGGTCCTGTGCGCACCCGCTCGCCCTCGCGCTCGGCCAGGTCTTCAGCGAGCACAACATCTTTGTCGTCGAGTGCGCGTGCGACTCACTCGCCGCCGTCAAGTGGGGCGTCCAGACCCTGTCCCACGCCCTTGGCTTTGGGTCGTGGTCCCGCTCGTCGAAGGACGCCGCCAAGGCTCTCCACCGCGCAGAGAAAGACCGCAAGCCTCACGACCCTCTCGTCGGCGCGGCCAGCCGCTTGCGCTCGCTAGACGTCCTCGTCATCCACGGGTGCGACCCCCGCTGTCTGTCGGTCGCCGCCCGTCTGGTCTTGCAGGCTGACCTGCTCGCCTTGCGCGCTCCAGCCTCGACCGCCTCTCGCCCGGGCAGCTGCAGTACCTCGACCGCTTCCTCGCCGTCTTCCTCTCGAACGGGGAACAGAGTCGCGGAGGCCTCCAGCGCGTGCAGGTCGTCGGCGTCGCCGACTTTCGCTCGATCCCGCCCCGCGCGCGCCCTGTTGGCAACGACAAGGACGCGTACAAAGTTCCGGATGCATTCGTCAAACTCCTCAAGCGCCCGTCGACGTTGGTGGCGCGCACGCTCGAACTCGACCCGCCCACGTACGCGTCCGACACGTTCCGCGCCGTGTTTGAAGTCTGTGTACGCTCGACTTGCTCGCTCCCTGGGCTCAACGCTCGCTCGCTTACGCTGACGCTCGCTGCCTGGCCAACCCAGGTCGAATGCCCGCCCTACAAGCCGTTTGAAGACGGGGTCGGCCCCGACTCGACCCTCGCGCTCGAGCGGAGCCTTGCCGCCGATCGCAAGTCTTGCTCTTAGGGCCTCGCGTCGTTGTCACCACCGCGGCTGACTTGCTCTTGCCCTCGCAGCCCAGTGGCCGGCGTACGGCGGCAGAGCACGCCAGGCCTTGTGGGTGCTGGAAGCGTTTCGCAACCTGCAGTCGCACCTCGCTCAAAAGGGCCGCAACGACGTCTCGCGCCAGCCCCTCGAGCTGTGGCGGAGCCTGTGCTCCTCGCTCGAGCACCGCGTGCTCTCGTCGACCCTCCACGCGTGCGTTGGCGCGCTCGCCTCTCGCTCTCCCTCTCCCCGGGGAGCGCCAGCTCACACCCACCCGCAGGCGCTCGCGCGTCGACGGCGTCAATGCCACGTACGAGCGTGTGCTGTACGACGCAGCTCCCAACGTGAGCCATCCAGGCCACCCTCAGTACGGCATCGAGCCACGCACCGACCCGCTCCCTCGCCGCGAGTTTTTGTCGACGTGCGTCGGGACCCTCTTCTGGCTCTTGCGTCTCGGACGTTGCGAGCAACTGACGCGGTCGAGCGTGCCGGGCGCAGGGCGGCGTACCTCGTCTCGGAGCGCATCTTGCAGGCGCGCGACTCGGGGGTGGGTCCCATCCTCGACCTCGACACCGCCGCGCTCTTCTTGCCGCACGACCCGCTCCTCCTCACGGTCGGCACGCGCGTCATGGTGCGGCCTGTTCTCACCGCCATGGTCTCGATGGAGGGCAAGCGCTCACGCACGCGTACAGTTCGACGCGTCCTTCCAGCCGCACCCGCAGCATTCGATTGCACGCCGTCAGTTTGGCATCGTCGTCGGGTTCGCCAAGGCCGGACAGTACAACCAAGTCGCCCGCGCATCGGAGGTCGTTACCGACGACTGCGAGTTTGTCCCGCGCGGCTTTGCGTGCGACGGCCTTGTCGGCGCCGTCATGGTCCCGTCGCAGTCGCCAGACCTGCGCGCCATGCGGAGCTGGCCCACCAACGCTACGTCCGAGTCGCTCCCGTGTCACAAGCCTGCCTTGCACCCGCTCCTGCACGCCGAGTGCCTCGCCGCGCGCCTCGCCATGTTTGACGCGCAAGAGGAGCACGAGTGGCCCGTCGTCCTCCTCGACCGCTTCGGCGCGCCGCACTCGCTCTCGTCGCGGCGCAAGGTCGTCCTCGTGCGCCCCGCCTTGCGCGTCATCACCGTGGGCGACGTCTACGAGCCCGGGCCTGACCTCGACGGCAAACACCAGCGCTTGGAGCGCCGTGCCGAGCTCTGCGAGTCGCTGGCCGACCTCGGGTACTCGAAGCGCGAGCAGAACGACCCGGGCACCGCCGTCGCCCTCATCGTGCGAGTGCGTGGCGTCCCCCTCTCGAGTTGACTTCGCGTTCGCGTTCAGGCAGCTGGCGCGACGACGGTTCATCCCCGGGTGCGGAGCAGGTGCCGCTGCAGCCTGCAAACACGATTGCGCTGACGACGCTCAACGGGCACTACATCCCCGACGTGCCCGTCACCGCCTACCTCGACGCGGTCCACTCTTCGCAGCCGATGTGGCTCTCGGCCGCCGTCAACGCGGTGCGGTGCCCGTCGCAGCTCCGCCTCGTCGGTGCCGCCAAGGTCCCGCGCGCGCACTGGGACAGCGAGTTTGGTGCCCTTGTGAGTGCCGTCCCGCAGTCGCTCCGCGCCGTCCCGCGCAGGTGGCTCGAGGCTTGCCTGACGCGCCTCTCTCCCCCGCCCTTTGCGCGCAGACCGAGTGGGCGTTCTCCCCGGACTGGCTCAACGTCGTCCAGCCCGACAAGGTGTTGCACCCCGATGACCCCACGCGCAGCGGTGATGGCAGCGATGACGTGGTGAGCGGCAGTGGCGGTAGTAGGGCCGACGCCGGCGACTGGAGCGACGATGCCAGCGCCGCGCTCGAGGACGACGCCAGCGCCGCGCTCAAGGACGACGCCAGCGCCGCGCTCGAGGACAACGACGTCGGTGATGTCGCCTTCGACGACGCGGGCACCTTCGACGACGCGGGCACTCCGCAGCGGCGCAGCGCATCCGTCGAAGTCCTCGTTCTCCTCACCTCGTCGGACGCCGACATGGCCTGGCGCTCGGACGGCAACGGCTCCGACAGCGGCGCTTCCGACGGCGGCCGCGGCGACGCCCATGATCGCAGAGCTGCGTCGGCATCGCCCCATGTCGAGATCAAGGTCGAGGAGGACAGCGAAGAGGACCGCCGCCGCTTGATGCTGCCGCCCGACGTGCACCGCATGGCGGAGCTGGAGTACAACCACTCGGACGCAGACGACGACGCTGTGGACGGCAGCGCGGGCGAGGCGGGCGCCTTCGACGACGATGACGACAATGACCATGCCGAGGTGGGGTCGGCCGTGACCTCGGTCAAGCGGGCGCGCTCGCCGACCAAGTCGCCGCAGAAGGATCCGCGCTCGTCCCCTCGCCGCCGCCCGAGCAAGGCGCCCCGTCGCCAGGCCCACCCGCACTCGGCGGTCGACGCTAGCCGGCGCTCCCCGGGGAGCGTTTCGTTCGAGGCGCGCGACGGTGCCCGCATCGTCACCCCCGACCCGCTGCACGTCCCCGACCGCCTCTTGAGCGACCTCGTGCTGGGAGAGTGGGAGGACTCGTCCTCGCCGCAGTCTGGCCCGACCGCCGCCGCCGCCGCCGCCGTCGCCGCGCACACTTCGCGCGTCGTCCTGCCCCACCTCCGACGCGGCTAGCCTCTGCGGGGACCTCGATCCGGCCGAGTGGTCCAACACGCTCACGTCGAGCCCGGCACCGCCCCCGCCGTCGAGCGGCGGCGACGTCTTCCTCAACAACCCGGCGAGGCCAAGGCGGTCGGTGGTGCCCGCGCTCGCAGCACCTGTCACTGCGCCCTACCCTGCTCCCGAGGTCTTTGCCGCTGTCGGCGGAGGCCTGTCATCCCGCCCCTCCGTCCGCACCTTTATCGTCTTTCCGAGCCGCGAGCGGGTCCCCCTCCCCGCGTGGGAGCGCTAGATCCCCGTCGTGTTGCGTTGCGAACCCCTCGCCTCTGTCTTATCTCTGCTGTCGTGCAAGGCTGTACTCGCTCGTCCCCGTGCGATCGCGCTGCGTGCTCTTCGCTGCCCCCGGCTCCTCGCCTCGTCGTCGTCTTCCGTCTCGTTCTTTCCACGCTCGCGACTTAGGGTTAGGGTTAGGGCTAGGGTTAGG